>OX638254.1:0-1282889 GCA_951806755.1 Brenthis hecate
TCGCAGAAGGACAGGACGGCAGCCCATGACCTTTCGTCCACCTCTCTCACCATGGCGGAAATCACGGCCGGCAACTTTAGGTCACCCCCCACAACACTTGCGACGGCGCCTCGCGCTTCCGACTCCCAAAGCTGGACCACTCTGCCAGCACATGCTGGGCGGACTCGTCGACGCAGCCGTGGCAGTGGTGGCAGCGTGGATCCTGCTCTCTTCCGGCGACGCGGCACAGGTATCCGCCGACAGCTAACCCGTGCCCCGTGCGTACCTGCGTCAGCCGGAAAGTGAGGACACCTGACGTGACGTGTCCTCGCCAACCACCGCCAATTAATGACGGGGTGCTTTGACTGCTGTCGATTGGGTCCTACGACTCAGCCGAAGTTTGCTCCAAGTCTGCTCTGAGCCACCCTTCCCAGTGGCGGCATCCCGCTCCTCGCTTTCGTGCGTGTCTGGACTGAGGTCCCTGGGACGGCATGGCCTCGACGCACGACGGTAGATCGGCCGCCTACTGAAAGCGCATCCAGGTCCCAGGGTAAAACTCCAGCCAGCACGCACGCTACTTCGGCCCGAGAGGGTCCGGTAACCCTTCGTACCGTAACCCTCGTCGCCATTACTCTTTGCGCCTGCCTGCAATACAGCCACATTTTTCCGGCAGTGAGCGCGTCTTGCCCATACCTTGGCACCGTAGAGCGCCATGGACCGCAGGACTCCCGAGGTATAACCGTCTACGCGTGGAGCAATTTAGTTCGGTTCCGACTGAACATTAGCCGTCAACATCCTACTAAGTGCGCCCGGCCTGCCTTGCATCAGTGTCGGCGCAAGGGCATGAAAATGTGCCCGGAAGTTCCGACCGGCTGTCGAGCCCGAGTCCCATGTCTTTCATCGTGCTACGACAAGCCGATGCGGGACTCCATCCTCCCTTGATGTTTGAGCCTGGTTGGTGGTGGCTCTACGGATAGCCCTTGAAACAGCAAAGCGCACTCCGACTTCTCTAAAGCGGACTTCTAGCCCCAGCCTCTCGGAATCTTGTGCGTGGCACCCACTGTGGTCTATACTCCTGCCGTCGCCAGTATAAAACCGAATTCACCGTGATTTCCCTCGCCCCCGCAAGGATCAGGGTTTCATCCGCGTATCATACTACGGCTAATTCCCCGCATTGTGCTACTCCGCAGCACCCAGTCGTAACCGATGTTCCACAGGAGCTCCCAAGAACCGAGCCCTGTTGGACACCGCACGACACTTCTCTTCTCCCCCAGCCGTTCCCGCTCAGGTAAGACCACGGACCTATCGGATAGATACGCTCCAATAGCGCGTCGCAGGTAGGTTGGCACCTCTGTGGGTCATGGGAGCGCCTCTCTGATGCAAGCCCAGGGCAAAGAGTTGAAAGCGTTTGCGATGTCCAGTGGACACCGCAAAAACTACTACTTCACCCTGGGAAACCGCATTTCTGCACGCAAGCCTTGAACCTCCAGAGTGGCATCCACGGTTGATGCGGGAACCACCGCGTAAGCCAAACTGCGCGTCGGATAGGTCCTGACCGACCTCCCGTCAATGTGCTTAGTCCAATCTTCGACTATAATTCGCTCAAATAGCTTGGCACATCTCGTTAAGTTATGCACTATGGGACGGTAGGCGGAGGGAGACTCCGCCTGGACGCCCTTCCTTTCTGCAGGAGCGACTAGACCCCTGCTCCTGGTACTTCCACCTCTGTGGAATTATGGCGTTGAGCCAGACCAGGCACGTGAATAGCCCACCTCACAACAAGGCCGCTAAAGGCGTACCCCCCATTCCCCCAATTCAGTGCTAACGCGCGAACCTCGTCACTCCGTCCGTCCGGCACCCCGAGGCTGTCGGTTACAGACTTTCCCCGCAGGCGCGACGACTCGCAGCCGACCATAAATCTCCTGCTCATACAAAAAAACCACCGGCTACTTCTCTTGCATCCTCCGGCCCTCATCAGCCAAAGTGCATGCCCGACCATTTTGCGTTTTTCGAGTCAACTAAGTTGTGCTCTACTAAGCGAGAAAGAGACTCTCCAGCACGGACTGCAACACTTTCCCCTGTTGAGTGTCCTCAGTTAAGTGGAGGGGACCCAGGGATTCAGCGAAGCTTATTCATTACCAATTCGATATGCGTGATGCCCCATGGAATCATCTATCGAGCCCCTCCAACACTCATCCGCCCCCTGACCTAAACTCGGTTATAGCCGCTGGTGATACTGGGCTTGGAGTTTCGTCTTGGCCTCCACGTAGTCGGCATACCTTTGGTCCTCTTCTGCCTGGTCCCGGTGCACTCTCCTGCGGTAGTGGGCGTAACGCCGTCTGGCAGCAACGCAATCCTCACGCAGCTTCGCGATTTCTGCGGTCCACCACCACACTTGATGTTTTAGAGGGCGACGCCCGGACCGGGGCATTGCCGCATCGCAAATGCGAACCTAACCTAACCTAACCTAACCTAACCTAACCTAACCTAACCTAACCTAACCTAACCTAACCTAACCTAACCTAACCTAACCTAACCTTTTTTTTTTTTTTTTTTTTTTTTTTTTTTTTTTTTTTTTTTTTTTTTAACGTCAGGAAACCCTGTTGCCGGGTACCCGCCGCCTGGGGAAGAACGACGGGTTATGTGGGGCTCCTGCCGCGCAAAGATGGTAAACGCGCGGCAGCCTACCCACTAAAACCTGACGGTGTCCACCTCTGTCGCCTCCAGGTCGGGGCCACGGGAACTAGAGAATCATCCGCGAACCCCGACGGCGATTGCCCTACGGCACGTCTCTGTGTCGGAGGGTGGGAGCAGCACCCTCAACGACGACATCTGGAGTAGCGCGCGGGGGACACCGCGCGCGCCTACTCGGGCCAGGTGAGTAGGCGGCAGACTTCCCCAAGTCTACCGCCCTCTGGCCGGTGTTAGGGGGGGAGGCGGCGATCGTGGGCCGCTCTCCGGCGCCCGGTCCTTCTGCGGCGGATGGCGAGATCGGAAGTCGCCTCCCTTTCTCTCTCCGCCGCCTCCTTCCGCGACATCACGTCCTCGCAGAAGGATAGGACGGCTGCCCATGACCTTTCGCTACCGACCATGGCGGAAACCACTGCCGGCAACGTCAGGTCAGCCCCCACAACACTGCGGAGCTCCTCTCGCTCCGTCTCCCAAGCTGGGCACTCTTCCAGCACATGCTGGGCGGACTCGTCGACGCAGCCGTGGCAGTGGTGGCAGCGTGGATCCGGCTCTCTTCCGGCGACGCGGCACAGGTATCCGCCGAAGCACCCGTGCCCCGTGAGGACCTGCGTCAGCCGAAAAGTGAGGACGCCGTGACGTCTCGCCAACCACTGCTTGAGGACGGGGCAAACTGCGTCGAGTGTCCTTCGACCAGCCGAGGAGTTCTCCAACCTAGCGATCCACCCCTCAAGTGCGGCATCCCGCTCTTCTCTTTCGCGCGGTGCTGGGCTCAGGTCCCTGGACGCATGGCCTCGACGCCGGTGATAAGTCGACGCCAAGGAAAGCGCATCCAGGTCCCAGGGTAACACTCCCGCTAGCACGCACGCCACATCGCCTGAGATGGTCCTGTAACCTCGCACGACCCTTGTTGCCATGATTCTCTGCGACTGCCGCAAGGCCGCCACATTTTCACGGCATAGGGCGTCTGCCCATACCGGAGCGCCGTAAAGTGCCATCGAACGCAAGACGCCAAGATAGAGGCGCCTGCTGGAACAATCTGGCCCGCTGACATTTGGCAACAACCTGCTAAGTGCGTTCGCCGTCTTCGTTAGCTTAGGCGCAAGGGTCTTAAAATGCGCCCGAAAACTCCACCGGCTGTCGAGTACGAGTCCTAGGTACTTCATCGTACCCGACAAGCCGATTTGGACTCCACCGACCGTAATGTGGGTTCCTGGTGGAGGTGCTCTTCGAGGGCCATGGAAACAAAGCGCCTCCGATTTCCCTAGAGCAACCTCCAACCCCAGCATCCGAATTCTGGCGACGATGTGGGCCACTCCCGCCGTCGCTAGTGCCGTCGCTTCCCTGTAGTTCTTAGCTCGCGCCAGGACCAGGGTGTCGTCTGCGTAGCACACTACGCTGATGCCTCTCAACGTGCTTCCCCTTAACACCCAGTCGTAGCCGATGTTCCACAAGAGCGGCCCGAGGACCGAGCCCTGTGGAACACCGCACGACATTTCATGTCTCCCCCAGCCGTCCCGCTCAGGGAAGACCACAGACCTATCGGAGAGGTAAGCCCCGATAATGCGACGCAGGTAGGTCGGCACCCCGTGATGGCGGAGCGCCTCCCTGATGCAAGCCCAGGGCAAGGAGTTAAATGCGTTTGCGATGTCCAAGGACACCGCAAATACTACATCACCCTGGGAGACCGCATCCTGCGCGCAGGACTTGACCCGCAGAATGGCATCCACGGTTGAGCGACCACCGCGGAAGCCAAACTGCGTGTCCGATAGGTCCGGCCCAACCTCCACCATGTGCTTGGTTAAGCGCTCCACGACAATACGCTCGAACAGCTTGGCGAGCTCGTCCAGCAACACGATGGGGCGGTAGGCGGAAGGAGACTCCGCCGGACGCCCTTCCTTTCTGAGGAGGACTAGCCTGCCTGTCTTCCACCTCTGTGGAATTGTGGCTTGAGCCAGACAGGCAGTGAATAGTCCCCTCACACAAGGCCCTAAAGCGTCCAACATAAGAGCCAACGCTCGACCGGGCACTCCATCCGGTCCCGGGGCAACGGACTTCCCACGTAGGCGCACAATCGCAGCTGCCAACTCCCCTTCCTCAACCTCCGGTATGTTCTCCGATCCTCCGTCGTCTTCGTCATCGGCCACTGCTCGCGAAGCCATCCGCGGCGGCACGAAGTTGGATCGGTGCGGAAAGAGACTCTCCATCACATTATGCAGAACCTCCCTGTCCAGCGTCTCTGTGATTGGAGGGGCCCAGGGGCGAAGCTTGTTCATAACCATTCTATACGGTGTGCCCCAGGGATCTTGATTGAGCCCCTCCAACATTTCCGCCCTGCCTTCAGTTATGGCCCTGGCTATCTGGGCTTGTAGGCGCGACTTCGCCTCTACATAATTGCCATACCGGCGGTCCTCCTCTGCCCGATCGCGGTGCACCCTCCTGCGGCAGTGCGAAAAGAGGCGCCTGGCAGCAACACAGTCCTCCCGCAGTTGCGCGATTTCCCCGGTCCACCACCACACTTGCCGCCTCGGAGGGCGACCCCTGGACCGAGGCATGGAAGCGTCGCATATGCGCTTCGCCAGCTCTTCGATGTGCTTTGCTGTCTCTTCCGCGGACGTTATCTGATGAGGCAGCCAAGAGGCTACCGTCGCCGCCTCTTTAAGCACCTCCGGGTTGAGGCGCTTTAGCTGCCACCTCGGACCCTCCTCCCTCAGGGTTCGGTTAGGGCTTGGCGGCACCGCCGGATGCGTGGAGATCTCGTATTGTATGTAAAGATGGTCCGACAAGGTCTCCACCTCATCCAGCACTCGCCAGCCTTGTGCACGGCGCGCTAAGGCAGGGTTCGCGAACGTAATGTCCACGATGGACCCGCCCTGCCTTCGCACGCACGTGTTGACCGTTCCCTGATTTAGGACTGTCAGGCCGGTGGCAACAACCCACTCTTCCAGTAGCCGCCCTCGAGCGTCCGTTGCTGGGCAACCCCACGCACTTGACTTGGCGTTTAAATCGCCTGCCACCAGCGCGTAGCGGTGTCTACTCCGAGATATTATCTCCCCCAAACCGTCGAGGAAGTTGTCAAACTCGACAAGGGTTTTATTGGGGGAGAAGTAGACACCTACCACTAACATTTCGCCTAGCGTGGCCGCCACGAAACCGGATCCCCTGTGCACCCGTGTGAAAGACGGTGCGCCTTCGCCTACTTGAGTGACAAGTGCCACTGACCCTTCGCTGTCGCCGACCCAATCGTCCCTAGGTGGAATGTAGTAGGGCTCCGACAGTATCGCCAACTTCGCGGACCACTGCACCAGGCTTTGGACTAAGAGGTCTTGAGCCCTGGCACAGTGGTTCAGGTTTGTTTGCAGCACTTTAAGGGTCATTGCGCTGCCGGTCCGTTACCTCCTTGGGTGGCCTGACTGCCCTGGCAGGACGGCTACGAGCCGGTGGCCGGGCGCAGGCTGCGCTGCCAACAACGTGGTTGGCTGGTCTCTTCGCGTTCTCGCAGACCGGACAGTGCGGCGCGGCGGAGCATTCTCCACGCTTGTGCCCTGGTTGGCCGCATCGGTAGCACTGGCTGCTACGATCGTCCCCGCCGGTGCATTTTGCCGCCACGTGCCCCAATTCGTGGCAGCGGAAACAACGCTGAGGTCGGGGTTCTAGTAGTTTGGCTTGTGCCAACACAAATCCAACCCTTATTTTGCCCTCGTCATTCACCTTTTTGGCAGCCAATACAGGGCATTTCACCCAGGCCGACCCTACGCCAAACCGGTTGCGACGTATTTCGCCAACCCTTACCGCCTCCTTGGTGCATCCTCCCGTCTTACTGACAGCTTCGGCTAGGTCTTCTGGCGTCACTGAGTCGTCGAAGCCCAGAACTCGAAGCTCAGCACACTTTACCGGCCGGGAAATATGCACATCCTCACCGGCTAGGATGGTACCCAACTGTTGGGCTAGGGCATCGGCCTTGCTGTCGTTGCTAGCGCCCGGCAGCTCTAGCATCCTGGCCCCTGTCGCTGCCACCTTGTACCTCAGGTCTGTTATGCCCAGGTCGTTTAGATCTAGCTTTTGCTTGACCTGGGCAAACACCTCTCCGTACGTGACTTGCCTTTCTATAGCCCCAGGCAGTAATTTTATTACAACTGCAGCAGAGCGGGGTGGGCGCAATTTGGGTCGTTTTGGCCCGCTCGATGCTTTCCCCTTATTTTTTGGCTGCTGAGCGGCAGCTGCCTTCTTCTTTGCACCCCGTTTGACCACCAGATTCCATCCTTCTGATGTGGTTGCAGTGGGTGGAGGTAGTGCAACGTCTATGGGAGCCACTGCTTGTGCTACCTTAGGGGACGCCTTCTTTGTCTTTTTCTTCGCCTTCTTCTTGCTCGCCTTCGTGCCAGGGTTAGCGGGTGCCATCAAGGTGGCGACAGGGGCTTCCGATTCTTGAGCACGGGCCGCGTCTACAGTCATCGCGGGTCGGACTCTTTCTTGCGGTAGCAACTTAGCCTCTAAAGCCTCGAAACGGGCACTCATCATGGTGCCGACCTGCCCCATTATGGAGCGCACCAATTCCTCTGTATTTAGAGGCGTCCTGTCCAACATTGGAGTAACCGTTCTCTGTTCCTGGGAAACTGCCCGCGGCACGACTACGTCTGCAGCCACCACATTTGTTGGAGGTGGTTGTGGCAGCGGTGCTGTTCGAGCTCTTTCCAGTTCCAACCTCATGTCTTGCACCTCTTTTCTTAGGTCAGCCACCTCGTTCTGAAGCCTGATGTTGTTGGCTTGGAGTTGTGCTGCCTCCTCCGTAGCTGTGCGCCGCGCTAACTTGTCTACGGCACCAGCGATTGTGCTCGCCGCATCTTTTAGGGCTTTGACAAAGCCTCCCTTCAGATTGCCCGACTTGGTGGCGACCATTCCTATAACCTCCAGGCTCGCTTTAACAGTTTCCTGAAGCTCACCCACAAGTTCCGCCTCCTGATCCAGTCCTGTCGTTTTATTGGAAACCCCTGATGTACGCGGGCTGACTTTGGTCCTAAGTGCCATAGCTTTGTCCGCCACCTCTTTTTGGGCCCTGAGCCGTAACTCCTCCCTTCTCGCCTCATTGAGGGCTCGTTGTGCTTCGGCAAGTCCTACATATTGCCCTGTGGTTGGTGGGCGACCTCTCCCACGATTCACCAGTGTTTTCGCACTAGTCTTGTCGCCTTCCGGTGATCCAGACTGGCTTCGACGCACCGCTGGAACTTTAGAGGGCATACTTCCTACGCCCTTTGCAAGCCTCGCTTTGGTTCCGCCTGTCGCAGGCCTTTCCTTTACTCCGCCCTTCTCAGGCAACAACTCATCTCCGCCCTTCGCGGGCCCCGCCGCAACTTCGCCCATCTCAGGCCCAACTTCAATTACTCCGCCCATCACAGGCTCTTCGTCTTTGTTTGGGTTTTGGTTTAAAATAGATTCCATACTTGATCCCACGAGTATGGGGGAAATAAACCGTCCATCCGAGTGGTGCCCCCTGCACCCGGATAAGCCCAAACTGTAACCCACTCGAGTGTTGGCCGGTACTCGAGTGGGGGAAGCGGTAGGAACCGAACAACCTATCGGCCACGCATCCCCTCGCGCCGCTACGCCGCTTGGGATTAGGGTAATTTTTTAGAGAGGTTTTCTTCCTCGCAGCCCAGGCGGCTAAGCCAAGGCCCTCGGTCCCAGTCCCGGCCGCTAGACATGATCAACGACACCAGGAACCGGGATTACGAGTTGAGGAGGGGGTGCACATGAGTGCTTGTCCGGCTGCGCAATAAAGCACCCGCCGGACCCGCCCTACCTCGTGCTTTTCTGTCAGGGTGTGCTCCCTTAGGCCGTGGGGTTAACAAACCCCTAAAGGCACGCCCATGCCTACTGGTTTTGGTCCGCGCCGGTCGAAACCGGTACCACCAATGTGGTGGCATTCCCCTATCCGCCACCCGGGGGACGCGCCCAGTAGCAGTCCAGCAACTGCCCTGAGCCTAACCTAACCTAACCTAACCTAACCTAACCTAACCTAACCTAACCTAACCTAACCTAACCTAACCTTTTTTTTTTTTTTTTTTTTTTTTTTTTTTTTTTTTTTTTTTTTTTTTTTTTTTTTTTTTTTTGTTTTCGCTGGGGAAACCCATCATGGGGACCCTACCGGCCGTCAATGGGTAGGGTACTGTGAGACTCCTACTCACTAAAACCCACAGCGGAACCCGTCGCCGCAGTGCAATGGGGTGTGCAGGATCGCTTGCGCATTCACTGCAACACCCCTGCGGACGGCCCGTACCCCGCGGGCCAGCCTCGCCTAAATCAGGATGCCCTCGGTTCGCAGGGCATCCCGACCGCCCCGATGACGTGCAGGGGAGTCAACGAGAGACCCCCCCGCAGTAGCTCCTCTAGGGTGGCGGGAGAAGATGGGCGTACCGACGCCTCCTCTCCCCCAGCCGACGGCGACGAAGAGGGTCTGCTAAGGCGTTAGCCTCGCGTTCCCTCTCCGCCGTCTCCTTCAGTGAGATGACGGCCTCGCTGAAGGAGACCGTCGCCGACCAGGACCTCTCGTCACGTAGCATGGCCCCCACCACGCTTCGCAACGACAGGTCTCCACCCACTACCGCCATCAGGGCATGGCGCTGGGGAGCCCAAGCGGCGCATACCGCGAGGGTGTGGTGCGAGGTGTCCTCGGACGCACCACACTCGTGGCATACGGGCAACGGTTCCCGACGCGCAACTTGACACAGATACTTACCAAAGCACCCGTGCCCGGTAAGCATCTGCGTCAACCTGAACGTCAGGACGCCGTGTGGCCGCCTGACCCAGCGAGACAGGAACGGACGAACCGCCCCCACCGTCGCCGAGCCAGCCGCTGGAGTCCCCAGGTCTTCCCACCAGCGCCGGATCAGTGCCTCGTCAGCTAGGCGCCTGATCCGAGCGACTCCCTCCCGCGCTGGACGTTCCCCTCGAGCCCGCTCACTCGCCCGAAACTGATAGACTTCGGCGAGCACCTCCGCCTGGAGTTCCCAGGGCGGATCGCCCGCCAGAAGTGTCGCCGCCGTGAAGGACACCGTACGGTATCCCCGCACCGCCCTCACCGCCAGGACCCGTTGCGCCTTGCGCAGTTGGGCCCTGTTCGGTGCGGAGAGGGCGTCAATCCACACGGGGGCACCGTACAGTGCCATGGACCTCACGATGCCGGCATAGAGCCGCCGGCAGTGAGATCCAGGGCCCCCGACATTCGGCAGAAGTCTGCCGAGGGCCGAGGCGGCGCCGATCAGTCTCGGGGTGAGCTGGGCGAAATGGACACGAAACGTCCAGCGTCCGTCCAGGGTCAGGCCCAAATATTTCATCTGGGCCCGCACCTCCACCATCCTACCCTGGACCCGCAGACAGGCGTTGCGGGGGGCACCCTTGCGTGGGCCATGAAAGAGGAGGGCCTCCGTTTTGGAGACGGAGACCCTCAGGCCCAGCATCCCTATTCGGTCGACGACTAAGTTGGTGCCGACTGTGGCCAAGCGAGCCGCTTCTTCGTAGGAACGACCCCGGGCTGTGACGAGGGTGTCATCAGCATAAGCGATGACACCGAGCCCGGGGAGAAGCGGACAACGCAGGAGCCAGTCATACCCGAGGTTCCACAGTACCGGGCCCAAAACGGCCCCTTGTGGAACCCCGCAGTCGACACGCCGCCGACCGACCACCCCGTTTGCCCCCGTCCACACGACCTGTCTGTCGCGGAGGTACGCGTCCAACACCCGCCGGAGATAGAGAGGCACCTCATGATATCGAAGCGCCTCTCGTACCGTCTCAAACGGCAGGGTGTTGAAGGCGTTGGCCACGTCCAACGAGACGGCTAAAAGCACGTCTCCCTCCTCCACCGCGGCCAAGGACCGAACCTTCAGGGCGTTCAGGGCGTCCACGGTCGACCGACCCGCCCTGAACCCGAACTGAGCCTCTGAAAGGCCCGGCCCCACCTCCTCGAGATGCTGAGTAAGACGGGCAACGAGAATTCTCTCGAAGAGTTTGCCCATCTCGCTCAGCATCACGATTGGCCTGTATGCCGAAGGGGAGTCCAGAGGACGACCCTCCTTGGGCAACAGGCACAACAAACCCTCCTTCCAGATCTTCGGGAACTGCCCAACGCGAAGACATGCGTTGAAGAGGTCCCGAAGATCCCCTCCCAGGTATTCCAGGGCGATGCACAGAACTCGCCCCGGAATACCATCCGGTCCCGGAGCCGTCCTCTTGGCCCGCAGTTTATCGCGGGCCAATTCCATCTCCCCCTCGGTGATTGGGGGGAATCCGTCGACTCCCTCATGGCGTGAGGGAGGACACATCACCGGGGGGACGTGCCCGGAGGACTCCGGGAACAGGCCTCCCACCAGTCGCAGGAGGACGTCGGGCGGCGTGGTCTCCGTGACCGGGGCGCCATGCGCGCGGAGCTTGTTCCGCGCGCTGATGTACGGGCGCCCCCACGGATCCCGATCCAGGCCCGCCAGCAATTCCTGGCGGGCCGCCGCCTTGGCTTGGCTGATCGCGAGCTGCAGGGCCTTTTTTGCGGACCGATAGGCCGCCCGCAGCTCGCTCTCCAAGTCCGGGACCAAGCCATTCCTCCTGCGACACCTCACATAGGCCCTCCTGTGTCTATTGCAGGTCGCCCGAAGTTGTGCGATCTCGGGCGACCACCAATAGACACACCGGCGACGCCGGTCCATCCGCCTAACACGCGGCATGGCCGCATCGCACACCCTCGTAAGGGCGTCGCGAATGCGGCCAGCCAGTTCCTCCACATCGGAACTGGCGCCCACCACACTCCCCTGGGAGCTCCAGACTTCCACGATGGCCGCCTCCCTGGCCAGCTCTGTGTCAAGCCGGCCTAGGGCCCATCTCGGGAACGCTCGAGAGGGCCCCCTTGGGCGGTCCACCGGCACCGGACGGGTGGAGATCTCAAATCGGATATAATTATGATCCGACAGAGTCTCCACCTCCTCCTCTACCCTCCAGTTGATCACGTTGCGTGCGACGGCGGGGGTGGCGAACGTTAGGTCCACCACGGACCCCCCCTGCTGCCGCACGCACGTGAACGCCGTCCCCACATTGAGTAGGGACAGACCGGAGAGTAGGGCCCACGTCTGAACCGCCCG
The DNA here is from genome assembly GCA_951806755.1 of Brenthis hecate. Lineage (NCBI taxonomy): Eukaryota > Metazoa > Arthropoda > Insecta > Lepidoptera > Nymphalidae > Brenthis > Brenthis hecate. The sequence continues at coordinate 11,793 of OX638254.1, forward strand.
CCCTCGAGCGTCCGACGTGGGATTCCCCCAGGCCAAGGACTTGGCATTGAAGTCACCGAGGACGATAGTGGGCCTCGGCGACTGCCTGCAGACCGCAGCGCGGACGGAGTCAAGGAAAACCTCGAACTCCGCCAGACTGCGGTTGGGGGAGAAGTACACCGCAACGATGGCGTACTCTCCCCACCCTGCCACGACGAGTCCTTGGCCCCTCTCGATTGCCGAGAGACGGGGGCCGGTGCTGCTCCCAGACACTATGGCCACAGAGCCCTCTAGGTCCCCCACCCAGTTCGGTTGGTGAGGGACAAAATAGGGCTCGCAGGCCACCGCCAGGTCTATCTCCCACTCGGCCACGGACTGCAGCAAAAGGTCCTGCGCTCCGGCCGAGTGGTTCACATTCGCCTGGAGGAAGCGCTTGTGTCCAACCATTATGAGGACATACGCGCTTCCTCCCCAGCCTGGCGGCTACTCACACTGGGGGCGGCCCTGGTCCGTTGGGCCGTCTTCCCCTTCGTAACCTAACCTAACCTAACCTAACCTTTTTTTTTTTTTTTTTTTTTTTTTTTTTTTTTTTTTTTTTTTTTTTTTTTTTTTTTTTTTTTTTTTTTTTTTTTTTTTTTTTTTTTTTTTTTTTTTTACGTCAGGAAACCCTGTTGCCGGGTACCCGCCGCCTGGGGAAGAACGACGGGTTATGTGGGGCTCCTGCCGCGCAAACAGCGCGCGGCAGCCTACCCACTAAAACCTGACGGTGTCCACCTCTGTCGCCTCCAGGTCGGGGCCACGGGAACCGGAAAATCATCCGCGAACCCCGACGGCGATTGCCCTACGGCACGTCTCGGTGTCGGAGGGTGGGAGCAGCACCCTCGACGACCACCGTTTGGAGCAGCGCGCGGGGGACACCGCGCGCGCCTACTCGGGCCAGGTGATTAGGCGGCAGACTTCCCCAAGTCTACTGCCCTCTGGCTGGTGTTAGGGGGGGAGGCGGCGATCGTGGGCCGCTCTCCGGCGCCCGGTTCCTCCTGCGGCGGATGGCGAGCTCGGCGTTGGCCTCTCTCGCCCTCTCCGCCGCCTCCTTCTGCGACATCACGTCCTCGCAGAAGGACAGGACGGCATCCCAGGACCTTTCGCTTTCGGCCATGGCGGAGATCACGGCCGGCAGCGTCAGGTCCGCCCCCACAACACTTTTGAGCGCCTCGCGCTCCGTCGCCCAAGCTGGGCACTCCTCCAGCACGTGCTGGGCCGTCTCATCGACGCAGCCGTGGCAGTGGTGGCAGCGTGGATCCGGCTCTCTCCCGGCGACGCGGCACAGGTATCTGCCGAAGCACCCGTGCCCCGTGAGGACCTGCGTCAACCGGAAGGTGAGGACGCCGTGACGTCTCGCCAACCACTGCCTAAGGACGGGGCGAACTGCGTCAATGGTCCTGCGACCAGCGGAAGGATGCTCCAGCCTGCAGAGCCACTCCTCCAGTGCGACATCCCGCTCCTCCTCGCTCTCGTGCGGTGCTGGACTGAGGTCCCCGGACGCAAGGCCTCGACGCCGACAATAGGTCGACGCCAAGGAACGCGCGTCCAGGTCCCAGGGTGTAACTCCAGCCAGCACGCACGCCGCTTCACCCGATATGGTTCGATAGCCCCTTACTACCCTCGTCGCCATCACCCTCTGCGACTGCCGCAAAACCGCAACATTCTCGCGGCAGAGAGCGTCGGACCATACCGGGGCGCCGTAGAGCGCCATGGACCGTAGGACTCCCAAGTAAAGGCGCCTGCTGGCACAACTCGGTCCGCTCACGTTGGGCAGCAACCTGCTCAGCGCACCTGCCGTTTTAATAAGCTTCGGCGCAAGGGCATTAAAATGCGCCTTAAAGCTCCACCGGCTGTCGAGCACGAGTCCCAGGTACTTCATCGTACTCGACAAGCCGATGCGGACTCCGCCCACCGTGATATGAGTGCCCGGTGGAGGTGCTCTTCGGGGGCCATGAAAACAGAGGGCCTCTGACTTTTCCAAGGCAACCTTCAGCCCCAACCGGCGTATCCTACCAACAACATGGGCTACTCCCGCCGTCGCTAATAGCGCCGCCTCTCTGTGGCTATCCGCCCGTGCCAAGACGAGGGTGTCATCCGCGTAGCACACTACACTGACTCCCCTCAGCGTGCTACCCCTCAGCACCCAGTCGTAGCCGATGTTCCACAGGAGAGGCCCAAGAACCGAGCCCTGTGGGACACCGCACGACACTTCCCGTCTCCCCCAGCCGTTCCGCTCAGGAAAGACCACGGATCTCTCGGAGAGGTAAGCCCCGATGACGCGACACAGGTAGTTCGGCACCCCGTGGTAGCGGAGCGCCTCCCTGATGCAAGCCCAGGGCAAGGAGTTGAAGGCGTTTGCGATGTCCAAGGACACCGCAAAAACTACCTGACCCTGGGAAACCGCCTCCTGCGCGTGGGACTTGACCCGCAGAATGGCATCGACGGTTGAGCGACCGCCGCGGAAGCCAAACTGCGCGTCCGAGAGATCCGGCCCAACCTCCACCATGTGCTTGATTAAGCGCCCAACAACGACGCGCTCAAAAAGCTTGGCCATCTCATTCAGCAACACGATGGGGCGGTAGGCAGAAGGAGACTCCGCTGGACGCCCTTCCTTTTTGAGGAGAACTAACCTGCCTGTCTTCCACCTCTGTGGAATTATGGCTTGAGCCAGACAGGCAGTGAATAGTTCCCTCACACAAGGCCCTAAAGCGTCCATCGCCAAGGCTAGGGCGCGACCAGGTATTCCATCCGGCCCGGGGGCAACGGATTTTCCCCGCAGGCGCACCACAGCAACTGCCATCTCTTCTTCGTCAACCTCCGGGACATCCTCTAATCCTTCGTCGACATTGATCATTACGCGTAGACCCATATGCGGCGGTTGAAAGTCCTGGTGCGGGAAAAGAGTTTCTAGCACATTCCGCAACGTTTCCGGCTCGAGTGTTTCGGTCAGTGGAGGGGCCCAGGGGCGAAACTTGTTTAAAACCAATCTGTATGGTGTGCCCCAAGGATCTCTATTGAGCCCCTCTAACATCTCGGCTCTCCCCTCCGATATTGCCCTGGCGATCTGGGCCGTTAGGCGCGCCTTCGCCTCCACGTAGTGGGCATATCTACTGTCCTCTTCTGCCTGGTCCCGACGCGCCCTCCTACGACAGTGTGAGTAGAGACGTCTGGCAGCGACGCAGTCCTCACGCAGTTGAGCGATCTCAGCCGTCCACCACCAGACTTGCTGCCTTGGGGGGCAACGCCCGGACCGAGGCATTGCGGCATCACATATACGCTTCACCACGTCTTCCACACGCATTGCTGTCTCTTCTGGGGATCCTGCGTGTTGGGGCAGCCATGAGGCTACAATCGCCGCCTCTTTTAGCACCTCCGAGTTGAGGCGCCTCAACTGCCATCGCGGTCCCTCCTCCCTCTGGGTTCGGTTGTGGCTTGGCGGCACCGCCGGATGAGTGGAGATCTCATATAGGATATAACGGTGGTCCGAAAGCGTCTCCACATCATCCAGCACTCGCCAGCCATGGACACGGCGCGCTAAGGCAGGGCTCGCGAAAGTAATATCCACGATGGACCCGCCCTGCCGTCGCACGCACGTGTCGACCGTTCCCTGATTCAGGACAGTCAGGCCCGCGGCAACAACCCACTCTGCAAGGGCTCTCCCCCGCGCATCCTCCACTGTTGCCCCCCACATGCCGGACTTCGAGTTTAGGTCCCCCGCAACGAGAACTTCCGCAGGCCCACATCTAGCGATTAGCTCCCCCAACCTGTCCAAGAACTCTTCAAATTCTACCAAGGTTCTGTTGGGGGAGAAATACACTCCGACCACGACGACCCGACCCAGCAGTGCCGCGACGCACCCCGAGCCCTTTACAACACGCGTAAAGGGTGGAGAGCCCGCGGCGACCTGGGAAACGATTGCCACCGACCCGTCGTCGTCGCCCGCCCAGTTGTCGCGCGGGAGGACCCAATACGGCTCTGCTATTACAGCGACCTGCACCGACCACTGCGCCAGACTTTGGACAAACAGGTCCTGGGCTCTGGCGCAGTGGTTAAGGTTCGCCTGTAGAACCTTCAGGGCCATAGTTAAGTTTCCATGGCCCTTCCCACCTCGGTCCTGTTTTGAACCGGCTGTTCCTGAGCCGTTGGCCCAGACGTCGCTTTCCTCCGTCTTTTATTCGGTTGGGACCGAGTGCAAGCCGCACTTCCCACCGTGTGGTCCGCTGGCCTCTTCGCCGCCTCGCAAACTGCGCAATGTGGTGCAGACGTGCATTGGCTGCGCAGGTGACCAGGCTGTCCGCACCTGTAACACTCGGCACTGCGGTCTATCGCCCCCGTGCACCGCGCCGCCACGTGGCCTCCCTCATGGCAGCGATAGCACCGCTGCGGCCGGGCTTGCAACAGTTTCACCTGCGCAGAAACCAGACCCACGAGGAGGCGACCACCATCGACTACCTTTTTGGCAGCGACAACCGGGCAACGGACCCACGCCGTCCCCAATCCATAACTGTCTCGGCGAATGTCTCCCGCCTTAACCGTGTCAGTATTGCAGCCACCTGCCCGGCTTATTGCCTCCGCTAGTTCCACCGGGGTAACTGAATCATCTAGACCAGTTACCCGGAGCTCTGCACACTTTGTGGGCCTGGAGATCTTGACTTCCTCCAGGTCCAAAGCCCCCTTTAGCGCTTGCGCCAGGATGTCCGCTTTTTCCCCGCTATTCGCCCCCGGTATTTCGAGCATTCGTGCTCCCGTCGAGGCCACCTTAAAGCGGACATCCTTGATGCCCAGTTCGGTCAAGTCGACTTTCGTCTTCACCTGAGCGAAAACCTCCCCGTATGTGATATTCCGCTCGACAGCTGAGGGCTGGAGCTTTATCACTACCGCTGCCGAGCGAGGAGGCCGGAGTTTTGCGACCTTGCGCTTCTTGGGCGGCACGTCCGATTTTTTCGGCTGCTGAGTCGTAGCCGTCGCCTTCTTCTTGGCCCCTCGTCTCACTACCACGTTCCATCCGTCGGCAGTGGAGGGGGCAGGAGTAGCCTGCTCAGTCCCCGCTGTAGTAGGCGCAACCGGTTGTTGTTCCGGTTTTTTGCCCTTCTTTTTCTTTCCTTTCTTTTGGAGGGGGGCAGGATTTGCCGGGGCGACCAGAGTTGTTACTCCGGTCCCTCTCTCTGCCGGTTTTGCCGGCGCCTTATCTTGCAGTTTGTCCGCCGCCAGTGGTGGGCGAATTCGCCGTTCGGGCAGGAGGCGATCCTCTAAGGCCTCAAAACGGGCACTGATCATGGTCCCCACCTGGACCATGATTGTCTGGGCTAGTTCGTCCATGCCCGCAGGAAGTTGCGGCGGGGGATCTGCCAGGACCTGCGCCTGAAGTGGTGAAAGTCGCACTTCAGCTCGAGAAGCCTCCACTTGTACTCTCAACGCCGCGAACTCCTTGCGCATATCTTCGAGCTCAGACTGCAGGCGGAGGTTACTTGCCCTCAGTTGGGCTGCCTCATCCGACGCTGTTCGTCTGGCAAGGGTGTCTACCGCCTCGGCTATTGTCCTGGCTGCCTCCTTAAGGGCCTTTATGAAGCCCCCTTTTAAATTGCCGGACTTTTTGGCAACATTCTCAATAATTTCTAGGCTAGCCGTCACTCTCCTCTGTAGGTCCAACGCTAAAACTCCCTCGGTCTCCTCCAACAAAGTCACCGAAGAAGCGTCGGACAGGCGCGAGCTCGCCCGAGTGCTCACCGCTATTGTCATCCCGGCCACCTCTTCCTCGGCCCGCAACCTCAGCTCCTCTCTCTTGGCCTCGTTAAGGGCCCTTTTTGCCTCTGCCAGGCCAACGTATTCTCCAGTGGTGGAGGGTCTACCTCTCCCCCTGCTCGCAGCCGTCTTGGTCTTAGGCCGCCCTGTATCCTCATCAGAGGACGCTGACTGGCCGCTGGTCTTGTGCGGTCTCTTCCGCGTATCTTTTTTGAACCGGGACACGCCGCTGCCAATCGAACTTACGGAGATAAAACTTTCCCCGTCAGAGTCCTTCCCAGAGCCCGCCCAGAATCGTCCGGAAGAGGACGTAGGGCTTTGTCTACTTTGTGCGCTTTCCCCCAGCTCTACCCGGGTAAGCAGCACTTGCGGCTGTCTTGCCGCAACCTCCTCTGCTCTTTCAGTAGTCGCAACACGCGACACACCAACCCTCTTTGGCCGAACGCCAGCACCGCCAGTCGCTGGCATAACATCTTCTCCGCCCGTCGCAGGCACCACGTCTTCTCCGCCCGTCACAGGCACATCATCTTGGGTTTTGGTTTTTTGATTTAAAGTAGCCATATGATTCCCACGAGTATGGGGGAAGGGTGGGTCCATCCGCACAGTGCCCCCTGTCTGCGGATAAGCCTAGCGTAACCCGCATAGAGTTTCGGCCGGTACTCTAGCGGGGGTAGCAGTAGTGACCGATCTACCCATCGGCCACGCATCCCCTCGCGCTGCTCCGCCACTTGGGATTGGGGTAATTTTTTATAGAGGTTTTCTTCCTCGCAGCCCGGGCGGTTAAGCCGAGGCTATCGGTCCCAGTTACCGGCCGCTAGACATGGCAACGACACCGGGTCCCGGGATTACGATTTGAGAGGGGCGTTGCACGAAGTGCTAGCCGGGCTGCGCAGTTAAGCGCCCGCCGGGCTCGCCCCACCTCCGCGCTTTTCTGTCAGGGTGTGCTCCCTTAGGCCGTGGGGTTAACAAACCCCTAAAGGCACGCCCATGCCTGCTGGTTTTGGTCCGCGCCGGTCGAAACCGGTACCACCAATGTGGTGGCATTCCCCCATCCGCCACCCGGGGGACGCGCCCAGTAGCAGTCCAGCAACTGCCCTGAGAACCTAACCTAACCTAACCTAACCTAACCTAACCTAACCTAACCTAACCTAACCTAACCTAACCTTTTTTTTTTTTTTTTTTTTTTTTTTTTTTTTTTTTTTTTTTTTTTTTTTTTTTTTTTTTTTTTTTTTTTTTTTTTTTTTGTTATCGCTGGGGAAACCCATCATGGGGACCCTGCCGCCGTCATGGGCAGGGTACTGTGAGACTCCTACTCACTAAAACCCACAGCGGAACCCTTCGCCGCAGTGCAATGGGGCGTGCAGGATCGCTTTCGCACTCACTGCAACGCCCCTGCGGACGGCCCGTACCACGCGGGCCAGCCTCGCCTAAATCAGGATGCCTTCGGTTCGCAAGGCATCCCGACCGCCCCGATGACGTGCAGGGGAGTCAACGAGAGACCCCCCCGCGGTAGCTCCTCTAGGATGGCGGGAGAAGGTGCGCATACCGGCGCCTCCTCTCCCCCAGCCGACGGCGACGAAGAGGGTCTGCTGAGGCGTTAGCCTCGCGTTCCCTCTCCGCCGTCTCCTTCAGTGAGATGACGGTCTCACTGAAGGAGACCATCGCCGACCAGGACCTCGCGTCGCGTAGCATGGCCCCCACCACGCTTCGCAACGAAAGGTCTCCACCCACTACCGCCATCAGGGCATGGCGCTGGGGAGTCCATGCGGCAACCTAACCTAACCTAACCTAACCTTTTTTTTTTTTTTTTTTTTTTTTTTTTTTTTTTTTTTTTTTTTTTTTTTTTTTTTTTTTTTTTTTTTTTTTTTTTTTTTTTTTTTTTTTTTTTTTTTGTTATCGCTGGGGAAACCCATCATGGGGACCCTGCCGCCGTCATGGGCAGGGTACTGTGAGACTCCTACTCACTAAAACCCACAGCGGAACCCTTCGCCGCAGTGCAATGGGGCGTGCAGGATCGCTTTCGCACTCACTGCAACACCCCTGCGGACGGCCCGTACCACGCGGGCCAGCCTCGCCTAAATCAGGATGCCTTCGGTTCGCAAGGCATCCCGACCGCCCCGATGACGTGCAGGGGAGTCAACGAGAGACCCCCCCGCGGTAGCTCCTCTAGGATGGCGGGAGAAGGTGCGCATACCGGCGCCTCCTCTCCCCCAGCCGACGGCGACGAAGAGGGTCTGCTGAGGCGTTAGCCTCGCGTTCCCTCTCCGCCGTCTCCTTCAGTGAGATGACGGTCTCACTGAAGGAGACCATCGCCGACCAGGACCTCGCGTCGCGTAGCATGGCCCCCACCACGCTTCGCAACGAAAGGTCTCCACCCACTACCGCCATCAGGGCATGGCGCTGGGGAGTCCAAGCGGCGCATACCGCGAGGGTGTGGTGCGAGGTGTCCTCGGACGCACCACACTCGTGGCATACGGGCGACGGTTCCCGACGTGCAATCTGACACAGATACTTACCGAAGCACCCGTGCCCGGTAAGCATCTGTGTCAGCCTGAACGTCAGGACGCCGTGTGGCCTCCTGACCCAGCGAGACAGGTACGGACGAACCGCACCCACCGTCGCCAGGCCAGCCGCCGGAGTCCCCAGATCTTCCCTCCAGCGCCGGATCAGGGCCTCGTCAGCTAGGCGCCTGATCCGAGCGACTCCCTCCCACGCCGGACGTTCCCCGCGCCCGCGCTCACTCGCCCGAAATTGGTACACTTCGGCGAGCACCTCCGCCTGGAGTTCCCAGGGCGGATCGCTCGCCAGAAGCGTCGCCGCCTCAAAGGACACCGTACGGTACCCCCGTATCGCCCTCACCGCCAGGACCCGCTGCGCCTTGCGCAATTGGGCCCTGTTCTCAGCGGCGAGGGCGTCGATCCAAACAGGAGCACCGTACAGTGCCATGGACCTCACGATGCCGGCATAGAGCCGCCGGCAAGGAGATCCAGGGCCCCCGACATTCGGCAGAAGTCTGCCGAGGGCCGAGGCGGCGCTCATCAATTTCGGGGTGAGCTGGGCGAAGTGGACACGGAACGTCCAGCGAGCGTCCAGGGTCAGGCCCAAATATTTCATTTGGGCCTTTACCTCCACCATCCTCCCCTGGACGCGCAGGCAGGCATTTCGGGGGGCACCCTTGCGTGGGCCATGGAAAAGGAGGGCCTCCGTTTTGGTTATGGAGACCCTCAGGCCCAGCATCCCAATCCGGTCGACGACCAGATTTGTGCCGACTGTGGCCAAGCGTGCCGCTTCCTCATAGGAACGACCCCGGGCCGTGACGAGGGTGTCATCCGCATAGGCGATGACACCCAGCCCGGGGAGGAGCGGACAACGCAGGAGCCAATCGTAGCCGAGGTTCCACAGTACCGGGCCCAAAACGGCCCCTTGTGGAACCCCGCAGTCGACACGTCGCCGACCGACCACCCCATTTGCCCCCATCCACATGACCTGCCTGTCATGGAGGTACGCGTCCAACACCCGCCGGAGATAGAGAGGCACCTCATGGAACCGAAGTGCCTCTCGTAGCGTCTCAAACGGCAGGGTGTTGAAGGCGTTGGCCACATCCACCGAGACGGCTAGGAGCACGTCTCCCTCCTCCACTGCGGCCAAGGACCGGACCTTCAGGGCGTTCAGGGCGTCCACGGTCGACCGACCCGCCCTGAACCCGAACTGAGCCTCTGAAAGGCCCGGCCCCACCTCCTCCAGATGCCGAGTGATACGGGCAGCGAGAATTCTCTCGAAGAGTTTACCCGTCTCACTCAGCATCACGATTGGCCTGTACGCCGAAGGAGAGTCCAGAGGACGACCCTCCTTGGGCAGTAGGCACAATCTCCCCTCCTTCCAGACCTTCGGGAACTGCCCAACACGAAGACATGCGTTGAACAGAGCCCGAAGGTCCCCTCCCAGGTATTCCAGGGCGATGGTTAGTATTCGCCCCGGAATACCGTCCGGTCCCGGAGCCGTCCGCCTGGCCCGTAGTTTGTCGAGGGCCAGGCTAAATTCCCCCTCAGTGATCGGGGGGATTTCCTCGACTCCCTCTTGGAATGAGGGAGGAGCCATCACTGGGGGGACGTGACCAGACGACTCCGGAAACAACCCTCCCACCAGCCGAAGGAGAACGTCGGGCGGCGTGGTCTCCGTGACCGGGGCGCCGTGCGCGCGGAGCTTGTTCCGCGCGCTGATGTAAGGGCGCCCCCACGGATCCCGATCGAGGCCCGCCAACAATTCTTGACGGGCCGCCGCCTTGGCCTGGCTTATGGCGAGCTGCAGGGCCTTCTTGGCTGACTTGTAGGCCTGCCGCAGCTCGCTCTCCATTTCGGGGTCCAGGCCGTTTCTCCTTCGGCACCGGACATACGACCTCCTGGCCCTGCTGCTGGCCGCCCGGAGCCTTGCAATTTCGGGCGACCACCAGTAGACACACCGGCGACGCCGGTCGTGCCGCCTAACACGCGGCATGGCCGCATCGCAGACCCTTGTGAGGGCGTCGCGCATGCGGCCAGCCAGCTCCTCCACTTCGGAGCTGGCGCCCACCACACTCCCCTGGGAGCACCAAGCTTCCACAATGGCCGCCTCCCGGGCCAGCTCAGGATCGAGCCGGCCAAGGGCCCACCTCGGGAACGCACGAGAGGGCCCCGTTGGGCGGTCCATTGGCACCGGACGGGTGGAGACCTCAAATCGGACGTAGTTGTGGTCCGACAGGGTCTCCACCTCCTCCTCTACCCTCCAGTTTACCACATTGCGCGCGACGTCGGGGGTGGCGAACGTCAGGTCCACCACAGACCCCCCCTGCTGCCGCACGCAAGTGAAAGCCGTCCCCACATTGAGGAGGGACAGCCCGGAGAGTAGGCCCCACACCTGGACAGCTCGTCCACGAGCGTCCGTGGTGGGGTTCCCCCAGGCCAGGGACTTGGCATTGAAGTCACCGAGGACGATTGTGGGCCTCGGCGACACCCTGCAAACCGCAGCGCGGACGGAGTCGAGAAAAACCTCGAACTCCGCCAGACTGCGGTTGGGGGAGAAGTACACGCCGACGATCGCGTACTCTCCCCACCCTGCCACGACTAGTCCCTGGCCCCTCTCGATTGCCGAGAGACGGGGGCCGGTGCTGCTCCCAGACACTATGGCCACGGAGCCCTCTAGGTCCCCCACCCATTGCGATTGGGTAGGGACAAAGTAGGGCTCGCAGGCCACCGCCAGGTCAAATTTCCCACTCGGCCATGGACTGCAGCAACAGGTCCTGCGCTCCAGCCGAGTGGTTGACGTTCGCCTGGAGGAAGCGCTTAAGATGTCTGGGCATTAGGATGACATCTGCGCTTCCTCCCCAGCCTGGCGGCTTCCATCACTAGGGGCGGCTCTGGTCTGTTGAGCCGCCCTGCCTTTCGTAATGGGTGGGTTACAATCGTTCCCACCCATTAGATGCCCAGAAGGGCGCCCCCCATCGGCACAAACGGCACAGCGTATTGTTTTCGCCGTGCAATTCGCCGTTTTGTGCCCCTCACCACCACACCGGTAGCACAGGCGCCCTCTTTCCACCTTTGATGGACATACCGGCACCGTATGGCCAATGCCCATACACCTGAAGCAGCGCATTGGGCGCTGCCCCAGGACCTGGACCTTGGCTGCAGACCAGCCCACCAGGATTTTGCCTGCGTCCACCACCAACTTGGCCGCCTTAACAGGGCACTTTGCAACTACTGACCCCATTCCACCCTTCCCGATGTGGATCTCACCGACCCGGACCGACTCTAAAGAGCAGTTGCCCGCGCGTGCAACCGCAGCAGCCACCTTGTCCTTGGTGGCCGAGTCGTCCAGGCCATTGATCCTCAGGTCAGCCATTTTTGCCGGCCGGACAACAGTCGCCAAGCCATCCAGCACCTGGCGCAGCTTCTCGGCTAACCTATCTGCCACCTCAGCAGACACAGAGGATGGGAGCTCGAGGAGCCGCGCCCCCGTGGCCGCCTTCCGCACAGATAACCCACCTATTACACCCAGTTGAGTCAGGTCAATATCTTTTTGCGCCCTCTCCAATAGTTGCGCGTACGTCACGCCCTTAGTCGCAGCCTCCTGCTGCAGCGTAATAATTACCGCCGCAGTGCGCGGTGGAGGTGCAACTTTCGGTTTCTTCTGCGCGCCGCCCTTCTGCACTGGCGCTGCCTTACTGGGGACAGCCACTGGAGGGGAGGACTTCTTTCCCTTCTTGCTCTTCCCCTTCCGGACTACCGTAGCCCACGTCTCCACCGGCGCCGTCCCCGAGTTACTTGGCCCAGCGACTGGAGGAGGAGGAGTTGAGACAGACGGCGCCTGCACTGGCGGGCTAGGGCGCGCAGTAGCAGCCGCCCCTTTCTTTGTAGGCTTTCGTTTGCCTGAAGCCGAACCACCTTTAGCCACTGTGACACTCGGCGCTGGCACTGCACAGGCACCGCTAGATGGAGCCGACACGGGGGCAGTGGCCTTCGCAACAGACTCGCGCCGTCTATCCGCAGCCAATGGGGGCCGCATCCTCTTCTCTGGGAGAAGACGCTCCTCAATGCCGGCAAATCGGCCATCAATTAGGGTGCCCACCGAGGCGACTATGGAGGCCCTTAGCTCCTCCAGCCAATCCCCGCCAACTGCATCTGATGGGCCCGGTTTCGCTGCAGACATTTCGGCCCGCATATCGGAGAACTCTCGGCGGTATGCCTTGAGTTCCGACTTCAGGTTTTCAACCTCCCTCCTGAGCCTTGCGTTGTCGGTACTCAGGTGCGCCATCTCCTCAGCCGCCGTGCGCCCAGCAAGTGCCTCCACGACCTGCTGCAGGGAAGTCGCCGACTCTTTGAGCCTCTTTACATAGCCGCCCTTCAGATTGCCCGACTTAAGGGCCACCTCGAGTATTGCCGCTACATTTGCCCCAGCGACCGCCTTCAACTCTTCGGCCGGCATCCCGGCCACATCTATCGGAGCGGGGGCAACAAAGGCCGACAACTTTGCTCCCGCAGACTGAGTGGAACTCTCCTTACGGAAGGCTCTCTTCTCAAGGGACTCCTCGAAGGCCTTCTCCTTGGCCTCGTACTCCAACTTTTTAAGGTTAGCACGCGTACGTACCAGACCAGTGCCAACTGGACCCTTATAGGTCTTTCCCCTGCGTGCTTCCGTCGCCCTAGCGTTAATGGTCAACTCCGTTTCGGTCTCGGACCCGGAGGACGACGCCAGAAGCGGCACAGCACGAGGCCTCTTACGGCCCAACGACGAGGAAACAGACGAGTACATAGACCCATCTGAATCATATACTCCGCCCATCACGGGCTCTACAACCACTCCGCCAGTCACAGGCACCGTCAATTCACCGCCCATCACGGGCTCCACATCTAGATTTGGGTTTTTGTTTAAAATTGGTTCCATATTTGATCCCACGAGTATGGGGGATATAACCCGTCCATCCGGGCGGTGCCCCCTGCACCCGGATAAGCCTTCAATAACCCGCCTAGAGTGTCGGCCGGTACTCTAGCGGGGGAAGCAGTAGGGACCGATCATCCCATCGGCCATGCATCCCCTCGCGCTGCTTCTCCGCTTGGGATTGGGGTAATTTTTTAGAGAGGTTTTCTTCCTCGCAGCCCGGGCGGTTAAGCCAGGACCCTCGGTCCCAGTCCCGGCCGCTAGACGTGATCAACGACACCAGGAACCGGGATTACGAGTTGAGGGGGGGGTGCACCCTGGTGCTTGTCCGGCTGCGCAATTAAGCACCCGCCGGACCCGCCCCACCTCTCGCTTTTCTGTCAGGGTGTGCTCCCTTAGGCCGTGGGGTTAACAAACCCCTAAAGGCACGCCCATGCCTACTGGTTTTGGTCCGCGCCGGTCGAAACCGGTACCACCAATGTGGTGGCATTCCCCTATCCGCCACCCGGGGGACGCGCCCAGTAGCAGTCCAGCAACTGCCCTGAGAACCTAACCTAACCTAACCTAACCTAACCTAACCTAACCTAACCTAACCTAACCTAACCTAACCTAACCTAACCTAACCTAACCTAACCTAACCTAACCTAACCTAAACCTAACCTAACCTAACCTAACCTAACCTAACCTAACCTAACCTAACCTAACCTAACCTAACCTAACCTAACCTAACCTAACCTAACCTAACCTAACCTAACCTAACCTAACCTAACCTAACCTAACCTAACCTAACCTAACCTAACCTAACCTAACCTAACCTAACCTAACCTAAACCTAACCTAACCTAACCTAACCTAACCTAACCTAACCTAACCTAACCTAACCTAAACCTAACCTAACCTAACCTAACCTAACCTAACCTAACCTAACCTAACCTAACCTAACCTAACCTAACCTAACCTAACCTAACCTAACCTAACCTAACCTAACCTAACCTAACCTAACCTAACCTAACCTAACCTAACCTAACCCAGTCTCGCTCGAGCGCTGAGAGCGAACGCACGCGCCTCTCGCGTCGAGAACGACGCTCCGCGAGTTGAAACAGTGCCGAAATCAGTTTAAAATTCGTTTAAAATAGGAAAAAGACCTAATAACTAGTGGAAAACTATATAATACAGTGCAATTAGTGACAGTGTACGCTAGGACAAAAATTGGGAAAAATCGCTTTCGTTTTTCCTTCGATTTTCGCTGGAAAACGTTAAAATTAAAAACTTTAAAACAGTTATTGGCGTGCGGCGCTCGATAGTGATCGATAACCTATAAATTAAAATAGGGATATATATAGTGTGTGAAAAGACCTTTCCAAAGACACCATTCCCGGATTTTTTGGAATCCGGGAAGAGACTCAAAAGTGCAATAAACCAGTTTTACACATTTTCCTCTTTTCTATACGGAGAGAGATGGAGAGTTGGAATTAACATCGATAAGAAGAGGACCCCGAGACGTAACCAAAAAGGTACCTCACATCTCAAAATCTCGAACCGTCTGAAAGTTACAGCAGTTTTAAAATTCACGGAAAACACCACCAACTTTGGGAAGAGATAGCTCGGAATCTAAAGTGACGACCCCCCCCAAAATTTATTACATCTTAAAGAGCATTTCATCAGCTGCAGGAAGCAAAAAACCGGAAGAAAATCCATTCATAAATAAAGAAGTTATAGCCTAATTTATAATATAAGGTAAATCTAGTTTTAAAAAAATACTGATATCTAAAAATAGAATTAAAGTTACATATTGTTTTGCACATGATACATTGTATGGTTTTACTTTCAATTAAAATTTAAAATATTTAGTATAAATTTAAGTTTTGTGGTGCATAATCTAATTAGTTTATTATTCAAATTAATCTTCAGTTCATAGTAATTAGAAATATAAATTTAAAAGTTAAGGATATTGCTTGTTTGTACTGATAAAAGTTCAAAGAATAGTTTTACGAACAAAAATTGTCCAATTTTTCTCTATATACGGAGCCGGGCGGGGCCAAAAGTACGGAAATATATAGAGTGTTTGCCTCCCGGTGTTACTTACCAATTAAAATACTTTTAAAAGTTAAATTTATTGAAATTCTTTAGAGTTTATAATTAGTTATGGAATTAAATATTGGTTTAATCTAGAGTCAAAATCGGTAATTTTAATAAATAATTTTTTGGACATTCTATTTCATATATAATTATTCAATTAACACATTAGTTGGGACGATTTTTGTTTAGTATATATAGAAGGAGGCGCCAAAAAGTGTGGATTCCAAGCGCGAGCGGGATTTAGGTTAAGGATTATTTTTTATTGGTCGATGATTTATTTTAGATGCATTTTACGTCGACCAATCACACATCAGCATAGACATTGAACAATTTCGACCTTAGAGTGTTAGAGTTAAGAGTGCGAATATTTTTCTTTTTAATTAATAGATTTTGGTAAATTCGCCCCATAAATTGAACCTTACTCAAAGGGAATAGGGCAGTCAACAAATTATTTTTATCAAACTTACTACTACCAGGACCTTGTACTACTGCGCCATGTGGGTAAGGACTTAGAATTTTTTGTCTTAGTAACAGTCTTCCCCTTGCCCCTTAGAAACTATACCCCATACCCCTTATTTAAAATATTAAAACTTTTGAGAAAATCACCCTCTCCCGCGTGTTATACTGCCCCTCACCCTTCACTGGCCTTATTTTATTTTTCATACTAAATATTGGAGATATTCCCCCTTTGCCATTACCCCTCACCCCTGACTTACCTGTTCACCATTACTGTTACATAGAACCTTGTAATAATTTAATTTAAAACCGAACGTAACAATATTAAGACCTTTAACCACTGTACCATAGGTGACTATTACATAGAACTTTATAATATTTTAAAATTTTGTTATTGAAATAGAATTCATTACTACTAATCACTAACCACTGCACTATAGGGACAGGGACTTAGTAAAATATTTTGTCTTTTTAAATTCTCCCCGACCCCCCCTTAGTTTAGGACTTTTACAACTTTTAACCTGTCCACCCCAGCTTGCCCACTCTTGGGTATTCAGTATCACCCCCCACCCCCGGAAAGACCCCCAACACCCCCAACACCCCCAAGGCTACCCACGAGACCTCCCCCCCCCCCCCCCTCGCCCACGCCCACCACCCCCCCTCTACTTAAAATTCAAATATCTCTAAAACTATAAGACCGATTTTGATGAAATAGGTGTCGGGCGATAGGTATTTGAAAACCCCTTCCAGTACCCCTGGAATAAAATTTTTATCCAACCCCCATTTTTAACAAAACCTAAAAAACCCCTCTTAAAAAAATCCCACTCCTACGATTTCGGACTAAAAAATATATATAACAGACAGACCCACGACAGACCCTAATCAAAATTAAAACTACCAATTTTCTACCTAACAACCCCGTAAAACCCCAAAAACCTGCAAGTTTGCCCAACTTTGTCAAAAATTGACTCAAGGACCCCGAGTTTGGGCTTATATTAAAGGGCTCGGTTAGCCCTAAAACCCTCTATCATCAGATCCCCGATACCTCCCCCCCTTCCCCCCCCCCACTTTTCGAAAACAAAATTTTTTCACGGAAATTCAAAATTGTAAGAATATTGTGTCAGTGTCTATCAAGATTAATTCCATATTAGAACCCACTTAGATTCATAAGCAATTTAGACTGTAAACGAGCCATCTACACTCGAATACATATATTATATTTATATTATATTTTATACTTTATAAGTCTAATCTATCAAGATGCATAGAACGCCCCCCCCGTCGAGAAGTCAGTCAGTAAATAAGACGTCAGACCCTCCTCCAGCTGACGAGACGGCGCCCGAGGTTGATGAATTGACCGCAGCTCAGAACTTGATGCTCCTTATTAAAACAAATTTAAATGCATCAGGCAACATTAGGAAAACCATAAAAGACAACATTTTAGAACTCTCACAAAAGCTTGCAGACATCATAAACAAATTATACAAGTACAAACTAGAAGGATCACGGGCAGAGGAGGCAGAAAAACTAGATGATATTGAGAAAAAAGCGGATGCGATAATTGATGGGCTAAATTATAATCATGAGAGTAATAGAAAAGTGTTACTTAAACTTGCGGAAACGATACATCAACAGAACAACATAGGTGAAAATACTCAGCAGGTTATTCAGTTCCTGACTGAGGAAATTTCTGAAGTAAAGAAGAACCTGGCAAAAGTAAGACCGAGTAATGAAGAAAAACTGTTGGAGGCTCTCCAAAGCCAAAACATTATTAATGAAAAAACCCAACAAAAAATAGAAGAACTGAAGGAAGAAATAAAAGAAACGCAAAAGCAGCTCAATTCAACAGGAGCTCAAACACAGGCACAGGAAACCTATGCCCAAGTTTTGCAACAACAAGTAGAAGTAAAACCTAGACCCACCCACTGCCTCTTAGTAGGTACGGAAGATGCAATTGATACTAGCGAGGATGTTGTTGCCAAAATAAGGGATGTATTAAAGGCCAAAGAAACAGGATTGCAGATCTCAAAAATGAGGAAAGTAAAAGACCAAAGGGTTCTTATAGGTAGTGAAAGCAAGCAAGACTTCGAAAAAATAAAAGAGACACTTCAAAAAAGTAAATTCAAAATTGAAACTAAAGCAAATAAAGACCCATTAGTAATAATAAGAAACGTAAATAAATGCAACACGGACGAGGACATCTTAGGAGCAATTAAAAGGCAAAATAGTCACCTGATTCAGGACATACCAGAGGAGCAATATAGAGCAACAGTACGGCACAGAAGGAAGGCGAGAAACCCCATGGAGACCCACATAGTCCTGCAGGTCTCCCCGATGGTCTGGAAAAATCTAACCTCGGAGGGCAGGATCTATGTGGATTTACAACGAGTACCAGTCTTCGACTTGTCCCCGCTAGTGCAGTGCTCGAGTGTTTGGGTTTCGGACATGGTAAGAAATGGTGCACAGAAACCACCGACCTGTGCAGCCATTGCTCTGGGCCGCACATGAGGGAGGAGTGTCCCAGCCAATTGGCAGGAGAAGAGCCAAACTGCAAAAACTGTCAAATAGCAAAACATCTTAATACGAGCCACAATGCCTTCGACATTGCATGCCCGGTTAGACTGAAGTGGGATGCACTAGCAAGATCCAGTGTAGCTTACTGTTGAGCAAAACCACATCGCATCCGATAAGTGCAAGGTATCACAATACCCAGCAACAAAATTACTACTATAATTAAGTATATTATAAGTATATTATAAGGTATATTATAAGGTATATTATAAGTACAAAATAAAAAGATTAAAAGTAAAAAGAAAGTACTGGAAAAAAAAAAAAAAAAAAAAAAAAAAAAAAAAAAAAAAAAAAAAAAAAAAAAAAAAAAAAAAAAAAAAAAAAAAAAAAAAATTATATATATACAACCAGTACCACTAATGATTAATAATTAAAGTAAGAAATTGTATAATCTAGAATAAGCCTGTAATAATCGGATAAGAAATAAAAATGTACAATTTTGTGCAGACTTAGTTCGTATTAAACTGTGTAACGTAAAACCAAGAAAATTAATGTAAATATGCAATTAAAAGGAACAAAATGTGTAAAAATAAATATTTGTAACGATACAAAACTACATAATAAAACAAAGTTACATACAAATGTGAACATAGCTATGGAACAATTATGTATTAGTAATAAAACATAGTCATATATATGGATATAGATAATTTATAAGCAACAAGATGTATAGCAAATTCGGCAATAAGATGTACATGCAAATGCAAACATAGCAATGGAAAAATTATGTAAAAGAATATTAGTAATAAAACATAGACATATGAATGGATATAGATTAATTACAAGAAATAAAAATGTAGATGCAAATGCAAATAAAGCAATATAGCAATTATGTAAAAAGAATACTTGTAATTAAAACATTGCCACTTACAAATGTAATCATATAAATAGAGTGATTAATCTTGCACAAATAAATAAATCCATAACCTAAAATATTACACAGCTGCTAATTGAATAATTGTGCCTCGCGGTGTAATTAATTCAGCGCCGCGAGAAGTTGATCAACAAATTAAGTCTTTTAAAATCAAAATCAGCCAGACCCCTCAGGTATGTGATACAGCCTTTAGATTAACCATGTCGAGTCTTGCGGAGTAATCTAATAGCACCGTGAGAACACAATCAGTCAAATTAAGTCTGTTATGACCTCAAAATTGTAAACAAATCCAAATTGTAAAAAAGGTTTCTGACCTCCATGTCAGAAGAGTTCAGTTACAAACAAAATAAAAAACCTAACCTAACCTAACCTAACCTAACCTAACCTAACCTAACCTAACCTAACCTAACCTAACCTAACCTAACCTAACCTAACCTAACCTAACCTAACCTAACCTAACCTAACCTAACCTAACCTAACTAACCTAACCTAACCTAAACCTAACCTAACCTAAACCTAACCTAACCTAAACCTAAACCTAACTAACCTAACCTAACCTAACCTAACCTAACCTAACCTAACCTAACCTAACCTAACCTAACCTAACCTAACCCTAAAACCTAACCCAAACCTAACCCAAACCTAACCCAAACCTAACCCAAAACCTAACCGAAACCTAACCCAAGTTAGGTTGCCATAACCTAACCCAGAAACCTAGGTATCGAACAACTGTATGTTAGGTTTCCATGAGTTAGACAGTAACGTTCACCGAAAGTTAGGTTTCCAACGTAGGTCGCCGAAAGTAGGTTTCCGTAAAGTTAGGTTTCGCAAAGTTACCTTAGCCGAAAGTTTAGGATTACTCAAAGTTAGGTTTCCGTAAGTTACGTTTCAGAAAGTTAGGTTACCGTATAGTTAGGTTTCGGAAAGTTAGATTCCGAAGTGTAAGTGCGCCGAAAGTTAGGATTCCGAAAGTTAGGTTTCTATAAGTTAGGTTAAGTTAGGTTGCTATAAAGTTAGGTTTCGGAAAGTTAGTTAGCCGAAAAGTAGGTTCCGAAAGTTAGGATCGGAAAGTTAGGTTTCCGTAAGTTAGGTTGCTATAAGTTAGGTTTCCAAAGGTTAGGTCGCCGAAAGTTAGGTTTCCGTAAGTAACGTTTCAGAAAGTTGGGTTACCGTAAGTTAGGTTTCCGTAAGTTAGGTTTCGGAAAGTTAGGTTTCCATGAGTTAGATTTCAGTAAGTGCGCCGAAAGTTAGGATTCCGTAAGTTAGGTTTCTATAAGTTAGGTTTCAGAAAGTTAGATCGCCGAAAGTTAGGATTCCGTAAGTTAGGTTTTCGAAAGTTAGGTTTCGCAAAGTTAGGTTTCGGAAAGTTAGTTATCCGAAAAGTAGGTTTCCATTAGTTAGGTTTCCGAAAGTTAGGTTCATAAGAAAGTAAGGTCGCCGAAAGTTAGGTTTCCGTAGTTAGTTAGAAAGTTGGGTCTATAAGTTAGGTTTCAGAAAGTTAGGTTTCCATGAGTTAGTTCAGTAAGTGCACCGAAAGGTAGGATTCTGTAAGTTAGATTTCCGTAAGTTAGAAGTTAATAATAAGCCGTTATTCAGTATGAGAACACCTTATATGAGAACAGTTTTAATAGTTCGTAAGTATTACATTATCTATTTAAAAAAAAAAAACCGTGGTGTTTGTTGTGATTCAAAAAAAAAAAAAAAAAAAAACGAACATTTCTTTGTTTTAATTGATGTTATAGTCATTTGCTCCTCAAATCACTTTCTCCGGGCCCTGGGGTGTCGTTCTAGATTTTTTTTTTTTATATTTGAATTAATTTCATCAAACTATTGTTTGTTTCATATTTGTTATTTCGAGTTTTTGAATTTTGAATATTTTTTTTTTTTTTATAATTTCATAATTTCCTCCATGATATTAATTGAAATAAATAAAATATAAATAGTATACCCAATAAGTACTAAGGCCCTCTATTGGATGTTGTAGCTCACAACGTTGTGGTGGATGTGACTAAGTGATGTTACTTGATCCGATATTCACAGTAGTAGTGTGACCGGGTTACGATAGATGGCGTTGCATTGTAAATATATTATTTTAGACAGAAATGACTCGTGGGTTGAGCGTTTGATATAAGTACCTTATAAATTATTTTTCGAATGCCCTCAAATGTATTTATAAGCTTTTGTTAATTATTTTCTTTTCTAAAAATTTTGTTCCCTAATTGGAATTATTGTGAAATGTTAAAGTTGGGGATGGCGGAATAAAAACTATTCAATGATTAATTTAATCCTTCTCTTTAAATATGGTTCTTCATAATCTTTTTGTAAGCCCTTTCTACTTCACTTCAAAAAAACCGACAAAAACTGCGGGAAATAAAATCATTGACATTCTCTCCTATCCGGTTTATACAATTTTTAAGTATTTGTTAAACAATTTATATTTCCTATTCTCATCTATAAAAAAAAAAAAAAAAAATTATATATCGTACATAATTAATTAATATGCGAATTTACTAAACAATGTGGTAATTAATAACTCATTGCTATCATTTATTACAGAACAATAAATTATTAACTTAATATAGTGGCGCCAACTCATATTCTGAGTTCTATCAGAAAAACAATTTATCTACCATTTTTCAATAAATGTTATTTAAATATGATATAGGTTCACAAGATAATTTTATAATTGAATTTAAAAAAAAGTGATAATTGTAAACTAATTATTGTTGAAACCAAACGATTAAATTGGCATTAAGAAGGTGATGGCGACATGTAGCGACTTCTATTATCTCGATCATAAACTACTTCTTGGCTGAAGGTTGTAACACTAACTTTTATCTAAATTGTATGAAAAAATATATTATTGTTTTACTTGCCAGGTAATTCTTCTATAATTCCTTGTGAGGTCCTTTTTGTTCCATTGTATATAAGTGAATTTCCTTACGATTAGCACAAACCACGATTTTAAGCACTTAATATATTTTTATTAGGTTTTAACCACTGCCTTCAATTGCAGCAGCAATTTACAGCACTTTTCTGGTTTCTGTTTAAAAAAAAAAAAAAAAAAAAATACGGAGCTAATTTCTATCGTTAGCACAGTCGCGCCCTCTCTACCTACGGGCGGTTTCCGTAAGTTAGGTTTTCGAAAGTTAATCATACGCCTTTATTCAGTAAGACAACACCGTACTATACTATTTAATTATTCATTTGTGTCTTCAGTGGCAAGAGAGCGTATATTATATGTTCCATTATATGTGTTTTATTTAGATGATTTCAAGAACAAAAAAAAATTATTACGTTTCTTTTAATTGATTTTCTATAGTCATTTGCTCCTCAATCACTTTCTCCAGGCCCTGGGTTTTCTTTCTAGATTTTAAATTTTTTTTTATTATATTTGAATTAATTTCATCAACTATTGTTTTTTTCATATTTGTTATTTCGAGTTTTTGTATTTTAATATCATTTTGAATATTTTTTAATACTTTCATAATTTCCTCCATGATTATTAATTAAAATATAAGTATAAATAAAATAAATCAAAAGTTTGTATGTATCAATACCAATAACTTACTAAGGCCCTCTATTGGATGTTATAGAACACTACGTTGTGGTTGATGCGACTAAGTGATGTTGTTTAATCGATATTCACTATGTGAATACACTACTGTAGTGTTACCGGCTTACGATAGATGGCGCTTGCATTGTAAATATATTATTTTAGATAGAAATAACTCGTTGAATAGCGTTTGATGTAAGTACCTTATAAATTATTCTACGAATGCCCTCAATGTATTTATAAGCTTTTATTAAGTAATTATTTTGTTTTCATTTGGGAATTATTGTGAAACTTTAATCTAAATTGTGAAATATGTACGTAGTTATTGTTTTACATGTCAAGTAATTCTTCTATAATTCCTTGCGAGGTCCTTTTCGGCCATTGTATATAACCATGGGGTCTTACTACGAACTAAATAAAAATTAGTTAAAAAATATTATAACAGGTGGCGTAAATGTATCGATTTGTTTTCAATGTTCACTTAAAATTCCAAATATAAAAAAAAGATCTAATTTTAAAGAAATATTTAAAGTTAGGTAAAGTTATATAAAGAATAAATAGTATTTTAAAAAATATATAAAATTCGATGATATTCTTGTATTTCTGGCAGCAATAATAGGTACTACGTTGTGATAGAACGATCTTTGATAATAATTATTATGTGTACTCTGTTCACAGATGGCGCCCAATATAATATAAAAATTGATAAATGTAATTAAATAATTTTGCTTTACTTTGATACCGATGTAGCTCATAGGTTAATTTCGTTATTTCTCGTTTAAAGTTTTTTGCGTTAAAAAAATAATAATATTTATATACATAAGTCTATGCAATATATAAAACATGAAATGTAAAAAAATGAAATGTAATAATAAAACAAGAAAATAATGTTTCAAATTGGACTCGGTAGATTTAGATTTTAAAGATACACGCACTTAAATAAAAAAACGTATGTAATATTACCGTGACTCAAGTCTCTAAGACAATATTCTAAGCAATATAATTTGTAATTGCCATAGTGACCTTGAGACCTTGAGAGCGCGGATCAGCAACGTCAAATATTTGTTTGGACTGGGCTATCTGTACTAGTATAGTATTATATGATCTGTGGTATAACTGAATTTCACAAACCACGATTTTAAGCACTAAATATGTTTTTATTAGGTTGTAACCATTACCTTCAATTGTACTCATTTCTTGTTAACTTATTTTTACTTAACACTGCAATTCAGACCTTTTCTGGTTATATTTTGTATTTAAAGAATATTACGGAGCATATTCTTAACGTTAGCACAGTTGTGCCCTCTCTCCACACGGTACGGTTTCCGAAAGTTAGGTTTCCGTAGGTTAGGTTTCTGAAAGTTAGGTTTCCGTAAGTTAGGTTTCCGTAAGTTAGGTTTCCAAAAGTTAGGTCGCCGAAAGTTAGGTTTCCGTAAGTTAGGTTTCGCAAAGTTAGGTTAGCGAAAGTTAGGTCACTCAAAGTTAGGTTTCCGTAAGTTAGGTTTCGCAAAGTTAGGTTGCCGTAAGTTAGGTTTCGCAAAGTTAGGTCACTCAAAGTTAGGTTTCCGTAAGTTAGGTTTCGCAAAGTTAGGTTACCGAAAGTTAGGTCACCCAAAGTTAGGTTTCCGAAAGTTAGGTTACCTTAAGTTAGGTTACCGTAAGTTAGGTTACCGTAAGTTAGGTTACCGTAAGTTAGGTTACCGAAAGTTAGGTTACCGTAAGTTAGGTTACCGTAAGTTAGGTTACCGTAAGTTAGGTTACCGTAAGTTAGGTTACCGAAAGTTAGGTCACCCAAAGTTAGGTTTCCGTAAGTTAGGTTTCTGAAAGTTAGGTTAGTTATTAAATATATATTCGCAATAATACTGTATAGAAAACATTACAAGAATTTATCACGTACCTACTATTCGTTTTACAAGGTCTTTCTCTAAGGTAATGTTTATCGTTGGTTATATATTCGTATATATGCATACATATAGGTTGATCCCGTAGGTTCGAAATCGTGCGTGTATCGTTAGGTGTAGAACATTTTAACGTTGGTTAGGTTCTATCTCAATAGAGACAATATTCCATAGACTATTACTCTATAGACTTTTGACAGTTTGACTTGTCATTCACTGTATACACCACTAGGTGTCGCTAGTGAGACTAAATGAACAGTGTTATTGGTAAAATAAAAGACGAGCATTTTCATCGTTTAATATACAAGAAAAAAAAGTATACAGCCTTTTATATATAATATTTAACAATAAAAATATATACACATATTTCTTTATTTACTGAATTATTGTTGAAATAAGTATTTTTCTTGATCGTTGTAGTTTCAGTCTTCAGACGGCAGCTTCCAAACAGGAGTTAAAAAATGTTAGTAAACAATTGTTAGTCAACATTTTATGGCAAAAAAAATACATTTCAAACAAGAGACATTAAATATATTTTTGTAACACTTGCTAACGAAACAATTCCGAGCAACATATAACAATTTGTAACTTTTGTTAGAAAACAGCAACTTTTTTAAAATATGAACCAAACTAATCCGAAGTAGTGGTTATAAAATGTTATGAAAATTTTCTGCAACATGTTTCATCAGTCAGGAAGCTTTGAAAATACCTAACAATAATTAACATATTACTGAATGTTACAAGTTTTCGTGTTAAAAAATGTTATGTAATGTTATATAACATTTTTTAACTGCTGTGTGGAAGCACCTGCAAGTGATATCTATAATTAAATATTCATTATAATAATAAATTACGTACACAACTTACAAAAAGTGCTTATATGTGTGTGTAAGTCTAATTTTCAAAGTGTTGTTTTATTTATTACAATATGTATTTACAATATCACATCTTTCTTTTATAATTGTCAACTAAATAATATCAATGTTACATTCATCTCTTCTCTGTTATTAGCAGATAATATTAATTTATTCCATAATAGTAGTTCAATTAGGTCATATTATAAGAAATAAATTTATACAATTGTAGTCAAAATATGTTACATGTTTAGTATTTAATTCAATCTATCAAAAAAAAAAAAAAATTATATACTTAAAATATTTTTTTATATTTTAACAATAAACAAAGTTTTGTACCACCTGGGTACAAAGCTTTGTTTAATGTCACGTAGTAATAATGAACTTTATTTTATTAAAAATATATATACATATAAATAGTAATACTTAAGTACATTACTATTTAAAAAAAAAGAAAACCATTGTAAAGAATAATAATAATAATAAAAATATTACAGATTATTGTCTTTTTATATGTTTCCATTTGACCTAAAACATATAAACATGTTTGTATTTATATGAAGTATTTATTTATTTTATTTTTAAGAATAAATATTGAAAACTACACGATTATCATCTTAATGTGATTATATTTTTTTTAATTGACAGCAATAATATATGAATGTACAAGTAATATTATCACACATGTTATTATTATATCCACATGTTATTTTTCAACATATTTGTTTTTTGTTATTCTATAGTCTTAAATAATGTTTTGTTATTATTCTTTGAGTTTAATTATCTTTAATATGAATATATATGTCGTTCATTAATATCTAATATCAAACCTGGTCTAAGACAAGAGTATTACAATGAGTATATTATATGTACCCGTCTAGTTCATTTTGTTATAAAAATTGCAGATAAGTCATTGTTTCTTAACACTAAATGCGTGTTTGAGAAAACGGCGTTACAGGAAATGAAAATTTGTAAATTGAATAGAAGTCACTAAATTCGCAGAACATAGCCTCGTAAGGTATATCATGCAATTTTTAAGTAATTGGCTCATCGTGAATTTCCATTCTGATTTCTGAGGAACGTATGGCACAATCTCATTGACTTATTTAAAACTGATTAGTAAGAATATTTAAGTTATATGGAAATCTGCCCGAATTGTTGACGTTTATGATTACTGTTCCGATCCCTTGGGTAGTAGTGATACTTGACCTATAGCCTTCCTCAATAAACAGGCTATCTAATGCAAAAAGAATTTTTTAAAATTAAAAATCTGATTCCTGAGATTAGCACGTACAAACAAACAAACAAACAAACAAACAAACAAACAAACAAACAAACAAACAAACTCTGCCTCTTTATAATATTAGTATAGATTTAGTTTTCTTTTTTGAATGTTTATTATAATTCAAAACCGCAACATACTGTGGCCCGCCCTGCGCTGATGCGAGGACACTGCACGACTGGTTCACTATTTCTAGTATCTGAAACATAAAATCCCAATACTTTCATTGTGTATAAAAAAAACATCACTGCATAAAGCAAGTTTTATTATTTTTTGAAATATTAGCTAGAATAGTATAAAGTAACTTTCAATCTAGAATTTTGACTTTTAATAGAAATACATAGTCTTGTTACATTACTTAATATTTTATATTTATTTGAACCCAATATTTTTTTTTTATTGGCAAATTTTCATTAAATAAAAACAATTCTTTATTTTGTATAACAATACATAATATTATAATATTTTTTATAATTTACTTATTAAAATATTTATCTAGAGAATGTTCTATATTACCTATTTAGTCTTGGTCTGAGATGCCTTTTTTATTTATTTTTTATTGACATAACATGAACAGCAAAACAAATTGAAGCCTTTCCACATCCTTGTCACATGAGCTTTATGTATGTATATTCTCTAATTATTGGAGTCCATCATCAAAGAGCATCTCCATAATGTGGACTGTGCCATACAATAGCTGCGCACAGCTCTGGATTGCCTATTATTAGTCTCCATTGGTCTGCAAATGGGCACTTTGGAATAAGTAGCCAATTATTATATTTCTGAAAGACAAAAAGAATTGGAAATAATTATTGTTATAAAAATTAATTTTTAAATTATTATATTTCCAGTTGTGAAAATGCACTTATTTAAATTTAATATTTTTATAATACCATGTGGCATAAATATTAAAAAAAAAACAGATTAGTTAATTAATAATATTATAATTATCATGCTGTATTTACCAGTAATTAAAAGTGCAATTAACATGTTAAGTGTAGTGCCAAGATTATATGTGTTAACCATTCTAACTTTTGTTGGTAAGTCAATAAATAAATAAATTAAGTATTAAAGTGATAAATATCTGGTAATTTTATTATGTGTGGCATAAAAGATTTCACTTAAAGTAAATGATAGGATTTTCATTTTTAAGTAAGGTGACTAAAACGGTAGTTGAACCAGCAAATCATTTACTGACCTGTAAAAAACAAAATATTATACTTTATATAAATATTTTTATAATTAAATAAGGTTACTAATAATAATCAGAGGAGGAGGAGTGTAAGTAGTAATATAATCATTGGGCAGAAAACTTTCTAAGCAAACTTTTATCTTTAGAATAAATTTTAATTCTCTGCTAAAAATATCTTTTTAATAAAATGTTTATATACATTTTCCATATTAGCATTAAAATGTTCTTTGATTTATGCCACAATATGCAAATATAAATTATGAAAGCTTAATAGCTTTATAATACTAATGTGAAATCTGAGGAAAGTCTTGTTATAAATAACTTATTAGGTACCTAGCTAATTATTATTTATTAAGCATTCATTATAATACACTTAGTATTTACCTTTGGGTTCGGATTTCTGACCGAGGGATGTCCAAGAACAGGCCAGTATTTATAAAACACAAAGGAAATCCATTGCATTCTAGTCGGGCAATAAACAAGAAAATACAACACTGTGGTATCTATAACAAGCGGTACACATGAAACACTGATGCGATTTGTGATGATAATTGCGATTTGCGCGCGAGTTTCTTTCTGCCTGTTTCGACTTTCGGCTGAAAAAGGCACTAAAAATCACTCAGGCGAGAAGTGACGGCATTTTGATTTTCCTTTCCTAGTTACGTGCCAGTGCTTGATAGTTGATACAATATGATCATAATATTTGCTTCTGTGGTAATTATTACACATTATATAAAAGGAATGAAAAATTTAAGTGCACTTTAACAATAGCTATTCGTTGCGTATATTATACATAAACACATTATTGATTAGTGATTACACTTTGTCATCCATGGATTACTCATTACACTAAACAGTAAACACTGTATGATACTAATAACTGCTAATAACCATGGATGACAAATAAAACTAATAACTAAAGTGAAAACTGAAAAGTCTAAATTATATTGTTCAATATTTGACAGTTGACTTATTAAGCGCGCTCAGCAGACGACGCGAGTGGGCATAACGCATGGATGACAAATAAAAGCATAGAGTCACAGATTTAAGGAGTTAGGAGACTACACATATGACATAGAGTTAAATTGCTACGTACAAAGTTTTAGGTGCGTTCAATATGGATGCGTTTGCAATAAAAATCTAGTACCTATGTATTACAAATCTCGTTGTTCTCAAAAGTAACGAAAATTACCTTAAATATAAAAATTACTTTCATGTTACGCGAGGGGGACAAAAATTACGAAAAATGTTAGAAATGTAACCTTCTGGCAACGTACTTGTACACATTACCGGGGGGCGGGGCTACCAGATAACAGTCGTTGATTTACCCGACCACGGACCAATAAACCTCAAAATAACCGGTTTATCCCGCCAGCGCCAACCATGAGCAGATTACCCGAAAATAGTTTTTTTTAAGTAGGTAAGTTATTCATGTTTTATATAGAATAAAAGAAATACCAATGTTAGAAAAAAAAGTCATTGTAATCAGTTCTTTAAAACTTAATATATTAAATTAATCAGCTAAACTAAAATACCTTTTTTTCAACCGACTTCAAAAAGGAGGAGGTTCTCAATTCGACTGTATGTTTTTTTTTTTTTTTTTATGTTTGTTACCTCAGAACTCCGTCATTTATTAACCGATTTGGACAATTTTTGTTTTGTTTGAAAGGGTATACTTCCAGATTGGTCCCATTTAAATTTCAAAAAAAAATACCACCCCTAAGGGTGGAAAAACAACTAATGATGAATTTAACCTACTTCTAATTGTCATATTGACTTGAAACTTTGCAAGTGTTTCTATTTCCGTTGATAGTACAGTGGTTCGGTGTTGTTGACCTGATCTGATGGCAAGGCCAGAAGGTGGATAGGTGGAACTCTTCAACGGCTATTAGTAGATACTTTGAGTTTGGGCTTATTTTGTTTGATTTGACAAGCCTAACACGTTAGAATCCTTACTTTGCTACTACTGTCTACACTAAAAAGGGAAAAATAAAAACTTTTTAACAAAAAATAAAAACCGACTTCAAACAAAAGCACTAAAAAGTAACAAATAACTGATTGGTAGTTTTCATTTACTATACATACCTAATCAAATATTTTCGAAGTCGGTGTGCTTTGGCTAAGTAATTAAAGCCTACCTATTAAATACATACCTAATCAAATATTTTTGAAATCGGTCCCAGCCCATACAAAGCAAAGCACACCGACTTCGAAAATATTTGATTAGGTATGTATAGTAAATGAAAACTACCAATCAGTTATTTGTTACTTTTTAGTGCTTTTGTTTGAAGTCGGTTTTTATTTTTTTGTTAAAAAGTTTTTTAACGTTAGGAAATGCATTTACGCATGACGTGTGGGACTCACCGGCGTAATACAGCCAGTACTACCCACTAAAACCCAACAAAATCTTCCCCCGTCTTAATGGGGCGTCGCAGGATCGCTTACGCATTCAACTACGACGCCCCGACGGCAGGTCTGCCAAAGCAGACCACCACAATCATGGGGTTGCTCCAAGGTCCACTCTGCTATCAGAGAAGTACCAGGAGCAACCCGCAAGGTACTCCGCCCCCCGAAGAGGGCCACCTCCCACTGCCCACCGAAGTGGGCAACCTCCCTGAGCGTTTCTTAGCTTCGCGCTCGGTTGGATTGCCGGGCACTACTGAGCCCCCCCACCACGACAAGGTGAACGCGCGTTGGGGGGGGGGGGGGGGGGGGGGGGGGGAATAAAATACCTGCTTTTACCGGGCTCAATGCAAATACCCATCAAAATGACCCGCTTTTCGGGTATTTTCCCGCCAATTGGCAGCGTTGCAGAACGTATTATCATAGATCATTATAATATAATACTGGTCTTATAATAACATATTTTATGAAGTAGTAACATTTATGATTTCATGCTTTAACTATTTTAATTTTTAAATAGAACTGTTACCAATTAAAGTAGTTTCGTTATTTTCTACTAGATGACGCTTGGCAAAAGTTTTCAATTTTTTATAATATAGTTTTGTGCAAGTTGCAGGTCTTTTAATACAAAAAACTAGTGTACAAAAAACTAGAGTAGATATTAATAGTAGATTTAAATGAAGGCTTTCGACGTTATCATCTTGTAGTTTTGGAATGATCATTGGCAAAATGACACAAAAACTTCGTTGTTTATATTATTTTAAGGACACTTCTTATCTTATTTTTTAACCCCCGACGCAAGAAGAGGGGTGTTATTAGTTTGACGTGTCTGTGTGTTTGTGTATCCGTCTGTGGCATCGTAGAGCTCCTAAACGTATGGACCGATTTTGATGCGTTTTTTTTGTTTTAAAGCTATCGTGATCGAGATAATTCTTAAATATAATTTATGAAGATCAGTCCAGGCATTTCATGATCATCACTCATTTCCTACTTGACAAAAGGTTCTTACTAATTTTCACACATCCGATTGATTTGAAATTTGGTGTACTGTTACTTCGGTGGTATTTCCAAGAGATGCTAATCTTGAGATGATGCTGTAGTATCAAATAGTCTGCGGGATGCTCAATTCCTCAGAAACTTACAGCAGATATTATAGCGTGTTTGGGCTTATAGTTTAGTCTCCATGAGAGTTATCTATTAGAATTAGTGAATTAAAAATAAATTTAAAATTTTCAAATAACCCCCGACACGAAAAATACTCTAAAAAGTAAAAAAATCAAATTGCACTCTTGGCCCTTTAACTTCATTAAACGTACCTACTCGTACCTATTAATATTTTGATGATGAGTAATAAAATAAAATCCAGAATACAAATCTAAAGAAATTGATAATGATAAAGCATTAGCGGTCCCCCGACGCGGAGAACTTCATCAGCAAAATATCAATAGGTATTTTTAATGAAATTAAAAGGCCCAAGGGGAAATTTGTTTTTTTTACTTTTTAGTTTTTTTTTGTTGGAGGTTACTTAAATTTTTTATATGATTTTATCATCATTAAAATTTGTATTAGTTAAAAGTTTCGTGGCGAATGAAATACATTTAAATTTTGTATGATTTTATTACAATTGTTTTTTTTTTTTAATTTTACAACCTTCTTTACAAATATAAAATCGTTTCGATCAATTCTGTTAGACATACTAGTTAATTACTTTCAAAATTAAATCACTCTTTTTAACATTATTTACAAAAATACATATTTACAAAACACGATCATTCTACAGTATAATAAATAAGGCGGCGAGTCGCTCGTACTCTAGGCTACGCTACGCTAGGTTAGGCTAGGTAAGGCTAGTATCACACTAGACGAGCACGGTGAGGCGCTCGGGCGGCGGGTGGCGCGCGGGCGGAGGCTCGGGCGGCGGCAACGCGCGCTTGGTCAGCTCCTTGTCGCGCGGCGGCGTGTTGTTGCGCGCGTCCGCGTTCTGCGCCTTGTACAGCGAGTGCGCGCGCGGCAGCTCGTCCGCCGGTCGCTCCGCCAGCCGTCCGAGCGCCTCGCCGTGCCGCTCCGGCCGCAGCGGGTTGGCGTAGCGGCGCAGGTTCTCTTCATTCTGCAAGTTGTTGGATTTCTCCTCGTCGCGGCGCCGCGAGCGCTCGGCGGCGGCGGCGGCCCGGCGCCGGCGCACGTACAGGAAACCCCCCGCCGCACCGCCAAGCAGCAGCAGCGCCGCACCCGCCCCCATCGCCAGCGCAGCCCCGCTGGCCCCGCCCGCTCCGCCCGATGCCTCCGCCGGGGCAGCCCGTGGTGTGGGCGATGCGCCGTGCTCGACGCGCAGCCGAAGCGCGGCCGCCAGTAATGGGTGATGCGCCAAACGTCGGCGAGCCACGAGTTCACTGAGAGCTCGCACGGCGGCCGCGAGAGCACTGGCACCCTCAGCGTCTTCTTCCTCACCTGCCCACTGCGATAGAAGCAAAGAAATGTTCGTATATATTATTGAAAATAAGAAAATGTTTAAAAAAGACACCAACAGGTATAATTACTATTAGTTGTTATTGACAAGAAATACTGACCAAAGCGAGATCAAGTGCATCATCATCGTCAGGTGCTAGATCACAGAGCAGTGTCAGCGGTGGGGCGGGCGGAGCGCGGTCAGCAAGAGCGGCCGCGAGCGCTCGGCGCAGCGCCACGCAGGCGCGCTCGACGTGCGCGCCGCGAGCCAGCCGCTCGCGCGCCAGGCGCAGGGAGGCGCGCGCGCAGCCGGGCGGTGGCGGCGAGCGCGCACCCGGCCAGCACGCGCCCGGTGCTGGCAGCGCGGGCGGTTCCACGCGTCGCCCCGACACGCGGCGGCACTCACCCAGCGGTGAGCACGGCGCTCGGAGACATAAGGCTGGAGCCGCAGGAACGCACACCTACAAAGTATTATTTATTTTAAATACACATAATATACGTACTTTGATAATAGGGTATTATACATATTTTTTACAACACGGAATAGGATTTTGCTAAATATGTTGAATTTTGATACCTCATCGGTGCGGCAAGGTAAGGCTGCGGGTGCCAAGCAGTCGGGCAGACCACACCACAAGCGCGTACAAGCAGGCGCCCCGGCCACGCAGCGGCACGCATTGCAGCCCCACCACCACGTTCCATTGTCGGCGCCACACGCGCCAGGCGTGTCACCAGATTCCGCTGCGCCCTCGACTCCGCTATCGGTGCCTTCGATTGCTTCGCCACTCTCAGCTCCGAGTCCGGCAATCACTGTAATTACCAAAATAGTCGTTAATAAAATTAAGAATTTCTCATTATTGGTAAATGAGATGTTCAAGTGTCATGGCATATAATTACATTCGAGACAGCGTCTAGCGAGTCTTGCCGGAGGAGGTGGACAAACACAACGTGCGACTGAGCCAGTAGTAGTGCAGGTTGCGGAGGAAGGGCAAGGAGGGTCACAAGTCGACGTCGAGCAATCTGTGCCAGTCCACCCAGAGGCACATTCACAAGCCCACCATCCGGAACCCCCTACACAGCGCCCGCCGTTGCGACACGGTGATGATACGCAGCCGTCTGCGGCCCGCTCACAGCGAGCGCCGCCCCAACCCGCCCGACATGCGCACGCCCAAGTGCCTGCGCCACCACCCACAGCTATACATGATCCTCCATGAAGACAAGTACAAGGTACCCCACCAGAACCTGTGGTTATTGGTACTATTGCAGTTTGAACTGGACTTGTCACTATCGGTGCCACCTAAAATGAAAATCAACTCATTGTATTCCTTCAATATTGTATTCTAAAAGCTAAATGATTGAATTCACATTTAAATGCATATAATATTATATAAGTATATATTTACATTGACAGGAGGAGTTATAGGTAAATCGCAAATGGTACCAGCCCAGCCGGGTGGGCAGACACAGTGAGCGGCGGACGTGACCACAGCGGCCACTGATGAAGTAGGCAGCAGGTCACGTACACAAGTACCACCGTTCACACAGTGGAGTTCACAGCGTAGCTGCGCTCGCATTGTACACGTTTCTCCTAGAAATAATTGAGATAATTATTTTTTGTATTAAATGTAATTTATTTGGTTTTGTGAGATGTCAATATTTACCAGACCAACCCTCCATACAGATGCACGTAAAGCCCGTTGGACTGGTCACACAGCTACCGTTGTTGTGACAGGGATTGGGAGAGCACTCATCAACTTCTAAAATATAAAAACGCAAACTTTAAATTTGAAAAATTAACATAAATTTTATGAAATAAATGCAATTCGACTATTCAAAATAATGATTATAAATGACAAAACTTACGGTCTCTTGCAGCGCGCTGTGTGCAATTCTTGCCGGTCCAGCCGGGAGCGCAGTGGCAGTAGTAGTCGCTCTGCGCCGTGTAGCAGGGCGCGCCATTAGCGCACGGCGAGCCGGCGCAGTGGTCGCGATCATCCTAAACACATACAACAAATTTGGTCATCAAATATTCTTGATATCATATATTTTAATTAATAATATAGATTCATCCTCTTACATCAGTAACTCACCCAGCAGTAGCGTCCCGAACAGGAGGTAAGCTAGAAGCAAATTTTTTGTAAGTGTATTAGTGGAAGCTTATTAGTGCCTTAGTATTTTATTCATATATTATAAAGACAAATATTTATGTATAGTAATGAAAATATTAAGAATTAGTAAATGTTATGGTAAGGAATAGGAGGTGAAAGATGATAAAGTTGGCGATAAAACGTCGTGCACCTCGCAATCCGTGCCTGAGAATCCAACAGGACATATACATCGGTAGGCGTCGAGAAGGTCCACACACTCGCCACCATTACGACAAGGTCTAGAAGCGCAGTCGTCCACGTCTCGGGCGCAGGTCCTCCCCGCATAGCCTGCTGCGCACGCACAGTGGAAGTCGTCTACTAAGTCAATACATGTAGCTCCATTTAGACATTGGCCAGTGCAGTCATCGACGTTTAATTCACAGTCACGTCCCGTCCAGCCAGCCAGACACGTGCAAGTGTATCCCCCGGCCGTGTTATTGCATGCCGCCGCATTCACACAGGGTCCAAGTGCACCTTCTGCGGCGCTGTTCTCCGCACACTCGTTAATATCTGTAAATTAAATAAAATTGATTATTTGCAGTAGCATAGAATAGTATGTGAAAATGTATGAATGTTGACATCGATAGTCACCTTCGGAGCAAGTAGGTCCGGCCCAGCCCAAGGCGCATTCGCACTGGAAGGCGTCGAGGCGGTCGCGGCAGAGGGCGCCATTGCGGCAGGGTGCGCTGGCGCAATCGTCCACGTCGGCGTCACAGCGCGCGCCGGTCCAGCCGCGCTCGCAGGCGCACGCGAAGCCAGCCGGCGCGGCCGCCAGCGAGCACGCGCCGTGCGCGCACGGTTGCGGCGCGCACGGGTTGTCCACGCGCTCGCAGTCCACGCCCGAGAAGCCCTCCGCGCACGTGCACAGGTACTGGTCCGGCGCAGTGTTTTCGCACGTGCCACCGTGTTGGCAAGGCTCATGCGTACCGCAGTAGTTGAGATCTAGTTAAAAAATGATTTATTAAAACAGATTTATGACTTTCAACACATTAATTGAATAGATAAATTTAAAAAAGTACCTTGGTCGCAAAGAATCCCTCCCCAATTAGTATCACAAGTACAATCCCAAGAGGAGCCGTTGCAGTAGCCGTGCTTACAGCCAGGATAGGGTTGGCATTGGGAGCAGAGATCTCCTCGCCAGCCTGGGCGACAGCTGAAATAAATTGTATATATGATCAGAACACTCTGTAAATATAAAGATAAAATGAAGCTACGCTGTCTTAAGATATTTTCAAAACTTACAGGCACTCGCCGGGTTTATCGCATCTTCCGTGGGTCGGATGACAGCCTTCTTTGCAAACAGCTGTAAATAAATAATTCTTTTTATTCAGATTGTCGAACGCTATAATGTAGCATAAAGCGTTAACATTGACTATGTCAGGGCCTACGTTTTTCGCAGTTGTCGCCCTGCCAGCCGGGTAGACAGCGCTTGTCGCCGGTGACGGAGCAGGAGTAGTGACCGAACTTGTCGTCGCGCGGGCGGCAGAAGGTGGTACAGGTGGTGTTGTAGTAGTTGGGCTGGCACGTGACGCGCACGCGGTACGCCACGGCGGCCGCCGCGCCCGCGTGCCGCAGCGCGTGCCACTCCGCGCCCGGCTCCACGATGCCCGACCACCACGCCTCCTCGATCAGGCCCGTCTCCTCTGTAGTTACAGTTGATACTATATAAAACTGGGGTATATTTTTTTTATAACTATTCGAACGAAAGTCACATACCGGGATCTGTGTAATTGTAGTCATCGTATGCTTGCAAAATGAGTGTGAAGGATCGCTGAAAATATAAAAATATAATATTAACCTGTAATAATTTTATGTAGTTATGTTAGTATTGTTTTAAGACTAAATCAGGTGGGTCTTAATAGGTGATATGCGTGTTTTTTTGTTTTCTTTCTATACAGCAGGTTACATCGTTATAGAATTGGAAAAAATATCCAGCTTAAAAAACGGTAAATTTAATAAAAAATAATAATTTAAAAGTATCATACAGATGTAATCAACGAGTGAACGGGTCTAAATTGTTAGTACCAATTGCAAACACCAAACAACAGCGCTCTATTACAATAGACTTTGACGTCACATTCGGTCTGACCAATGGCGTTGCGTTTCAACTACTTTGAAATTCGCACCTATTTTTGCAGTTTGTCAATAATTATTTTCTTAATGAATAGATGATTATAAACTAAATATTTCACTTTTATTTAAATCACACGCATATTCACTATTGCTGTAATATGTTTTCGTTTTAACAGGTTCCATTGTAATGAAAGTTGTATGATGACTCCATTTTATGAAGTAAGACTCCATTACTAAAGAAAAATGTAGTTAAAAATTAAAAAAAAACTTACAGTCCATCGGAATGAGAAAGGTAGAGACAGAGTGTAGAGCGGGTCTGCTAGCGTGAAAGAATCCGTTCCTAGGACAGGCGAAGCTGCTCGTCCAAACGAGCAGGCTCCGGGCGCGGCGGCGGACTGGTACTCCTTGAGGCACAGCGCGAAGCGCGTGCGACACGGATGCGCGCAGGATCCACCCGCCCCCACCGCCGCCACCCCCGCCCCTGCTGCGCCCACGTCTGGGGCTGGAGCTGGGGCGAGAGCGGGAGTAAGGGCGGGCGGCGGCGCGGAAGAGCCGCCGCAACACGCGCCCGACGCCAGCTGCAGTCGGTAGTTGGAAAACTCGAGAATCTGCAGCTCGAACACGCCCGCCCCCGCCGCGCACTGTACATCAATCATTGTGGAACATTAATATCTTGACACTTTTATTAATTTCATACAAAATTTACGTAACTACGAAGCATAGAAGGAACAATTTTAAATTCTATACAATTTGAAAAAGTCTACATATTCGTTTTTAAAATTAAAATAATTACTTTTTACAAAATAAATGGTCCACTGACTTGAAAATTAACTAAAACTAGTAGTTTCCAAACTTAAGCTTTATAATTGGCAAAGAAAGATGTCTCATTGCCGGCTTCTAACCTTTTTGAAGTCAGGCAAATAGTAGCTCATAGTAATTACAGCTTTAAGGTTTTGTACGTAAATCAGTCTTAGGAGCTACTCATCGCCAGGAATGCGGTGTAACCATTAAACGTTGAAGTGTATAAAGTAGAAATTGTCGAGTAAATGTGTCGGAATATTACAATGAGATATCGAGTAATTATTGCAAATAAAGTATGAGGGTTTCTGAATATGTAAAAATGAGTTTTTCGATCGATAATAATGTGTCTTTTGTTTGTCCGACTACCCTCCTCCACAGCGGTCGCCTGAGAGCGGGCGCTGTTTGCATCGGGTTCCTGTGTTTTAGTAAATATATGTATATAATCTATACATATAATAAAATTGTAACCAAGTCGAATCTGTACATTAAATATTTTTTGGAAAATCTAATTGAAATAGACATTATTATCGGATATAGCGGCTCCGCCCGCGTTCAGATGACCAAAAACCAAATTCTTAGGTTTTACATATTAGTATATTCTTATATTGCAGTTTTTCTACTTTTTCTCAGAAATGAGATATTTTCCCGCGGTAAGAAATATTCTATACGTTAACCCGGATAACGAGCTATCATCATACAAAATTTCAAAAATCTGTTAAGTGGTTTTCTCGTGATGCAGTAACAGACAGACAGACGAAAATTCTAAAAACTATAGATTCGGTCTCTGTATCGATAATAATGTCTATTTTAATTAGATTTTCCAAAAAATATTTAACGTACAGATTCGGCTTAGTTACAATTTTATTATATGTATGGTATAGCTATTTTTGAGAGTCTAGAAATATTACTATCGTAAAGTAAAATAACTTTCTCATTGGAATTCAGATAGCGCTTTCTTATTTCTATACAAAAACTTTAAAACTAAATAATTTCTAAACAAGAAATTATTCGAAACTTGGGGCGGTCCCGTCGCGTCGCAGATGAAGGAGAGGCGTGTTAGGAACGCAGGAGTCGTATGGTTAATGGTACCGTAGGCGTAAAATGTTTTAATATTTTATGGTTATTTACTTAGATTTTCTGAATCTTATGCAACATCCAGTTTAAATCATTCTTTTTTAGATTTACACAAATATTTGACAATTTAAATAAAACTATCGTATATAAAGGTGGGGAACCAAAAATCAAAATAAATCCGTAATAAACTCCGAAAAAATAGATTTATTCACTATTAAGTTAAATATCATCAACGCCATTTTCTATGTTTTTTTTTTTAAATCACTTAGTTTAGTTTAATAATACAATACTGCCATTTTTCTTATGTTCTGGATAGTAGTACCTACTGTAAACTACTGTTTAACTGTTTTCAAATTCTAAATGTTTTAGCGACCCATGCAAAAAGTATATTATTAATTAATATCATATTGCGTATAAACTCTGCTCTGAATGAATCTATACCTATTAAAATGACTTTACTAAAAGCTAGCGCGCAAAATCCGCGCAGCTACACTGCGGGTAGCGTGCCGGTATCGTTTATACAAACGAACGCATGCAGTGTCGGGAGCACGATACAATCTGAGCATTTAGTTTCGTGAACACACGCAAGGGTTTCAGCTTCCCAGAATACAAATACACTTTAAGCTGAATTGACAAGCCGCTGGTGTTGTTAAACGGATTGAAGCCGTCTCATAACCCCACGCAGGACGAAGTAGGTAGATACTCAAGCTTCGCGCCTTTCACAAATAAAAATTAGCTCTTAGTAAATATACTTTATTAAAAATAATATAAAACTTTTAAGTAAGTTTTATATTATTGTTATTAAAGTATATTGTGGTTGTTCCTTAAAATTTAATTTTAGCATTATTATTTTTTATAAGATTATTTTTTCTATTCACTTTCCTAATAAGAAAGAACGAAAGAATATTTCGTATGTATCTATATTTAATATAATATAAATTGGATTTATAATAGAACTGTGAAGTAAGATTTTTAAGGACTGAAATAGTTTCAGCTCATAGGTGAGAGGCGTTCACCCGCAGCGCCCCGCCCGGCGCGCTCGCCGCCCACCGCGCGCGACGCGCCTTCTCTCCCCACTTACTTACCACATAGACTTTAGAGGAAAATTGGTAATCGTAGTTATATTGCACTAATTGAAGTAAAAAGTTAAGTATTTTGAAAATACTAGCATTGACCGCGGCTCCGCCCGCGTTCAGATGACCAAAAACCAAATTCTTAGGTTTATACTCTTATAATATATACCAATTTCATTTCATATCGCACCGCATGATCGGTAAATACGGCGGTGATTGACAATGCCACAAAGGTTTCTCCGTTAATCTCATATTTCATTTAGTAATATTGCACTTTTTGTTTCAACAATAACATTTATAGTACATGTCTAAATAATTTTTGTTTTGTTTGTATGTTTAGTTTTGGGCGATAAACTCTCAAACTAATGAATTCATTTTAATCATTTATTTACATTTTAGACAGCTATTGATTATTTTTTTTTTATTGATTATTTAAATTACATGAGAACTTGTCTTAATGTTAATTTGTCGCGAAACAGGGATGGGTCAGCGCTAGTTAGTAATATTTTCCAAAACAATTTTCAAAAGAAAGTGCAAAAGTAAGAGTTTCAGAAGTACCTAGATACATAATTAAGGTAAATACGTAAATAATTCTAAGTAAATGCGTATTTTAAATAAAACTATCTTTTCGGATTATTTCACGGATTTATTTTGATTTTTGGTTCCCGACGTTTTGAATGCTTTACAGCATCCATGGTCACGGGAGAGACTGAGGTGTTACATGTCTTGAAGGTATAGTTGTTACAGACAGCCTACCCACAATCAACAAAATGAAAATTGCACCAATTACCTTACAACATTTTTTAACTTTAAACATTTTTATAATTTTAATTAGTTTTATAATTGAATATTCAATATTATTTATTTAATTTTTGCTTTTATTATTATAATTATTACAATTTTAAAAATATTAGTTAGTAATCTATATTTAGTGTTGCCATTATTATATTTATAACCATAAAGAAAAATATAAAATATAGTATTAATTATTTAAATCATATAAATTATTGTTCTATGTGTAATTTAAAAAGTTAAAATTAATGATGGATAATAATTTTAATTTAGTTTTCTATTATTTAAAAAGACAAATTACTAAGCAACACTATTACTATATACTTTTACAAATGAAAAATATTAATCTGAAATGCTGTCATTTTGATCCACACAGTAAGAACTTACTACATCTACCTGTCTGTTATGTTTAGATTTATTATTTGATTTTATTATATTAATAACATGATGCTGATTAGATTTATTATTTGATGATATTAATGTCCAGTGGTTTTCTCGTGATGCGGTCACAGACAGACAAACATTCTAAAACCTATAGATGCGGCCTCTATATTGATAATAGTGACTATATCAATAACAATGTTTATTTCAATGAGATTTTCCAAAAAATATTTAATGTACAGATTCGACTCAGAATTTTATTATATGCGTAGATATCTATAGATATAATAAAATTCTAACTAAGTCGAATCTGTAGGTACATTAAATATTTTTTGGAAAATCTTATTGAAATAAACATTATTATAGATACAGAAGCCGAATCTTTTGTCTGTCTGTCTGTCTGTCTGTCTGTCTGTCTGTCTGTCTGTCTGTCTGTCTGTCTGTCTGTCTGTCTGTTATCACATCACAAAAAAACCACTGGAGGGATTTTGATGAAATTTGGTACGGTGATAGCTGGTTATCCGGGTCAACATATAGAATACTTTTTACCGCGGGAAAATATCTCATTTTTGAGAAAAAATACAAAAACTGTAATGTAAGCGTATACCAATATGTAAAAACCTAAGAGTTTTTGGTCATCTAAACGCTGGCGGAGCCGCGGCCAAGGCTAGTAGATAATATAATTTGCATGTATTTCAAACTAGTGATTTGCTTATATTCTACGGCTATATTTAAAGCCGCTTAGGCAGTGCTGTAAAGCAACTCAACGGCCAGGACCTTTTTATCGGAATATAAAGAAAATAGCCTTATAGTTTTCAGAATCGGATCAGTAGTTTCAGGTATTATAGATATAGATTAAGTCATTAATCTTTTAAAACACCACTTA
Source organism: Brenthis hecate (assembly GCA_951806755.1). Classification (NCBI taxonomy): domain Eukaryota; kingdom Metazoa; phylum Arthropoda; class Insecta; order Lepidoptera; family Nymphalidae; genus Brenthis; species Brenthis hecate. The sequence goes on from OX638254.1 coordinate 53,802, forward strand.
TTGCTTATGACAAATTATAGTAACTAAATTGTATTGTATTTAATTAAATTGTATTATTGTAAAAATTAATATCCGGGCGATCGAGCTTAGATCTGATTAAGCGCTCGTTCATAGGTTATAATCCATGATTGGTGACAATGCAAGTACCACAAAAGTTCATAAGAGGGCGTTATATGACATTGTCAGCATGAAAGTAAAAAGATAAAGGCTCTAATAATTATTAATTAATTGGTATGGTATGGTATGGTATGTTCGGGCTGTTTTCCGCAACTCGACGACTATGCGCCTATTTTGCGTGTCATTAATTATTAATTAATTATAAAAAACAAATTAATTATAAAAAATTGCGCTTATAAATTTAAAAAGCGAAAATCTTATCTAAATACAAAATTTAATCCAAATTGTAAGAGCCGTTTCCGAGATACATGAAATAAATGTATACATAAGAATTGCTCATTTATTATTACAATATTAACTTGTTTTAGTGTAAATGAAGACTACTTTTGCTCAACGATTTTCAGTAAAAAGTTGTTTTTAATTAACAAAACATTTTATCAAAAATGGTTTCTGTCTTCAAATTTAGATAAACCACATACTTGGTCGAAAGCCTTAGGAAACAGCATTTTCATTTGATTATCGACCGCTTGAGAAAAATCTAGTGTTATTTAGTTACAATTTTATTAAATTAATTAAAAGCTTGAAAACCAAATTGATACTAAATACGATCATTCCCATGCTTTAGAACTCCACAGTAGCTGCGGCTACTTCATAAACTAATAAGCAAATAAATAATATTAAAATGAACAGAACATGTTTTGACGTCGGACGTGAATATATTCATAATATATCATAGCAATATTTTACAGCAACAAATTAGAAAGTTTCTTTCGCGAAGCGTCAGCTAATCAGGCAACATTTGCATATTACACTCGCCGATTACCAAACATTTATGACTTTTAATTACAAATAATACGCGACTAAAACTATATATGATCCATTGATAAAATAAAGGTAAAACAAAATTTCATTTGACGATATTGCAGGAACGAGCTCATCAAGTAGATTTTAGGTACAAATGTATATCTAAATTGCAGAGAATTTTATTAAATAAAGAATAATATAAGAAAAGAAGTAATAATATAATTATGAGGTTATTATTTAAAATTTTAAGTCTTGTTTCTGACTAGCATAGTTCAACATCGATGGCCATAGATTCAATTTAATAGTTGTAAAGTGTCGTGAATAAAAGAAAAAATATTTGTAACTATCTCAATACATTAATACATAGATTCGGATTTCCACTTGTGTTTTAGATCTTACATAGGTCGGTAAATATTCTCTATTTTTTATTATATAAATAAACATTTTGTGAGTCTTTCGGGCTTCTTCAAAAGAAATAATTTAATTTGAAATATCCGCTTGAATGATGTATTGTCTCTGGTTCGTGTGAGTCAACGCATGGGCTCGACACCTAACAGCAAACTATAAATGATATTATTATAGACTAGCATCACCCGCGGCTCCGCCCGCGTTTAGATGACCAAAAACCAAATTATTAGTTTTTACAGTTAGTATACTCTTACATTGCAGTTATTGCATTTTTTCTCAGAAATGAGATATTTTCCCGCAGTAAAAAGTATCCTATATGTTGACCCGGATAACCAGATATCATCATACCAAATTTCATCAAAATCCCTCCACTGGTTTTTCTGTGATGCGGTAACAGACAGAAAGACAGACAGACAGACAGACAGACAGACAGACAGACAGACAGACAGAAAAAACCTCTAAAAACTATAAATTCGGCCTCTGTATCGATAATAATGTCTATTTCAATAAGATTTTTCAAAAAATATTTAATGTACAGATTTGACTTAGTTAGAATTTTATTATATGTATAGATATCGGTGGCCCTTATAAAAGACTTCAACGCGTGTCTGCCAATGGTATTAAATATAATATTTTCTTATAGAAATAGTTATTATAATGTTATCTATATTTAGTTACTTTTAAACTGCTTTATACAACTTTGTACAACATCAAGAAATATAAAATTCGTCATAAATTAATTTGTGAAAAATTTGTTCGAATTAAAAAAATATAAACTTCATTGAGCTTAGTGAGAGCTTTTAAGAAAATAAAATTTTACTTTACTTTATTATACTTTATTTAAAGAAAGTATTTCGTAATGAGTATCAAACATTTTTGTGCTTCTTTTTGAACACATTAATATATATGAGGTCGATTAAGGTTATAGGAGCGCACAAAGCAGGCGCTTAGCCGTCGGTTAACAAAGACCGGCGCAATTATAAAACGATTACAAGAATTATGTTTTACAGCTGTTTGAGAAAGCAGCAGATTTGTTTCACATAAAAAAGAATATGAAGTCGAGTGAAACACAAAGAGTTGGTACTACAAATATGCGTGGTAATTATCTGAGAATAATAACAGTTCCTAGTCTACATAAGTAGACGCTTGTAACGTTTTGTAACGTTTCCAATCCTCACTCATATCACAAATGCGAAAGTATGTAAGCGTGGTTTGTTTTATTTGGTTCGTTAGTTATGGGAACCAAATCAATGAGGTAAAAAAAGCAGCTATTCGTAAAAAAAAATAAATTATAACAACCAAATTCATCAAGTGCATTTCCAAGCCTTGTAATGTAATGCAAAATTAATTAAGACACATCGGCATGCGTCGTATTGAGTTTCTTCGTGATCTACAGGTTCATTATTTCATGTCTATATTGAGTGAAGTTTTTTCAAACAGTAACAATGTCGGTATGCGCCGACCAGTGTCTGCCTGTGTCGACCAGTGCCGGCGAGTGTCGGCGACTGGCAAGTATAGCGAATGGCATGAATATGCATGAGTTGGGTCGCCACTCGCCTCGTACGTACATCACATATATGGCCGCGCAGATTTTCCCACGATTAGCGTCGCGCGCTCAGGCGGTGACATAAGGATGTCATACCAACAACGAGATCGATAGGCATCAAATGTAATCGAATATTGATCTATTGTATCAGCAATATTGATTTTATTTTGGAAGTTTTACTTTATTTGTAAAATAAGCTTTTTACTAATTAAAATAATTCATTAGGTACCTACTAGGATAGAGTGATAGTGAGAAACGTCTCATTTACCTTCATTAGTATTGCGGTTATGGATAAGACTAGGGACAAGGATCATAATGAGAGAACACTCAAATCGTACAAATGTCTGTGACGAGAGCCTGTGAACGGATGCGCAAGCGCCGCGGCGCCGCGGAGGAATTCTGCCTTCTATTGTGGCAGGAAATAGCTCAGCCTTTACGATCATTGCCATATCTTTAACTTTGGTATACTTTGCAAGTTTTGGCGAAGGTCTAGTAAAAGTGTGAAACTTGTTTTTTAATTAGCCATCCGAGTATATTAATTTTACTACTAGTAGCCATATAAGTCTTCGCTTTGACTAGACTTTCATAAAGATAAATATATTTAATTAAAATATTATAATAGTAATCGTTACTTATCAATAATAACATAAAACATAATATATCTGTTCAAAAATAGGGAAAAAAAGCTTCTGGTGGCTTTTATCACGCTCGAAGTGATGAGATTATTAAATATGAAAGCAGGATGAGCCGTTTGTGTACCAACATGCTCTCGCCAAAAACTTGTTCTTAAGTTAAACTAAGTTTTGTCGATCAAAAAACGGTAAGTGCGCTATTTAATAGATGTTAATGTATTCAGCGGAGCCCGTGACCGGCGACGAGCCGCCGCGGCGCGTCAATGACCCTCGGCGTTTACCTACATTACATATGTACGTGCTCCTCTCCTTTGCTCGCTATAATCTGCTAATGTTAATTTAATTGCTAAACAAATCGCTTGTTAGACACTTTACATTGTACTTAACTGTTTTATGTTACAAATTACATATCTTTATTTGAAAAACATGGAGCACGAGTGATGCGGTACATTTAGGAGAATTGAATTTTAAAAAAATCAATACTTTCTTAGATTTACGCAAATCTCTGACATTTTAAATAAAACTATGTTTTCAGATTTTTTTGGCGGATTTATTTTGATTTTTGGTTCCCGACGTTTTGAATGCTCAGTCTGTCCCATGACCATAATCGCAGTGAAGCATTCGGAACGTCGGGGAAACAAAAATCAAAATTAATCCGTGAAATAATCCGAAAAGATAGTTTTATTTAAAATGTTAAAAGACATATTTCTTCAAGAACTATGTAAAAAAATTCGTAAACATTAATGTCATTATAAAAACAAACAGGCGTAACAATAACTAAAAAGTTACAATAAGATTGTGTTCACACGTGAAGTACCTAATAATAATAATCGTTAATTATATATCATCAAAATTAATGTTTGAACTGTTATAAAATTTATTTTAAGGATTGAAAATGAAAATGCCAAAGTAAATAATTCATTTTCATTCATAAAGATTATTGAAAAAATATTGTAGTAAAATATAAAAACAACACAATGGCTAAGGAAGCTGTGGAGATGAACAATTAGGCAGAGTGAAAGCAGCGGAGGCGATGAGTCTCTTCTAAACATTTACTTTTATATTTGTAGCTCACTTTTTGCCTCTAATGATAGTAATATCCGTTATTGACAAATGTGCGATCATTTATTTAAATTACTTGCGACAGCTGTACTGTGATTTTATTACCACTGTTCATTTAAATATAGAAATATTGGACTTTAAGAAATACTCGTAAATGACAAATTGATACTTAGCAGGTTAAAATGTGTGCGCTGGTGGCCTCCTGTTGTATTGCTTTTTGGTAAGCTTCTGGATAATATTTATTAACAGACAGAGAGTTAGATATGTTTGTTTTTATCTACTTTAGAAAAAAATATTTGAATAACGCTTTAAATTTTTTTTTCACTAAACATACCAATATATTTTGCTATAATAATATAAAATACATGGTGCTTTTAATTTTTAATTAATAATCACCAAAACATTTAAATTTTAATACATCTACTCATATTAAGTTCGCATCAAAACTAGATAGTACAGTTATTTTGTATTTCATTAATTTTAAACAGCGGAAACGAGATTGATGATACAATAATAAATGGAATAAGAATGAATATTCAAAGGTTTAATAAACTTATGATCTATACAGATAAATAAAATTGAAGTGTCTGTTTGTAATGTCAAAATAACAGCGTTTTACTAAATGCATATGAAATTATACGAAAATTATATACATTACGATAAATATATACATACATATAAAACAATATATTTTTTATGTTATTTTATTTTTGGCCCTTTCTGAAAGGTAATTTAATAAAAAAATATGATTTCCTGTAAGTATTCACTATTGTATTTTCTTTGTGCTTTTGAATGTCATAAAATAAGTATTCAGATTACACAGTTTGTCTTACATTTAATTATTGCGTGTAAAGAGAAGTCAGTGGCGTTAGTTCGGGTTCATCACTGCTATTATTTAAAATTCAGTCTTTCCAGAATTCAACTTTAATGAATGTACTGATCTTAAGTTTAAAATTTCATTGCCAACCGTTTTATTTTCGTATTTTAACTTTCTCACTATGAAATTAAATAGTTATTGCCTTTTTTAATTACATAATTATAAATATAATGTATATTTTTCTTTGTTCAAAAAAACAACCACATACAAGAACAACAAACAGAAAATGTGGAATGCACCTAAATAATATTTACGTAGAGTGTTAAATATTTCGAAAAAGACAATAACAGTTAACATTATTTGTTAATAACAGTTTATTTTGGAAAATTTATATTCGGTAGGTTCATATGACTCCTATATCTACTTTAATTTAATGTAAATTGATTATACCTAGGTGTTAGAGCACGTTCGCAGTAGCGAGTACTGGGGACGCGTGGACAACGTGATCATTGCGGGCAATTAAGCGCATTACGCGGTCATCGGGAGCGTGCGACGCGTCTCCGCGCGTCACCGACTACTGCAGCTATCGTGGACATCGTTCTAGATGGGTAAGTAAACTAAACTGATCCGTTTTCGCAACAATGATATTTACATGATATCTTGTTAGGATATTTTACTGCGATAAAATGAACATGAAATTGATTCATATTATTTGTTCTTGACTTGATCTCTCTCTCTCTCTTGGTTTTATTTATTACTAGCGACTCACCCACGCTTCGCTCGGGTTCGTCCCTAGGTATGTTTTAAATTAAAATGGACATAGTATGTTATCCTTAAGAGATAGACATATGCCATCGCGGACTTTTCTGTAGATTTATATAAGATACACAATTCCACCATACATTATTTTGTTATATCTCAAAGGCAGCGTTTTCGTTGAAAGCTCCCAGACGTCTTATTTTTTCCGATACCTCCAATAAATATCGTTATATTTTAGCCAATGTATACAAAAACTTAACAAATTATATACTAAAACCTTCCTCTTGTATCACTCTATGTATTAAAAAAACCGCATCAAAATCCGATGCGTAGTTTTAAAGATTTAAGCATACATAGGGATATAGGGACAGAGAAAGCGACTTTGTTTTATACTATGTATTGTTTTATATATGATAGTTTTATAACATTTAGACAGTAATTTGGTATTTGGTTTGTAAATAGCAGGTGCTTAAATTAATTACTAGGATTAATTATCGGAAGATATATTTAAAAACTAAATTATGTGCAAGTCCCTAAGTAATTCTTTAGGTTTCGTTTCAAGGTTTAAGCAGTTTTAATTTTTAGTCCAATAATAGTGAGGTATAAATATAAGTAAATTATATCTAATATTATAAGTAATTTTTGAGGGAATGTAGCTCAACTAATACTTATTTGTATTAAATAATACGTCAAAACAACCTAAACTTTTTTAATTAGACCTTTACGAAAAGATAGAAAATACCTGAATATTAATATATTTAGTTAATTATTTTATCTCGGCAATCAAAAAGAATTCCAGAGTCAGAAGAGATCGAGGACAAGGGAAAAACGGCTTAACCCTCCAAAAAAACTATAAGTAATATATTATAGTAAGCTTCTACTATATAAAAGATCACCAGAATTCCACTAAAATGAAAATTTCAGTAATCATGCCTATAAAGATCTTTATGACATTTGTGCATATACATCATATTATGTATAATTATTCATTATTTAAACAAAATTAAACAAACTTTATTGAAGAATCGAATTTTACACACACTTTTGAACTTCTATTTTTTTATCTAAAATATAAAAAAATAAATTAAATATCCACATTGCAAGTCCTTGAGGAAGCTACCAACTCTACCGAGGATCTTTTAAAAATATATGTTAGCGATACTAGATTGCGAATTATAAGTAATTTTATGATACTAAATTGATAAATAAAATAAATTTTATTGTTATGTAGTCATGTTAGTCTGATTAGATTTAGAAATAGATACCTACAAATTTTGCTCACATAGAGCGCAGCTTGCACAGTTGTTACGATAAGCTTAATTTTTAAAGATACATCTCTATCAGCATCCAACTTTTGAATATAATTTGTTACATGCACTACATATAGAGTATCTCACTTAATTTTTGGGTAAAGCATCAAAGTGCGGTGCATAGGCTTTATGTAATATGTTTTCAGGAGAAAACGCGACTGAATCCAGCCGATTTTAAATGTTAAATATCGTGGTCAGAGGAATGTTAGGTGATGCTGGTGACGTACTTGCAGGCAGCAGGCGAGGGCGAGGGCGAGCAGCAGCGGCGCGTGCCGCGGGGCGCGCGGGCGCATGGGGTCAGCGAGGCGCGGGGCGCCCGCGGCGCGCTCGCTGGGGCGCTCGCCGCATGCCGCGCACCGCCTCACTGCACTGCACTGTCCGCACTGTGCACACTGTCTGCACTGTCCACACTGTCCACTGGCACTGTCGCTGGTCGCGTACTGTCGCGTGGTGTCGCGCTGGATATCACGGAAGAGACGTGCGCTCGCCGCGGGGCTTCGGCCTGGACTGCGCGCCCCGCCGGCGCTGCGGCTCTACCACCGCGCCTCTCCCGGCACTGCGCGACGGACGCACTCCGATGGCCGATTACATTTCACGACTGTAATGCCATTTAAAGATAACTATTAGTTTGTGAGAGCAATTTATAAACGGTGATTTATTTAGTTTTCTTCTTTCTATTATATAAAAATATATCGGTAGTATGTAAAGCTTTTAGTTATATATCATATTTTGTGAGTTAAGTATATCTTAATTTAAAATATACTTATATAGAGAATGAATTAAATTAACAGATAAATAAAGCTAAAGGCACAAATCAGTTTACTTGAATGTAGACTTCTTCAAGAAAAGAGCATCGACAGGCAGTAACGAACGACCGTCTAATGTAAATTATTTCTCTCTTTGATATATGGTATTGTTGTCATGCAATGTTTTATATCTATTTATTATAAAATAAACTAAAAGGTTTAGCTTATTAATAAAAAATAATTATTATTTTAAATTAATACGTAATTTAGTCCTACTCTATTATTACAAACTATAATATTTATATAAATTTGGTACAAATATGTGAAGTAAACATTAAACAGGATCAGCAAAGGATGGCGCAGCCCTCACTCCATACAATAGGTGATAATTGTTGGCCCGCCGGCCGGCGCCGAGGCACAGCATCTGGCGCAGGAGGCGAGAGCACTAACCAAACATAGTACATGTAGTACATATTATACAGAATTTAAAGTTATCTGCTAGACAAGTCCGAGAGAGCGGGCTTGCTTATATGTATAGATATACAATGTTAGCAGTTAGGTGTTTATTGAGTGATGGGTAGAGGCTCGTATCGTATCACGAATGTACGTAGCGTTGACAACGTGACGCGACTAGCGAACTACTAGAATGCAAAGAATCAGCTGTTTGTAAGCTTTGAATTTCAAATTGTTAACAACCCTTTATATTAATTTTTCATTAGTTTACCCAGTATTATATGTTTAAAAAGTGTTACAAAAATGCATCTTCTAATTGGAAAAGTCTTTCTTTTCAATACAGTAAAGAATCAGAGGTTGAGTGTTCGATGCGATCGGACAAAACATATCTGAGATCAGGACAGAGACGAGTTGTATTATCTTGATCTGTACACAAAAAATATTTACAACAGGCGTCTCAGCGACCGGCTCCATTACTACTTGGAGATGCATTCAGGCAGAAAGTTGGTGATATAATATCTCTCAACAGTAACTTTTTGTGTTCCTTTGACTTTTATTAATTGGTATTTCTTTAAGTTAATTAGTTTTAGAGATAATAATAGAATGTACTGAATTGACTAAAAAATAATAACCATTGCATTAATTTTAACGAAAAAAATACTGTTACGTAAGTAGCAAAGTACGTGTAAATAGCAAAGCACAGCATTCATAAATATAGTCTGAATAAAATGTTTATTATTTTTTAGCCGCCAATTAATGTACTTTGAAGAATAATATTAAGGAATTTGTATAAAAAATATGACGAAGTCGACCATCCCGTGCAGGGAACTCTGGGGTAGCAGCGGCATGCGCTGCACTCGCTCTTATCGTACCAGGATCGCATCGATGCTTCCCGCGCCCAATAATAACGATATTATTATTTCCACACCGGACCGCTTCTTCGACATTCGACGATAATAAATAACTTCCTAAACGAGACAACTTCACAAATTGTCGCCCCATTACGCTTCCTCACCTTAATCCATGAATTTTGAACTCTGTGGCGGCGAGCGACGCGCCGCGCTGTGCGACCGACTGTCCGACGCATGTAATAAAATTGTATCGTAATTTATTGGGAGTAGAAAAATAGTGGTGAGATTATAGATACACATTTTGTGTTGGAGCCTGACCGCGGGGATACTTACAGGCAGAGATAACCACATGTTTATTGTAAGCACGCGCTTCTACATTTTATTATTGCATTCAACTTTATATTATAAATTAATTATCCTGTTCAGGAATATTTTACTCTTTCTACAGTTCTGCTTTTATAATGTTAGATTGAAAAAAAAACGTAAATATAAATCTGTGTTGATTGCGAATTATTTATAAAACGGAATGCCAACATTGCAACATAAAAGAGCTTAAAGAATCCTGGAGCGATGGCACCGCACAGGGAAGCGGCGCGTCGTTCCCCGGCGGCGGCGGCGCGGGGAGCGCGCCCGCGCAAATGCACTGCTCCATATTCGGCAACTATTCTCACGCTGACCTGCTCGCCAATTTATTCTGAACCATCCCAATTGTAATGACCATTCTGTATTTTTTAAAACTTAATTGTTGATAACATTGATTTATGAATTGTTAACAATTCAAAGTTGAAATTATAATATTTTTGTATTATAGTTACATTATATAGTACCTAGTAGTAGGTAAAATACAAGTATCGTAGTAATAGGTATTACTGTATATTACATAAGTATTACTGCGAGTATGTAAAATTATGGAGAGTAATCAGATGTGTTTCTCGTTCTCACGCAAATAAACGCTAGGTCAATTATAATTCCTGAGCGGAGCTGTGAATTGAGGAGAAGCGACGGGCGGTGAAGGGAAGTGGAGGGCGTGCGGGGGAGGGGAATGAGAGGGGTGGGGGGAGGGGGTGTCGGTTGCTAGACAATTAGCACGATCATGGTATGGTATAAAACTGTTGCCACGAGTGTCAAATGTCTTGTCAATTGAACTTCATTTATTACATCATGTTCAATTTAATAACGGAGAAATTTCATTTCCTTCAACAATATTTTTAGTGGTCACTCTTTTTAAAAAGAACATATCCTTAAGTATAGTGTTGTAACAAAGAATAATAAGTTGACTGTACATGTATCGATCGCTGCCCGCGGAGCTCGCAGCTCTACAAACCAGTTGCGCGGTGGGTTATTATTTGGTTGATGAACGGCAGTAAAGGCATCTCACCAGATACAACATAACAAGTTGCAGCGATTACTAACACGCCTACTTCTACTTTTGTAGAAGATTGCTATTATAATAATGACGTTAGCCTTATAGAGAAACAAATCATTAAAATTGTTTAAAATTCTTTTACGTGAATAGAATCTAAATATAATGTACATATGTAGCTGTATTTATTTATGGTGATAATGTAAAAAATATTATAATGTCATTATTTTACATTCATTATAGTGGTTCTATTATGTTTATGATTTTTTGCACAGTGCAACGATGTCAGCACGTGCAGGTCGCCACGTGTCGCTACAGTCGGCGGGGTGCGCGCGCGCAGATTCTCAGGCTCGGGTGCGTGTGCGTGTGAGTGAGCGCAGGAGCACATAAGGTTATGTTATATATGGGATGAGGAGCGCGAGTTTAATTAAAATACCTGCGCAGGCGACTACCAGGACGAGAGCAAGGAGAGGAATAGAATTTTCCTTTAAGTACGGCTGATGATATTAATTAAATTAAATATTTTTCTTCTATCACAAATTTATTTATGTATATATATTTATTTATGTGTGTGTGTATATATATATAAATTATTTACCAGATTGACAATTTATATTTGTAACTAGCGAATCACCTGGGCTATGTTTCATGCAAAACAAATCGGATTAGCAGTTCCTGAGATTAGCGCGATCGAACAGACAGACAAACAAACAAACAAATAAACAAACTCTGACTCGTTATAATATTAGCAATGATAATATTGTCAACAATTTTATGTTTCCAGAAGAATATACTTAAGTTCAGAGTGTTGATCTTCTACCCCGTGTGCGGCGCAGGTGCGCTCGCTGGCCTATAGCCCGCAGCGTCGGGCCGCCGCCGTCGTGTTGTTCTTGACGCTGTTTACTCTGCCTCAAGCCTTTCAGCGAGTGCACTTCTTTACAAAAAGTTTGATAATATTTAATGTCATTATCTTGAGATGGGCACCATATACCTATTATTAAAAAAAAATTATAACTACATCTATTTTCTATTTCTAGCGAAAATTTCATGTGTTCATTTCATAATTACAATATAATATGTTATATCTGTTATTGTCAGGTAGTCATGTCTTTCTATTATATTAGTCATTGTAAAGAAACACGAAAGCAAGATAATGCTTCCAAAAAAATATATGTTTTCAAGAATCTGTATAGTCTTTCTTAAAGAATTGAAAGTAGCATCAAGCAGTAATAGGCGAACGTCCCGAGTCCCACCAACAGCCCGCGGCGCCCAAGGACTCGCCACTGTCCGCACGTCGCTCACGACCTGCCTCAGGTGCTAGTCCCTTTTGGTACTATAAATCAGTTAGCTTTATTCATGAATTACTGAGTAAATTATAAAAACTAACTAAATAATACTTTCATTGAATTATTATATTTAGTAATAAAAGGATATATTTCTTAGGTCCAATGTTGGTAATAATTACTTAGTTATATAAAATTCCAAGACATATTAAGACGATGTATTCGTAACAATATGACGATGAAACCTAGCGTCGTTCAGTGATGTATGATACACATTGCATTGTGCGCTGTGTCAGACAAATTGAATGGGTGCGCGGTGGTCGCGGGGCGGTCGCGACAAGTGCCCGCTGCACACTCGCGCACGTGTGCGAGTGTGTACGCCGGGCTGCGTGTGCGCAAGGCAACCTGTACCCTGCACGAAAGGATTGCTTACCGCAATCTCGCTTCTTCCTCTGCTTACAGCTCGAGTGAATATAACACGGGTACTTCAAGTTCAAAGGAAAATAATAGGATACAGGACACGCTAATACAACATCAAATGTATAAATTGACGCGAACAAACTTTTACCAGCAACTACAATCTCATCGTTTTTAAGGATTTAAAATCTAATGTATACAGTTCAGTTCTTGCAATCTCGAGTTTTCATTGACTGTTTTCAAATGAAAAAAATCACTTGTAGAATTGATGGGCGACGGATTGGATGCTGGGACCTGGGCCTCGAGCGACCGGTTTGCCGCAGCACTGCCCTCCCCCTCCCGTGCCCTCACGCGCACACCCGCTGTGCAATCTCAGCGCGGGAATACTCGCTACACCCCGTTTATTTTTAGATGACTGGTTAAGACAAATCCACGTCAATTCTGCCTGTAAGTACCTCAGGATTACAGCCTAGCTCTAAGACACTAGAGAACCATTTACTCATGTATATGTTCGTGTCCCGGTTTAGCCGCAAAATATTTATATGAAGGACATTGTCAGTGGACAATTCTGTTCAAATGTCATAGAATTAATTTAAATATTTTATGTAAGTATTAAGAACTAAAAAATAAATTTAAACTAAAATTGTTTTGTTGCTATTCAGAAGTCCTGCTCTCGTTGTGGCGAGATAAGCCTTGCGTTCCCTCACGGCGGCGACGCGTGAGCAGACTGCCGATGACCAGCAATGGTTCGCGGTACCCGCGCTTATATCCTGACCTTACATGCTCCTTTGCCGCTGTAATAAAACATCTGCAGCAAATTAATATCATAAGCAAAGCTACATACCTAATATAATATTGAATAAATAGAAAGAAATAGATACCTTCTTAGTTTATCCAGAATTTATTTTCTCGTATGAATGACGTGCACGAGCACGTACGTCGTCAGAGCGACGGCGATCGACCGCATCATCGGATAAACCGCAAGTGTCTATCGAGCTATCGAGTACCTATTGATTATGCTCGATGATGTGATTATTATTATTTATTTAGCATTTAAGTAGTATATAAAAACCACATTCAAGCTATTAACTACGATACAAAAAGCATTCCGTTTTTACTAACTAGTTGTTTGAAATACTTGAAAAACTTATTTTTCGAAATTATGAGCAAGAGCTTTAGTCAACTGCACTAACAAACAACGGGAACACCGTCTTTTCTATAATCCCCTCCTCACGGCGGCCGCGGGGCGCTGTGTCCGTGTCGTGGCCGCGTCGTGGTCGCGTCTCTCGTCGTTATAATATGATTCACGGATTATCTTAATCGCATTAGTGCACGATCGACCTTATCAAATGCTTAATTACTATGAAACGACTTTAAAAATTATATTTAAGCCCATCAGATCTGATGTCACGGGATCCCGAGCGGCAGTAAGTCGTCTTTTTTGTTCAACAATCATTTATGTGTTGTTAATATTCTGTTAAGAATTTAAATCAATAATACATCTTATTTCACATTTGACTTGGAGCTTTCAAAAAGCGAGTTAATTAAAGTAAAATCTTTATATTTGTATTAGTTTCTAAAATTTAGCATTTTTAATATAAATTCTCTGAGAATATGAATTGTGATAATTAAAACCTATAGAGCAAACAGCTCGGTGATTACAGTCTGTTATACATATGTACATATGTATGTACATATATGTGTTTTATGTATGTCACATACATTCTTTATCGAGTTCATACGGTTTAACGGTCTCTGCTCGAGATATTGAATTTTTTAGTTAATTAAAATTCCACGATATGCGCCGCAGCGTCCGAGCGGATTACATTCGTCCATGTCGTGTGAAATATGAATGGAATAGTATTTAATGAGCAACAACGAGCCACGAACTCGCTGAGACCACTATGTCAGTGGTCAGTCGATCATCAGTAGTCAAGGGGCATTGTCATCTTCGTCGAGTCGTCGCCGGGGAATTGGATAATGGGCGAGATGCCCGCACGTCCCGCGAAACTGACACACTCGAGGTCGCCCAATTGTTACTACTCATAGGATGCGAGCGTCACATCTGAACTCACTTTCTCTGTCGTTTTATTGCGTGTGTAATTTAATAAGTATGTATTAGTGAATTTATGATAAATGTATGATATTGTAGGTACTTGTTGTTTGCTTTGTCGCTGTGCGAAAGGACAAATTAATAATAATATTAAAATATAAATACGTGGAGACATTAACACACAGCACCATTTAGTTCCACGGTAAGCTACGAGGCTTGTGTTATGGATACCAGATAGTTGATACACTACACATATATAACTTTAAATACATACATATTATAAATAAATACAAACACCCATGACTGGAGTACAAACATTCGTCATCACTCAAATGAATGCCCGCAGCGGGACTCGAACCCGCGACCGCCGGCACAGAAAGTAGGCACTACACACTGAGCCAAACGAGTCGTAAATATCATAATCGTAACAAGACAAGAAACATTATTTTGCGTTTATGTAGTAAGATTTATTTATGAGTTTCAATATGTTATAGGTGTATAATTAATTTAAATATTGCGTAAATAACTCATACGTTAATAAGAAATGGGATACGTACAGACGAAGAGAGATAACTGGGTATCATAGAGTGATGAGTACTCGTAGATGGGACGTGGCTACCAGTAATTTGTTATTCCAGTCACTGACGTCCAAACACATTAGCTGTTTGCTTAGGATGCACTCTGGTATGTCTGCGGCCGAGGCCAGCTCGTTCTAAAGTAAAAACTTTTAAGCCACTTAGGTGTATATAAAGACAATATATTTATTAGGTATATTATATTTTCTCAGATTTTTATGTAGTGTGGTCAAATCACACTTGTGTGAGTATGAATTAAACTACAGTTTGACAGTAAGTGCTGGAAACTTTTCTAGCTTAGGCCAAGCAAAAACATCAGTCCATTTCAGCTAAAGTCGTTTTAAAATCTTATTGTGCCTAGATATAAAATATAAATGTGCAACACGGGAGAGCTCATAACGTTGAAAAGCACAGTGTTGACAGTATTTAAGTAAGGAAAACTTTCAATAAGGTGAGCTGAAGTGGGCCCTCCGACGGCAGTCCAATGTTTATACAAACTGTATAAGAGAAACGAGGGTCAAATTAACGTATCCCAAAGTTTGTTGTTAGAAAAAACAGGTCGTTAGAAAAAACAAGAGTGGCCAGGTGTGCGGTGCACAAACACGCGGCGCCGGAGTTTGCCGAGCACTCGGCGGGCACCCACCACCCCCGCCCGCGCGGTCTTTACCCACCCGCCCGAGCTATTTGTATTCGGAACACCAAATATTATTGGATGATGATACGCCATTTACGCGTGTCGCGCTGTCGAAGAAATCGACACCGCGCCCGCACTCCCGACAATGCCCCCATCCATGCCCCATGCCCGTGAGAAACTACGCCACCTTCATATTACCTTTTGATTTTTTACACTCAATACGTTATTATGTTTGCGAGCTCTCGAATTACACCGCCAGAACTAAGTTCTATAATGAATGTTTATTTTATTGCTCTATTTATAAATTTATCTACTGAAGTGGAAAAAACATATATGTTTCAGATAGTTTTTGTGATTTATGAGGTTTATAATTAGTAAATACGTAAATTACATAGAAACGCTGATACTTTTTCTGTACATCGACTTTACTTTCAACATTCGACAACTGAACTATACTGCAACGGCATTGTTTTCAAAAATATAATCTGTGTGAAACGAGAAACGTTATTAATAATGATAAAACACTACAAGTTTTTACGATCGGCCATAAAATATAATACGAATCGCATTGCGAGTCGGACGGTACTCGCATGAAAATATGCATCGATAAGCAATAACCGCGCAGCTCTGCTCCCGTTCCCAGCGTCCCCGCGTCTCCGCGCGGGCGCGCACACGTTATGTAATAGCTGCGGCGACGCGCCGGACATTCGCCGGCCGCCGGACACTCGCGTCCGCAAAAACGCGCATCCTTTCCCATTGAGCCTGCGCTCCGCGATGCGCCGGAGTGCAGCCGGGGCTAGCCAGGGACAGACATATGATTTTATTTATTGCAAGCTTTATAGCCTTTAGGCAAAAATTGATATTTAACCAATTTTCGATATTAAAACTAATATAAATAACCTTAAGTACAAAAAAATCTAAATAGCACGCGTATTAAGAGCGTGAGATCCTATATATTATCTTATTATAATGCAGTGCAAATATTCGGAATAAAATTGTTGAATAAACATTATATGCTTGTATTATGAGCGTATCGGTTTTAACTCGTTTGAGTAAATTTTTGGTCGTGGTGCTGCTCCGAAGTGAAGTGCTTGCTGCCACTGGATTATTCTTATCTTTGTAAAAATCTAAATGTTCCGTAACAGAGTACAGATCTGTTGTATGTCGAAATTTGTCACTAAATAACAGTTTAGATAATAAGCACACCATTTGGTTACACGCTCGAGCGAACAGAACAACTGTTAATATAAATGGTAAAAGCTCAGCTACAGTTTATGATATTTAATAAGAGAAGATCGAGTGAAACTTTTTTTAAATCAGTTTAGTCGAGGTACACGCACTGGCAATGCCATGCAATCTCACAGGTTTCATTTTAATAATATGTGACTCAACTGTAAATAAACAGCTTCCTGCAGAACTGCATTTATGACGACTATCGACTGACAAGAAGTAACTCATTCAACTTTTCTATGAACAATGTGTCTAGAGCTTCGAGAGCATTACTTTTTCTTGTATATAAATGTTATAACCCGCTCTGTTATGATAATATTGTTTTTACTTGAGTGTTACTACTTACTGCCTTTTGGAATGGGTTCGTGCTTGCACGTGAGATGACATGAAAGTTTACTTTTATATTACCGGTGGTAGGACTCTGTCAAGCCTGAGGAGTCCGACTAGATGGGTACCACCCTCTTATCTATTTCTTCCGCCAAGCAACATTGATTACATTGTTGTGTTCCGGTTTGAAGGATAAGGTAGCCAGCGCAATTACAGGCAAGAGGCATATCATCTTAGTCCTCACAGTGACAACACACCTAAGTGCATGAACTGTAGGTGTTATGGCTGACAGGTACTGTTTTCCATCTGGTGTTCTGTCTGCTAGTTGGTCACTGAAGCCCATAAAAAAATCACTGGATTAAAGTTTTTTTATTTCGTTTTTTTTTTTCTTAGAGTAAGGGTTTAAGGCTACTATCCTCTTCACATAATTGACATGACAATCCTAGAAGTGAAATATCGATCGTCTCTGTTTTTAAATATCATTTTAAAATGTAATCATTGAGACCGGTTTCGATGGCAGATGAAGCGATGCATACAGGTGGAGGAAACAATTATTATGAGGCGTGGGTTTTTTGCAGGACAGTGCGGCGCGGCGCGGCGCGGCGGTGGTCCGCCTAATGAGTGTCCCTGCGACGCGACATGCTGCAGCAATCTCGATCTTTGTGTCTCGGGAAAGAGTCGATAGTGCCGGCACAGAGCTGGTCGCTTCGTTCCAAATATATGTAGAACTGATCAGTAGTTTGTAGACGACGGCAGACAGAGCGGCGCGGCAACTATGCTAACTGTGGAGACAGTAATGGCATTCCGATTCAAATACTTAGTACTCTAGCATACACTAAAGAAGTAAGAAAAGTAGATTCCTTTACATAGCGTACCTATTTTCCGCTTAACCAAATGAAATTTACATGAACTGATAAAAATATACGTACCTGTAATGTCACACCATTCGAATAAAAAGCAATCTTAATCATGCTTAGTTAATATACAAATATTTTTTAAAAGCATATGCAAATGTTAATGTTTCATTCATACAATGAAATAAAAATTATATAATATTTGTCACAATAATATAAACCACATGTATGGAATCCTGAAGTTTACTAAAGTATTATTTTGAAATGCAACAAATATTTGTTAGTCATTTTGCAATAGGTACGGTAGATATTACTGATATTAAGAGTTATCTGATTGTCTTCAACAGCTGCTCTCTAAACCTTAGTGGCAACCGGCAGTTCATTAAGTTGAAGTCGTGGAAAGCACTAAAAGCTGTGAAATATTATGACGCTTTGATTGAGTTTGTCTTAAGAACAACGTATAATAAAATGCTGGTCTTATGTTTCTCCCAGCTCCGCTACCACATACCTGCTAACGAGCAGATTGGCACTTCAAAGTTGTTGAAATTGCGTGAATGAATTTAAGGTATGCTTTTTCATTTTACGTACTCTACTTCACTTTTGTGACCTTAGCTCCATATAATTATATGAAATGAAACTTTATTCAAATAAACTTATTACAAGCCCTTTTGAATCGTCAATTTAAAGAGCGTCTGTATAGTCAGTCCGTTTCTATATATTTATAGGTTGGTGGCTGCTCTTTACTTCTTCTATAGTTTAAAGTACTATTATTAATTTCTACTTACACAGTGTTATGAATATTGTCGACAATATATAAAGGGCTGGCTTTGCATAGTATCTAATGGTTACCTGCTTTACCAAAGAGAATGCAAACTTTATAAATAAGTGAGCGGGCTTGTCTTTCTTGCCCAACAAGTAAGCTGATAATTCTAGAATCTATCGAGAAATTCTAAGGTTTCAAAAGTACCTACTTTAGGTTTAGTTAGAATCATTATAGAGGTTTTCATCAACTTATTTGTTTGTAAGAAATAAAATTGGATTATTTCATTGGAACCATTGGGTCGAGTTCATGAAAAGTATAGTTATGTAGAGTCCTTACTGTTTTTTCTTGATGATGATATACTCACGTTCTAACACGTAATCTTCGATAGCAGTGTCGAAAACATCGTGTAATTTGCGCGAAACTAGCTATCAGAGCTCAGTGCGATCGGGAGTAATAGCTGCTGAGCACACATACATACTTTACAATCTATTTAGTGTTGTATAAGAATATAGTTCTCCGACCCATACACTATCTTTGAGGAAACGTATGTATATACCTAAATACATTATTGTTGCAAACGACAAAGACTTTTGTATAGATAGGAAGAAAAGGAAGGAAGAGTTTATTGATTTAATATAAACAAAATTATCAAATTCAAACAATAAATTACTATGGATAAAGAATAGTTTCATGAGATTATTTTTTTAAATCGACATACATATTTCTTTTCATAAACCTGAAAGTAGAATTTAATCGGGGCCAAAACTGAAAATAAGGGAAATAACATTAACTGTTGCAGGTTGCTTCTCAAAGCAGAAGCAAACACAAAACTATAATACCGATGACGCGGTTAAACATTTAGTAATCCTTTTTTTAATGTTAATTTTTTTTGTAATTTATAATTTTATTAAATAATAAATATGTATTATTTCAGTCCTGGCGAGTTATTTATTTAGTTCTTCTCAACATCGGCGTTTTCTTTCCGAATGATTTGTAATCGTTCAGGTAGGTAAAAATTGTTATAATCTACTGCTGAATAAAAAATTCAAAAATTTTAACTTTTTAAGATGAGAGGGTGCGGATGTTACGATAAAACTTTATACTTGTCCATAAGGGTAAAACTGTCTTTGAAAAATTAAATACACATTAATTCAAAAATATACAAAAACTTCAGAATACGAATTATTCCCACGACAATTATCCTCGTTATCGCGTCAACTCTACCTCATAGTAACATGTTATAGTAATAATGTGTACGCATTAGAGGTATAATAGAAATATTGTCAGTAGCAAGCGCGGAGCGTCCCCATCTGGCTGAAGTGCGCCATAAAATCACAAAGCCGTCTGTTGAGAGCGGTTGCGAGCAGAGCCCCGCACTTGCCATCTGTGCTAAATTATATTATTTATTTATGATATGCCCCATAACACCATTGTTATTATATTTTTTTGGAAATTCTTATTATTTCAATTTTAAAGTATAACATTTTTGATTTCAAAGGATTGCTGCATACCGGATGATGTTCCACAGGCTATTTTCAACCGACTTCAAAAAGGAGGAGGTTCTCAATTCGACTGTATGTTTTTTTTTATGTTTGTTACCTCAGAACTCCGTCATTTATTAACCGATTTGGACAATTTTTGTGTTGTTTGAAAGTGTATACTTCCAGATTGGTCCCATTTAAATTTCAAAAAAAAAATACCACCCCTAAGGGTGGAAAAATAGCTAATGTTGAATTTAACCTACTTCTAATTGTCATATTGACTTGAAACTTTGCAAGTGTTTCTATTTCCGTTGATAGTACAGTGGTTCGGTATTGTTGACATGATCTGATGGTAAGGCCAGAAGGTGGATAAGTGGAACTCTTCAACGGCTAATAGTAGATACTTTGAGTTTGGGCTTGTTTTGTTTGATTTGACAAGCCTAACACGTTAGAATTCTTACTTTCCTACTACTGTCTACACTAAAAAGGGAAAAATAAAAACTTTTTAACAAAAAAATAAAAACCGACTTCAAACAAAAGCACTAAAAAGTAAAAAATAACTAATTGGTAGTTTTCATTTACTATACATACCTAATCAAATATATTTGAAGTCGGTGTGCTTTGGCTAAGTAATTAAAGCCTACCTATTAAATACATACCTAATCAAATATTTTCTAAATCGGTGCCAGCCCATACAAAGCAACCTACCTGTATATTCATCTATAGTTTTGTCCGTTTGTTGGCATAGATCCTTAAAAATAGTTTCCTCAGAAATCAACCGTTCTCACGTATCTAGTTACAGTAAGCGGGTCGCCGGCGTGACGCGCACGGGACGGCGATGTGACGGCAACGACGCGATCAACACGATTCGATCATGGTAACGGATTACTAAACGTTGCGTTTCCATAACGCTCATACATTAGAGCGACTTAAAGCCATGTAAATTACATGCACGTCGCACGGCGATTAGGTCCCGTTGAAGAATCATACGCCGTATCATTGGGTTTTAGATGTCTGCTTAGATATGTCTCGCCGATGCTAGAAACGTTTTGATTTGTCTGTTATTTGCACACAACATATATATATATATATATATATATATATATATATATATATATATATATATATATATATATAAAATTTACTTAAATGTATGAATTATAAAGTAACAGGTAACAATTAAATTAATTACTATTATAACAATCTTTGTATAGACGAAGGGAAGGCTGGATTATTAATTTTATGTTTATAGTCTTCTAAATAACAAAATAATTAATAGAGTTATCTGTTATGTTATAGTATTACTTTAATAATACTGGCTTTTGGAAAACAATAAACATTACTTAAACCCATTTCTGTTTCTCTTACCAAATATATGTACTAAATTATCGAAACTCCCAGGAAACAAGGTTTGAATAATGATATCTTCTAGATGAGCTTATTACAAATCCAATCTACAGGAGTTCACGTGTATAATAATCGGGCCTGCAGACTGCAGACTGTGGTGTGTAGGTACTGTCGGCTCGTCCCTGCGCATGCGCACCGCTTCCTCTACTTAATTAACCAATTACACGCAGTAACTAGAACTCAGATCGGAATCTACCAACTACTTGTTGTAGGTATTGGTCGTTCAAAGAATAATAGCCGTCACTATTTTCTTTCATATCATCATAAAATATTATTTAATCGATTATATAAACATATTACATTCTTTAATAAATACATATTAAATAATAATTAATTGTTAAAAACCCTTCTATTCCTAAGTCATTAATCTATTCAGCTACGTATCAAATCTCTTATTATATCAAAAGAATGCGCGCTTGTGGTGTTGTGTTATGTAGAAAATGTGTATTTCTCTGTATTTCCTTTAATTTAAATGAACTTAATCTTAGTTCTCATTGGCCTCAGTATGAACAAAAACAAGAAACGCTTAACATGATTCATAACGAATTTTTATGTGGTCGGAGTACGAGCGAGTCGAGCAGTTCTAGAACTTGGCTCAGTTTATTTGATAGGCCGTGATTAATAAATGTTTCAGAATAATGGAAAACGTAATACGAGCGGGACCCCGCCTCGGAGGTTCATTTGTTACCGACCTTTAATAAATAACGATACGCCTTTGAGTAATGGCCGGGAATGTTTCGCGATTACGAAGTTGGCGGCGAACAAAGACGGAGCCGCGAGCCAGGTAACGCCGCGACTGCTCCGGCGCACGAAACTCACAGTCAGACGTTTTAATTAAGGACACGCCGGGCGCAAGGCGGCGGGGACTCGATTATCTCGACTTAATTCGGCGGAAGATAGAGCGATGTCGACTGACGTACTTCTTGTTCTTTTTTGTCGCTTCAGCCGGACTGATTATTGCCTCTGTGTAACCGAAATCCTCGATGTCAGCGCGGCGATTGAAGTCACATACCTGAGTCCACTTTAACGAACCTTAAATAAAATACTTAAATATTCGCGACAAATGAAATACTCGCACAAATTTTACCCGCAGTGCTATTCAGACATATTCGCTTCTGCAATTTTGCTTTAAACGCCGTGTCAGTTGGCGTTTCGAATCATAGAGTATAATCATGATATTACCTCGCTAATTTTAAAGATTGCACATCCGTATTGCCGTAGTAGAGAGCTCGGGTTTATCGTTGAACTTGCTGCGATTTTACTTCTCTGCGAAAACTTGCAATACATCTCTCAGCAGGTGCCCGCCGCTGCATAAAAAGTTCTTTCACACGCCAAAAAACATAAATCTGGTCAAGTTTAACTTAAACGGAGTCTAAGCGTTTCGATGTAGAGTCGATTTCGGTACGGTCGTGTTTACTTGTTCGTTGATGTAAATATAGCAGTTTATTTTGACAAATAGCGGGTGTCTGGGCAGCGGCAGCGAGTCGGTGCCTGTAATGAGGCTAATCCAGCTCGCGGCGAGGTCACACCGAGTTCCCGGGTCTGCTAACGGTATATAATGATTGACTAAACGAATAACCGATGTTTGAGGAATTGCAAGTTATTTAGCGAGTCTCATGTAACACGATGTTACGCTGTAATGTAAGTTAGAACATCGTACGTTTGAAAATAGTTACGAGATTGTGTATTACGAGAATATTCTTAGAAAGGTTCATTATCTTACATATGAGTTGGTTCGCATACTTAGTGAGGATTATTTCAGTCGAGGAACTTGGCTCTTTATGAGACTACATATTTCGCCTGAAAATTACCATTAGTAAATATTTGAATCGGTAGTAGAACGACTATTCTTAGGAAATTAGATGTCTTACTATTCATTTTTTTTTAAAACACTGAGTACAATATTTATGATAAAAACATAATCTATTTGTCCTCAGATACTTCAGTATGGTAATCCCAGGCTCATTGATGTTAAAAATAATCTAATTTAGCGCTGTAGTGACATAACGTGAGGAGGCGTCAGGCTGATAGCGCGGTAATAACGCCGCGGTAGTGTGATAGCACACTGACACAGTGGCGCGTGCCTGATAACAATGTACAACGAATAACCTATTTTTTTAATAATTTTGTTACTAAAACAAAAAAAATATAACAGATTACATTTTATTTTATTTTATCTACTTACTAGCATTGCCCGCGGCTCCGCCCGCGCCCAGATAACCAAAAACCAAATTCTTAGGTTTTACATATTAGTATACTCTTATATTGCAGTTTTTGTATTTTTTCTCAGAAATGAGACATTTTCCCGCGGTAAAAAGTATCCTATATGTTGACCCGGATAACCAGCTATCACCATACCAAATTTCATCAAAATCCCTCTAGTGGTTTTTCTGTGATGCGGTAACAGACAGACAGACATACAAAAATTCTAAAAACAATAGATTCGGTCTCTGTATCGATAATAATGTTTATTTCAATAACATTTTCCAAAAAATATTTAATGTACAGATTCCACTTAGTTACAATTTTATTATATTTATAGATTTCACAAATACTTTACATAACATATATTATAAATATGTATATATACTTAAATATTTCAAACAGGGACTCAGTAAATGTCATAGAGAATTATTTGGTAATGTTAAGAAACAAGCGCAGGCACGGAGAGAGGCTCGAACAACGATGTTAACTTGCCGGTTTCTGGTACAGGAACTACAAGAGTGAATAATCTCTCTAAGAAAAGGGGGTTACGTGTTGAAAATTATTACTACTTTCTTTTTTATTATTTATATGTATTTCTCGACTTCATCTGTAAAAGTTAAGGATATTTAAGAAATTAATAATATAGATACAAAATGAGAGCGAACCGATAGTTTAAAAGTATTTATGAAAATACCCGCTGTGAGCCCGCGTGAGTCGCTAGTACATAGGTAAGTTTAAACGGTTAGCATAGATTTCTTAGAAATAAGATATTAAGCCGCAGTAAAAATTATCCTTAGTGTTAACCCGGATAACCAGCTATTATCTTAGCAAATTTCATCAAAATCTGTCCAATGGTTTTCTCGTGATTCGTTCCCAGACAGACAGACAGACAGACAAAAATTCTAAACACTATAGATTCGGCCTCTGTATCGATAATAATGTCTACTTAAATAAAGATTTTCAAAAACATATTTCATATACAGATTCGACTCAGAATTTAATTATATTTATAATGTATATTGTATAATGTATACTGTATTGAGAAACAGTCAATCTGAACGCAAACCGAAGCAGCGACCTCCGAAGTACATAATACTCTGATCAAATAGTCATCACTCTTTAAATGATTACGATTGTCATTATTGATTCTGGATTTATCGAGAAGACGACAAGCGTCGACATCCTCGCACGTGGAGCCACTAACTGTACTGCTCCGTGCCGGATGTGGCAACCTGTCACTGCGCAGGTGCTAGGATTCTCACGATCAAATTTCAAATAAGCAACGTTATTTATACATCACAATTCTACTAAACTTAGCACTAGCGTACAACTTAGTGTTCATTTAAAGATTTTAAAGAGTTTAACTAGAGCGAGCACGCGGTATCTGTGCAATGCATAGCCGAGACACCTTGTATATGTAGGTAGGTACATAGATAGTTAGCTTACACCGATTTTTAAAGAATTGTAATTAAAAACGAAAAACTATCAAATTTTTTTTATGTAATTCTGTACATGTTATTGTTTGTTTTTCATTTATAACCTAAATAAATAATGGTCGAAATCGGAATTAGTGTCATAAATTCTTTTGATTTTCGCTCTGATACTCGAAACAGCCTATGAAATTATTATCTCCCTCCAGTCACTGGGAATCTAATATTTTAATCAAACTTACTTTTAATATTCGAGTAGAACCAATCTAACACTTTTATTTCCTTTATATGACTGGACAAAGAACCGTTCTAATATATATGTATGTATGTGTAATTACGGGGCGGAGGGGAAGGTACCAAAAAACTATAGTTAGTTCATTTACCTCATTATTACTCTTCTTAATTAAACGAGTATTCATAAAATGAGCCAGTTTTTGCGCCAGGCTGGTGAGCTAGATGTAATCAGGCTAATGCCAGTTATAGCTCTTTTTAATTAAAGCCGACTTTTCTAAGTAAAAAGCACATGAGATAAAATGATAATCTACCAAAAATACAAGGCAACGACCCTTTAAGTATGCGCGTAATAAAAGCCATTTATATAGAAGCTTAATAGAGTCTACTGTTCATAAAACCTCGATAAATTGATTCGGACACAACGTCACAATCAAGAATGTCGTCGCAACGAGTTCCGCTGAGGATATCTTAAGCTTAATTCCTGCTTACCGACTGGCTGATACGAAAGGCGAAATGTCCATAATATTTGTATAATACCTATAATTTTAAATTTTATAATTAATTTTTAAAAAATGCAATAAACTCTTTTTCCTCAGTTCATATGATTTCTAAAAAGCTATTAAAACCTACATATGTAAATACGCGTTAAAAAAATCTGTCTCTTTGTTTGTTTGTCCGTGGTAATCCTAAATGGCTGAAACAATTGTGACGATAATATTATTAATAGATTTTGTAGAGATAAATATAGACTACTTTGAAGCTAAAAATATTTACGGTTTGATGAGTATTTAAAAAAATGCGAAAATTATTATCTAAATTAGAAGTTTTGCATACGTAGGTATAGTAAGCGTGATACGGCCCGGACGATACATTCAATACAAAGAAACTTTCTAAGAATACTTTACGACGCGACATTGACTATTTTCTTTAATTTTCAACCGACTTCAAAAAGGAGGAGGTTCTCAATTCGACTGTATGTTTTTTTTTTTATGTTTGTTACCTCAGAACTCCGTCATTTATTAACCGATTTGGACAATTTTTGTTTTGTTTGAAAGGGTATACTTCCAGATTGGTCCCATTTAAATTTCAACAAAAAATACCACCCCTAAGGGTGGAAAAACAACAATGATGAATTTAACCTACTTCTAATTGTCATATTGACTTGAAACTTTGCAAGTATTTCTATTTCCGTTGATAGTACAGTGGTTCGGTGTTGTTGACCTGATCTGATGGCAAGGCCAGAAGGTGGATAGGTGGAACTCTTCAACGGCTAATAGTAGATACTTTGAGTTTGGGCTTATTTTGTTTGATTTGACAAGCCTAACAAGTTAGAATCCTTACTTTGCTACTACTGTCTACACTAAAAAGGGAAAAATAAAAACTTTTTAACAAAAAAATAAAAACCGACTTCAAACAAAAGCACTAAAAAGTGAAAAATAACTGATTGGTAGTTTTCATTTACTATACATACCTAATCAAATATTTTCGAAGTCGGTGTGCTTTGCTTTGTATGGGCTGGGACCGATTTCAAAAATATTTGATTAGGTATGTATTTAATAGGTAGGCTTTAATTACTTAGCCAAAGCACACCGACTTCGAAAATATTTGATTAGGTATGTATAGTAAATGAAAACTACCAATCAGTTATTTTTCACTTTTTAGTGCTTTTGTTTGAAGTCGGTTTTTATTTTTTTGTTAAAAAGTTTTTATGGTTTTTAAAATTTAAAGGCAGGTAATGTCCTTTTCTTTCTTAGCAAGAAATGGGGTTTGAGAAAAATACTGTATGTGTGTTTTGTTGCGATGTAGGGGACAGAAGTTTTACCAAAAGTACTTTATAATTCACGCGAACGAAGTTGCGAGTGAAGCTAGTTACGAGTATAAAAAATTAAATTAATGTATTCGAAAGAAATCTCAAACTTCTTCATCTCAGAGTTTCTCAAGGTTCTTGCATGACGTTTTGTTTGTTACGATAGTTGCATAAGTGACGTAACGATGTAATTAACTCATTTTGTCGTTGAATAATTTGATCATGTAGTATTAATTAAGTGTAATATGTAGATAATGCCGGCGTTAGTATCGTAGTATCGGCGCGCGCGCATCCGTATGATAGCAGCTTCCGTCGGTTCCCCGCGGCCTCTGCACTCGCCATCATAACATTCGTTTACGAATATATCTTACTAGCTAACTATAAAAAAGCTTATAGCTAACACTCCCGGCTCTGTCTGCTAGAAAATAAATTATTATTTTACAAACAAAATATATTATTTTATAAAGAAATATACCTACTAAATAGGTTACGCATTACGTTATGTTTTCTTGTAAGTCTTTTTTTGTAAAAAAAATTGATAGATCTTATATGATGTCGAATGTTTAGGATATTATTGTATTATATATTTTATTATTTGTTATTATTGTATTGTTTAGGATATAATTGTATTATACATTAGAAAGTAGTTAATATTTGTTTTAATATTAACAAAATTACCAATCACAGTTCTATCATAAATGCCAAAGCTTGTATGACTGTAGGCTTGTCTCTGCTTCACGCTGAAACGGCTGCATGGATTTAGAAGTTAAATACAAAGGTAGATTATGACCTAGGGTCGCACCCGTGCCCCGAGCGAAGCGTGGGTAGGTTGTAAGTAATTAACAAACTATAGCGCTTCAAATTACGCCAACTTCAAAGCAAATTAAGCGATTACAAAAGGCATGTTTCCCCAATAAACTTGTAATGAACGGCGAAGTACCAATTAATTGTAATTCAATGATGCAATCAATGGCCGTTTTTATTAGTGTCGAGCAGCAAGTAGCGTCTCTAATCATTATAATAATGTTATTAGTTTAATGAACGACGCATACGCATTCATTAATCGGAACTTGATTAACAAATTGCTACTGGCCCTACCGCCCCCCGCGCCGCCCGCCCCCGCCCCCGCCCTCGCGCCTCACTGTGCGCCCGACAGCGTCACATCTGATGACTTCATTACGGGATCGATATCTTACTTACGTGGAAGTAAGCACACTGTTGCCGGTACCTACGGTTTCTCTGAACAAGACTTACAAATATTGTAAGGGGCTTCCATTTCATACTTTTGAAATTTCTTGTTGTTGGGGAAATGCTAATTTAATATACCTATTAAATACTTGGTAAGGTGTGGTCCTTATTTACGGAAGGTGTCGTGTCGGTGTGGACTACGCGCACTGCACACTGCACAGTCTCCACGGAGCCTTATTCCCTCGCAACAGCAAGTCATTAATCACGACGGACGCGGTACATCTTGATGCACATGGCGAATAAATTATTATTTGCCTAATCTAATATGGTCATATTAATGACTAAATATTTGATCAGTTATAATAATAACTGATCAAAATAATTCATAACAATAGCTATGAATTATTTTGAATTTATACATGCTTATATATTTTTAAAAGTTTCCTTTTTTCAAGTAATTTCTAGAAATACTGTGTTTAAGACTACTGTTTTTCTTTTAATGCTTTGTTTAGCAATTGCACAAGTAATATACACCAATAAGAATGGTAAAGGTTATTATATTAAATGCACTCAACATAATATAATTCATCCAAATTAAAAAAAAAACCTAAAATTTATTTACAGAATTCACTCGCATTAAAAATAAGAGAAAAGAAGTCATTAGGAGCTCAAATAATTTAATCGTTTCTCAGAAGTTAAAACAGTAACGTGTATCTAGATGTGAAGGCTGGCCGCGGCGGGCGAGGCGGGCCAGCCAGCGCGCGCCGACACTTGCTGCTCGGAGCTCGCAACCGCTCGTCGCTATTCGTCCGTCGCGTTTATCAAACAGTCCCTAATTTTCGCTTAATTAGTCCACGATTCTCACGAGTTGTCGCCATCGTCCTGCGAATCCGATTTAGGTATTTTAATGAGCTCCTTGGAAGCCCACCGATCTCCCCGCCCCCGTCTTCCTCTTTGTCCCCCGTCCCTTCTCCCTAACGGACGGACGTTTTTATCGATCCATGACACAAGGTGTTCAAGATTTATGTGTTGCTGTTTTGGCAAAAAAGCACCTACAGAGATTGGGCATTATACATGATCATTAATCCGTACAAGTCATAAATGTATTTTCCGTTTAAAGTAAATACTCGTACTAAGTATGTATTCGCTGTAGTAACCAATATAGACAAACAATTCGTTAGTCATACTGTGCTGCCATAAGCCATTGTTTTGTCTTACATAATATAATATTAAAAAGTTGGTCTTTTAAGATTACCGTTATTTTTTATTTTAAAATAGAATCCAAAGTTTAATAGCTTGTAGCAGTTTGAAAGCAAGACTGTGGCTAATTGCCGAGTGTTCGCTAGTCGTCGTTAGTCGTGCGGTTTTACGATTCTTGAAAACGTATAGTTTTTGTCTGGCGCGTCACGGCGCGGGTGACGACGTGTGAACACACCGCGCCGTGACCAATCAGGGGACCTGCTCGGGGCGGCACCATTGATCACCTTACACAGCTACCGGCCTCGAGGCTGCGGCATTCAACTATGAAACTTGATCAACCTCATCGAGCCACTAGGTTTAGCGTAGAGATTCATTTACTTGGGTGTTCGACTATGTATCCTACTAAAATCTCTAAAGTAAACTATAAATATTACCGTTTTAGGATTTAGATGAGTTGAGGTAAGCGTTCCATTATGTTTAGGTGAACTTGCAAAATAAAAGCCCTTTTTCCACAAATTGATAGCCGTGTAATGGACATAAGCGAGTTTAATACAGTATCGATATCCAACGATGCGCAGGCGCTGCAGCCGCGACCAAGTCATTTATCCGCATCAGTGCGCTCGAGTGAATGGAGTAGCGTGGGCCGTGGCGGACTACATGGTTTTTACGCACACTTAATTACGCTTATTATCCGCTCGACTAACCTAATGTTTATCAAAGTAACTTATCACCAGTTATCTTAACTTTCTAACCACTGAATCATTATGTATATATATTTCATTGTTTTTAAGAGATATAGGTAGATTATATTTGAGGTTCTATAAAAAATTATTCCCTTAGGAAGGGAATAATTCTTCAATCCAATAGTTAGCGCAAGATCAATAGTTTTGTTCATTTACATTTTGATACGGACCGATCGAGATAAGATATTATCAGCTTCCGACGTCACAGAGCCTGGATAGGCCTAATGGAGTCGAGTGCGCGATAGCATCGAGGCCACCTTAACCGGAGACGGTTCCTACGGGCCCAATAAATCCTTCTGAAGGCTGTGTCGAAACGAGACTCGCGGTTTGCATCTGTGTTTTAGTACTTTATTATAATTATTCAACAGAACGCGAGATTGCGTATACAGATTTATATTTTTTTGCATGTATAATTTAGTCATCTCTGTCTGTGGTAAAATGGCGAAGTGCAACTTGAATAACATTATTATACTTAAAAGGAAATTACCATTACGCGTCAACGACTGCGTGTCACTTAACAAGCCATGACAATTACACGAAGTTCGGTGCGGTCGGTCGGAGGCCAGCTCGCGCTTGGCAGCAGGCACTCTTCCACTGGCTCGCCATGTTTTAATTACGCTTCGCGGGTGGGCGTGACGTCACGGCTCGGCTTTCAAGTTAACGCACTTCTCTTTGTAGCCACCGTCCTTGTTTCTGAAGAACTTTAATTTTCTGTCAATCAACATTTTATGACAAAAGCTGCGGAATCCGCCATAAATACCGTTTTCGAGCAAAGCTTTTGACATTTAATGGAATATTTGTCAACTGGAATCTGTAAAGTTCTCTATGTAGTTAATTACATTAAGTTATATGAGAATTTCTTATAAAATATTTTTATTTAATCAATTTAAACATACAGTTTATCTAATGTGATGTTGTTATGCAATTTACACTTGGTCATCTTGTTCTAAAAAAATGATAGCATAAGAACATTATTTTTTGCACAATATAATAGTTTTTTCTTTCACTCCCTCTGTTGCGTTTTTATACTAATTTAAATCATTAACTAAACTTTACACTTTATATGTAAAAATGTGATAAAAACTATACATATAATAAAACAGTAACTCAGTGAAATCTATACATTAAATATTTTTAAAAACAATGTCTATAACGTATTGTGTACAGAATATAGACCCCAGAACAATAGTTAAGTATTGAAAATTTTGTCTGTTTGTTTGTCTGATATGTGTGCGCGTTTCATACAAAAAGTACTGAACCAATTTTAACTAAGTTTTGTGTGGTGATAACTTATTACTCGGTTCAACGTTTAGGATACCTTTCACTACAGGAAAATCTTTCTTTCGCACGGGAAAACACAATTACTGGTTCTATTATGTTATCCTTAGAGATTTATTTGGTTAGCCAACGTTGGCTAAACCCTAAGAGACACATCAAAACAATGTACCTACTAGAAAATTGTAGGTCTTAAAAAGGTCTACAGAAAAATCTACGATAGTTTATGTCTAGGTATTTTTATATTTTTATCATATAAAAAACCTAAAAAAAACGACTTCCAGGCATTTGAATTTAAAAAATAAGTAAACAGGGGTTTTCCTTTAGAATAGATACCTAATCAGATATTTTCGAGGTCGGTGCCAGCCGATGCAAAGCAAATTTAATACATTTCGATACGTAAAATACATTTGTGTTTATACATAGTGCCTGGAAGTCGGTTTTTTTTAAGTTTTTATTTTTCTATTTTTAGTGTAGACGTAATAAGCATTTTGTAAGAAGAAAGTTTTTTAATAACATATTCGATTAAACAATTTATTTAAAAAATATATTTATTGTTGATTTTTTAAATACCGCTCGACCGATTTCGATAAAACACAAAACAAAAACACTCGGGAAGTACCTTTGAAACAAAATAAAAAAAATTCCAAATCGGTTCAGGCGTCTTCGAGTAATCGGTGAACATACATAAAAAAAAGATGCCGACAAATGGAGAACCTCCTCCTTTTTGGAAGTCGGTTAAAAAGGCAAAGTCGCGACTTACTGATTGACTCATCAACGTTTAGACTAAACCAATGATAAACCTTTAAAAATTGGAAAGGATATTGATTTTATACTGTAGGTATCATTTAAGAAAGGATGTTTAAAATTAATCCCCTAAGGAGGTAAAATAGGGGATGAAAGTTTGTCAGAAACTGTGTCATTTTTAATGTGTAATGCACAAAAATTTGAATTTATATTCATACATAATATTATAAATGTGAAAGTGTGTTTGTTTGTCTTTATTTTTTATGTGTGAAGGTAATTGAGGGCTGGAGAGTGACATTTACTTTTTACTACTTTTTACAACCCATAACAACTCATCATCACTATCTATGTACAATGTACATATGTATACACCAACTGTTAGTATGGAACAGATAGACTATTTACATTATATATATATATATATATATATATATATAATATATATATATATATATATATATATATATAGTCTATCTATTCGATACTAACCGTTAAAACGTACTTAGGGACGAACCCGAGAGAAGCGAGGGTGAGTCGCTTGTATGATATAAATAAAATATAATTATGCAACTTTGTAATAACCGCATATAATTCTCGCCATATTCAGTTCGCTATCGCAATTGTCAACTTTCTGTGGTTGATAATATTCTGTCTCAATAAATAATTTCTAATCGCAGGCAAATGGGACACCAGTTAAGATCTGTATCAGTAGCAGATATCGAAACGCGGAGGTAAATATCTGGATAGGTTCGCCACAACTTATTGGAATAAAGCTAGTACTATTTTTATAATATTTCTTTCAATCTTATCTATCTTTTGTAATAAATATATAAAATGTACTTAAATGTTCATTAAAATAATGTTATCAAACGAGGCGAGGTCGGCATTATTGTATTATATATATATATATATATATATATATATATATATATATATATATATATATATATATATATATATATATATATTATATATATATATATAGATTGGAATAAATCTATCCCAAGAGCTAGATGTAAAATACTGTCCTGGCAACATAAATATGATGGTATCTCTATTACAGGTGAGTTTAGCAACATTTAGCCTGTATAAGAACAGAACAGACAAGTGATATGTCTCGAGAGGCTTATCGGCCGCATCGGGCGGCGGGCGGCGCGAGCGCGGCCCTTCGCGGACTGATCTCATTGCGGGTAATGAATTCAGGAATCGCAGGATGCTGCATTGATTTAAATTTATTTCATAATGAAACATTCAGTTTACTTAAGCTTTGTACATTTTGAGAGATTTTAAGGAGTTACTAAATACTGGCATTGAGTAGGACTGGGAACCACGTTTTTCTGAGTGTTATGCTTTTCTTATTGATTGCATGTAGATATCTTCCTAATGTTACATACATATATGGCAGTGTCGATGGCTATGTGTTTCTTAATAATATTGGAAAACGTCTGCACCGAAGAATCAAACCTGCAATTTTCATTGTTATATTACCCAAGTGTCAGTAAAGCATGCCTCACTGTCTCACGATCATCGACATCAGTTAGATATTTTTTTTAAAGTACTTGTATCTAAATAAAAAACTTGGAAGTTTAACAAAAAAAGGTTGCCGAGCTTTTTTCTACAAAGCTATAATAAGACAAACAAAGTGGAGCATAAAGCATTTCATTCCAAATAATTGATAGGAAACGTGCGTAGTTGTGAGGTATCGGGCGGGCGCGGAGTCCCCTGGATCCTCCATTGTAGGCTCTAATTGAATTGATGATAGTTGAGTGCGGGAATTCGGCCGCCCGACCCAGCCCGGCGGACGGACGGACGGACGGACCGCGGAGGTGTTATTAGAGACACAAAGGCAGTTTTTGTACCGTTCGCATCGCTCGCTTTTAATAAATTCGATTACGCGCTATGCTCGCGGGAGAACCAGGCACCGGCAGTAGGGCTACCGCTTTCAAACGCAATACATGATTACGTAAATTTATAAAATTGTTTCTATTGTGGTTATGCAACTAATTAATGTTCGATAGCTTGATAGCGATTAGGAATTATGTGAAATGATTCTGTAACATGAAGATTATTCTTAACGTATACCTCTCTAGTACTCGTAGTATGATGAAAGAGAGTAAATTGAGTGCGTCATTTTTACGTTACCTACAATTATATAATTAGTTCCTATTATATTAGTTCGAGTGAAGGCATGCGGCGAGAATGTTAAATAACAACAAGTACTTGACGACCTTTACATTGTTATATCATTTAAAAGAAGCCGAAGAATTAAAAGAATCTCGTTTAATTGTCTTTCAATAAAAACGGCCGCCCGATAAGGCGCGGGCAAATGAGAGCGCGAGGCGGCGCGCGGGCAATAACGATCTGCATATCATTTTCACACATTTTATATGCACTGTCGAGCAGATTGGTTGCTTGTACAGCTTTGTTCAGTACGTATGAGGAAGTTCATTGAATCCTGTCTTTATTAACATTTTTTTTTATCCAAGACAACAAATAATCTATGGCCTATCCTTTCATTACTGTAAATGTTGCTTATTTCTATTTTAATATACTTAAATATTACAATATCCTAATATACTATTATAGTTTAATAATTCATTACATATAACTATTAAATTGTTACTACTGGTACTTATATAATGAAAATACTCAGTTATGGATAAATAAAAAGAGTGTAAAACGAAGTGTTTCTAGGTATCTCGAGGCTTACTCAGAAGGTATTTCACGGTCGAGCGGCTAGATGCAGCCCTGTCGCGGCCGGTTCGCTCGAAGAGAACAAATTAAATTCGAGCGTTTACGAGCGGAGGCCTCCCCGCGGAGCGGCGGGCCGCGTGGCCGCAGATCATGTCACGCAAAAAGTACTGTTTAATTAACCCCTCCCAGCGACCCATTGTGCGCCGGAATTAAACCCACCTGACGCGGCATTCGACGGGGAAATGTTTTATTCATGGAAACATGATTTTTAATGTCGCATTATGTAGTTATAATATGGAATGAACGGTCATCATGTTGTAATACATACGTATAATGTAACGCGGGCATCTCATCATATAATAAGTCCGGGAATTGTAACTTCATTATAAGTTTGGATATAATATGTAGTTAGATGTCTCATTAAACTGATAATTTTAATATTTTTTTAATAAATAACAATAATTGTTTTAATTTTATTTAATAGCTTGCATGTTTCATTATTTTAAGCACGAAAATACTAATTAACTTAAATCAGTGGAGCTTTTGAAACATATTGATATCAATATGTATTAATTGATAGGTTGACCTCGACAAATGGTTTTCATGGGCTGTTGTAGTGCAGTGGTAAGGTTCTTGCATCGCGTGAGGGCACGCGAGTTCAGGGCGAGTGAGGAGCAGAGGAGAGAGAGGAGAAGGGAGGGGGAGGGTTTGAGGGCGAGTGGAAGGGCGAGGGTCGACGCCCTGCGGCGCAGGTGCCGCGCCCCGCTGCTCGTCTCATATAGGCTTCTAGCAAACGATTTTCAAAGTATATTATTAACTTTCTATATCAAGATTTATTGCAAAAATTACTACTATTCAGGTTAGTACTTATTAACTAAATGCACTTAGATAAAATATACATACATAATAACATATTATACAAATACATATATATATTTTGTATTAAAAATCTAGAAAAATTGTTCTATTTTGTATAATTAATTTCTTAAAATATTCTAATCGATTTCATAACATATTTGTGGTAGTGCAGACTGCAGAGTGCGGCCGAGCTTGCGCGCCGCCTACGCAGGCTGCACTTTTTGCCCGCGCGTCCGCCGGCCACCGCTTACGACTTACCAAATTATCAATTTTTCTCCCGGCCGAGGCCGGACTCGCACCAGACGGGAAAAAATTACTCTTTGTTTCATTTTTGTACCGCGCTTGAACTCGTTTCGATGTTTGATTTATCTCTGTAAAATTTTATGGCTGTTATTATATTATATTTATTCAATGAAAGTATGTTCGTCCGATTTCCGCTCTGTGACTCGCTCGGCTGCAGGAAAGTGCAGTTTTTATTATATAATATATAAATATAACATCAAGGGACATGAAACAGGAGTGACCTAGCGAACTTTAACTCTCTTATGTATTACGATAATATATGGGAAAGGTTCCACGAATGGGTCAATTTTTTTAGTGTAAGATTTTGAGTGATAAATGAAAAAAAAACTTTTGTTCCTACTTGTTTACCATATTACATAGCGAATAGCTACGACATATACTAAATTAATCGGAACTAATAATTCATACATGTATAGATAATGTAAGTTGAGTTTCAATAATTAGCCGTATTTAGAAAAAACAATGCGAACTTCAAAAGACTTAATATTTTTAAATAATCAAGTTAATTCAACATATACGTACGTGAGCTGCATTCACTGCGAAGGCAAGCGCGGACATGCCGGAGGTTCAGGTAAGAGGATAGTATTTAATTAATAGAAATCTCTTCAGCAAATTGAAACAGGTTGTGGTCGCCTCATCCCTCACACAAACCGATCTTTGTTCGTTTTCTTAATAACGTATTACGACTCTGGAATGCTCCAACAAATAACATCAATGTTTCTATATAAGAAAAATAATAAGCCTTTTTATTAGTGAGATTAAATTATACGATCGTTTAGATAGAAGCTGGCACTTGGTGCGTTAGATGCGACTTTATGTTACTTATATTTTAAAACAGATGCATTCGAAGATTACGTTTGCTTCTAACAAAATGTATTGTAAAGATTTCATTTAGCTGAAGTAGTAATGTAATAAATATATGCTAAACACTTAGTTATTTACGAGAAATATACAAAAAGAGAAACAGAATAAACAGGAGCATTTTCTTAACTCTAATAAACTATTGCAGGAAGTGAGCTCTTTTGTAATGTATTTTTTGATTGAAAAAAAATCTTTTTTTTAACGTCGGGAAATGTATTTAGGCATTGACCTACATATATACAGGTGGTTATGTGGACTCACCGGCAAATGCAGTGCTACCCACTAAAACCCAACGGAACCACCCTCGTCTTGATCGGGCGTCGCATGATCGCTTATACACTCAACCATGACGCCCTGACTCCAGGTTTGACGAAGCAGACCCGACCACCAAGGGGTGGCTCTCACGGTCCACTCTGCTGTCAGAGAAGAACCAGGAGCAACCCTCATAGCACACCGCCTACCGAGATGGGCCGCCTCCCAGCACGTTTCTTGGCTTTGCTCCCGGTTAGATTGCCGGACGCTAATGAGCCCTCCCAACACGACAAGGTACATTGAGGGTTTGATAAAAAAATCCTACTACATTAATTCTCACTAAATAAAAACAATTACTGCTTCAGATAAATATCTAAACATATTGTATAATACAGTATCGCAGATGACTTATTACTATAATCGATATTAAGGAAAACAAGCAATTCATGTAAATCAATCGTCGACGTGTCTGACTGTGAGCATGCAGCAGGCAGCGTGCAGTATGCGCCGTGCAGCGTGCAGCATGCGGTGTGGATCGTGCAGGGAGCAGCGTGCAGCGCGGTCTCAGTGGCCGAAGCGATGCTATCGGCTCATATACGAGCCGCATTAATTGCGCACGCACTCGCCGCGCATAAACTTTGGCAGATAAGACGCTCGTGATGCACAGATACTCTGCTCTGCTCGCATGCGGCCTCTAACTGCGACTAAGTCATGATAAATCAACTGGCAAACAAATTGAACTAGATAAATCTATAATTTAAGATCATCGATTATATTTTACGTGCTATTTTGATTTTCCTTTATTTATATTATTTAGTTTGATCACGAATTAGAATTCATTTTTATTTATTTAATAGGTGTGCATGAAGATTTTATTAATTCTATATTCTCGTAATATTACATCTTGTGTAAGCTATATTACTTTGACTATTTAAATAGCTATTGGGTTCAAATCTTTTCTTAAATATTGAATTTTAACTAAATAAAAACTTTTTAACAATAAAATAAAAACCGACTTCAAACAAAAGCACTAAAAAGTGAAAAATAACTGATTGGTAGTTTCATTTACTATACATACTTGTTTTTATTTTGTTTGAAGTCGGTTTTTATTTTTTTGTTAAAAAGTTTTTATTTTTCCCTTTTTAGTGTACACAGTAGTAGCAAAGTAAGGATTCTAACGTGTTAGGCTTGTCAAATTAAACAAAATAAGCCCAAACTCAAAGTATCTACTATTAGCCGTTGAAGAGTTCCACCTATCCACCTTCTGGCCTTGCCATCAGATCAGGTCAACAACACCGAACCACTGTACTATCAACGGAAATAGAAATACTTGCAAAGTTTCAAGTCATTATGACAATTAGAAGTAGGTTAAATTCATCATTAGTTGTTTTTCCACCCTTAGGGGTGGTAATTTTTTTTTGAAATTTAAATGGGACCAATCTGGAAGTATACCCTTTCAAACAAAACAAAAACTTTCCAAATCGGTTAATAAATGACGGAGTTCTGAGGTAACAAACATAAAAAAAATAAAAATAAAAACATATAGTCGAATTGAGAACCTCCTCCTTTTTGAAGTCGGTTGATAAATCAATCTAAATAAAACTACCTTTTCGGATTATTTCGCGGATTTATTTTGATTTTTGGTCAGCAATCATGGTCACGGGAGAGACTAAGGTTTTAGACATCTCAAAGGCGTTATATACTTGTTACAGACAGTGCTCGCCCACAATTTCACGAAAATGATTTCAAAAAAATGGCACCAAAGTATCTTACAATATTTGTTGATTTTAATTGTAATCGTTTTTTTTATAAGTAATACTTATAATTAAATACAGTAATATTATTTATTTAATTTTAGCTGTTATTAATTTAAAAAAAACTATTGATTATTTATTTTAGTAATATTATTGTTTTATATGTAGTTTAAAAAATTAAATTATTAATTTAGATTGATATTATTCAAAGTTCAAATTTTAAGCAACTCTTTTGCTTTATTTACAGATAAAAAATACCTATATATTAATTTGAATTACTGTTATTGCGAAACGTCAATCATCCGAAATCCCAAACGAAAGAATCCGAAAAGATAGTTTTATTTAAAATGTCAAATATTCGCGTAAATCTAAGAAAGTATTAAATTATTCTACTTAAAAATACTGATCGTGGTTTGCGATTTGCGAAAAGGTCTGTCAGATAACATTCAATTTAGGAAATTTCACTAACACTAACACAAAAGCGATTGTTGATACGATTAGTGCGATCACATCCCAGGAAATATGGCGAATTTGAATAGCCAAGC
The DNA here is from genome assembly GCA_951806755.1 of Brenthis hecate. NCBI lineage: Eukaryota > Metazoa > Arthropoda > Insecta > Lepidoptera > Nymphalidae > Brenthis > Brenthis hecate. Next base: position 93,790 of record OX638254.1, read on the forward strand.
CTTTATATATATTTATACGCTTACATATACAGGTACTTATTTTTCAAATTTAATATGAATGTTTCTATGAAATACACTAAAATGTTTTAAAAACATGCTATTCAATTATGTAGACTCCATTACATATCAACATATTAAATAATTACAAACGAATGTAATACACATCTGTAATACGCGCTACTCGTAAGTTCTACTATACTATACAGTCCAGCACCGTGGCTTCTATAATAGTATCTACTGCTTACAAATTGTTCTCTTTCTTGGAGCTTAAAAGTCGTCAGTGTTCAAGTGAGTATTAAATCTTGTATTTGTTAGTAAAAACCAGGCAGTTTTATGCGCGACAGCAAACGTCGGCACAATAGCGACGTATATCTGGGCATCGCTCCCGAGTCCCGGGGAGATGCAATGACGTTCTGAGGGCACGTGAATATATGGTATACTGAGTGTACAGTGTACTGCCATCGCTCCTATACAAGGTCAATGCCACCTTACAGCTAACATTCAATAATAAAGACACTGATTACTTTCTTAGACTTCGCGAATATTTGACATCTATCTGTCTGTCTATCTATCTATATCTATTTATATATAAATAAAAATGAATCACCGAAATGTATGTATACACATAACTTCCGATCGACTTCAGCAAATTGGATAATCATTAATCCTTTATTGTGTTTGTATTGTCAGGACAACTTTTGTATAGAAGAAAATGAAAAGATTTTTTTATTTTAATAAAATAAGATTTTTTTAAATCTTATGAAAGTGAGTAAATGAAATAGTTTTTATCCCGGAAATAATCCCTTAAGAGGATGAAATGGGTATGAAAGTTTGTATGGGGAAGCAAGCTAGGATCCAATCCGAGCGAAGCAAGGGTGAGTCGCTAGTTTTAAATAAAACTACCTTTTCGGATTATTTCACGGATTTATTTGGATTTTTATTTACTGCCGTGTCAAATACTTTACATACCTCGCATACATAAAATCATGGTCACGATAGAGAATAATACTTTCTTAAATTTACGCGAATATTTGACATTTTAAATAAAACTATCTTTTCGGATTTTTTCGCGGATTTATTTGGATTTTTGATTCCAGACGTTTCGAATGATTTACAGCAATCATGGTCACGGGAGAGACTGAGGTGTTAGATGTCTCGAAGGTATAGTTGTTACAGACAGCCTACCCACAATTAACAAAATGAAAATTGCACCAATTACTTTACAATATTTTTTTACTTTAAACATTTTTATCATTTTAATTAGTTTTACAATTGAATATGGAATATTATTTATTTAATTTTTGCTGTTATTATTATAATTATTACAATTTTATAAATATTAATTACTAATATATATTTAGTGTTGCCATTATTATATTTATAACCATAAAGAAAAATATAAAATATAATATTAATTATTTAAGCCATATAATTGTTTTATGTGCAATTTAAAAAGTTAAAATTAATTAAGGGTAATAATTTTAATTTAGTTTGCTATTATTTAAAAAGACAAATTACTAAGAGAAGGAAGATTCTTGCCACGAAAAAAATCGAATAAATATATCTACTGATTTTTATGTATTATATTTATGATAACGTTCGCAGATTTGTTAATAGTGATATGTTTGTTTATGCCCATTTTATTATTCAAGTTTATTATAATTGTTAAAAATGAAACGATGTTGTATGATAGTCTAATAGAGAGATAGTATCTCGAAGTGTAACAATTGTGTGTTTGAGACGACGTGTGAACGCGGAGAGATATGCGTCCTCCCACAGCCGACTCCGGCGAGTATCGCAGGCATTAGGCTGATGCTACGTTACCTGATAAGGACTCTCGTAGACTTGAGACTATGCTGATAATATTACTTATTATTAATATTCAAATAATTAATATTTCTTGATTTTTAAATAACATGCTACTCTAGGTGCCTAATAGTGCCCGGTGGAGAAGCCAACTCCTACCGGGCGCGTTGGCGGATGGGGGAACGCCACCCGCTGACCTCCAGCGGCGGCTGATACCGGAGAAATGCAGCGCGGACCAAATGGCTTGGTAGGGCCACTCGTCTAGGCCTCGAGCCGAAAGGTTCGGCCGAAGACGATGCGGCCACCGGTGGTGGGACTGCTTTGGCGGTCCCGCGATCGTATGGCTGGTTGCGTGACTGTGGTGGCAGGCTCACAACCATCAGAGAGGTGTAGGCCGCGGCGGGAGAGGAGTGCCGGTATTTCGGTGCGTCGTTCTCCCTCCCGCGGCCTAAACGGGACCGCCACCGGTTGATGGCGGATACGGTGTGGTTGCAGGGTAAGAGAAGTGTGTCGTTGCCGCTCTCCCTGTCCTCTGCAGCCGGATGAAGGTGGCCCACATCGATGTACGGTGATGTTTAATGGGGCTGCTCTGGGTACTTCTTTGCCGTAGCAGAGTGGACTGTGGAGCAGCCCCATTGGTTTGGTTAAATATTTAGGCAGACCTGCCCCCGCGCCGGGGCGCCGTAATATTTATGCGCAAGCGATCCTGCGGCGTCACATTAAAGCGAAGCGGAGCGGAACGTCGGGTTTTAGTGGGTAGTACCGGCTCTTCTAGCCGGTGAGCCCCACATCAACACCCGGGGCTGGGGGGTAGGCTTAAATGCATTTCCCGACAATAAAAAAGGTGTCTAATAGTGGCCTATATGTTGCTCAGGATCACAGTCAATTTGTTTACTTCCTTTCACCAAAAATCCGTCCGACCATTTCAGTGCGAATAAATAAGAGACATACACATTACACATACATACGTCACACTCCCATACAAATATTCGCATACATACTCCATATTTATTTATTTATTAGAATTATCAACAAAAGTTACAATAAATTACATATTTTTTTTTAATTATTATAAAAACATGACGATTGCACTTTTAAATATCCGTAATTCCAACATGCTACTATATTAGTACAACATTAACATCTAAAAGAACAATATGTACTATAGTTGTCCGATTTTACACAATAATTTTATGTGTTGTAGACTGCATTAAGGGAGGAATGTTTAACCTTAATATTACATACATAGGTATTCGTATATCACAAGAACTCTAAAACTAAAATAATAAATGTTTATTTTTTAAATTTAACATATACTTTCTAAGCGAAGTATTTCCATGGATGGTTGAAGACTATTATACTTGTTAATTACATTTTTGAATTATTGTTTACATGTAAATGTTTTAAATAACATACATTTTGATAAATTTAATATACTTGTATGAAGTCTACATTCCCTTTAGTCACATTTGGACAAATGACTGTGGATATTGTCCGGGCTCCGCGCCGCGACGCGACGTCACACAATGGGCAATCACTTACGCTGTGCACTGTCGCTACTGCTGCAGATCAAAACGAATTACACTGCTTAAAAACCTAGGAAATATTTATAGTTATATTTAAAGAGCAGATGAAATCAATTTATTCGAGAAAACATGGATTATGATGTAAATAATATTTAATTTTCATACTTTGAAAATATTTTTCAGCTTTTGAGAGGATTGTTGAACTTTTGTTTTACAGTCTTCGTCAAAACTATATAAATAGTTTAGTTAAAATAAAAATTCGTCACCTCTTGTTTTACTGTTTTTAATTGTCTCGTATTTGATAAGGCTTTTTATTTGCTATATGTACTGCAACATTTAATTATTTATTTGTTAATGTATGTATATTATTATTTAGAAATTATCCTCAATCATACTATTTTTCCATTAAATTACCATTTCACGATTGTAATCGTAAGAGTGAAGAGGCCTGTCGATGCACAACGGTGAAACAGTTAATTTACAATAATCGCGAATGTCTAAAAAATAAAGTTTATAAATTTAATATTTCGTGAAGCGGAGCAGTTGAAGCTGACCACAAATTGAGCATCTATCGGTTATCGCAAACTCGCTCGCCACAAAGAAATGTTTAGTAGTCGCCGAGATGAGTCGGGATGTAACCGCAGCGCTGGGCAGGAGCGTTTTTGCACATCCACAGACAATGGACCATCAGCAAAACGGCGCTCTATACATATACGGTACAGTGCACTGTGTGGCAGTCTGTATGTACGCTTGCTAAATATTAAAAGCGTTGTTAAAGATCAATACAATTATTATTTATTGATTCCTTATTCAATTTTTGTTATGTCTAAATGTGAATAGCTTATTCAGGATTATTTAACAATAATTAACCGTTTTGTTTAATTAGGACTATTAAATTGAGAGATATAAATAATAAATCAATATATCGAAAATTAACTTAGTTTTGGTCTAAAATCTCAAAAGTGTCAATAAACTAAAGTACTTGGAACACTGAATGTGCTAAATATTTTTTACTTATTTATCAAGGTTTAAAAGGAAAAAGTTAAGTTAAGTTAAAGGAAAAAGTTAAGTAAAATCTGACGTTGTCGATGTTATGAAATAACTTCACGGCAGAGCGTAAGAAGCGGATGATCATTGAATTACTAAACTTCCATACCTATAAGGAGATGATAATACAAAGAGGCATAAAGTTTAATTTTTATTTGTAAGATGAACGCTACAGCCTCCGCCGACATCGCGGCGCAGACGTGACGCGGGTTCAGGATCGACATATTACATCGATTTTGTTACATTACAGTTAAATAAAGCTCACATCACCATATTTTGGTCACTTAAAAAAGTTTTCCAATATCCAATTAAGTTTAATAAATGAGTATCTTTTAACTACTTCGAAGAAAGACTTCAATATTTGTCTGTGTATATAAACATTTTAATTATTCGTTCATTACTTCAAGGAGGTACGGCGGCAGGTTGTCGATTGTATATTAAAATAGATTTTAAATATCTAAAGTAGCATATTCTTGACAATTACAATAAAAAAACAATAAAAAATAACTTAGTCAAATAATTTAAAGATACGCTTTGATTTACAAATTGTAATCTAAAGGTAAAGTTTCTAAATTTAAGATAACGAATTGTCCCCTAACTGAGCTTTCGGACGTCATAAAGATGGCCATCTTGATTTGCATATTGCCTTTTGATTAATGAGATATAAAAAATCATTTCAAAAGTTGACAGAAAGCATCTGCCTAGGCGCGTGCTGCCTCCACCTGCGCGGGCCCGCGACGCCACGCGCGCTTGCTTAATAGTTAACTAGAATGTGATCTTTAACATTATTATGAAAATGTTATGCTAATTCGCTAATTTATAGTACTATTAGTGGTCATTTCTAATGTTTTATAGCGAGAAAGTGATAGAGTTTACTTTACAACTGATTTATATTTCCTAATTACGTTAAAATTTGTGCTCTCAGATAACCTCGTGAACTTATTTGATACTGAATGAAACAATTCTATACAGCGTCCGTATTTTAATGAGTCTATCTACATATTACGATGGTTGAAATGTTAATACAAACTATTTGTATGGTAATCAGAAGACAGGCACTCTACATCTTACGGAGGGAAACCTAAGTATATAGAAAATAGTACAATAGTTTTAATCCACTGAAACTTTATAAAAAACTAGCGGCTCACCTTCGCTTCGCTCGGGTTTGCCTCAAGGAGAACAAACACAAATCTATCCCACGGGAACCGTACATTTTTCCGGGATGAAAAGTAGCCTATGTGCTATTCCAGACTATTTATAATCTCTCCCTGTGCCAAATTTCATCCAGATCCATTCAGACGTTCTGGCGTAAAAGACAATACTATCCATACATACATACTCACAAATTTTCACATTTATAATATTAGTAGGATACACATTTCTAGAATATGTAGTGAGAACAAATGAAAAAATAAATAGATTTTATTTTAGATTGGTAACAAATATTTATTTGCTATAGTTTTATTTAAATATTATATAATATAAGTAGGTATTTTGAATTTTATAAATTAAAAAAAACTATATTGATGACATTCTTGGTGTGAACGACGTTTATGGATAAAAGACATCAACGCGTGCAACTTGATTCATTGAAAATTTTATTGTGTATTTTATGAATGTTATTTTAGTTTTATTACAATTCGTTATGTTGGAATTATTGAGTAGCATATTGAATTTAACAGATGACTACACATGTAATAATAATATAACTTTCATATACATAGGTATGTTTGTATGTACCTGGTAGGGCTTCTGTGTTAAATTTTCAAATGTTATTTTTATGTTATCTACTATTAAGCCAAAACATTAATCAGATTGTCTTCGTCATTCAATTATTAAGATGTAGAACAGCAATAAAACAGAGTTCTCTCCGAAAAATACGAAGAGATTTAAATAATTTAATTCTAAGCAGACAAATACTTTCTTATATTCAGGCCATTATTTGACATAAGACATTTTAAATAAAACTATCTTTTCGGATTTTTTGCAGAATTAGTAGTTGAGTATAATCAATTATAACTAGTTTATATATACCTAGCTAGATAAAATAGCATTTAGTGGCTAGCATGTACGGCTGTAGATGCGTAGATTCTGGGTTCATGTTAGAAATTGGTCAGGAGGACAATAGTATGATGGATTGCCATATAATACAACTGTATCATTATAACTTTACTTAAACTGTATGATAGTAAGCATATCGGTAAATTTGTCGATGACGACGTCATATTTTCGAACTGAAAACCAACGCGTACACAAAATCTGTCATCAGAATGAAATAGCTAATGTGAATCCGTAAACGCAGCAACTCTAGTGTAAATATCAATAAACACTTTAAAGTTATAAAAACGCTATAACATTTTATTAGCTTTTTAAATAATGACAAATATTTGAATATCCGCAATCAGTGAACACTTATCTGAGATATATCATAAATTTAATATTAGATACAGTGTTATATTTTTTAGAGCTATAAAATTTTCGATGTACTTCAGAATTTGGCCATCTACGATATCATTGTTTCCGTTCTTTTGTTATATTTTCTATATTTATTTCGAAATACATATATGTTTTTTGTACCGTTTAATAATAAAGTAGACCAAAGATAAAATAGCATTACTCTTTCGTACTTGACTGTCATCACACTACTACGAACTATTAAGAACGAGGATGTCGCTACATGGGCTCAAGGATAAAATAATTTGGGCTTATATTTATTTTATGTAGCGTCTATATTGAAATAATAAATGGAAAGTTGAGTATGCAAAAGTTATTTTTAAATGTTACTTTCAAGTTTCAACCTAACGAGGAATGCGCGCTTGCAATCCTTTCACATCCGTCTACTCGAACAGTTCGTACAATTCAAACGATTTGGATGAAAAATGTATTATCTCGTAGTAAAATATCGAGAGCTGTTCTCTCGCTGATCGCGGCCGCTCCATCACACGTGACGGCTGAAGCAGTCCGAGGCAATTTGTTTGACGATTGTTTTAAATTAATTGTTATATGTACTACTTTTGAATTGATGTTTCATCTCGCTAAGGTCGATGAAAAATGTGGCCGTACCTTATTTCATCGATAAATTATTTTACTCTTCACCCTCCACCCGGTAGATACCAGAACCAAATGCTGTTTTTAACATTTATTTGTATTATTCCTAAAACGACTAATCTTTGACACTGCTCTAGTCCATTTTAATCTAGATTTTTTTAAGATATTCAGTTTTTAAAGCTTTTCTAACGCTTAATAGATAATAAATAAACATCTAAGGCACATATACAATATATTGTAAGTACATATACATATATAAAAACTACCAGGTGGAACTCTATGTTATAAAAGCGTTTCAAATACCTATAGTTTCAGGAATAAAAATTTTCAGAATATTTCTAACAGGATTTATATTATTTAAGAATGTAGATACTTCCGCATTAATGTAAGTTACATTTAATTTGAATTTTATAAATTATCAATCATAGAACACGACATCTAATCTATTCGGTTGGTACAAGTATAAAAACAAACATGTGTGTGTGATACAAAAACGTCCAGTCACAATAGCGTTAATCCTGCGCGTGAGTGACAGCGAGTGGGAGGGTTTTTATTTAATCAAATTTATATAAGAAGTTTCTCGATATTTTTTTCAAATCTATATTTCAATATAATGAATGCACAAAAACAAAAACTACTTAAAATCTGTTGCAGAAATAAATGTTATTCTTAACCACCATATGTATGTACATAGGTATATACACAATACAGACCACAACACATGCCCTCGCTATTTAAACTCGGGGCAATTGCGTTTTTAGTAATTTCTATAATACATAATTATGTACCATGGAAATTATTTACCGGGATAAAAAATAGCCTGTACCTTTCTTCAACCCATAAGCTAACACTACAGTATATTGTTTTATTGTTGCATACGTTAAGAAACTAACAAACACGTGTTCGAATTTATAGTATTAGTAAGAATTATATTGCTGTTTGTTATTGTATTGTTGACTTTCCTTAACTACTTTAATCGAAATATTTTTAAATAACAAAACACTATCCTATAATAAATTACATCATAAAAAGTAAATTCGAAATACCTTTTAGCTTAATTAATTATTTATCATTCCATCCAAAAACTGGTTTCGACAAGTTACGGAAAATCTGAATTATTATTTCAACTGCAACATATTGACATCCTCGCAGCCGTAAGAAAGAAGGATTAGTCTAATGCACTGAATGATACGTCCGCGATATATCAAAACATTGATAACAAAAACAAAATTAAGAACTCGTCTCAAATGAGCCAGGCGGGGCGCGGCTTAGCCGGCGCTTTATATTCAATGCGGTATCGGCTTTATTTAAATTAGGTTGCAAATTAAAATTATGAAAATATTTATTTTAAATTAGATGAATATATAACTATATCTTTAAAACAATGTCGCAACTCAGTGGTAGACGGTGACAGCTCAAATCTGTGAAGCTCGAGACTATACTAGATGAATATATTATAAAAAATCGGCCAAGTGCGAGTCGGATTCGCACACGAAGGTTTCCGTGCCATAATCGTTTTTTTTAATTTGCTTGGCAGCCTTTTTGAAATTTGCCATCTTGGTTTTTTATTATTTGTTATTATAGCGGCATTAGAAATACACAGTACACTCTATGAAAATTTCACCTTTCTACCTAGAGCGGTTCATGAGATACAGCCTTCTGACAGACGGACGGACAGCGGAGGTTTAATAATACGGAACCCTAAAAATAAGAAATGAGAATGAATACTTTACTGATACAGCAAGCGAAGCTATGGGCAACAGAGTAGAGTGCGTGTGACTCGCATTGCCTTTTAAAGCGGATGTCGCGGTTTTGATATTCAATCCGAGCGATTTTTTGAACGACCATACGTTTGTTGTATAGTACGGCATCTGTGTAATATCTATATATAACGAGTTGAATCTATATTTTTCTAATCAATGATTTACAAAAAAATCTCATGCAACCTTACTGAAGCGCTCGCACTCATCCGCTAACACATTATCCCCGGGAATGTAATTGGCTAGTTGGTTACATCATTCAGATGTCGAATCTGGTTACTTCCGGTGCGGAAGTGTACGTACGTACCAGCTACACATAATAATATATGTACATATTTTCAGACTGATGAAGTTCAAGTTCAGAAGTTTCTCATGTAGCATAAAAGTAATGTAACTTAAATAAATGGTTTAACACATATTTATAAAAATATTGGGCTATTTACGTTTTTTAACTTACTTGTTTTATACTTTTTACTTCAGTCGATGAATCATTTGTACCTACCGGTAAAACATTAGTTGTATGGAGTTGAGAATTTCGTCATTTAATTTTTTTTAAACCAGTTCCTTTGTATAAAAATAAACATTTAAAATATATCGGATCTCTTTATCAGAAGACAAACGAGCTACATTAAATGGGTCGCGACGAGAGATATTATAGGAATTCACTAATATATGCGAACATTATCGCTCGTGTTTGTTTACATTGTTTATGACATAGGAACAAAACTAAGATGAAAAACTAATATTCCACCGGCAGCAGAGCGATATAAAAAACGTTTCACATACCTACCATATTATAAAACTATTGACATGTATACACATTACACATACGTACATATACACATATAGTAATTTAGTACTGTATTGTGTACCTACTAGATTAGCCTTAACTCTCACCGGTCGTGTCGAGTGGTCGTCCCACCGGAGTATGAGAGTGACAGGAATAGAGAGTGCACGTTGTGTCTGCGCGTACACTTGAGCACTATAATATCTCCTGCGCAGTTGGCTAGTCTCCATGAGATTGGCCGCCGTGGCCGGAATCGGTCAGGAGAACATCACCTACTAGGATAAACTAAAAATAATATTAATGACCTGCTGACCGATTTCGATAGTGCAGCAGATCTTACTGAGCTAGCCTTGTAGCAGGAGATATTACGGCCAACGTTCCAACTCCGGGCTTTTACTTAGAATATCCTACCAAAAAAGCCTAACTAACTTGGCCCCATCCAGGCGTTGCAGATTTACGGGCGTGCATGCTGGACACAAGACCAGTGAGGCGCGGATGAAATATAGTCCTGTGGTATCTGCGGAGAAATCTAGCATGAAAGTATGACACAATATTTTATTTTTACATTTATAGCATTAAAAGTAAGCCCTAAGTATTTCTGATTTATTGTCATATGCAATGGACACTGGCCCAGTGCGAGGCGGAGGTTAAAAGAACACAGACGCTTGTCGGGTGTTACCCGCGCCCGGATCGTTCCAATAGCATAAAATATATGAGTTTTAAGATTAATCAGATTGGTTTTAATTTATCCCATTAAAGTGGTTTTACTACAAACAATGCAAATAAAATGTCAATTAAGATAACCGAAGGATTCGTGGAATCTGACTCATTCGCGGCGCTCGCTCCTCCACCAATTAAACGTTTCTTATTGAAATTTTTCATAATACGTGGAAATAGCAAAATACGTAGGTTAGAATATGATCTCATTCGATAAGTGATTTTATTACTTGGAGGCTGAATTAAATTCGTATTTATAGAAATACCGAAAGAATAAACATATTCCTATTTTTGCAAACGTAATTTCTAGCATGAACTTGATATATAGGTACTTTCCCTATTAATTTACAAGACGGGCAAAGTAGACTGAAAAGAATACAATTTTATTTACTTGACCGTAGAAAATATTTGATAAACAAACCAAAACCTTCTTTGTTTATATTTCATTTATTAAAATTTTGGTTTGCTCATATGACTAGTACACATACATACATACATACATACATACATACATACATACATACATACATACATACATACATACATACATACATACATACATACATACATACATACATACATACATACATACATACATACATACATACATACATACATACATACATACATACATACATACATACATACATACACACACACACACACACACACATACATACATACATACATACATACATACATACATACATACATACATACATACATACATACATACATACATACATACATACATACATACATACATACATACATACATACATACATACATACATACATACATACATACATACATACATACATACATACACATACATACACACATACACACATACCACATACATACATACATACATACATACATACATACATACATACATACATACATACATACATACATACATACATACATACATACATACATACATACATACATACATACATACATACATACATACATACATACATACGTACATACATACATACATACATATATAGGTCAGCTGCAATCAGCTTATGACCACTATTACTTAATGAAATATTTACAACTCTATATTATAAACTAAATAAAATTACTTTTTTTATTAATTATATTTACTAAATGGTAGTATTTCTTGAAAATTATTTATAATTTAATGTACTTTTTAATTAAATTATTACAATTAACTTCTAAGTTACATCGATTTTAACATTGACTGAAAAGTAGAAACTTCAATACGAGGCACTAACTATAAGATTCAAAAATATCACGACTGATATGATATTACGCAAGAAATATACCGAGTATAGTGTAGTACCTATGTTTTCTGTATTTTATATGCAATTAAAAGATCCTTCATTGAATTTAGATTATTATATAAGTAGATTAGTTTTTCGTTTAATTTATTGAGTTTAACAACATATTCAAATATACTATATTCGATCTAACTCCAAGCTCTGAATCAGAGAGCAACAAGAGTCGAAGTTTCTAGGAAGTCAAATATTTTAATAGGTCATACTTTATCCGGAGCGTCGCGTCGGGGATACGGAAAAATTATACTACTGATTGTATCTCTGCATTCTTGTGCCAGCACTCACCGCTTGGACGACCAAACATTTAATTGGGTTCAGATCCCATTAATATTGTTTTTTTTTCTGATTTTAACACTAGCGACTTACCCTTGCCTCGCTCCGATGGGTAAAGACCCATCGGACATCCAAAGGGGTACATAACAGGTGCTTAGGCGCCTTTATTTACTTCAGGCACAGTCATAGTCTGTGTGTGTTAGTTTCATTCAAATCCGTCCAGCCGTTTCAGCGTGAAAAAGTAACAAACCTACACATATATAAATTTTTACTATAATAATAGTAGCCCGATTAATCAATTTGTTTATACATACATAATATATCGTATGCATCTCGCGCTCCGACTCATAGAGTAGACACCGCGCGGACAGCAATCAAACTTCCATCGTAAATTATTACGGGTGTAAGTGATTTTGATTCATATTGTAAGAAACAATATTATTATGTACAATGTCAAAAACTGTGCTGAGTAGACAACAAATTATGTCGATTTTCGCTCTATTAACTAATAGTAAGAAAAAACGCGTATAGATTGAAAAAAATAATAACTTCTACAGTTAACATAATACTATAGTCTGTAACATACACATGTTACAACTCTAATATATATAAGTATATAAAATAAGCGTTGTAAATATTTGAACTGTGCACAGTATTTTTAATATTAATTTCAAGCCGACCTTAATAGATTCTGGTCTGCGAATAAAGTATTTATAAGAAATTTAGGTTATAAATATAATATGTTGTCGAGCATTGACAGTTGCTAACTTCGCGGGACACGTATCAAATGTGAGTCCGGTCGCGGGCAAAAACGCGAAAAAATCCACGGCCCATTCCCACGGCCCTAATTAGAAGCTGACTCACTGCATAAGGACGGTGCTGCGAGGAGACGCGATCTGTTTAGGTAAATTGGACGAATTGCTTTGAGTCACTATTTAACGAATGTGTCAAGGCTCAGTCTTATGTCATATGTTATTGCTACTGTAAAAATTAAAATCTTCCTACAGATAAAACATCACTCTAATTAATACTTAATCCCTCCACGACCGTGGACACGCCGGTGTGTCAGTTAACAATAGAGTTAACTTTAAGTCCTTTAGCCCTAAGAGATGTCATATAGAATTTATGATGACGTCAACCAGTGGCCGATTAAGACGATTCTCACGATACCTCATTTGTAAAACTATGATAGGTAGGTTAAAAGATATGCATACGTACATACATACCTTACTGAAATCATAGTCTGATATAGTCGGAATATAAATATAAATTAAAACTGCTTACATCGATTGGTATTGTAATAAATGAAATGAAATAATCTTTATTCAATTAGACTTATTGCAAGCACTTTGCAACCGTAAAATTAATCTTAAAAAAAACGCAAAACAAAATACTATCATAAGTCATGACTAAATTAAATTAAAAAATAAAAAAAAAACCCCGACCATCTTGAACCGACTTTCATCAAACATAGCTAAGAACACTCCCGAATTCACCTTTCAAACAAAAAAAAACAAAATCAAAATCGGTTCATCCGTTCGGGAGCAATGATGCCACAAACAGACACACAGAGACACATCAAACTTAAAACACCCCGTCGTTGTTGCGTCGGGGGTTAAAAAGTAAAGTGTACATAGGTAAGAACATATGTATAGTCTAATTTATTAGGTATAACTTCATTAAAAATTAAAATACATACCTACAAACAGAAATTACGTAACATTTGTTAATATTGAAAATTAAAAACATTCAGTAATGTGTGACATCGTAAATATTGAACTTACATCAAACAATCTACAAGCAAACCTATAATAAATTTGTTATGGCACATTATATTTTCATCTTAAAAAAGTAAATTAAAACGATGAATGCGCTGCATAAAATAAGTACATTTAAATTTAACATTTAAATTTTAGTACCGAAAGAAAATTTATCTAAAATAAATGGCTACTATAAACAAAATGAGTTTCGCACCTTTATCACAAATTAAATTATTCGCTTGAGTCCATCGCTATAACTACTCCTCTCTGACTCTCTGCCAACAACTCCACAATAGCGCGTGATTGATTCCCGCGACCTGCGCCTGCGCATCATTCGCTCTAACAAACGGCGCAATTAATCACATATCACTTTTATTAACCGTTACCTGCATTCTAGCTCTGGTCGATGAACCATGGATATATCAAACAGATCACCCATTATGACTTTATGATTTAAGCGTTCAATTAATTTGAAATAGATGATATTATAGTGAGAGAATGAATGTAACGAATAAATAAAAAAAACTTTGATCTCTGTTACAGTGACAGTAAAGAAATGGTTTTAAAATTGCAAACAATTAAAGTGACAGCCTAAACAAAAAAATATATCGAATATTTCAAAAAAATGTTTTGGGCAATGAACTTTTCATTTTAAGATATGCGACTTCAGTACTCTCATTACTTAGATCACAAACGGTTTTAGGAAACGCTTAACGCGGTGTGTAATAAAATGTAACATGTGCTCCTCGCGGTGATTTACATAAGTTTACATCACGTCACACGCGCACGCGACGCCTCGTCACGCTCATACACTTTGTAGCTAAAACCATGATCGGCGGCTTTTTAGATATTAATGTTCCTATTATTCAAATACAAATATATTATTACAATTAAATAAATGTAGATAAGGTTACGTAATGGTGGATCCGTTTCTACCTAGTAGATAGGTACATGTTGTTGTTCTAAATATTATAGTACCTGGTTTTTGGTCAAAAGTACAATTTTCTTTTAAATAAAAACTAAAAACGTGAATAAATACAAAAAAAAAAAACAAAAATAGATTATACTTTTGTATCCGACCGGGATCTAACCCGGACACCTAAGACTGTTAATATTGTGCCTTGGCCGCTTAACCATGATGCTTAACCCGAGCGTGCGAAATTATCGACCATATTTTGCGTGGAATAATATAAAAGAAAATTCGAAAATACGCGTTTTCCCAGACATAAGACTAATGTAGATCGATTTATCGCCCCCGAAACCCCTGCTTCGTAAAGTTATATATATATATATATATATATATATTATATATATATATATATATATATATATATATATATATATATATAAATTGCTCGTTTAAAGATATAAGATTATTTCTTTAAAAGCAATTTATGCGTCATTGCACTACTATACTAAAAATAAAAAAATGCAGTAAACAATCATCAACACGGTTGTGTCTATTATACGGCATTAATCGTGTGGATCTTTACGTTAGAGGTATGATATAATTGTTTTATAAATGATTCATTTTAATGCGACATCAGTAAAATATGAGGTAACAGAAGTCAAATACAAATATAATCTCAGTCGAAACGACAACGAAAAATAGATTGCGTATGAAAACTATATCGGAGAGCGTATCGTAAACCTCAATTTACAATAAAGGAAACATCAGTTCGACTTCGACAAGCTCTAAATCCCCTTATCCGTTAGGGAGTACACAGAGCACACTGCACAGGTATACTGTACCGTGTACACTGTACAGTGTTCACGTCGACGTGCGCGGTGCGGCTAATGCACGGCGCACGAACGCGCGATGCGCCGATACCGTGAGTTATTGCAGATTGCGGCTATCGCACACATCTGGCGTGACTTCTGAATATGCTATTCAATGCGATGGAAACACTGAAATCTGTGTTTCAACTGGAATAAATCCTACTCTATTATCTATCAATGTACTATGATCTTTCTCTTGCTCTGCTTTTACCGGAGGTTTAAAGGTATTTGATGGTAGGCAAAGACTCAGCCATAGTTCACGGCTGATGTTTATTAAGCACCGGCTTATATATATTTTAATAAAAATTACCTATCACCAAAAAATTTAAAATTTAGAGTGCTCTAAATTTTTGATTAATGTAATTATTTATTCCTTTGTTTTATATTCCCAAAGAAGTATAATACTTTCTTAGATTTACACGAATATTTGACATTTTAAATAAAACTATGTTTTCGGATTATTTCGCGGATTTATTTGGATTTTTGGTTTCCGACGTTTCGAATGCTTTACAGCAATTATGGTCACGGGAAAATATTTCATCTTTTTCTTTATGGTTATAAATATAATAATGATTACTAACTAATATTTTTCAAATTGTAATAATTATAATAATAACAGCAAAAATTAAATAAATAATATTCCATATTCAATTATAAAACTAATTAAAATTATAAAAAATGTTTAAAGTTAAAAAATATTGTAATGTAATTGGTGCAACTTTCATTTTGTTAATTGTGGGTAGGCTGTCTGTAACAACTAGAGCTGTAGCAAACCGTATGTATTCGGTACTGAGTAACGGGTACGCCATCTAGTACCGAGTACCGAAACGTTACTCACGAATGCATTTCGTTACTCGCATTTTCCGTACATATTTTGGTACCGATGTTTTTATTGATTTTTTATTCAACAAAATACAACTTTCAGTTAATACCATTGATGAGTAAATTAGAGAGTTTATTTATTTATTTCGAGTTGCATGATTTCCAGATCTTAGAAATTTTGCTTAGAAACAATTTTCAATTAGAAACAACCATTATATTTAGAACACATTTTTAGTTTTTTATCCAACAAATACTTATAATTTTTATTGAATGATTATGTCAAATGAAATCAAAATATACTTTATTCAAATAAACTTTTACAAGCTCTTTTGAATCGTCAATTTTACATTTTAAATTAAAATTAAATGTCAGTATAGTCAGTCCGTTAGGAAGCTACTATCGGCCCGGAATGCAGTTTTCTGCTGAGAAGAACCGGCGAGAAACTCAACAATGGCTCTTTTAAAATAATAATTGTGTACAATATTGTAATACAATAATTATCTATTTATCCTACGTGAGACATGATCATGTGATTATGTGTAATACATACAGATTATGATTTGATAAATCGTTCGCGCAATTGATTTTAAATAATATATGCATTACGACGTCACTCTAACGTGATAGATGCCGTTACTTATTCATTTTTAAATTACCTATTTTTTATTTATTATTTAATTTCAAAAATTATTAATAAAAAATATTGTTAGTAAAGTTTTTAAAAATTATATAAATTTATAAATAATTAAAATTTCTGGGTTATGGATATCATGTAACTCTCCAATTGAAATGGTTTGCTGATCGTGCGTTATTACACAGAAAACAACGCGACGTCAACGTTATACCGTACGCAATACAATTACATACGGAACACGACTCGATGCGATGCTCTACGAGTATGTTATCGGGTATCAAAAGTAACGAGTAACGATTCAAAAGTAACGAGTACTGATGCTATAGTAACGAATGCATAGGGGTACGCTATTTTTCGTTACTTTTACACCTTGAGTAACAACTATACCTTCGAGACATTAAGTACAATACAAACACATTAAGTATAAATAGCTATACAGTTTGTTAAAACTATAATATAGATTTCTATAATTATCGAATTGAACAATATCAACTACGGGACGTACCTCGAAAGAGAAGCGTGATCGATTTGTGATACATCGATTTACATCAATTTAAACTACTTATGACTTCCTACCTTCAAACTGTATTGTCTTTATAATATTATGCTAAGTGTTTTATTGAGTGAATAAATGAAAAGTAACGAGATAAGTACTTAATTCTTTTCTTTTAAGAAGTTCAATATAATATTATTATTGTATTTTATAGCTTAAGTACAAATTTATATGCAATAAAAGCTGAACGACCTCATACTAAATACACTTTAATTTTCTATTTACGGGTAGCGTATAAATCTCAGAAACCCGTCCAAATAATAGCCGCTATAACAAGATGAACTCGTTCGGTGTTAATTAAAAAATAATCTACTTATAGGCGAAATTTTTATTGATAGCTACCACCAGCGGCCGTTAGACGGCGGCGTGAAGACTCCTCCGGCGAATGAATCTAAGCCGAGCTATAAATCTCGATCTGTCAGTTATTTGTGCCGAGATGAGGCTTCGCTATTAAATTGGTAACACTTGCTCGTGTTCCGATTTCGCTTCAACTTTTTTTATTTATTGTGCAATTAGATATTATAATTGTCAATATCGACAACACTTTCTAAAACAAAATGTCCAGTCTCCCACGTTCCTTTTTCTCAGTATATTAAAAATATATAGAAATACGAAAGAACCTGTAACAAGATTAAAATAAATTTTATTTATTTTGAATAAATACAATTCCAACATTAATGTATGTAGAGACATGTAATTGTGGTAACTCGCCGTCTAATTCATTAGGTTAATTAAGCTAATGCAGCGCTCACGGCGATCGCTCACGATTATCCAACTAATAAATCGTTTAGGAAAAAAGCTATAAATTGCTGGATTCGCAATGGATGTAATAACATGGTCGAGCTCTGTGAGGGCTCTCTTTCCGTAATTACATGTATATCCCAGCGTAGCTACTGGATTGCGACGATTGTTTAGAAGCAACTGTAAATTTGTATTGAATCCACATAAGCTAAAAGCATAAGAATGGCTTATTAACGTTAACGTATCTGATTTTAGGATAACAATTTTTTTTTTGTTCAAGTTGAGATAATTGTTTATTGTATAAAGAAAGATAATTCTAGCCAATAGACTTAGTAAAAATAATAAAAATTTGACTAAGATTTGAACGAGGTGGCATCTGAGCGTGATACGAGCGACGTGGACACTCGTAGAAGATTGAATGTTAAGTGTAAAACAAAGTTTCTCGTTATAATGAATGCAATATATTTGGTCGGGGCATGCGGCGTGAGGCGTCGTCAGGTCGGGGTTATCGGGGGTATCTCACAGCCAGCTACAAATTTGAAAGTCCTGTCCGCTCGATATCACTGATCGCTGTTATCTCTAATTAACATCGCATCGACTCCTCTGATCGATAGCTCTTCGCGCTCCCTATGAAAATACACACTAACACTTGGGCGTCGTCACTCGCAAGCTTATTTAAAAGTTTGTGTATCGGAAATGAGAATCCATTTTCGTTTTATTTTTAATAAATTAAAAATTATCTTATTGTAGAATGGCCTAATATATTATTTTTTGCTCAGTACGCAAGCTTTCTCATACCTTAATGTAATTTGTAACTTCAACTACAAGGCAGCTAATTTTGTCAAAGAACTGATCCCCGCCGTCAGAACTCCTCTCAAACAAAATAGCGCCATCGTGTTTTGACTCATTACAATTTTTTTCAAAAAAAAAAACTTTTTATAATGACTTTTGTATCCATTAACGAATAAGTGTGTGAGTTCCCTGAATCCTTCCCCTCCTCCTAGTCGGCCACATATCAAGATAAAATATATGGATATCATACCATTCTAATATTTACGGGCCCAGCACACGAGCCACAGTCGTGTGCAGCCGACGCTGCGGCGGGCTTTTATAAATACGCTTTAATTGACATCTGTGATTAGAGAACTTTTACGACAAACGTATTATAATTTTAGTCCTGAGGTCAGTAACTAGAAGGGTATACGACAGCGTGATTCCATAAAACCGCGAAGCCTTCGCATCCATCTCCCAGGCTTTGCCAATCTGAGCCGTTTACATTTACTCCCGTGTTGGCTAATGCCAACATATCAACTTCTGGTGTGATTTTACGCGGTAAGTTGTCTCTTGTATATCTATCACTATCGTTTATTTTATTTTATATAACTTCTATCAATTTAACTTTGCAAAAAGAAGGTCTGCATTTTATGACAGTTGTACCTAAACGTACTTTTTTTTGTTTTAATGAGATCGACAATTAAATTTCTAAGTTTAAAATAGACTTACCATGATATGTTCTTAGATAACATAATGTAATAAGTGATTTTAATTTTTCTAAAGACAAAAATTGTAATATTACCTCATGCTTTTAACACAGCTTTTTTTTATTACCTCAAAGTATAAACATTTAACTTTATACTTATATTTTTTTTGGCTTACACTATTTAAGGGTATAATGACAAGAGGTTGCGAATTTTCTAGAAGACGCCCAAAAAGCAAACATCGAGTGACCGTTCATTAGCACTGAAGTATGGACGTCCGTGGCACACGCAGAACATCAAAGGGTTGGATTGATGTAGAATGCGACGCTTCTGACGGCACGACGAATGTGAAGACGTCTGTATCAAGAGTGATGTGACTCGAGCGACAACACAATATATGCTCACAGAGTAATCGAATTGACATTTCCTTAAACGTCCCAAATGCCCGGCAATCCTGTCGATCGTGTTACATCAAGAGATAGTACATGTAATGATACTGATCTTAAGACATTACGAAGTACGAGATTTTTTTTTCTCTAGCAGACCTACTATTCACAATTTCTCTATTAGAGTAAATGTTTAATATTAATTGAAAACTGATTTAATAATATGTAGAAAAATATATATTTTATTTACTGCGATTGCTTAAGTAGTATAAAAACATAGTCATGAAAATTATTTCTGAAATATTCAAATTCACGCATTTGAATTCACATTTCAACATAACATATTGATCAAACTGCCCTACAATAACAATATCGGCCTCATTACACTGCACTTGTTAATTGAATAGCAATATGGGCTGAATGTACACGCGGTGTTCCCTCGCGGCGCGGCGCATTGTCCGGCGATTAAGGGTTACTCGAACAAACAACTGATTAGGGTCAGACACTACATATGGGGTCGATGCCTATAAAAAATTCTACAATTGCACCACGCTTAAACAACTCTTCATATCTTCTTAGGGTTCTGTGTTAAGTTTTACAAAAAATATTTGTTATAGTAAAAAAAACTTCTGTATCCTTTTTTTATATTTCTCTTAACTTATTAGAAAATTTTCTTCGAAGTATTACAGTTGTGCGTATTTAAATTTATACTTACAGTAATTACCTACTTGTTTTTACATTGCTTGGCGAATTTAATGTGGAAGATTTAATATAATATTTTACAAAACAAATATAATGTGAAGACATAGTAAAATTGTAAAATTGAAACTCCGAGAAAATCCAAAAAGATAAGTTAATTTACGAGTTTTCAGTATCCATACTTAATATTTTAAATGTGAAAGTGTGTTTGTTAGTTTGTTTGTTTGTCCTTCTTATACGTCGAAACGGAGTGACGGTTTGGCGTGATTTTTTGTATGGAGAGTTGGAGGGCTGGAGAGTGATATTGACTATTTTTTACCGCGGGTGATTATATAATTTCCACGGGAAAACACTTTATAATACAATTCAAAAAATATTTAAGATCAGAATTACTTGAAACTTGGTATAAATACTCTTCAATAAAATTAAATAAATACGTGTTTTAGTATTTTTCGAAATTCATGCTATGAGGGTATCCCTTGGTAAACAAGGGATGAAAATTCGTATGAAACTACATTTTTAGAGAATTTTTTGTAGTTTTAGCGCGAGCGAAGCCGCGGGTTCTGCTAGTTATTAATAAATTCGTATTACACGTATATATAAAAATAAAATTATTACAATTGTTATTAAATATTTGAAAATTAGTTTTTATATAACTTAAGCTCAGGAAATATTTTCGATTAATTTAAAAAGCAAAATGAATTAAAAGTTGGAGTGTCCGCCCTTAATGAGGCGAGTATTGTCCACAGCTGCGCCCGCGCACTATGAAACAATGGGCATGCGGGGTGGAGGGTATCTATGGCGAATGTAAAAAACACCCTTCAGATTATTTACGATATCTATTCATTAATAGACTATTGTTCCCATATTTGTATGTTTAAGTAAGCGTGTCTTGATGGGTTTTAATTATAAACTCAATTAACGCTGAATTTATTTTGAAATAATATTTTTTTTACATATATTAAGCTTATATAATACTAGCAGAACACGCGGCTTCGCTCGCGCTAAAATTACAAAGAAACAAAAAAGGTAGGTTTCATACAAACTTTCATCCCCTATTTTACCCCCTTACGGGATGAAAAATGCTAAAACACGTATTTATTTAATTGTATTGAAGAGCATTATTAATACCAAGCTTAAAGTAATTCTGATCACAAATATTTTTTTTGGTTATATTATAACGTGTTTCCTCGCGGAAATGAGGTAAACTCTCGCGGTAAAATGTAGCTTATGTCACTCTCCAGCCCCCCAACTATCTCCACAAAAAATCACGCAATTCCCTCACTCTGTTTCGACGTGAAAGAAGGACAAACAAACAAACACACTTTCACATTTATAATATTAGCATGGATATGGATTATGTACATTTATATATATTATAGTTGTTATATTTACTCACTGAACGCAACGCTTTATTTTAATTAAGCTAAATTTGAAAGAAAAATAGATCATTACTCAGAAACATTTGCTTGCGGTATTCTGTAGTCAAGTAACAATGCTTTTGAACCGTGCTCTAGCGCTCTGATTGGCCATCACCCAGTAGCTTTTTATATTAATTTGATAATCGAAAACTATTACCTCCCATAGAAATTTTCCTAACCCCTCTTTAACTCTTTGGAGGTATTAAATCAAAAAAGCTTTTTACCGATATATAATCTGTCATCTATACATATAATAAAACTGTAGAGATCGAATGTCTGTACATAGAAAAAATGCTAAAAACCAGGTCAGGAGGATGTAAGAAGAGAAATAGAACAAATCCAGATTTTTTTCAATTTTTTGTTTCTCTGTCTGTTTCTCTGTTTATACGGGCTAATCTCTGAATTGAATGTTTATTATGATTTAAATGAAATTTTGCATGGTGGTAGGTACCTTATATCCCCGGTCAACATTTTAGATATTTTTCGTCCCGAAAAATTAGAGTTCCCGTGGGATAGTTAAAAAACTATAGTAACTTATACAGCTTAGTATATAAAAACTACTGATTGGATTTTAATGAAATTTTACAATAATATAGTTCATACATCAGAATAATAAATAGGCTTTTATCCCGGGAAAATGTACGGTTCCCGTGCGATAGATCTGTTTTTGGTTTCGTTAGTTATAGAAAAGTCGATAAAATTTTCATTCTCAAGGTTCTGCGATTTTGCCTCGACGGTAATGAATCAAAAAACAAAATAAAATCACTATGAAATCCATAGAAATAGTTTATTTAATATGTCGAATATTTTTAAATAAGTCGGGAACCAAAAATCAAAATAAATCCGCGAAATAATCCGAAAAGATAGTTTTATTTAAAAATGTCAAACATTCGCGTAAATCTAAGAAAGTATTATGTCAAAATTATTGACATAAATCGAAGAAAATTATCATTCGAAGCGAATCAATCAGGTGGAGTAGCTTTATACATAGAAAATAAACTTAATCACAATATGTACATTGTACATTACTTATACAGGCTAAGGAGGTGGAACCAGTCTAATCAAATTCATTTAGACAAGTTGAGTTTCTACGAGATATTGATCTATACGGTCCATATAAGAAAAATATATTTTTTAAATTTTTGTCTGTCTGTCTGTCTATCTATCTGTCTGTTTGTTCCGGATAATCTCTGAAACGGCTGGACTGATTTTGTACGGGACTTTCACTGGAAGGTAGCTGATTATAGGGAGTAACATTAGGCTACTTTTATCTTTAAAAAAGAATTAGGGTTCCGCTCAAAAACCTTAAAACGTACCTAGGGACGAACCCGAGCGAAGGGAGGGTGAGTCGCTAGTATCGAAAATAAAAAACTTATGGATACTTTTCTCAAATTTCAGTTTTGTATCAGTGACAGCGAATGTAGAATGTGACGGTTTCGAGCTGACCGAGCTTATTTAGAAAACGTGTATTGTTCGTACAATCCCTATATGTAAGTAAGATTGAGATTTTTGTCCTGTAGAAAAGAGATATAATATAGGCCTTAAAATTTCTAAAAGTTTTGGGAATTCAAATTATATGACGGTTGTTGCTATATGTATATTTTAAAAATATTAATGATTTATTTATTACTATTATCGAATAAAGATTTTTATTTTGACAACAAACACTGGCTCCGTTAGGTTTTTGTTTAAAATGTTAATATTACCTATATTCTACATATACTGATAGATGACAGATGTAAGATGCTAATGATTATAATAAAATAATTGGTTATTTACAGAGTCCAGACAAAGGCGGGTCACGTCCTGCTCCACGAGTCTACACATCGACCCGTCGTCGATAATTACCGTGAAAAATAGTCGATAGTCGATAGCCGCAGTCGACAAATTGGCCGATAGTGTCGAGCCGATGCGGAGATAAGACGCTAATTGAAACGTGTTGAGACAATGAATGGCCGTTGTCTTACTGGAACAAAATCTTGGTAAAGTTCACACTGGAATAAATATATAAATAAACCTGTTAACTTTATTGTCTACTATAGACATATTAATATTATTAAAGGTATATGCAAACATGACTGCATCGTTGGTGTCTAGCTGGCGCGTGTGGCGGCAGGTCATGTGATTCTAGGTTCGATTTCCAGCTCGGTCCAAAATAGGTACTGGGTTTTCTTTTTATTGTCTTAATAAAACTCTTTAATAAACTCTTTAATAGAAGCCCAAAGTTAGGAAGCCGACAATGTGCTAACCCGTGCTTTGGCGAGCACCTTGAGCTATCAGTCCTACACCTAAATAATAAATATACCTACATATAATATCATTTCAGTCGTGACGAGTTGTCATCCCACTGGAATATGAGAGTTACAGGATTTAGATAAATACGTATTTAATATAAAATTCTACCCCATTTTCAGTTTGTAAATTCTTATTATTGAAGATGAGAAAGTTGTAAAAAAACTTTTTTTATTTTTATGAAACTTGCATATACGTGTACCGCCTAAAGAATAAGACTTGCTTTTGATGTAAAGTTTTTTTTTCAGCGGTACTCCATATTTCATATCCTAAATAAAATACAGGATAATTTTATTTCGGTAATAATTCCCATAGGATAACAACTATATCAGCGTGGGCGGACTCGCAGTCATGAATAAATAACTGTCGTTGAAATAAAAATCCAAGGGGCAATTTTATGTCAAACTCCATTGTTGTCATCATCGCCGCGGCCCGTCATTATTCAAATGAAGCGGTATTTCGATCACTCATCATTTTTAAGCAACTCGAGTGATCATTAGAAACAATTTTGGTTCTATAAAAACTTATACTTGGTTAGCTGGTAATTGAGAGATGATGCTGTGGATATGTTCGTATTATCCGCTTTTATTAAAAGAGTATCCAATATTATTATAAATTATAAGACTTAAAATTGTCTGTATTTGTAAGACTAACTATTATATTATATAACTTATACTGGTTTATTAAGAAATTTTATTTATGGTATGAAAACCGTGAATATATCATGACAATGTCGGCTACAATATAAATACTCACATAATACTTAAGTATTATTATTCTGCTATATATTATCTTCATAAGAAATCGAATTTTTAACATAAGGTGCTACTCTGCCCTGAGTAGCACAACGATTTTCACAAATCAATTTAAAGTATATTTAGGTATACATACGTATATCATATGCAAAGGAATCCTTTAATCGTGAAACCTAACAATACTATCACAAATTTACTTTCTAGATTTATTATGTCGCAGACTAACAATCAGTTCCGATAGTCGATACGTCGATTAAGCCGTCCCCGGTGGCCCGACCGACCCCGAGCCCCGGCCGCCCCCCTGACCACCCGGAGGTCGTCGCTAATAGCCGAGATAATTGCCCTCGCATTGTGTCCGCCTTTAATCTCACCACAGACCTTTGTTATAAACAGAAGGAGATATTTTTAATTGATTGCTTTTGATTTAATCTATTTTGTTGATATCAAAGAGAGTAGAAGGTAAAATATTTGTGTTATTTCTCAGAAATGCGTAAAGTAAAACTGCGTCAAGTAACGGTTATTTTTGTAAAATCTGTTAAAGAGAAAGCTCTTTGAAACGTTTTATACATACTTATGTTAATAACAATATATCATTAAAATACTCCTTTACTATACTATTTTTGATTTTTGAGGGTGGTCTCGTAATTCCCAATAAGAAGAATGAACGTGATTAAAAATTTTACAATAGTTTTGTTTTCCACCTTTCAATCCATGACCAATGGCACACGCTGGTGACTGCAGATGCGGAACGGCATCACAACAATGGTCCTTCGAGCCGGAGCGAATGTGGTATTCAAAATGGTTGACAATTTCACTTGAAGTTTCAGATTTCAGAGCATTGTGTGTAGTGGCGCGTAATAAAGTTTAGCCAATGGTAAGGCGCTGGTGAGCCCAACCTCGTGATTGGCGCACTGTTCGCTCGATAGGTATCGATTTCGTGTTTAATTTGCTCATGATATAGTTATCTAAAATTACGTCATCACTTAATCGAAGCGAGAACAATGCAAGAGACCACAGCGTGCTGTCTGTTCAACAAGTAGGTAGATATGTTCTCTCTGGCACTAACTTTATTTTTTGCTCACTTGAAATAATTGTATATAATAATGGCTTATATTGCCACGTACGCTTTTATGACTTGGTGTTAAAATTATAGCTCGAAGAATTATGAATCACTTTTTATTTAATGTTATAAAGTAGAAAATAATAAAATCTCTAAATAATTATAAATCCCTTGAGTATAAAAATTATAATCTAGGGAAAAGCTTTAATAATCGTCAACAATGCGTAACCAGATGACCCACGCTACTTTGAATACAAGAATGTTCTCAAATTAACTATATAGTATGTAGTCCGCTATTAAGGATATAAATAAATTAAACGTGCGTATTAGAGACAATAGTTCCCGCGCCTCATAATTGCCCCACATCATAACAACGTCACGCCGTCGTCTCGTCGTCACGGTAGCGAGCGATTTCACAGCGATTTTGTTTTACGACTTGTTTCATTTATGTCTATGTTTCAATTTCCAAATTATACAGCAGTTGTTTAAGCAAAAATGTTGTTATATTTGTAATTTTTTCCATTGGGTATCTAACCTATATCAGAATTTTATACAAAAAGTACTTATGACGAAGTACTGTGGTCACATATATACATATTTAAAAATTACATACCTATACATATTTAAAAATTTAGTGCGGTAAAATCTCTCATTTTCATGGGACAATGCATTTAGTTCCAAATGACTCATCTATATCTATACCTACATGGTATTAAACAAAGTTGACGACTGATGTCTGCCTCTGTCTTTTTCTTCACTTACTTATTCTAAACCACGCAACGAATATTGATACAGTTTTCACTCATAGAATGAGCAGTAAACAAGGAAGGTGTGTGTATGTAATTTGTACTTTGTGCGAGATCGCTGACATCGCTGAGCTATGAAGGTGTTTTGATAAAAAAAAAAGTTTTTATTTATATTTTAAAGTTTATATTTATTAGTCATAGTATTAGTTTATACATATATGCCTGTATTTAAAATGTTCATCGGGATAAACTGGTTACATGGTAGATCCTGTAAAGTATAGATTCATTTCGTAAAAATAAAAAAAATCTACGTGAGATTTATTATATTTCACGAAGTGTGATCAATAATCCAATGTTCGATCTACGAATTTTCTTTTTTTATTAATATTTCAGCAATAAGCAGATGATTTTTCAAGAAAGTTCCAAGGCTGACCCAAAGCCAGGACCAGGTCTGAACGCTCGACCTGCAGACTGACCACGGAACCGCTAAGAACTGGAAATTCCTCCATTGGCGCGAGTAACGGCGTTCGTGTTCTGCCACTTTTCCAGTCGTGACAATTAGGTAGGTGTGAGCGCTGCGCAGGCGCATGTCATTACATGCATTGCGTCACGCGCTCATTAGCGACCAACAACCAACGACCTGACAAACACTGTTTAGTGCTTAGACATCGCAAATATTTACCTCTTGTAATTAATGTTGTTCAAAGTTGACTGTAATCGTCTTATTGTGAGAAGATATATTGAAAGCTTTAGAGAAATGTTACAAATATCTCATCTTTTAAGTCTTATCTTGATTAAATAATGGTTTAAATAAACCTAACTTTTTAATTCCATTTACATTTTGGTGTGAATGTAATGAATGATTTTTGAGCAGTACCTCACAATACTAATGTTATATATAAATCCATGAAATTTTATTAAAAATACGGTAAAAGTTTATTTTTTATTTTATTTTTCCATGTCCCGATAGCTTATAGGGTTAACTATAGAGATAATGTTACATTATAAACATCTTAATATTTGAGATATATTATTATGGCACTACTCTGAGCACGGCCTTCGATATCACATGATAAAATTTATATTTTTACAATAGGTATATTTCTACGCTTACTTACATTTAATCCATTATTTAGATACCATAAAAACTAATGGAGTAGAGACAACATTTTATTTTGTATCCTTAATGACCCGCGCATGCTCGGCCCGAGTCATGTGAGATAATTTACAAAGTAGGTACAATTAAAATTTTATCGTCTTATTAAGGAATTCCGACCGCGGGTAAGCTTCATAAACATACATACAAAAAAGGAAAGGCTACTTTTTCTGAGTGTGGGACAAAGCTCTTATATTTTTTCACACGTTTTATACTAAAATATTATCTTTTTATTAGGATAATCTTATTAATATGTAACCGATTTTAATGTATTGATAAAAAACACACTACGAGTATTTACAATAATTTATTCATTTCATTGAATACATTGGCATTTTTAAGCGTGTCCTGTGTGAAAACTAGCCAATATTTTAATGTTTTTATAACTTTTGTTAGCATATCTAGAAAATAACCACAAATTCTATCTCTCTGTGTACTCATTTATTCTGTATTCTTTTTTTTAACTTAAATATGCAGATGAATGAAAACATCATGAAATTATAAAGATTTGGTTAGATTTGGAATAATATTTATTATTATTCTATTCATAATTTATGCAGCACCTAAAATTTGATCTAAAAATAATAAATATAAATAATAAAATTTGATCTAATAATAATAAATATGTTGGGACATTAACACACATCACCATCAAGTTCCATGGTAAGCTACGAGGCTTGTGTGGATACCAGGTAGTTGATACACTACACATAGTGTATGTATATAACTTTAAATACATACATATTACAAATATAAACATCCATGACTTGAGTACAAAGTACATTCGTGCTCATTACACAAATGAATGCCCCCAGCGGGACTTAAACCCGCGACCGCTAGCACAGCAAGCAGAGTCATTACAAACAGAACCCAACGTGTCGTCGAAAAATCTGTGTTTGAATGGGTGTCGTTTCGTTTCGAATCGGCGGCACCTTTGTCAACAACCAGCAATTTAACAATTTAAAAATATTATCTCTTTGTAAGGAATAATTTGTAAACATCTTCCTCGACAGTACAGCAAATGAAAGCTTAAACTAGAGCGTGGAGCTTACATATTGAGTGACATACGTACATACATACATTAGTGAGTGCCGGTGGACTTGTCAACTTTAACAAGAAATATTCATATTTAAGACTTGCTCGTAGTAACTAAGGATGACTTGATATTTCTAAGAATAGTTCTAATTTAGTAATGAAGATCATCGACCCTGGGCTGAGGTCTGGGCAAGCGGTGTATATTAAGTAAGCTAAATGGTAGCGTGTCGTGATGGCCGATCGTGAACCAGTTATTAAGTGGAGAAAGTGCGGTTTGATGCCGACGTATAATTGGGCTGGCGTTACGACATGAAACATCGGCTTTATTAGACGCTGGTGGAAGAGACAGCAAGTAGCGAATGCAGATGTGCCAGCAGTATTATTGTAGTTTACTTCACATTTTAATTTGTGTTCAAATATATCTTTAATCTAACGCAGTCAGATTTTGTGTTTACGTGCAGTATGTTTGTATGTCAGTACTTCATAATATTTAATTAGCTTAATTATTTTTAATATATTAAAAACAAATTCGCTTCGTGTAACGTTGACTACGGCTAATTGAATTTAGTCGTCATTTATTTTTTAGAGCAATAAACATTAAGACATAATTAAAAAAATATATACCCTCCATTGTTTTACAGGTTAATAAATGCTAAAAATAATTACATATTTAATGGAGACTCTTGAGATTTGAGTATAGCATTCATATTTGATACTTATTAAAAGAAATTAAAATATTTTATGCGTTTCATTAAAAATAGATTTTTTGTATTTTTCATAATGGCATAAGATAATAATTTGATTTTTGACTTATTTCTTTAAAGTCCGCCCAACTCTTAACAAAGCGGGTACGTCCCTTATTGTGCTTCCCGCGTTTCTAAACACTATTTAATTAATTATCCGCAGCATCCGGTGTAATTGTACGCTACGATCATATAAAAAAGTCTAAACAATCATTCATTTCATATATGAAATGCAAAGCGTTTTTTATCAAACGGTCATTAGATTTGCGATCTTATATTTCGGTGTAACAGTAATTTATAATAACGAAATTAAATTGAAATACATTTTACGTCAATTAACATTTAATAATTACACTTTGTACAATAAGATATTTTCAAATAATAAAGATTATATCCACTTTTAATATTTGACATACAAAGTAATTTACTAAGAGTAAAGACTACCATGTTTTAGACAGAAAATTAATCAGAAACTTCAGTGAAATTCACTCAACATATGAACACGATTGCTAAATAGTCAAGTTGATTTAGAGTTTTTATTTAATTTTTTTAAATTTCTGTAGTATGAGCTACGACTGTTCTACTCCAGAAAGAAGTGCCTTTGAAAAGAACTAGCGAAAGTAATAAGCTGATATTTTCTAATCCGTACCGTACTTTTTTGATATTAGTTGATATTATCTACAGACAGATTTCAGTTTAATTTACTTAAATATATGTATTAGTTAGAGACGTCCGTCGCATTTCCAACGCGCCTCTATGAGTCGGTGCGACGTGGCTGTGCCTGTGCGTGTGCACCGAGCGCCGCTAACAAGACACGAATATTATAATCGCCAGTTAGCCGCATTGCTGCAACCAGCCGGATCCATAAATTATCATTTTCCACCCAAAATCGGATGGAAACAGTAGTTGGACGCTTTTGAGTTCTCGTTCCTTGTTAAATACGCTAGGATCGTTTGCGAAATTTATTGAATATATTTGGCACGTCAGCGTACAAAATGGCTGAAAACTTATTTATAATATATTACAAAATATTACTATAACCAAACTGCTTGGTTCGTCTAGTTATTAGTAGCTAGCTTATATTGTTGCAGATATTGAGGACCTGAGTTCGGATAGAAAGTAGACGACACTTCATCCGCGTTCTTTGCAAGTCAAAGAACAATACACACTTGTATTACTTAGATCGCTGCGGACTGGATTATCAGCGTGTAGGAAAAACAGTGAAGTCAAAATCAGTTTAGAGATATGGACGAAAAATACAAAAATATATAATATTTTATAATATTAAGCTGTCATGAATTATGCACAATGATTACCAGTCACGGTACTATGGAATCTAATTTACCAATTACCAATAATAATAATCGATAATAATAGCAGGCATCATGTCTGTTGCATTATTTTCTATAATCGGTTTTAGATTACAATTTATCAATTAGTAAATTATCTAATATCGATTACGTATTATGAAATACGAAATACATATTATATATGTATAATTCTACTGGACGGTCTGGAATGAAAAGGAAATTCAAAATCGAAATTCCAAATATTTTATTCAGTATTAAATTAAGTTTTTACTGAACATCATGAGTCTGCTACCATTTCGAAAAGAAGAAGCCTTCAGACCTCAGAAGAACTGCCGAAAGAAATTCAGCGGGGTTTAGACATATTTTTTTACCTTACATAAGAATATAAATTAAAGGAATTAAATAAATTTTAATTAAAATTTAAAAAAACCAACACAAAAACGGCAGTACCGATGTTGATAAAAAATGATTAAAACCACCGCTAGAAAACCAGCTCTCAAGTAAAAAAACCGCATCCAAATCGGTTCATCCGTTTAAAAGCTGCGGTACCACAAACAGACACATACACACACACACACACATAGCGGTCAAACTTATAACACCCTTCTTTTTGCGTCGGGGGTTAATTAAGAGAAAATATTGTTTATTTTGGGTTTCCCAATCCGCATTTTGGGTTTAGCCTTCGTCTATCTGTTTGGTTTGTATGTATAAACATTGACCGTGTCAACTCTAAATGTATGAATTTATCATATTTTAAATAAAATTATCTTTTCGGATTATTTCGCCGATTTATTTGGATTTTTGGTTCCTGACGTTTCGAATGCTTTACAACAATCATCGTCACGGCAGAGACTGAGGTTATACACGTCTCGAAGGACATCTCATCATATTGTTAATACCTATTGATCGTAACAAAAGCCAAATTATGTCTGTTTCTCTGATCGTAGATTACCAACTTATTTAGAAACTTGCACTGGTGGATCGCGGATCCAGGTGAGGGCTATACTTTATATCTCCTGTAAGAGAAGATAGCTCAAATATTTTTTACAGGGTACAGGTTTCAGAAGAGAGTGACATAGGTTACTTTTATCGTAGTCACACGCGAGCAAAGCCGCAGGCGTAAGCAAGTTACATATGCAATATATACGCTAGCAATGTTATCCAGCAAATCTAAGCAGTTAAATTACTGTGAGACTATGACCCTTGATGCAAGGGAAATATAAATACAGTGTTTATGACGCACTAGCTCATGCGTGCGGTTTCCGCCGCATTACATATTGACTCTAGCTGTTAAAAAGTTATCAAATTACATCCTTCTCTTTATATGTAAATGATTTTTTTTTCTTGGGTTGTATGTGCAGCATACGTCATAGATACCTGGTAAAGTAAGTCAAAAGTAAGTCAATAGAACATTAAAATTTATTAAAGTATTTGAAAATTCTTGAATATAATTAAAAACTTTTGAAACCGCAACAATCTAATTTATCAATCCTTACATAATGCCTACAAAATAACATAATATACTTTTAAAAAATTTAAAAAGTAATAAGTTCTTCAAAACATTTGAAAAGCTTTTACTTTTACTTCTTACCCTTCTCTCTACCCTTTAAATTAAAAATAAAATAGTGATACCAACCAATATTAAAAACAAAATACACATAAAATAAAATATTTAAGCGTTTACGTTTATACCGCAAGATAAAGCTTTCTTAATTTATTCATCGTTATTTCCGCCGAGATACTTACAGAGGTTTCTATGCATTTTGTTCGCTAACTGGCGAGTAGTTTACGGTTAACTAAGTTGGAAATGGCCGCGGACACCTTGTACGGGACACGTAATTATTAGCCGAGGGTTTACGACGCTAGAGCCCTTTTGTACCTTTACTTTTAACGTTCGATTTGCACTTTACGTCGGCGGAGAAGGTGTCTCGCTGCTTCGTTAATTGGATAGAAATATTTGTAAATCTTTTAGTTTCACTATAGACACTAAATAGCAGTAAGAGATGTACAGTTTTTTTCTTCTATGAATAGTCGTTGAATATTCGCCATAATGAATAAAACAATTAAGCAAAATGGAATCTATACTAATATTATAAATGTGAAAGCTTAAATGTTTGGATGTTTGTTACTCAATCCACCAGAACGGCTAAACGGACCTTGATGAAATTTAGCATAGAGATAGATTATAGTTTGGAATAGCTCGTAGGTTCCTTTTATCCCGGAAAAATGTACGGTTTTCGTGAAATAGATTTTTGTTTGTCTAGAAGCGAACCAGAGCGAAGCGAAGGTGAGCCGCTAGCATTTTATAAAGAGCATTTAGCTTATCCGGATAACTATCGGATCTGTATTGTCGAATATGTAGACCATGCTCATTAATTATACTATTTGATATAAATATGTCAAATGTATTTTAGATTAAATACATTGAAATGGCAATAATATGTTTCGGAAGACAATTTTCAGCACAGATAAGACAAACTAAACAGCTTACTAATGTTGTACGCAGCAAGCTATTCGTAGCAACGAAGAAATGTATCGACATGTCGATTTTTTTATTCTTTAAAAATAGTACATAATTTGCATAGAAACAATTTTTATTCTCGCACAACAAATTAAAAGGTTCTTTAGGACAACTAAATGTATGAAAATCTAAGATTCGCCGGTAAATGGATAACGCAAACATACATATTTCCCGTACTCACGTTGCCAATTTTTATGGCAATCGACTGAATGGTGCAGAAGTTGAACGCTGCATCTCTATGTAGTGCATCAGTTTTTACGGCAGTTACAGCAAAATGGGCAGAATAAAAATTTCTGTATAAAAATATTTCTAGTAGGTATATAGTATAGTATCTATATCAATTTTGAAAACTATCCGCGGAAGATATTTCGCTTTTACACAAACATTTTTGTTTATATAGATTATTTATTGTCAATTATTACAAAATTCGGATTATCAGTGACATAAAAAATTCTATATAAATCCAGCTTTTGCCTCGAAGAAGACACGCCGCGACGGGCAGACTGGCATAAGATATATAATAAGCAAAATCCGGACAAAACTCCATTAGGTTATTTTCCAAAAGCAAATGTATCAAAAAATATTATCTAGGTAACACAACTTTATCCCAATAACTTTATTTTTGATTTTCAAAAGTAATATTTATAATCTAACTAGGTATATCATTTACTAAATCATTTTATACATCAACGGAATTCGCTCTCGCTTCGCTGAGCCTCTAGTTACATCTCGCGACTTTTCTTCCAATATGAATTAAAATGTTACATGCTACTAGCTTCTTCAAATACGTCTAGCGTGCAAAAACTTGGACAGATAATTACTTTTTAATTGGACAAGTGGTTTCCGAGTTGCAGGCATAGACGGACAGAGAGACGTGTTCTTTTATAATACGTATTTTAAACGCCAAATTTATATCTAAGAGCAACTTATTCAACCGTAAAAACTTGTTTAAATTAAACCGACGTTTAAATCTGTATCATTAATTATATGATTAATTACAATTAAATCCTTCAAACGGAATCACGTTACAAATAAAATACCTGTTTATGGGATCAAAGTGATTAATATAATATTAACAAAGTAAAATACGATGGAAGCATTGAAGCGGCGCGGAGCAGATTGGATTCACCGATTTTCTTTATTAGAACTAGCTTCTGCTCGCTACTCTGCCTACGCTTGTTCTTCTATTTAGTTTATAGCCACTATAGTCTATACACTTTAGAGAGGCCTCAACTGACTCATCAACTATTATGTTAAAGATAAAGACATATCTAACAGTAAAGGTCCATTTAAATGACAGATAAAACCGCTGTCGAGAACTAGTAAGTAAACAAACAACTAAAAAGCCATTGAAACAAGTATCGTTAGGCCTTGGGACGCGAACAACAACATGCGTGTGTATTCGAAGAATAGTACTGATATCGCATTGTCTAAGTTAAAATATCTTATCCGTCCATCTGAGATCACAATAAAAATACCGAATGCTTTTAGCTTCGATAGCATCGGCTAAGAGGCGGCTAATTTACAACTGTTGGCCCAACTAATGTATCTATCAGACACCGCTCTCTCAGACACTCACTCTGTCAGAGACATAGTAATGCACAAGTTTCTTTTATTTTAATCTTCATATTAAACGATTTACTAGCAGGCTGGAGAGCGTTCAGAATGTAATCAATAATGTTATTAGTTCCGTGACTGACACTTCCTCGTAAGATAAAACACTTATGTTATAGAGAGTGCTCTGAATAAGACAATGTAATAGGTGAATTTTGTATTAAAAAGCAAACGAAATATCAATACAAAAATAAAAAAAATGGAGTGCTTGAAAATTGTTCTGAAATAGACATTTGTATGATACATCATGTTCTCCTCAACAATTTCAACCACAGCGTCCAATTTCACTGAGACTAGCCAACTACGTAGGAGACATGAAAAGAACCTACGTACGCCAGTATACGCGCAGACACCCACGCACCCATGCAATCTCTATTCCTTTTTGCTCTCAAAGTCCGACTTGAGACGATGCACACATCGGATGTCCACAGACAGTTAAAGCTCAATACCGACGGCTTTATGTGCTTTTCGAGGACGTGTAACTCCGCGAACTTTCTAACTCCAGGCTATTATTTTAGTCGTTCTTACAGAAACTTCAGTAACTAAACTTGACTAGATCCGGGATTCGAGCCCGGGACGTTCTTATCTGCAGCCGTATACGCTAGCCACTATACCACTGAGGCAGTTCAGTTACTAACAATACTTACTTTCTGGCAGTAGAATAAAATATCATGACAAATTTAATATTAAATATACGTTAATTTGAAGAAAGACTAATATAAAAGAAATATGTAAATGCCTATACACCTAATACAAATTTTCTAAAACGGTAATTGAATCCTGGACCAAAACATAAATATTTAGAGATATAGAAAAAAATACAAAATCCCTGAGTGCGGGATCGAAGGCCGCAAGAGGCACGGCGTGCGTCCGCAGTAGCCTTGCATTCTACTCTGCTTATTATGCAACGGATACATCATCAATAAAGCTCTGTGATACCAATCTTAACTATTTATAAACTATAACAATAAAATGTCAAATTACACAATGAAAATAAAACTTTGGAAACAGATAGTAATTAGTTTAATGTTGATTATAGAGTGTTACAGCTTAAAAGTTAGAAAGGCAACGAGATTTTGTACACTAGAGTCCGGTTTCAAATTATAGTTTACATTTATTGCGCTATACGTATAATGGCTGTTATTTACGTCATTATTTTTGTAAATATAAAGGACCTGCCATAGGTCCTTTGTCTTTACGACCATCAGTCGAGCACACATTTGTAGGAGCTACCTGTACTAGATATACATAGCTTGAGAAATAAACTGACTAAATAAGTCTGAGCAAACATGTAGGCTACCTACACTATACTTACAAATAATACTAAAATGCCTGACAGAGGTTTCAAAATAGCTATCCCATATATGTATGGCCATATAAGCTTATTTGCTGTATTTCCATATCTATACTGGTTCGCTATCAAAGTCGTAAAGACTGTTAAAAAATAAAACAGTCTGTAGTGTAAAGAGGTCACAGTTGAAATTATTTTTATTTTCAATAAACACAAACAAACCTATTGATAATTATATAATATCTTATAAATATTAGGAAAAATCAACGATGTTTTTCACATTGATGAGGTGAATGAGTGAGTCCAATGAACAGTCAATTACAACCGTAAATTAAAAATATCTTTTGATGCAATAATTATAACTATATAAAGAACTAAGCGCGTGTTATCCTACAGACAAAATAAGAGTGTCCGCGCGGACGCGCCGCGCCAGTCTTCCTTCAATTAAGCGATACAAGCGCAATCAAAACGAAATTAATTGATTCATCTTCACGAATTTATGACTTCAAATCATTACGTGTACGAACGAATTAGTCCGCGCCATAAATACGAGTGTATTCTCGTCCGCCGTTTCAATTTGAACTTACGATTAATATTGAACATACAATTTATTTGTAATGTACAGGACATTCTAACAATTAATGCTTAAAATTACAGTTCTGATTATTTCACTTTACTAACTTTTATGTGAGTGTGAGTGGAAAGCATTTATATTTAATTCAATTCAATCCTTTGTTATTACGCCCTTTAGTTCGGTACCTCGACTTCACTCCGTCTTTTTTTGAAATAGCATATATATTGTGAACTAAAAGTACGTGAAAGCTATATAATACTATACAACAAAAAATTGTACTGATCAATAACTCATTAAACTTTCACGGTTACTGACAATATTATTATGATTTAAAAAGGGATACCTATTTACCAAGCTTAGCACTTAATTTTAAGAGTTCCCCATAATGATATTTCGGCACTCTTACAAGCGCCATGGTTACGGGTTACGGTATATTAAAGACTGCGTGTGGATGTAAAATTTTTGGAA
Source organism: Brenthis hecate (assembly GCA_951806755.1). Classification (NCBI taxonomy): domain Eukaryota; kingdom Metazoa; phylum Arthropoda; class Insecta; order Lepidoptera; family Nymphalidae; genus Brenthis; species Brenthis hecate. The sequence goes on from OX638254.1 coordinate 131,903, forward strand.
CAAAGTTCCTTAAAGTGGTAGGAATTGACAGGTCCCCCCCAACGTGGTTCACCTTGTCGTGGTGGGGGGGGGGGGGGGGCTCAGTAGTGCCCGGCAACCCACCGGGCGCGAAGCCAAGAAACGCACAGGGAGGTGGTCTACTTCGGTGGGCGGTGGAAGGTGGCCCTCTTCGGAGGGCGATGTACCATGCGGGTTGCTCCTGGTATTTCTCTGATAGCAGAGTGGACCTTGGAGCAACCCCATGGTTGTTGTAGTCTGCTTCGGCAGACCTGCCGTCGGGGCGTCGTAGTTGAATGCGTAAGCGATCCTGCGACACCCTATTAAGACGGGGGAAGGTTTTGTTGGGTTTTAGTGGGTAGTACTGGCTTTGTCGGTGAATCCCACACCTCATGCGTAAATGCATTTCCCAACGTTTAAAAAAAAAGGAATTGACAGGTAGAAATCGTAACATAACGAAAAGGCGTTACGGAGAGATTTGGAGATTTCAGAAATGGAAACTGTAGCCAGTATGTGTAATACAAACTTAGAAAAGTAAGTTAATAAAATTTTATATTTTGATATAAGTATTTACTGATACGTAAAATGAGTGTCAATTATTTATATACATTTAAGTAATCAGTACCTCTAAGAGTTCCCATGCTTAAGTAATCCGTGCTTAAGTAATTAAGTAATAAATTAATCCGTGGAGTGTGCCAATAAGACACTTTATATCAAAATACATTCGGAATTAATGAAAAGGCTTTAGGAACTTTGTTTCAGACGGGGGCCCCCCGACCATGCTTATATATATATATATATATATATATATATATATATATATATATATATATATATATATATATATATATATATATATATATACACTGTTAAATATGTATGTCTGCCAATAAAAAATATTGCTCCATACTTACTTCAAATTAACCCGAGTTGTGCCATGAACATGATAAATCAAGTCACAAAATTACAATCGTACCACTATTTCATATAATCACTGTAATATGTCAAAATAAGCAATTTTAATATTCATAAGTTTGTATTAATACGAAGCAAATCGTGGATCGGAGCGACGTTGCTCAATGCTCATCGGAAGTAATCACTGCTTGTAATTTCCTCGGCTGATCTGATCTCAGAGCAACAATAATTACAAGAAGAGCTCTATATCCTCTCCAACTGGCCACCTTACTTACACCTGTTGCCCAATTAACACGATTGTGTTAAGCCTCATCAATAGTTTATTATTATTTTTAATTATTACGATTTAGTCATTAATAATCTTGTGAATAATATATTTTATCTGGTCATGTGCTTAGGTACATTAGTTCCAGTCGGAACTCTTTAGAGCTATAAAGACCTAACTGTAGGTATATAGGCTATGTGTCGGTCCGTTCGTATAAGGTATATGTGGTCGTACTCGCACTGCAAAATTCTGTCTAATTAGAAAGTAAGTTACACGATAGAATTATATATAATACAAAAAAAAAACTTTTTTTGCTATATGAATCATTCTTACTACACGACTTACTGATTTTTTTATCTACATATATAAGGTATAAGTATTTTTTTAAATAAATTATTTTAGAACGATTAATGAATATCACCAACCCAGTTATCGGACGAACACATTCAATCTATAAGTTAGTTCGAATCAACGAGGAGGCTCGACGCCACACGCCCATAAAAACTTCATGTCTTTCCTGTTCAAATTCTTAATTATGAAATATTCATAAATGTTGCCTGATTATTATTATCAATTTATAAATTGTAATTAAATCTCGTTTTGTGCTTGGATTAGTTTAAGGTAGTTATTTGGTCGGATCACGTTGTAAAGTCATTGATATAAACTAAAATCGGAATTATAAAAAATAGAATCGACGATTATTGTACATATTTACTACTAAATATTTGTAAGATTTTCTATTAGAGTATGTTCAAAATGGAAAAAAGCGTAAATCCACAGAATACGCTATACTTTACTAAAACCACGGTAATGTAATGCATAAATATTACCGTGCTAAAACCTACAAAAGTATTTGTTATTTGGCGATCTTATCGGTTTTAATGGTTATTTTAGACTGGTCAGTTTTAGTATGTATATTGAAAAGTACATACAAATAGGGCTGATTTTGAAAAAAGTAAATCAATATAAATAAATAATAAGATTTCAATTTTGATCCAAAAAATTCCATCACAAATTTGTAATGATTATTCATTTTATAACACATAATATAAAGTCCGACTCCTTTGTCAGATGTCACAAAAAATAGTTTTTATTTCTTCATCTTCTTTACAATCAGTATGTTCGAGTCGTTCCAGTAAGTACAAGTAAGGTAAGTAACAAGCAAGTGGAACTTTTTATTACTAACAATTGTACGCAGTATATAAGTATACCACAACTAGCTTCATTATTTTATATCAGGACTTAATATTCAAAACCATACAGCTCCTTGTCTAGTTAACGAGAATGCGTCGGAATGGAAATACCCTCGTTAGAACCGACTTCAGATCAATAGCGACCGTTTTTATATCCCAATTAATAAGTAGATTGTGTTGGCGTTGTTTGAGCAAACACAATCATCGCACAAAGAGGCGCGGTCAGAGAGAGGCGGCGCGCAGGAAAGTCATCCATCAAGCAATGTCTTCCGTTGAAGGTATTTCATTAATTTCATTATTTCTCTATTCAAGTCTGTTCGATTGAAATAAAAAGTCTCCAGACACTTCTGTGTGTGAGGCGTGAGCTGTGACGATCGGTCGAGTGCAGTCGCCCGTCTAAACTGTGTATAATTTATACGTACAATATTAACACAACAAGGTAGTTTGACATTTTAAATAAAATAAAACTATCTTTTGGGTTATTTTCGCGGATTTATTTTTATTATTGATTTCCGAAGTCTCTCCCGTGACCATGATTGCTGTAAAGCGTTCGATACGTCGGGAACCAAAAATCCAAATAAATCCTAAGATATAGTTTTATTTTACTTAAAATGTCTAATATTCGCCTAAATCTAAGAAAGTATTACAAAGATAATTTGATTAAAACAACAAAATCAATAAGAAGAAACCGGTATCTACGAATTTAGATGCGTTTTCAAACTTTAATTCTTATGCTCAGGACTTTTTACCATTCTCTAAGTGAGCGCTGACTTACTATTGGTGAAAATATTGAAAAAAAAAATAATTTTAAATGTAATTGAAATGTTTGTGCCTATACATTTTATTTAATAACTTATTTCATTTTATTATCTTGATAGATAAAAGAAAATGTCTATAAAAATATAATTTCTACGAGTAATTATTAAATAAAACTATCTTTTCGGATTATTTCGCGGATTTATTTTGATTTTTGGTTCCCGACGTTTCGAATGCTTTACAGCATCCATGGTCACGGGAGAGACTGAGGTGTTACATGTCTTGAAGGTATAGTTGTTACAGACAGCCTACCCACAATTAACAAAATGAAAGTTGCACCAATTATATTACAATATTTTTTAACTTTAAACATTTTTATAATTTTATAATTTTAATTATAATTGAATATGGAAAATTATTTATTTAATGCGGGCGCACGCCTTCCTTCCTTTTTGCTATTTATTTGAAATTTCATTATATTTCGATACATATTTATTCAAGAAGCCAGTTTTTAAAACATTTTAAAAAAAGATTATAAAACAATCAATTAAAATATAGATCTCGATAGATATCGATTTATTGTTATATTTTATGACTTACCGTACAATTATAAATGCCTGCACCAATTATACAAAAGATCAGCTCGAAGCAAAAAGAAATCAAATTTAATATCGATAATTGTTTAAGTGACCAGCTAATTATTCCGTGCATGACTGACTGCGCCCGCTCCGGAGCTTCTTACTTCGTGTAATCAATGTGTCAGTCGCCTGCTTCAAACTTACTATTATTTTATTAACTTTCAATATTTGACAAACAGCAAGGTAAAGTAGGCAGTATTCGATTGTATTAAGAGTTATAATTAAATTGTTACTAAGTACATGAAAAATAAGAGGATAATTAATACAAAAAATAGTTTATAAACTAACGTTTGCACGCGGCTCCGCCTGCGTATGTAAGGATCATGGCGTGATGTTAGACCTAGAGTTTGTACCTACCTCGTAAAATAAGGTAAAAATAAATCAAACAAGGAGGTGTTAAGAGAACATGCCAACAAACTTTCGCATTTCTGGTATAATGGAATTCTGAGTCGAATTATTTTTTGAAAATATTATTGAAATAGTCATTATTATCGATACAGAGGTCGAATCTGTAGTTTTCAGAAAAATTTTCTGTCTATGAATGCATCATGAGAAAACCACTGGACGGATTTTGATGAATTTTGGTATGATAGTGAGTCGCTAGTAATTTAATATAAATACCAGTAAGAACTTATAAATATGTATGTATATCAAGATGAATCTTTATGATTTAAATTAAAGTTTCTTTTAAATAAATCGGTTTTCAATTCTTTCTTAAATTGACATTTTAAGCATCTTTTTCGTTTTAAATTTTATTTCTCGACATTTCGGATAGTTTCAAATAAGAAAATATATATAATTGCTTATTACAAGGTATTGTAAGGTGCTTCGGTATCATTTCTCTTCGTCTACTCTATTGTATAGTTATTGCGGGTGTCTATACACAAAAATCGCCTGAAAAAAATCAGGATAAAAACGTGATATATTCGAAAAATAATTGTATTTAAAATAAAATCAATTTAGTACAAATAATATGTCTATGTGTAATAAAAATGTTTTATTACTTTTGTGTCCAAAGTTTAATTTTTAAACTTGCAAGACACTTTGGAATTTTAAGCTGTTAGTTAGAGTATGTATGTATAGAGCTCATACCTATAAAATGAAAACAATATTTAACCGTTAGTTAGTGGACCAAGTTTAAAATCTGTCAAAAATAACACGGTACAGTGAAGCTAATGTTTGCTCTAACATTGGATTGCGCAGTCGAAGGCTCTCCTACAGACAGTTACATATACATTCTTAATTAGTTAAGTGAAGTGCGATCGTGCGAGGGTCCGCTGTAGATCATTGAGTTAGTTTGCATCATATGTTTGCTTTAGTTTTTGTAGATCATTTATTCTAATGCTGGTTTGAATCTATTTACTGCATTTATTACAAAATATAATGTTATAGTATATAAGTGCATATACGTTATCTTGCTAAGTAATAAAATATATTTTCTTAAGAAAATCATTCACCAATTAACGTATATTATATTGAGAAGCATATTTTTTTCTGCCTAACTCTCAAATATCTACAGCGAAGTTGTGAGCTTCCAAAACACGTATTATCTATAAACAATAGCGTTTAAAAAAACAATATAATAAAGACAGCATCAATAGCTGGTCCAGATTCTGCTCGACGCGGTCGTTCATCTCGCGACTGATCCGGGAGGCTTTGTTTGACGCCATCAATTACACCCGCATTGACGCCTCGCGTCTAAAGAGGAGCGTGGGCTTGTTTTCATCGCGCGACCTGAGGGCATTTGTCAAAGCTAAGTCAACAGATTATCCATTACCACTCAACAGATGTAATTTAAACTAATTGAGGCTCAAAAGAAAGGCTGGAGGAAGCAACATTAGTCCTAGTCACGAGTCCCTGAAAGCTTTTAAAAGGCAGATTAAGAGCCAAATAGAAACAATCACGGCATGAAACAGATTCATGGCTTGTATGGCGAGTGGGACGACTCTAAGGCTTCCTTTAAGGTTAAGATAAATAGCAGTTATGGATCTTATGTAGATTTTTTATATCATTCTTAAAAATCAGTCTCTTTGTTATTTTAATGGTTATTTTGACTCATAATAAAACGTCACAGATTTTAAATGTAATTCTGTTGCATCAAATAAAAGCTTAAGTATCAGCAAGCTAAAAAATTCTTTAAAGTTTTTCTAGAGCACAACAATATGCTCTTTATGATGTACAAAAGTCATTCAAATGATTAGTTAGCGCCTTTCTCTATCTAATAAGCTAACCTAATGTATCTATTAAATAGCACGTCTCTTGAATATGGAAGTCGAACGCTTTAAAAACGAATCCTTCACTTATGTAAATGTGAGCGTACGCAATAGTTTCTTATCTGAATTGGAAGTCGAACACAGTGTTACAGTATTGGTCTACCAGAACAATAGGCATTCTGCATTCGTTGTAGAATCAAGCCCAGATAAGATAGCAACAACAAGCAGGAGGAAATGTTACTTTAAACTAAACAGCTTTTGTACAATAATCATAATTTTACTGTAATAAATATAAAGTTAAATGTTGTCAATATTTAAATAATGTACTGATGTAAATTTTCATACCTGATTAAGTACGAGATAAGTATGACTCCATAGTGGTCGAGTATAACTCGATTACAAAAATCTAAAGCTTATTTTTTCTATTCTCAGCCGTAAAATATGTAATTTACCGGTTATAATTTTAATATGTAACAAAAAAATAGTGCTCAAGTCTCTTTCAGCTCATTGGTAAGTAGATATGAGATGAAATAAAATTACTATAATATCTTCGTTTTTATATAAGAATATCGCAAAAAGGTATGTATTAGAAATACATTTATTTGTTTGTTTGTATATTTTTTTATCTATTACTACATAAATTGTATACATTTCATGTCACGTAGTGGGAATAGCTAATAAACATTATTACATTCTTAAATATTAGATCTTTTAAAACATTAATAAATCATACACGTCTAAATTAGATACTTGTCTTTTAAAATGAGCTATGATAGAATGTCAGTTTGTTGTTCACATGTTTATTCCGGAACGCGGGTGCAGAGCAGCGCTAGTTCCTAAGTCTCTACAGTAGCTTATAATTACCGTCCGAGGGCACTCGCTCGCAACATTCCCGATACTTTAATGACTAATAGTTATCTCGATGAAACCTTGCATGAAATGTGATGGAAGTTAATTCTTTTAATTGATAGGTTAATCGGAATCGATGATCGTTTGGCGCTCGGACGATGTGACTGCGAGGAGCGAGCGTCACAGTGTTGTAGCGGTGGCTACTGGCTGGAAGTATAATGTTTGATGATTTGTATTTAAGTTAATAGTTTTTATACGAGTATGCAATTTATAGCAACGTCACTTATAAAGGGAAGTTATTGTACATTGAAACAAAACCATTGTCCATATGTTTAGACAATGGTTTATCTATACATATAATAAAATTCTAAGTCGAATCTGTACATAAAATATTTTTTAGAAAATCTTATTGAAATAGACATTATTATCGATACAGAGGCCGAATCTATAGTTTTTAGAATTTTTGTCTGTCTGTCTGTTACCGCATCATAGAAAAGCCATTGGAGGGATTTTGATGAAATTTGGTATGGCGATAACTAGTTATCTTATTGTAAAAAATATCTTATTTCTGAGAAAAAATGCAAAAACAGAGGTTTGTAAGAGTATACTAATCTGTAAAACCTAAGAATTTGGTTTATGGTCATTTGAACGCGGGCGGAGCCGCGGGCAATGCTGCAAAGCTATAATTATAATTACGACAAATAAATAATTATAATATATTATACTTAGCCTCTGTATGAATTATTCCTACATGCATATGTACCTACCTACATGTAGGTATATTATGGTTAAACGATAATTTAATATTTATATTATATCATAACAATATAAAAAAGTATATATTATGATCTAAAGATTATTAAATGTAGGTGCACGCATATTTGCCTACAATTTCGCTACACTATATAGGACACAAACAGACAGCATGAATTAAATTCTTAGCTGTTTAACAATATATTGTAGTGTTTTTAAAAAAAGATCTACTAGAACATCAGTAATCATTAATTAATTCAATTGAGTCCATCGTAAAACTAGACTAAATCGATAACGTAAAAATATTACACATTAATGCCGAGGCCGATAGCGGACCATTTGAATACAATGTTATTGGCGTTTCCACCATAAATGGTATAAATAATTCATACGGCGATATCCTCTCACCGCAAAAAGATGCCCAGCCGGGAATCGAAGCCGCGATGTTTTATTAATATGACACTACGATACATGCGCTATTTCAAATACTGATCCTTTGTTAGATTAGTCGGTAGCGTGATTCAGGGCGATTGCGCGCTGCCGCGGCCTGCGACGGCCGCTGCCGACAACACAATGTGAATAATATGCAAAATATCTAGTATTTATGTCTGTTTATTTAACAATAATGTGATAAAGCGGGCGTCTAACAAAATAACTGCGGGCCCATTAACTTGAATACTGTATTAATGGAAAATATTAGCTTTCATTACTTCCTCCGCTTTACACATAGTATATTATAGCAGCTAACAAACAAAATGCTAAAACGTTTTTTTTTTTCGATAAAGTATGAGAATTGAGATTCAAAAAGTTAGTTTTGCGGTTATAGCCTGTGCCTGCTGCGAAAACTTAAAAGGATTTCGTGATAGATTGTAACTAGTTGAATGGTATTTATTCTTGTGAAATATTATAGTCTGCCATTTTCTATCCTGCCAATGTTGCGACAAATAGAGCCGTGGTATTAAAATACTAAGAAATGTTCTTATTTAATGTCATTTTATATACGAATATGACGTGTATAATTAGCCGCCATAGATAATGGCAGTTTGATGTATTTATTGCATTTTTTTTACTATTATTTTGAACGTTTTTATTAGCCAACTAGCGACTTACCCTCGCTCCGCTCGGGTTCACTCAAATAAGCAGCTATCATTATGATGACCAAATATCATTAAAATCTGTCCAGTGGTTTTTTCGTGATGCGTTCTCAGACAGACAGTCAGACAAAAATTCTAAAAACTACAGATTCGGTATAGATGAATATGGTATTTAACTTTATATCTCATTAATTTTAATTTATTTAGTTATTTTTCAATAACAATATTTTGCAGTTGTACAATGTACATCTAAGTTGATAGGCTGATTAGAAAAAAGGTTATTTTTATGTCCTCAATGTAATACCTACTATAAATGTAAAAGTAAAGAACAGTAATATCTAGTTATTATTATTAATAACTATTAATTTCCGTAATATTATCTGTTTATTATTTCAATTAATAAAAACTGCTGTTTTCATATATACCTGTAGAATTACTTCATACAAAGCCAACAAGTCGTATCATGTTTGTCTTTGATTTTCGACGAAGCTTTTATTCCACGTCCATCAATCAGTCAATCAGAACAGATGTTATCTAATCTCGATCGATCTCAAGGAAAGTTATTAGAAACGTAAAGAGCTTCTTACTGACATGTAAAAAACAATATTCAACATTAAGAGTACTGACATTATGCTTCGTTTATATTATTATGCTAACTATACACTCGTATGTACATTGTACACACTAAAATACATATGTAGGTAAGTATATAATATTTATTTATTTATTTATTTATTAAAGGACAACCAACAAAAGATACATTAAAAACGGCATAATTTTCATGTGTTAACAATTTCATTAATGTTCTTTTAGTAATAGGTTATCACAGCATGCTCTTTTTTTTTAAATCACGTCAATAACATTTAATATTCATTTGGCGTACGATATTGCCTCTAACCTAACGACTGTCACTAGGATACGATCGAAAGCTAGAAATTACATGAAATATAATATTACTGTTCATAATAGAAATAATAAAACCAATAAGCAGGCCCCGTTAAGGACCATTAAACATCGACACTCCAATCGTAATAATTGATCGATGTCATCTGTCTCACCTCGCACTAAACCTTTGCTATTTTACTAACAAACCTTCCATAAATTAAGTAAGTTTAATCTGAAAAATCTATTTTAATTATTTATTATTGCCATGTATCTATGAGGAAGCAAATTATCGTAAACACACAACGCATGTGCAATTCAAAGATAGTTAGTTATAAAGTTGGAATTTATAATGGTTTTAATAAAAATGCAGCAGGTCGGCGCCTGCGCGGCGTCATCACAAGGCGTTTCCTGTCTCATGCCAATAAATTGATGATGAAAATCAAATCAATGTATGAGGAAAATAAAACCGATCATAATGTTTTTTCTCGATATCGACGGTCGAGTTTTTACAAGCCACAGATATACATTCTGGATCTAGTTCTTCCACAAGTAGCTCATTTATCTTTACTGGTTGGTTGCCTACATAATATATCTTCTACCCAAGTGCCTCAGAAAGAGGGTACTGTATTTTGGATGTTCGTATGATTCGAATGATGTGATAAAATATAAAAATTAATTAAAAAGGAAAACAAATCAGAAGTGTTCATAAAGTTGATTGGATATTAAAGAAGATTAGAATTTTGCATAAGTTTTATATGCACAAAAAACTTTAATTTCATTTTTGGATAGATAGATATTTTACTACAAACAACGTAACACTTATTGTATGTGGCCAGGTTACATAAAATAGAAATGAATAAATAAATATAAAGAAACAGATGTTATATGAGTTACACCTATGCACATGTTCTCATCTGCATATCTAAAACTAAAGCCATTCGATCTCTGGACATAAACTCGGCGCCCCGCGGATAGCTCGGAGTCACGTGACCGGTAATGAGATGCTCCGTTATTCAATTAACTGATGCGCACGCGCAGACCCTTTGTAGCGACTAGACTTCAGTCTCGACCATCTCACATGCACATAAACAGTTAACCTTCTGCATTGGGAACAATAAAATTATAATTAAACGTTTTAGTAAAACATATTTAACTTTTAATTATGTTTTTTTTAATTGTGATAGTTAGTTTAATATACTATACTTATAAAATTCTGCATTACATAATTAATAACATTAATTAGGCTTATTCCTTAGTGTCCTCCAGGTGTTTAGAGTTGAAGCAGACAAAAGATACTGCTCATACACATTTAGTAATAAAATGAGGCCGACAATAATTGATAAAACTTTGGTTTATAATTTAAAAATGGCATTGAAATTATTTGAAGAATTTTCAGTAAACTTTCTCTAATAAATGAATCTTTCTCAAAATATTAGTATTTATTACCCATAATAATAACATTTGATAAAAAGAAATATAATACATATATTATAATCGGTAGCTTATTAGTTATACTATTGCTTTTCCCTGTAACGGACACCTGTTGCCCCGATCTTGTCATTTTCCGTATGTGACTTTGAGGTGTCATTTGGAATTTTGTTTTCTTACATTTCTTAAATTTGGTTGCCTACAATTAACTAAGACAATTGAAAATATTCTAAAATAAAATTTAACTTCTAGGCTATAGGGTTTGAAATGGTTTTATTTTAACCTTAATAAAATAACAGTTATTTTTACCAAGAACAATTTCGTCAGACACTTGACCGTTCAAAACTCTTATCTTCTAAATTGACTCATCTTGTGTGAATCAAACTTGATAAAAAAACTAATTTGCTTCCACTTTTAAGATATACTTGATGTGTTTATCTACAATACATATTTTCTAAATACTATTCCACAATATTTTCCTATTTGGATTGCTTTATCAATATTATCGAACTCGAATGTAATCTAAATATCTCATACAAATGTTGCAAATAAAAACAAATTGTAGAATAAGATGACAATTAACGGAATGAAAAGACTACTGACACAACATTTGAATTACAAAAATTCAAAATGTTATAATGAAATATAACAATCGTGAGCTAAAACTGTTAAATGTCTAATAACAATTCTTGTATATATATCAATATATAACCTGACTCTCGGAATCGGCTCCAAAGATTTTCATGAAATTTAGTATACAAGGGGTTTCGGGAGCGATAGATCGATCTAGATTAGTCATAAAATATAGTCGGTATTTGCACGCTCGGGAATAAGCATCGTGGTCAAGCGGCCAAGGTGCAAGATCAACAATCACAGGTGTTCAGGTTCGAATCTCGGTCGCATACAAAGTTTACTTTTGTTTTTTTTTTCAATATTTATTCAAGTTTTTAGTTTTCTTAAAAAAGACGCAAAATTGACAATCATAGGTATCCGGGTTCGAATCCCTGTCGGATACAAAGGTTTATTTTTGTTTTTTTTTTGTATTTATTCAAGTTTCTAGTTTTTTTTAAATTGTACTTTTCAACCAAAAACTCCGAGCGAAGCTCGGTGGCCCAGGTACCACAATTAATACAAACAATAGAACATGAATATATCTACACAAGAAGCCCTTATCTAAGCGGAATAATATAGAACCTATGGCCTAGGACCTTCCTAAATATTACGCCTACGTTCAAACACATACCTCTTTATAACTACCAAGTAAGTCATAATGATTTAATAGCAACACAACTTGAGAGAGGATGATAGCTTCCCACTGAAACAACTATGTCACTTCTAATATTCTAATATATATGTCTATATGTATATATATATATATATATATATATATATATATATATATATATATATATATATATATATATATATATACCCACGAGGAGCCGCCTCGAGAGGCCACAAAATATCTCTCCTCATACAGTAGTATCATAAATGAAACGTCAAAACCGAAACCGTTAATAGCCTACATCAATTACAGGATCGTAGCAAGGAATTAGTTGTTCAGATATTAGCTATTAGTAACAGGTCGTGACGATGCCGCCTCTACTTCATGCTATAGAGCACTCGTACACAAATCGTGACACGATCGTGTAAACTGTAAACCGTTCCTATTTATTTATTGTGGGCACTTCCTGAGTATGTTATATCGTTAAGCTTGAACGCTATCTTCAATTTCTATTATAAATATAAATATTTAATTGGTAGGTATAATGTAAATAAGTACATATATGTAAATTATTTTTTCGTACTGTTACTATAAAAATAATACTATATTGAACCTTTATCAATACTTAATTTTATTCTTTAGTTCGGTTAGGTTTCTTAATAGGCGGTTATTTGATTAGTGGCACTTGTAACTTTACTATCCTTTTTTGCGAGACTAGCTACTACTTAGCTATATACTAGCAATTGACTGCAGCTCTTTCTATGTAGTTTAATAATAACGAATTTTCATTTTTTTTTTAGTTTGTTTTGGCCCTTCATGAATTGAATTTCCGAAAAATTCTTTTAGTGGATAGTGACAAGGAATCTACCACTACCTGACAAATTTTAAGTTTTGTAGCATTTATACTTTCTGAGATTTCGTTTTTTCGTTAGAGGTTTTAGTTTTTATATAATAATATAATTTAAACACTGGTAATAATATATTATATATTATTACTATAATAAGTTATAAATACTTCAATTGTATTGTATAGTCGTTAAGTATATATAAAATATTAAGTAAAGCTTCCCATACCCCTTAAGGGATAAACCGAGTCCCCAGACACGGACACGCTCTCCCATCACATGCATACTCGTATGTATGCAAATGAAAACATGTAGAGTGGATAACGCACCCGCGACTGTTCTTGCACACTCAGAACAGCAAGCACTACAACCTGTATGTGTTAAATAAAGAAATAACTTTTATGTGCAACCTTTACTTTTAAACAAAATAGTTTTTTTGATTTTTTTATTCGACACTTCTTTACAATTATTCGAAAAATTAAAATATTAGACCAAAAAAATAGTCATAAAAACGCGACAAAAATCCGAAACGATATTTTAAATATAAAATTGCCAAATATTTTCCTAAATCTAAGAATTTATTGTGTAATCCTCACTTACTTGATATTATAATTACGAAAAAGATATATACTGTCGAATTGAGAACCTTTTTGAAGAAGTCGGTTGAAAATGAAATAAATATCTTTGTTAATTTCTCCTTATTAATGCATCAATCGATTATAGGATCAATATGTTTTTGCATATATCTACTCGTACTTTATGGGCTTTACAGTGACTTTGGCTATTTTTAACCGACTTTCAAAAAACGAGGAGGTTCTCAATTCGTCGGAATCTTTTTTTTATGTATGTTCACCGGTTACTCGAAGACACGTGAACCGATTTGGAAAATTTTTGTTTTGTTTGAAAGGGTATACTTTCCATATGGTCCCATATAAATTTTATCGAAATCAGTCGAACAGTTTTTAAAAAAACCAATAATAAATATATTTTTTAAACAAATTGTTTAATCGAATATGTTATTAAAAACTTTCTTCCTACAAATTACCTGCTTATTACGTCTACACTAAAAATATAAAAATAAACACTTTGAGAAAAAAAATAAAACCGTCTATCCAGGCACTAAAATGTAAAAAATAACTAAACGGGGGTTTTCATTTAGAATAGATACCTAATCAGATATTTTCGAAGTCGGTGCCAGCCGACAATATTTTAAGATATGAATATCTAATAGGTAAATATAATTATGTATTTTACGTATCAAAATATATTAGATTTCTTATGCGTTGGCTGGCTGGTCATATCTTGGTTTAACCACTTCCCACATGCTTTTCTTATCTTTAAGTAAAACGTTTAACATATAAAGTCACAATAATTTGGTTCATTGAATCTGTATTATGTTAATAAAGGCATTGCATACTTATTGCTACTTACTCAGGGATAGCGCTGTCTGCGCGCTGGTGCCTGGCAACGCGTTCGCTGCCCGCTGCGACCGCCGCGATGTATTCAGAGATAAAACCGCATGAATAAATAATTACCTATTACTATCTCTATTCGCGATTTCAGGATAGATGGAAAATTATGAACTGACCTCTTGTTTCGCTGTTTCTGGACAATTTATTGTAGGGGAGATGATGATCTCCTTAAGGGAAAATCTTTACTGTGTTCAAAGTTTTAGACAAAAACACAAGATTTAAATTGTTAAGGATAGTGAATTAACTTTTCTTTGTAACTGCATACTTATTTGTGGTGATTTGTATGTGGTTTATTAGTTTCGTCATTTTTAAAAAAAAGGTTAGTAAGGGATCGTTTTATACATACATGTGTATAAAACGATCCCTGGGAAGGGTTAAAATGATCCCATCATCATTTTATACCCTACAATATTTAATACTAACTAAATAAAACACCCAGCTGTTTATTTTAATCATATGTATTGCTTAAAGCAACAACAATATTTAAGCGTGTTATACATAACATTTTAAGTCTTGAGTTACATTGGAGATAATTTTTTTACTACTAAATCAAAAAAATTAAAAGTTAAATAATTGTAACAAACGTTTTAAGGTTTTTATAACTAACAAAATATAAATAAACAAATAAACTTTTCTTCATAATTAAAAAAACAATAAAGACAGTTCCTCAGGCCAATTTTGGCGAGTGGGTTTACGTTTATAAACTCGCGGCATGATCTGTAAAAATAATAATTCAAAGTAAAAAACTTTTTTTAAAAACAGCTTTAATTTAAATGCTCCAAAAAGAAGAAAATAAACTTTAAAACAAATCAAACCCATCAATTTATTGAATTACTTAATTAATATGATTTAAAAGCGAAGTTCCAGTGGCCATTTTTTAAGCTTCATCTTCAGACCCTCGTAATCATATATAATGGAAATTACTCATGATAAAAAAATACTAGCCCAAATTCAACTGTCCTACCATTTACCATCAAGTAGTTCCAGTCTCTACACCTTGGCTCCACCATCAGATCAGCTCGATAGTATCATAATATTGCATTGTCACCGGACTAACATAAGTATGCAAAATTTCAGCTCAATCGAACACCGGAAAGTGGGTCAAATTTAACGTTCAAATTAAGAAATTAATTTCAAACTAATTTTTTTCCTTTATTACTCTATTACTCTGTACTCTGTTGTCGAATACATACACTATTGTATCTAATAGAGTAATCTAATCTTGGCCATATTTATTAATAACTTTGTGCTCTAACTATATATCAACAATTTTATAACGCTGTAAGATTAGCAATAAATGAATGAATGAATGAATGAATGAATGAATGAATGAATGAATGAATGAATGAATGAATGAATGAATGAATGAATGAATGAATGAATGAATGAATGAATGAATGAATGAATGAATGAATGAATGAATGAATGAATGAATGAATGAATGAATGAATGAATGAATGAATGAATGAATGAATGAATGAATGAATGAATGAATGAATGAATGAATGAATGAATGAATGAATGAATGAATGAATGAATGAATGAATGAATGAATGAATGAATGAATGAATGAATGAATGAATGAATGAATGAATGAATGAATGAATGAATGAATGAATGAATGAATGAATGAATGAATGAATGAATGAATGAATGAATGAATGAATGAATGAATGAATAAATAAATAAATAAATAAATAAGATCAAATGTAAAATTTGACTATTACAAACATACATACACACATTCATACATATATATAATATGATTCCAGGGATCGTTTTATGCACACTAAGAGGGATCATTTCACCTCAAACATCAAATTTCAAGACATCGATCAAAATATAATCTTCAAATACAACGTGCGGTATTCAGACATTGCTTAAATATAGCTGAACGTTAATGGAATCCGCCAATAAAACAATATTTCAATAAATCTTAACTTGCAAAAAGTAATGAAACTCTAAAAATAGACTTACCATAGGTTAGAAGCAGGTTTTTTTTTAATAAAACCACGGTAAGTGCTCACACCGCCATGACATGGAGTTGCGGGGATGACGTTTGTTGCGTATTTGGATTGATGTCGCTAGTTTCGTATACGGTGGGGAATCATTTTACCTATATGATATATGGATGATATGATGATATAGGGATCGTATTACACGCATTTCCCCTACTACCTCGTATTTTTTTAAATTAAAACTGTCTTCAGGGTAGCTACTCATAATTTGTAGAGTGATTTGCAAGAAGAAGTAAAATCATCCGATTTTATTTCAAGAAAAACCTTGAATTAAAGAAAACTTATGCATTAAAGGCATTCATGCATTCTATAGTGTTTATATATCTATACTATACATATATATTATAATAAAATTCTAACAGAGTCCAATCTATACATTAAATATTTTTTGAAATCTTATGGAAATAGTCATCATTATTCATACAAAGGCCGAATCTATGGTTTTAAATTTTTTGTCTGTTTGTCTGTCTGGGAACGTATCACGAAAAAACACTGGGCAGATTTTGATGAAATTTGGTATGGTGATAGCTGGTTATTCGGGTCAATATATAGAATATTTTTTAATGCGAGAAAATATTTCATCTCTGAGGACTCTCTACTAAACATTAAAAAGTAACTAGGGACGAACTCGAGCGGAGCGAGGGTGATCGCTAGTTTTTAATGTACCTATCTATTAAATCATATGTCACTTAGTCGGGGGACGATGGTCAAGAATACGATGATTATTATATATGATTATTTTTATCTAATGTTAACCTGTGCCGGTGGGCCTACCTCAACTTCTTCGTTGTATTCGCTAGCTTTAAGCTTAGCAAACTACGTGTGAGTTATTATTTAAATATAACATCTCCATAATATATTTATTATGGAGATGTTATATTTAAAATGTGCCATTGCAGTGAAGTATCATATCAGCATGATTGTCTTTCTCAGAAATGACAAATGCCTATTACAATTTTTGCTTCTATATTTAACGTAACTAATTAAGTTAACATACTATACTTTTTTTTTACATAAATGAAATGTATTTTCGTCAGATTAGAATATGCACACATATTATTTTCAATTGATGTATGGCTTTGTCATATTTTAATTTAATTTTATGAAAAATTTAATTTTACTAGCGACTAATTAGTAAGGTAAGTTTTAATTTTTTGAGCGGAACCTTAATTTTTTTTTAAAAATAAAAGTGACTAAGTTACTCCTTATAACATCAGCTATCTGCCAGTGAAAGTTTCGTCAAAATCAGTCCTACTTTTTCGGAGATTAGCCGGAGAAGACAGGCATATAGACAAACAAAAAAATTTAAAATTGTGTTTTTCTTATAAGAACCTACCATATATAATTTCGTATGCATTCAGTAAAAAGCTGTTATTTTGACATCACAAACAGACACTTCAATTTTATTTGCATAGATTAAGTCATATAATATGATTTGTATTCATTAATCATAAAAATAAAACTAACGAATTGATGATGGATGTATTCATTGTCTTTGTCAATTGTCCCACCAGCGTAAAGCTGCAGCGTAAACAACAGTGTAAAGTTACTTAGCGACCTAATAAGTGCTTTATTTAATTTTACTTCACAAGCACTTTTACTTTGTAAGTTTCTTAAGATAGTTTTAAATTTTTACTATTCGTCGAAAAAATTCATAACTTTAATTGATAGGAATTATTCATAAAAAATACAGAATATATCGTAGGTACTCGTAGAGGGTCAACATCAATGATTCAAATACCTATATTAACTCTCACTATAGTTTAATAAATAGGCTGTTAGTACACAGTAATAACCATATCTCGTGCCGGCCGCCATTACCGACAATTAGCCGCGTGCTTTAGTGCCGATGTTCCAACAGTCTTGCGTAAACTCAACACCACTCCGCCGCAGACTCGCGGGCACAGGTGTTACACTTGCATAGGGACTGACTGACTGACTCTGTCATTTGACTGTACTCAAAAATGGACTATGCCAAATTTACTCAACCATAGAAATGTAATCTGTGGTAATAATTTAGACAACAAAAAAAACTATGAATTTTTATATTTGTTTTCATGGATGGCCAGCACTAATTGAGCACTAAATTAATGCTTGATTAATTTGACGTTACGTTATGCGGTTACCGTATTCGGCAGGAGCACTGCTAGCTCAACTAAAAGCTAGCAGTTTTCTAATTTTCTGTCAAAATATAAGAGCATCAGATTTTAGCTTTCAGCACTAAATTAACACTAAATGGGCACTAATTTATGCACATAGTTTTAAGTGATTCTGCTCACTTTGCCTTGCTAGCTTTACATACTATACGTGTTTGATTGCAAGTAAAAAATAAATGTAAAATCTTCTAATATATAAATATTTCGTGTCACGGCTTTGGTTGCCCTCCTCCGAAATGGCTTGACCGATTTTAATGATTTTTTTCTGTATATTTGGTAGGTATCAGAATAGGTCGTAAAGTATTTTTCACCCTCCTACCTCCACCCCCCAATTTTAATCGCGATTTTAGTAATATCCATATAAGTTAATATAATACATATAATAACATAGGGACTAACCCGAGTGAAGCAAAAGTCTTAAAAGTCATTGTTATGACAGGTTATTTCTCATCCATATCCCCGTGAGACATATGGGAGTAATGTTAATACGTTTTTAATTAATAAAATTTAGTAATATGAAATATTGCAAACATTTACAATAATTTAGTTCAGCATAGTAAAAGTTCCATGTGATTTATACGTTATATTTAACTAGTGAACCAATTAAATATACCGTATAATTTGTACTGCACTATTGAGCGTGGAATAAAAACCATAGAAGCATGGGCATTTAATGAAATTATAACCAAATCGTACCCTCCGGCGCATCGACGCTCGCACACTAATCACCGGTCACCGTAACTGACAATTAGCGATGTTATGGATCTTATGCCCTCGGCGATAAAGGTCACACTAGTTTATCTAAGTATACTTATACAACAATAGATTTCGGTAGTCATTTAACTGATTGATTGTATGTTTGTTTATTTGGCTTTTTGGGAATAATCCAAAATTATTAATAATAAACACTCATATTAATTATAATATATGTATGAATTCAGCCCTTCTCAACGTCCCATTGCTGAGCACGCATTAATTATATATATGCAATTAAATGAGCAAAAGTTTCGACATTTGTATTGAGTTGTAAATAAATCACTATACAATATATGCACAGGTACACTATACACTAATATTATACAGAGGAAAATTTGTGTCTTTGTATGTTTGAAATGAATAAGTTTAAAAGCTACTGAATCGATTTAGGTGAAATTTCGTAAAAAGATAGTTTGAGACCCTGGAAAGCATATTTTTATTCCAGAAATCATCCTTTAAGGGGGTAAAAATACGGATGAATGTATGTTTGAGGGTCGCTAACTTATAATATAAGAATATAATTGTTTTAATAAAATATAATACCATAAAGCTCCTTTTAGTAAAATATAACATTTTTTTTATTAACATTAAAATATTAGAATCTCTTAGATCTCATAGGTAGAATAAAATTCAGAGCAAGTAGTGATCTACAACTAGTCTTGCGTCCGTGTCCGTCAAGCGGCGGGCTATAATTTAGCAATTACGCCGACCATCACGCTACTGCTGTATTGTGTGTATGGAAATGCATATCGTGCGGGGTGATTGGAAGTATTATCTGAGAAGTGTCTAATCTTTGGAAATCAGTCAGTACCATATATATACGTTCATAAAAACTATCTAGGTCACTCTTTTATCCAGTAAATAACCAATAAGCTTACTAAACGAGAAATATTATAATAGACAAACAAGAATAACACAAAACTTGTTACTGTTAGTGTAGTAATTGTTGGCGCATTTGAAGAAGAAAAATTAATTGGCTTAAACTATTCAAACTTCATGTTTATAATAATAAGTACCTGGGCCACCGAGCTTCGCTCGGAGTTTTTGGTTAAAAAGTACAATTTTATTAAAAAAAACTAAAAACTGGAATAAATACAAAAAAAAACAAAAATAAGTTATACCTTTGTATCCGACCAGGATTCGAACGCGGACACCTATGATTATCAACCTTGCGTCTTTAAAAAAAACCAAAAAACTTGAATAAATATTTAAAAAAAAACTTTGTATGCGACCGACATTCGAACCTGGACACCTGTGTTTGTTGATCTTGCACCTTGGCCGCTTGACCACGATGCTTATTCAGCGTGCAAATTACCGACCATATTTTGCGTGGAATAGCAAAAGAAAACTGCATGAAAACTCGAAAATACGCGTTTTCTTAGACATAAGACTAATCTAGATCGATTTACCGCCCCCGAAACGCCCTGGACACTAAATTACATGAAAATCGTTGGAGCTGTTTCCGAGACTCAGATTACAATTTAAAATTGTATTTGCATTTGCATGTTTGCAATTTGTATTTGCATTTTCATACTTTACTGTCCTTTTGTATTAATTATAATATTTATAAAAATCTACTTTCTCCATTCTATTCTAAAAATCGTGAAATATGTATTTCTAGATCTAAATAGAAGTAATATTTTTCATTTCTGTTCTTCATCTATTTCACAAAAATATGTATATACTTATATAAACATAAGTATACATACATAAGGCAAATCTGAGTTAGAAAACTTACATACAACAATCTACCCTCGAGCTGGTCATAAATATTTCGATGATATTTAACGCAACCTCATCAATTAATGTACGAAGAGAAATCATATCAATCACAATTCGTGTGAAATTCGCTGGCATAAATCAGAGCAGTGCCCGCGAGGCGCGCGCGCGGCGTCGCGGGTCGCGCATCAAACGCTTCATGTAGACAGACCTAGATAGAGGCATTAATTGGCAGGTAGCGCTCATTCACTCGTCACGCTACCGCACCAGTGTGTTCCTATTGGCTCTTTATAAATTCATCTATTATGAATAAATAAATTTATACAATAAAATTTAATATTTCATATAAAGAAATAAGACTGCTGTGAAACACATAAATAACTCGGAGATGACGCGGCCGTTCATAGCTGTGATCAACAGCTCAAAAAATTTTGTATACGTCATATAGGTATGATTGCGAAGTACTCATTGACCAAAGTTAATTTTTGTCACTAATAAAAATAAAAAATTACGGAAAATATATTTTAGAACTCATTATTTACTTGTTCTCTGCTTAGGCGATGTTTTATAATGATATAATAATAGGTATATATATTTTTTTATTTTTTTTTTCATAAATATCAATTGCTAGAAAGTAAATTATTGTAAATTTATTAATTATTGTAAGTAATTATTATACGTATAGCACCACCCAATAAAATTTATTTAAACTAACTTCTTTTACTTCCTGATAAGTCCCACAAGAAATGTTATGCGTGTCATATTCATTCATAATAATTACGAGTATAATATTGTTATTTAGTAAGCGTTTTGGGATTTGCCGATCTATTGTAGATTTTTAAAATATAATATTAGTTAAAGAGCAAAACGAAACGTTCCCATTAAAGTTCACATTTAATAGCATAATTGCCGGTTACCCGCACATTAATAATAATTGACGACGCTTCGTTTTGAATTTCTTTCATACGGAATAACTGATTATCCAGACACAGTCCGACTCAATAATTCAAGACATTCATATTTTTTGTTTTAAAGTTTCACATACAATGCGAGCAATAAATATATACATATGTTGGGACATTAACATACAACACCATCTAGTTCCATGGTAAGCTACGAGGCCTGTGTTATGGATACCAGATAGTTGATACACTACACATATATAACTTTAAACACATACATATTATAAATATAAACACCTATGACTGGTGTGCAAACATTCGTGCTCATCACACAAGTGAATGTCCCCAGAAGTCACTCGAACAGACTCGAACCCGCGACCGCTGTCACAACGAGTAGGATCTCTACAAACTGAGCCAAGCATGTCGTTAAAATAGAAAAAGAAATATTGCAAAACGGAAAACAATACAACTTACAAGTACCTACAGATAAGAGAAATAAATTTAATTAAAATATGTGAAAAAGAAAATAAAAGTAAAAAAATCCCAGAAGTCCATTTGGTTGAAATATTGCTGAGTTTCCGGTTGAAAGTTCTTCTAAGAATGTATGGGTGTGGGAGGGGGGTGTGCGGGGGTGGTGGCGTGGTGGCGGTATGGTCTATTAGCGCGCATGACTTGCGAGCCTCCTAATCTGATTACACCTTTGTTTGCTCGTCACCAAATTATCAGAATAACTCTTTATACAAATAATTGTTATAAATAATTGCTCAATCACGGGCTGTCCGTCCGACGTCTGTGGACCCGTAGCCATTATAAAGCTTTTGTGGTAATTGTATTTATATTTTATTTTTCTTTTAGCGCGTTTAAATTATTATACAAAAGATACTCGTAACTTCCAATACAAAAAAAAGTTTTAAATAATATTTGTAAAAAATGTACATTCCGATACCAGGAATCCAACCCGAGCCTCCTGGGTGAGAGCCAGGTATCCTGGCCACTAGACCATATCGGATATACGTCGTAGAAGAAAACGCAGGTATGTAGATACTGTAACTCGAAAGTTTATATGCGTGTGTAATGTGTATTGTGTATGTTTGTTACTCCTTCATACCGAAACGGCTGAACGGCTGAAAAGTACACAAAATGACCTGGATTAATAGGTACATAGGCTACTGTAAGTACAAAAATTTTCCAAAAGGTGGCGCTACCGGTAATTGTATTGTAAATATAAGCACAGTCGCTAGTAATTTATATTCTTCTATCAATCTCTGATTATTGATGACTTATTTTATATATAATTTCGATGTCATATTTATAGTAAAACACCTTCCAAATCATATCAAAAGAGCTTGAATACCTATTAAGGAACCAACTAGTTCTAGATAAGAAAGGAAAATTATTTCAACTATTTTGCCTCATGTATCTAACTTATATTGTATTAATAACTCGTAGGTATTTGGTGTGGTAGAGTCGGAAAATTCTAATTATTCAGTAATGTAAACAAATGTCCCCATAGTTTTTATAAGAAACCCGATGCTCGTCGTTAACGGCAACACAAAACTAATGGCGGCCACATACGGAGCTGTCGCACCACACATATCCGGGGCAGGAGACAAAAGTAACAAGGGCACAAATCACGCAGTACATATTGTAACATAAGACAGTATAATCGTAACGAGTTAAAATTACTTCGATGGTTTTACTATAGTATCATAGAGTTAGTTATTGACGAGATATAGGCAGCCCATAGGTGGTAGCCCAGTGGTAATACGCTCGATTGGCAAACCGAGTTAAGCGGGTTCAAATCCCGGGTCTTAAACCTCTTCGTGCGGGACTTCGTGAAACATCCCCTCCATCCCTCATCCCTCACATTAAACATTGGGCCCGTGCCCAGCAGTGAGACCGTAAAAAGGGCTGAATACATCACATTAAAATGGAATTTTTAAAAATACCATATTATTGGTACATAATAAAAATTATTCTTATATTTAAAAATATCCATGGTTTTGTTTATGTTAATTATATTTTAAGTATTATGTATTAGGAGTAGAATGCTCGTATATGAGTGTTACAAATAAGCTGAAAGTGAACGGTCATAGTTCAAGAACGCAAAACCACAGGCTACGAGCTTCGAGCCTTGGAAGAAATTCTCACGGATGCCGAACATGCCGGATGATTTGCTGATAAAAAATAATACTGAGAAAATATTTATTTAGAAATAATATCTGAGATATTGATTTACAAAACTGAAGGTGTAGTAGATCAACTTCTCACAGCTGGACTAATATTTTTTGTCTCCCTACGATCATCATCAAGACTGTAAGAAATATTACTAAATAAGAAAGATCACGTAAAACGATTTCAAAATATCCTTAAAAATATTATTATTTCACCCATAGATAAAAAAATTCACGTGGACCACTCATAAAGCCAATCAATAAAATCAATTCACAAATAGCGTAATGATATAATGATACAATAACGATGATGATATTATCTTCTTCAACTTTGTCTCGTAACTTATAAAGAAAATATACACCCAAATTAGGTACTTCGTCTATATAAAAAGTCGGATAATGAATCCAACTGTACCGTACGCGGACACAGAGCGGTTCCTCTTTGCTCATATAATAGACTTCCTATGAATCATGAGAATTTCTACCCAATAAATTCAATAGCTTCCTCTTGACCCTACCCGGGACTCGAACTCGCTGTTTCATGATCTGCATTACACAAGTTAGCTATTAAATCAATGAAGCAGTCATTTATAATATTAAGAAATATACCAATACAAAGACAATAGTACTAAAGCAAAAACAAAAGTCAAACTACTCCGACCGCGGCATAAACTCGGCAGAGCTGTAACAACATTTTGACATGCGCTCTTATTCATCTGAACCACTTTTGATGACCATTCGCTATATTTATTTTAATAGTCCAAGACACGATATTTTATTAGTGACAGTAACAATTTAAATTTAAAGTTCTAATTACTACATTTTAGTATTTTAAGGTATGGACCTTATAGTGAGGCTTGTGGTTGGATTTTTTTTTATTTATTATTTTCAAAAAAGTGCAAACTAAATTTAAAATTTTTACATTACAAACGTTAAAAATATATGCGGTAAAATTATACTGTAATACTGGGAATATTTGCTTAATTACAAATCAGCGATCTTCTCCTGGACTATAATATTAATTCACGCTTCTGGTAATTACCAGATATAAAAATCATTTATTTTCTTATGTTGTCACATCGATATGAAAATCAAAGAGGGCATTGCAATTTTCTCTTCTCTTTAGGATTCCGTGGACAAAAAGCAAAAGCGGACTAGGATCCGTATGTGACAGTCATTTTCCTGGGAGATTATTGGAACTGTATTGCACAACTTTCGTATGTGACGTTATCATGTGAACTGCTAGACAATATAGTCAAATGAGAAAACATTAGCGGCACTCTATACCTACCTGAGGGTAGAAAAAAATAATTAAATCCACATAAGTATATGGGGTTTTGCTTCACCAATAGTTGCTGAGTTACCTATATGTTTTTAAGGTAGTAAGAATTATAGTTTTTCATTAACATTTTAAGTTGCTTAATATAAAAAAAAAACCTTAGTAAATGCAAGGATACCAAAGTCTCTTAACTTCAAGAAAAGCAGAAATCTAAATTCAATAATATTTTAATTACAAATGTGTAAATATATTATGTTCCCACGCTTAATTTCAGAGTTCAGACTACATGGTAAGACAAGAAACGAGGAGCATGGTGGGAGCGCGCGTCCGGCGCAGACCCGCGGCTCAGCGCACAAATCAAATAAATATTCAAGCAAAGCAAAACTCATTTAAACACTTGAAAATATTACAATATACATTTTCGGTAACATTTCTCGACTGCCGTAATTAATCGTGACTTAACCGAAGTTATATTTATAACAAAACAAAAATAAACTCTAACACTCTAGCTATAAAGTCAAAAATTGTTCGTTTTAGCACACTTATGGATTTTGCACTCTATATGTGAATGATAAAGTCGAAAATAGATTGTGCTGTAAATTATTTAGTATATAAGAAAAATGCCAGCCGTCAAAACAATGTGGCAAGAGTTGCCGCGTTCGTCCGAAGTCGGCCCCCGCTGAGAGTGTTAGGGAGGTTTCACACTGTTGCACTACTGCGATTATGGACCAGCCGGTACGTGTGGACAGACATTATGTTATTACAGACTGAAAAGATATAATTTTCATTATACACAGTGATAGCAATCAAGACAAGCACAGAAAACACTGGGTATATACCTATACACTTTGAACGAGATCAATATTTATACGATCGATATAAATTTCAAAAATATACCAAAATATCCCAAGCAGCATTCTAGCTCTTGATTGTGGCTATATCTCTATTGTTATCTAATTAAACTAAATAAATAAAACTTGGGGAACACAACGATATTATAGTTTATTTAGAAAGAAATTTTATTTTGATATTTAGTATCAAAAAAGCGACAATGAAGATAAGATCATTTGCTAAATGTTGTTAACGGAGCATGACTACTCTTACAAAACTTTGTCTAGCAACTGTATAAAAAGAAGTCCGAACTAACTAATGCTATGAAGCATTAGTTAGGACGATTTTGATTTGTTTTAAAATATTCTGCATATATATTTTATTAAATATATAATTTAAACAAATGTAAAAAGTATATTAATTGTTCTATTTTATTTGTCACAAAAATGTATTAACTGTGTGTAATTGTATAAATTTTTTTTTGTTCTTTTAGATGTCAATGTTGTACTAATTTAATAGCATGTTGTAATTACCTGTAATTAAAAGTTCAATCATCATGTTCCTATAGTAATGAAAATAAAATTATAGGTAATTTATTATTGTAACTTTTGTTGGTAATTCTAAATATTTTTAGATTTAATTAAAATTAATAATTCTAAATTTTTTAGATTTAATTAATAATTCTAAATATTTTTATTTATTAATAAATAAATTAATTAAGTCTGGACAGTGGGAAGTGTATACGCCACATTAATACTTTGCAACATTTGACGTTGATAGAGATCTCACTGAGTACTGACTAATGAAGAATTAATAAAAAGCAACAAGATAAAATACAGCATAGGAGCCTATAATCTACACATATTAATAATAAGTGTGTCAGCTTGTAATTTTGTAATAAATGATACTGGACAAACAGAACATTCTGTATCCAATATAACTTAAAAAAATCTAAGTTGAAATCCGTCTATTTCCAACGGTTTTAATAGGACCTATACATGCGATACAATCCTTAATTCTGAGTCATATTTATATTTGCCGTGTCAGTTTGGACAAAATCTGACGTGAAAAATGTTGATTTCTTTTATCTTTTGCTAAATATGATGATAGTAAGTTTTTAATTAAAATAAAATCATAAATTATATTAAAAGTTAATGGAATATAAATACTATTGTTACAGGTTTATAACTTAAGTACAGCAAATATACAATTACAGGTGATTGTAATAGGGTCGTAAGTATTTATTGTATACTAATCGTCTAATTTCCATACAAAATAAAATAGACTAGGTTCTAAATAATTACAAGTAAACAATTTAAACTACGAATATTGCAGGAAACGTAAGTCTCTGGAGTAGAAACCCAATCAAGTGCAATTACTAACCCGCAAAACGACGATACGATTGACGTGAAGCGTGTCAAAGACAGGTGCGCAGGCGCAGGCGACGCGACTCTACCTAGCATTTCAATTTAAACTAAAAGTAGAACTGACTTAAACGTTTAATTGATTATCAAAAGGAGTGTGATATAATTTGAAAAATACATATATACATAGATTATTTATTATATTCATGGCATATGTTCTTAATAATGTAACTCCAAAACTGTTTCGACTGTTTGAAAACTTTCTTTGTCGACGAGATATACTGCAAGGAGATTTCAATTCCATAGATTGACAGTAAAGTATACAACTTATTGTCCCGGTAGGCTTCATTTGAAAATTGTTATATGGCTCACGCCGAGCAACAATTTTCTCTTATCTCGACACTGTTTACCGAAAAGCAGATATTTATTTATAAATTTTCACTTGCTTAATGTAACAGGAAATACTCGTATAAAAATATTTCTTTCTGGTATCCATAACACAAGCCTCGTAGCTTACCATGGAACTAGATAGTGTTGTGTTAATGACCCAACATATTTTTATTAAACAATTTTGCTCTGATATATGCCATAGGCTAAAATAATGAGAGCGATAAGAGAATATTATTATGATGTGCAGAAACCATAAGCTCCACTAGAAACACAACGTGTAGCCTCGCATACATTACACAGTACACACGTAACGTATACAGTGACGTGAGAAATTAACTTGAAAGAGCATTTCCGTTACTACTAGTTGGATAAATTGGATAACTGTGAAGGTTTCTATTGTACATACGTATGTATGTATTATAAATAGCTAGGATCGACCCGCGGCCCCGCTCACGTGTTTATTCCTGTGTAGGTACTATTTTCTGTACTTATTAGTTTAAACAAGTAAAAAAATCCCAGTAGTTCAGAAATATACATATTTTTGTTTCACTTTCGACAAACCGATCAGAAATGGACGGAAATTTTACAAATATACCTACACAAATTATTTGCGGAAATTTTGCGTAATATACGAAAATTATACAACCGAGCCGAGTATTTCTTTTTTTTTTAAAGTTAGTGAAAAAAATGGGAGATTAGCTTCTATCATTATCTCCGTTTTCGCTCGTAAAGGTTCTGGCATAAAAATGTAATCAATTGCAAGTGTCTAAATGCTCTCACACATCTCTCACACAGTCTCACGTTAATGCAACCTTCAAAACAAACGATCCGGATCATTTCAAAATAATTATTCCTATTTTATAAGCTCTGAACGTTTTATTGGTCACATAAACAGTAAACTAGTGAACGCTACATTCCCAAACGGTCGCTCATTTCTGATGATATAATTAGATACATGCTGAGCACTAGCTCTTGTACCTACGTGACTTTCTTTGAATAATAAATAATAAATATATTGGGACATTAACACACAGCACCATATAGTTCCATCGTAAAGTAGGAGGCTTTGTTATGGGTACCAGACAGCTGATACACCACATATATATATATATATATATATATATATATATATATATATATATATATATATATATATATATATATATATATATATATATATAATACATACATATTATAAATATAAGCACCCATGACTGGAGTACAGATATTCATGCTCATCACACAAAGTAATGCCCCCAGTGGGACTCAAAACCGCGACCGCTGGCACGGCAAGTAGGATCACAACAAACTGAGCCAAATGTGTTGTCAAATTTCATCAGAAAGGACCATTTATTTCTATGTTTTTATATTCTTATCAGCCTGTATTACTTAGGTACGTTTTTACTGTTAGCATGGAATAGGTAGACTATATATACTTGGTATAGAAAAGTAGGTAAGTATTTAAAAAAAACCCTTACTTGAGAAATAATTGATTACCCTTAGAAACTTCCACCCCCTTTTTCACCCCACCCAGGGATTATTTCCGGGATAAAAACTTCTATGTCCTTCCCAGGATCTCATACTATCTCCATAGCAAAATTTCATCTAAATCGGTTCAGTAGTTTAAGCGTGAAAAGGTAACAGACAGACAGAGTTACTTTCGCATTTATAATACTAATACAGATTGGTAAAACGTTAGTATACGTAAGTAAGTAAAATAAAAGTATTTATTTACTAAATACGTTTGGAAGTGAATGCAAACTTTTACTACACAGGTGATTATCATTTAACTATATATTTAGTTTGAATAACTCGATAAATCTCCGCGCGTAATGCCAACGACAAAAACTAGTTCAAAAAGATAAGTACGAGCTCAACACGAAGTATGTAATATAGTATTTGCAATCTGGTTTCCAGTCATTTATTGGATATTAGCAATTCATTTACAAGGTATTTTTTGCGATATCTCGAACTCGTAATAATCGATATAACGAACACCGCACAGCTTCCACTGCGACTGATTTATTGCGCTGTCCGTTGGAAATCTTGTATTTTAATGTCTTTGGAGTGAGACTTTCGGTTCTCAGTCATATTACTAAAGTTCTCTATACGTGATACTATGCTTCTCAACGTATAAATGTATTTCGGAAATTGTATTAGTGTCACGTAAGTAAAGTATATGTTCGTCAGTTATGTATATGGCATACAAACACTTACCTCATATAGAAAGATCTTTCTCAAGTAGGTACGACAACGCTAGAATACCTACAAAATTAATGGAAAAAAAAAGTAAATTTGACTACTACCAGTTACTATACTACTGGGCTGTTTTAGTGCGGTATCCTATATTGATATGTTACGCGAGTGTGCGACAAGCCATACGTATATTTGCAATCAGCAAGGACGAATATTTAATATATCCATTTATCTGGGGAAATAGAATATAGATAGATATACATTAAAGCTGTTTAATCTGTGAGAAAAAATAAGTTTCACTCTTATATAGAAATCCTAATCTTATAAAAATATACATAGAAACCTAAATCGGTATCCATTACTAGTAGACTATATCTAACAATCCGCTATTGATCCATCCCTTCGCAACGTCAAATAAACTATGTGATTCCCACATGAATTGATGCAAAATAAACAGTATACTATATCACTCTCCGGCCCATAAATAATCTTTATGCAAATATCGCCGATCGGTTTCTCGACAGTTGCGTAAAAGTAGGATAAAACAACAAACACACTTTTGCATTTGAAATATTTATTAATCAGTAAGGATTACATACTCGTATACACAAGCCGTTTACACGTAGCTCTGTCTGCGGTATTATTTATAATATATCCTATGGATCCCGTACCATCCTTCCCTCAGTTCATCTCCTTAGAAGTTGAATTTTCAGAAACTCATCCATGTCCTCGCTTACATTTATATAAGAAACCTTGTGCAAAATTTCACGCTCCTAATGCCTGTCATTCAGACTGTATGCTATATGTATAGATAAAGATAATGTAAGCTCAAATAGTATGCATCTTCTATTGCGACAGTTATGGGCAAGTTGCTGCTAACAAAGCAGTTCCGCAGGCTGTGCGGGATGTGCGGGCGAGGGGTGGGGAGGGAAAATACGGGGGGGGGGGGGGTCTAGTCTGCAATGCGTGCGAATTCCTACCAATCTTTACATATTACACAAAACAGATTCATTTTAAGTATTATATTGCGGGTCACTACAATGTATCTCACGTCTAGCCGCAGCAAGCCAGATATGGAATGATACAGTCTAAACAACAGTATAAAGACGTTGTGTCACTGTCCTAATATAGAGGCCATAAGCTTACTTATATATGCAAATACTTATATTTATCATATACATACATCATATGAAGTAAGTTACAACAATATCTCCATTAATTAAATATCCACTTTAAAAACCAATCACCAGTTTTAAAATATTATTTATATTCAATATCCACAATCATAAAATTAAGGAATAAAATCTATACAAATAAAAAATTAAATTGTCTGTTTTTAATATCAAAGTAACAGCATTACTATGTGCATATAAAAGTATATACTGTTTTAGTCTGTCTATCCATTTGTTCCGGCTAAACTTCAAAACGGCTGGGCTAATTATGACGAGACTTTTGACATCGTTCATTTTTGAAAAAGAATTAGGAGTTCCGCGCAAAAACTTAAAACCCATGAAAGCGAGGGTAAGTCGCTAGTATGTAATATGAAAAAAAAAATTGTAGCCTTAATCAGAAATAACGTTCAATACATTGAAAATCTATTTCTATCCAAAGCTACGATTTAATTTACATCACAGACTATACAGAGATACATAATTTGTGTTTCTCGGAAGCCAAGTCCGCGGAGATGTAGTTGGAAGGTCGCTAGCCAACTAGTGCCAGCTAATGAATGTAAACTATCGAGACGTGACACGGACGGTTCCACTTGCTATCGGCCTGCGCCCTCACTCCTCGGTGCGAGGGCAGGGGCCGCGTCTGAACACCACTATATTACGAAATCTAATTAAAGACTTAAAACTCTACTACCGACTTTAGTTTACTATACCATAATGTAATATTATATGTATGTATATATTTTTAAATTGTAATAATGGGGAAGAATTTTGCCTATTTCTCCCGAACGATGTTTATTATTTATACTTTTTTAGAAATAAATTATAGAGTTTCAAACAAACTTTCGTCTCTAATTTACCCCCTTATGGGATTGAATTTCGAAAAATGCTAAAACACGTATTTATTTAATAATTGTATTGAAGAGCATTAATATCAAGTTTCAAATAATTCTGATCATAAATAATTCTTTGTCCATATAAACTTTATTACCCCCTTTTGCCCCTTTAAGGAATGAATTTCGAAAAATCTATTCTTATCTATATCTATTAGGATACCTACATCATATGAGGAAACGTTCTCCAAATTTCACGTGTCTACGACCAGCGGTTTACCGTTTAGGCTGTGTGTTAATCCATCAGTCAGTTATGATGAGATGCACCTCTCCTTCTCAATTCTTCCTTCAGCTGGTCTAACTTCCAGGTACAATACATTGCACAGATAAGGTGCGGATATAACAGAAGCAAAAAACAAGCTATAAAAGAGATATCACAATAAATTGCTTAACCTCAGACTGAATGTAAATAGGCCATACGTGTGGCGCCCTCCTTTCGAGAAATCTTCCCCATTATCAAAGTTGTTTAAAATTAAAATTAACAAATATTAGAAAGTACTTCGGTGCCATTTTTGTATTTTTGAAAATTATTATATAATTTTGTGGGTAGGTGATGCCTGTAACAACGATAAAACGCCTTTGAGATGTCTAAAACCTTAGTCTCTCCGTAACCAAGATTGCTGTAAAGCATTTAAAACGTCGGGAACAAAAAATAAAATAAATCCGCAAAAAAACCGAAAGGAGTTTTATTGCAAAATAATTATTTCTTTTACTGTTTGTTATTAATTATGTATTCTATGTATTATCTATGCGTATAATAAAATTCTGGGTCGAATCTGTACATAAAATATTTTCTGGAAAATCTTATTGAAATAGTCATTATAATCTATATAGAGGCTGAATCTATAGTTTTTAGAATTTTTGTCTGTCTGCCTATCTGTCTATCTGGGAACGCATCACGAGAGAAGTACTGGACAGATTTTAATGATGATTTGGTATGATGATAGCTGTATATTATGTGTATAGCTGGTTATCCGGGTCAACAAATAGGATACTTTTTACTGCGAGAAAATATTTCATCTCTGAGAGATAAACATTAAAACGTATAGAAACGAAATAATTTTTGAAATCAACTGTTACATATTGTGTACAGAATAAATATGCATACTAATTAATGTAGAAATGCCTATTTGCTTGTAATATGTTATGTCTCTATACTCGTATCTGGGGTTTTTCACACTAAAGTTACTGGACCGATTTTAACAAAATTTTGTGTAGCGATCACTTATTACTCGGGTCAAAAGGTCTGAATACAATATAAAATATTATGTATTACATAGTGTACTCTGTACAAGATTTTATACTTTTAATATTGATTATTCTTTAATATATAGCTATATTTTTTCTAGAACAAACAATATATATATATAGAGCACAGTTAAAAAATAAAATATCAATACAGATACTGTAAATCATTTTATAGGAGTAAGTATCGTAACGCAGTACTTTCATCGTAAAGCTTAACTCAAAACCATGCAGTTCGGGCCAAAGCCAACATAAATCAACGCAAGCTCGAGAACACCAGCGATACATCAAAACTATAAAATATTACTTGCCATACAAACGCAAGCGCCCCGCTCTACGCGCCGCCGCACCACCTTGCAGCCTTCTTCATATTTTTTATTGTAAATGTTTCATTTTGCAAAACTATATTGGCTCGCACTTTTGTTCTGAATCTCCGTAAAATCTGTAAAATCAACTATAGGGTAAGGTTATGTAAGGTTCGATTTTCTTTAAGTCCTAAATTATAGATTGATTTACAAGATCCTGTTGTGTTAGTTAAAATACACTATACTAACGGCTGACCCTCCCTTCGCTCGGGTGCGCCTTTAGAAAAACAAAACTCTCTCGCGAGAACCGTACATTTTTTTGATGTATGAGCTGTATTATTGTAAAGTTTCATAAAAATCTATTCAGTAGTTTTTGCGTGAAAGAGTAACAAACATCCACACATCTATACATTAAGATATCCATACATCCATAAAAACTTTCGCACTTGTGATATTAGTATAAATATGTGCCCATTATTATTAAATAAAAGTATTAACGTTACTTAGTGGGAACGCGAAAGATTTTGATTAAATAACGTACTTACTTCTCATATCGAACGTATATATAAACTAGCGACTCGCTTGAGGGTGCCCTTAGGTTAGCCTGCCTTATCTGTGTAGTAAATGACATTCAAATCCTACCTGCTGTTTTAGCATGAATGAGTTACCGACCAATCTCATCGTATTCTTCATTCTACGTGACTTTGACGAAATAATCGATGCTCAACTGGCACGCTTTGAAGTCATTAACAAGAAAATTGATTTTAATTGAGCAGGAGTAACAAACATACACACATAGATTTCGCATATAGCAGTCCGAAATAGAGTCCCTCACAATATTATGAATATTATAAACAATTTTTATTGTGCTATGAAAGCCGTTTACAGCCTACATCGTAGAGATAAGGCCTTCGACTCTATCTCGAGGGTGTTATTTAGAGCTATTTCCGCAGATGGCCACACAAACACGTCAGCTAGCGCAAAGACGTCTATTACACGGACGAGGCGCGCGTGTTGGTTCGCGCCGACTGAGGAGTAAGTGCCGGCCTACAGCTGCGCCTTCAAATAAATATAAAATAAAAGATACACTATATTGGCATTCTAAAAGATGGGTCGTCAGTAAACAAACACTAAATGTCTATATTTTATTAAACATGCATTTGCAGTGGGTATTTCTCCGAGATTGCGTGCAAATATTATTTGGCATGTCTTTAATCATAAGAGTATGTTGAATAGAACCAAAAATGAAAATATTTTTTGGCCAGATTAATCAGATGAAGGACGCAATCTCGGACAAATACCCAGTTCTTCTTGCAAACATGGGAATTTGGCGTATTATTAGAAACACCTCAATAATATTGATCAATGACATAACCATGTAACATCCGCGCTGTTATCAGTCCTAACTACCTAGTAACTCGCTATGTATATTTATACATACTTTAAAAATGAATATTAATAATTTATTCCTTTTTTTATAAACTATGTACTGTATTTTTTTTATAAACTATGTGGTGTGTGGTGTTACTTTTTTTATAAACTATGTAGAAGCCACAAATATATAAAGCTCTATATAATTTAATGACTTACCAGGCTACAACAACTTCATAAGCTTCCAATACAATATTTAGAGCTGTAGTAAAAAGCTCAGTGCACATGAGCTTATTATTAAAGAACGGTAAGCTTCTCGAGCGGAACCACAAAGTGGTGGGTCATTACAGACGGTGGCTTCTTTGAGTCGCCGGCATGAGGAAGCTTGCCCACCTGTTATATTGTAGACTTTGACAATAGGCATGAACTTGGAGTTCTTACAATGGATTCCAATATCTCAAATCAAATCTTATAATAATATGTTTTTACACTGGGTTTCTATAGAAATTGGACATGAAGTCCATACAAAATTTCTCAAATTCCTTTATTTATTTATTTATTTTAGGGAAACAAACAGTACAACATTACATAAATAATAAATAATAATAGAAAATGCATAAACCAATGAAGTTTCCACATATTATAAAATACAAATGAGAAGCAGACCACAATGAAAATAAAAAAAACAAAAAGCTAAACACTGAACTAAAAATTTACAAAAAGAAACACTGGTTAACATTAATAATAAAAATAAGGAAAAACATAAAAAACATAAAACACAAAATCATCAATTAAATAATAAGTTATTAATACTATTTTTACTATATTTTGTATTTTTCATTAGTAAAAAATGTTTTGAATACTGGAATGGTATAGGATACTGGGATCCGCCCAGTACATATTTATATGTCGATGTGAAATTATTCTAACAATAGGCTGTATAAAAGTGTTGCTACATAATGGAAATTAATGACTCTTTAACTGAAATTACTAAAGTAAAAAATTAAGTATTATTCTTTAAAGATAAAATAATACTGACATCAAAGTGTTTTAAGTTAATCGATGTGTGACCACATACGAGTATAGTACGTAAAGCGTGCTTTATCAAATCATGAAAACGATAAATAAAGATTATAATTACGATGGAAGGAAGGGCTCCCAGGCCTGGCTCCCAGGCCGGGTAACCGCAGTGGCCACAAAATAGCCACTATTAACTTATGCGCAGAATTTTACACGACACACCTATAGCGTAACCTGAATACTATAACAAAACTGGGATTGGCTGCGGCTCTGACCACGTATAAACGACTATAAACCTTTCTGTTGATCCAATCGCTACCAAACTTCATAGGATCACCCGCTGGGTTAATTTAAAGATTGCCTGAAAATTTCAAAATGGCTATAGCCGTTTTGAAGTCCATAGGGAACAAACATATATAATACATATAATTATGTGGTTGTTGTAACCAATACCGATTCTGCATTCCCATTCTTTCCAGGTGGTAGTAACTAGTAACGCTTAAACGAAGGGTTAAAATGAATTAACGTTAAAAATTCGTTACAGGTAGTGCACAATTCAATGACGAATCGCGAATGATAGTACATTCCTGAACAGACGCTCGCCAGATGCCGTCGCTAATGACACAAATAAAAGTGAGCATATTTTTCTCAACAGTTTCCTGTCCTTGTTCATGGACTTCATATTTATGTTCAAATAAAATGCGATATTCTACAAAATTATATCCGATTAATTATTATAATATACATACTTTTTAAATAAAACTATCTTTTCGGATTTTTTCGCAGATTTATTTGGATTTTTGGTTCCCAACGTTTCGAATGCTTTACAGTAATCATGGTCACGGGAGAGACTGATGTGTTAGATGTCGCGAAGGTATAATTGTTACAGACAGCCTACTTAAATGAAAAGTGCACCAATTACCTTACAATATTTTTTAACTTTAAACATTTTTTAATTTTAATTAGTTTTATAATTGAGTATGAAATATAATAATATAATAATATATGTATATATATATATATATATATATATATATATATATATATATATATATATATATATATGTAGTAATTTTTGCTGTTATTATTATAAGTACCTGGGTGACCGAGCTTCGCTCGGAGTTTTTGGCCAGAGAAACATTTAAAAAAACAAACTAAGAATTTGGATAAATACAAAAAAAAAACAAAATTAAAAACTTTGTGTCCGACCGGGATATCAGATATATGCTTATATATGAGCGTGCGAAATTATCGAACATAATATTTTGCGTGGAATAATTAATAATAATAAAGCTTTATTTATTGTATACATGCTTACTTATAATTTTAAATTATAATTACTCTTACTTAATTAACAATTTTTAACATTGTATTTTAACAGATCATATTTATAACTTATTTGATTATATTTAATTTAACTTCAATTTTTGGTTAGTGACTATTAATTAAATAATTTTTTAACTAATAATTTTGTAATCTGGAATTAAATTACTTTAAAAATCTTTAATTTTATGTGAAATGATATTGTATATATATAAATTATCATTAACAAATAAATAAATAAGCAATCACAGTAAATTAAATAATTCAATTGAGTAAATACTAAACATTTCACAATAATCTATACTAATATTATAAAGAGGTAAAGTTTGTGATCTTGTGAGTTTGTGAGTTTGTGACGTTGTAGGGGGTAATCTCTGGATCTACTGAACCGATTTTCAAAATTCTTTTACCAATAGAAAGCCACGTTCTTCCTGAGTGTCATAGGCTATATATTAACTCGAAAAATGAAAAGACTTTTTCGTGGTAGTCGGATTTGAAAAGTAAGTCGGAGAAAAAACGGTCGAACGAAAACGTTTCTTACGAACGCTGCCTTAACGATGAGAGATATATGATTATGTTCTAGAGAAAAGTTGTAAATCTTAATAATGCCTACAAAAAAGTCAGCGACAGCATATGTCTAACATTTATATTTAAGTCACAAAAAGTAGTGTTTTATATTAAAAAAATCATTTGAATCGGTAGGTCATGTTTATTGGTCATATTATCAACAATTATGAATTCTTATCAAAATAAGTAACTTTATGGTCTAAAATGTTTAAAATAAAAGACTTTTCCCTTTTACTGCATATAATTTGGACAAATGGTTAAAGAGATAATACAACATATTCGTATGTATGGACGAACCCGAGCGAGCTGTTTAATCTGTTTTTCTCTTTGTACGGGCTAATCTCCAGATCTATTGGACCTATTTAAATGAAATTTTGCATGATGGTACCTTATATTCCCGGGCAACATCTTAGATACTTTTCATCCCGGAAAATTAAAGAGTTCCCGTGGGATAGTTAAAAAACTATAACAACTTATACATCTTAGTATACAAAAACTACTGATTGGATTTTAATGAAACTTTACAATAATAGAGTTCATACACGACAAAAACAAATCAGCTACTTTTCATCCCGAAAAATTAAAGAATTACCGTGGGAAAGTCAAAAAACTAAAGTAACTTATACAGCTCAGTACACAACAACTTATGCACCTAATTTAGTAAAAGTTGGCATGCTGATACCTTATATTGCAGGTCAAACAACAGGTTACTTATTTTTATCCCGGAAAAATGATGCTTTTCTAGAGGTGCGAGGGTGAGCCGCTTGTAATATAAATAAAATTTCTTTCCATACATTAATTCTGACAATAGTTATGAATTAGGTATTTAATTTCATAATTAAATGTATTTATTTAGTAAATGTCTTTTGTGAATTTGCTATTACGTTTCATGTATAGACCCCTCTCGGGTAAAATCCACCTCCAAAGTAGTCCTGCATAGAGCTCTCCGTTGGAGATTATGCTTGTATGATTGCAAAGGGTTTCTTTTCAAATTTTGTTTCCAATATACTATAATTAGTTTCTGATATGCCTATAAAGTTTATAATTTTATCTTTGTGTTCTTTTGATTTCTTGTAGGAAATGCTGTTTTTAATTCTAACTTTTTCTGGTGAAGATATGTATACCTTTGTTCATTGTATGTCTGTTTTTCTTTGGAGGGTTACGGTCGAACTCCCCCACAGTGACCGGCCGTACTGAGGGATAAAGATGAGGAGGTTCCTACTGTGTTTAATATACTGTATCTTGCTGTGTTGTTTTTAGTTGTTCCTGGTTATCATTTGTGTGGTTGAAAGTTAATTTTGGTTTTTGTAATATAAAGTGTTTAATATTAGCAGGTTTGGTTTTCTTTGTATGTTGTTTATTTGTTAGTTTTTGTTTATAATTGAGGTAATGCGTTTCTGGAGATACAGGCAGACTTCTTCTATTTGAGTATTCGCGAGAAGTGTTCTTATTATTATCCACAATAATTAGTTTGTCATATTTAATGAAAACTGTTTTGCCTAGGTCTTTTTCTTTATCTTCAGTTAGGCTTGTAATTCCTTGCGTTTGTTTAAGACTTTATTTTTTCCTCTAGTTCATGATAGGATTTTTCACCTTTTTTCTACTCCGAACATAACCAAGTTCTTGCGCCTAATATGTCTTTTTAAATGATTTATTGAGGTACTTTGTTCCTGGATTTTTTTCTCAAGAACTTCAATTTTTATTTCTAAGTGTTTAAACTTCTCATTTAAGTATATTATTGTTGATTGTATTTTTAATGTCTTCTTTCATTTCTAACATTTCTGTTTTCTGCTGTCTTATTTCTTGTTGCATGTTTATTAGCAACTTTTTTATCTCCTCCATCTTAAGTGTGAAGTTGGAAGTAGAAAAGCTGATTGAAAAAGAGCACCAATTATACCTAGTTGAATTGCAATTTTAAAACCGAGTATTAGTTTTTGAGGTTATAAACTTATGCTTTAATATTTTACGCTTTCACTTGACAAATTTATTTTGTTTTATTGTCATCACACATAGAAAAGATGGTTTTGCACTGATAGTATCTATATGATATGTTTGTCACTTTTGTATTTGTTTGGTAGGTGGATTTTTATAAGCTCATTTGTTCTTCAACACATTACGACTTGGTGATGTTTACATATTGCCCATAGGTTTAATCGATTAATTTGTAAAAATTTACCATTTTTCTTTAGATTATTTCCACTTAAATATCTTTAAACTTGATGTAAATACGGACACGATGTTGACAGTTGCACAGTGGCGCCTCCCACCCACCAGAAGTGACAATGCAAAAATTGTGAAAATGCAAAAGAAAACCGCATGAAAATTCAAAAACGCGCATTTTCCCAGACATAAAACTAATCTAGATCGATTTATCGCCCCCGAAACCCTTTGTGTACTAAATGTCATGAAAATCGTTGGAGCCGTTTTCGAGATTCAGATTATATATATATATATATATATATATATATATATATATATATATATATATATATATATATATATATATATATATAATATATATATATATATATATATATATACAAGAATTGCTCGTTTAAATATATAATTATAATTATTACAATTTTAAAAATATAAGTTATTAATCTACATTTAGTGTTGCCATTATTATATTTATAACCATAAAGAAAAAATATAAAGTATAATATTAATTATTTAAACCATATAATTGTTCTATGTGGAATTTAAAAAAGTTAAAATTAATTAAGGATAATAATTTTAATTTTGTTTGCTATTATTTAAAAAGACAAATTACCAAGCAACACTATTACTATAAACTTTTACAAATGAAAAATATTAATCTGAAATGCTGTCATTTTGATCTACACAGTAAGAACTTACTACATCTACCTGTCTGTTATATTTAGATTTATTATTTGATTTTATTATATTAATAACAGGATCCTATGACGATGGTATTACCCAGCCATCATCCCTATTGAAAGTAAGAAAGTAGCCTGTGTCACTCTCCAGCCCTTCAACTATCTCCACACAAAAAAACACGCCAATCCGTGACTCTGTTTCGACGTGAAAGAAGGACAAACAAACACACAAACACACTTTCACATTTATAATATGTATTAGTAAGTATATGGAAGTATATATAGGAATTAATTTATATATAAGCCCTGCGGTGTTGCAGATGTCCATGGGCGGCGGTGATCACTTTCCATCAGGTGAGCCTCCTGCTCGTTTGCCCCCTTAGTCCCATAAAAAATAATAGTAATTAGTATATTAGTATTAGTATGGATCTAGAGCAGGACTTTATACAAGAGTATAGTGCTGAAGCTATAATTACTTTTGATCTCCAGAGTAACACGGTTCTTTTTAACTTAATACTTGAATAACGTTTGTGTTGTTATAAAGTATATAGAGTATGAAACAAAGAAACGCGATCAAAAAGAAAGAAATCGCGGCGGGGTGCTGTTGGGAGGCCCGGGAGGGGGGCCGAGAGGAGCAGGCGGGGGAGAGGAGGGGAGAGGTTCGACCAACGCACACAATAACCGCGTAATCGGTAATGAAACCTGCCATTCCATAGAAACACTTGCTTTCAAAACTCACAGTAGGAACTAATGCTACTTTATTAACGTAAAGTTGTACCCGTGAAGTTATTTTTGATACATTCATCTAGAAACATCATTCGCTTTCGACAGATTTCAATTGTGCGATATGTTTATTTACCACAAACTTTTAAGTTACGAAATTGATAAATTATGTATTTGATTCCATAAAAAATCAATAATATTTATTTATCAAATTGTAAAGTTTATAAAAAATTTTTTTTTACTATAATTAGTTTTATTCCGCCATGTCCGCCAACACGCACTTGGCCAGCGCGGTGGACTGATTCCCCTCGCATTGAAGAAAGCTCCGTGCCCAGCAGTGGGACGTTAAAAGGGCTGAAAATTAGTTTTATTGTGCGCGCCAGGTAAACTTAATATTATAGTACGATCATTTTAAGGTCGCTTCAATAATAAAAAAGGTAAAGCTAACTATATAGTTATAATATTATGTATGGTTAGCAAAGAGGAAACAACGTCACGATTATTTAATTTGAACGCTATTTAAATCTATCGGTCAAAATATATAATTTTGTATGCACATATTAATAAAATCAAAGTGATACCCTAGATCCCAAAATGTGAGGCACGTAACGCGTAAGGACCAATATTCCACGAAGGCGCGCCGCCGCCCGCCGCCGCCCGCCGCCCGCCGCCGCCCCTCACGTACCTACTCTAAAATTTGAAATGATGGTTTTCCAATTAATTTAGTCAGCTGTCGATGCTATCGCGTCTGTTACTCGCCTCATTTATTTGCGCTCGGACTCGACCGTTTGGTGTTGGCCCTGTACGATATTCTATTTAATATTAGTATTTAGTAACTATTATTAGTATGTATACAAAACATTAATTTAAATTTATTGTAAAATTATATTACAATGTATCCTGTGACTTTTCTGGCATTAAGAATATTTTTAACGTAATAAACTTGGGAAACCGAGTGAAGTGAGTTCAAATCCCAGGTCTCGATCTCTGATATTTTCATGTGCGAATCATTTCTAACATGATTACCACTTGCCTTACGGTGAAAGAAAACATCGTGAGGAAACCCGTATGTCTGAGAGAACCTAGCAAGTTTTCGAAAGACATGTGAAGTCCGCCAACCCACATTTGGCCAGCGTGGTGGGCTATGGCCTGATCCCCCTCGTATTGAAGGAAGGCCCACTCCCAGCAGTGGGACGTTAAAAAAGGCTGAATAATAAATAACGGTGGGTACCTGTAATTATTCACTCAATAAAAAAACCTATCAAACAAAAAACTCACTCTCGAATTTATAATATTATAATATTAACAAATATAATAACCACTCGATTCAATACATATTATTGAAATTGATTCCTACATTCAGATATGCCTCGAGTGCGGTTCCTAAGAAATTTTACCATCTTATAATATTATACAATTCAACAACGCGGACGTTTATTGAACAACTTATTGCCTCATACTTTATATAAATGAAAGCATAAATTCATGCGCAAAATGTTTTCTGAATATGAATAGATATATATATCAAAAATATTTTTTTTTTATAATTTCAATTTCGTTGTATTCTGTCAACCTAATTACAATTTTCGGCTAGAAACGGGACTCGAACCTAGCACATCCGGATCTGCATCATTGCATGCTAGCCACAACACCACAACGAGTCAGTTCAATCATATAGAGAACAGAGACGTTCCTGGCTTTATCTTATATACTTTTTAAT
Organism: Brenthis hecate; assembly: GCA_951806755.1. Classification (NCBI taxonomy): domain Eukaryota; kingdom Metazoa; phylum Arthropoda; class Insecta; order Lepidoptera; family Nymphalidae; genus Brenthis; species Brenthis hecate. The sequence continues at coordinate 175,392 of OX638254.1, forward strand.
ATTTAAGTATCTATTAAAAACTCATATCAAATAGATTCAATAGTTTTAACTGTTACCACAGTAACTACTTGTAAATAATTGCTTTTTTTCAAAAACTAATGAAACTACGTGTAGTCTACTGAAATTATTTTTCGTGCTTATAATAAAACTAAGACTTTTACTTTAGTCAAGATGTTATATAAGAAAAATATTAAGTTATTCATTTAATAAAGAGCATGAGAGACGAGTGTGTAACACACCGGCATCCAGTTTAGAGATTAGGCAGAGTGCGGAGCAGCGCGGGCCCGCGGCGGACGGGACACGGCGACCGCGACGTTAGCATTGATTAAAAATCGACTATAGCTTAAGTAATATTACTTATGCTACGTATACTTGCCAAATTAAGTTATTTTTGTAACGTCTTATTTAAGATCAAATGCGATTTGTAATTCGAAGTTTTTTTTAAGTTTTCATTTTGTTTGTATTTGTATACTAACGATTGAGTGGTACTTGAGTGGTAGCGACATCGCGAAATTTCACTGAAATACATCAGAGTGGCTGCAGCGTGAACAAATAACAAACACATTCACTCCATAAGCCATAAAACAAGAAATTATAATGAGTCAAAGCGATATATATTTAAAAATAAATAATATCTTAACGAAAAATCGCAATCAAATAAAATATCGTGTAGCATACTCGTATTCGCAAGAAATGTAGTAAAAGAATAAATAAATTTACAGCGGATCCAGAATAAAACAAAAATGTATGTAATTTATATCTTGCGCGTAAAATCTTATATTTAAGTATTCCAATGACAATTTTATCTATTCGATATAAATATAGTAACGATGTCAATAAAAAAATAATAAAAGGGTTTAATTGGCACAGACCGCGCCCGCGTCCACTGCGCTCGGCCATCGACGCTACTGCTGTCCGCTACTCAACAGGGCTTAGATATTCACTCAATTACTATATTATAGAATTATTGTTTAAAAGTAAAATAGCTCTTTTATATTTCTATCATCAATTTTCTTATCAAAAATTAATATTATCATGTATACTTATTTAGTTTCTTCTTACCCTCACTTCGGTGCACACGGTTACGTACACGCCAGGTGCCAAATAGTAGGCTATGTGTTGCTCTAGGTCATTGTCTATGTATTAAATTGAAATCGAAATCTATTCAGTCGTTTCAGCGTGACAAAAGAAACAAACATACACACATACATACGTTCGTAATTATAATAGTATTCAGATTAAAAGCCTGATTTATATATATTTCCCATTCAATTCCGTAGACAAAGCCGAGTTTAAGTGTAAATTGCGGTCTAGTTAACAGTGAACAGTCGTACCTACACGCTCACGCTCAATGACAATCTCTAAGTAGTGTACGGTGGAGTTGTAATACTTAGTAAAAATATGAAATTACTTGATGATTTGTCCTTTTCACTCAAAAACGTGGATTCAGATCGATGTAACTTAGTTTTTTGACCAAAACATTAATAATTTTCTTCTTTTCAGCCATTAAATAAAATAGTTTCCAAGGGACCTTTGAATCTGATAAAAAAAATTATGTTTAATTCGCTATAAAATTAGTTATTTATGGAACAAGTTTTTATTGGTAACGTCATATTTCGATTAAGCTCAAAAGTATTTCCAAGTGATCAGCACTAAGGAGCCATTGTGTGCGGCGGACATAATGGGCCGTGTCTAAGCAGAGTTATCTATAATTGAGATCGCCGGAACGTCCGCGTCCGCTGTAAAACTTAATGTATACTATATTTTGTTACATATTGAGCACCGTCTTGAGAAGTCCCGCCTTTCGTAAAGTACCTACCAACCATTTGTTTTGTTTGTTGCAATCACTGTAATTAGCTAACGTCAGCTCGTGCGCGTGTCTAAGTGAACTAAAGGCAAAGTATTAAAAATATGGAATATTTTAGTATTGAATCAGTGAGTTCTTTTATTTTATTTTATTTTTATATTTATTTTAATCGATGATGTTTCCGTAGAATACATCATTTAAATATTTGTTTATAAATATGTACTTTTAAGTTACATGAAAAACCATGAGAAATCATTGATATTATTAATTTCATTTTAATATTTACTATTTGCAGAATACACCAAATAACATGGTTGTAGGAAGTCACCCTACAAAAGAGAAGAGAAGCCAGCGCGCCAACAACTGACTCTTCCCACTAAAGGTCAACTAAACAATTCATATTTGGATTTTCGTCTTCAACTTTCACAAGGCACTCTAAGTAAACGCTGTAATAATAAAAACACATAAATGTTCCATCGCTTCGTATAAACAAGTCGAGTGTCCCACTGAGACGTCGCACCGAACACCTTTATGTGAAATAAGTTGTTGGATAACATAAGTTATTGTTACTTCAGTAAGTAATCGAACTCAAGTTGTTATTAAAATCTATTTTATGCATTGCTTCGATAAAATGTTTGTACAAATTAAAATAATACTCACAAGTCACGTGTAATAACGTCTACGTGACCGGCACATGAGTAGTTCGGGACAACTTGTTCAATGCTTATATTTATTGGAGAGTTTTTTTTTGTAATATTGAAAAAATAAAAATTGCAAAAAAACAAGATTTTGTAGCTTTTTGCGTCTTTATTTTAGACGACACGATTTGACACACAATTTGACGACACGTTTGGCTCAGCTTGTAGTGACTCTACTTTCTGTGCCAGCGGTCGCGGGTCCGAGTCCCGCTGGGGGTATTTATTTGAGTGATAGGCACGAACTTTGCATTCCAGGGTGCCTATATTTATAATATGTATGTATTTAAAGTTACTATTTGGCATCCATAACACAAGCCTACCATGGAACTAGATGTGTGATAATGTACTAACACATTCATTTATTATTTTAAAAACATAGAAATATGTATAAGTTGTATAAAGTTATTGATTCTTCAGTGACTAGAAAAAACTGTAAACAATTTTTATTATTAATTACAATATTACATATAATATGTATCTAATTTTCGCACCTTAACTATCACTAAAACGTACTAACTGGAAGCTCTGCATTATTATTACGGGGATTCCCAAGAAAAGTAAGTTGAAAACATCCGGAAAGGTTTTACTTCACAATTAGATTACCGCACAAAAAGCGAGCACAAAGACTCGCTAGGACCTATAATAACGTTTTTGTCGCCGCCCAGTAGCCGTCACGCTCGCGGCCGACGCGTCGTCTCGCCGAATCGTCTCTTAAGGAGTTGTATTACATGCTCGTAAAAGGAATCAAATTAAATTATCGACAAAAACTAAAGTAAAAAGATAAGGAATGATAATTAAGTTTCGGTTTCCAGTTATACTCCTTCAATTTCACTTATAACATTTAATAACAACGTAGTCGTTTTGATTTTCAAAGCATCTTCCTCCGTCTAGTTGCAATATGCTAAAACTTAAATATTAAATTATATATTTAATAAAAAAATTTAATCTTTTTCTCAGATATTCTAAATAGCTGAAAAGCAAAAAGAATGCCGAACTCCCTGGTACGGCCATATCCTCAGACGAAATGACGACCATCCGATACATAAAGTTCTAAATATTCCTGACAATCCGCGAGGAAGAAGAAGGCCACGTGCTACCTGATGGTTAAATATGCAGAAAGAGATCCAAAGAGACAACCTGAGTACACAGACAAGCCAAAGTAGAATTCTCTGGCGCAATCATGCAAGGAGACCCGACCCCAGCTAAACTGGGAAGAGGAGTGTACAAAGAAGGCGGACCCTCAAAATGTAGAGAAAAACATACAATTTTTAAAGAAAAATAGTTAAAGTTTTGGTTAAGGTTTTATTAAACTGAATACGGATGAGACCACCGGAAGTCTGCCGTTAAATATAAAAGTATACACTTATATCATTTTAATATTGCACTGAAACAGACGAAACGCTTAAATAAAGCGTTTAAATTACGTGGCAACTGATCATTACTGCGTATAAGAAATTATGTCTTCCAAGAAAAGTCCAATGCACTGAGCGCCGCACTCGCTATGCAAGGTTGAGCAAAATCATAGGCTACGCTCTCCTGTTAATATTGAGAACTTATTACGAGATTCTCTTACATTTTTGCTTATTTTTCATAAAGTTCAATAAATCCTTACTAATAAGTAATATTTTCATATTTATAATAGGGCTACTATTAAAAATATGAAAATTATGCAATGCGTGTGTATGTTTGTTACTTCTTTACAAAAGTCCCGACAGATATCGATTAAATTTAGTTCACAGACAGATTGTAACTTAGAGTTAGCTGCTGTTAATAATAGCCAAGAGGTGGCGCTACTATCTATACTAATATTATAGAGAGGAAAGCTTTGAATAGGCTCCAAAACTACAGAACCGATTTAGATGAAATTTGGTAAGAAGATAGTTTGAGACCTTGGAAATAACATAGGATAGTTTTTATCTCGGAAACCATCCCTTGAAGGGGTGAAAATGGGGATGAAATTTTCTATGGAGAATCAATCTAGGGACGAACCCGAACAAAGCGAGGTTGAGTCGCTAGTATTCAATAATATAAATTCAAAATACACTCGATCGAAGCGAAAATAAGTCTCTAGTATTAAAAAAATAAGTGTTTTGTTGTACCATTCATTATACCTGTACGTTATAGAGATTAAAGGCACGGACTTTTGCGCCTGGATGGAATAGATGGACGGAAAGTAACTCATGTCAGTCGGAGGGCTATCCCTATAAACTATTTCTGTGCAAAAATGACGTCGATCTGTTTTTCTTTTGCTTTATCAAATAAGGAAAAATAAACAAATTCACACATTTACAACATGAGATTGAGTTTAAGGAAGCTTATATTCTCTCCACGTAATAAACCATTTACACACAGACAGATTAATATATTTTTTTAAGGTTCTTTTTGAAATATTATCGTCATAAAATTTTAATAATTTATTATTTAAAGAGCTGATTGAAACATACTTTTATTTGAGTAACACAACTCATTATAATACACAACATAAAAACTATTAAAAAAATATATAGCATATACCATAGATTTTATTTCCTTACATTCAAAACCATAACAATTCTTAAAGTCAATTACATTTGAATTCAATAAAAAATATGATAATGTGAGTCACGTCTTAAATAAACATGTCGCTCCTGGGTTACAAAACTTTGGAAAAATCCATAAAGGGTAAATGGAAATTTAACCTTTAAGTCCCCTTACCATATGACACTAAATCCCACAAAGGTAGTAGAAGGGGGACATAAAGCTAGTGTCAACAGCGAACACTTATCGCTGCCATTGAAGACGCTCTGAGCCAGGACGAGTTCTCTCAATTAGAGAGTATCTTTAATCTAATTAAACCTAAAGCCTATCAAGTGGTTTCCGGCCTTTTTCTGGCTTGTAAATCTCCATGTTTCTACTTTTATATTCTTTTTGTTATACATCATCATATTTCCTCACTGATAAACCACACACAGCCCATACCGCTGGCTCTAGATACAAGAAATTTAAACAACGCAGACTAAAGGAGAGTACTTCGGGTGTTATGACACTTGCCGAAAAAGTTGATATAAAAGAAATAAAATATATTTAGGATAGATAATTGATATATGTATTACACATAAATAAACTACATAACACATAATATTCTTAAGTAACCATTATTAATATTTGCATTGTACAATGGGAAATCCATGCATATTTTTTAATACTTCAATATACAATGCTAATATCACTCTCTCCGCAGAGAGTGAGTGCATAATCTGCCAATGCCCAGACAAATCAACCCTTTCGTATTTCTAATAGGCACTAGTAAGGATTATCACTCGTCATATAAATATATAAATATTCAATTTTATTATAATTTAGATAACAACATTAACTATAAGACAAAATTTTATAAGTTGAAAATCATTCATAAAATAATTGTTGTGGATATTATAAATGCCTCGGCAGAATGGAATTACTTCTAAGTTATTTACGATACAAATGAGATTAGTTTAATTTGATTGAAAAGTAGAGAGCTGTGCAGTCACATCGGATAGTAGACGTTTTATGAATGTTTTTAATTTATTTCATCATCTTTTCGAAACTTGAAATAATTGAATGGAGCGCGACCCGCGGCGTCCGTCACGTATCGTGTTAACGACACTATTTAACACATCCTACGATTAAAGTTATAAATTCGAAATATAATAATAAAGTTGATACGCGATGGAAAATATTTAAAATAATCAAAAATATAATTAATATATAATAACATGTAGCACTTATAGTAATTTATGAAAGCGACGCAGCGCTCCCTGCCCGCCGGTGTCGCAAGGCCGCGTGGGCGCGGGCAAGTATCCTACTAAATTAAATTTAACTTCAAACACGTCAAATCAACAACTTATCGAAAACGTTTCGACTTTAACCACTTACCGTTTTTAAAATTGATGACAAATTGTTACAGTCATTAAAAATAAACTCGTTTTTATTTATTTCATAACCAAACTGAATTTTAAACGTAAATAATTCGCTACGATTCATCTAAGTACTCTATGACTCTCCATTGACAAAATTTGAATTTAATTGTATAAATATACAAAATTTGTTTTTTACATGACACAATACCCACGAGCTTTTTACTTTTATAGAAGCGAATGTTATGAATGTTGAAATCTTTACTTTTGGCAACATCCATGCCCATAGTAGGGACGAACGTTTAAGGTTTCCACACAGCAGATAGTAGATCTGATAAACTGTTCTCATGATTTGTGGCCGAGCTTTAGTAATTCGGCAAGAGCGTTCGCACGTCGCCCGGAGCCTGCGGCCCGCCATCCGTCAAATCGACGCGTCTCATATTATCTCTGACGCATAAATTTGCATTGTTTCGCAATATTCAATAGCTGAGAAACTTGTGTCATTTTGGCAACACGTTAGATCGTAGAGATAATCTAGTATAATATTAAGCACATAATATTTCATTTACGTTAATTTGAAGACTTAGTCCTCTGTATAACATATAAAAGTATTCTTAGAGTCAAGGGTAATGACTTGTGGTAATTATATGTATACTATTAATGGCTTTACTGTTATCTGAATTTTAATCTAGCTCGTAATTTACAATCTTTCATTTATCTACGCTATTACGGTTAAAACGTGTAATAAAACAACAGTAAGCTCGTTTTGATGCCCGAGGACAGGCGTAAAACGGTAACATTAGCGGCTGTGAGTAAACAGATGGAATCTCAGCGGGCACAGTGGCGAGCCCTGGGGTACCCTGCTAACTCGCCAGCATTACCCGGCCTCTAGCCTTCGGGCCTTTTGTAATCACCTCCACGGCAACAATAAAGCAGACTACAAAACGTGAATAGCTATAAGAGATACATTGCCTCTTATTTATCACAGAACCGCTACCGGAGGTTTGAGCGAACACGGAGTGGAAGACGCACATATAAATATTCATTGATCCGGAATGTTATTAATGTTTTGTTGATGCCGTCGAGTGAAGGATTTTATTAAAGTCATTACGAAGGTAATGAAAGATGTCCCGCGGCCGCGACACGTTATGAAGACGTTGTTCGAGCTAATGAGATAATAAAATTGTTCGTGGGAAGTCCGTAAGTCATTACGTGTGTATGCATTTTTTTAATAAAAGTATAACAGATTGCGGAGGCTTTACGACACACCATTATTGCTTTAAGCGTGGCTTTCATATTGTTATTAAACGCGTCTGTTGTGTCGCTCCAGAAAATTACATATCTCAGACTGACGCGGCCGGTCTCGTGATAAGTGTTTGGTTAACAAATTATTTTAATTTTAAATCCATAACTTTAATCGTTTGACGATTCTTTCGCTCCGATTGTCGGAAAATAAATAAATATTTTTATGTGATTACTATCATCCTCGCTACGTGTTCATCAATACGAAGCGTATTATTACGGAATTTAAAAAATAACATAAACTACCTTTTATAGCAAGATTTTTCATAGCAAGAGCTGGTCTCGATTTTATGTACAGAAATAAGCAATAACATAAACTATAGGTAAATATGTTTGTATGTATAAATGTTACAACATTTATACTATAGTAATTGTGAGTCATAGTTGCTCAATTGATTATTGTTAATTATAGTATCTCGATTAATTATTATTCATTATTTATAGATCATATTGATTCCTCATATTTTGTGATTTATAATTTTATATTTTATAATATATAATATTAATACAAATATGAGTTTGTTATATTTTAAATATTAATATTTTAAACGTATTGTCATCCGCCGCGGGGTGATGTGTAATCTGTAGAAAATAGACGTCGCCACATTACATCATTTTGTTGGGCATTCTGTAGAAGTAATTAAATTAAGTAGGAATCGCTGAAGCTCAGTAGTTTTTTTAGAGAATCATTAATCATTAATCACATAACATTATATTATCTTATTATTTATTATTATTAGTGAAATTTTGCATTTTGCTTGAGCAAAAACCGACATTTATTTATATCGTCAAATTTATTTGTAATAATTGACATAAATTAAGTTCATAATTTCCACTGTATCGTGTAATAGTTGCTTATTGTAATATTAAGAATACATATATACATATGTAGTTATATCGTATAAATTAAAAAAACCTACTAAAGGTTAACAAAATTACTTCTAATTTGCAAAATTGATACTCAAATCTAGGTCTATAACAAGTCACGACACTAATCACGCCGCGAGTTAATGCTTGGAACATTCAAAATTAATTTACAATCGAAAATTGAGAGCAATTTGATGACGAAACTACCTGTTGTAATGATAGGTGAGTGGCGGCTAGCGGGGCGCGGGTTCGATCCCACGCAATCTTGTCCGATAGGTGACAATTTCAAGTGATTTGTTTATCTTCTAATATGCAAATGATTTCAGCTTTAAAATGCCATTTGAAGTCATATTATATTGATATATTACGCTGACTATGGCAGATACAGTCTGTATGACGCGGGTACGGTCGCAATTTGCTGTTTCGCAACTGAGTATTATAATGCGTATAATGATGTTTGTGCCTGTTACAAAACTGGTGACCACCACCATACACGCAGGATCTGGCGTATCCGGAAATCTAAATGATCTCAGGAATTCCTTACATCGTTTCGATTGTCGTTTATTTTTCTGCATTCACACTGGTGGTAGGAGGAGTGACTATAGTGAATCATTGTTCTTAATGAAACAGTATGAATGGTTGGATAAAAATAAATTTTATGTTGGCACGGTTTTTCACAGTCAGTTTAAGTAATTCCCGTATGGAGGATCGAAGGACGCCCACAATCTCCAGCGTAACGATACAGACAAAGTGCGAAACGATAACTAGATCACAATTAATTACTATAATTTAGCTACTTCCATCGTCTTTATACGTTTATCTTTCTTCGGTCCACATACACCAGAGTTTTATAAACGTTAAACCAAGCCTTCGCTATCTAATATGCTAAGCTAAATGTTGTTTGGTTGTGGTGTACGTCTTATTCAATTTAAAAATATATAAAGATCCATTGAAATTCCTTCAGTTGGTCTCGAGTGACGCACAAGTAAACAGACAGACATCGTGTCTAAAAATATTTTTAATACCACTTATTTTGTCTTTAATGTATACCATCTCATACTAATACCTACTCGTAGGTATAATATAATGATAAAGTACATATGCGACTAGTAATGCAATCCCGGTAACAGCGTCGTAACTCGTAAAGCACGGGCGGTTTCAAATGTATAATTTCCACAAATCACCGTCCGTCTGTCCGTTCGAGGCGAGCCTTCAGCCTATTTGCACTGGCTTGTGAGAACCATAAATGAAACTGAATTTTGAAACTATAACCACATTATTATTGAGTATAATTGATGCGAAAACATGTCCCAGTTTGCAACACATTCATGGTGAAATTCGTTTGATTTCAAACCTAGATAGATATTACATACGTAAATATTGCGCTAATCAAACTTTAACGTGTATTTTAATTTCTTAATAACTTCCTTAATAAATTTTGCAAAATGTTATATATAAAGTCATTCTAGAATAGCATGTACCAAATGTATGTTACGCGATATCTTTACGCATTTTGAATCGCTTTTCATAATATTTTTGAACTTATACTTCTTTTCGCAAGTTTGGAAAAAAATATAAGAGTAAAATTTTTACGATGCGCGCCACACCCACAGCCAAAAAGCGACATGATGAAGTTAGCTGCATTCCTTTTACAAACAGAGAGTTGTGACGTACGGAATGAAATCTTTAGCTATTTTTGTTCTGTTACGCCAAAAAAGTATAACTTCTTACGTTTGTAAATAAGTACAGACACACGTTTTATTTACATAAATAAATTAGCACGCTGAAGTGGAAGTGTCTCCAGGCGTAATGACGGCAGATGCAGCTGACACGTGTTAAGGTGAAGATCACTCTTAGGCAAACATAGTATAGAATGCCCTGCAGCAAGGCGGACCGACGATTTGAAAAAGATGGCAAGTACGAGATGGAGGTTGTCCAAGATCAGGATGGTTGACGTTCTATGGGGGAGACTTTCGTCCAGCAGTGAACGGCGATAAGCTGTAAAAAGTTAATAAAATTAATTTTATCTACATTTGTATAGAATTAAACAGATTAAATGGTTATAAAATAGTCAAGAGTAGTAACAAACGTCACCCCCGTTTCTAAGAAATCTATTGTTAACTGTAACGCCGGCGTGTCCGCGGTCGTGGAGGGATTATTAATATATTTTTGACATCATTTAAATACTTTTGCAGTTTATAATGTGAGTAATCGGCATTAGAGAATTCATATACTACTCTACTTATGTAGGGCAAGAATGGAGATGCAAGATAAATAAAATACAAAATTCCTAAAACTCGTAAACGACCGTTGGAGATTGTTTGTTACAAAATGAAGTTACGATATTTGGTAAATGCGAGTCGTGCACTGAATTTCTAATTGATGCTTTCCACCGAGATAAGTGAGCTATTGTCGAAGACATCAACGCGCGTGTGGCACACCAATACTGCGGGGACGTGCTGCCACTGCCCCATGACCCCGTCCGTGCATCCTGCGATGAGCCACTTAGCATTAAGAACATGGCTCAGCTTCGAGACATGAAAATTCTTTTCATTTCTAAAATAATTATTTTAATTGAAAATATCATTCTAATTCTACAAACGGTAACGTAATTTTGCGAATCAATTTTGTAATGTTATTTTAGAAAGAATTTCATGCATCACCTCAAAATATGTGCACAAGTAATTCAGGTAATAATTTTTCTTTGCAAAATTTTATAAATGATTTTTAATTAACTTTACAATCCTTAATAAAACTATCTTTTCGAATTTTTTCGCGGATTTATTTTGTTTTTTTGTTCCCGACTTTCCGAAAGCTTTACTGCAATCATGATCACGGAGAGAGTATATTAGTTAGATAATTTCATTTAAAATGTCAAATATTTGTGTAAATTTAAGAAAATATTTACAATACTACTAAGAATACAATATTTATTATATTATATAATAATTTACTCTCAGGCCCAAAATACGAGTACGTATTTTTATGATAAAACCAGTAAATTAATCGTGTAATTGCAATAACTGTCCTTTTTAAGTACGCACTCCCCCCCCAATTCGCAGGGCGGTGCCTGCTTCTAATACTACATATATTTTAATAAATATGACTATTTTTAATTTATACTAATTCTATATAAGCAATAAATAAATAGCCATTCTACATAAAATAATTTTTAAAATGTTGTTATATAAATTTAAGATATAATAATAAATATATGCTTAGAATTTTCTAATAACTATAACTTAATTGTATAAGTATTAATATGTAATATAATTAAAAACATAAGTTTTATTTCAATTAACTCGTTTAATAACAAGATCGCACAAACGTGTCTAAAAGCAAAAGTTGGTATAATTACTGATAGTCGTTAGAACATAATTTTATTACAGAGATAGTGTTATTTAATATGTTTAAGCGTAATATAAAAAAATTGTGCTAATACAAAAAAACGCTGTCCCTTTTTAAGAACAAACCCGCAATCTCAATGACAAAACACAGAATCAGTCAAATTGTGTATGATATGTTTGTATAATGTAACTTAATCTAACTGGTTTAATATACAATGTGTTGGTTAGTTAAACCTCACTTCACGAAACAACGATTAGATACTTTTCGTCCTGACCCGCAGTATCGTGAATCCCGAGAAATATCAACCTTGCAAAAAGTAATTCATGTACCCTTATAAATAAATTTAATTTAATACAAAAAAAAGTTAAAGTATTCACTAAACATTTTGTACTTAAAAATAAACACAACAAATTATGAAAAAATATTAATAAATAAAGAGATAATTTTTTTGATGTTACGAAGATAAAGTTATAGCTTACATTTGCTTCTTTTTATGATAAATTGACCTGCTGTGATTTTATGGGATATAACAAGTATCAGTGTAAATATAAATAAAATTGAATCTGTAATCTCTGCTGAGTATCTGTAATCCTGATTGACTTTCTAGTGTCATTCTTTTTAGTGTGTTGTTTTTTAAAGTTAAATATAAGCTAAATTTAGATACATATTCTTTTGTGTGATAGATGAAGGAACTGCCGTCTGTAATACAGACTCAACCTAGTACAGTCGGCAGTAACATACTGAAGTAGGCACCATATAATTTTGTAATTAGCTTAGTCTGGGCTTATTATTAAGGTACGTAACTTATGGTAATAAAGTTTTTTTTATTATTATTTAATTTAAAACCTTCAGCACTTTGACTGCATCCAGAAGTCGAAAAACCCGTCAATCTTGCCAAAGTATTATAAGTATTCATCGATAAAAATAACGAGCATCGTTGTCGACAAAAACGTAAACCATCTCTGAGAACCAACTCATTTAACGCTCCTATCCAAATTTGACGATTACGTGCTTACAAAACAGCTTTCAAAGGTCAGCGTAAAATTATCCTTATATATTTATATAAAAGAATTTAAAATAGCTTGACAAACTATTCGCGTTAACATGCTATCTCTACCATGTATTGCTGTAGTAAAATTATAATAGTTTACTACTGTCATTAACGAATTTAACAAGCTCATAATATTTTTATTTTACATTACATAAAGAGCACTATTATTTTTCTATAGAAATATGACAATGTCTAAACACTACGTATAAGGTCACCAAAGTTAACATTAAAAGACAACTAAAAATGCAAAGCTTAAGAAACTACTTACTGATATCCTAATGTTAAAATTTAATTTAATAAATTTTGGCTTGTATTGGTTGTCATTCTTACAAGCAGCAACGGAGTAACGAAACATGGTGATATTCTGCTCAGAAACAGATTAAGGGAAAATGACATAGACTACTTTTTATTCCGGTACATGAAGTGGTACTCGTGATATAAAAGCAGTGAAGATGTCTCGGCGTGGAAGGTTAGTGAGGCTTAATTAAATATAAATAAAATAAACAAACGCGCCGTGAGCCTCGTTAAAAACTTTACGCTGTCGCTTGCGAGTATCGAGCACGTTATTTTAAAAAGTAAAGAGAGAAGTCGTTGACCGCGTTAATTGATGTTAATGGGTTAATTTTTACGAGTTCCCGAGAAATTGACCGTCCGTCGTATTGTTGTCACTCAGTGCTATCACGCGCGCCTCATGACGGTCGCGTCGGTTGCATCGCGGCCTTTGTGCCTACATGGGAAAGCTACTAAATAAAAAAAAAAAAACAATTATTTTTTATTTAAAAACTTTAATCGTATTATCTGGCTTGGAAAGATTGGGAGCTAAACATTACCCCACTTGGTTCTAATGTGGGTGCTACGTGCGGAGAACGCATGAAACTTAAAAGAAATCTCAATTTTTTTAATTTATGATAATAAAAATAAATTGCATATAAATTGTATTATTAACAAAAGATATTTTTTTTACTAGCGACTCACCCTTGGATTCGCTCCTAGGTACGTATTAACAGTTAGTATAGATTTCCCAGAGTTGAGATATTTTCCCGCAGTAAAAAGTATCTTATATGTTGACCCGGATAAACAGCTATCATCACACCAAATTTTATCAAAATCTGTCCAGTTGTTTTCTCGTGGTGCGTTTCCAGACAGATAGATAGACATAAATTCTAAAAACTATAGATTCGCCTTCTGTATTGATAATAATCCGACTCAGTTAAAAATTTATTATATGTATAGATGATATTTTTAGTGAAAGTATATTATGTTATTCAAATCCTAATACAACTGAAATAAAATTAGTGTAAGATATAGTATATCTAAGAAAGTGAAGGTAAAAATTATTTTTATTCATATATATTATAAAAATATAATTGTAAACGCAAAAAATCTAGAAATCAAAACCTGAATGAATCGAGTAAAATGTTGAGTCAGATGTGTAATAAATTTAAATTAAATATTGATTTTTAACAAGTTTTAAAAATAAAATATTTTTTGCACTAAAATGCCCGTCGATGTAACAGCAATTAAATCGTTATATCGATTAACTCGGACGTTCGCAATTATCGATACATACATAAAATATCGTAAAACGATCGTAATTAAGCAATAATATTGGTTTCCGTGCAAAGTGATAAAGAGATGAACGTTTTCCCACGCAACGTATCTCGCCATCTCTTTGACTGTCTCCTCCTACATTACGATGATTATTATCAAAATGATTTTACTTAAGGTTCCTGGAATTTAGACCCAATAATTTCATAATAGAACCAAGAATTTTCGACATCCTATAATTAAAGTTAAGGATGTCATTTACCTATATTAATATTTACTAACTAGCGACTCACCCTTGCTCCGCTCGGGTTCGTACCTAGATATGTTTTGATGGTTACTATAGATTTCTGAGAAATGAGATATTTTCCCGCAGTAAAAAGTATCGTTTATGTCGACCCGGATAACCAGCTATTACCACACCTTTCAAATCCGTCAAATCGTTTCGACGTAAACAAACAAACACACTATCACATTTATAATATTAGTATGGATATGTATTATGTTGATCCATCCAACAATTATAAAAGGTACGATGTAAAATGATTATAAAGCTTAATTTTATCAACGACACTTGGATATTATCATCAAAGAAGTAAAATCAAAAATCTAAAATATCTTAATTTAACTTGAATTTTAGTCCTAGTACATATTGATTTAAAAAAAAACAAGAAAACATTTTTGGATATATTATTTTTTGTCATCAATTTTACTAATATAAAAATTATACCTTCTTTATAAAGTCTTTTTGAAAGCAATAGTAGCCGTGGTAACGCGCTTACTTGTGAAACCAAGGAAAATGGGTTCGAATCCCGAATCCCGCTATTCTGATACTTTCATGCGCAAATAATTTTCAACTTAATTACCATTTCACCTTAGACTGAAATAAAGCATCGTGAGGACACATGTGAAATGACACTATAAACTTAAATTCCCTTTAATCGTATACACCTACTTTATCGATATTATTTTTATAGTAGTATTTAAAGTTATATATGTATAGCGTATCAACTATATGGTATCCATAACACAGGCCTCGTAGCTTACAATGGAACTAGATGGTGCTGTGTGTAAATGTATTAACATATTTATTTATTTATTTACTTATAGCCAATTTATCCAGAAAGCTTCCACAATAAATAATTTTATAATCTAAATGAAACACTGCTTCTAATAAAGGGCGCGATATCGAACGTGAAGTGTAACAGCTGTCGGCGCACTGTCCTTTATTAAACACATTATAAAGATACGCCTAAAACCTAAAGTGGCTAAAACATACATTAGATTCGGTAGAGTAAGTAACATTTTTAGTATTCTCTAGTAAAATGCAAACAATGTTCTTTCTGAGATGTTCTAGTTTCAAGAAATTAGACGTTAATCTGGTGGCCAAAATGGTCAAAATACTACCACTTTCATTTCCATACATAAGTATTAAATAATTTAAAACTAATACTTTTTAATAAACTATATATGTGTACAAGTAATATTATGTTCTTACTTAATCAAAGGATAACAAACTGAAACTCAATACATAATTAAACCCTATGCCCCAAAAAATTGAAGCATAGAAACTTTGTCCTATCCTGTAAGCTTGAATGTGGGCTTAGTATTTATCACCTAACTTTTTATCTATGTTACATATTATATTCTATCTCTATATCTATAGGTATGACGCCAAAGTGCCTTACAAAATTAATTATTTAAAACAGAACCCTCTGTTTTCCTTGCGCCATATACTCTTGGCACGTCGTATCGATAGATCCAGGTGTCCGGATAAGGGGGACATTGAAAAACTTTCAAGTTCACATTAAGCTTGTTTGGACGTTACCGTCACTTAGCGGCGTTCAATCGTTATTAATCGTTCACGTTACACGTAACGCAATCGCGTCCGCGTCGGATCCGATCACAAGACTTGGAAAACCGCTTTACAAATTAACTGATGCCCTTTATTTGTTTGTCTGACCTGTACCTGTGTGGTCCACAAACTACACAACAGACATTATTTTTTTTATATTATATAATAGTATATATATCTAAAGTCAAGTTATAAGAGATAGAATGTACTAAATTTTATGAGCATTACTTCTGTACCATGCGAAATGACCTTTTGGCTTTCTTTATCGATTCCTAAAGAATTATTTTATATAGATAAATTAGGTTAATTAATTACTTATTATATAAAGGAAAATTTATAAAAATGAAGATGTTTAATTAGGTAACCAAGTTACAAATAATTTATTTAAATATGGCATTCAATATGTAAATATTTTCCATCATAACCAGATAGGCAATTAAGACGTTACTCCGGATCTTCGACTATCAACTCGTGGGTTTCAAGAAACCACGAGTGACCATCAACACGATGCGCTATTTCATTTTACAACTTACACGAGCTTAATAAAGCACAAAACAAGATTTAGTGCAAGGTGTGACGTGCAGCTAATTACAGGCGCGGGCGCTGCCGGTGGTCCGGCGCGTAATTGACAACCACCTTCAAACCAGATCGACAGCTTCCCTGTACCGGAGGCCGGCCGAGGTGAGGAGGAAATGTTTATGGAATACTTTCTAAGCTTTTGAGATCGTTAGCTTTGCTTTTTTAAAAACAATAACAGTATGGTATACATGGATATACCATCCAATTAGAATGTTGAACTTAATAACTGACTATCTCCATATGACCGGCCCTTTATGGAATGAATTTTATAGAGCTCACCTTCGTTACTAAGGAACTCTAGTGCGAAATCTAATACATACTTCAAAAGACAAACCTTTTTCCTTGATATATGAAGATAAGGGTTTATTAGGTAAAATTTAAAATTCAAAAGAATTCTAAAAAGATTGTGGTTAAATTTTTAAAGCTAGAACTCATTAACGCTAGAAGCTTGTAATAGTAGAAATATAATTTCAGCAAAATGTATGTTAGTTTCAAGAGTGACTCCAATTTGTAAACTCTAATATATAAGTTGGGGATTCATTGTTAATGCAAAAGACAATAAGTAAAATCTCTAGATATGAGACAAATAGCTCATTGAACATAAAGCCACGGTAATATTACATATAGCATTACCATGATAAAGCTGACCACATGTCCAGACCCCGCACCCAAGTCCCCATACCGCTGCTGCGACGCAACAGACGCGGCTCCCGCACAGTAAATCCATGGAATGCTAAAACTTCGCCTCACTAAGATTTCACATACAAATGAGTTAATTTTCATTTAATTGATTATTTGTAATTTACGGCGTGTTTTTTCTTATTTATTCGAAAAATATATCATTTAGTGACATCTTTATTATCGAATTGATCGCATCTATACATTTTATAATAAAGATACATGGCTATTAATTTGCAAATTTATTAATTAATCAAGTTAATCGATTATCAAAATGTAAAATAACGAACCTATCGAAGAATATTAGTTAGAAATTAGAATAAAAATAATTGGATCAAATCCATTTCAATTTAATTATAAGTAACAGTCGTCATTAAGTTGTATTCACAATCCTTAATCTTGTTATATGTGAAAGTGCGTTTGCTTGTGTAACTTTCTTTTATTTATTCTTTCTTTCTTGACGCTGTAACAAACCAACGGACTTGATTTTTACACGGATAGCTTAAAGGATACTTTGGGTCTCGGGACTTGAAGTGATACTGTACTAATCTTTTGTTAAACTTATGGGCGTTTAGTATGTCTACAGGTCATTAGTATCTGGGTGGTTCTGAAGCTCGAATCCGACGTTAAGGGATTTTAGAACATACCCTTGAGTACCGACAGACTTAAAATAAAAGAACAGTATTGATATTGAGATCTAAATGAAGCAAGGGTGGACCACTAGTGTTATGATATTTTCCAAAATATTGCACATTTAAGCAGCTACAGTAATTATATATTATTAATTAATAATGAAAGGTAACATATCAGCTATAATACCATACTGAAACCACCCACATAATGAAACATAATATATCACCATTCGCACAAGATGATGTTAAAAGACCATAATTTTTTTTGATTAATTAATTTATTCATTCATTGCTCTATTGCTTAATGTTATCTAATCTTTCATATAATTTCCATTGAATTTCTTTTTGTATAACAGCAATTACATTACTAACGTAGTGCTAATTAAACTAAGTGCTGAAATTATTTCATTCAGTCTGAAGACTGAACTGTCAGTAAACTCTACTCTGTAACTCAAGTTTTCCTATCATAGAGAGTAGTAAGCCGCTAATCAATTATTAGTTATTACCTTTTGCAATTTTAAATGAAACTAACGTTTCGGATTATTTCGCGGATTTATTTAGACTTTTGGTTCCCGACGTTTTGAATGCTTTACAACGATCATGGTCACGGGAGAGACTGAGGTAAACATAACAAACCATTAGATGTAGTTAGTTCATACTGTGTGAATCGAAAGAACAGTAATTCTGATTAATATTTTTTTGTCTATAAAGGTAGCAATAGTGTTGCTTAATATTTTAGGTTTTTAAATTACATAGGTATACAACAATAATATTGCTCAGATAAATAAATAATATTATTTATTTTGCTTATGGTAATACATATTACAATAATAGCATCACTAAATAATATTATTAATTGTTAGCTAAAATTAAACAAATAATATTGCCATATTTATTTAAAATACTTATTAAAAATTTTTTTGAAAAGAATTAAAATCAACAAACATTGTAAGGTACTTTGGTGCCATTTTGGAATTTTTGAAATTATTTTGTAAAATTGTGGGTAGGCACTGTCTGTAACAAGGAAATAAAATGACATATATGTATGTATAAAGTAAAACTTTGAGACGTCTAAAACCTTAGTATCTCCCGTGATCACTGTACTACGTGATACTGTGAAGAAAGCATTCGAAACGTCGGAAACCAAAATTCAAAATATATCCGCAAAAAACTCCGAAAAGGTTGTTTTATTTAAAATATCAAATATTCGCGTAAATCTATGAAAGTATTACCTTTTGTAAGTTCGATAAGCTTATTAGGTAATATCATAGGAGTCTAAAAATTTATTTGTAATTGTAATTTATGGCTAAAATGTCTTTTTGACAGTTGAGTATAAGCGTGAATGCATGGGCAGGGTGCACGGTGTGCCGGCGGTTATGAGCGTCAGTAAATCTAAACTACAATAACTCTAGTAGCTTCCAAGTTTTCCCAACAAAGAAACTTTACACATGTATCCTAACAAGCTCTCGCATTCGCACTCCCGGTTGTGAAGAAACATCACAATGTGGTGCAATTTGTTCATGGCTTTAAAATTTATGCCTAGATCTTTTGTTGAACTTATTTTAGTGCCTTTTTTGTTTAATTTAACTACTGCCTGCGGCTTCACTCGCGCTGCTGTTACTTTTAGTTCACATGCACTAAACATGACGACAGCACGTTGACCTTAAATTGTGACCTTTTATATCCTTATAGCTTAAGCTCAACTCTCAACCGATTATAATGATTTCTTATTTGTGTTTTAAATTATTATTTTAATTTACTTTTACTACCTGCAAATTAAAAAAAAAGCGTTACAATCCAAGGGTTACGCTATTCTCGAGTTACGTCAAACAAATAAACAGACAGAGGTAAAGACGGATAGATAAAAATTCCATTACTGATTTGACTAAAAATATATCATGAAAATTTCATTATGTTATAATTTTATATTTTTCTGTCCGTCTCTTTAAAAGATCTACCTTATATGATATACTCGTAGAAACTCTCTAACGGAGACTCGAACCAGGATCTCTGAATCTCCAGCCGAACTTGTTATCGACTAGACCAACGAGGCAACTACTATAAATTATAACTAAAATTCTGTACGTTCATAAAATATGTTGGTACATTTGCTTTACTAATTAGCTTGATTACCTTCTACAACGCATAAACATCTCACACGTTTCTACACCATTAGATTTATTATATAGGAAGTGTTATAACAACAGTTGTTTCATATCAACAATTTCTTATTTTAAACTAGGCTTATTCCATAACTCTATATTCGCATTGCTCACTACATACAGCCCCGAAACAGACAAACAAATATCGAAACCGATTCAAAATTCTGAAAACTTCTAGTTTTTCATGTTATATCAAATAATATTATAAAAAATTCTAACATCCAATCTAACTCTACCTTACAGTACATATCGCGACGGTTCAACGCTACATTCATTAGATAATAATTCTTGAACGCCTTTAGGGGCCCTTACGTTGTGAAAGAGGTGCGAACACATAAATCGGGGAATACCCGACTGTGTTTGACGGTAAGAAAGAGAGATGGCTTCTGGTCTACGAGCCATAGCGAATCCGCTAAGCGATAGCAAATCAAAATATTACTGTCGTAATATGATAATCGTCGAGGAAAAGGAAATAATAATAATAAACAGCTATAAATAATCATTTTCCTGTAGTCTCTACGGAAGCACTGTGTCGGGCATCCATGACACTGAGACTTATTATATGTATGTCTCATACATATATGTACGTACCAACAACGTCTACACTGGTGTACCTCACACAGGAATTAAACCTGCTACCTTCGAATACTAATATTCTTTAATCTATTTTACTACTACTATACATATGTATGTAGCCTAACGGTTCAGAACATTTACGAAACGGAAGTCATTTGGCTTATTTTATCAGATCGAAATTAAAACAAAATTAATTGTTATGTTCAGTTCTTAAGTATTTTTATTACCAAAAATTGCTGGTAATCTATTATATTATATACTGAGTCTGTCTTGAGAACGATTGCACGGCTTTTAACGGGACTCGTACAGGCTGTGAACTCCTGTAGCGGTTTATATAGTGGGAGCTTTCGTGTGAAAAATATTTGGATGAGATGTCTACTAAAAAACGCTATTACTAAAATTCAAGCGACAAAATGGGCTAAACCTAGTGCCAATGGAGCATTAACTATCTTACAGCAGTTAATTTACCATATTTGTTGTATGAGCAGGTCAATATTTAACATGTATAATATCAATAAACCATATCTAATTAGCCGCTCGGCAAAGTACCGCTACGGCCGCGGCACTCGCACCATTTACATGAGAATCCGAAGCGCGTCGACAAGTGGCCACAGCGCTTATTCAAATTCAGATTTATTCTATTGAAGCTTGCATCGGAGTCGCTTCTAAGATATAGTTGCTTATAAAGATATATGGAGACAGCCGCAGCAGGTCACAGATACCAACACCAGTGAATGGAAGCGTGTTATCGCATTTGTGGAATAATTCAAAGCTTTTATGGACTATTATTATTAATTTAAAGGAGCTTTTAAGTAATGAGTAACATGAGCTTAGATGTACCAGTATGACTACGATATACGATTATGAAGAATCGAAG
This sequence comes from Brenthis hecate, assembly GCA_951806755.1. Lineage (NCBI taxonomy): Eukaryota > Metazoa > Arthropoda > Insecta > Lepidoptera > Nymphalidae > Brenthis > Brenthis hecate. Next base: position 197,244 of record OX638254.1, read on the forward strand.
ATAATTTGTATATTAGTTGAGAGTTCATAATTTTAATTGTGACATAACTTATTTTTAGCCCTAACTCTTCTCGCGTTGAATGCTATACGTCAATCATTTGTCGACATCATGAGTACCAACTTTACAGCGTTAAAAAACAATTTATGTACTCACAAACTTTCGAATTTAGAATTAGTGTGATAACATAATAATTTTACGAGAGTATATAATATATGTATGTGCATATATCTTGTATATTCTAAACCATTCTTCAACATAGGTAATACAACCTAAAATGCTCAATACGTATCTAACCAAATATTAATATGAGTAGAGTTACAAGAAAATTCGATTAAATTAAAATAAAATATGAAATTATTTAGAACGTCATGATTTTTAAACATAAATATACTGTTTATTATTATAAAAATGACCTTTTGCGCCATCTATCTATAATCTGAATCTAACTAATAGTCACTTACTTGATGTCGTACTAAAGCTATGTTGTGAAATAGTAATATTTTCTATGGGCAATAAAACCATCCATTGCCCCTATCGAGCATCGAACCTAGAATTACAGACGACACGATACCGATACACGCCGCCGATAACAATGTGATTACGTACTACCGCTCTCTTATTCAAAGCGCAAGCTGTGTACACACATGCTACTTATTTCAAGCTTTTACTTGTAGATATTTTATAAACATATGTATGTATACCATCAGGCAGAATAAAGTTCAAAGCGCTACTCTCTCTACATGTCTTCTTTGTTTCTTCTATGGTTATAATTTTTTTTTTAATTTGGACCAAGAACACATGATCCTCAATCGTACTCCCAAATTTCCGCAACTTTTTCACTCGCTCTTATAGTACTTATAAATAGGTATTTTTTATTAGAATAAAATATTAATAATAAATATTCTAGGTATCCTATATCCTATTTATTGGTAATATTATTTTATTAAGTTTACATAATATCGTAAAATAAATGTCGCTATGGTGTGCGCCGCACAATAGTTTAAGCACTTTTGGTCCATATCGACAAACATTCATCGCTTTCAAATAAACAAGCGTCAATAAAGCCCGCCATTAAACCGACGACCGCTGTCAAAACATGCGTTTCCCAGTTTTCACTGGATGGTATCGACGCACGCGCAGCATATCTACCGATCTATCGATCAGTGATATATAACTAAGTGCGGCGGCCTGGGAATGGCAAGTGTTTTGTGTACTGTCGACAGCGTCGTGACTGCGCCTCGATATCGGACGGCAAACTAATGGCCCTGCTTTATAAACTAACACCTCGAAATGTACTGTCATTCCGTTTACTCAGACACAGGCTTGCATCCGGACTTCTCCAAATTATAAAAGAGAGAGTAGTTTAAAGACAGTCGGAACCAATTATAACTATTTCATCTAGAGCTTACCCATTTAAGGCTCATTTAACAGCACATCAATAATATGTATATGAAACCTTAAACTTAGATGTTTATATGACTTATTTTTATCAATTTCCTTATTCTTAGTTTTACAGTAGTAAAATATCTTTAGTAAAGAAACAATAATTTTACAGTATTTTACAATTAAATTATATAAAAATTATCTTATTGTACTTTGTTGGTACAGATCATATAGAGTAAAGCCCAAGCATATATTATATAAACTTCAATAACTTTACTCTTAAAATATTTAAAAAGCGTATAATTTTATCTAAAAATCAGTGAAGTGTACACAAAGACGTCCAGAGTGTCAGGACATGGCCATCAGGCAGCCATAGATCTTGGTGCCCGTATTTGGTCCCTATTTGGTTCTAGTTAGTGGTATCTCGTCGTAAATCGCGCTAACGGTCGAAGCGGGCGGCGCGTGAATGGGCTGCTTATTGTCACTCGTGTGGTGTGTCGGGCGTCGGGTGGCTACTGGCCAGCTGGCCGAAATTACGAACGAGTCGGCTGAAAGAAATATTTTCTATCTTTTTTTTGGTATTAAATGTATATTTGTGATGGAACTGACATAACTGTGCTTTACTTCCATATAATTGTTTTTTCTCGGGAAATTACGTATCTCATCTGTTCATCTATACAGATAAATAAAATTAAAGTGTCTGTTTGTAATGTCAAAATAACAACTTTTTACTAAATGCATATGGAATCATATACGGTATTTATAAGAAAAACATCATTTTTAAATTTTTTGTCTGTCTGTTCAAATCTTCATGTTTCGAATCTCCAAAACGGCTGGGCCGATTCAGACGGGACTTTCACTGGCAGGTAGCTGATGTTATAAGGAGTAACTTAGGCTACTTTTATTTCAGTAAAAGAATTAGGGTTCCGCTCAAAAAAATTGAAATGTACCTAGGGACGAACCCGAGCGAAGCGAGGGTGAGTCGCTAGTCAATAATAAGCGATCACGGGGCATTTAAAAAGTGCGATGTAGCTATGACAAATAATTATACTAGACATATTACAATATATAGATATGCTTGCCTATCTGAGCAGTGCATTATTATTTTTTTTAGAATCGATTTCTGCACACAATGCTTCCCAATATATACATAAAATTAAATATCTGTTTGAGATTGCAAAATACTGAGCTTATTTGGTTTGGTGGCATATTACTAAAATGAAAATCGGTGTGGATTTATTTCCTATTAATGTATCTCTCGGAATGAAACGTTTAAGGGTGAGAACGACGTAGTCTTCTTTTTATCGCCGTAAGATGCGAGCATAGTCGCGGGCGGAAGATCGTTTATATATAAAAATACATTACATTTATATAAAAATGAAAACGAATAATACATAACTCTCATGTAAAATACAACATCTTTAATGTTCACTTGCTTTTGGAACATTCGCGAATGAACCGCTATAACACTAACGTGCCTTTACAATGTTCAGATTGACAATGCTATACGAGGCGTATTAGCGCGGCGATGGTGACACGACGCCAGGCTGACACTCGTTAGAGCAAAACTACACACATTTATTTCTAATACATTTAATACGCATTACACATACATTCTGCTCGTGTTCACAGTTCAATATTACACAGATATTGTAGTTGTAAGTTTATTAAATAAACTCGATATTAAATAAACCTTCTAATGAAAGAAATATTAAAATTCATCTAAAAATGATTACAAAATCTATAATTACGTAATGTTAACATATCATTTATGTATTATAATGTCATATATGGATAAAGTAATGACTAAACTAAGATGCCATACAGTAGCCTCTGTGTTACTCGAGCTATTTATTGTAAGCTATTACAACTTGTTGGAACAACAAACATACGCGCATATAAACTTTCACAATAGTATTTCAATATAATTGCACATTGCAAAAAGTTTAAGAAATGCGCCTGAGTAAAACAAAAGCGTGTTACTAATATTAAAAAAAAGATAATGTATGTTAATTGATTTCCATCGGAACGGCTTTCATAGAGATACATAGTATGGACTTGTGAGTGGACTATTGGTGGTTTTTATTCCAGCACGTCCCTAACAGCGTGTGTCTATCTTATGGGACTTACGGGAGAGACGTAAGATTTCTCCTGTGACCATGACTGCTGTAAAGCATTCGAAACGTGGAAAGCCAAAAAGCACAACAATCCGCGAAGAAATCCGAAAAAATAGTTTTATTAAAAGTGTAAAATATTCACGTAAATCTAAAAAATTATTATAGTAAATATGTTCTGAAGTTCCTGATATTAGCGAAGGAAAACCATTCTAATACGAGCTAAATACATAATATTAAAAGTCACTTGACTAAATATACTACGAGTTAAAAGCTTTCGCCACTAATCGAAGAACCTAGTTACTGAAATTATTAGAGCTTTTTGTAATATATATTTATATAAGGAAAGTACAGCACTGGCCTACTAATGTAACATATAAAACGATCTGTTTGTTATATGTTCGCTAAGCAAAAAACATTTTGTCAATATTTGCCTTCTCTAGACAAATAATCGTTTACATTTAAGCTACAACATCGTTGTTATAGATTATTTAATAATAATAAATAATCTATAACAAAGATGTTGTAGCTTAGTAAGTTTGAAATATATTAGGAAAATTAAATAAAGTCAAATTATCTGAATATATAGACATTTAAATTTTTATAAGAAAAAAATTGTTTTTCTTCAAAATTATTACTGCAAAAATATCAAAAATTATGGGCACGTATGGTCTCTACACTCTCTCTCTCTAACTCTACCTTTGTAGAGTTAGAGAGAGTGGCTTGTATTTTCCACCATACTCCACTCCACTGCAGATCCTCTATTGTGAGCTTATGTCAACCACCTTAGAGGCATCAATACTCGCCTTTTTCAAATAAAATTAGTTAAACATCAACTCTATCGAATAATTTGAACATAATGTGAACTTATAGCCCTATAATTTTTGAAGTGAATAATTATAAATATTTGAAGCACCTGGATGTCTGTATCTACGAAGTGCCAATGTACATGTACCACAGGGTTAGGTATGTACGTACAGATTGACATGGAACTAGACAGTGAACGCTAAAACGGCATGTTTATCGGCTTTCAAAAGCATAGTACCGATGTAAATTATCTGAAGAACGTAAATAGCTACTACTTGAGCTATAAACCGCCGCACTCCAGCTATAATGTTACGAAGTCGGTATTTTGCCATAAAATATATTATTGATGCTTTGGGAGAAAAGCTTAGTGGGAAATTCGATAGAACGTAACAGCTTACAGATTTTGACATATGAAATATTACCTCCCATTCGATACTGATTATTATTATGACACACTCATTGAATACTATTACCTCGAACTAAAGTAATATTAATAATATAATAATTGTTGTCAGTCTGAAGTGAGTTTAAACTCCGGGTCTCGTATTTCAGAACTGTTTGTGTCCGAATACCAAGTTTTAGTTACCGCTTATATACGGTGAAGATAATATGTAATGGACTATAGCCAAATTATTTTGTGGAATTCTAATATTGCAAAGTCTACTTCTCACCAAAACATCGTAACTATCATAATACGCTATTTCCGATTCTAGTAAGTACATGGATAAAAAAAAATCAAATCTCGAGAAAATATGATCGCATATAATTTATATCAATATTAAGTGTATAAATAGTTCATATAAAAACTAAAAGTATATTGAATCGACCGTGACAGGACTCGAACCTGCAGTCTTCGGATCCGAAGTCCGACGCCTTATCCATTAGGCCACACGGTCCTTGCACGTCTTTAGAAATACGTACTAATGCTGCACGACTAAATACGTTATTGAGGACGTAAAACGATAGTTTACACAAATTAAAATTAGTCTCTTTATTTACTTCCACAATACTAAGTTTGTGAAAAACTAGAAATATTTCAAAAAAGTTGTCTTGGATGAATTACGTCATACCAAAATAAACCTTTATAATGAAAGCTCTTCCATTTTTACTATAAGGAAAAGCTTTTTCACTATAAACTGATGAATTTTCATATAATAGTAATTCTTGTAATATCAACTAACACTAAAAATATGTTCAGAATAAAATTAAAAATATTTCTTGATATTTAAAATTAAAACTATTTCTAGATATTTTATATTATAAGGCGTCGGACTTTGGATCCGAAGAGTGCAGGTTCCAGTCCTGAAACGGTCGACTTTGCATATTTTTTATGTGTACACGAGGTAGTCAGTGCCTTCATGTGTACCTTCATATCCAAATATTTTTACCACTTTTAAGCAAAAAAATAATACAAAGCAAAAATCATAAAATTAAATCCTTCTATTTATCATAAAACTACAAAATCGACCGTAATAAATTATGAAAAGATCAAAGTTGTATGGACATTGAAATAGGTGTAATGATAAAAAAATATTATAAAATATACTGTTTCGTTTGTACTATGAGACTTTAATTATGCAAAACATTTTTACTTAAGAACGATTATACTAACATTTGATCCGATGAATATCTGACGTAAAAGAACTAAGTTTCATTGTAATCCAAACATACTCGACCTATCCTCTCTACGTGATCACAAAGCAAGACCGAGTCCATATTCAGTGGTTGTGGACAATCAAAATTATTACAGCGGCCGAAACTATAGACATCTACCAACCTCAATAATAATCATAACTATTAATAAATCGCAAAATCACCTATTATCTTATAAATAAAGTGACAAATCTAGCTCAATCCGCTACTGGTTGTTGCGAGTATCCTTTCAATACTTAACACCTCTACCAGCCTCCCGCGGCGTCTCCGCTCGCAATGCTAATGAGTTAGCGAGACTCACAGCAGGCGTTGCTTTAAAGGACACTATGTTTTGAATAACTGCAATCCTTCTGTCTGTTACCGCATCACGGAAAAACCACTGGAGGTATTTTGATGAAATTCGATATGGTGATAGCTGGTTATCCCGGTCAACATATAGGATACTTTTTAGCGCGAGAAAATATCTCATTTCTCAGAAAAAATACAAAAACTGCAATGTAAGAGTATACTAATATGTAAAACCGAAGGATTTCGTTTTTGCTTATCTGAACGCGGGCGGAGCCGCGGGTAATGCTAGTATTATTATAAATGCCAAAATTTGTTTGTTGGTTTGTTCTTAAACGCAGCAACTGAGCGACGGATCGTCACTGATTTTTACAAATACAACTTAAGCTACTTTTCCCGGATTTTTACCCCTGTAACAGAGATAACACCCTACTGTAAAAAGTTATTGTAGTTCACTTTAATAATTCCTTAAGGGTGAACATAGAAAACGCAAAAACCTCACTCTACATTTCTTATATTTTCATAGCAATTTAATGTAGTGATCAGAATTAATGCTTTTCAATATCTTTGTATGGGACTGGACTTATGTATTCGAATAATATAGTGTTTATTATTATAGTTTTATCTTTGATATAATAACTACTTATTATGAACATTTTTTCTACATATTTCTTCTATTACCATCAACACTACACATCTAGATTATAAAAATGCGTACTGCGTGGCGATTCCTTCATCACTGTGCCTTGGTCTTGCCTGCCTTGGCATATATTACGCATATATGTGGCTAATATTTGAACCTAATATAATAGACGGTACCAGTAATGATTTAGTAGCTACGCTGTCACATTTACAAAAAAATTAAACTGTTTAAAAAATTAAAGGTTTCAATATGTTTATCTCATGCTTACTATATTGTGAAATAAAATGAATTGAACATTGAGGGGGGTGAGACCAAAGTGCCAGAGGCTGTGAGATATTAAAATAGCTAAATTACAATGAATATCATTTCAAAATATTTATAATATTATTATTTTATGATGTTGCTTGTAATAACTTTGGATAGTATTTCAAGTCAATGTTCCGCTTTCAGTTTTTGCGTGCAGCCGTCGCGGTCGCACTTGTCGTATAAGGAAATACTTTGAAATGTATACTTCAAGCTAGAAACTTAGAAATTGTATTTAACTTATAAGGTGTTTTTAAGGGATTTATAAAATGACTGATTATTTCGCTGAATTTTTGTAGATATATCTCTGAGGAAAACATTTTTTGTGGCAGAATTTTGAAGTCGGCTTCATTAATTTACATAACTAAATGCACTATTTCAGTTGGGTCGCGAAAGTCATAAAAAGTTTACCTAAAATTAAGTAAATAGGTACTTTTACAGAAGATGCCTATCTCTCGGTCTCGAAGACCACGTTGCAGTACATCAGATATCACTTAATGCACAATTAGTATGCCGCCCGCGCCGCTCGGCTGCGCGAGAGCAGTCACGCAAAATACATCCCAAATTTTTATGAGCTGTTTGACTTACGATCTGCGTACATTAACATATAAGAGATAGAAGATAGAAGTGAAGTAATAGTGGTTTTTTCCGCTTTATATTGAGTTAGTAAATAGTTTTTATGAAGCTTTGGAACTTCAATAACGATGCTTTTTCATTAAATGTAAAATTTCATTTTATCGCTCTAATTGTACTAATATCGTTGAGCTACGCATAACAATACTAACATGAATAAATTGAAGGCGAGTTATGCAAAGAGTAATTATATGTCAAAGCGTTATAGTTGCAAAAATCAAAAAAATGTAAGCTTTTCCTCTCGTAGATTAAAACCCTAAATATATAAAATTATACTGCCTCAGTAATTTAGTGGCCTGCATGTAGGGCTGCACATCCAGAGGTCCTGGGTTCGAGTCCCGGGTCGGACCAAATTTAGTTATACTTTCTATTTAGTAAAACTCAGTAATAGCCCGGAGTTGGGAAGTTGACGGAGTTTCACCCCCGTGCCTCGGCGAGCACGTAAAAGCCATCGGTCCTGCGCCTTAACTCTCACCGGTGCTGTCGAGCAGTCGTCCCACTGGAGTATGAGAGTGACAGAAATAAAGAGTGCACGTTGTGTCTGCACGTTGTGTGTGCACTATAATATCTCCTGCGTAGTTGGCTATTCTCAATGAGAGGCCGCCGTGGCCGGAAACGGTCGGGAGGACAGAATTATACAAAATTCTTTTTTTAATCAATTTATGCAACTTCCTCTCTTTTGCATCTAATATCTTTTTCTCCGTAGAATTCTTGAAGCAAAAGAAAATCCACAATTTATTCATTTCATTTAATTCTATTTATTTATATTTCCTAAAGGCAAATCTTAACAGAACAGACTAGGTTCTCTGGTTTTCTGTGCATTTCTCTTTATATATTATATATAATAATAGAAATGCGCGGTCTACCTCATAGTGCGCAGTACTTCGCGTAGTCAGTATACTTCCGCTTCATGAAATATCAATATTATGAAACTATATTATATCACAATAAAAAGAATAGACCTTAATTACTTATTTATCTTCAAAATACGATTATAAAAATTCATACAGTAGGTTGTCTTTGATATATACGCAAGTCCCGTAAAGTGACAAAAAATACTATTTTTATGGCAAACGGGTTTTCACTACTCTTATCTTCTACCTAATACGAAATAAGAGCCTGGATTAGTAGACACTGCTATCGCCATTCGAGTCAAATTTTGCAATCATCAAAAATCGAGTTCCCCGGAAATAAAGTAAAGCCATTCATTTAAGTTATCTGCAGTATACACGGTACTTAATTGGCCCTATTCCATAAAATAATCGCGATGTGTCATGCAGTGATCAATGATCGATGTGTATAAAATGCAAAGTACGGTCGGCGCCGCGGCGAGCTGCCGGCGAGTTCTTGCACTCTCAGTATTTCCTAGGACAATCCGCCGTTAGATGCACTATGCCTTGAGATATGTGCTGCGATCTAACCTCTATGCATAATTCAATATTTTTATAAACTAAGGAAAAGAGCAATTTAAATGTAATATAATAAAACCCAAGAATGGAATCATTCTAAAAAGATTAGGGGAAAAGTTGACTCGAAAGCACTTGTATGACACGATTTTTCTGATCTTCATATATTATTTTTTAATTTTTTAATCGATATCATGAAAACTGTTTTCATAAAATGCTTTAATTTTCCCCGTAATTTGAAAATTAAACAATATGACTCTTTTTATTATTATTTTATAATTGGATACTCTTTCTTACGTCCATTTAAAAAACTTATTGAAATCTTAGACTCATATGCGCTTATGTTGAAAACGATTAATTTATTTTAAGTTATTAAATTAATAAAAGAATTAATTTACCACATTCCGAAAAGAACATCCTAGCGTTTATTTATGAGTTCTAGTGAAATCGTTATACTCAAGATACGATTATTCGCCTCGAATGGGAATCAAACCCGCAACCTTAGACGTAACATGCATACATAACGAAGGTCATTATTATAATTTTATTAGAAATTAAAATCAAAAAACGACAATAAAGAAGATTTATTACATATAATTCATCTTACCAAAGTAAATTGGGGCCACATCGTGACGGATCGGTTTCTGAACTTACCTACCTCTAGTTAAAAATATAAGAAAAGTGGACTAAGATTATGACAGCAATTAATTCGAGTCCGTTTTACGACCGACCGGTCGATATTCCCAGGGCAGTTATTGTTTAATTTGTCACGTGAGCTCGTTAGCTTTATGGCTGCTCTAATTCTGCTCCGTACTTGCCCAACTGTTGAGATAAAGGTCCGTGCACACCGCACTCATCTGTACTGTTGTGAAAGGTTTGAGATATAAAGCTAAGGAATTTGATAAGAGAATAAGTTATAACAAATTATTATCACTATTAACAACTCGATTACGAAAATCTTGACAAACTTCTATTGTAACATAAGGTATATTTTATTTTAATATAAATATTACTTTATTGCTAATATAGTCAACTAATACAGTTGCTCAAAAATAAAATAAAAAATCAATAGGGTAACTGGGAGCTAATCTACGTGTTGGGATTGATTTAATTTAAAGTTTATTTTGTTCTTTCTAGAGCATTTAAATAAATACTTGTTTTTAAAAATGTTTTTGGCAATTATTTTATATAGAGATAGAGATTAAATCACAATATTACGTAATATATTATACAAATTTTATTTTAAACAAAATAACAATATTTAAAACTATTAATATTTATATTAATTAACCATTCGAATATATTAACATAAAATCTTTAAACATTTGAATTATACGCGAGGCATGTGTGCACAGTGTGCGGTCGCCCTAGCCCGGCGTAGTTCAACTCGCCCAAACTCTATTATTACCGGTCATAGAAAGTAGCGTCCAGCGGTTGATATGATAACTGTAATTAATATAATTTGCCGACCCTCGCCGCGGACCGCAACTTGCGAAACTACCTGCTACGCGAGATGTACTCATTCTAAGTACCCACTTACTCTACCTATATGCTATGTTCAGTTTTCTCAATATTGAAGTATTTTTTCAAATCTCAATTTATTACGTCAGACCGGTATTTAGATAAAAATCCTTAAGTTTCTAGATTGTCGTGAATTATTTTTTGTTTTCATTTATATAAAATAAAGTTTAAAATTGAATTATTATCAGTTATACCATATTTAGAGTTAAGTACCCGAAGTGTGCCAACGGAACCCTATTACTAAGCCTCCGCTGTTCGTCCGTCCGTCTGTCAGCGGGAGGTATCTCATGAAACGTAACAGGTAGATAGTTGAAATTTTCAGAGTATGTATTTCTTTTGCTGCTATTGTGTTGTTACACATAATAAAAATAAATAAAAATACAAGTAACATCTTTCTAACGTTCGAAATCGATCATCCAAGTTATTATACTACATGCTTACATACATAGGAAAAAAGTCATATTAATAAAAAGTACATTTACGATGGTGCAGAACCCTTCGTGTGCGAACATGACCGATTTTTTAAGAAGATTCAAAAAAATATTTATAACGACATACTAATGTATAATTTAATACTTTAGCTTTTTCGACAAAAAAAAATGCATCATAATTATAGAATAGTATATAAAAATAGTCGGGAAGTCAGAATAAATTCGACCGTGACAGGACTCGAACCTGCAGTCTTCGGATCCGAAGTCCGACGCCTTATCCATTAGGCCACACGGTCCACGCTATCACGAACAAATATTTGCAATACCTCTCAGCACCAACCCATAGGATTGATGCACTAACGTTTTTTTTTGTATCAATATTCATAAGAACCAACGTGTTTTGTTCGTAGCAGTCTTTTTAAGTAAGTATTCTATATAAGTTAGAAGTTACTGTAATCGATTCAATAAATGTCTTTTTAGTAATAAAATTCAAACCGAGCCGAATCTGTACATTAAATATTTTTTGGAAAATCTTATTGAAATTGTCTTTGTTATCGATACAGAGGCCGAATTTATAGTTTTTATAATGTTTATCTGTCTGTCTGTAAACACATTACGAGAAAATCACCGGACTGATTTTGATGAAATTTGGTACGATGATATCTAGTTATCCGGGTCAACATATAGAATACTTTTGACTGCGGGAAAATATCTCATCTCTGAGCTATCTATACTAAACGTTAAAACAATATTTAATATGAAAATGTATTTTTTTGTGACATTCGTATCATATTTTTTAACTATAGTAGTATCTGTTGTATTATTATTATTTGACAATTATCTGTAAATAAACAAAAAAAATTATGAGCATTTATATAGAAAAAAAACAACCTCATATTATATTAAAATGAAATAATTATGAAGTAGATACTATATCCATAGCTTTAATGAATAAATCAACTTTAACTTTACATACATTTTCGTGTTAATGAGTGGGTACTAGATACCTATTTATTTTTTTCGTTTTGATTTTTAATCCTTTGTGAAACCATAACAAAAACTCGATTACAATATCGAGCTTTTATCTCACTGTCGTAGGAGAACTCTCTCTCTGGACTTTCCATGGATTCTCTGCACCATTAAAATTGGAAGCCATTCTTCGTCTATTATTTAATCGGCGGTAACTTTTTATTCCCATATAAAAGAACACGGTGATTAATTATTATTATAGTGTAAATTCTCATGAAATAACAATTACGAAACTCATGTATTTGTAGTTTCTATTCGCCATACAATAAGCTATAGGTATGACGTAAAGCTAGCCGAGTGCAGGGCGCTGCCCGCGGGATGCGCGCTGCGCTAGGAAGCTTGATGCGTGTTTTATGATCGAGATAGCATCTCTGGGCATTTTATGTTAATACGGGTCCCAGATCTCGATAAATTGCTTCTCGTTTTATTGCTATAATTCGATGCAACACTACCGACTTGACCAGATATTACTTAATTATAAATAATGAAATATTTTGTTAGATTACTTGTAGTTTTAGAAACTAATGTAAGAGTTGCCAAGTCACTGGTATAAAATCTGCGTAATGGTGTATAAACATATAAACCGTAAAGCTCATATAGTTTTTAATATTGTCTTTTGTAATATTACTCGTAATTTTACAAATACAAAATGTTATAAGATCATAAATGTATAAATAACATGAAAAAATTAAAAAAAATATATGTATATTAAAAAAATATGTCAGTTCCTTACGAATTAAAATACTAAAGAGTGTATGTTGGTTTGGTTTTTGTATGTGCTAAAAGTGGGCTGATAAGTGATAAAACAATTTTTATAAAGTATATAAAGTTGGAATATTAGAATGTTGCAACAAATCATTAAAGGCGATTAAATAAGCGTAGACGCTAATAATAGTTACTATAAAGTATAAGAATTTGTAAAAAAATATCGAATTAAATGTCCAGACAACTATTTTTATATATGTATATGCACAGTATAATAAAGATCCTTGTGTAGATTGGGTTCACTTGTGAATACAGCATTAGTGTTCATCCTGATGTTAATATTTCATAAATTCGATCAAGAAGGCATCTCTCTACTATAGAGCTATTAGGTACAAGCAAACACGTTAATTTACACACTATTAAAAACTAATTTAAAGGTCCATACATATAATATGACGTTATATAAAACTAGCATTTGCCTGCGTAGTTTAAAAATAATGGATTTTCATACAAACTTCTAAACCCTTTATTATTTTTTAGGGGTTGAATTTCAAAAAAAATATCAAACCATACTCTCTATATTCTATAAAAAATTTACCTGCGTTATGTTTTTATGATTTATACTATCTGATTTCAGTGAGTTGCATTTGAAGCCTAGCGACTTTCTCATGACTCGGATCGGATATTTAGTTTAAAATATGTATTATAAAATAATATTTTGGATTTCCTGTTTGTCTACAGTTCTGCGTAATAGCATAATCATGACCCTTGCATAGTCCATTATGTATTGTTATTTCGTGCGGATATAATGAGCCTATAAATAAATAGATTAGTAGGTATTTTAAGCTCGTTGTTCACGCGGTAAAGGGGATTTATGCGATGAGTGAGTCAGCGTCGCGTGTGAATTCTGTTATCTCTGAGTTAACCTTCACATAAATATTGTAAAGAACAATTATTTAATTTTCGAATTAGTACATATGGGGAAACAAATGACTATCCCTCGCTTTGTCCGTGGGTGCCAAACAGTAGCATACATATGTTTTATTCACAACAACATAAATAATCTGAAATAATTAATTCGTTTCGCACATGAAAATATCCGAGATGACTCGAGATTCGAACTCGCTTCACTCGGTTTACCAAACGAGCGCGGTACGACTCGGCTACCACTGTCTAAATTACTTATTTTGCTTTTATTTCTCCCAAATACATATCTCCATACAGCTCCTCAAACGACAACATTGACCCTAACAACAGATTTAGATATTATGTAAAATGTATAGCAGATACTAAAAACTATCAGTTAAAAATACGACTGCTACCTAACGTTTAACTATGAATAATAATATAATAGTGTTTATGCGGCAGTTAAAGCAAACCGTTAACGTCTTCACAGACACAAAACACATCATTGTGTTTACGAGCTACGTTATAATAGATAAATAGACAAACAGACACTGAAGTGCACGTGGGAGGAGCTCTCGAGGAGCGCTCTCTGGGGGCTGTTAATTGAACGACAGCTTTGAATTCTAACTTGAATAATATTAGATCTTAGAGAATGTAAGATTACTTATAAGTATTATAATCCAAATAAAAAAATAATTTAACAAAAAATAAAAAACGGACTTTATGTTTTTCGTGTGCATAATACTTATGTATAAAATATTAAATGCTTAAAAAAAGCTATTTTTGGTAATATATTATGTATTTTATTTCAATAATTATAAGACCAAATAGGTAGTTTTATATCATCCGCAACAAAAATATCTCTTGTCACTTTCCCACGACCACTATACCTTAAGCCACGTACTTTATCTATGCTAAAACCACGTCGATCTGTTACCCACTGTGTGTCTGTGTGTCACACGTGTGTGGATGGGAAACAAAAAAAGCAGCAACACGCCATCGCATATGGAGTAATACAGTAAGTATTCAGTAATCGATACAAAGATTCAATGCAACTTTTTTATACTTGTAATGCATATTTTGAAGTCGCAAAATATTTTCCTATTACCCACGTATCTACACTGATTTACGTACGCCAAGCATACTTATTATATCACCTACCTTCTTGGAAGTCGGTTAATTACTCTGCTACAACAAATTCCTACTAAAAAAGTATGTATGAGTCCAAAGAGTATTGCTTGTAAGTTATATTGTCAATGCCGAAGTATAACTTACATCGTAGTTCAATTTTGTTAAGACAAGCACATTTTGTGTTTTACGAGAGATATCTCGATGATCTTGGCAGCCTCACGTCGCCGAGCCTCCCACGCGGCGGAAGTTGACCGAGCTTGAGCAAACGAGAACATACTACCAATCATATTTATCGATGACAAATTTGTTTTAAACTAAGTTTTAACTGCGGCATTACTTGGGATTTTGATAACTACTAACAAAATACCCCATACATGTTTTATGTAAGCAATATTTTTTGATTATTTTGTGAAATAAAGGCTGAGGTGTACTTTGGAATTGAGAAATTAATGATGTTACAATCTTAACTTCGGAAAATACAAAAGTTTATTATATTGTTATAATAATATATGTAGGTATGTGTATTATAAGCAAAGACACATATATCTTTCTTTTTAAATTCTCATTTCTTAATCGATAATTTTCTAATATTTGTTTAATGAAACCCGAATGTACGAGAAATATTGACTTAATCCATTCGTTTGCTTTATAGATGGCTTCTAATAAATCGAGGTAAAAAAAACTACCTCGACTGAGCTAATATCACAATCGATGCTTACCATATTATTATTTGCTTTACTCTGTCTATATTATGATCAAGTATACAAGAACAATTTACCTATTATTTAGTTTTAGAATAAACAGAGCTACTTAATAGTTTAAATACAGTTTTTTTAAGCAAAATATTTCTAATACACGTGATTTTGTATGTTTAAGAAAATGTTTGCTAGTTGCTTGGTTTGTCTTTCACGCAACAACGAAGTAAGAGATTGGCGTGATTATTTGCATTGAGATAATCAGATTTCAAATAAGCTTTTGCTTTTTAAGTATATGTAGGCATTTGACGCAATATCTCCGCGTCCTGTCACAATGTAAATAAATACAATAAAATAAATATGTTGGGACGTTAACACACAACACCATCTAGTTCCATGGTAAGCTACGAGGCTTGTGTTATGGATACCAGGTAGTTGATACACTACACATATATAACTTTTTAAATACATACATATTATAAATATAAACATCCATGTCTGAAGTACATTCGTGGTCATCTCACAAAAGAATACCCTCAACGAGACTCGGACCCGCGACCGCTGGCACAGCAAGTTGGGTCACTACAAACTGCGCCAAACGTGTCGTCAAACAATTTATAAAATTATTTTAGGTTGTATCTATCTCAACGGTGGGTGCCTTATTTTAAACAACGTTTCGCTTCTAAATTGTGGGTATAGCTTCTACTTCTACGGTCTAGCATTAGTTAATAATATTTATGTATTTTAATGTAAAAAACTAATGTTAATACTCCAAAAAAAAAACAAACACGTTTTACCCATTTTATTATACAGAACTCAAAAATAATTCCTCATAACCCAAAAATTTTAAGCCTCGGATTATAAAGATAGGCAATCAATAAAGAACTAGACAGCTTGACAAATAATCGAAGCAATTAAAAATATTGACTCTCCCAGCCTGACCAGCAGCGTCGTCGAACATAAAACATCGATAAGTGGGTGTGACAAAATACAATGATAAAGTGGCTTTATCTCGGGCGTGCCGCGGAAACAACGACTAATTGCGGCGAGATTTACGACCTCTCGCCTCACACTGCCTCCCTCTGCCTCTCGTGCATGTGCCTGCGCCTCCTCCAGCCTCCTCGCGACTCCTCATGAGTACTTGTAGCAGCCGATCGTAATTATGGAAATACCTACAAATAAGATAAATAATCCCGTTAGTGTCACCAAACATGCAGGTGTTTATGGGAAGTTAGCATGGAATCATATAAAATATTGTTCTAATAATAACATTACTAATGCTGAAAACTAATGAATGTTTTGTGCCTATTTTCAAACAACCTAAAATATAAAAATTCAAATATTTTTTTGCAGACGACCGGTGGGAGTTGAGGCGCAGGACCAACGGCTTTATGTGCTCTCCGAGGCACGGGGGTGAAACACCGCCATCTTCCCAACTCCGGGCTATTACTGAGAATCTCTTAACAGAAAAACAATAATTAAACTTGTCCCTACCCGGAACTCGAACGCAAAACCTCCGATCTGTAGCCGTACATGCTAGTAACTAGACCACCGAGGTATTAAGGAATGTATATACTATAAGTTAAAAGTTAGATTGAGTTAAAAAAGGTGATGGCCCTTAGCAGTCCCGCCTTATTACTGAAAACCATTGTCACCGTCCACATCATGCTCTATAACGTACAATAATTTATGATTGTTGGATAGTTTTATTTTTTATTATTAACACCTCTGTGTCACCGATAACTTCATATATTTAAATACGAAATGACGACAACGTCCCTCGCGGTGCCGCCGTCCGCCGTCCGCTGCCCGGGCTGTCGCTATCGACATTATCTATAGATTTTAAAATTGAATAAAAATACCCGTGTAACGTATAGTTTAACGCCTCCGTCAATAAGTGGCCGATAAAATACATCAATGTATGATATTCGTGATTTATTTATATGGTTCTGGCATTTGTCCTCGACTCTACTGTAATATTTTACAGAAGGAAATGTAACGGAATATAGGAAAAACATTATTCTTTTAGTTCAAATAACAAGTATCTTTGTTTGTGACACCAAGAACATGTTCTAAACTATTAAATAACTAGTGACGTAAAAAGAATCACGCTTCTCTCGAGTGTGTCCCTAAACGACCTTTGGGTTTTGATATAATTCAGCGTGAAATAACACACATTTAAAATCAATTATGATAATAATACAATAATAATGTATTTTTTGGCAAACGATGTACGACACCTTTTGGCAAATTTTATTACTAACAAGAGGCTACCTGTTACTCCATGTTACAGTAACATACGTACACACATGCAAACATTCGCGTAGTATGCTATTTTTAATTAATATATTAAAAATTAAAAAAAAATTCATAATTAATTCGGATCTTTTATTGGTAGACTTCAGTTTTACTTTTGGTTGAGCTCAAACTGTTGAAGTTAACTGCTAACTTGTTAACTGCCACTATGCAATAAATACTCAATACTCATTGAGAACGTAAATATACAGGTTGTACTTTAAAAACAATCAATGGCAACCGATTTTAATGTCAACATAAAAAAATTGCATAACAACCTCATAGCCATAACAATTTTCAACATCTATTACATCGATGTAGAAAGTCACGATCCTGAGAACTTCATAACATACAAGCTCCCCGCCCGGCGTCATCGGACCGTTATCTTAATTGATCTCCGCCACGCCTCGGGCTCTTAATCTACCCGACAATTAAACCGTCCCTCGCGCGAAGTCGGGACTTCCGTAAGGTTACCAAACTGAGTTATAAATTCGCTATCGACGCAAATGTAATGAGAAACCCGCCATGAAATATGAGTACTGCCGTCTACTAAAACTATAAGTCAAATTATTACGATTTACATAAATTAATTGTATTTGTATAAGTACTTACTCTAGGTAAGATGTCTATTGCACGTTCAGACGGGGCATATCAAATTCTACATATTACCATTTTTCTTAGAAAATTTTGATGGAACAATCTTTTCTGTCATGATACCTGTCCTGAAAAGAAAAATAAATCAAATGAAGGATAAATATAAAAGAAAACTTATTTAAATAATTACTTAATGTCTAATATAATTTACAATTATTCCTTTGTAAGTTCAGTCCCTACTGAAATTAGTATGACCATACTCATTGTGAACGTTCTAAGGACCGAATACGTCGTCCGCCATACACAGATATGAGTAGGTACCTGATACATCCTATTATACTATCCAAAGCCAACATCACGTCTGATTTATGATTTACACTGGAAAGGAACTATAACGTGGTTCACTGGTCACTAGTTATTCATTGAACAATATGCAATAAATATCAATAAGCCTTTACACTGTGACATTGGCAGGTATTATTTTCAAAAAGTGGAAATGCGAGAGCTTGGTATGCAGAAGCGTGTCGTTGTAATATTAAAATGAGCTTAATATATTATTAGATAGCCACTTAACATTAAATTCTAAACGAATGGCTTTTGTTAACATAAATAAATAATCGTTAAGGCATTTAGGTTATTTTTCAAATATAATATTTCCGCAAACCAGCCAATACGATTGGGATAAAGTATCATCTATCATACGTTTACTTAATCTCAACTTTTTTTTAATAAAAAGAATCCAAAGAAGTAGACTTATTTCAAATTTAATCTCATGTCAACTCTCATTTAATAGCAATACATATTTTAAACTTACCTTCTTATTCATGAACCGAACAGGTCGCTATTATACTAACATAAGTTTAAAGAAAGTTCTATCTAGCAGAAGCACGACTCGATAGATGAATGAGAATGCATATCATATTTGTCACCCTCAAACACCCCACTAAATAAGACGCGTACGTTCGAAAAAATTAACGTAAATGAAACGCACTTGTGTATCGAGTATCGACAATCTGCTTAATAAGTATATACATATACAGGCTGTTCTCAAATGTGCACATGACATCACGATAGATTTTCCGTTAGATTATTTTAGCATTTTTTTTAAATATCATAACTGTTTATCAGAAACTTTAGTAAAATTTCATTGTTCTGTGACATATTTGTTAGAGGAACATGTCATAGCATTCATTCTTAAGCATTGACCAGCTAAAACTATGTATTTTAACTTTTATGTGTGTATGATACGTTTTACGGTTAGTATAGATTTCTCAGAGATGAGATATTTTCCCGCAGTAAAAAGTACGCTACACATTGACCCGGATTACCAGCTATCATCATACCAAATTTCAACAAAATCTGTCCAGTGGTTTTCTCGTGATGCGTTCCTAAACAGACAAACACACAAAAATTCTAAGTATCGATAATAATAACTATTTCAATGAGATTTTCCAAAAAATATTTAATGTACAGATTGGACTCAGTTAGAATTTTATTACATGTATAGATTTTAAAGTATTTAATACTTTTATTAGACGTGTAAATATTTAACAAAAAACATTGTTTTTAGAAGTTTATATGAAAATGTAGATTGTAGAAGTACTTTAAAAACAGCCTGTATGTAGCCGAGATGTATAGTGGTACAAGGAAACGATCACACAGAGGTCGTAAGGTCGATCCTGGGCGAGCATTTGAATTTTACCAATGCCTAATTTGTATTTTCAATTAACCTTATGTTTTGGTACTAAGGAAAACATACATGAATGACATACAAACACACATTTTAAAACATGTACTTCAGTTAATACCGTTAACTAAGTAGCAATTACAATTTGCCTTAGAGAAGTAATAGAAAAGAGCCCAATGAAATTTATACGCTCCTATTTACGTTAAAGATTATCACACAACACGCGAAGTCAAAATATCAGTAGGAAGAAAAAATAAAATTTTAGGTATAAATATAGTTCATTTTGTGAAATCACCATTTGATTTGTGAGTACTTTTCAGTTTTATAAACGGTAACGATATTGAATCTTCTATTGTATGTTAAAAAGGTGATACTTTCTTAGATTTACGCGAATATTTGACATTTTAAATAAAACTATCTTTTCGGATTATTTCGCGGTTTTATTTTGATTTTTGGTTCCCGACGTTTCGAATGCTTTACAGCAATCATGGTCACGGGAGAGACTGAGGTGTTAGATGTCTCGAAGGTGTAGTTGTTACAGACAACCTACCCACAAATAACAAAATGAAAAATTGCACCAAGTACCTTACAATATTTCATAACTTTAAAATGTTTATAATTTTAATTAGTTTTATAATTGAATATGGATTATTATTTATTTAATTTTTGATGTTATCATTATAATTATTACAATTTTAAAAATATTAATTAGTGATCTATATTTAGTGTTGCCATTATTATTTTTATAACCATATAGAAAAAATATAAAATATAATATTAATTATTTAAGCCACATAATTGTTCTATGTGTAATTCAAAAAAGTTTAAAATTAATTAAGAATAATAATTTTAATTTAGTTTGCTATAATTTAAAAAGACAATTTACTAAGCAACACTATTACTATATACTTTTACAAATGAAAAATGAAAAATATTAATCTGAAATGCTATCATTTTGATTTACACAGTAAGAACTTACTATATCTACCTGTCTGTTATATTTAGATTTTCAGGATAAACCGATATTGCCCTAGAATGATCCGAGAAGCCATAGAGATTAAAAAACATAAAAATTTCAATAGGGAAGATGGCTGGCAATACTACTATCGTCATGAGATCCTGTTATTAATATAATAAAATCAAATAATAAATCAGTGCAATTTTTCATTTTGTTAATTGTGGGTAGGCTGTCTGTAACAACTATACCATCGAGACATCTAACACCTCAGTCTCTCCCGTGACCATGATTGCTATAATGCATTCGAAACGTCGGAAACCAAAAATCAAAATAAATCCGCAAAATAATCCGAAAAGATAGTTTTATTTAAAAAGTTAAAAAGGTTTTAGAATCATTCATAATCTAATCTGATATACATAATAATATATTAATTGTCCTCCGCAAACAGATAAATAAACTTACTAATTTGACACCTGCCCACTAGTATCTACGTATAAAATTAACTTTATTTAATAACCTATTCAAGTTACACAATTGTAGAGTAAGCACAGCATCAATTTTAATCAAAAAGTGTCCCTTACTGTAAGTATCTCTTCAACGCGGGGCAAAGGTAAATTGTTCATAAATAATTGATTATCATCTCATACCCGTTTAAATCAATTTCCATTACATTAGATTTTTAATGAGTACTTTCTATGCAATACGTGATTTATAGTAAATAAATACACCATAAACATCATAAAATTATATTGAGAACGATTCATTCCATGGTGTTAAATGGCGATATATAGCGGGTTCGAGGCCGGGTTAAGCTGCAAGAGGTTTGTTTGTATTTGTAATAATATACTGTGGAAGGCGAATAGAGGAGACCCTAATAGCTACAGGTCAGCCAATGAACGCTATGAGGTTTCCGATTGCCTATTTATTCAATTTCATTACATTTTATTTGTAAACTAACCTTAATGATTAGTTTTCGATTTATATTCAATAACTTAAATGCTGTAGGCTCGTGATGAAACACAAATATTTGTGTAAATTATAAAGATATGCTAAGCATAGAGATGCAAGAAGTATGACTGACTGTAGAGTTAAAAAAACGTATTGTTAATTGTACTTCATACATTAATTTGCTGTAATACCTTCCTGATTTTGCACGTGGTTGTATACACCATGTAACTTTATTTATACTGCCTAGTACCTAGGGTATTGTGTCATTTACGATATTATCAGTGAGTCTCTGTAGAACGTAATTTTAAAACTGAGCAATCTCTCACACGCTACTTAATTATTTATTTACGGCGCTCAATGATAAACGAGCAGACAGAAGAGACTAACTGATAGAAAGCGGTGCCTGTCACCCATTACATCTACTGTTCATGACTTACTTAATATTTAATTTGTTACATAAAAGTAACAAATGCAAAATGCAGAACGGCAGATGCGTTGTCACTGTGAGTACTAAAATGATATGCCTTATCCTTCAGACCGAAACACAACAATGTAATCATTGTTGCGGGAGAAATAGATAAAGGGGTGGTACCCATCCAGTCGGACTTCTCACGCTTGACAGAGTTCTACCACCGGTTAATATACTAATGTAATACTAATGTAAACAATGACCTACGTCACTCTCTGATCTGAACTACCTGTATGCAAAAATCGCGATTTACTACATCTATATAAATAACTAGCCCCGCTCGGGTTCGTCTCTACGTTTTAACGTATAGATTTCTCAGAGATCCAAACAACTAGCTATCGTCATACCAAATTTCATCAAAATCTGTCCAGTGGTTTTCTCGTGATGCGTTCCCAGACAGACAGACAAAAATCCTAAAAACTATATATTCGGCCTCTGTACCGATGATAATGACTATTTCAATAAGATTTTCCAAAAAATATTTAAAATACAGATTCGACTCAGTTTGAATTTTATTATGCGCACAAAAAAAATCTCTAAAAAGGTAGTTTCATACAAACTTTCATTCTCTATTTTACCCCGTTATAGGATGAACTTCGAAAAATGCTAAAACACGTATTTATTTAACTTTATTGAAAGCATTAATACCAAGTGTCAACTATCTCCACACGAAAAAATCACGTCAATCCGTCACTCTGCTTCGACGTGAAAGAAGGACAAACAAACAAACACACTTTCACATCTATAATATTAGTATGGATTGCCAAAATATTCGTAATAGTCTAAATGACGTTGAAAAGTTGCTCGGAAAAATCGGGTAAAACTGATACAAAAAACTTTTGGTATGAACTCAGAGATTGGACACAAATGTATTGAAATTAAGACAGGATAACGTCTGCACGGTCTATCTTCTTCTATCAAGTCATTCTCTACCAAATTGGAGTAAGGCTCCTTCATATATTTATATCTTGTGTGGTTTTGTGTTTCCTACCAAGTCGTAATGTTTGTAGGGTCAGCTATTTTATAATATAAAGTGAAAATAGTGAACTTAAATTGTTTACTTTGATCGTAGAAACAACAGCGTTACTGCCGCGCACCGTTAGACGTGACCCCGGACCTGCCGGTGACGGAGACGCCGTCGCGTGCCCTCGCCGGAGCACTGATACGCTAATGGCCGGTACTGATTAAACGGAACTAAATCGTGCCGACCGCTGACATATGGATACACAGACACAGGGACACACGGATACACAATAAGTAGCAAAAACTATATGAAAATGTAGACTCGTGACTGCCAAAATTCATTAAATATTGTTTGTTATAGATATTTTTAAATTAAAATCTACTTTATTCAACTGTGGTTAAATTGTGCATTTTTTATATTTAAATTAAATGTCAGTATTAGAAGGTACTATCTAACTGTGATGACCTTACAGAAGTCATAATAATAAGAAATAATAATGTTATTAATTTTTAAAATGTCAGGAATGTAGAGCTAGGAAAGATGGTGACTACTGAACGCTTGCAGATTGAAAATTAGTTAACGACGTAATTGCAAGTGACGCTACATAAAAGCTCACATAACATTTTATTTATCAGCACTCGTTATCGTGTTGCTTTTATTAACATATAATTCAAATTCACTTACACGCATTTTGACATTTTATACTATCACCTCTAGTTCGTTATCCACGCTCACTTATCAAAAATATCTAAGTATTTAATTATTATAAAACGATTATATTTTAATTCTTGGTACTTACAGAGTCATCATAACAAAACACAAACATTGTTTCATCCGATTCGCGAGATACATTAACTTTAGTAATAAACAATGCGTCGATCGTGCGATAGTGTCCACAGATCCACTCTCCGCCTTCTTATCGTCATCTCTTTCAAAACCCAACAAAGGAACCCAAATCGATTTTGTTTAGAAACATTTCATATTGGCACTCGAACAACGAACAATAAAATATTAGACAGTGCCTTTTTAATGCTTATCTGTGATTTGTATCGATCACCAAATTACAAGACGAAATCTAAATCCACGGTGCGGTATTGTAGAGCTTATGACGATGAGATGAGGGTCGAGAAGAGCCGGATGCTGGGATGTAATTACCGGCCGCTGTAGCAACAATGGTCAATCTCTCGCAACCCGTG
Source organism: Brenthis hecate (assembly GCA_951806755.1). Taxonomy (NCBI): domain Eukaryota; kingdom Metazoa; phylum Arthropoda; class Insecta; order Lepidoptera; family Nymphalidae; genus Brenthis; species Brenthis hecate. Next base: position 222,000 of record OX638254.1, read on the forward strand.
ACCCGCCGCGAAACTGTTACACGGACAGCTCCGAGTATATCGGAATCCGAGCGGAAAGCCGAAATTATCTACAGACTGGCGCTGCGTTTTATTACCATTCGTTTTTTAATAGTTAATTATTATCTTAATAGAATTGTAATAGCAATTTATATGTATACGTTTTATAATTAACTATATTATAGTAACATTTTATTTTATACTATCTGGTCCTCGCCGTCCCACACCATAGTTCTGCAGATTCCGTTACAAGACAGCTGATTATTTTAACGTGACACTCCGACATACAGCAATTTAATATGCATATAAATATTTGGAAGCTTTCGTATTATCTTAAATTTTGAAAATTCCTATATTATCGTGTTATCGTCATTGAATTTAACAAAAATTGTCAATCCGTATCGTATAATAGTTCCAATAATAAATATTTATTAAACATCTAATTGTAAAAATTTTAGACGATTTTTAAAATGAATTTTAACATGAATACGAACAAAATATTAATTTACAAAAATTATGTGTGGAATACGTCCGTAGTCAGTTTACACCCGTAATGTAAACACGTATCCTTCTAAATACTACTCATATATATTAAAAAGTTGATCCAAGTCAATTACAATTACTTCACATGTGTGGTGTGAGATAGATAAATCAAAATAATGTAAGCATATAATTTACAATCCCGTTTGAACAGTTACACCACTAGCAGTGATTGAGGGAATGTACCTCAGAGTACCTCAGAGTAACTCAGCTCGGGGCGGGTCTGCGCCTCCTGCGTTCCGTCCCCGGGGGGTCGAGGTCGGGTGAAACCATCTATCAGATATCTGGCGGATAAACAATTAAATAATTTCTATTTATTTGTAATTAAAGAAAACATCGACTCTACATTTTAGGGTAGCGATAAATAACATCCAAACATACAATTTGTTGTTATATAAATAAAAACTGTGTAGAAAAATGTAAACCGACTACAAGATAGTAAAAATAAAAGAGGAAACTAAACGGGGTTTTTCATTAACAATAGTTATCTAATTACGTTTTTTAGTATCGATGGCAGCCCGCAAAGCCAAGAGAGAGAAGATAATTTTAAATGTAAATACAAGTCGGTGACTTCAATTATAATTAAAATATTATACATGCCTCTGTGATGTAATCATATTTAAATAGATTAGCTTTGTATTGCTTCCTCTTCGTTGTACATTACGTTAACTCGCTTTTTTATTTGTCTTTACTAAACATTACTTATGTTAATTTAAACTACTACAAAATTATATTTATATCACTCTTTACGTACGTACAAATATGTAAGTAAATCATCTGTCAGTCATCACGCAATCAAGATTATCGAAGAGTTGCATATATTTTAAATTTAAAAAGCCTCAATGGCTTAAAATAGTTGTTCTTACAAATAGTTGTTAAAACCTTGTTCTTTCAAATATTCGTAGAGCACGAACATTCTCGATTTCCGCACTCGAGATGTACTGAAATGTAGAGACGATACATCTCCAATAACATTGTCAATGTAAATCGACCAAAAGACAAATACCCCGACGTATCGGACGTGGGAAGTCTCCCTGCAGTCACATTAAGGTAAGAGAGTACGTCATTAGTTCTAACATTTGTGTAAGATGCTACATGTATATTTGTATATCTTTGAACAATGGCTATTGATTTTGATAAGTCAAAATAGAAATATATTTTGTTTAAAATAGAAGTTGTCCTTTTGGAATTGTTATCTGTTTACAGCAGTACTTGTGTAAGCAATGCTACACACTATCCACAAGTAATGTAATAATGGCAAATGTTGGTGTGTTCGTCCTTCTGGCGCGTAGTAAATGATCCTATTAATTAACGACGTCATTTTGTATCATACAGATATTAGTTTGTTTCAAAAGTTACCTGCGCCGTTTTTAGAACAAAGCCAGTCAATCCATCCCGTTTAGCATAAAGAAAACCTGCATGACAACAAGTTGCTATTTCTACCTGAGCTCCAACGATTACTGACAACTACAAACAAACAAATAATGTAGCATGATATACAGGGTCATTTTTAATTTACTCAAAACCTTTTAAAAATATACTATTCTGTAAGAAAAAAAATAATATTACTTAAATTTTACAAAAATTAAAAATATTTTTATTGCACCTTCTAAACGGTAGTAGTCCAGCATTAGCAAAAGAAAGCGCTTGGCCGGTGGAATGGGAGGGATGAAGGGGTGTAGTTGGTGGTGCTTACTCATTTACACTTGACCAGATGCCGTTTAGAAGGTGCAGTAAAAATATTTTTATTTTTGTATTGACATAAAAAATTTAGAAATATTTTCTTTTCATACAGGTGTTATTGTTATGATGTAAATAGTATATCCCCAAAAGGTTTTCAGTAAATTAAAAATGACCCTGTATGATGATGATGATGATGATGTTCTCCTAGCCGATTCCGGCCACGGCGGCCAATCTCATTGAGATTAGTCAACTGCGCAGGAGATATTATAGTGCTCAAGTGTACGCGCAGACACAAGTGCACTCTCTATTCCTATCACTCTCATACTCCGGTGGGACAACCACTCGACATGACCGGTGAGAGTTAAGGCGCAGGACCGACGGCTTTACGTGCTCTCCGAGGCACGGGGGTGAAACACCGCCAACATCCCAACTCCGGGCTGTTACTGAGACTTACTATACAGAAAGACTCAATAACTAAACTTGGCCCAACCCGGGACTCGAACCCAGGACCTCCGGGTGTGCAGCCGTACATGCTAGCCACTACACCACCGAGGCAGTCAACGACCCTGTATATGTATAATAGCACTACTTTATAAATACAAACATTTTATTTTTGTATACATTTGCTACTTCTTCACGCCTAAACGGCTGGGCAGATTGAGATGAACTTTTGTACTGAGACAAACTATGGAACTAGAGTAATGCATAGGTTATTACAACTACTACAAAATATATATAGTCGCATAAAGCAAAACGAGGATAAGTCGCTTATATGCATTTAATTATAGCTATATCTTATACTAGCGACTCGCCCTCGCTCCGTTCGGGTTCATCCCTAGGAACGTTTTAACGTTTAGTATAGATTTCTCAAAGATGAGTTATTTTCCCGCAGTAAAAAGTATCCTATATGTTGACCCGAATAACCAGCTGTCACCATATCAAATTTTATCAAAATCTGTTCAGTGGTTTTCTCGTGATGCGTTCCCAAACAGACAGATAGACATACAAAAAATCTAAAAACTATAGATTCGGCATCTTTATCGATAATAATGAACGACTATTTCAATAAGATTTTTCAAAAAAAAATTTTTTATGTACAGATTCGACTCAATTAAAATTTTATTATAGGTATAGATATATGTAGATGAAATATTAAAAGTTCTCTATCTATGTGAGCAAATATCGTAGCGAATGACAATGTCACATAATAAGCTGATATACAGATAGCAGCAGCAGGCTGCGCAGGCGCAGGCTAATGAGTGCCGTCCGTCGTAACGGGACGCATCGCAATTAAGCGGAGAGTGGATGGCGATACATCGATGTGCCGATACCGACGTCACGGTGCTTGTGCCAATTTAGCGTTATCGAGCGTACGTGAGAGGTTCATTTAGATAAGCCTAAGGGGCTCAATGAGGATGAACAGCTATTTGAGGAAGTGGCATCGGTGTCTTACTTGTACGAATATGTTGTTTCCTGTGCCTTCTAATTAAAAAGGCTGCAAATTTTTATTTTTTATTACGGGTTCTTTATCTTTTTCCTGTAATATATGTGGGCTGATTTTTCTGGCTTAATATAGTTGAAGGTGGAATTTATAAATTAAAAAAATATTTTCAAGAAGTTCAAAAAACCGATTTACAAACAAGGCGAGACCAGGACTTTTCACTAGTATCATAATTATATATAACAGATGCCATCTCTAAAAATGTTATCGTTCTACAAGACAAAGTCCTTAGAGTTTCCTAAGGGGGCAATGAAAGCGTGACTCATAAACAGCTAATGAGTTAATTATGCACGTAATGTAATTATTGCAATGGACAGTCGCCTCGATATATGTTGGTATTTAAACTTCGCATCTCTTGCTTATGTATAACTATAAAACCCTGTATATATCGTTGCTACCTACATATATATATACGTATTAATAGAATGCAAACTAGACATAATATTCTAAGTTCTAGCTAGTAATATTTATCGACATATTAACGTAATAAAATTAATAGCCTATGTGTAGTGGCAGTGCCAGGGGCAAAATTCACGCTTCTCTACCTGAGATGATGAGGATGGAGGATATGTGAGGAGAAAGCAGGGATGAGAGATATACTCTCTATTGGTATTCTGTGAAACTACTACCGTAAGTACTTTACTTTTATCCATGTATCATGACTGTGCCTCTTGAAGGTTGCAGTGGCATAAGATTAATCAATATCTAACTCCAAAAACCTATTGAAAAAGCTATATAATGGCAATACATATTTCCTATAGATTATTTCGTGACAAAAATTACCATAAAATCACATAAATCACATAAATTTTTAAATTTACCATAAAATCACATAAAAAATACGTAGATGCCGAAAGTGAGATTATCGCGATCTTGAGAAAAGATCAATAAGGGCGTCAAAACAAATAAATCTTTTTAAAAGCGTTTTCGCAAACAAAAGATATAGCGCCGTTAAACAAAGCTACCATAAATGTCTTAATATAGGCTCAGGCCTTTAGGATTCAGCTCCGGGATAGATCGATCATGGGAGAGCCCTCACAAATCACTTACTCGCTCACTTGTCATTGACTTACATTGTCCGTAGAGTCACCATCGTTGTCGCTAAGATATTAAAAAAAACTTGATGAGTTTTGAAGCCCGTTGTAATACTGACATATTCATATTATAACTTTATTTTTGACGGGGTAGATAATTACTATATAGCCCCACAACTACTTGTGGGACTATATAGTTGTTATCTATAATAACTGTGATAAGTACGGAACAAAATATGAAAATAAACTTACTCTTACTCGTAAAATAGGAGACAAGAGATCGGTTTAATAGAACGAGGAAAGAGTAGACATATAATTCATATTTAATAAATATTATTAAAATTTCAGTCACAGCTGTAATAGGTTAAAACTATTTCGTCCCCGGTTGCGCAAACCCTTGGCCACGCTACCAGCGACGTATTACAGATAGTTCGTATGCGCCGCGCGTGTCCGCTCGCAGTCCCCTCACGTACTTAATTGTGCTCTCGCGTCGATTCCGAAATCACAAACATATGAATTCGCACTTCACCACGCCACATCACCATATATCGCTTTAAACGTTCGCAATCGCTTCAAATGAGTGCTTTTATGACTTTCCGATTTATAAAGACAAAACCTCATATTTAAAAGTAATTGCATTCATAAATTTTGCAAAAAAGTAAGAAAGTTGCTCATTTATTGAATTAAAGACTTGATATTTGTCTTAAAAAGGTAATCAGACATTTACGTAGAGTAAAATAAAGTGTGATATTGATTGATTGCTGCCATCTACTTAGTCTCACAATGAGGATAACTCGCCTGTGTATGGTCTGTCCCGCGCATAACTAATAGGCCTTTCAATGCAGCAGGTATCACACCTTGTAGGTTCTTTATGAGAAAAAACGCGCAATTGTTTACTAAATGGTTAATAAATAATACTTAGTAGGTATAAATAAATATTTTCCTAGTGAAAAATAACATTTTGAAAGTATCGAATAATATGGAAAACTAATATACATTGCTAAATATATAATAGAGTATTATTCTAAAAATAATATGAATGAGACCATGGTCGATGTCTGTGAAGCGGAAGGCATGTAATTAGCACCTCGCCGCAACACTTGTCGAAATCTCTCTCGTCACTCGAGGCACGATTTTCCTGGCTGCGTTATATTTTACGGACAGATTTATCTTATTACTGCTTTTATGTAAATGTTGGCCTATTCACAGCATTCTGCTCCTTCAAAATTAAATACGCGTTCGCCATGATTGGCGGCGGCGGGTCACGTCCACTTCACTTAGACGCGAATAAATCGCACTGAGTGAAATATATTGAGAAGAAAGCTAGGGAAAATGGATACACCAGCGCTTCCTAACCTTCATCTTATACTATTTTATGTGCACATTTAGACAATGTTTATAACTACTAATATATGTACTATTATTAATTACTACTATACTTTGCTTGCGAAATTCCATCATAAAATTATAAATTAAAAATTGGAACCTTGTAAGATACTGCCCATAAAAAATAGCATACTGAACTACGGGCAATTTCATTATGGTACATGGAAATAGCATAGTAGGTAATTGTAAGCAAAACAGTGAAATACAAAAGTTAAGGCTACCTTGCGCAAAAATAGGATTAAATTAAAAGTGCTATGAAATATAAATCATATATTATAATTTACATATATTTATTTATAATACATATAAATATATGATTTATATATAATTCTTTCTTTTAATACAATGTAAACTTTTGATCCGTAACCAATGGCTTAAACAACAACCAATTACAGATAAGAATCCACTCTGTAAAATCATTTCCTCAATTTTAAGGATAATATAGGAAAGTAGGTAGGTATAGCAATGGGAAATATACTGCCACCATGTAGATTGCCGAGCCACCTAATCTGATCTATCATATTATTTATCTAGATACTTGTATACATTTTTTTTTAAATACGTTGGGACATTAACACACAGCGCCATCTAGTTTCATGGTAAGCTACGAGGCGTGTGTTATGGATACCAGATAGTTGATACACTACACATATATAACTTTAAATACATACATATTATAAATATAAACACCCATGACTGGAGTACAAACCTTCGTCATCACACAAATGAATGCCTCCAGCGGGACTCGAACCCGCGACCGCTGGCGCAGAAAGTAGGGTCACTACAAACTGAGCCAAGCGTGTCGTCGATGTAATAAAAAATACATGTAATAAAATTCTGAGTCGAATCTGTACATTTAATATTTTTTTGGAAAATCTTATTGAAATAGACTTTATTATCGATACAGAGGCTGAATCTATGGTTTTTAGAATTTTTGTCTATCTGTCTATCTGAGAACGCATCACGGAAAAACCCACTGGACAGATTTTGATGAAATTTGGTATGATGTTAGATGGTTATCCGGGTCAATATTTAGGATACTTTTTACTGCAGGAAAATATCTCACCTCTGAGATATCTATACTAACTGTTAAAACGCACGAAGGGACGAACCCGAGCGAATCGAGGTTTACTCGCTAGTCAACTTCTAAAAGTTAAGCCTAGTATAGTATTATATGATCTGTGGCTAAACTAAGATACTTTTTGAAAATTAATTCTAAAATCATTTTGAGACACGATTTTTCACTTTAGGAAACATTGCCATGAGGATCGAATTATACATCATAATGAACAGCAAAAATATAGACTTTAATGATTGATAGACTGGGAATGGACACGCAAATGCTTGTTATTTATTAGCCTTTTGTATCTGCGTCGTGCCGTTGTTAGGTCACACAAAAACGGCTATAATTCTTTCACATTGCCCAACTTTTGATCGTAGATATTGAGTCATGAATACAGAATCAACTGAAAAATAAGAAATATTAAATTCCAGGTACATTATCAAACCAAATTTATGAAACAGAAATATCAGAAAAAACAACGTGCGTTTGTACTTATGTACGCACGTAAGATGTCATACTTCTTTGGCGTAACAGAACAAAAATAGCTAAAGATTTCATCTCGTACGTCACAACTCTCTTTGTAATAGGAATGATAAATTATATAATAATTATATAATGTATATAAATAATAATACGATTTTACAAAAAAATTAAAAGTACCTACAACCATTTCTATTGATCACCGAACACTTTGCTCACGACTCTTGGATTTATTTACCGTAAGTGGCAGTTGTTATTCGGAGCGCATTAAATGCCACTAACGTATTACTTTATGGTCGGGTGCCTTCTATCAATAATGGTAGGAGGAGAATATGATAGCAATGTATTGTTTGTGGTGAATTGAATCTATCTAAAAATATAAAATAAGTTCTAGCGAGTCACCCTCGCTTCATCCCTAAGCACGTTTTAATGTTAGTACAGAATAGATAGACTATATATTAGTATATATATGTATATACACAGGTATGATGGGTTTTATATCCATTACTGTAGAAATGATTGGGATTGATTCTCTCTCTCTTTCTCTCTCTCTCTCTCTCTCTCTCTCTCTCTCTCTCTCTCTCTTAAGGGATGATTTCCAAGATAAAAACTCATATGTCCTTCCCAGGGTCTCAAACTATCTTCATACCAAATTTCATCTAAATCGGTTCAGTGAATTCTTAGTTTATCCGTTACAAAAAACATTTTTTTCCCTTTATAATATTATTAGTATTGATATACTCGTACATCTACATATATATTTTAACTGTCGAAATTTCAAACGACAGTAACGGAAGTATTTTTTATCTAATCTGTTTTATATTTTTCAAAATAAAGAATGCGAATTTGTAGTTGAGACTGTAAAGTGTATAGGTACGTGATATCTGTCTAACGCTACTGTACAATAAGTACGTGCTTAGGTAGAATATCGCAAAAACCATTTATATAATTATCATAATGCATTTCTCGATAGCACAAGGTATGTTTTCATGACAATCGTTCTCAGAAGATCTTACATTACAAAAATGCATGCAGAACTTTTAATAAGCTCTCCAAATTACAAAGCGCAGAGCATTACGCGCGGCGTCACGTTTCAGCTATTGTTCGCATTGTTTCAGCGCGCGCCAATGGCCCAACGCCACGCCCCCACTGTCCCCCGCGCCTTGGCCGGGCCCCCCGCCGGGCCCCGCCCCCATCACGTCAGCTCCTACTCCTCACGACCTTATCATCAGATATTTATCTACTTCCTTGATGCACAACTACACCATTACATATAAATCCTAACGAAGATAGCTCTCTAGTTAACTGCAAATGGGAACAATGTAGCTTTCTGAAAGCTGTATCTGCCTACTTTCTAATTTGTTATTTGCTTCTATAAATTCAAGGACAAACACAAAAACATGATTTGACGACACGTTTGGCTCAGTTTGTAGTGACCCAACTTGCTGTGTCAGGGGTCGCGGGTTCAAGTCCCGTTGGGGGCATTCATTTGTGTGATGAGCACGAATGTTTGTATTCTAGTCATGGGTGTTTATATTTATAATATGTATGCATTTAAAGTTATATATGTGTAGTGTATCTACTATCTGGTATCCATAACACAAGCCTCGTAGCTTACCATTTTTTTTATCGTCGGGGAATGCATTTACGCATACCACCTGATCCCCCAGGTGGTGATGTGGGGCCACCTGGAGACGCGCCCGGTAGGAGTTGGCTTCTCTCCCGGGCTCGTAGCTTACCATAGAACTAGATGGTGCTGTGTGTTAATGTCCCAACATATTTATTTATTTATGTATACACAAACACTTTATTCTTAAATAACTTTTTACATCTAGCAGCAAAGCTAAAGCTGAAAACATGAATAATGTGCCTTAAACGTAACAATTCTTGAAACGTTCACGATTCCTCCCTACAATAAATAGCATCAAACATCTGGCTAAAGATCAGTCTATAAATATGGTGGTGTTCTCCATCGAGGACGTAACCTTCCACTGTAACACCTCGCGCGAACACGGCGCTGCGCCCGCGCGGCGCGCACCCATCTACTGTACGATTTATGGAGATAGCTTATTATAATAAATGCTAGCCTCGGCCACCTCATTGCTTATAAAATTCATTTAATTTTACACGAGGTTGTATTTAGAATAAAAGTTAGGAAAACTAGGTGTTTTATTTAAATAGTTTTTTTTTATAATAGTTTACACCTACGAATGATACCTACAAGGTAGAAATGTATGAAAATATTTAATTTTAGGCGTTAAATTCTGGTTTAAGTTTATCTGTCTACTTACCAGTTGTAGTCATAGGCCGGTGGACAGTTGCAAAGTTTTACAAACCCTCCAATAAACATATGCTCTAAAAAGCGAAACAAGCGTGAGGGATAACTTGTACGGCCCGACCGTTTGTTTGAGGACAGGACTAATAAGCCCCAAATTATTTTTATAGACCACATAAATGATCTACAAACACTACACACATATGAAACTACTTAAACTCACATTATACTGTACAATTAATGACCTTTTTAACGCAAAATCGGAGACGAGCTAAATGGTTGTGTCATTTGATATGTAACACATCAGTTGCCGTCAATGTTTACTGAGGAGGCGGCAGCTTAGAACTAGTGCGGATAATTGGCCAATTACATTCTATCGGGTTCAATGCGCCAGAGCTCAGCTTCAGTGTCTCAGATTCATTTCTGCTGATCTCGCGAGATGAGAGCAATGACCAGACGGATGCTGCAAAAAACTCACGGCCGGCCTCGTCAATGAAACCAATCGGAATTAGAAAATGAACCGTATAATTAAATTATGGCGATCACGTTCGTTTTTTGTGCGTCAATTCGTTTAATTAGACTTCACGTCACAGCACAAAGTAGTTTTTTATTATTTGGAATCCGACGAATATTAATTAGAAATGGAGAGGACTTTTTATCGTAAATGCAGCTCTACGTGTTTCCTTCATTCCTTCCATTGCTTTTACGAATTTTATTCCTTTGGTTTGTTATGTAGCAATTATCGTATTTTTGTGTTATTGTTTCTGATTGCTATCTATGTATGAAAGATATTTAGATTATTACATTTCATAGCATTCATTCGTAAGTTCGCGATAAGAATAGATCGTAGTGACTCGCCACCTCCCTACTTATGTAAATATTAATTTACGCTGGCTTTTAACAGATATATGCACATATTTTTATAAACATTGCCAACAATATGCTTCAAGAGTATCTACATCAAATTTTAAGGCGCCATCTGTTAGTAGAAGACTTCAAAGATTCTTATTTTTTACTCCGAGTAAATTTTTAACTCACTTTTTATAATACTAATTATAAAAAGTAAAATGTAAAATAGTTATTTTAATTTGATCGTATACAACATAATAACCGTCTCTAGCGATTATAATCACAAATCATACTACTCTTTCCTAATTAAACCCAAGTACAGAAGTAATAAATCACAATTAATAATTAAACGATTCTCTAAGACGTACCTAATGAGTACAGGAGTTGTAGCAATCATAGCTTATCATAGCGCAGATCACTCCGACTGCGAGTTAGAGTTTGATTTGTAGACTACGTTGCGTCTGCGAGTGGGTGAGTGGTTTGTTTGAAGCACTTTAATGATATCAAGTCAATAATTGCTTTACGGTTTAATTTATATCAATATTATCATTACCTAAGATTAAGATATATGTACCTGCGGTAGAAGTAATAGAACATACCTACATGTAAGTGATCTATCATCGATTATGTTAGATTTTTAAATTAAAAGTTGAATAAAAATTTATCTTTATTTGAATTTCTCAAGGAATTTTTACTTAAGAAAAAAATAGATTTATTTTATTCTACCGACTCAACCTCGCTTCCCTTAGGGTTTATCCCTAGACAAAAACAAATCTATCCCACGGAGAGCATACATTTTTCCGGTATAGAAAGTAACCTAAGTGATATTCTAGACTATAATCTATCTCTGTACCAAATTTTATCCAGATCCGTACAGCCGTTCTGGCGTTAAAGAGTAACAAACATCCATCAAAATCATCCACCCAACCTCACAAACTTTCGAATTTATAATATTAGTATAGATCATCAAAAACGTTACCTAATTGTTATATTTCTAGCAAGCTCGTTTTACCAGGACTGCACATCGATTCTTTGAATTTGACAACTAAAATATGCTAATAAATGGAGAACCGATTTTTTTCTTCGGTTATACTGCGATAACTACTGAACCAATCGGAATAATACTCATATCATAAGATGCAGCGTGTTTCGGAGAATGTTTTAGTTTAAGATATATGCGGGCGGAGCCGCAGGAAAACTATATTTTAAAATAAAATACCTACACTTTGAAATTGCGTTTAAGTATAATTACGCATAAATAACTTTAATAGTTGATGATAAAGTTACTATTTAGTTGATTGAACTAAACTTTTGTACAATAAACCTCTACTGAGTGCCGTTTCACAATTTTAAAATAGGAAAGGAGAGAAATACGGTGCTTGTACTTGCCACGGATTGGTCCCACTCGCTCCCGCGACGGTATCGCCCGGCCCGCAGTCGCACGCAGTAAATTAACTAAGATAAATCAGTACACTTTCGAACACTTATATAGCCTATTAGTGCGTACACGGCTTAATAGATACAAGAGCCTACGACACTGCTCCTGCGACAAATTGCGTATTACATTTATAAAATAAAATTATCTCGCGCACTTCGCAATAACTTTGCCAGAAATGTCCTTTCAGAGAACCTCGGGATTCCTTACTTTAGAACTTCTTGCCAAAGACCATATATAGATCACACAGATTCTCATACGGCATACAATATGTTTTATCTTAGTATAAATAAATACTTCAATTAAAATAGGGAAAAGTATTGGAATCACTATTAAATGACCAAAAATCAACTAAATATATTTGCAATAATTTTGAAGCCAGTAGGTACATTCTTTTCATTAAAAAAAACATGTGGAATAATAGTAAAATGTGATACAAACAAAATTTAAGCGACTTTACTTTTATAAGGGTCATATATAAACTACTCATAAAATACAAACAGCGCCATTTATGAAAACGCAGGAAATGCTTATTACTTAATGGCTATTTTCAACCGACTTCAAAAAGGAGGAGGTTCTCAATTCGACTGTATGTTTTTTTTTATGTTTGTTATTTTATCAGACTTAGGATGATATTTAAGTATACATTATTTCATTTTCCTTTACTTAGAGTATATTTTTAAATCAAAATATACTTTTTCGCATCTACTTCTATACATATAATAAAATTGTAACTTAGCCAAATCTGTGCATTAAATATTTTTTGGAAAATCTTATTGTAATAGACATTATTAGCGATATAGATGCCGAATCTATAGTTTTTAGAATTTTTGTCTGTCTGTCTGTCTGTTACCGCATCACAGAAAAACCACTGGACGGATTTTGATGAAATTTTGTATGGTGATAGCTGGTTATCCGGGTCAACATATAGAATACTTTTTACCGCGGAAAAATATCTCATTTCTGAGAAAAAATACAAAAACTGCATTGTAAGAGTATATTAATATGTAAATCCTAAGAATTTGCTTTTTTGGTCATGAAAACGCGGGCGGAGCCGCGGGCAATGCTAGTTTTAAAATAAAAATCGATTCATATAACGTCTTCCACTGACGTTTATTTGAATTAATTTCCCTTGATGAATTGCACTGAAATCTGAATACAAAACTCACAATTACTTGGGGTAATATTTTATCAAGAAGCATAATTTTAGAGAAAAAAATGTGGATAGCTGTTAGCTTATTAATATGATCGGTGACCAGCGATCACTGCTGGTACAAAAACGCTGTATCGGCGACGCATCGGCAATAAATCGCGCGGACAAACGAGCGCGCCTCACGCCACGCCCGACCTAAATACACTCTTTGTTATTACACAACTGGATCGTAACTTAATATTTGATATCTGAAGTAAATGATGGAAATAACTTCTTCGACTCCTGCAGCAACCGCGCCGGTCGGTGGTCACGAGTCGATGTTGCCATCACGAATATCTAAGTTAAAGAATAGCGCGAGATAAATTACTTATAAACAGTTTCATTTATATTATCAAGAATGACGGGTGAGAATTTAGTACTTTTAATATAAAATGTATTTGTAATGTATTTTGTAAAAAGTAAATTTTAGAAAATTCATGTCATTCATGACGCATGAGTTTTCATTCACAATGAAAACTGTTCACGCATTAGGTACGATAATAAGTAGCTTATATTTATTACAATGTTATTTAAAACTTTAGACATAATTTTTTTTTATGTTTATGTAATTATTTGTAGATAAATTTGACATTATTTTATTCCCGCTGAAACTAGCAATGTTCTCTCGATTGTTACAACCGTATTATTTACAAGCAAAGTAACGTCTTTATGAATAAATATTTCGTTCAGCTTTCGCATTCCATACAATATTAAGTATTATACCCCGAGCATACACCTGTAGATCACCACAGCCCAACTAAGAATCTACATTTATATGCAGTAGATCATTAGCAATACCACAGTTCACTTATCCATAGTCTTCTAACGAAGGCGACTAGACAGCGCAAACCTGCGGGGCGGGAGGGAGCTGCAAGTTAAGCGCACCCGACTGTCATACTTAGTCTTATAAGACAGTTGGGAACCAACTTTAGCTTTTTAGAAGTACATATAACTGTAACTTGCCACGAGATGACAAACTGCTACACATTACTACAGCGCTTTAACATCGAAACCATTCGCCATGAAAATTGGTATTTTTGGCAACCCTTGCATTTGAGGGTTTCCTTTAAAATCTATAGACAATCGCCTACTGTATGGAGTTTTATGCTGTGGTGGTATCAACAGTTACCCACCGTACCGGACGGCACGGTGCGGTGCGACACGACGCTCGGGTCGTGACGGCGCGCGGTCGCTCGTCACGCGCGCCTGCGCTGTAATGTATGAGGCTTTTCATTTTGCTCCCTGCCCCAACACGCTGTGGGATGACCATGTCACTTTCAAATTACAATTTAATATTTATTATTATTGACTAGTTGAGGAAACTATAATATCCCGTATTTTGTAATTACTATAATTCTACTAACAGAGCTATGACAGCAAGAAATTGGTACTGGAGCAGTTTCTTCAATTACCAAGAAGTTAAGGGTTAAAAAAACTTTAAAGTAGATACATATCATATTTATAGATGTAAAATTTAAATGTTAAATCATACGAGTTAAATAAACTAACGTGCCTATCTAACATCGACTTTTTAAGATAAAAAATTAAATCATTTACCTACTATGCATTATATTATCATTTCACAATACACGCAAGCAACAATTTATTGTTCACTTCGATAATTTCTTCATCTTTTTCTATTCAACTATTATTTAAAACAAAACATTTTTATTGGTTCCCTTTATCTGTTAAAGATCAACACCGCGCTGCTCATTATGTAATAATATAATTCTCACATTAGTCTAACATCCCTTACAAGGCGACAACACACGATTTCAACACGCCTAAATCCCAGCATAAAAAACTTATCGACAGGCGATCAATTCCGCCGGCGCGGGCGCAGCACAAACGAGCGCCATTTGTCTCCGCATCGTTAGCTCCAACAAATTCTAATCAGATTACATGACATTCCCAAAAATAAATATATGTACAGTAAATTGGGACGTCACCAAGTCCGTCGAACACAATCGCTAGATTTATACGAGCGCGACGCCGCGACTCGAACACCTGCCGTTACCTTTAATGGGTACTATTTTATACCTATCATTAACGATAAAGGAGACTATAAACTTTCCTAATCATCGAAGGTCCGGAGTTCGATTCTCATCGCGTTAAGACTGATGAATACGTTACACCGTGATTTGATATAAGCCCTTGTAATGATGTGATGAATATAGTTAATTTATTTACAAGTGTACTTGAGCTTTGTGCACGAACGTCGGTAGCTGTTTGAGGCAGTGGCCTGTTCAGCCATATATCACGTATTTAGAAGGAGGTAATTATATTGAATGCTTCTGTGTATTTTAGAACTCTATGTTATCGATTTTTGAAAACATCTTTCACGTGAAGGTAAATAACACGTGTTTAGATTATGACATCGTCGCCATAGTAGGTATCTTATTGTGATATCGTAGTTATTTAAAAGTCGAACAAAAGCATAAGCGATTTTCAAAAAAAACATTATAAATTTATGGTAATAATTTTAGAAAACATTAATTATGGTAACAAATATTACTTGTTGATTTTGTATTAATTAAAAAACATTTGTCAAGATCTCGTTTGTCCACAATTTCGCAAACATCATGGTATTTATATTTGAAATTACAACTGAGCAGATTCGCCGGCAATCTGTCACGGATGCCCGCTGTCCTCGCCCCTCCCCCTCCTCCCCCTGCACCCAGCTGCAGCATCACCCCCGGTAGAGATGCGCGATGAGTATTAACTTTGCTCTATTTAAGATCTACTCGAAGTCCGCAATACACGATTGTGCGCTATTTCCAATACTTCTGTTGCCTGCTCTTTGTGCAAGTACTCGAGTTACGGCTGCGAGTAAAGCGAGATTTTGTAATGAATTATGCCGCTGTAACTACAGACCGGGGGAATTTCTTGTTGTTCATATTTCTGTTGTATCATATAAATATCTCTATTAATAACTTCGTCTTATAATTGTCTACTCGAAGATATACATACATTTTAGTCATTTTTACAAAAGATTTACTTTAAACATAAAACGTTGATTTATCATCTTTTCATACGAGAGTGCTGAGTATAAATTAAACTGAGAGGTTTGATTGTGAATTTAAAAATCCACTAGTTAAGTAACGCTCTCGTATAATTATCTATAATTTATTGAAATGTCATTAATTCAGATCGTACTTTCTACGATATACAAAAGATATTGTATCTACAATTAAAAGTAAAGGCGAGTACGGTAATCTGCTTCTGTAGAAGTCTATTCTGGGATCGCTAAGAAGCCCCAAATCTAGCGATCCTGGGGCTTAAACAAAATGTTATTCTACAATCGTTGAAGAATAATGTATAAAAATATATGGGAATAAAAACGGGAAAAAGATTATATTATTTTTATTCTTCAGCGATTATAGAATGACATCTTGCCTGAAGCCATCTATTTGCAATATCGACTATTGCAAGTACATATTTGCAACATTTATAAAGCGACAGATACGATACGTAGGTAGGTGCATACTAAACGATCTACCTATTTGACGTGAACAAAACTAGATACGAGTAGAAACACTTTCTTATACCAATTATACTACGTCACAACAAAATATAATAATGTTATCGACATTTAAATATAAGGCCACGTTTTATAGAGAAAATCTTACTCAAATCCGATGCCATTATCTATAAATCAATATTGATAGGAACAAGCCGGACTAAATCCTGATTGTAAGTAACTGTAGGCGCGGCGTCTCAAAGCAGTTTAAGGACTAAGCATCGAGATAGGGGTCCAATAAAAATACCAATCAAATCGTAACGGCTTATTTGTCGCGTGGGCGAATCCACGTTCTCCCTCCTCCCTGCGCCCTCTAACCTCATTAGGGTTGCCAGATGACTTGCTATTACTTAAATGTTTACTGTTTAAATACGTTAAATTTTAATAAATAAAACCAATACCAAGTAAGAGCTTGTACAGAAATAAAAATACTATGTTTTATTTAATTGCAGATTTATATCTTGCGTGTTATTGTCTAAAAATTTCAGATTGAAAGCTTAGATGCAGTTTCTTCGAGCTGCAAACCCTACTTCAATCAACTGTGGATCAGATTAGCATACTGATGCCGAGGCCCGGGGCTATGTAAATGTAATGTGTCGTATCTTCACTAAAAGTTTCAATTACACTTGGACGTCCCTTAATTATGTCCACTAAATTTATTGTCCATAGAAAAGCTGTTAAATTAGAAATTATAAATAAACAATAGTACAGTAAATATATGTAGGTTTATGTACATATGTTCATAGTAACTAGTGAATCAAACCGTGCACTAAATTACTTATTTCATATATTTTATTAATAGATATATATATATATATATATATATAATATATATATATATATATATATATATATATATATATATAATATGAATTTTGTTTCTTGTTTCTTTGAACGCGCTAATCTTAGAACGATGCTATTTACATTACCTACACATCTTTTTGCATTTTACAACTCACTAGCATTGCCCGCGGCTTCGCTCGCGTTCAGATGACCAAAAATCAAATTCTTAGGTTTTACATATTAGTATACTCTTACAATGCAGTTTTTGTGTTTTTGTATTTTTTCTCAGAAATGAGATATTTTCCCGCGGTAAAAAGTAGCCTATATGGTGACCCGGATAACCAGCTATCATCATACCAAATTTCATCAAAATCCCTCTCCAGTGGTTTTTCTGTGATGCGGTAACATACAGAAAAATTCTATAAACTATAGATTCGGCCTCTGTATCGATAATAATGTTTATTTCAATAAGATTTTCCAAAAAATATTTAATGTACAGATTCGGCTTACTTACAATTTTATTATATGTATCTATAGATTTTTTGAAGGCGGTCATTTCGCATCTCGCATCACGGTACGATTATTAGGAGCGTAGCAATTACAGATAAATGAATTCTAGCAATGTAGCTCTGAAGGTACATATTATACCTGTTTTCTTTTAATATTTGTCTAGAATGCGCTATCTTTGGAACCAGTCAGGTTTAAATATAAATACATTATTTGCTAATAATAATGTTTTTTCTTTTCAATGTTAATTGCTAAAAAATATTACGCAAACTTAAGGCTTTTAAGGCACATGGTTTTATTTAGCCTTCAGAAACAACAAAATATATATAACATGGTAGAAGAGTGCTGAGTGGGTATTCCATAAGAAATAAACCTGGTATTATTTTATAGTGTAAATCTTCCGCCCGATACCGATCAGAAGTCGGATGTAGAGTTTATGGTTGTAGAGCGGTTTTGATGGGTTTTTAAGTGTTATTTTGCATACACAAGATTCTTGCTCGTGAGATGCGAACGTTGTATTTCCTTTTTATTAGTGTTTATTATCTCTAAAGCTCTACTTTCAATAAATGTATGGATTCAAAAAATATATTATAATTTTAATTGCCTTCTCTCCTTATATTTTTTTGGCTAATGTTTAGGTCAAATTCGTCATATTTTCGGATTGAAATATCTTACATTATTTTTTTTTAATTATAAGTAGGTATATTTTATAATAGTAAATAAAATTTACATTACTACAACGGTTTGCTGGTATTCAATAGAATTTATTAACTAGCAGTATAGATTATTTGATGTAGGTACCGTAATTGTATCCTTAAAGATAGTTTCAGTATAAATATCTTAAGGGCCCTACCGCCCTTCAAATTATACAACGATAAGTAAATAAAGCTATTCCCCGATTACACGCGGACTCTACGAGTGGAGAGATGGCCCAATTATGTGAAAGCTTAAAAGTTTTGATAATTAACATAATTACCGGGGCTCATATATTATTCCGGACGCGGCCTACCACTGCGCCTGCGCCTGCGCACGATGAGAACTAACCATTTTCCAAACAAGTAAACAGAGATAAGAGTTTTTATTGCTCCTTCTTAAGATCTGATGCACGCTTCCTTCTTATACGAATTAATATTAAACTATCGCTTCAACGTTATTTAAATTAACTTTTTAAGTGAAGACCTCCGTCGAATGAGAGATAGTTGAACAGTATCTCGGTCACGTAATGTATTACTGAGATATCGTACTGTGAACAAAGAATAATGTGAATGATGTAAATAATGAATGTCAGCCACGTATACATTACACCAGTAGATGCACCGAGATGCGAACTACATATATTATTGAATAACAGAAAAAAGAAATCAGTATACAAACTATATCGGATAACATAGGATTTATTAGTCTGAATGCATGTATATGTAGGTATGTATGTATGTGTGTTTTTTCACCTGGACGAAGCCAGTAGTAATCATTAGTTTATTCACGAAGCAAATATAGTACCTACAGTTTTATAAGCTCGTATCTCCTCATTACCATTACTTCATTAACAGTAAACCTTATTTGTAAGGGCATGCTACATCGCGGGTCAGCGGAGCTCGCGTGTGACATGAAAACGTATGCACTATCTCTACATCGGCCGCTTGTTACTAACGTTTCACACCTAACGAACATCGTGACCGACGGAAACGACGAGTTATTGCCAGATTATCAGACTACTTTATAAGAAACAATCTTTGCCTGGCCGTTAATCACGCAAATGCTATCAGGGCAGGCTTCATCGCATCGCTATATATCTAGGGATTATATTAAGATTATATGAATCAGGTGTTATGTAATTACTGAAATGGTAGTAAATTGCATAAGACCTGAGTTAGGTTCAGAAAATGTTTTATTTATACAAAATAGCGTTCATAATTCTTACAGCAACTAAATATACTTATTTTGAATTTGATGAGTAGTACTCTGAACACTGGTCAAGTCCGCAGTGGCAGTTGCATCCTTGTACAGATCAAGCTATGACTTAAGGTTTTACAAGATTTCAATAAAGATATTGATCTTTCATAAAACTCAAACACTCAAAATAGTTTGAAACAACCTTTAACTTATACCTACTTACCTAACCAATGCGAGCAGTTCTTGACGAATAGAAAACAAAATAAATTCTAATTTTAATGAAATAATATTTCAAACTTTTTCAACATCCTCGCCGAGCACGGACCTACCCTCAATGGTAGAGAAAATATACGACATAGCCCAGCACACTGGCAACTGTGGGTTGGCTGGTAGACTTCACGTTTTTCAAAAAATTATTTTAATTCGGTTTTCGCTTACGTGCATATTTCCTCACGATATTGTACTTTACTGTAAGGTTAGGAGTAAGCTGTTGGGATTGCTTTACATGTTAATATGACGATGTGCGAGACTCAGGATTCAAACCCACTTCACTTGATTTTCATAGCGCGCACCCATTACCCAGTGAGCCACGTTATTATTACGTTAATGATAATATTAATATAAAAATTGATTTCTATTTTCTTGCTAATTAAGCTCATGTGCTTGTCCGCGGAGGAGACATGTAAAGCCTTTAAGAGTATAAACATCTCGAGCTCAGCAAATGGATTTGAACTTGTGACCCGAGCGGTGAAATAGCTTTGTCTCCGGTCTGCAGCGAGTGTGTGGTTAGTTTGAAATGTAGGTAATCGTTTTCGAATGCTTTTCATTTTAAATAAAATTGCAACTAAGTAAGCGCTACTTAGTTACAATCTTAATTAAAATGTAAAAAAAGATTAAAATAAAAACTTAAAAAAAAACCGACTTCCCGACACTAAAATGTAAAAAATAACTAAACGGGGGTTTTCATTTAGAATAGATACCTAATCAGATATTTTCGAAGTCGGTGCCAGCCGACGCATAGGAAATCTAATATACGTAAAATACATATTTACCTATTAGATATTCATATCTTAAAATATTGTCCGTAACTTTAGAGTCAGAGAGAGAAAATGAAGCAAATTCGATAATTCTAATAACACAAATTTAATTAACAATTTGAACTTGCAGAAACTTTGATGCTAATCTTCAGGCTGCCAATTAGACTGGGCGCTAATAGTTATTAGTACAGCCCCGAATACGTCTAAAATCTAAGTAATATTATAGTGTAGAACCGTTGCGTGCGCGCAAGTTGCTGGCGAGAGGTAGAAACGTATCGTGGCAAGTAACTCGGTAGTGTCGGACGTAAATAAAAGAGTTACGGCACAGTTCAAAATCTAAATTACTGCATTGGTCACGACTTCTCGCCATCGATAACTAACGGTAGCGTAAATCGATACGCTCCACACTACATAATCGAATATAATCGAATTTACGAGTGAAGCGTTAGATGCGATTTCACGCTGGATGCTCCATTAAATACAATAACATCTAATGAATATACAGATTAACTTACGAGGGGATTGCGGCAATTGATCGCACATGTGTGTTGTGTACAGACCGAATGTCGAATTATACTTTTTATTATTACGTCGATCTGTTAGTTGTTAGTTTAGTAACTTTTTTATGTTCTACACAAAAAATGTCCCATCTTCTTTTCGCTTAAGAGGATTGGAAAATATCTTTATGACCCATACAGATATTTACTCTCTATATGGACTGCATACAAATACATATATTTAAAAGTAGTAAGTAGATCTACGAGAAGAATTTAAAAAAGTATTTTAACATTTGAATTATTGAATCTTGATCCTTATAGATAAAATTGTTTATTCATCAGCACTTGATTTTTTCATGAACACCTACAATTAAAAAACAACAATTATTATTAGTTAGATAATTATTAGGAGCACACTTGGCAGTTACAATAAAAATAGCGTGATATCTAGTAACTACCCTTGAGTAATGCATTACTCCCTAGTCACTATATTTCCCGCCAAACCTAGCCGTATGGCATAGATAAAATAGATTAAAAACAATTTAATCCCATTTTTGTCAAGCCACAGACAATAGACACTTGCGCAGCTGACGTTAAAAAAACCTGCCTCGAAGTACATTGTAAAGGACCCTCGCAAAATGGCGCGATCAAAACACAATGGTTTTTTGAAAGTGATATATTAATTCGCGTCCGCGACAAGTGGGCGCTCACTTGTTGCTCATCGACAAATGTTTGCAAAGTGTTTGAGGGCAGCAGTGAATAGAAATGTATTAGATGGGTTAAACCACAGACAATATTACCTATAATGTCTGTGAGTTAAACGCATTAGATTGATTACCGCACTTTCCCATGGCGAGGGGAGATCTGTACAATAAATGTTATTTTCATTATCAGAATAGACTTTTTTATGATAATTATTAACTCTTGTACGATTTTTTCATTTTCTGTAGGAGCAGGTATATTATTTTAATATTACAATAATTGACTGTTATTTTTTATATTGTACCTACAGATAAAATAAAATTCAGAATTTATAACAATTTGCCGTATGGGCGTTAAATAAAAAATAATGAAACGATCTAAAAATATTTTTAATTTCTACGTGTCAGGTGATATAGTTGAAAGATTATTTTCATTAGATTTACAAACGTAAAATTTAAAAAATATCTAATATATTTGTGTATATGTATTTATAAAAGCCAATTTTTACGAGATTAAAGATTAATTAGTGCCATCTAGTGCAAATAGAATAAATTAAAACGAACAAAAACAGCCAGGGAAGACTGGGGATATTTTTAAAAAATTTAAAGGAGATCTAGCGTTTTGTTCCAAAACAAATGGAACATCTTTACAATTAATTATCTTACATAGATTTCAAATAAAAAATGCGCTCGCAATGATATAGTAAACAGAGAAGAATCGATCCCCAAGCAGTTCGTAGAGGAGCGTGGTTGACCCGCGAGCCGCGGCCCGCGACCCCCGTGTGAACAATGAGTGACTCAGCGAAGTCGGCGCACGAACACAATACCGCGGATATTACGGACACCATTATCCGTAAAATGAATCATTTTACTGTGGCACAATATCGCACCGCAGTATTATATGTATGTACCTATGTTACAAAAAGACGATCAACCACTGCACCGTAAACAAGTTGTAATTTTTTAGACTTTTCGCCGTTACAGTGGCTTTGCCGCTAAGAAAGCGCACAACTTTTTGTTGCAATACTGCGGTGCAACATAATGCCGCATCCATTTTTCGTTACAAAGCGAAGCGAAATCTAATTTTTCGCTTAAGTATCTATGTACTTACCTACTGCTTAGACTAACAAAAACAAAAACTCAACCAATTTTCATTTCTTTCATTAAAGGAGTCGAGAGGTTTATAATGAGAGAGACAAAGAGACGAACATATGGTTTAAAAAAAATTATTGATTTTAAAAAGTTTTTCCAAAGGCAAAAGAACATTCGAATTCTATACAAAGCCAATGTATTAATTAAATAGTTTATCTCACCCTTCTTTTATTTCTATTCTTATTCGAAACCATTCCTCCCTACACTTACCATAACGTGGCGAATGGCCAATGATAACCCGACGCGCTAGACCCGCACCCACTTCATTAGCTTAGCGTGAATTATATTTGTACCTACTATGCAAATATTTAAGGGTCTCTGCACACTGAAGTCAGTCCGGAGACAACGCGATGTTTATTTTCAGTTGGTCATCTTCAAACGTGCCAAGGACGCCAATCTACGACCGTATACAAGTAGATATTTTAAAAACTGTATTCAATTCAATTCTTTGATCAGTTGGACCTTATAATTGCATTAAAAGATAAAAAGTATTATAAAAAATCAACACATGCAAGTCACAAGATTCGTTAACATATTATGTATATATATATATATATATATATATATATATATATATATATATATATATATATATATATATATATATGTCGTGTTATCCATATACTACGAACATCATCTTTGGTGGTTACTCATCTTGTGGGCGTTATCAGGGCTCAAATAATAAAGTATTCAGTGATCAATACACAATTTAATCAGGGAAGTCACAATGTTATAAACTTGAAACGGTAATTCTAATGATTTCGAGCTAGCGGGTTCACAGTCACCGATCATCGACTTCCAATTACAATATCAAAGCAAAACTCTATGATCCACCATGATCAACCGACTTTACTAAACCACGTATCTGCAAAGAATGTCGTGATGGCGTCTCGACCCCGCTCGAGACTAAATCTCTGCTCTAAATTCAAAATAACTTTAAAAGCAATAAAAAGTAAATTAAAGAACATAGTGACTTTACACAATAATAAGGTTTCATAACAGAAAAAGGTAACTAAATCCTCCTCCGTCTTATATATATATATATATATATATATATATATATATATATATATATATATATATATATATATATATATATATATATGTTTGTTCATATGAAAAAAAAAAGAAATCGAAAGAAATAATAAACTAATAAAACCAATTTTTCGTTTTCAAAAGGTTGATACGTAACACAGTAGGTCATAACACCTATAGCAAAATCCAACAATCAATATTAATGTTAAGACTTAAAAAGATGAAGTCCAAAATTAAAAATATGTATATTATTACATAAAACATAGGTATATAGGTACACTAAATTGTTTCCATAAGATATACTCGTGCTGCAGAAATATTTTTAATGAGGCAAAAGATCAGCTAAAATCAGCTTCCGTGTGTAGACAGCTTAATTGCCACTTCCATCAGCACATCTAGCACTTACCCCGCAGTCCGCTGTCCGCGCCAGTTCCTCCCGTATCAGATGGCGCGGTGTAATGAAGCGGCACGACCGGACAAGTGGACACTAAATCGTAAACCAGATATAGATATTTGAAACACTTCAGTCCTTTGTCACTGGTGCATTTAAATTCATCATTTGACCGACTTCAAAAAAGGTGTAATGGTATGCAATATTTTTTTCGAGTTTTACTTATTAAATAAACTCTTCCTTATAGATTAGACCAAAGAGCTTAGATTTCCAAAATAATCGATGCCTTCGGTACATTTATACCACTCAAGTCTAATATTATGTGGGAACACGTTCACGAAAATTTATTTTCCTAGTTTTAAGTTATAAGAAATCAATTTTATTTATAAATACCATTACTTTTATTTCGGCGAATCTACAGTAATATTATAAATGCGAAACTTTGTAAGGACGAATGGATGTCTGGAAGTATAGATGTATGGATGTTTGTTACTCTTTCACGCAAAAACTGCTGAATGGATTTTCGTGAAACTTCACAGTAATATAGCTTATACATCAGAATAACACATGCGCAACTTTTTTTCCGGGAAAATGTACAGCTCCCGTGGGATAGATTTGTTTTTGTTTTTCTACAGTCGAACCCGAGCAAAGCAAAGGGGAAGCGCTAGTTTACAAAACAACAAAAGATTGCCCAATCGGACTAGAGCCGGTCAATAAATAGTACCTACCTAATCTTAGCCGGCTTGTGAAGGAATCTTTAATAGTGGTAAATGTGACAAGTGGATGTATTAAACGACAGTTTAGCAGGAAAGGCCAGCATTTTTCAAGTCACACTTCTGGGTGAAGTTTATAATAAAGATTTGCTCTTTTAATATTATACTGTGATTTTTTTTTTATTATAAAATGAACATTTAATCAAGACAAAGTAAAAGCTAACTTGAAATAACAAAAGGGTTTTCTTTAACTATCTTTTTTTTGCTTAATGCTTTTGGAACAAATGACACTAAATTATCAATGTGAAAGCTAGTGAATGTGTGTGTTTCTCTTCACGCTGTAACCGCTCCACAGATTTCAATAAAATACAAAGTAATACCTATGTATGTCGCAGCCAACTAGCTTAATCAGCCATTTAATAAGCAGCCTAGCCTTTTTATTGAACGGCGCCGTTTAATGAAAAGGACTTATGCATGCTGGACCAACCCATACCTTATTTTTGATTAACGTATCGACTACGCAAGCTGTCGGGCAGCGCGGGAAAAAATTAGTAAAATAATTATGGCGGAAAACATGTTACTGAATAAAATTCAGGGAACTTAATGCTGAAAGCATCCAATATTCCCCACTCGCTAGAAACCGAAGCAGAGACGAAAATAAATCGACGCGTGTACAATCTATTTTCATTGATTTAATAGACATGTAGGATTACATATACATATTTTATTTCATCATAAAACTATATTATATGTATTAATTTACTCAGCTAAGTGTTCTAAAGTGATCAGTGAACAAACAACAAATATATAGGGAGGAGTGCCGGTGACGTCACACCCCCTCCCCCCACTCCCTTCGCAACCGCCACCCCCTCCCCTTACATCCTCGTGTTAGCTACAATTAATTAACACAACATACAGTTATTTCACGCGGAGTACACTCGGATTGGAGTAGAACTATAATAAAAACATTTTTCAGATGTCACAAATTTGACATTTAACAAGAGATTCTTCAACTAAAACCTATATAAGTACGAATCGAGTCTAATTTTTGGTAATCTCAGCGTCTCCGAGCGCCTCCGCGCGCGAAGCAGCAATCATCCAAAACATTGTTATATTTATTTTGTATTACTGAAAACATTATCCTATACACATATAACCAGTGGCAAGACCAACTAAGAACAACGAAAGGCATGAAGCCGCTTTGTACAATCATCTTTGGCTAACACCTTGAAGCATAAAATATATCTTCATATAAACATTTAAAAACTGAGTACAAAATAACATACATCCATTTGCATCTCACAACGTATATGTATAGACATTTGAAATTATAACTCACTTAAAATCGCTTACTCTTTAATATATCGAACATTTTCTAGAATATACTATTTTTAATTAAAAATAATAAATATTTATTCCGTTATTAAAAAAGCAATTATGGTAACAATTTGTGCTATTCTTCTCTAGGGAACTATATGCCCTATGTAATATATATCATATAAATTAAAGTCATGGTTTCCTAGAAAATGTGCGACACCATCTTATATATAACATTCGGACCCTCGCATTGCAATATTATCAATTATGTTGGCGTGTGCCCATCGCGGGACAGATTCGAACCAGTACATATATCTGAGTACAAATACAACTAGAAATAAACGAAAGAAACAGTGTGATATGTCGTTACCTTCAGACAGTGTGTTGTGATGGCATCGAAATATATTAATGCTACCTTTACACGAGCCTATATTGTAAATATGTATATTATTATGTGTAATGAGAATGATATCATGACCTGTAATATGTTCGAACCCGCGAACCGTTGATTTCATATATTATTTGAGTTACCATTCCATATTTGTTGTAAAAACGCGTGTAAAGGTAGTATGTATACAATACTAAATGTAAAATATAACATATATTTAAAACAATTTGTAAACTTAACAAGCATAAAATTGGCTTATAATTTCTATTTTGTTTGTAAAAAAACACATTCGGCTATAAAATACGTAAATACAAACAGAATATGTCAAATCTTATGGCACAAAAATATACAATTAGCATCAACTAAAACTTCTAAACCACTCCATTGGTGGGTCACAACATTAAGTACTAGCAATACTTTAAACCTCACTGGAGTCTCTATTCCTTCCTCTGTGCGGTCACCGGAGACGCGCGGATGATTCGATTCAGAGAAATTTAATCGATTATCGATTATAGTATATTCTGATAGATCGATTTAATCTCAAATCTTTTTTTTTAAGTAACCAGACTCGCATTAACATTTCAAACGTTCAATATGATACATTTCATCGTTAAATTAAAATGCCTCAGAGGCTTAAACTATTTCTTATAGAAAAAAAAATACATATAATAAAAAGCATATGTCCAGAAAGATTCAAGTACAATATAATCTCAAGAGACGATACAAATAATAAAACAACGTCAAAGTATGTTCGCTATAAACAATAGTGTAGAGGAAATGTCCTGAGGTCAAGTATTTGGCACAATCTCTACAAAGTTACTCAAAAATCTACTCCGCTGTTCGTAAAACAACATTATATTATTAAACAAATACCTACATATATATGAACTTGAACAACAATTGTATTTGATATAGAATCAGAAAAAATCTTTATATAGGATTTTATTGTTAATTAAAATTAATTCGACAATTTTTTTTGGCTAAATTGCTAAAAAATGACAATATAACTTTTAAACAACCCATTGTTTTACTAAAAACGCACATAAACATTATAAAAAGTTTAAATGTAAATGGAAGAGGTAAGCTTTGAACAAATAATTGTAAATTCTGTATCGTGGAAGAAATTAATTTGATGTTATTCTACATCGATCAAAAAAGTACTCGAAACACAATCAGCGACAAAAAATGTCCACCCCGAATGAGCGCTTATTTGAACATTTGTACAATTTAATTTTATTTGTGAAAACAACTTTAAGCATTGCATTTAAGGTTCAATTTACATTGTTGTATATTTATTTCAACTAGAATAATTACCTAAAGACAATTGGCGACAGTTTCAAGAGAACTTTAGCATGGGATTGTGTACCCAGTACTTTTTTGATTAATGGTATTCTAACATATGAGGTGCGGCCGGCGCCGGTCCGGCAGACTCCTGAATAGATTTGAAACACAGGAATATTTTAAAAACAACCACCCCACCATTGTGCGTGTCGTGCATTTTCACACAAACGATGTGATCAAAATTATTTCAAATTTCTCTAGATAGTGATGAGCATTAATTCCAATAACATATCTTTATTTTTGTATTATTTCTTAACTTTGGTGAAATTGCACAAAAAATTTAAAAAAAATTCTAATGCAAAAAGCGTAAAACTTTTTTAATATAACGACTTGATAAATCAGCATTTCCTATACAAATAATTACAGAATACATATACTCCATTTTCACAAGTAATGGTGCCAGCGACATTCTAAATGACAAGTAACTATAGCGTCATTGTCATAATATAAAATCATCAAGCTTAAATAATAAATACATTAATTTTGGTAAAATTTCGCCTAAAACAAAATATATCTTTAAAAGAAATATAAACAGCTTCATAGATTCATAATCTTAATTAAGAAAAATCATTTATAACAATTTCCAAAACGTACAAACCAATGTCTTGTACAAAATAGGCAAAAAATATTGTATAATAGTAAAAAATTATAAAAAACGGACCGACTTTTGTTCGGACGCTACAGTAGTTATTATGAATAAATTATGCAATTCATATTCAAATATTATACAGATCATCGTAAAACCGCTCTACTTAACCCGCTACTAATACTTGGTAATACGAAAAAAATGTAAAAAATATAAAAGAAATAAATATGTACAATGTCAAAAAAATAATGAAAAAATTACGTAAAAAATGTATCGACGAGTTTAATGCATCGGGAACTCAATTATCAATCCGAGGACCATTTCATCATCCACAATATTACGACTTTTGTTAAGAATTTAAAAAAAAAACTACATATATAAATTGACAAAATCTACAAGTTTGACTAATATGAAAATTTGGACTAAAATGTCGAAAATTTAAGCAAGTATTAAATGTCGCAGGCATGTCGAATAATTCATCTTTTTGCAAACTGCGCCATACGTTTGCAGACTCACACGAGGGTTTGTAAAATGCCTAAAGCAAGT
Organism: Brenthis hecate; assembly: GCA_951806755.1. NCBI lineage: Eukaryota > Metazoa > Arthropoda > Insecta > Lepidoptera > Nymphalidae > Brenthis > Brenthis hecate. The sequence goes on from OX638254.1 coordinate 251,842, forward strand.
TGTAAAACGTTAGATAGTAAAATACACCATTATGAATGAAGGGTTTTTGGGTTCAAGAAAAAACCTAACCTTAGTCCCATAAACCAAGCTTGAATTAACTTAGTGCAATTCCCAATCTAACACCGCGTATTAAGTAACTGTTTAATAAAACAGCTAATGAAATTGTAAAACAAATTGATTCTATAACCGTGAATCTATTTTTAAATCAGTTACATATTCTGGCAAAATAAATGGAGTGAAGAGGCATTTTACAATTTCCCTATTGTATTTTACAAACCAGCGACCGTTGCAATATAAACCGTTTACATAATGACAAATTATGCAATATGCCTACACGTTACGCACTTACGACTCGACACGCGTACAGTGTACATACATACATACATACATACATATTATGTCGCACAAAACCAGTCGTCTCTACATAGGTCCGTTAATTCACACGAACGCAACATAACTCCGAAACCTGATGCAACTGGATAGTAATGTGTATATTTGTAAATTGATTATTTTTTATATATATTATTATTATTATTAAATAATGTTAATATTTTTAATACTCGTGAACACAGTTAATCAGTAATTTTAGATCAGGTAACAAACAATGTCATTTTAAAGAATCGTTGTTATTTTTAACAATAAAATAATCAATATACAAAAATATCCGCAAAACAATTTCGATATACATATTATGTTTGTCTCAGCGACGCACAGACACACGAACACGCACACAATTTACAACAATCATAAATTATGTAGACGCTTAAATAAATAGTGGTCATCTTGAAACTGGTGCCATTATTACACTATACCTATGCCCCGCCCGCGGCTCTGCTCGCTTCGAACTTAACGATGTACGAACGAATATTTCGTTAACTCTTCTAAAAGTTTAAACTCTAGCTGTTTTATTCAATGCACAAATCTTAACTCACACCTCAAATTCGATATTATAACAATATCGATATCGGTCGCCTAATTTTGTCAATTTGGTAAATATGAGGTACATATATACGATAATATATAACTTAAACTATTCTATTAGTAGCGCGAGCACGCTCCGTGTGCGAACAGACAGACAGAACTTGTGACGTCAGCATTATCACAGATTACAACAATTTCCCAACTTTAAAAGAAAGCAAGTGACGGGAAGGCCTCACAAAACTACATCCCCATCCCTGCCACGAAACACTCAATAAGATCTAAACGCTAAATAGTAGGAAAAATGAATATACGGACACTAGTTGTTATTCTACGAACGAGATCGGGAGCGTGGGACGTCGTCTAAACCGACTTAGGCTACCTCGTACGTCTACTCTATAGATGATCTAGAATCTAAATGACTCTACAAACACATGGAAATCTGTCGAACAAAACAAAACACACGGCACAAAATCACATGAGCAAGTATCCCTACGGAGACAAAGCTTCATACAACCGCACCATCATAAATACTCAACTGCCATCGTATAGAAACCCATTAATTTTAACCGAAATGCTAGTTGTCAAAGGAGGCTTAGAAGGCATTAGGGTTGACGAGTATAACTGTAATTGCCAAAAGTGTGTATAATGCTTTAAATTTATATTGAAATCCTTTTTGACAACCCTTGCATATAACAGTATTTCAGGAAAAATCAAAAGCGATCACATACTGTATGTTTTATGGGGCAAGGAGTGTGCATGTATAATAAAATTCCAATCGGTATTGATCTTATCATTTGAACAATTTAGGTCTAAAATAAAAGATATATTACTGGATAAAGCTTATTACACAATGAGGAAATACTTTGTATGTAAATGTACGTGGGACTAATGTCCGGTCGGGTCTCACGTAGGATAAGTAGATGATTGTTGTATGTAGTATTTATTGCAATATTGTAAAAAAATATTATTTTAAAAGATCAACTGATAAGTTGCGACTTATCTCAACAGAACTGGCGAGCCGGTGGTACATTCCTGACGGACTTACGTATTGACATTTAACGTTAAACAATATAAAAAGTGATAATTCAAACTTGCCTGTAAGTATATTTGAATAATGTATGTTTTGATTTGATCTAACTATGACGGTAGTCTATCATCGCGCGGTTGTACGAAGCTTGGTCGATGTCAGTATGGCGGGACATTCGCCGAGGCGAGCGCGGCAGAACCCGGAGACGGGCATATATCTATAAAACATTGTATGCGTACAGAGATTTATAATTTATACTCATTTATAATATACACTAACAACTACATGAAGCATGTGCTTAACCGGTTTTCTCGACGTACATATATTTTGCACAAAATATTAACTTTCGCCATACCCCGACTATCGTACAGAGCGACAGCAGACTAGTCGAATCGATTATGCACGTAATAAAATCGATTTTAATAAATATATTATTATTTAAACAAGTCCATAAAGATTTCTTATGCTAAATAAACGTATGTGTAGCGCTCGTCGAACTGTCAAAGCGACTCGTACGATAATCGATGCATATAATAATAATTAGCAACTATAGTGTACTCTTGATTATCTTATACTATAAACTTTGGTATCGGATCGTTAACTATAAATAATACTAGAATCAGAACAAGCCAACTCGGGTCAAGTCAAAAAACGAACACCAAATCATATACGATTTGAAACATCGAAACCATAGAAAATATAAAGTTATTTAAAAATAAATTGAACGAAATGTCAAAAGATATACACACAATAATGAATATAATCTCACAATCGATTAAAGAATAATCGATAACCATGCAACATGGACTTTGTTCAACATTTGTACTCTTAGTACCACAAATAAATAGGCGCGCAACGTCACGTTACGAGGAAACTTGGCATAGTAGATAACCGTCGCGGCAATATCCGACGACGACGCCTATCCTAGTTATTCACCGACCACGTCGTTTGTCAACAAAATGGCCGCCATAATCCTTAACATTACCATATATCCGTATAACTAAATCATTTATAATTAATCACTTTAGTTATCTACTACAAGTTATATCCATTAGGCAGTTTCAGTTTGACAGATCCGTATAGCGTCGTCGGACATCGCCGCGGACGGACACATAAATAGATTCATCCAATGAATACTGTAGGACGCGACGCGACCGAGCGACTGAGTATCGACATCACGACGCGGACTAGAAAGCGGGAGTTCTTAACCGAAGGGCGCGGGCGCCGTCTGCGACTTCGATGCATTCGCGATTGTACAGATAATCGATTTTCATGTTTAAATATAATCGATGTGAAATTCTTTAATAGAAAATTCTGCAGCATCCTTTAAACCGCAACGATAACTTGTAATATTAAATGTACAAGCACCGCGCGAGCCGCAGACGCGCGCGCGCCTGTAGGAACCGACTACTGAACTATACGAAACACCGACACGACGAGTTAAAATCTAACATCTCAAACTTACATATTAAAGCACCTTAAACAAGGTTGTATCGCGGTTAAAAAACCTAAACTAGTGACTGTGACTATATTGTTAACGTTACTGGTACTGGTACTGCTGCTGGTGCTGCGGCACGCGCACGCAGCGCCAACGGGGTTCACGAGCGGCGGTCTCTACCGCCTTCATTACGTTATATACAACAATCGATAATTGCTCTCACCACATCTACACTCCCCGTTCGCATCCTTCTAAGGGCTTTTTTTTAGATTTTTTTCATTTTTATTTATCGGAACGTTTGTCTGTTTGTTTGTGTAATCAGATCGATACGGAGTGAAAAACGAAGCAGGTCTATATTTGGCAACTTCCCTTGCGAGATGTACTATGGTGTTTGAATACCGCTCGGTATGGTGTTTTGTAATAGGATATTTAACTTTGAAAATACTCTTCTCTTATAACTCTATATAGAACTGTGACGTCATAAATACACTATCTATCACTATGTTAAAATTTGATTTTAAAACCCATCAAATACCCCATTACAAATGATGTCGTATAGTTGTTACACGTCTAACGCTATGTGAGGAAAGAGCAAGAGTTAATGGGTAAAGAACAACACTAGTATTTGTAAACAAACTGCAATAAAATATACATTTGAAAATAGAAAATAACACATTTTAGTTCATTTGTGAACATAATTAAAATATTTTTCGATAAAATAACATTTAATATATTTTACAAGCATTTTTTTTAAATTCGGTTTCTAACGATAATATAACTTTTTTTCTATAACATTTACAAACACCAGTGTTAGCTCCCCGTAAGCTACACAACATACGTACAGCGTGTACAAAATAATAATACTTGTGTATTCAATACTATGAATAAAATAAATCAATTAAGCCGAAACATTACATATCACTATTTAATACTTAGAATTTATTATCTAAAAAATAAAATAAAAAGGTTATATTTCTATAAAAAACAACGACTAGAATTATCAAATGCTTTGAAATATATCGACGATATTTTGTTCGCTAAAGGCAGAGTAACAATAAAGTATTAATATTGCATCAACCCCGACAACTCTACAGCGGGTCGTAAAGACCTACTTGCAAAACAAATTTCCCTTACTAAAACATACTCACAAGTATATTCGAGTCGATTACCGAATGGATCCAAGTTCCATAACAGAAGGTGCTCATTACCGCGGTAATAAGTATGAAGTGTTAGGTAATAATAGGTAATAATAAATTCCAGATATTAAATAGCTCGCGACTGGGCCGCCGGCGCTCAGGGCTGCGGCGGCGCCGGGTTGAAGTCCTTGTTCACGAACGAGAAGCCCTTGAACTCCTCCTGCGGGGAAACCGGAGCGTGGTTAGCGGGGTGCTGCGCCGTACACGACGTCGATACCGTAAGGATTACTACATATATAGTAAGTATTACTATATTTCAGCGGTGATACAAAAATTGTATAGAAAAAAATGGCTTTCCCTTCCAGTTTCGCCTCTAACAACTTTACTTAGACTATTACGAATATTTAAAAAAAAAAAATACCAAATTAGTCCAGCCATTCTCATGATTCAGATTTATATAACTACGAAATAGCACCACAGCGTCTTAACTTCAAAACCGTTCGCCATAAAAATTGGTATTTTTACCCAACCCTCGCATTACCTTTAAAATCTAAAGTGCGAGTATCTACAGCACATACAGTAGTATAGGTATATATATATATATTTCACTAGTTATCACATAGGTGGCATCAAATGCAAACTACATATATAGGAACACCCGCGAGTGTGGTCGGGCGTGTGCGCTGTACCTGGTTGATGGCGCGCAGCACGTCGGGCGGCACGGGCGTGAGGCACGGCTCCTCCTTCGTGAACTCCGCGTCGAAGTTGGCCGCCTCGCGCTTGCTCTTCTGCAGGGATTCACGAGATTTAAGTTGTTTATGAGAATAAATCGATCTTAGGTAGTGTCGTTTATAAGGATAAATACGCGGACGTTTTGAATAAACTAATTCTGTAGTTATTATATTTGTAAAAATAATTCTTTTGTAGTTTTTAATTTTCAATATAATATGTTATACCACGTCGATCTTTTTAGATTTTGTTTTGAATTTTGTTTCCGATATTTCGAATGTTTTATGATCATATTCACCAGAATATTATTATAAAAAAGGCTGTAGAATACACGAAAATATTGTCAAATATTCGTGTAAAAAAACTCAAAAAGTCAAAAACTCTACTAGATAATAGTTAATAAATCTAAGAGAGTGTCCAGTAGAATATACGGCATCATTTATTTACTTCCTAATAAACAAACGATGCCGTATACTCGAGTGCAGAGAACGAAGCCCGGTACGCACCACCTTGGGGCGGAAGGGCGGGCGCACGCGGCGCGCCGCCAGCGCGTCCCAGTCCACGTCGCGGAAGAAGGCGTGCGCGCGGATGCCGGCCGCGCCGCCCGCCACGCCCAGCCGCCGCGCCGGCGCCTTCGTCATGAACCCTGCACACGCGCGCACACTGAAACTACTGATTCGATTCTGAAAATCCTTTCACTCATAGAGACATCATTACTATATAAATGTTCGACCGTCGAATCGCTTTATCGGGTACCGTCGAGCGCGTAGGGACGACGGGACGACTCGGACGAAACGAAATTCAGAAGGAAAGTCCGATGTTCCGTCGATGTGACATTCGATACCGACGGCATACTGGTTAGCGACAAACGATACGCGACTTAATTTTGTTAATCGCATCAATTATTCGATAACCCTACACGATCAAAAAATCATCAGTATAAAAGATAATACTTGAGATACGAAAATGGATTCCTTATAAAATAATAATAATTAAATGAACCTAAATAGTACCATAGTCCCTGCTTAATATATCTATAACGATGCTACATGTAAAGTAATTTCCGAACAGTAGTTCCCCGGACATAATATGATTTGAAAAACTTTATAAATTAATGTGCGAGTTGTTTTTTATTTCTACAAACTGTGACGACTCAGGTGATTTGACTAAAATTCAAAGTGGAAATAACTTACACCTATATTAACACATAAACTCTCACTTTTGATCTTAAAAAAATAAACGCGATTTAAAAAAATATACGCTTAATAAACCACTCGTTAATTCAAAGAAAATTAATAATTTAAAGGATAGAAAAAATTATATATCTAAGGATATTCACTATGCTTTAACATGAAAGGAGGTTTAAAAATGTATTAACATTGCAGTACATAAATAGCAGAAACAAACAAAAAACCATAATAATTGAAGCCAATAAAGTGAGATGAATGAACGTGTGTGAGTACCCTTGAGTATGGAGACGGCGTCCTTGGAGAGCCAGACGGGGTAGAGCACGTCGTCGTGCAGGATGGACTCGAACAGGTCGTCCTCGTTGTCGGCCTCGAAGGGCGGCTGCCCCGCCAGCATCTCGTACAGCAGCACGCCCAGCGCCCACCAGTCCACCGACGGCCCGTACTCCAGCTCCTGCAGGATCTGCGGCCACAACGCACACTTTGTCTCTCTCTACTCTCCTATTACATTCATTGGCAGCACTTAAATGTGTGTATGTATAAGCATTCCCTACTGTCGAACTTGGAACTTAAATTTTGGATATTGTAGGCAGTGTTGGTTACGTCTTACGGTGCATGATAACTTTGTGAAAAAAACTGCATATCTAAGAGAATCAAACTAATTTTTGGAGGACACGTGAAGTCCGATAAATCGCATTCGGTCAATGTAGTGGACTATGGCCTGGTCGATCTCGTAACCTACAATGGGAGGGATGCCGATACCCTAAAAATATTAAAAAGGGCTGAATTATTTATTATTATGGTTTGATAGTTTAAATTAACTAAAAGTGAGTCTCCAGTGTTGTTATGTATTAAATATTTTTTCAATAACAAGTAATTCTCACCTCAGGAGCTATATAGTCTGGAGTGCCGCAGAACGTGGTCGTAGTGGCACCGTCTGAAACACACCGTTTTTGATCAATTTCCATACTGAATGTCATACACTTAAGGTAAACATTGGCATGTGATCAGCTCTCATAATCTCAAAGTCATCGGGCAACTCTGTATCACAACTGAATAAAATCAGTCGCTCCACAGCCCCCCTCCAAGCGCTTTTTTCATCATTACACTTTAATATACTCATTTATTTTATTTATTTATTTATTTATTCGAGTGAAATGCAACTCACTGGTTATTTACGAAATCTCAGAAAGTAAAAATGTAACAAACTTAAAATTAGGCATATAGATCCCTTATAGAAAGAAATTTAAGAAGGGATTTTTTTGGAAATTGAATTCCTGAAAGGGCCAAAAAGAATTGTAAGTTTGCATCAAAGTGGTTAAAATCGTAAACAATCTTATGGAATAAAATCGACGACTATTCTCATTCAAAGTTTCAGTGACTACATCCTCCCGAGATGATATAAGACTGACCGACGATGCCCTCCTTGCACATGCCGAAGTCGGCGAGCTTGCAGTGGCCGTCGCCGTCCAGCAGGATGTTGTCGAGCTTGAGGTCGCGGTAGACGACGCCGTGCGCGTGCAGGAACTGCAGCGCGAGCGTGACCTCGGCGGCGTAGAAGCGCGCGCGCGGCTCGTCGAACTTGCGCGCGCGCTGGATCTGGAACATGAGGTCGCCGCCGTCCACGTACTCCATCACGAAGAACAGGCGCTCCGGCGTCTGGAAGGCGCAGTGCAGCGCCGTGAGGAACGGGTGGCGCGCCGCCAGCGCCAGCACGCGCCGCTCCGTCAGCGTGCACTCCACGTCGTCGTCCTGGATGATGGCGTCCTTCTTCAGCACCTTCACCGCGTACACCTGCACCGCGCGCACGCTTCGTCACTCACTCGATAATGTGGTACTGTGATAGCTCGAACCACACGGGGACGTTTTAAGAAAAATCTAAAAATTCTAACGTTCAAAAATTTATCATAGTTCGAAGACGAAGAAAAACTAATTTCATAAAATAATAATTAAATAAAAATATACACCTTTATGCTATTAATTGTTAGTTCTAACTTTTATAATAACATACTTCAATATTTTTTTTTTAAATGTCCATACCAAAGACCAAACACTACTCCACCTTCTAACCCCCACACATTACCTCATCCGTGCCCTTCTTCTCGGCGAGCATGACCTTCCCGAAGGAGCCCTTGCCCAGCACCTTGATGAAGTGGAAGTCCTCGAGCGACACCTTGTGTCCTTCGCCATCGTCGCCACCTGCGGCCGCGGCGGACACACCGAACATCGTTAGACAGACCCACCGACACCGACATCGTAATAAGTTAACCCTGTCACCTGAGTAACCACTACCTTGTGACCGACTTCAAAAAAAAGAAGGTAATTAATTAATCTGCCCATTTTTACCTTTCAATAAAAAAATTAAATTACATTTAATAAAAAAAGAAGTGTGGGAAAACCAGTCCACCCTTAAGATTCCTACCATTTTTAAAATGATTTTGAAGTTGATGTATTTTTTGTTAAAAAAATTCAATAAATATTTTTTATATATAAAAAAAATTCGAACTATTCATCGCTTCATTAATAGTTGTAATAAATATTTTTATATTTAGTTATGTAAAAATAAAAAAAAACAAATTAAAATAGAAATCATAAAAAACGTGTTTATGTGATTCATTAAAAAAAACACCTTAAAATTAAAATAAAAAAAAAACATAAATAAACCTTGGCAACCGAATATGTCCTGCAGGTCGTCCCAGTGCGAGCGCCGCGGCGCGCCACCTGCGCGGGCACATGCGTCACAGACAGACAGACAGACAGACAGACAGACAGTGTGTGTTTGCTAGCGGTTAGCTGACAACATCTATGCTTAATGTTTAGAGCATTATAGCTATAATATGTTCATTGCTTTAATATTATTATTATTATTATGTGTCATTTTTTGTAAGGAAATTCGTGAAAGAAAATTGATATCGTTAAAATAAAACAGGTGAATATCGTGCTGAAGATAAAATGCAATTTGCAATACAATGCAATTCATGCTTTCTTGTATTATTTGAATAAACTTACTTTTATAATTCACTAACAATGTTTACTACCGCTGTATCGACTTAACAGACCCTCAGCAATATTTAACCCATGATTGCTAACAAACACACAACAAAACAAACAAATAGACAAATAAACAATAAAACAAGCAACAGCCCGACACCGAAGCTAAACTGAACAAAAACCTTCGTAGCACGCGAACATGTCCTGCAGCTCGGCCCACTGCGCGCCCCCCGCTCCCCCCACTCCCCCCACATCGAGCTCGATCACTACAATACGTATGCAAAATGTATTCATTGTGTGGAAAATATTTCTTTTCTTTTTAGAAAATTGTAAAATATTGAACTACCCTCCTAAAAAAACGGGTAAACGTGAAAAATATTGGTCTCCCAACGTGGATTTGGAAAATATTGGTCTACTCTTGTATTATGTCTTATTAAAAATTAACATATGTACATAATTAGGCATTATCTAGGTACATAATATGTACAACGAGTATGATTGGCTTTAATTTTAAAAAGATACTTTGTTATCTTAGCGGGTTTTTTTCTATTTTATTTAAAAAAAAAATAAAAACGCGCTCAAATGTTCAAATGAGCGCTCACTCAGTGAGGATATTTTATGTCCTTGATTGTGTATCTGGTACTTTTTTGATCGATGACGATGTGTTATTTCTTGGCTATATTAATTACTGTTATTTTTGTCATATTCACTCATTTGTATTGATCACAACCTATGTGTTTGTTCGTTCAGAAACTAGTGAATGGTTATCTTTGAGAATTATTTTTTTTTACATAAGTTACCGGTATGATGAGATTTTTATTTTAATGAGGAAAAATCGTCTCTTTTGAAGACTTCCGTAACACTGCAAATGAGAGCTTTTAGGGGCGCTAGTGGGTCATTAGTAAATAAGCAGATGCATATAGGATGTTGTGAACGTGCTATACTGTGGTTTCCAGCAAAGAGCAGAATAATAAAATTACTCAGACTATCATAAAAAATTTGGCAATTATTTTACATTTTCTGTTGGCGATACTAACTTTTGAACTCAAATGAATGATCTCCTTTAGATATGGAAGTTTTTGAGGTACCTATATAATATTAAGGTATCAACATACATTTGTCCTCGTTTTTGTCGTCCTTGCCGTCGTCGGCCGCCAGGTCGCCCGGGATTTCCGACAGCGGCGTGTTCAAGTACTGCGGAAGACATTTATAATTAAATTAATTATAACAGAAGACATAACATTACAGTGATAAAGGTCTCGAAAAACTTGGAAAATTAGAAATTACGTGTTCAAATTCGCATCTCGCACCTGACATTTCTATTTACCATATTCTAATTGATTACCACTTAATAAGGAAACCACCATGAGAAAATGGCGTATTAAGTCCCCCTATTCGCACCTGGCCAACGTGGATGACTCTGACTTAGGTAGGGGAGGCCAGCAGTTTTGAAATTTTCGCTCCGATATTCTCATAATAAACATAAAATTAAAGAGAATGGCAAAGCTTATTGCAAAATAAATATTGTATTATAAACTTATTAGAAATATGTATAATCAATGAAGTTAATTCATAATTTTCAAATATCCAATTATAATAATAGAAAATAAAGCATCTAGTATATGTTGTTCGACTCGATTGCACTGTAGACATAGAGCATGCGGGCCGACCTTGGAGGCGCGCGGGCGCGGGTTCTTGTCGGGCGAGATGCCCATCTCGTTGAGGATCTCCGCCATCATCTTGGTGTTGATGCCGCAGTTGTTGGCCACGTTCTTCTGGCACCGCTTGTGCACGTTCATCGAGCACACTGAGGATACACAACAATCAACTTTAAACAAACAAATAATGAAGTCTAATAAAAACTTAAAAAAACCGACTTCCAGGCACTAAAATGTAAAAAATAACTAAACAGAGGTTTTCATTTAGAATAGATAACTTATCAGATAATTTCGAAGTCGGTGCCAGCCGATGCAAAGCAAATCTAATATATTTCGATACGTAAAATACATATTTACCTATTAGATATTCATATCTTAAAATATTGTCCGCTGGCACCGACTTCGAAAATATCCGATTAGGTATCTATTCTAAATAAAAACCTCCGTTTAGTTATTTTTTACATTTTAGTGATGGAAGTCGGTTTTTTTTTATATTTTTATTTTTCCAGTTTCAGTGTAAACGTAATAAGCAGGTAATTTGTTAGAAGAAAGTTTTTGAATAACATATTCGATTAAACAATTTATTTAAAAAATATGTTTATTGTTGATTTTTTTTTAAAATCGCTCGACCGATTTCGATAAAATTTATATGGGACCACCTGGGAAGTATACACTTTGAAACAAAAAGAAATTCCAAATCGGTTCAGGCATCTTCGAGTAATCGGTGAACATAAATAAAAAAAAGATTCCGACGAATTGAGAACCTCCTCCTTTTTTTGCCTAGTGTGGAATTAGTAATATAACTTTAAGCTTTTAAGCTTTTGAATTGTTAGCAGCTGTAGCTCTGACCATACTAGAGTTTTCTATATTCAATAGTAGACATACCAAGTGAGAGTTATTGATACAAATTGCCAATAGAGAATATACATGTTTTTTTTTTAGTTTTTATACAATAGCGAACATTGTTATATAATTGTAAAAAAACCAACTCCAAATAACTAAAATTTAGTATAAAAAAATTAAAATATCATACCGATACGGGTACTTTAAACGCCCGCCATTTCGCGCGCTTGGCGTGACGTCACAGTATATCATACAGAGAAAAATGACGACTTTTTCTTAAGCAATTTGAAGCGACAAAATCGTTAATCGCTCTGTTATGATATACTCTGACGTCATTTTCGGTATAACCAATAGCGTGCGTTTCAGCTACTTAGAATTTTCCACCTCTATATTTGCACTTTTTAATAATTATTTTCTTAATGAAAAACAAATTACATCAAAAAATATTAATATACGCCTAATTCAAAAGCAATAAAGATTATAAAAAAAAAATCACTTTTTTTAAATCACACGCATAGTTCTTATTAGTTTAGTGCTACGATGTGATTGTGTGTACGCGCACACCGCCTGTGTACGAGTGTTTTCGCATGTATGAAATAAATGTAGCGACGGTGTGTGCTACATGCACTCGTAAACACACTATGTATACGTTTGTACGTGTAAGAGGAAGGAAGGGTCGCTGCTCACCCTCGCACTGCAGGCCCTGCTTGATGAGGCCGTAGAGCAGCGAGCCGCAGTGGTCGCAGAAGGTGAACCGCTTGTAGGAGTGCACCACGAAGCGGTGCGGCACGTTCACGTTGAAGCGCTGGCCGCCCGACACGCCCACGCCGCCGTGTTGCTGCGCCGCGACCCACGCACATACACGCGTTTATTATTATTATATATATACATAAATTCAAACGACTCGATTTCCGTCCGTATGGATCTTCTAGGCACACATTTTATTGCTTTATTTCAAACTGTTTACGGCACACGCTGATACAACAAAACAAAAGCAACTCAACTCGAGTGCCATTCATGTTCCAATTTCAACCTCTTTTTATCGCAATATAAAACCACCTAGATAAGACTCGACAGTAGTGTAACTTCCCATTACTGATAGAATTTTTAAAATCGGATCAGTAGTTTTGGGTAATTACAAGCTACAAACAAACTTTACATCTATATAATATTAGTGTAGATAACAGTTGGATGAATCCCCTGGTGTGATAGTATTATCACTTAAAACCATTTGCAACATCACGATTTTGGTTTTTATATGAATGTAAGCACTAACTTATGTTTATAAGAGGTAAATATTGCAATTACTTGTTATGTACACACGAAACAGATTTTTTACGATCGATCAAAAAAAACTAGATCTACAATTCCATGCAAAATTTTTCTTAAAACTGTCACCAATTGTCTTTAGGTAATTATTCTAGCTGAACTAAATATACAACAATGTAAATTGAACTTTAAATGCAATGCTTAAAATATTTTTCACGAAAAAATTTTTTTGTCAAAAGCGCTCTCAAATGTTCAAATGAGCGCTCATTCGGTAAGGACATTTTTTGTCGCTAATTGTGTATCTGGTACTTTTTTGGTCGATCAATATTACACATCCACACCAACGTGTATAAGAATCGGGTAGCAATATAGATGTAGGTCATCATGATTGTTCATTTATTAAGTACAAACTAACGCCATAGACGTGTCCATTCCGAATTTCGATATAATATCTGTTTGTAGTTTTGGAATTTATACATAAATGCTATATAAAAAACAATTATAATTTTTTTTCATAATATCAATTCTCCAACTTTCCAGAATTTTCCAATTTTTCTCTTCAAAAACCGTATCCGAACTATAATATATCTGTAATATATATTATCTTTTTTCTACCGGTGTGAGGCACATTTTCATTTTGTAATTGATATGGTCGGACTGTGGATTTGGACACTTTTTTTAGAAAAGTTGCCTTGCAAATTAGAAAAAACCTAGTGCATTTTTCTACACATTTTTTCGCAAAGATAATAAATAAATGTATCAAAATTGGGACACAATAGAGACTCCTTGGGTAGAGTATATTACCTATATTTATGGAATAATAATACAAATATGGCAAGACAAGTGTATAAGTTTTATATCAGTGAGGACTCACCTCTTCCTTCATGCCGGGGCACTTGGTGACCACGGAGGAGTGGCAGCGCTTGTGCACCACGCACGTGCACACTGACACACAAACAATAAGTTAATATTTAGAATACCCTTCATGTATAATTTACATATAAGTAAAAATCAGTCTGACATGCGCACGGAGGATTCAGTAACATGATGGAACTAAGATTTAAGACGCCTTAGTCTCTCCCGTGACCATGATTGCTGTAAAGCATTCGAAACGTCGGGAACCAGAAATCAAAATAAATCAGCCAAAAAATCCGGAAAGATAGTTTTGTTTTAAGATCTAAGTAAAAATTTACGGTTTCTAATTTACTTGTGCTAGTCCATGGTTCTTGAAAAACTTCATAATTCTAAGTTAACGGGACCCTATAGATTTTGAGCCCCTTTACTTCGTTAGCGAGTGTCAAAATATGCGACATAAATGGCCGTACTTTTAATTGCGTTGACTTAGAAATTTGATTTTTTAGGGATTGCAGACATGATTATTTCATATTAATTTCAACTTGGTACCTCTACGGATTTTTGAGGAAAAGGGTTTTGACAGACAGACGGACGGACAACGAAGTGATCCTATAAGGGTTCCTTTTCTCCTCTTAAGCTACGGAACCCTAAAATGAATAAAAATTGATACGTAATTAATACTTTCTTAGATTTATGCGAATGTTTGACATTTTTAAATAAAACCTCTCTCCCGTGACCATGGATGCTGTAAAGCATTCGAATCGTCGGGAACCAAAAATCCAAATAAATCCGCGAAATAATCCGAAAAGATAGTTTTATTTAAAAATGATACGTAATTTATAAAATATGGCGTCTGGCATTTTATACATGTTAATGTACTTGAAACAATTAATTTTGTAAAAAAATTTGTAAATAAGTGCATCACAGCAAATGAAGTAATATATAAAGGATACACACCTTGACACTGGTATCCCTGCTTTCCGATGCCCCTGCACAGAAAAGTATTAAATTTAGATTAATTACATACTTTCATAAAAAAAAATATTATATAACCATTTTTAGATAAAATAAATAATTTATTTCTTTATGCGCTCTATACACATGCAACTTCTCAACTTACCCTAGACCTAGTAAATATTCCACTCTTTGGTTCCTTGATAAAACCCCAAAATTTCTTCATATTAATTTAAATGTAACATAACTATACCTACAGTTCACCTAAGTAAAAAATTCCCAACGATGGCAACAGGTGAGTCATAAGATGATTAAAATTTTGTCTTTAAGCTGTTTCTACTCATACTTAACATGTCACAGTACCTACAGCTTCTAGAAAGTGAGGCTCCACACTTACCATATAATCTCGCGACAGCTGCGGTAAACAAGCTATAGGGCGAAGATGACTATAAATCTGTGCACTTTGGACTGATCCAACTCATGGTCAGGATCTCACAATCGAGTTCCCATAAACCAAAGCTATACGGCAGTACAGAAGGGCGGTGACTCACCATATGAACTCCCGGCAGTGGCTGCAGAAGGTGGGCTGCCGCAGGAAGGTGGCCATGAACTTGTGCCCGTTGACCTGGTGCACGCGGCGGCGCATGGCCCCGCGGCGCCGCGCGAACCCCGCGCCCTCCTTGAACTCGCGGCCGCGCGCCGCGCGCGCGCCGCCCGGCGCCGCGTGCCCCGCCCCGCTCACTGACACACACACACACGACTGCTTACACCGACGGTCACAGGGGTTCCGTCCGAGAGTTATATAGAGGGTTTTCAGACGTGAAGCCTGATTTTAATGCGATTATAAATATGTGAAAAAATTTCATTGGTCACGTTAAATAATTGGGTTATATTCTTGGTACAATAAATATTTTTCATTTATGATTTGTTTTTTTCGAGTCAAACGAGAATATATCGAAACTACATAACGATCAGTTTATTTATTACCAAAATGGGCATCCGTTAAAAAAAATATGATCAATAAGAGTCCTGGGCACAAAAAAAATTGGGAACCGCTGGCTTAGGCCACATCCCAATATATAACATCTTGACCGATTTGAACCACGGCGATCAATCTCACTGAGACTAGCCAAATGCGCAGGAGATATTATAGAGCACTTTCTATTTCTGTCAATCTTATACTCCGGTAGGATAATAATTCGATACGACCGGTGAGAGATCAGGCGCAAAACTCAGAACTAACTGACTTTACATGTCTCAGGAACAAAAGGCCAACATTCGTCTTATTGTTAGTACTATACATAAGTGAGTTCAAAATGAAGAGCTCAACTATTAAGTCTTGTGATGGAAAAAAAACTATATTATCCTTTTAATTGAAACTTATGATGGTATTAGGATGTAAGTCCAGTCCAGCCATTTTTGAATAATTCATAATTAATCAGGTAATAGATAGTAACATAGCATTTTGCATTTTAGACAAAGGCTACAGTTTATACTTCTGGGATGAATTCAAACATACCAAGTACCTAACATGAGTATAGATTATTCACTACCCATTAGCTTAGCAGTTTTATATTAGTTTTTATAAAATTCACATTTACCAATTGCCACCTGCTACGTGTACAAGTATATATATGGGAAAGCATAGAATGTGGTACTGGTCTGGTCAGAACTGTGATAATTGGTCAGATCAAAATTTAGTAGCAATTTAAAATGACAATATTAGAATTGATATTTAATAGCTTCAAAAATAAATATCACTTGTATAATTTTAACAATTAATTAATTAACCTTATTATACTTTATCATGTTTCTGCAGGAAAAAACTTAATTCTCCCTGAGTCAACTTGCAACCAATACATAAATCAACAAGCATATTTTAATTTATCAATACAAAAATATATAATGACTCATCTCATTATAGACCAAAATAGATTGAAGTTAAACTTCACTAATAAATATGAAAATGACCTTAAGTTTTACTATATCTCAATATACTGACGCATTCTATATTGTGATATAGTATAACTTTAGGTCCTATATTGCTGGAAATTTTTATAAAATTGTCATTTAAGTAAATACCTTGAGAGTTCCATTGCAGATCAATCTTCAGATGCAACTTTCCTTGAGGTTCTAAATCCACCTGAAAATATATCATGTCAATGTCAAATATTATAAGCGTAAGATGATAGTAAGACAATATTTAAAAATAGTAATAAGCAAATTAAAGAAACTAAAAGTTTAAAATACAATCTCATTGTTTTAATATTACTTATATAAGTTAGCTAAAAAAATTTTGCTTTAAAAAATGCACACACACAAAACAAAATAGTCACAGGAACCGGCCTTTTAATATATGATTATTAAAAACACACTTACATTATTCCAAATAATAGTACATCAATAACTACAAGAAGGAGGAAAGACTCAGTGCCTCGAGCCTATTTCACAGTAGATTAAATCTACTTTGAAAATACACAATTCTATGTAAGCCTATAAAACTTTTTTTTCAGTCCATTGAATAGATTTTATTTAATTCTTAGTTATATTGTATTTTATTATGCAACAATAAGGTTTGAACAAAAAAAAATATAAAGGTGTAAATGTAAAAAAATAACAATTCATTCATTCAGTCACAACAGGAAAATACTTTCACTTATGAATTTGAATGAAATTCCAAGCACATAAGAAAACATTATTCAGATGAGATGAGTCACTGTGATGCAAACAGGATGCTGGGCTATGACAAATTCAATCTTGCAACTGTTCATATTTCATATCTTACTTTAATACATATATTTCATTAATCTATTCTTAATGAATATCTCACTTAAAAGATTTAATTTTTGTACAAGATAATGTCAATCTACTGCATCAATTTTCCTTACTCAAGCTTATCAATTAAAACAAACAACACAATATATAAGATATAATAATCATTATAAAATATTGAATGCTCCATAGACTACAGATTAGATAAGCAAATCTTGAAATTATTTATATTATCTTAATAGAATGAAAGTAATTGACATCTCATTTTGTGATAATGAAACTTACCCAAAAATCTGTAGCATCTTTATCACGATGAATCAGATCTTCAAAAGGAATAGTGCAGTTTGCAACAAAGTCATCAGGAGGAATTGCAGCATCATGGAACACAGTGATGCCCAAACTATAAAGTTTAAATAAAATTGAAAAATAGTTCCATAAATATTAGTGATTATATAAAGATGATGGAGGGAAGAGGTAGAACATACCTGGTGACATTGTGCACTTCGTGTGTAAAAGATTCATTCCACACAGGGTCGAATGTTTTGGGTTTGGTGCTAGACTTATCTAGATGATGCTCGTCGGCGTCGATCGAGACGTACGGGTCTATCGGCTGGTCGTCTGCAAGGTATCGCTTATTTACAAATAATACCAACACCCATTTTGGTAAACATCCAACGCCTATTTTAAGCACAAATTTATGCATACGAAACTAGTACTACTAAAAATGAGGTCAGATATTTAAATAATGGAATATTGTAGGGTGTTGTATTGGTATCGGGGCTCACCTGGCTTCCCGAAGGTCATGTTATGCCGTTTCTGAAAGTCGGTCGGCCGGAGGCCCGTCGCCTCGCACACCCGCACGCGCACCGTCCCGCTGAACATGGCGCCGCCGACCACCGAGCCGTATCACCAAGATCGCGCCGCCACACTATCACTTCCACTTTTTAAAACCACCAAAAATCATTGAAGATGCTTCATAATTGAGATAGAAATAGAGACTTGACAGCGACGAGTTCGGCCATGGATAGATTTATTTTGTCTATGCTCACTAATTGACTCCTATTGGATATTGGATTCTTATAGAAATGTTTCTTGCCTATGGTAGGAATAAACTATGTTCCGTTTATTTAAACCCGATTATTTATGCTTGAATTGTGATCAACATGAATAAGAAAATACATCACCTACGGTAGTAAATAAAACGAATAAGCTATAAAACCCTGTAATCTCACTAAGATTATATCAAACTGCATGGGACATATTATTATAATGCAGGACAGAGGTCCAAGATCTCAACGTGCATCACAGCATCGGGGTAAAAATACCACCCCAATGAAAAAAAATGCCCAACTCATAAGGAAATAAATGCAATTTCCTAGAGGAAAAAGTTCATTACGTATTTTGTCTAGATATTGGTGTCTGGCTGGCTGGTTTATTTTGTATCTAACAGCTTTTAATAAATATGTTATGACCACCATGATGAATAAACACTGGGCTACCACTGCCTCATGTAGCAATATACTCTATGCACTGCCTGCAGCCCTAATTGCACTCTTTTAAATCCAGCTGTACACATACAGACACTAATCTATACCTACTAATATTATAAAGAGGCAGTTTGTTTGTTTGAATGTGATAATTTCAGGAACTACTATACCGATTTTAAAAATTCTTTTTGCATTAGATAGCCCGTTTATTAAGGAAGACTATAGAGAATATTAAATCACGTCGGAAAAATGTACCTACGCATAAATTTGTTTTTATTTAGGGACGAACCCGAAGCGAAGCGAGGGTGAGTCTAGCGGCTCATTCTCGCTTCGCTTCGGATTCGATCGCAGTAAATAGTAAATCAAGTTCTAATAAAACATAATTATTATGGAAAAAAATGACATTCGTGTTCGATTCGAAATTTCGAAAAATAGTTTTATATTTTTATGTGAAAATTATTTCTGCTCGATTATAGCGGTGAAGGAAAACATTGTGAGGAAACTTGCAATCTGCATGTATGCGAGAAGGTAACTAGTTTTCGAACTTAACTGCGTCAGTGTTGTAGTGGCTAGCATATACGGCTGCACACCCGGAGGTTCTGGGTTCGAGTCCCGGGTCGGGCCAAGTTTAGTTATTGAGTCTTTCTGTATAGTAAGTCTCAGTAACAACCCGGAGTTGGGAAGTTGGCGGTGTTTCATCCCCGTGCCTCGGAGAGCACGTAAAGCCGTCGGTCCTGCGTCTTAACTCTCACCGGTCGTGTCGAGTGGTCGTCCCATCGGAGTATGAGAGTGATAGGAATAGAGAGTGCACTTGTGTCTGCGCGTACACTTGAGCACTATAATATCTCCTGCGCAGTTGGCTAATTTCAATGAGATTGGCCGCCGTAGCCGGAATCGGCTAGGAGAACATCATCAGTTTTCGAAAGATATATGAAATCCGCATCTGCACTTGGTAACATGGTGGATGAAAAAGGTAATTTCCGATAATACTTTTGATTCTGGATAAAATTTCTGAATTTCTATTACAGAAAGAAAGATATACTATTTCTAATGAAAATTGGCTGGTTTTTATTTCGGTACATTTAGAATTCTCATGTGGGATAAATCGCCAATGCTTTGTGCTAGACGTAAAATAAATAGAATTTAAATGGTTTGATTACAAGAAAATATAAATTGAAACTAGAAATATACTTAAATATATATATATATATATTTATATTTATATATATATATATATATATATATATATATATATATATATATATAAATACTAGCGACTCACCCTCGCTTCGTATGGGTTCGTCCCTAGGTAAGTTTTAACGGTTAGTATAGAATAGAATTTATTTGTATATGTACATACACAGGTATAGAAAAGTAGGTAAGTACTTTTCTAAAATATAAAGAAAAATGTATCGCTTAGTTAAGAAATAATTGATTCGCCATACAAACCACCACCCTCCTTTTCACCCTTAAGGAATGATTTGTGGGATAAAAACTATTCTATATCCTTTCCAGGGTTTCAAACTATATCTATACCAGATTTCATCTAAATCGGTTCAGCGAAATAGGTGTAAAAACGTAACAGGCAGACAGACAGAGTTACTTTCGCATTTATATATTAGTATAGCATTTATATATTAATATATGGCATGATCCTCTTTAAAGTTTGAATTTTAAAAAGCGAGGAAGGTCTACACCCAGCTCTGGGACATTAAAAATGATGAATGAGCTAGCTAATTTTAGCCCGTTACGATAGCTTGAAACATACTGACATTCGCTGTGATCGTATAACAGAACGTAACTATCATTGAATGTGAATTTGGCAGTTTTAATTTGTTTGACTTTGACATAAAACTTTTGTTTTCCAATTTCCGATTACAAACAATGCTTTTTATTTACAAGTAAATAAACATGGGATTTTTAACTATCTTGAAGAAACTCCGACAAAAAGAAAAAGAAATGCGTATTCTAATGTTGTATCCTTTTAAAAATAACATTTTTATGCAAAAAATATAGTTCGTACTGCAGTGTGCTAATGACTCATAATTTTTACATTTTGTATATGAAACTTTTTATTTTCTGTCGATTTTATCCAAATATATAGTTTCTTTAACAGCAATTAAACAGGGGCTTAGATAATGCGGGTAAAACAACAATTTTGAAACGTTTCAATGGAGAGCCAATAGATACAATCTCACCAACACTCGGTTTCAACATTAAAACGTTAGAACATCGAGGATACAAGCTTAATATATGGGATGTTGGTGGGCAAAAGTCATTGAGGTAAATAAAATCAACAACAATTATTTAAAAGATATATCTTATAAACATTACAGTCATAGAAATTTCAACCATCTGTTTTCAAAACTTTTACAAACATTATATTAAAAAGTACTAACTGAGAATTTAATAGCTAAAACGTTTTCTCTATGACCTAAATTATACATACAGACATTTACCTAAAATTCTTTGAATTATTTTGTGTTTTACATTTGTAAATATTATTTGCAGGTCATATTGGAAGAACTATTTTGAAAGCACAGATGGTGTAGCATGGGTAGTTGATAGTGCTGATGCAAGACGGCTGGCAGACTGTGCTAAGGAGTTACACTCTCTGTTAAGAGAGGAGAGGTTAGCCGGGGCCACATTGTTGGTCTTAGCTAATAAATCTGATTTACCAGGAGCCTTAACTTCACAGGAGATAAAAGAGGTAAACATATTTTTATAAATGCTTGTAGAAAATTGATTTGTGATTTGTTTATATTATAATTACATTTTAGGTTTTTTCCCTTACCCAATTTTAGTAAAATATGCCATTTTTTGGTATTTATTTAAACTGTAAACCAATAAGTATAATCAGTGAAACTACTTAAAGTATGTTATGACAATGTGTCTTATGGGACTGTCAGGCCCATAAACTATCTTTTATGTACACACTAGAGACTCACCCTCACTATTCTTCAGGTTCATCCCTAGACAAAAGCAAATCTAATCCACAGGAACCATACATTTTTTCAGGATAAAAGTAACCTAAATACTATTCCATACAGTAATCTATCTCTGTGCAAAATTTTATCCAGATCCATTCAGCCTTTCTAGTGTGAAAGAGTAACAAACATCCATCAATCCATCCTCACAAACTTTGACATTTACAATATATTGTTTACTAATATTTAATGGATATGGATTTTCATAGCAATAATATAAGGGAAGGATAATTCCTTTTTGACGCGAAACATCTATAGGCGCGCCTTAGCAGTAAAACTGAGTGGTGTTATTTGGGGTTATTATGTGTGATGGATATAATAGTCTAATGCGATCATGCCTTTTCTACACCACCGCTCTCGACTTCCTTTTGTGTGCGCGCGCACGTATATTAGATACGCTCCATTGTAAAAAAATATTTTCTATTTTACTATTATTATAATTAAAATAATATGAAAAATAAATTGATTTCATGATCATAACTCTATTTTTATAATATAGATGTTTCACATCTGTCGAGCGTCCCGTGACGGCCAACTTTTTCTTTAACTTCTAAGCTGCAGATCCGGAGGTCCTGAGTTCGAGTCCCGGGTCAAGTATTTCTGTTAAGAAAGTCTCAGTAACAGTCCAGTGTTGAAAAGATAGCCGTGCTTCACATCGTGCCTCGGAGAGCACGTAAAGCCCTCCTCAGTTCTGCACCTTATCTCTCATCGCTAATGTCGGACTAGTCCCACCGTAGTATGAGCGAGACGAATGGCTAGAATCAGTGAGATTGGCAGCCGCGACCGAAATCGGTCAGGTGGACATGAATTCTTTTTTATTGATTTTTTTACAACTTTACATGACTGCTTTTTTTCAGGCTCTAGATTTGGACAGCATCAAGACTCACCACTGGCGTATAATTCGCTGCTCAGCTGTCACTGGGGAGAATCTGCTTGAAGGCATGGACTGGATGTTGGACGACATCGCTTCCAGGATATTCACTCTGGATTGAACATTAACATTGTCTAATTTATAAAATATGCATTATGAAGGTTTTATTCTAATATTACATTGCTAGTTTTTATTAAACTATTAGCTATTGCACTGTAAAATCATTTTGTTAACTAATACTTAGATTTTGGCGCTTAATATGATCAATATTCTTCTAAAACACATGTAATTATTTAAATTGTATGTTTTTTTTTATGTAATTCCCATTCCCCATTGAGTTTTAAAAAGTGTGAGCTAGCTCATATTATTTTTGAAAGATGAATCTGCTGCAACTAAGATAATTGCCTAAAAATAAACTATATCATTAATTTTAGTTATTTGATAAATTCAAAATATTTTATTCAGCATTAAATTATTACAATTTTTGAAGTATACTTCTTTTGGTGCGTTATGAAAATGAACGATGAGAGTGAATTTTTTACAATTCGACAAATTTACACTACAGTATGAAGTTAGTCGTTATTGGGTGTGTAGGTAGTCGTTAAATCTCCCATTAGTATAGTGTGATGACTATATTCAAGATACATATATATTCTTTTATTTCTATATACACAACACGTTTGGTTCTCGTTACTGTACGATTACCTAAATGCCGCCATTTTTAAATGGCGATTTATCATTTCCATAGTGACCCATATGAGATAGGCATCAAATGAAAGGGCTTGATTAGCGCAATATGCAAAGTGACGTCATTGTAAATCCAATATGGCGGACTCCCAAAGATGACTGTTTTTTATGCACCCCCTTGAAATGGATATCAAATGAAAGGGCACTTTGCTGAGAAGAATCCAAAAAAAGTCAAAAATATAAAAAGTTAAAACATTAAAAAAAACTTTTATTTAAATGCTCTAAAAAACAAAGTATAACTTTTTTACGTGCGTTCTTACATATACATTTTTTTACTGAACCTCATGACAACCATTTCTGATAGGTTGTGTGGGTTCCCATGTGCCTACTAACAATATGCTGTGTCAGTCCAGGTCGTAGCATATCTATATACTCAATTTCAACCATCCATCCAGACCTTTCAAAGTGCCACACACATATAAACTTTCACATTTGT
This sequence comes from Brenthis hecate, assembly GCA_951806755.1. Taxonomy (NCBI): domain Eukaryota; kingdom Metazoa; phylum Arthropoda; class Insecta; order Lepidoptera; family Nymphalidae; genus Brenthis; species Brenthis hecate. Next base: position 276,150 of record OX638254.1, read on the forward strand.
AAGTTTTTTATTTTTAGCCTATGAAAAAACGGACCAAAATACAAAATATGAAACACAACACGACTGGGCAACAGGTCTCGCGCACTCGCGTATAAATTTCTTCGGTGGAAATACGCCGAATTTAATCTAAAAAAGTACCTAGTAGGATCAATGAAAATTGCTTTTTTTATAATATATATCCTTTATCTACATATATATAATATAAATCTACTAAGTAAACCAAATGTTAAAATACTTAACAATGAGGTACTATTAATGATTTTCAAATAATGAAAAAGAAATTCATGGCAATGTTGTTTGTACAAAATAATCTTTGTTTAATCTGGAGTAAGATACATACTATGTATATGCAGCAGAGCAGTTACTACTTTCCACTCATTATGATGTGTGACATCAACTGATGGCAATATGATGATAATTTTAAATAAAATTTTAATATGTATGGAATACTGTTGAAAATCTCTGAATTAAAATTTGTAATGAAATAATCAAACACTCTTTCCATTAAAAGTATTTATTTTTTATATTTACTAAGTCCAAATTAAAAATATAGCCTTACATTTCCAATCATATATCTCACATATACTTTGTACTGTGTTGCTAACTGATGCCGACAATATGTCAATCAATACATTTCACAAACAGTTTATTTATTTAACAGAACAAACTATAAGACGTTAAAGTATTAGCTTTAGACTAATCCGTACAGAATATTGTGTTGCCAGATTTTATAAAGCTTTATAAGTTTTTTACTGAGCTTTAATAAAAAAAAATATTTCTCATAATTTTTTATAATTTTAATAATCTGGAAACACTAGGCCCTGAGGTCACATATGACAACTTGAGATTGAAATTCTAATTTTTTTATTCATTACAAATATACGAATATCTCTAATGCTACGAGTAATTGGTGTTTAATTTACAGCATATCTGTTACAATACTAACTATAATAATTGGGTTAATAATTTCAGGTCATTTGTGATTATACTAGGTTAAACTCTCACGGTCAATATTAAACTTTATAAGATTACATTTATTTTTTATAACATTTGAATGAATTTAAATATTTACAGCATATAATATGCTTAAATAAAAAAATAAAATATATTAACTCAAATGAAATGATTTTGAACAAAATGTAAACTAAACTTAATATAGGTTTAGAAAGTTGTAAATAAATGAAACATAAAAACAAAATGTTACCTTAACCTTTGATCCATTGATCATATTTAAATTTCATCTAGCGATTAATATACATATTTATTATGTTTAATACCAGAATATTTTTCTTTCAGTAAGCAGATAAATGGAGCACAACCACTCTGGATCTTAGACACATGTATTGTCTCGTCAGAGCTCACTCTAAAATAATCACACAGTTTACATACTACAAACATTAATAATACAATAGTGAATGCTGAAAAATAAGTGTTGTATATAAATTGTATACTTTTATCATTAAATGAGATACCATCTCATCACAGAATCTGTAAAGCATCATATATTTTGGAAGAATTCTTGCCTTATTCACTATGACACTTTAAATTCATCAAATAATATATTTAAAAATTGTTACAGACTGCTTGTCTACGAATAGAAGTGCTGGATTTGGACATGGTATTCATACGGTGATATATGGACAATTTGATAATCAATAGTTTGCAAGTTTTCTGTAAAGGGATCCTGGAAAAGCAATTGCAGAATACTAGTAAATATCATGATTGTAAAAATATAATTTAGTCATTAATTATATAAAAACTTACAGCACTTTGAGTAACAATTTTTTTGCACTTAAATTGACATAGGTCCAATATATGGCTATTCGAGCGAGCAGACCTTCTTATAGATTTATAAGAATTTATTATAGTTTTTAACTAGAAAGATCTACATATCATGCATGTTTCTCTTAAGCCTTTTATCTAACAGAACTATAAATTCTGTTTGTGTTATATTAAACATACGTTTTTAATATTTTATTTTCTTAGTTATATAACATATAAACTGTTTAGCTCAACAAATTATTTTGAAAATTTCAGAGTCTAAGGGTGTGTTCAGCTAAATAGGCATTGCCTTTGACTATTTTAGTTATTATTATTGTTGTTACCTTTCAAAATATTAATAAAGTAGAGATCTTACGCTCATCCATTTTGACACTCTCCATGCCATAGTGAATAAAGGTAATGTTTTCGAATGCACTTGGCTATTATTATTTTTAAAGAGCAGTACTTCGATTTGTTAATTTCTCTCTTGTACAATATTATGTTTAGTCTTGCTACGTGTCTGCAGATGCAAGTGAAAACAAGACCTTCCAATTTAACTTTATATTTTCAAAAGTATGTAAAACTATCTCAATTTAATATATATAATTTTGGAAAATTTCGTTTAAAACGAAGCTCGCCATAGATGGAGCCAATAGCCCGTAATTTAAGGAAATAATTAGCGATTTTTTTTATTAAAATAAGTAATATATATGCCTGATATTTCAATCACTATTGCTATTTACCTAAAAGATATTTTAGAATATCAATAATGTTCTATGTTTTAGTTATTCAAGTGTGTGCTATTTTATAATGTACACTAGTGGAACCTTAAGCGACTTCTCACTACAGATTTCAAAATGTCAATATTTATATTATCAAAGGTATACAACATTTATATAGAATTAAAATATTTATCGAAAGCATGAATTGCCTTAATTAAATATAATAATTTCCATTCAATCCGTTATAGTCTTATATACAATTACAAGTTTCACTGCATTTTATTTAAATTGCTGTTTTATCTTTTATATATTATACAAGTATATGTTGAGAGATATAAATTGTCACCAGAAACTGCACATGGCTTTGCCTACATTAAACTAATGAGTGAACCAAATATAGTAATACAAAAGATTTCAGATTTTCTGTTTTTATGAGAAAGAGTAAGTATAACTTGAAACATGTCATCAATATCTTTTATGTAACAAAAATTTGTTTTTAGTATCATTATTATTTTAATTAGCACAATGTGCAATTCAAAAGAATGGAGGCAAAGCCAGATGTTTCTATTTTTGTTATATATAGTTTTAACATTACTTCCATCCGAGGTTTTCTTCACTCAAGTGTCATACCTGACTGCTCAGAACCTGTTAGGAATGATTCAAATTGTTTTCTTCAGCATTTTCTTTGATGGAGGGTTCATTGTCAGGATCGGCTTGATTGGTTTTATCCTCGGCTGTCTGTTCTGTGCTTGTGTCGATTGTGTCCATCTTACTTTCTTCAGATTCTGTAACTTTAAGAAAAATGGATTGGTTTGGCATTTATTTTTATTTTATTTCTAAACTTTATACCCATCACACTTTTGATATGTATAGTATAGTAATATGACTCAAGGCTGTTGGATGTAGATATTTTGTAGATATTTAAACTAAAAAAGTAATTAACTAGTATAATGAAAAAATCTTTATTGAAATTGTTTCAATTTGTTTTAGAATTTTTTCAGAAGTCTTTATTGTAAAAAATAAGGAAATAATACAAAATTGGCCAAGCTCTCACTAGATACATATTATTGTAAGACCTCAGTTAAATATAAATATTTAAAAACCTGTCTACCTTTGTTGTCTTCCATAGGTTCATCATGTCTCTCCTCTCCCTCACTCTCTTCCCTCTCCTTCTCGTCCACATCTATAGCAAATTTGTCCCGCTTCCTTCGCTCATTGCCATTGGCCAAGTCTGCACTGCCATGGTTCTCCTGTTCATTCTCTTTGGCTGGCCGGACTCGCAGACATCTCTGTTCTATTCTTTGCAACTCTTCTTGTAGCTCTTCTCGCTTCTTTGTCATGCATTCTGTAAATTTTATTGTGTTACAGCTTTAAAAGTTATTCCTTTTCATTAAAACATGTGTGTTTTGGACTTTAAATTGTATGTATGAGCATGTTAAAGAAATTTTAGACAATAATATTGATAAAATCAATCATTAGATATCTCAGTACTTAGTTGGAGATCAATGTAAGGAACATATAAAGAATAATTTTAGCCAATAAGAGATTTCATGAGAAGCAAATATAGTTCAGATGGCAACTAAAATTATCTGAATTTAAATAGCATTTTGAACTCGTCTATAGGTACTGTGATTTATGGCTAGTGGAAATTCTACCAGGGTAAGTCAAAGTAAATCTTGTCATTTCCATTGTCCACATTTCCTTAAAAAACAAAAAGAAAACAATAATTTGCAAGTTGATTATTTTAATGTATATGACCTTAAAATTTTATTATAATCATAATTTAAGATATAAAAAAAGACATATACTGTCATAAATTACTCACTGCGATACAAAGGACCATATTTAGCTGTAAATTGCATAATTTAAAATGAATAGATGACATTATATTTAACACACTAAATGTAAATTTCTACTTCAAAATAATTTTTACATGATTAGTTACTCACTCTCATGGAATTTTCTACTGGAGTCAAGCTTTTCTTCAGCCTTTTCTGACATCTTCTTTGGAATCCAATACAAATGTGGCTTTGCTTTTGTGAGTATGAAGTTGCCGAGGCACTGCTGTGAGGCTTCCCACTTTTCAAACTCCTGAACTCGAGCCATTTTTGCTTCCAATGCTTTAATAGTGGCTTTCTTATGTTCTCTCTCTGCGAATAGTGTTTTTCGCTCTTTCTGTTCCCTTTCTTTTTCCAATCTTGCTTGTTCTTCTATTTTCCTTTCTACTTGAGCCTTTTTATCTTCCTATCAAAAAGTTAGTTGATTTAATAATAAACCTTTAATGTCTGCCATAAGCAGTGATAACTTTTTTAAGAATAAGCTACCTATATACATACTTTAGTTTGTAACACAATTTCCTCTTGCTTAAACTTTTGTAATGTTCCAAGTAAAGAACTAAATATTCTTCTATTCCTAGTCCTAGCCTGCTCGTCATCACCCTGGGCACGAAGGACTGCAGCCCTAGTTGGTAGTTCTCTGGACACTGCTGATGACATACGTGTCTTTTTTGTCGGATTATCTTCTTCTCCATCACTATCATGAACTCTTGCTGATAATCTTCAAGTAATATTAAAATTTACTGAATATCAATTACTCATGCAAATTGTATAAAATTATGTTTTAATCATAAATGTAACAATTAAGACCTCAATTAAAGTATTTTTTTTTTAAATATATGTTTCCATTCAGAATAGACAGCAATTGTCACCACGATTAGTTACTAACTAGTACAAATCAATAATAATAAATAATTACACTTGGTATCAAAGAACTACTTTATTCTAAGTAACTGGTGTGAATTATAATAAACTTCGATATATTTACTGAACTCACCTGCTAAAAACAGTTTTAGTTTCGTGTTTGCGTTTTAATTGATCATCGTTTTTATAATTATTGGCTACGTCTTGATATGAATTTCGGCCACCTACGCGATTGCTACCTCTTGTATAATCTCCAGTTGCATTAAACCTGTAATTTCACACGTATTGAAAAATATATTCATGCATTAAAACAAATTAAAGGTTTGAAAGAAATCACTAACCTATCAGTAAACCGTCCGGATGTTTGAACAATTTTCTTAATATTTTCATCTATTTTATACAAACTGCTTTTTTCACTCTCAAGTTGTTCACGCAACGTACTAAAAGATATAGCTATTTCGGTACCCATATTAATAAAAATATATTTATACAATATTTAGCATTTCAATAGTTTTACGATCACAAGTTTTGATGAATTTATAACAAGTAACAACCACAGATTAAACAAAATATTTACATTTTCAAACGTTTCATTACACGTGAGTCCGTTATATCGTTATAGGTTATATCATCTTATTTATGTTATAAATTTAGAACACAATTGAGTATAAATAATTTTCTGATTAATAATTTATTGTTAAACATTATTTTAAATATATAAAGTTCATGTCCTCAATTATACCAGTTTATATTTCAATGAAATGTATTTTAGAATGCTATTGAGTACTAGATGGCGTATATCATAATACAGAAACAAAATAAACTTTTTATCATGAATTAACTACTTATTTTTAATTAATATTATAATGTACATATATGTTAATTGTGCTGTCTTTTATTGTAGGTTCAAAGTTTAAAAGGGATTTACTCGCTTTTTATGGCTCGTGAGTCGTGAGGAATTTATTGGAAAGATCTACAAAAATAAGAGTGATTCTTAAGATTTTTTTTATTAGCCCATGTAAAATGAATTATAGTCATTAACTTATTGAGAACTAGTAGGTACCTACACAACACAACAGCTTACACATTTTACATAACACACCACCCAAACCCTATGTTCTTAACGTGAAGGAGCCACGCGCACGTTAGAGGTAATATAGAATTTATTTTAAAAGTTTAATATGTGAGTTGATCTATACTTAGATACCAGGCCTGCCCAGTGCCCATAACCCGTCAGTCAACTGCCAAAGTTTTAATTAAATAGTTATTGTATCTAAACAATTTTGCTTTATCATTTAGCCAGAGTTAATAAATTTTATGAGCTATTATTCAAAAATATTATTTATTAATCGATCAATACATTTTCTATGATTTTCTTAAAATATCGATCTTCAATTTTATACTTATTCATTTTAAGGCAAACATGTACAATTACATCTGTCGTTCGATTTCCAATATATCGAGACAATGAGTTCTAGTGTCATTATGATTAATACAAAAAGGTAAAACTGAACCTACCTACTTGAAGGTACACTTTTACGTCCAAACATTTATAAACCCTAGAGATCTTTTTGAAACAGAACCCCAAAGCAATCCATTACCCAGTACACTATTATATTTAGCAGATTATTTATAATAGTGTCCCACTGGACAGTGGACACATTACGTAATGATATGAATGTGGTCAGTTAAAAAAAAAAAAAAACAATCTAAAAATATTTTTTATAAAAGATACATACACAAACGTTGTGATATTTATTACAAGTAATTTACGGTAATTTTTGGAACATGCAGTCAAATCAATGGGAGTTTCATATGTTTTTTTATATTTCTCTTCTTACAACCCCCTGACTCGGTTTTTAGCATTTTTTCTCTACGTACAAAAATTCGACCTCTACAGTTTTATTGTAGTACTAGCGACTCTCTCGCACTCGTAAACCCTCGCTTCGTTCAGCTTCGTCCCTAGGTTGATTCCCCATACAAACTTTCATCCCCATTTTCACCCCCTCAAGGAATGATTTCCGGGATAAAAAGTATCCCATGTCCTTCCCAGGGTTTCAACCTATCTTTTTACCAAATTTTATCTAAATCGGTTCAGTAGATCCAGAGATTACCCCCTACAACGTCACAAACTCACAAACTCACAATTCACAATCTTTACCTCTTTATAATATTAGTAAATATAGATAGATGGCGCGTAGAGAATTTGAAAAAAAAACTGTCATTATTTACACAAGTGAGTGATAACGAGTTGCCGTAACCCAGATCATATAATAATACTTTATTAGCCGTAACTTAAGTTATAACCAAAAAGCATACTTTCTTTTCCCCTGTGACCATGCTTACAAACTAAATCAAACTTTGTACTTTATAATTTTAAATGTCAAAAAATATTTAAGATTTTTTTATATAATTATAATGTAACCTAAGGATTTTAGGAGCATATGGTAGAATACATAAATGCTAACTTATTATTAACAAGTTCGATGCGCGCTGAGGCTGCATCCAATAAGTACGAAATTACATAATGCAAGCAAATCCACGAGAGAGTTGTTTTGTTAATAAATAAATAAGCATACATATAACGGTTATTTAGTACAGTTTACGACGGGCGTTTTGATAGGCGGGCGGGCGGCGACGAGTCGCATAGTGCGCCCACGCAGGATACACTGTCGTCAGTCGTCACCTACTGACGTTGAGATCTATTGCCTGTCCATCTTATTTCGTACTAATGCCACAGGAATGTAGTATATGACGTACGTAAATACTACACTGTACGTAAATGATAAGAAAATGGTTTTATAAATTATTTTGGACATGTGTCCTATCTGTTTAATAAAATTGTTTTAAATGTTTCTTGAACATATTTAACATACACATTCTTTTGAGGAAAACAAAATTGCTTGAATTGCTCTTAGCTTTGGTTTGTTTAGTTTACATCATAATAAAAAAAAAAAAACATAAAATATAACTAAACTTTAAATATATTACTTCTATAGCTCTATAAAATAAAATAGTAACAAAGTCAAATCTTGACATGAAATATTTTTTTAAAACTATGAGTGTTACGTATAGTGTATGGAATTTAGTCCCCAAAATAATCGTTGTTAAAATGTTCTCCTGTTTGTCTTTATGTTTGTCAGTCTCTATGTCTGTATGCATTTCACACAAAGGTACTGAAACGATTTTAACTGAATTTTGTGTAGTGTAGAATTTTGTGTACTTATATATTTTTCGGATCAACATTTAATATATACCTTTTACTACAGGAATATCTGTCATTCCCATGGGAGTTCTCCAACTCGGCCAAACTAGTTATTCTCACACAATAACTGGTTTGGCCGAGTTGTCCTTTATAGAAAAATACCAATATCACTTGTGCTCTCCATATTTCTCTACGCTTCGAAAACATGAACCCTACGAGAGAGTGTGAAAAAGAGAATAAAGGAATGCTGGGAATATCCTGGACCACATTCAGGAAAACATAACATCTCAATCCTCAGAAAACTCGGCATCAAGCAGCGTCTATCTTCCCTTGTTCAGGCTCGAATCCTAAACTACTTTGGTAACGTGTCAGGGCGCATCAATATGATCATCATTTAGTGGTGCAAGGAAGAGTAGAGGGCATTGAAGTGCTCGGTAGATTGCCCATGAGATCAGACTAAGTCGGGCCGGCAATGCACATCTCACTGCATGAATGTGTAAGAAAAGCAACTACTAGAGACGAGTGGTGGAAAATAGTTAAGCAAGTTACAACACCGAAATTATCGGTCGTGATCACATTTTTGTCAAGACTGAAAAGACTTAGAAGAAGAGTGGAGTTAAAAATTACATTAATCAAGTAGGAACAGTAAAACCTTTCCTTTTCGTGGGAAAAACGTATTTCCATAGTTATATGATCTTTTTATCTTAATAATACCTATTATAAATACCTATTATAAATGTAAAAGTTTAGATGGATGTTTGGATGTTTGTTATTCATCACGATAAAACGGCTGATCAGATCTGGAATAAATTTGGCACAAAGATAGATTATAGTCTGGAATAGCATATAGGCTACTTTCTATCCCGGAAAAAATACAGTTCTCGTGGGATACAAACCTGGCTATAGAAGTTTTCACTTCAACAAATAATGATTCATGGACTAAACCCATATCAGTACTTATTACCTCCGTTTTTATTTTTTAAGTTTGGGATCCAGATTAGGTATTTTGTACCAGCGATGATATATTTTTTACCACAATTTTTAGCCAAATATAGAAGAATTCCTTAGAATGGTCCAATGATACGTTTTTTTATCTAGAATAAGGCAATGGGTAAAAAAACATCTGCTAATTTAATAATGTTTATTGTCTCTCAAGCTGTGATGTTCATAAGTTATAAGGTAACAAATAACAATAAATATCCATTTAAAAAATACTATCTTTTCGGATACTTCCGTGGATTTATTTCGATTCTTCGGTCATTTCGAATGCTATATAGCAATCATGATCTCGGCAGAGACTAAGTTTGTAGAGGTCTCAATATCTGTTACTTATATACATAATGTATGGAAATAGAGTAATTTGACGTTTGCCTGCACACAGAAAGCAACGCGTTACATAGCTCGGACATGTTACACTATAAACTTCTCAATTTCAGACCCATAATACCTATTTGCTTAAGAGAAAAATCCAACAATTCTCTTCACTCAACCTAGGACCCAAACCTAGGACCTCATGAGCAAAGGCAACGTATGCTTGCCACTAAAACACACGAGGTATTAACAATTTACGTACATAGATACGAGCTAAGCTTTATATTAAAACAGTGATCGTGCAGGAGTGACAGGGCGATTTGTTTTTATGTAAAAAGTTGACAGTCATTCCCGGTTTGCATTCAAGCGTATTTCCTTTACAACGTAGAGGTATTAAAATGATTTTTAGTAGATATATTAATGCAAGTGAAAAAATGTGAAAGATCATCTTAAAGTTGCAAATACGAATTAAAATAGTAACAACCGAAAAAAAGGTGGAAAGTACTTAAATGGAAGGTCGAAAAAAAAGAAAAAGTTATAGATATAGAAAATAGAATGTCAGGGGAAATTGCAAGCTTTATGTTATATCTCATTTTATGTTTTGAGTATACCTTGTTTGGCCTGTGCCAGTGTGCATAATATTCTATGAATATTTTCATAATTCATACAACTCTAATAGAGTTATAGGTTTTTTTTTCGTTTGTATGTGTGTCGTGTCTTGTGTGATAATGCTTTTTATACGACGAAACTTATTCTTTGTAATTATGAATTATCGACATATATTTAACACTTAAAATTTATTACCAGTTCAGAAGACCCAAAGTTGAGTAGAAGATTCGAGCATACACTATAGTACAGTATATTTTAGATAGCTCTAGTAATAGCCGTAGTATGCAATGAAAAAATCAATTAGCTGTAATGCGGTGTGGGTGACGGTGTGTCCGTGGGGGAGACGGGGGAGAGGGGGAGTACTGTCGGTGTCGGCTATATCTGCGCGGCGCTCGAGCGTTCACGCGTGCATGAAAAATGGCTGACACGACGCCTGTATTCGCTTACACAAGTGTTATATTTAAATAAACAGTTTTGCTCAATGGCATTGTCTGCTGTGTGGTGATAGTAGGTTCGATTGCGTCTAAAAAGACGTAAAAACATTATATTTTTTTAAATAAACATTCACAAGCACTTACCTGTAGATTAAAATGACCGACCGATTATCTCGATTAAGAAGAGTTTATTTAACATAAGATAAAAATATTAAATTACAAACAAAAGGTAGCAATAAAATAATTCCTAAAAGTTGCATTAAAGATCACTAGACTAACCAATGTACGCTAACTATTGTAGCACGCGAGAGAAATCGCGAGCAATAACTAGTTTATTATAAAACTGCGTGTATACTGCACGAGTATACCCTCTTACAGTGTTTGTGTTGCTTCAGGCATTCTTCCCGACACCCCTACCTCCCTCCACCGTCACGCCGTGTACTGTAATTGATGCGGCGGATGGCCCGCTGCCGATGCGGTTGCGACCAACCGGATATTAATAGAGAGACAAATTTAAACGTGTAATAATATCCTTAATACGACACGTATCAGCTTGTTTGCTTTATGTCGTCAGATATTAGTTTCAGGAGGTTTTTCTTGTCATTCACATATCTTTATTATTAATTAATATTTACCAATTGACCAGTAGGTATTATCTGTAATATACGAGTATGTTAAGTTACACTAATTATAGGTATTTTTTAGGTTGACTGGAAGAGATCTCTTTTAGAGATAGGTCCACCTTTGCCTTCAATTTTCTTTTAATATTAGTATTTTTGTTTTTATGTGCAATAAAGAGTATAATAAATTATATCTATGTACATATATGTAGGTACATTACCATAAATAAAATTAAAATATTTGAGGTAAATTTTAACCTTATTAATTTTAACACTGATTACGCTATAGTTTGCGTTACTTACCATACCTACCTTATTTATTTACATGAATATACATATTATGTACCTATGTTTATTTTCTATTTTACATAGATAACTAATATTACGGTACCTCACGGTAATGTCTATATCTAAAGTTTTCTTGATAAAAGATTGATTTACCTACTCTTTCTTTTATTGTAATTTTGTTAATGTCTTACTTAATTTACAGCTGTGTTCGAAACAAAAGACTTCTCTCCATATTATGACAGTATTAATTTTGATTTGTTGTGCGGGACATTAAAAACAGAGAGTACGATTAATCAAGCTGTCAAGTTACGATCAAAGCGGCCACGCCGCCGCCATTAGGTAGGTACTCGCGTTTCCCGCTAAAATTCCGCCATCTTGTTTGTTTTTCACGAAACAGCGTGTCGTTTAACGTTTAGTGATGGTAGGTATTATTTGAAATTAAGGTCTTAAAGATATTGAGTTTTATTATTTATTTTTATGTAATAAATCGACTAAATTAACTAATCTACGAGTATACTGTATACGTAATATAAAACGAAGGCGCTTTCTGCGGACAGACGTAAAACAGACAGCTGTTTCTCCACTTTTATTTGTCATCCATGTTCTCCACTTACTTCTTCTAAACCATGGAACAGATTATATATATATAGTTGTGTACATACAGATACAGTATAATTTGTAATATTTTGTAAAAAATGACTGAGCCTAGACGGTGTATTTAAAAAAAAACGTTTTTGTACAGCGTACTATTAGGTACATAGCTAAAGCTGGCTAAACCTTTAAAGATACATAAAAAACGTACTAGAAAATCGTAGATCTTGAAAGGCCTACAGAAAAGACAATGAAAACATTTGTCTATCTCCTAATGTACGTTCACAATATATAACTATTTCCATCTATATAAAACGTGCCTTAATAATCAAGGTATCTCTTTTAAAAATAATAATTACTTCAGCCAATATAATAATATTAAAATGGTATAATGACATTTACCTATATAAATAGTTGTTCCATTTTCCTGCTCAACTTTACCGCCATCTTATTTATTATTTCGTCACGCAAAATGGCATCCAGCAAATAAAACGTTTATCTCATTAATAGCACGAATAACTTGTTTCTTATATTTGTGGAGAAATTGAAGCGAGACGAAAGCGCGGAACTAAACGACATTCTGTTAAGAGTTTGGAACGAAACGTGTTTAAATTAAACGACTCGAAATTTATAATGTCATGCTGAAGTGAACTTGGTAAATGAATAATAAAATTAGTTCAATAGATTTAAATGTATAAATAAACTTTACTTTCGTATATTGTGGTTGTATGCACCTACATACTTATGTATCATATAATCTCAATTGATTCGATAAAAAAAATATATTTGTTAAGTACGTATTTATTCTTTTGTATGTATTTATTCTTTTGAATATAATAAACAGTTCCATTTATTGAGCGAGCTTATATCAAGATCATATATGGTCCTAGCTTCGAATCCAAATTGGGCCAAACTTATTGGGTTTTCATTTTTAGTTAAGATATTTTCTTGTACTAAGGAATTTCAGGATGGGAAGATGGTAATTTTACATCCTAGAAGTCAGAAGAGCATGTGAAGATTAACCGCTCCGATTGTATTTGTATTCACACTCTTGATGACATAGAATAACCATCTTCCATGTAGATGGCTAGTCTATGTGAGAGTGGCCGTAATTTTGTGTAGAGGACATTATGGTGTAATAAATGGAAAAACGAATTTGTTTTAAATAAAATGATGTTGTAAATCAGCTAATTAACATGAATATCTTATGATGATGCAAAAAGCGTGTTTTATGAACACTACATATTTTGTTAGAAACCTATGGATATTTTTCTCATAAAATATTTATTTTATACTTACCTGGTACAGCCTGAGATACCTATACTAATCCAAATTCACATGTGTAGATATACATAAGTATACTATATAATAAGCAAATCGTAGTTGTGCCATATTGAAGACTAACGACTTACCATGGATGACAAATTAACGACTTACTATCAGTCCCGCCAAAATTAGTCCAGCCGTTTCGGATGTTAGCCGAAACAAACAGACAGACAATTTTTTTAAAAATTATGCTTGTCTTCAGCTAAGTACCATAATTATAAGTTCATATGCATTCAGTAAAAAGCTATTATTTTGACATTACAAACAGACATTTCAATTTTCTTTATCTGTACATATTTTATGTCACTTAAAAAAATCAAAAGTTGTAAAACACTAAGTACTTAACATTAAACATAAGTGCGTCGCCACACTAGGTTAACAACCGCAACGGCGTGTCCGCCGTGCGAGCGGCCGGAGGGAGCGCGGCCGCCAACAAGGTGCGCGCTCGCAATGGCCCGCAGCGAGACGCATCGCGCCACGACTCGCAATTAACGCAATTGATGTACTGACACACTCTAATTGATATTAATTTTATGTCCAATCATATTTGGCTCGAGTTGTAATATTATTGAGGAAAATTTGTTGTAAATTTAATGTAACTGATTTATGTCATTTATTAAGATTATCATTAGGATATTTAATAACTTTATAAATAAGAATACTTTTAATTTAATATTTTACTATATAGTTCAATAATATTTGGAATGGAGAGACCATTCAAAATTTTATTTAACAGTCATAAAGTTTTACTAAGAAATTTAGAGTCCAATTCATTACATCTGGAGGTAATTTTAAAATAATATGTACGTACAATTTCCGTTTCCTTTCGATGTTGCGAATAACTTAATATAATGAGAATTGCTTAATAATATTTACCCATTTATTGGACGGTTTACTGCGAAATCGGCTTTTAATGGCGCAAGCACAAAATTTAAATAATTTGCTAAATGACAGAGAAGTTCTGAGTAAGACACGGTGTTGGAGATGAAAGTGCGTTTCGGCGAAGCGTCGCGGCCCGCCGCGCCTCAGTGGAGCGTTGCGGCTCGCCTAGTGTGCCGCTAGCTTTATAATTAAATAAGTATCAGATGAAATACGTATTTTTAGGACTCAATAGTAAGTACTTTAAAGTTTAAACATTTGCTACATAAATAGAAAATAATGTATTGTATAGACATTATTTTATATTAATAAATAAATACTGTGCTTTATATGTGTATTTAAAGGTACTTAAAGTTGCTTCTTATACTTAAAGTTGTCACGTGACTACGATATCTATCAAATGCACCATTTAAATAGGTCTTACCTATTTAATACCCTTATTTATTGATTTTTCTATACAGAATGGTCTATACAGAATAATAATGGTTTCTATACAGAATGGTATGGTTATGTCGGCAAAGAAAAAATTTTGCGAGAAGTTAAATTATATTTCAAAAAAAATTTTTATATATTATAATTACCTATATATATATATATATATATATATATATATATATATATATATATATATATATATATATATTTTGGACTGTCAAGTTGGAGGCTCTTAGTACCTCCTTTTCCAGCTATAGAAATACTGTAAAAAATGTTGCACTAGCAGATATTTAATTCACATGTAAAATCCTGGCTAGTTGCACTGCACTTGGTGACTACAATGCAAATATTTTGATTAATAGCGTGTTAACAATCAGTGGGCGGACGGCGGGCGTCGCTGCGCCTCTGAGTTATAGCTTGTCACTTAAACAGTAGATCATCAAGCGATATACGAGTATGATTGATATCGATTGATAAATTGTTAGTTTATAAGTAGAGAATAAATAATTATATAATCGATTACGACATCATGCTGAAATAAGAATAAGAAATCTATATCTATATCTAACATATTAATACAATTCTGAGTTGAATCTGTACATTAAATATTTTTTGGAAAATCTTATTGAAATAGTCATTATTATCGATACAGAAGCCGAATCTATAGTTTTTAGAATTTTTGTCTGTCTGTTCGGGAACGCGTCACGAGAAAACCATTAGACAGATTTTGATGAAATTTGATATGATGATAGCTGATAAATAGATAGATGATAGGTTATCCGGGTCAACATATATAATACTTTTTATTGCGGGAAAAAATCTCATCTCTGAGAAATCTATACTAAACGTTCACAAAATTAGTGATTACCTGTCAATTTTGTAATTGCTTCTCTATCCTGGTTGTTATATTTTTTTTTAAATTAGATACAAAACATATGTACATAGAGTAGAAAATATTAATATTTTGTAGTAAAATTAAATTTATGTATGTTTAAAAATATTAGTACATTTAAAGTTAGTAGAAAAATACTATCAATATTATAATTGTATCTTGTATCTACTTATTTTCACGATTTGACATCATACGGTAGATATTTTGTTATTTAAGTTATTATGTTCTGTTGAAGTATAATGGTACCTATATGTTAATTAAAAAAGTACAAAACAATTTTTTGTTTAAAGCTTACGTTTTAATTTGCTTGAAAACATACATTGGCTTGAAAATATACCACACAACAAAATGACTTTTTATCTGTAATGGTACGAATTATTAATACATTTAACATTTGAAATGGTCAGCAATAGATCATCAAAAGATATTATCAGATGCAAAGATTAGGGCTGCTTCAAGAATTGCTCAACGTTCTCATAACCGATGTTATCGACGTAAATTATTATGGAGGAACTTATGGGTGACCGCAACTCTACATCACTATCAATTAAATCTACAGAATGAAAATCTAGAGGACATTCTTATATTAAAAAGCCTGACATAATTTTATCAAGAATTAAATAATTTTCCATTCAGAAATTATTCAGTTAATAATAGCAACAAGACTGTTGAAATAATTAACATTTGTAAAAATTAAGTTTACTGTACGTAGCTAAGGTAAAATTCAGAAGTTTCGTTAGCATATCGGTAAGTTGAAATATACCTACATACATATCTATTAAGTATTTCAAATGCATTAATAGCACATATATATATATATATATATATAGTATATATATATATATATATATATATATATATATATATAATATTGTAGCGTTATTTATTTTCTTTAGTATAGGTAAGCAGTAATTTATATTATTTCAAACTTTTAGAAGACAGTTTTGTAGAAAATGATATAATGATATAATGATAGTAAAATAATGATAGTTTACACATAAATATGTGATGTCAAAAACTATTTTTTACTCCACCTTCAGTCAGTATTCAGTAGCAGCCCAACAGCTGATGTTACAAAGCGACAAAGCGATCGCTATCCGCCTTATAAATAACCCTCTCATCTCTGGCGGGCGTCACGCTCCACCGCCCGCCTTACGTGACGCCTATACACAAGACATAAAATGTAATTTACACTTTATTTCTATGGTGATAGGGTGCATTTTAAAGAATCTATACTTTAAATATAGGAAAACTTTACAGCACACTAAGTCGAACCTTAAAAATTAAATAATACGGTTGAATTTATCAGGACAGATATTCTGTCAAAAATAACACATAGAAAATCATTTTTCAAATTAATTTCAAGCTTATACGATTGTATTATAGTTGACTTTTAATTGCTCTAAACTCAAAGGGCTGAAGACAACGGAAGCGTTAGATGGTATCTGAGTTTTAATTAGTTTGCTTAATTAAGAAATTCGAGTCATTCGAAGCGATAATTGGATCATTTGTCTGGGAATCACGACTTTCTGTGCGCTTGCGCGTTATTTTAATAGTTTCAATTTCAATCCCGTTGAAAGGATAATTCGTCATCTATTTTCATATAATGTAGGTATACATTTAATTATTGTTATTGTTTTGGCAGGCGTTTGCAGTCCAGCGGTAGGTTGTTGGAAAACGATGTGAAATGAATTTAAGAAAACCCTCTGATATTTATTTATTATACTACTCGCCTTACAAAACCTTAAAACCTTACACCTTACTCTACTAACCTTAAACCTTACTCGCCCTTTTAAAACATCATGAGAAAACTTGCACATCTGAGAGAAACTGCCAACCAACACTTAGCGGGTATACGTAATGTCTATTAAA
The DNA here is from genome assembly GCA_951806755.1 of Brenthis hecate. Taxonomy (NCBI): domain Eukaryota; kingdom Metazoa; phylum Arthropoda; class Insecta; order Lepidoptera; family Nymphalidae; genus Brenthis; species Brenthis hecate. Next base: position 293,794 of record OX638254.1, read on the forward strand.
TATTTTTGGTACTTAATAAGTACCTACTTAGAAATTAATTTTATATGTATCCGACATAATAACATGAATCTATTTGTACCATATGTAAAGTTGAACGCGAGGCTTCCGTCTGGTGTCAAAGTGACAGCGGTGTCGATGTCAAAGGCTCGCCGCGCCCGCCACTAGAGCGTGCGACGACGTCAAACATCGATATCTTTGTAGTAGTACCTACTACTTCATATAAGAATATTTGCGTTATGTAATACCTATATTATCGTACATTTCAAAACAATTTTATTTATACCGTCATAATAAAGCTAAACTAAGCAATTTATGCAGTGAAAACTGAAAGCCCTGCGGTGACTCGCTTGCTTTAAAAACTATGTGCGGCGATTTTAAACCCGTATTTGTCTCTGATAATTTCGTGTGCGAATCATTTTCAACATGATTACCACTTGCTTAACAATGAAGGAAAATTTCGTATAATCGAATATCTGAGAGAATCTAAGTAATTAATTTTCGGAAGACATTTCACAAAGCATAGACTTGCGAACTTCGCCAACCTGCCAGCAACATGAACTTATAGCCTTATTACCATCGCATTGTAGGGAGGTCCATCTCAAGCAAAAAGGCAGAGTGGTACTAACTTTCGCTATCGATTTAGTCATTCAAATCACTACAGTAAATAAGAATTAAATATATATCTTCTGATTTTTCATCGATAACGTCCCATCCCTTTGATTCTACTAGTGTTGCGACACATGCAAATGATTAGCTGTAGGCATGAGGCGCCGTCTCGTATTGTTGTCGGTTTGTCTTAACTATTTTATGTATGTCCTCCTCTAACTGATCGCGATAGATGTCATTTCGGACAGGGTTTTGAATATCATCTTTATTGCGTACAGGCTGTTTTATTCTGAAAATTTTATTAAATTTGTATTAATTATTTATGCGGCTTCGTCTTTGATAGAGGTGTTAAATTAATCTCATTAATGGTTTAATTGTTTACAATTGGTAAATATGTTATATATCTATCTAAAACACACATAGGTAGGTACGTGAAATCACCGTTGAGTATTATTAACTGCTGTTCAAAAGATGAAGTCACATTAAAACTACTTACTTTACAAGGAGGAGAAGTTGACGGCGATGTAGGCTTAATAATTTAAACAGAAGTTTAAATTCAGTCTAACGATTTATATTTTGCAGAAGTAAGCAATCCTAAAGAGCTTTTCTTGGAAAATTTGAAAGATGTTGAATGAAAGTAATAACTAAATTTGTTATTTTTTTATTTATTTTATTTGTTTCTCCCACGTGTGCAGTTAGCATCAAAAGTAGCTAAACAATTCATAATCAAATCTATGCAAGAAAAAATGGCTATTTTCAGTATTATTATACAATAATACTTATATTAGGTACCTACATTTAAAAATCATCAATTACAGTTTATCTACATCAGTGGGAGGTAAAGCACAAGTGTAAGGCACAAGTTTAATGTAGAATTTCGTCATTTATCGATTAAATCTTATGCAAATAAAAATAAAACGACACTTGAACGGAAACAAAATATTAATAACCGTCTCGTTTGTAAGAATTATAACGCAAGTATTCGTGATCGAGATGCATGAGCTAGGGTTGCGGGCGCGGATTGAACTACGTATGGAGAAAGGTATTTACGTAATAAGTACACAGTAAATACTTCAAAATATAGAAAAAATATTAAAAAAAAAGTTATATTTATACTAACTTACATATATAGATTTTTTATTACGTTAGTATATTTCCTTTATGAAGTTAAAAGATAAATAATTGTTTTTTCATTTAAGCTTACCATAATATTTTGACTAATTTTAAATTTATAAAATATTTTTAACTCGTCATTATGTTGAAATTGCTAAAAATCTGTAATCTATACTTATATTATAAAGAGGCAAAGTTTGTTTGAATGAGCTAATCACAGGAACTGCTAATCCGATTTGAAATATTCTTTTTGCATTAGATAGCCCATTTATTGAGGAAGGCTATATATACACTGTATCCTATATAAGCCCATCATGCTACTACCTAAGAGATCGGAGAAGTAATCATAAATATCAACAAATCGGGCAGACTTCCATACATTATTGTAAAACTATACTTACCTATACAGAAATATATAAATACATAGGTACGAACCCGCGAAGCGAGGGGAGTCGCTGTATAACATAAAGCCAAAGAGTTTTTTTTGTATACTGAACGCGGGTGAAGCCGCGGGTGAAGCCGCGGGTCCTGCTAGTCTTGTATAATTGTTGTATGCTATTGTTTCTGATTTAGTCTATATTCTGATATAAATAGTGTTAGAAAATCTTACAATTCTTAAAGATCTTGAAAAACGTGTTTTCACAGAATGATATCAAATATAATTTGTAATGATGTTATTAAATGACACAACCTTGAAGTTGCAAGTCCTGTTTATTACTGACTTAATAGGTCTTTCTCTAGTCTATACTAGTTATTAATGGATACCGTGAGCCACATTACAAATTTCTCCTTCCGTCTTTGGTAAATTTCTTACTTCTAAAGTCTTAATCGGTAAGTAGAGAGTAACAAAAATAAAGACTCATTTCGGTTATGTAACCTACATATATTAAAGTCGATCAATGTAGACAAGGAATTTTCGTATGATGTACCTCCCCTAAAATCCCACCAGAGTGTCACCGACCATTTATTTACACAAATCTCTATTTTCTGTATCCGGCGGTCGCAGCCCTGCGAGGTAGGTAGCCGCACCGAATGCGCATTGTGTGCGGAGCGTGACTTATGCCCAATTGTTGCAGCAGAGCTCGATACCGCGATATCTTCCTTTACGACCGATTATACTGGACTTTGCGGAATATTCCGCCGTCACTGGCGCGTAGAGTTATAGTTTCATTTCGTTTTCATTTCGATGCCTATTTTTATGAGTGTTTAATTCACGAAGTACCTACCTAATACACCGTTTATGTACGTAAACCTTTAGTATAGGTATTTCGTATTTTGAAACCAAACCAATTTCAAAACAAATAAGACTTCATTTATTGGTTCTATATAGTTTATTCTACCCTCATAATTTTCCAGACATTTTTAAAAAACTCAAAATATCCATAAATTTATTTGGGTATCTACTATTTATATGTACCTATTGATTTTCAAGGTTCATTATGGTTGTAGCTTAACTGGCGTGTACCATTTTAAACTTTATAGGTAACTAGCGACTCTAGCTCTGTAGCTTTGGGAGCATCTGTTTTTTATTATCACCAAAGGTTCAAACTACATACATATATGTAACCAAATGACTTTCTGAAAAGGCAATTGTCTATTGTCTTTTGGTACTTCAAAAGCCGTTTAGTCAGCATAGGCAAAGAACGTTTATTTGGACTTACCAATCAAAATACTCGACATATCGGCTGAAACACAACAATAATTTGTACGAGTAGTCTATAGCATTTACGGATAATATAGCTATCTATTAGTGAAAGAATTATTAAGATTGGTTCATTAGTTTCTGAGTTTATTGATTATAACCAAAGAAACAAATAAATAATATATTGTTTTCTTTATAATATTAAAAGATTATCTATAGGTACTATCGCCATATATTTTATGTATAAATAAATTAAGCAATTTAGAGGAAGGAAGGTTATTCGTATTTTGTTTTGATTATTTATTTTCACATTTTCACCTCGTAAGGGGTGGAATTTAGGAAATTCCTTTCCTATCGGATGCCTACGTCATACAAAGTACACACACTCCAAGTTTCAGGTCTCTACGATCAGCAGTTTACGCTGTGCGTTGAGCCGTCACTCAGTCAGTCATTCAGGACAAAGCATTTTATATTTATAGAAGAAAGAAAACTGCGAGTAGGTAGGTAGTTAGGTACCTACGTAGATACATACAAACATACGTATGTACCTAAATGTATTAAAACATTTTTTTCACAGGCAGTGATTGCTGGAAGATAAATTTGATAATTTTACACTAAACGTTTGGTGTCTTTATTTTTGCGTTTCAACTCTATGTATGTATCAGCTTAAGGAATAAGTATAAATAATTCTATTACCTAATAGATAAACACAGTGCAGCTAAAGATGGAATTTTATTTAATGTTCTCAAATTTGCATGACATGAAAAACATAAGCAAAAACTCGGAACTATTATAATTACTTTCATGTTTATCCTTCAGTGTTCCAAATCAAGTCGGTGCGTTTGAGTTGGGAGCGAGATACGCATCATTTGTAGCGCAGTAATTTGTTGTGCGCCGGCGCAGGCGGCACCACAAAGAACTTTTTGCAAAAAATGACATATTCACAATAATTAACGTGGATTTTGAGACGTTTTACGCGTATCTGACATATTTGGGGTAATTAAAGTCGGCGGCCTGTGTTGTTTTTCCAATGCTACTGAAATTCAGATATAGGAACTTCAACATGTCTGCAGTTTAGTAAAAAATAAGGTTAAAAAGAAGATTCAAACGGTATCTATACTAATATTATAAAGAGGCAGAGTTTGTTTGTTTGAACGCGCTAATCTCAGGAACTACTAATCCGATATGAAAAAATATTTTTGCAATTAATGAGCCGTTTATTAAGGAAAGGTATATACCATATAATACATAGTCTATCTATTCCATACTACATATATACACCTAGCAACGAACCCGAACGAAGCGAAGGAAAATTAATTTTAATTATTATATTTCTGCTTATATTTAAGCATTGGATAATGTTTAACTTTTTCTATTATTTAGCTATTTTTGTATTTTATTATCTAAGGGAAAAAACTTGTCTAATTTAAATAAATTATTAATTTTTATTTTGTACCTATCTGGCTTCTAACTTCAACTTCTTAGTTAGGTATATACCTATTATATGTAGGTATATCAATTAGTCTACTTGCTTGTAGGTACCTTTTGTCGTCATGATACTTGTACAATAAGAATGAAATTGACAAACTATAATTAGCCTATGAGGTTTATAAAAGTGCAAAGCTACTATTTATCCTGGTCCATATTATGTACCTCCATGATTTTGTGGGATTCAATTACCTAGGAACTTGATAAACGTTGAGACATAATAAAGCGAGGGCAAAAATGAGGAAGGAGGAGCAAATACTTTAAATGTGGTAATCTAATAATATTGAGTGAAAATAAATATATAGTATTAGGTATAGCATGTAAATACCAGCGTTGATTTTACTACAAGTAATTGAAATATAATGTAAGAGTAGGTATAACATTTAAATTCAATCAAAAGTTTCAATCTGAATTCAAACTAAGCCTCAGCTAGCTCATAAACCTAACATTAACTGTTAACAAAATTAACAAACGTAAAATATCAATTACAAGGCGTGTGCATACATAACACTATATAACTCTACTTTTCCCTTCATCAATACTGCCCGAGCGCAGCCGACCGAATGGGAAAACAGACACAGCAGAAACGAATATAAAATTGGAAAATGAACTCTAAACTACAATAAATAAAGTTAAAAATTTATTATCAAATGTAGAGACGCATCAGCACGCTTGAAATAGATGGCGTGACAGAAAAGGAGAGCGTTTGAAATGGGGCGCGGTGATTGGCTGTGACGCGCCAATGGCGGCGGGGGGCGGGGCGAGCGCGCGGGCTGCCGGCGTCGCGGCGCGCGCGCACATGTCTCCCTCGCGCGGCGCACGGCGCACGTGTGGCTCTACCTAGAGTACATGTTGCTATAGGTTGCGGATCTACGAGTGATGCTAGGGAGAATTTTTTGACTTCGTGATTTTAATGCTCGGGTTGCGGTATTACTATAAGATTTTTTGAGAGGTCGTGAATTAATCGAGAAGGATAGTTAAGTGTGCTTTAGTTGAGTTTCCAAAGAAATTGAGGTATACGGCAGAGACGAAAACTAGACAGGTCGTGTTTTAGTTGATTTCGAAATAATAGAATCCAATTAGTAGGATTATTCCAAAAATAATTAAATCAATTTTAATACTAAGAACTTTGCAATTAAATTGCATCTTTCAAAGGAACAAGGAAAGGAATCTTGGAGTTAGTATACCAGAACCGTGGTATTGGCCCACGGCAGAGAGTGGGTAGTGCGTTGTGGCATGTGAGTGTGGTCGTGATGATGCTGGGCGGCATGGACGGCAAGGAGTACGGGGCGCTGCACGCTGCTGCCGCCGCCGCCGGATACGCCATGGAAGCGGGTATGTTCCCTACAATTTCCTTTATCATCATCAAGACAATAAGCCTAACGGCATTTATGTCTTCTGTTGAACATAGCCTTTTCCTATACCATCCTACTGAGCGCGACTCTCAGCTCTACGCATCCAACAATGCTGTTGGATGTTGTTATAACAACGAAAAGATGTGTTATTTTTTTATATTTTTAGTATATTACTACTAAAATCTAGCTAGCACTAAAGCGCAAACATAAATAGATAACTTCTAATCCTGTCACTATTTAAGTCTGGTGGGATAACAATTCGACACGACCGGCCAGAGATCATGCGCAGGACTGCCGGCAAGAGGTGTACACTGTACATATAGGTACTGTACAGTGTACCTACCTGTCATAGGTAGCACCGTCAACTTCCCAATTCCGAACCTTAGGTTTTTTTAACAGGATACTATATTTGACCTTACCTGGGATCTCAGGACCACGGATATACATCGGTAGGTACATGCTAGCCATTTTACCAAAAATGGAGTTAAGAGATATCTATACTATAATAAAACAGTAGAGGTCGAATGTCTGTACATAGAAAAAAATGCTAAAAACCAAGTCAGGGGGATGTAAGAAGACAAATAGAACCAATCCAAATTTTTTTTAATTTTTTTGTTTCTCTGTCTGTCTGTTTGTCTGTTTGTACGAGCTAATCTCCAAATCTATTAGACCGATTTAAATGAAATTTTCCATGGTGGTACCTTATATCCCCGGGCAACATCTTAGTTACATTTTATCCCGGAAAATTAAATAGTTCCCGTGGGATAGTTAAAAAACTATAATAACTTATTCAGCTTAGTACACAAAAACTACTGATTGGATTTTAATAAAACTTTACAATAATATAGTTCATACATGACAATAACAAATTGGCCAATATTCATCCCGGAAAATTAAAGGGTTCCCGTGGGACAGTAAAAAATTTATAGTAACTTATACTGCTTAGTACACAAAAACTACTAATTGGATTTTGATGAAACTTTACAATAATATAGGTCGTACATCAGAATAATAAATAGGTTAGTTTTTAACCCGGAAAAATGTACGGTTCCCGTGGGATAGATGTTTTCGTTTATTTTTAGCGTTTTATGTACACAACATAGACCCCAAAACAATAGTTATTAAAAAATTGTCTGTTTATCTGTTTGCCTGTATATCTGTTTGTCTGTTTTCAACCGAGTTCAAAAAGGAGGAAGTTCTCAATTCGACTGTATTTTTTTTTATATTTGTTACCTCAGAACTCCGTCATTTATTAACCGATTTGGACAATTTTTGTGTTGTTTGAAAGTGTATACTTCCAGAATGGTCCCGTTTAAATTTCAAAAAAAAAATACCACCCCTTAGGGTCGAAAAATAGCTAATGATGAATTTAACCTACTTCTAATTGTCATATTGACTTGAAACTTTGCAAGTGTTTCTATTTCCGTTAATAGTACAGTGGTTCGGTATTTTTGACATGATCTGATGGTAAGGCCAGAATGTGGATAGGTGGAACTCTTCAACGGCTAATAGTAGATACTTTGAGTTTGGGCTTGTTTTGTTTGATTTGACAAGCCTAATACGTTAGAATTCTTACTTTGCTAGTACTGTCTACACTAAAAAGGGAAAAGTAAATACTTTTTAACAAAAAAATAAAAACCGACTTCAAAAAAAAAACACTAAAAAGTAAAAAATTACTGATTGGTAGTTTTCATTTACTATACATACTTAATCAAATATTTTCGAAATCGGTGCCAGCCCATATAAAGCAAAGGAAAGTTCTGAATAGTATATGTGTATCTCCTAAGCAATATCTATGTCTTATCTATACCTATAATAAAACTAACTTAGTCAAATCGATGTGTGCGTTTCACGCAAAAAGTACTGTACCTGAAAATTTTAACTAAATTTTGTATAGTGATAACTTAATACTCAGGTTAACATTTAGGATACCTTTTACGACAGGCAAATTATTCCTTCCTACGGAAAAGCACAATAACTGGTTTTGTCGAATTGTCCTTAGAAATTTATGTGGCTAACGCTGGCTCAACCTAAAGAGATAGATCAAAACATTGTACAAAAAAATTGTAAGTCTTAAAAAGGTCGATAGACAAGTTGTCAATAGTATAATTATGTCTATCTCCTAAGGTACATTCGCTATAACTATTTTCATTATTATATATTACTGTTTTATTATACGTTATTTATTCTATCTATAAATATGATAAAACTGTAGAGGTCGAATGTCTATCTGTACATAGAAAAAAATGCTAAAATTTTTTTGGTTTTCTGTCTGTTTGTTTGTATGGGCTAATCTCCGAAACTATTGGACCGATTTAAATGAAATTTTGCATGGTCGTACCGTATATCCCCGGTTGACATGTAAGATACTTTTCGTTCCGGAAAATTAAAGAGTTCCCGTGGGATAGTCAATAAACTATAGTAACTTATACAGCTTAATACACAACAGCTTATGCACCTAATTTAGTAAAATTTAACATTCTGATACTTTATATTGCCGGTCTAACAACAGGTTACTTTTCATCCCGGAAAAATGAATAGTTCCCGTGGGAACTAATAGATCTCTATTAGTCTCTTTCTAAAGGCGAACCCGAGCGAAGCGAGGGTGAGCCGCTAGTTAATAATAAATTAAAGAGCGAAAGATAAAGCAGTTTCATCAGTACCTAAGATAGAACGATTTTTACGGACTAAATAGTAATTGAAAATCTAGTAAATTATTTATATTGTAGTCATTATTACATAGATCTATTGATCATCGGTTTAATTTTTAGTAGCGTAGGATTTTTACGGATAGATGTATTTATTAGATCGTTTCCTTAAGTCCAGTAAATACATTAAACTCACCAATTCCTGTAATTTTTAGGCAACCATAATAAACTCTGTTCTCTTATAGTAGGGGAGCCCAAGAGGGGATTTTTTGATATTTAGTATTGACTATAAAGTTTTTGTACGAATTTAGTCTCTTCGGCTTATGCAAATCGACATAAATTGCATACTTTTCAAGATGTAATTAGCCCACCATACCTTAATCTGACGGTTTCAATTATTGCTTTCTACCTTATTAAAAATATTCTTTAAATGCTTTGATCGGCTGCCCTAGACGCGCGTCCTTATATTAAGGACTTATATTATGGCGTAGGTACGCAACAGAGTGCAAGGTATCTCTACTTATGTTAATCTACCGCGCTTGAGTAAATCCCAAAATCCCCAATTGGGCTCCCCTAGTATTATGATGTCATCGAGGTAGTTTTCTGATATTCGTGATATATAGAATGCCCAAAAGTAACGCAAGGTGGTGTAATTTTGATAGAAACTACAGGTTTTTAATTATTTTTTTGATTGAATCAAAGTGCCGCGTACATACATAACTACAGTATAGAATATCAATATCTGAAATTGTACATATAGTAAATTCTTCCATCTTTCACGGTTTTGCTTAAGAACACGTATTCTTATGTAGAAATTACCAACAACTGTTTTGAATAAATGTGGCTAAATTTTGTTGATACAACGCTCACTCAATTTACTCCGTCAAAGCGTGGGTGACCGCGGCGCAAACATTGGTTATTAAATAAGACCTTAAGAAAAAAGTCCTACAGCATAAATCATATTATTTATCTTATAATTTTAGGTCACTCTATAATTTGTTATTTGTGACTTGATCCGAAAGAGATATGGTAGTTGAGTGATGTTATATTTTACGTTTTATATAATTCTTAAGCAGACTCCATTCCAGAAGCATGAAAATAAATAGTTTTTGTTTCCCTAAAAAAAAAGTATCTCTTAAATTAAGTATTGTCTATTAATTATTATTTATATGTATCTATATACTTATATACTTAATATAATAAAGAGGTAAAGTTTGTGAGTTTGTGACGTAAAAGGTAATCTCTAGATCTACTGAACCAATTTCGATGAAATTTCGTAAGGAGATAGTTTGAGACCTTGGGAAAGACATAAGATACTTTTTATCTCAGAAATCATCCCTTAAAGGAGTAAAAGAGGGGTGAAAGTTTGTATTGGGAAGCAAGACCGAGACAGAGGGACGAACCCGAGTGAAGCAAGTGAGTCGCTTGTATCTTATAAGAATAAAATGTACTTATAGAGTTATTATTGGATCAAACAAAATATTGTTTAACTTTTCCTTGACGTAATCTTATCAGAAATTTATCATATTTAAGGATTTAAATTTTAAATGAACATAGGTGTATATTCATATTACAAATAAGTACAGTTCCAAAATATACCTGTGCCACAGATCATATGATCCTAAACTAGATATGATTGAATTTTATATTTTTAATTTAATTAGTAATTCTTTAAAATTAGTATAATCACTTTTCTAATTATTCTTTTTTGTATTTTGAATTTTAGGTGAAAATTAAAAACAAATCGATACATATTACGCCATCTGTTGAAATATTATTTAACTAATTATTACTTTGTTCGTGATGTTAACCCATACGGCCATGCTTGTGCTAAACTTCATTAAAATAATACTAGCATTGTAGCCGAAAAATGATAATATAGGAACACAACATTTTATTTAATAATATTAGTAAGTACTTATTAGACTAGCATCGATATAATTCGTTGGCTTACTATTACAAGGTTCTATGTTAATTTTAATGAAGTTTAGTAATTTTTACATAGAACTTCGTTATTTTGTTATCGTAAAAAAAACAACATAGAACTATGTAAAATTGAATATTTTGTAGTTAAAGTGCCGCTATCTAGTGGTTTGTTTTTGGAAAACTGTAGCTAATGACACATAGAACCTTGTAGCATTAATAACTGAATAAGTACTAAAATTGTAGCATAGAACCTTGTAATTGTGAGCCAACGAATTATGTCTTTTGTTTGTGTGGCTTGATTTCAAAAAAAAAAACAAAATGTAGTTCTGAATAAGTCACATATTTTAAGAAATTAAATTAAAAAAGCGTGATGCGTGAAGCACGAACGACGAAACGAACAAGCAAGCTGACAAAGCAAAGCAACATACATAAAAAAAATTAAAAGAAATATAAATAAAAATCACACGTTCTGTCTTGCAAGCCGTTTATTTTTTTGAAAAAATCTTTTAGGTACTTAGGTACAAACTCAAAAAATCTACGATGTTATTAGGTGTAGGTATGTAAGTATAGACGGGATTAAAATATTTCATTGTATGTGTAATGTCAAAATAACAGCTTTTTAATAAATACAAATGAAAGTACCTATATAATAAAAAAAACAATTTTAAAAATATTTGTCTGTCTGTTTGTTCCGGCTGAACTCCAAAACGGCTGGACCGATTTCGACTGGACTTTCCCTGGCAGATAGCTGGCGTTATAAGGAGTAACGTAGGCTGCTTTTATTTAAGAAAAAGGTTTAGGGTTCCGCACAAAAAAATAAAAACCCATGAAATTGTGAACAAAATACGCATACCTAGGGACGTAAGTCACTGATATAATAATAATTTATTTTAATGGACCACTCAACAATCTCAGCAAATCGCACTTCTTATTCATTAGATAATACTTTTATTAGTAAATTAATTTTGATTAGTAAATTAAATTAATTTTATCAACTAAGTACTATCTGCCCGCGGGTCATCTGTCTCCATCGACGACAAGCCATAAATTATTATAACACGATAATATCTATATACAACGTGCACTACGCAATACATAGTTGAATGTAGATGTTAATTATTTAATATTATTAGTCAATATTATAATTGTAAAAGTAAATTTATTACTTTGGTTTACACCGACGCTTGGACCAGGAATACGCTCTAGCTGCTGTCTTTTTGCCATGCTTTACTTGAAACCGTTTTTTTAGTCAATTTATTCGACTTCAATTAAAGTTATTATGTTTTCTGATGATAACATATTTTTATCGAAATAAAAAATAGCCTGTATCACTCGACAGTAATGTAACTTCCTATTAGAGCAAGAATTTTCAGAATCGGTTCAATAGTTTTAGAGGTTAGCCCCTTACATATAAACTTACAAACTTTATAATATTATTATAGATATTTTAGTACTGCAATGATACTTAATGTTTAAAAGCTTTATGTAAATTGGCTTTCACTTTGATCCTTATAAGCGACTTTATCGATTAGTAGCGTAGTATCGACTTTATCGGTTCGTGGTATAGTAGGTATAGGATTTTCTTTAAGATATTTAATATATAAGCTATGTATAAATTAAAATAATTGACTATACCATATAAAAATTCATAAAAAGTCAGAAAAACGTGTAAGCTCTATTCGTTTTTTAAGAATATTAAAAACCCACGTATCTGCATCGTATTATGGACGAATTATCTACCTATACCAATATTATAAATGTGAAAGTTTAGATGTTTGGATGTTTGTAACACAATCACGCCAGAACGGCTGAACGGCTCTTGACGAAATTTGACACAGAGATAGATAATCTATAAAATAAGTATAGAATAGTAAATAAGCTACTTTTTATCCCGTTTTTTTTGTCTGTCTGTCTGTCTCTCTGTGACCGCATCACGGAAAAACCACTGGAGGGAAATTGATGAAATTTGGTATGATGATAGCTGGTTGGGTTTTGGGATAGATTTGTTTTTGTTAACATAATATTTGATAGTTGAAAAGTTGTGTTACAGTTAAATATTATGTATAATGTTTACTTTCTACCAAGTAAAAAACACGTGTAAAATATACCTATTACAGTTTTATCGGCCTTGGGCCAGCCGATAAGAGGGTCGCGGGTCTCGCTCGGGTCGCAACGGGTCGCGGCTAAACGTCCATGTTTAGTCAACCATTAAATGACTCCAAAGATGTCAATCTCATAGTTAATATAATGTAAACATACATAAATAACCAATAAATTTTATTGTTTTATTGTTAAATGTAATAAAACATAATATGTAGGTGATAGTGATAATGTGAACATTACTATGTATTTTTAGAGCAACTGTTTAGTTTCTCGTGAATTTGTCAGTAAAAATATAATCTGAGCCAGTGCGTGCCAGCCAGCCAGTTGCTACTTTATTAATTTGCAATTCTGACTGCTATAACTTAAAAACTAAACTTATAAAAACTTAAAAATGCGAGCCGATGCAAAGCAAATCTAATATATTTCGATACGTAAAATATGTATAATATTTACCTATTAGATATTCATATTGTCGGCTGGCACCGACTTTGAAAATATCTGATTAGGTATCTATTCTAAATGAAAATCCCCGTTTAGTTATTTTTTACATTTTAGTGCCTGGAAGTCAGTTTTTATTAATTTAAAAAAAAAACATTTTTAGTGTATACGTAATAAGCAGGTAATTTGTAAGAAGAAAGTTTTCTAATAACATATTCGGTGTGTCCTAAATCTCGTGCCTAGATGCATTTCCCAACCTTTAAAAAAAAAGGTCACAGTCTATGTGTGTACAAACAAACATACAACAGGTACACGTAGCAGTAATAATTCGTGCTTTACTCGTATTCATCAATCGTTATTCGGATAGTAACTATCTTGTAAATATCTCGCCGATTGAAATTGGGGCTAAGAGATATGGTCACGGGATTCATTTACTGAACAAAGTTTTTTAGTTATATTTTATTTACTGAGGGTAAAACATTCGGCTCAAGTTTTGTTAGTCTTTGTTTAAAGCTACATTTATAAGTTACGTTGGCTTAGTATTTAGGTAACCCTTTGAGTGTCGATGAAGAAAAATTAGCTAAATTAAATTAACAAATAGGTATTTTATATTCTAGCGGCTCACCCTCGCTTCGTTCGGGTTCGTCTTTAGAAAAACAAAAACGGTCCATTGAGAACCGTATATTTTTCCGGGATAAAAAGTGGCCTATTTGTTATTTCAGACCATAATCTATCTCTGTGCTAAAATTTCATCCAGATCCGTTCAGCCGTTCTGGCGTGAAAGAGTAACAAACATCCATACATACTCACAAGCTTTCACATTTATAATACTTATACAAACAAATACATAAATATGATAAATTTGTTCAAAAATGTAAATCAAATTCATAGCATTAAAATAGAACGAATAACTCAATGAGATTTTCATTTTTAAAGAGCAATATTTCGTTTGCAATAGATACCTACCTTATAAGGTATTTCTGGAGTAGGTTCTACTCGAAGCGAGGCAAACAAAGATCAATAAAAACATTTAATCAAATTCTTTGACATTATAAATAAAATTACTTCGTATTTTTGTTTAAATCGGCTAAAAATAATGTAGGCTCAATAAAATCTAGAATAGATTCTAGAAGCTTAGATAATATCGTTATCGCTTTAATGAAACTAAGTAATCAATGTCTTGATGTCAACATATTGTCTTAAGTGCTAAAGAGAAGTGTAATTAATACCTGTATCACATGCGCAAGCGCATACGCAGCGTTGCACCGAGCGACGTGGTTTATCGTGGTTCAAAGGGCGCCACGGGTTATCGAGAGCCGATAATTTACTTCACTACCACTGTTTAAAGTTGCCATTAAAACGCGCTTAATGAGAGCTGTAGAAAAATACCTAATTCGGCTATTATTTTTAATTTTGTTTTGAATCTGATACCGCTTAATTACAAACGAAATAACCTAACGTACGCACAGATAGCGGACTTTTAATTAGCGAGCACATTAATCAAGGATTTTTCTCTGCGAAGTCGTTTAAACTGAGTGAGTTTTGAAACTACACAATGAACATTTTGTTGCTTGTCTAAAAGTTAGTAGTATTCTAATAAAATCATAGAAAGGTCGAATTCATACATTCAATTTTTTGGAATTAATACTACGTATTTTAAAGACCCATGGCGACATCTACTGATAAATATCTAAATAATACAAAAATAAATATTCATTAAAATATTTTTTTTAATGAATAAAATAGTGCTATTGATATACTTTTTCAAGATTAGCTATTTTTAATAGTTTTTGACATATTTAGTAAGTTAACTTGCTAAAATCTATATAGTATCATCGTTGTTTTGTTCTAACCGGGTTTTGTATTTTTTCTCAGAAATGAGATATTTTGCTGCGGTAAAAAGTATCCTATATGTTGACCCGGATAATCAGCTATGACCGTACCAGATTTCATCAAAATCCGTCCAGTAGTTTTTCTGTGATGCGGTAACAGACAGACAGACAGACAGACAGACAAAAATTCTAAAAACTATAGATTCGGGCTCTGTATCGATAATAATGTCTATTTCAATAAGATTTTCTAAAAAATATTTAATGTACAGATTTGACTTAGTTAGAATTTTATTATATGTATAGATAATATACATTTTTGAAAAATGGTCGACAGATCAAATTCTTTAACAACCCATTGTGTATGAAATACAGTGCGAGTAACGAACACTTCTATGTTAATATACGTACAATATATACTTACTGTACATTCGGTAATCCCATTCCATCATTTAATTTAGGTATTATTATGATTATTAATTGTCAAGAAGCTTTTTTTCTACTGATCAACCACAGATAATAATGACGTAAAAGCCCAGTGTTGATAAGCTTGAAAAAACTATAAAACCTTAATGGTTAAAACTATACAGTTATCGTACAAGCCTTTCGTTAATTAAAAAATATATATTATAATGTTTATAAATAAATATTTGTTTGTTCGTGTGTTTGAGATAAAAGACAAATTCAATATATGAAAGCGCTTAATACAACTTGTCGCGCAGTACACAGAGTCGATTTCGAGTTCATACTCATCAAAGTTGAAGATAGTGATATCCACAATCACAGTGTAGGACCAGACGGTGCCAGCCACGGTTACGTGACAGTAACCCTAAATAAATAAATATTTGTTTTTAAAATACTTTTAGAAACTACTTTCTTTTCTTGCCGCACTTTCTGACCATCTCGACGTTATGAAACATCGCACTTCCTGTCGTTTCCAACTTAATAAGCATCATTTCATTTGCTGTATATTTCTCGAAAAATATATAAATGTTTTTACTATTGTAAATATTAGCTGTTCGCATGAAGAACACGATGTATTTTATACTTGTAGTAAAATAATTAGATCAACATCAAGAAACAAAATGTTACCGCGATTCATATAACAGAAATTTTTATGACATTATCCTATATCTTTAAACGAGTAATTCTTATATATATATATATATATATATATATATATATATATATATATATATATATATATATATATATATATATATATAATCTGAATTTCGGAAACGGCTCCAACGATTTTCATGAAATTTAGCATACAGGGGGTTCGGGGGCAATAAATCGATCTAGATTAGTCTTATGTCGCATACAAAGTTTTTACTTTTGTTTTTTTTTATATTTATTCAAGTTTTTAGTTAAAAAAAAAAGAAAATTGTGCTTTAGCCCAAAAACTCCGAGCGAAGCTCGGTAGCCCAGGTACTTATTCATAATATGCGCATGCATCTTCCGAAATTTAAATAAAACATTCTTAAATTCACCTGAGTGTATACGGAGTGCAGTAGGTAGGTACTCAATAAGTTTGTTATGACAATTGAAAAAAAAAGAGCATATTTCATTCGCAAATATCCTACACAGCTCTCTAATGAATATTTCGAAATATCGACGAGAAGTCACGTCAAGTGGCATTCGAAGGCTACAGAGCCGGCGTGTTTGCGGCGAGCTCTTTGTTTGCCCGAGACGGAGACAAACACAACGCGGCTACTGGAACTAAAAAATATCTTATAACAACAATATGTACTTAGCCTAATAGAGGCTTTTATATTTAAAGGGAGCTTTAATTTTGGGTGTCGGTGGAAATTATAGCAATGACACGTGGAGCATTGACCAAAGTATTAAATTGGACAACGTATTGAAATACGTGTATAAGTAAATAAATAAGTAATAAACACATAAATATGACGTAATCTAGTTCCATGGTAAGCTACGAGGCTTGTGTTATGGATGTCAAATAGCTGACACACTACACATATATAAGTTTAAATGCATACATATTATAAATATAAACACCCATGACTGGAGTACAAACATTCTTGCTCATCAGATAAATGAATGCCCCCAAAGGGACTCGAACCCGCAACCGCTGGCATATCAAGTAGGGTCACTACAAACTGAGCCAAACATGTCATACTGAGCCAAAAGTATGGGCGCTTAGATGTCATACTGGATATAAATATTTCATTATTTACTAAAATTAAAAGATACTTTAGCAATTTTGAAGATATGCAGGTTTAAACCGACAAACAATCACACAAAGGAGAGTAAGAGTTAAGAAGAGTTCCTGTGAAAAATAGGCATCTAAAATCAATCGATAAACATTTACAAATTAACTGTAACTGTAAATTCAATAGACTACTTAAATTTTTTTTCTGTATTTCTAAATAACAAACTTGTAACAAGACACGAACGCCAGATAAGTACAAGAGCAAACACCGAATAATGTTACAATTTCCTTTCAATTAGATCTATTTACCTTATTTGGAGATGCTTTATTTTCGTTTTAGCTGAATAATTATAAGCCTTAATGGTATAGAAATAAGATATATTAATTATTTATTTAGGATTACAGCTGCAGTCGATCAAACAAAAGCGTCGCCGATTTGTAAACTTGTGTGTCTACTAATCGTATTTAGATTTACAGATTTTGTTATAAAAAGGGTAAAAATGCCACTGTTGTCTGGTTTCAGGGTTAGGTCGCAAATGAATGCGTCCTACGGGTACAGATAAATAACTATGTTATAAAATCTAATTGAAAAAAACAATTTGAATATCTAATGATTTGACGACACGTTTGGCTCAGTTTGTAGTACCCTACTTGCTGTGCCAAAGATCGTGGGTTCGAGTACCGCTGGGGGCATTTATTAGTGTGATGAGCACGAATGTTTGTACTCCAGTCATGGGTGTTTATATTTATAATATGTATGTATTTAAAAATTATATATGTGTAGTGTATCAACTATCTGGTATCCATAACACAGGCCTCGTAGCTTACCGTGGAACTAGATGTTGCTGTGTGTTAATGTCCCAACATATTTATTAGGTATTTATAATGTAAAAAACGTAATGTATGAAATCATAATTCAAGAAATCTGACCCAGTATCTTTCACTATTACTGCATCAGACGATCTTCCCAACTTTCTGTTTTTCCAATATTCTCATAAAACGGAGGCAAAATAAAAAGGGCTAGCACGTTTAAACACTCTTCATATATTATTTTCGTTTTGTAGCGCCATCAACTACACGGCATGTCACTTTGGGCGACGCATCCGAGTTTGTTTTCCAAAGCCCGTGCAAACGCTACCGAAATTGAATTATTATCGACAAACAGAGTCAGCGCTGACGACACTGCCCTTGCAATATTTGTTCAAGTTAAAATTATTATCAGAAATATTCCTTTAAATATCATTAAATAATATACCTTTAAGGGAAGTGGAGGTGCACTGTTGCGATACGTCTTTGGGATAGGTAGGTAAATAAATTAATAAAGATATTTGAAATGAAACTAATTTTTAGTTTTATATCATGATGTTATTTTAATAATAACTATGACTATGAAGATGTCAAAGACGAACCTTGAAAGCCTTACTCAGGCAACTTTAATTTTAATATTAATTCAGGTAATTGTCCTTTTGTCGCTTATGAGATCTATAACGGTACTCCTCTAGAGTACCTTCAAATCGTTTGATTTCAAATTAGTTTTTGCATAATTAATGGATAAACAAGCGTAACGTATACAGAAGGTACGATGTCCTTATCCGAAGCTTTCATGAGGAGCAAGGCACAGTGAAGTGTGCGAGAGTGGACGCCGGTGTTTACTCACGCATTAGCGTTGAGTCAACGTAACGACAAACAGCTACCGATCAACTGCTGGGTTTGTTTTTGTAGCACTACTACGTGCCTGTGTCTCTACCTTTATTTGATTATATTTGAAGTATAAAATATATTTAAAGATCATTTTCTTCGAAATGACCGACTTTTTGTACTAAATTTATTTTAACTACCTTGATAAAATTAAGGCTTAATAAAATCTTTAAAAGTAGGTAATTGAAATAGGAATATTTCTTAAAACTCCGTCTTCTCAACCATTTATTTTAGAAACCTTGTCACTTATTAATTAACCTACACTCCCCCAATAACGTACATTTCAGAACGTCATTCGAGATATGTGAGAATCCCTCAAATATTTATGTCAAAGGTCCACGTGTAAATAATTTACTTTACATCTATTTATAGCGTGACAAATCAAAATGGCTTGTTCTCTGCACCCACCACTGTAATGGATAATAAATTGTCGACTCGACTAACTGCCGTGTCCCTTCTCTCCCTTAGGCAAGTTACTTTTTACAACCGATATTGTTGAAAGATTAAAGATAACTAAAAATTGACATTATTCTGTACTCCCAAGCCCAACACATACATTAATTTGTACTCTGCTAAAAACACTAATAGGGATTAAAAAAGTAATAACTACAGGCAGTGGTAGCGGTGTGGTAACGCCCTCGCATGGAATACCAAGTGAAGCGGGTTCAAATCGCGGGTCTGGCAAATCGAATATTCTCATATGTTATTCATTTTCACATGATTACCATTTGCCTTATGGTGAAGGAAAACCTATTGGATAGATAGAACTATAGCTAATAATCCCGATATTTCGTTTAAAAAAAATATCTAAATAACCTACTTTTCAAAATAGTCTTCAGCTAAAAATAGAAATTAGAAATGTTAATGAGTTGATTTTAAGTATTTCATGAATAATTAATTATTCCTAAAAATAATATTTTTTTTAACTGAAAAGGTAAGTAACAAATCTATATAATTAAATTTAGAGAAATTCGCCTACGAATGTTATCGATGACAGCTTCAGATGTCACAATATAAAACGTTACATATTAATTAGGCATTATACGAATATACACGATTACATCTTATTAAATAGTTAGATAAAAAAAATAATCTTTGTTCATGTCAAAGGTCCTTGGACGATCTGAGCAACTGTGACTAGAAAGGCCTTGATATGAAAAAAAAACAAACAAATGAGAGCCAGGGAGCGTGTAGATTCGACACGTTCCCTGGCTCCCAATGTTAGCAAAACAAATTCGGCACGCTCCACACGAGTAAGCCGTTATCGGTCACGGAATCGAGCAAAAAACTAGTTTATCTTAACAAAGATTAAGGTTCATTCTAAAACGTCAGTTAGCGGCGGATCCCAATGACGTATCTATCTGTGGTTTTCTGTACTAGTGATACAAGTTTTATATAATTTGTATGGATCTTATGTCAAATTTGTATTTCTAGTAAGAAACACTCGAGGTAGATAGGTTCTTGAGAACCGCCGTCGTTTAGTTACCTACTCGATTTAGAGTAAATGAGTCTAATGACTTTGTTTATTATTGATCATGATTTTTACACAAGTACATGCCCTTTATTATCATTAATACATACAATATTGTATTGAAGCACATCATATATTATTTCCCTCAGTCCTTTCCACTCCTTTGTGGATTAGACAAAACACCTTTTTTATTTGTTATGCATACGAGCACAGATCATATAATACTACACTATTAGGGCTGTTGAAATGTTAAACATTCAAGTCGAGCGATTAGATTCAAGGTGTAAATGAGTCAAGAGACATCACTCTTAGCTCAACTTCGCGCCTTTATTATCCGTTACACAAGATGGCGATTCTTATTTGTCAATCAACGTCTATTAGTATGTTTTACTGAGAATGTGTATAAAATTAGTAATTACTATCCTATAAGTTTGATATTTTTTTAAATTTATTTTAATTGCCTTCAAGTTCTACATTACTAATGGAGGTAAATATGTAAGAATAAGTCTTTCAAATAACAGCATGAAATGATCATTTATTTTTCAAAATTTTCAATAATCTTCGCGAGAACTATTAAAATAAATTGAAGAAGATGGAGGCACGTGCCACTACCAATAATTAGCGCGACATGAGTTATGGTACAACACTAGTGGGGTTAATAAGGGCAGCTGTCGCTAAAAGACAACCCTGCTCTCTCCTGTCGGCATTTCTTAACTACTAGACGTTTGAAATTACAATATTAATAGATTATAAGTTAAATCTGTTTGTTTGTTGTTTCAATGACTAGTTTGAAACGATTTTAATAACAGTTTACCATTACAGAAGAACAATATTATTTTTTTTACAAAAATAACTTTCTTTTTATTTTTCAAAATTTAGTGATAACATAATACTTATTAGAAAAAGTAGCGACTAAGCCTCGCTCCGCTCGGGTTCGTCCCTAGTTACGTTTTAACGTTTAGTATAGATTTCTCAGGGATGAGATAACTTCTCGCAGTAAAATGTATCCTATATGTTGACCCCAATAGCTAGTTATCACCATACTAAATTTCATCAAAATCCATTAATTGGTTTTCTAGTGATTTGTTCCCAGACAGACAAAAATCAATCGATAACAATGACTATTTCAATACTTAAAATTTTCCAAAACATATTTAATGTACAGATTCGGCTCAGTTAGAATTTAATTAAATGTTGAAATTGTCATAATTCTTTACCAAACCACACAAACATCTTACCAGCCAACACTTGCTTGAAAAACTGCTGGTCAAGGGAAGTCATGATTCATTGTTACGCCAGATTTTACGTCACAAGCCTTATAACTATTTACGTAGAACTTAAAGTAGAGAAATAAAACTGTGTATTTGGGTGGATGCACCCTTTTTGATAGAGTTTAAGACTGAGAATACCGTGGCAGGTTGCTCAGACCACACATGGCGACAGGCCGCCGACAAACGTGCCCGCTAAGCAAACACCGCTACTACGAGATGGGTACTTTACTTTGATTGTCACTACGCTCGGATGCTGCGTTCTTAAATATTTTATGGAAATCTTTATCTTAGCACTATATTATTATTAAACTAATTGCATTTATTAAATTAAGAATAAGTTTGTGTGCTTGTTGAGAAATGAGAACAGCTTATGTCGTCAATGTCACGTAGAATGGAGGAGAGATGACGGAGAGAAATAGATAAAAAATACCAAATTTGACTACTTACATATAATTTTAATACAACAAGAATAACAAAATACATTATAAAATATAAACAAATTACGACAGAAGCTTATTAAAGTATAAAATATAAAGATCCATTAAGGGTTTTTCTATACTATTCTGTATATAATAAATACTGTTTTGATTTTACATCAGTCATATTATACCAAATAATATTTTTATGGCTGAAAATAAAAGAAATGAATGAGAGTTTTTATGTATATGTATAAATTATTTGATTTTTTTATTTAAATTAGCATATTTATTATAATTAACTTAATATAAAATATAAAAATAAATAAATTAATTAATTAATAATTTCATACATTAATATAGTATTTAAGGTTAAAATTGTTTTATTACTAATAAATATGGATGTAATATCTTGAATTAAAATTATTATTATTATTATTTTTCTGTTATCTTATTTGTCATACGCAATAATGCAAGGTGTTTGCTAATTCGTCGTCGTTTTTCTTCTGGAAAGTGTCAAATGTTTGTAGATTACGTTTTATGAACAAGCGGGTGAAAGTTCTGATATTGGGCTCAACTCAGGTTTTTCGAAGACCAGGCACGACAAACGGAATTTTAATGGTTGCTTGGCTATTAATTTGTGTAAAAAAGTTGTGTATGTAACACACTACACTATAAGTACCTTCGTAACATATTAATGTTATTAATATTTGACAGTAAGACAATTTAATTATACGGATGTTTGTACAAACAATTGAAAATATTTTAAAATATGTTCAAGAATGGCGGAAGCCAAAACCATAGATTATATATAGCTCAGTATATAAGTATATACTGGGCCAAAACTATAGTAAATCAACTATAGGTATCTAATAAATCATAATTATAAGGCCGGCAATCGACCAACCTCTATTACCAGTAAGAGCATGTTTGTACCCACTTGGTTTGTGTGTCAGATACTTACCCTTAATTAGCCCTGAAGGCTTGTCCAATGTACCTACAATAATTATCTGGTAGAAATTTGCTCACATTTGCTTTTGCCTCTTTGAAGGAGTGATTTTGAATATCTTTGAGTCATATATATGTAGGTACTATATAAACTCTTTAGAGATAATATGTTTAGCTTTCCATTATCACAAGTTTTTTCTTTTTTTTATTTATAGGCAGTTTTTGTACAGGTCATTTCTATGATGAAATTATAACAGGTTTAAGTTTGTATTTACTCACTACTCTGTTGTTTTAAATAGGTAATTAGTTTTTATCTTTAGATGGAATGTGAAATTTTGAGTGATCTCACCGAATTTAAAAATAAAATAAAATTCGATTCTCAATTGGCAAAGATCATGTAACATTCACACAAGAATTAGATAACTCTCCCTTTTTTAAGTCGGCCAAAAATTATATTGCAAAGTAATAATAGTCGATGATTTCTTCTTAATAACTCGGCTGTACAAGTTTTTATTTTTTGTTGTACCTATAGATAGTAAATCTGAATTGAAAACACTTAGTACAGAAATCCTATATTTTAATAATAATATCTACTTATGACAGATAATTCCTTAAAAAATTAATCTTATTACATGTAATTAAAAATAAGATAAAACGAATTTCTCCTTACTTACATATAATGCTAATTCTCAGATAAGTATTTTCTCATATTAACTTTAAATATCTGCACGAAAACGGATAACAAAATAATATGATCAACAAAATTTTATTTCATTTAATATATCGAATAGTTCGATAAAATGTATCGGTGTCCATTTTTGCATTTTTATTTAGTTCGATTCCCGGTTCAGGTAATCTTTAAAAAAAAAATTAAATGGAGTTATTATTATTTTTTAAATTAAGAAATGTTTCCTTTGAGTAAATCTTGATAGCTTCAATATTTAAGGTACTTTTCTTCGATGTCCCATCTATTTTCCACTCTTTATATTGAGTATAGGTACCGCACCTATTAAAATAAATTTATGAAGATTCAAGAATGCATAAAATATATTTTTTAAATACGTAATAGTTCTCTCATTAAGTGAAAAAGTTATACTAGAAGCGATATTCATTTTGTTTTTTTCTTCTTATCTACGTCACATGAGAAAATACAAACATTTTTCACTGTACAGATAATTAATAGATTATGTACTTAATGCTTATTCAATATATTTGCAACAGACCAACAAGTCGTTGACTTACCATTACAAAGTTCTATGTTAATTTTAATGAAGTTTAGTAATTTTTACATAGAACTTCGTTATTTTGTTATCGTAAAAAAAATAACATAGAACTATGTAAAATTGAATATTTTGTAGTTATAGTGCCGCTATCTAGTGGTTTGTTTTTGCAAAACTGTAGCTAATGACACATAGAACCTTGTAGCATTCATAACTAAATAAGTACTAAAATTGTAACATAGAACCTTGTAATAGTGAGTTAACGAAGTGAAGGTAGGAAGTGAAGTGAAAAACCAGTGAGGCACTTTCAAACTCGGGTCTCGCACTTTGATACCGATTCTATACGAATAATTGTCAACATGATTACCACTCGCATTACGTAAAGAAACACATCTTGAAGAGGGACCAAGACTTGTGAAATACAGTACCTAACCCACACTTGTCCAGCGTGGTGGACTATTGCCTGATCTCTCTTGTGTGAAGAGAAGGTGTGTCCAGCACTGTGACGTTAAAAAGGGCTCAATTATTACTATTATTGCTATAAGGCCAAATATATAGAAAGATTTAGTTTAACCTTCCACGTTTTACGCTTTGCCGTAGAATTAAAGGGTCGAATAAGTATTGAAAGCTAACAATGCTTAGAGATTTATCAATATAAACGTTTATAATTATTTGATATCGGCGCCCACCGGTCGTAGATGTAATGCACACAGTGGATTGGTCGCGGGGCTCGTTAACCCGCTCGTAAACCGACGCCCGCTAACGAGCACGGAATTGATTTACTTTGAATAAACGTAAATTATATGATTTATACTAAAATTTTTATATTGTATAAAGAGTAAATAATAACAATGCAGGTTATAATTAAGATTTTGTGTAGAGCCTTAGTAGTTTGAGCATAATTATACCGTTTGACTCGAGAAGTTTTACTTTTTTTTCTTTTAAAATATCAAACACCTGAAAAGTACCCGCACCCGCGCTTTCTAGGGAGTGAGAGAGAAACTTTGTTTAGTGCTAGATGTCCAATCTCTTGCTGCCCTCTATCTTTTTCTCTTTACTCCTTTCTCTCTTACCCCTTACACCCGAGTTACCCTCTTGGTAACGCAATCGTACACACCAATACTTCATTTACTATTTGTAATCATCAGCGAGCACAGTTTATATAATACTATAGTTCAAACTCGAGATTACAAATAATTGGGGTTGTTATTATGCTTAGGCTTAGTAAGCTCTTAAGGCACTAATAGACAGCTAAATAAAAAGTAAACTATGTGTTATTCTGATGTATGAGCTATATTATTGTAAAGTTTCATTAAAATCCATTCAGTAGTTTTTGAGTGAAAGAGTAACAAACATCCATACATCCTCACAAACTTTCGCATTTATAATATTAGTAGGTTTCGAAGTTTATTATGCAAATCTTTCTTAACTGATAGGTAAGTGTTATATGTTATTAAACATAGTTTATAGTAGGCTTTTAATGTTCGTAAAACTAAAATATTATATTGCCTAATTGAAAATGTCATTTATAAAGTCCTACAATAATAAATTGCGAGTGTATTCGTTTACTTTTATTCTGTAAATGACTACAGTCTACACGGCACTTGTCATGTAATGACACACGTTTAAAACGGGATGTGCTGAGAGAATCAGTTGTTTGTAGTAATAAGACTAATAACATGCTAAATGCGAGCGTTATTTATTTCCTGTGATAGCTAGGGATGGACGTGATTATATTTTGAACATGTTCTAAGTTATGTTCTAAGACGACTTATAACATAATATAAACAAAAACAAATGAATTTATGCATTACTTACATATAAGTACATTTAAAGAGGTACAAACTGCATTAAATTACGTGATAATTATTTTCAATTCCTCACGGCCTGATCTCGTTCCATAGGTTCCTTGGGACTGACCGTTTCATACAAATATTTAACCTCATTCCCGATATCGAGTATGTAAGTTAAAATGGGTCAAATATTTTAATTATCCTACTAGTGCCGTATGAAACATTGGAAAAATATATATTATATACGATAGCATACCAAGATTTTAGACGGAACTTGGTACATGGAGACATTGTAGTTTGTATATTGAATAGTTCAACTTTAATCCCTCCACGATCGCGGACACGCTGGCGTGTCAGTTAACAATATATTTCTTAGAATTTTCATTAATTTCTTAGAAATTTACCTGGAGGTGATATTATTCTATCTCTTGAATTTGAATTTCAGCATTTTAATATTGAATATCAAAAGATGGCGATTTTGAATCTTTATAAAATTTTACCTTAACCCTCGAAGAATGAAGTGGCGTAATGGAAAGGCAGAATATTAGGTGTGATATAAGGATCAAGGATGGCAAAAATATATTTATGGACGTTATTAGTTTCAGATTTGTATATTTTTTCAATTGAACCTCATCGATAAAAAATCCCGCCATCACTGAAAATGAAATCGACTCAATCGGTTTCTTTGAGAGCTAATTGGTCTGCGAGTGGGACGGCACTATGCCGAGTCGCTCGTGTGAGACAAGGACGGCAGAAGACGGGAAATATCTCTCTCCGCGTCTAATTTACGACGCGCCTTTGACGTTACACCGTTGACAGTTACTTGTGTTTTCGCCGAAAGTACCACTCATTAATTTTCCTTTATTTGAAATATATTGCAGTTCTCGACCGAAACTATCCGTTTGAACGAGAACAAAGACGGCAATGGTTGGTTAGAATTCGTGAAATATGGATAATTTGGATCGTTTACTTTCGCGCTTTCTTTGAGGTATAAATAATGTTTGGATTGTTGATGCTACTATGAAATATCGACTCGTATTATAAATAAATCTATTTCTTCAGATATTCCTTATTTACGCGATTTTATTTAGATTTTTTGTTCCTGTAGTTTTAAATGTTTTACAGCAAACATGGTCACGGGAGAGACCAGAGAGTACATTGGAAACAAGAAATCCCAATAAAAAAATGTTATTAAGATTTTAAATATCCGCGTAAATCTAAGAAAGTATTATTAACTTTATAGGTACATATCTGTTACAGGAATAGTTTCATAAAAACCTTTAAAATACTAATATTCTATTTGAAACTAGCATTGCCCGCGGCTCCGCCCACGTTCAGATGACTTAAAAAAATACTTAGGTTTTACATATTACTCGTAGTATACTCTTACAATGCAGTTTTTGTATTTTTACTCAGACATTAGATATTTTCCCGCGGTAAAAAGTATCCTATATGTTGACCCGGATATCCAGCTATCATCTGTCCAGTGGTTTTCTCGTGATGCGGTAACAGACAGACAGACAGACAGAAAGACAGACAGACAGACAAAAATTCTAAAAACTATAGATTCGGCCTCTGTATCGATAATAATGTCTATTTCAATAAGATTTTCCAAAAAATATTTAATGTACAGATTTGACTCGCTTAGAATTTTATTATATGTATAGATTTAAGGGAAAATTAAATTGAACCGAATTCAGTATAGACAAAAATATAGTTTTAGATATGTAAATAATTAGTAATCGAATCTCTTTTTATTTAGGTAGGTACCTACTAGATACAAAATTTACAAAATACGTGTATAATAAAATTACATGTAAGTTACGTCTTTTAAATAATTTAAACCATAGTTTAAAAATAAATATTTAAAATACTTATTTATTAAACCAACAATTAGGCTATTTGAAGTCAAATTGTTAAAGAGTTAGCAAGAGATATTTGTTTCTGCAATAAATATGTATGTAGTTGTTTGATCACTTAAACAAGCTGAAAAGCTAAAACTTTTTTATTATTTATATATTTAATGAAAAACCCAATTAAATCACAATGTAGAGTAGTTACTTGTAAAAAAATATTTGAAGCCAAAAAGTCTGAGATAAAAAATTTTTACCCATATTTTACATCAGTAGATAATACAGATAAGTATTAAGTAGTATTTCACATAAGATCTTCCTAAGATTATTATTACTCAGAAATAGTGTACCTATTAATTAATCATAGTGAGACAGTGTTTTTATTTTTCAGACTAGGTTTTGGTCCAGAGATTGAGTCCTACATACAAGCGAACAAAAAACTTCTCTTTGTGTGTATAAACTATTTAATAAATTATATTTAGTAAAGTTTCTATTGTATTTATGTAATAAATTTCTTGGTCTCCTACATTATCTCGACACAGGTGTCATTAAGTATTACAACAGTGCGAAATCAGAAAACTCGTATATAATTTTTCTTATTAAAATGCTTTGTTCTGCAAGAAATAGTTTTGTTGAATCGAATAAATTTCTAAAAGAATGTCATATTTTCATTTGATGATGTTGACGATGAGATTGAAATATTTCAATTGACATTAGTTATTATTTTGGCAAAAAATGTTTTGATAAAATAGCAAATAATAAATGAAATATAATAATAAATATTAAATGTATATTAAAAAAACATGTACCAACGAGTTAAATAAAAATATTATTTCATTAGCGTATCCCCGCGGCTCCGCCCACGTAGTTCTATAGCTAGTGCTAGTAGCGTAGTTAGTACCTACTTATTTAGTACTATACATATTTTTATAGTATAGCCTGTGTAGGTACTACTATGATCTATAAGTTAAAGTTATATTCTTATAAAATTTTCTCAAAATCTGAGTAGTGGCTTTTTGTGAAACATTCACCCGATAACCAATTATGTGTTTAACATTTATATCGATCCTCAAAAGCTGTCGTGTCTATATTTGATTGGATTAAACATAGAAAAAAAGTGTGCGTGTGTGTGCAATTCACACATACGTAACCTACGAGTGAATGAGATGAATATAGAGTATCAAGCTTAGGATAATTATAAGGCTTGTTTTTATTATAATATTTTTACCGAGTTTAAAAGTTATTTTACATTTTATTTTACATTACATATTATTCAATAATTAATTTTATTATTTTTCACTTCCTGTGTAATGTATTCTATCTCAAATAACAACGGTTACCATGGCAACTCTATATTCTATCTGTATTCTATCTCCTTCTCTCGCAGGCTTAATCCTATATATTTTTGTGTTTATCTCTTTTTAGTGTTGCATTTCCGAGTTTCAAGTCACAACGATTCTAAAGTAGTTTCACTTCAAAAAATCATTTCATAACAAGTTTCTTTATGGATTAATGTAATATTTTTTATACAGCAATATTTTAAACTTCTAATCATTATTATAAAACTTTAAAATTCAACATTCTTAGGACATACTCGTACATAATGTAATGAAAATAATTGTACAAGAACTGTTCAAGTTAACAAAATGTAGCGCGGAGGCGGAGTGAACGGATTGGTTCCGCGGTAACCCGCAACTATTACTAAAATGGTAACGTTTTCAACTAATTGATTACTTCTGTTAGATATTTAATTCAACAATCAAGAGTTGCTCTTCTAAAACGATTAAAATAGCACCCGTTAAATTCCTCGGTGGCTCTTTAAGGCAAAGCAGAACTGCTTGACAACTTTTTAGCGGGTAGCTTCCTCATGCACCGACTACAATGACTTTAGTACCTACTAATAATATTAATTAATTTGAAAATTTTACGATTAAAAAGTGCTTTTAAAAATTACAGTTTTAAAAAATCAGAACTACCAACAGATTGTATAGGACTACTGTAAGGTAATCAAATTGCTAAACCTCGGATCACCCACTTTACTCGATTGCCCCAGAAGGAGGTAATGGTTTTCAAATATACAAGTGCATGTCTATTTGCTTGATAAAGATATAACCTTAACAGTATACTTAGCTTTATTTGTAAGGATTACATAGGTCATAGAGTACCTCGATGAGTCATTTCTTTTATGTTACTAGGTATTCGTTATTTAGGATATCCACATTTATATTCATAATACGTATGTATTTTCAAATATTTCACCACTTGTCACGATAAAACTAAAAAAAGATCATCAAAGCCCCATATAAAAACTTGCTCTTTGTATTGACTGTTTGAAATATTAGCTCTACAGGAGTTAAAACGCGATCTTTATTTCGGTCCACCGCTCCACGCCTCTTCCCGTCCGTTTTTGGCGACTTGCGTATGAAAATTATTTTAATATTTTAGGATTCAATAGGTGTAGGAGAAAACCTTAAGCTTATTAATTCTTCTATTCTTTGTATTTTAGAGCCTATTCGTTTTTGAGTCCATTCGTATTGATTGTATTACACAAACAAAAGCTTCGGTAGTTATGAGTTTTACAACATTTTAACTTCAAAAAGAGTACAATTTTGTTTTTTCACTAAATCGTTGCCGGACTGAGTTGTAAAACATTGAAAACGCCCCAATTAATTCTTTAAAAAAATCTACAATATTGGAAATACATATATTAATGTCTCTAATATTGATTGATATTGCGCTACTATTTCGTTTACCGGAATTAAAATATCCTACGCAGCTCTCTTATTAGTTTTTACTTATTACAGACAGTCGCTCCTTATTTATGTAAAAATAACACGACAAAAAAAATACTTATAATTTTTTTTTTTTAAAGTTATAGGTACCAACTTCTCCACTCTCCAACTCTATTTCATATTTAGAGGTGCTTCATTTATATTCATAAAAAAATTAAGTTAATAATATACGAAGTTTATGTTTGATAATTTTATAATGCAACCAACTGATCTAGAGTTAGAAATATTTTTACTACTATGTAACACTTCCACACGGTCACGCCACCCGCGCGCGGCCCCCCGCGAGTCGGCGGCTTTCATCTCAAAGGGCTGCATGAGTTCATGGAAGCTGCGGAAACGCACGTGTAGGGGCGTGGCTCGTTTACCCCCCACTCACAGCGGTGCACTGTTGCTAAATTACGGACGGTTTTTGTAAATATTCGCAACTAGATATTAGACAAGTTTGACGGCACGTTTGGCTCAGTTTATAGTAAATAACCCTACTCGCTGTACTAGCGATCTCGGGTTCGAGTCCCGCTGGCATTTTTGTCATGAGCACGAATGTTTGTACTTCAGTAGTGGATGTTTATAAGTATTTATAATATGTGTATAAAGTTATATATATAAGAAAAACGACAGAAGCTTTACGTAAGGTTTTATTAATAGTCTACACTGATCAAAAATCGGAGTAAGAATGAATATCATATTCACATATCTGCTGCCATTATCGAGTCGGTTCTATCGTAATTACCCTCACTCCGTCACAAAAACAATATAGTGTCCATTTTGATTATCTCTTAAAAGTAAAGTCAGTAAAACAACTTATATTAACTGAAATGTTCACTTAGCATAAATAATTATATGAATATTAATAAATAACAATACTTAATAATCTAACAATAATTAATTATCTAACATTCATATCTGCTGCCATCATCGAGTCAGTTCTATCTTAATTACCCTCACCTTGTCACAAAAACAATACATTGTCCATATTGATTATTCATTAAAAGTAAAGTCAGTACAACAACTTATATTAACTGAAATGTTCACTTAGCATAAATAATTATATGAATATTAATAAATAACAATACTTAATAATCTAACAATAATTAACTATCTAACATATATGTGTAGTGTATCAACTAGATGTTGCTCTGTGTTAATGTCTCAACATATTTATTTATATTCTAAATTCTCTACTACTTACAGAAAACTAAAAAAGCCTTATATCGTAGGATGCTATTTGGTAACGAAGGATTCCTTATTCAACTATCCATCTCCTGGCTCTATCATCATATCAGCTTGATGTTCTATCAAAATATAGTATTATCATCTGGATTTCACATATCTACTTACTCAATATGAAATCGATAAGATAATTAATTATAAGTTGGTAAAATTTTACTTACTTTCGATTACGTATATGTCTAATTAGCTTAGTTGTCATAGTTTGTCAATAGATGGCGTTACGGGTAAGTTAAATCGCGCTATTGAAGACGCAAAACGATTTTATGACCCGAGTCAATAGAATATTATATTTGAGTTTGTTTTTAAAGGAGATTAATACAGTGGTTAGTGTTACAGTACTAGTGAGTGTTTTATTTGTGTTGGATCCCGACAGTAGTGGCCGCTTTTTACAGTATATATTCCGATTACATAGCTAGAATGTACGTAATACAAACATGTTTTTATATGAGCATTAATGGTAGGTACTTATATGTGTACTCAAAAGTAAATAAAAAGAAAGAAAGATATAAAAAATAGTCTAAAAAAAGAAGTTGCAAAACTTTATTCAAAGTTGTTAAACTAAAGGAACTTCACGGCTTCTTTTCATATGTTAGCGCCAGTGAGTGCCGGCGCAGGGCGGGCGGGGCGCAGGGCGGGGCGCGGTGCGCGCGTGACCACATGTGGACATCTCTTGATAAATCGTTTATGTCACACTTTGTGTGATCGATTACAATTTTCAATGAAATTTAATAGCTATCTTCATATACAAAAGGTTCTCGTAATATATATTTAGGTATATAGTTATAAAGATATCTTTATAGCAGTCAAGCTATAAAGATAATCGGATGAATGTATTATTCGTCTGACTATTGTCGGTTTGTACGAATATTTGCCACTTTTTTTGTTTTCTAATGTAAAATAAGTGGTTTTTAGGTACATGCGTTTCTATATGCAAAATCAAATCACCTTAACCTACCAAACTGAAAACTTGTTCTTTTAAATCTCAACGATTTTTAAGTTCAAGAATTTTTAAAGTTAAAAAAATATTTTTAGGTGCAAGAGTTTCTGTATTCAAAATAAAAGTACCTTAACCTACCGAGCTGAGCCGAGCTACTCATCCTGCTACTTATTTATTAGTCTATTCGTCCTTCCTTATAATTTATATATATATATATATATATATATATATATATATATATATATATATATATATAATATATATATATATATTACACAAATTATTATTTTTGTTCGTCCTTTAATAGACACTCCGAAAAAATACACAAACTACGATTTTTCTTCACACTCTTTTATAGCCGTCTTTAGTATTTATAAGCATTTAAAACTAACTTTAGGTGCATATTAATAACCCTTCTTAATCTATATAATATATTTTTTAAAAGAAGGCTTAAGCTATCTAACATAACGCTATGTCTTTTAGACACTGTGCAAATACACAAAAACAACTACGTGAGTAGCGTCGCAGGTAAAAACTAGTTAAAAAATAAAATGCGACAAAAAGTGGCAGATATTCTCACATATCTCAAAGTATCAATCCCACTAACGTCAAGAAGGACATCTCTATGACATCGTGATGGGTTTGTGTCACAGCTGTCACACTGACACATTGGAATGTAGAGTTGGCTCTTCTAATAACAAGATGCAAGACAAAACACAGTCATTCCCTAACTTTACTTAGATTTCAATTTGAAATGTTTAAACGATTAATAGTAAATTATAACTTTAATATCAACTAAATATATTATCATCCTCCCACTTGACCATAATTGCTGTAAAGCAATCATGGTCAAGTGATAATTTGGGGACCAAAAATAAAAATCCACGACAAAATCCGAAAAGGTAGTTTTATTTAAAATGTCGTATATTCGCGTAAATCTAAGAAAGTATTAAGTAACTTAAATATTTGAATTTTTAGTTGCTACTAGCTCTCACGCGGGGCTCTACTTGCGTTAAAAATTAAAAAAAAAAAACCCTATTATTCCTCATTATAGTGTAGGTACTGGCGACTCACCCTCGCCCTGCTCCGGTTTGTCCCTAGCTACGTTTTAACGGATTTAGTAGTATTTAGTATAGATTTCTCAGAGATTGGATATTTTCCCGCAGTAAAAAGTATCCTATATCTATAGATTCGGTCTTGGTAATTTTCAATAAGATTTTCCTAAAAATATTTAATTTAGACATTCGATTCAGTTAAAATTTTATTATATGTATAGATTTTAGTGTAGTTGTAGAATCTGTTCACAAGGGATCGTAGGAGAGAAAACTATTCTTATTTTAACCGACTTTCAAACAGGAGGTTTTCAACTTCCCCTATCTTCTAAGGACGATTCGTAATTATTATTCTAGATCAAATATAATTAACATAACAACAAATAATTTATTACAAAATTTACATGATACAATCGTAATCTCTATATATAAACATTAATTAATTAAAAGAGGGTTAAATTATAGGTAAATTATCTTAATTATTTTTTTTAATTCTAATTTTATTATTTACATGTTAAGTGACAAAAGGAAAAAGAGTAAAGACAAAAACTCAGATCGCAAATCATTATTCTGGAAATTTCGGCCACATGCTGATGACGTCACCGCGGCGCGGCGTCCGTGTGACACCCGACGCCGACCTTTGATGCGACATTTTGGCCAATTTTACAGCTATAAGAGTCCCCGCTCATCGCAGACATTCTTTAAATCGATAGTTTCATTATCGGTTTGAAAATGTAAGATATTATTAGTTGATTCAGAATTGATATAATATGCAGATTTTAAGTTTTCTTCATACTTTATATTATACTTATAACAGATTTAACTAAGAACCGAATGAACTGAGAGAAACCGTCTGCAGTGTGCGGCTTTAAGTTACTTTGCAATTTTCACCGGCCCGATTGTTATTCTACTTAGATTTTTATTAAGATTGTTTTAGAACAAAAAAGCTAATTCATTAAGTATTAACATCATATTTCCACACCTGTTGACACTTTAGTGACGGGGATAATTAAAATCTAGCAATTTTAATGAATTTGTGACATTAATTAATTTATATTATACTATATAACATAACAAACGAAGTATATCTCTATAGCTTTAAATCTTAATAGTTTAGAAAATGAAACTTGTAAGTTTAAATCACTTTTAATGATGACTTAAGTCGTAAGTTAACTCGAACTGTCCATCTATTCCGGACGCGTCTCCTCGCAAGTCGCAATAAGACAATGCGGTATTTTGTGGGAGCGGCGACTAATTTGCTCTCCGCTGATATATTGTCAGTCGTCCTTTTGGAGAAACACTTAAGCAGTTAGTATCGATTTTAGATATATTTGGCATCATCGGTTTTATTTCGGATGTACACTTAGCTTCAGATTAGTTTAAAAATGAATTCTTTTGGAAAAATATATGTGAATGGCTGTATGGCTAATAATAAATGACGACACGTTTGGCTCAGTTTGCAGTGACCCTACTTGCGGTACAAGCGGTCGCGGGTTCGAGTCCCGTTGGGGGAAAAAATTAGAAAGGGCCGGTCTAGAGTACTAGGAGTGGCACCACTAGGAGTCATGTTTTATCATCGATCAAAAAAGTACTAGATATACAATCAGCGACAAAAAAATGTCCTCGCCGAATGAGCGCTCATTTGAATATGTAAAAAAGTTAAAGCGCATTTGAGGTTCAATTTACATTATAATTATTTCACCTAGAATAATTCCCTAAACACAATTGGAAGAGAACTTTTGTATGAGATTGTGTAACTAATATTTTTTTGATCGATGTGTTCTATCGAAAGTTTAGTTCAATTGTGTAAATAAAAAAAACTATATAGGAATAAAGAGATTCTTCTCGTCGCCATATACAATTGGCGTAAACTTAGCTTCGATTTTATTAAATCTCATTATGCAACTTAAAAAGTTGCACTTCTTTATATTAATTGATATTTTTAAACTCCGCTACAAAAAAGGGGTGTTTAAGTTTAACGTGTAACTGTGTATCTGTGAGACAGTGGTATAGTATCTGCCTGTAATCTACAATATACTCAACTCCTTTCTAAAATACTGGAGCGATATTTATTGTTTTTGGCTCATTGAAATGGTGTCAATGAGTAAGTTATTGTGTTGGATTTTAATTTAATTTCATCCATCTTTTGTCTGTAGACCCCAATGCAGGTGCGATGGGGAACCATGGCATGGGCGCGGGCGCGCAGCAGTACGGCGAGGTGAACCAGCTGGGCGGCGTGTTCGTCAACGGCCGCCCGCTCCCCAATGCCGTGAGGTTACGTATCGTGGAACTGGCACAGCTTGGTATTAGGTGATTATTCTATATATTTTTCACTCGACTGCGTCAGAAGGAGGGTTATGTTTTTCGAGTGTGTGTATGTATGTATATTTCTTTGGTACGCTGTGTAGCCTAAACGGCTTGATGGATTTTAGTTTGAGATGTGTCGTTAGATTCGTCTTAATTGTGAGAGTTACACTGAGTATATCAACATTATAAAAATTAAAATGGCCTATTTTTGGTGTCATATTAAGTACTTATATTTTCAAAAAAAAATTTCCTCAAAACCTATCGAATGGGGTATATCAAAATAAAGGTTTTTATAAATAGCTTACAAAAATATATACAACTTGAAAAAGAAATAAGTAAGAAATACTAAAAAACAACAAATAAAAAAATATTAACATAACGATAACGACACGTAACGTAACAACACGAAAACAAGTTGAAGGAATATAGTATTGTGCAGTCGGAGACATACTCGTACACACACGCAAGCTTTTATAAAACATCTAGGTACATAATTCGTTGGCTTACTATTACAAGGTTCTATGTTAATTTTAATGAAGTTCAGTAATTTTTACATAGAACTTCGTTATTTTGTTATCGTAAAAAAAACAACATAGAACTATGTAAAATTGAACATTTTGTAGTTATAGTGCCACTATCTAGTGGTTTGTTTTTGCAAAACTGTAGCTAATGACACATAGAACCTTGTAGCATTAATACCTAAATAAGTACAAAAATTGTAACATAGAACCTTGTAATTGTGAGCCAACGAATTATGTCTCCGACTGCATAATACTGTGTTCCTTTGTAAATTTGTTTTCATCTTTTTGTAGCCAATAGGTACGTTGTGCTAAAAAAAAGTCAAATAAATCCAATGCCACGCGTTTTATCGTCTAGATACTTCTGAACAAAATTGTAAGATTTATTAGTCGAAATGTGATGCTTTGCAAAAAGTGGTAGCATCATGTTCAACAAATATGTCGTATTGATTTCTTGGTAAAAAAATGACGTTGAAAAAAATATACTAAATTCTAAATTGGACCAGGCCATGTGACATCAGCCGGCAACTGCGGGTCTCGCACGGGTGTGTTTCTAAGATCCTCGCGCGCTACCACGAGACCGGCTCCATCCTGCCGGGTGCCATCGGGGGCTCCAAGCCACGCGTCACCACCCCTAAGGTATATTCATTTATATTATTTTATTATTATTTATATATTTAATATATTGGTACTATTGTAATTTTTCCTCTTGTCGTTATAACAATTCTAAAAACATTACTTACTGGTTACAAAGAAAATAGATAAAGCAATGCTGCTGAAAATATATCACGTAAAAATACTTGACCTTTTTTTATAATCGTGTGATATGGAAAGACATAAATATTTTATGTTATCGTTTTAGATTTAACTTAATATACAGTTTTAATATAAAATTGTTTCATAATAAAATTGGCTACTTTAATAAACGTTCATTTTTTTAAAATTTAAGAGGGAAATTTAAGACTTTCTTAGTGAAAGTATAAGATTATATGTTTTACTGTAGTATATTATTGTATAAAGAAATAATTGTAAAAAAAGGTTAAATATCTTCTAATGATTAATTTGTTTTCACAGGTCGTCTCCTATATAAAACAATTGAAAGCTAAAGACCCGGGAATATTCGCTTGGGAGATCCGGGATAGGCTGCTAGCTGATGGAGTCTGTGACAAGTACAACGTGCCGTCAGTGTCGAGCATCAGTCGGATCCTGCGCAACAAGTTGGGCGGCACGCTGTACCCGGTCCCGCCGCTCTACACCGTCCCGCCACAGCGGTGCTGGCCTCTACACCAGCCTTATGACTACTATGTGTATTTGCAAGTAAGTTAATGAACTCCCAACACGCACTGTGGTGGACTATGGTCCAGATCTGCCTCGTGTTGAAATCCCATGCCCAGGTGAGGAATATTAATAATGGCTGAAATCATACTGAAAAACTTTGGGAATGAAAATAGACATCAAATCTATAGACTAAAGATTACATAAATACAATATAAAATACAAAAAAAAACAGACAAATTATACAATACCAAACTATGTATATATACCTATTACAACTTTGTTGGTAGGTATGTGTAACATGTACAATGTACCTACATAATATAATGTCAAGTTTATTTATTTCATACGTATTCTTTCTTGTTTCCCCGCATAACAATTGATATAATAAATTGAAAGATGATACAAGTTGTAAGTAAACCTTTACAAATTGAGAATTTTATGATACTGTATACAATACTAACCGCTTATGATTAAAGCGTCATATATACATTTACTGACCCCATCTGCTATGGCCAGTCTGTGAAAGAAATCACTTCTACGCCTCTAAATTCTTTCTTTTTATTCCACAAAAGAAGATAAAAACAAAGTTAACTTAATTGTACTGTCCGCCAGGGTCGCCAGCACGCGGCGAGCGCGCAGCACGCGCTGCCGCCGCACCCGCCGCCGGCGCCGCACCATGCGCACGCGCACGCGCTCTGACCTCCGCACCCACCGCTCACGTGGCACGAGAGCAACGTGACCTAAGCGTGACGTGATCTAGACTTTGTGGAAATAATTGATGAACAGTTTCATGTGAAAATCTTAGCGACCGAGCATCACTCAATCGCTTAGAGCGACGTGGTCTTTTTTGTGAAAACGTTGAAAAATAGCTTGATGTGAAAATTTTAGTGACAGATTATTTATTATAAAATAAACGCGTTTGTAAAACTCATTATGAAATATATACATACAGACGAATCTAGGACTTCCTCCTATTTGGAATTCAGTTAAGAAACTGGCCTTGTACACGAAGTGCATTGATTGGCAAGATTTTATGAGTTACGAGTGGTTTTGTAACATCTGAACGATTTATACTTTATTCTCAGCTTACAATATTTATTATTTACTAATGGCCACAAAAGGTGACACAATCGTAGGTACCGCGCATGTAAACACCTGTCAATTAGCTTTATATTTGCTTATATTGATGTATTATTAAAATATTTGCAAAACTGTATATAAATGAAATATTGTGGAAGTAAAAGAAAAAATAGTGATGTATTCGATAAACTTAATTTTCTGTCAATGAAAATAGTGTTGTGTTCACCGTGGTTGAGACTGTTATAGTGTTTTTAGAATGACGAGATATTATGATGAGTGGTTCAGTTATTTTTATTATGTAGGCGTAAATGATTATGATGATGTTCTCCTAGCCGATTCCGACCACGGCGGCCAATCTTATTGAGACTAGCCAACTGCGCAGGAGATATTATAGTGCAAAAGTGTACGCGCAGACACAACGTGCACTCTCTATTCCTGTCACTCTTATACTCCGGTGGGACGACCACTCGACACGACCGGTGAGAGTTAAGGCGCAAGACCGACGGCTTTACGTGCTATCAGAGGCACGGGGGTGAAACACCGCCAACTTCCCAACTCCGGGCTGTTATTGAGACTTACGATACAGAAAGACTCAATAACTAAACTTGGCCCGACCCGGGACTCGAACCCAGGACCTCCGAGTGTGCAGCCGTACATGCTAGCCACTACACCACCGAGGCAGAACGAATGAAGGAGAGGATGATTATAATCTATAGTAAATATTGATTTTTACAAGACAAATCAATTTGCTTAGATTTGCTCTTAAATTATGCAGATATTCTAAGGCTGTAACACTCAAAAGGCAGTAAAGATTACAAAAATGATATCGATGTTATAATCGATAGTAATTTCAGTCGCTATTCTAAACTCTAGACGAATCTTTAAATTACAATTAGTTACACATAACACACACTGAATTATAATTTAAATCGTATGTATTGTTTTTTTTAGATTTTAAAGGATATTTGTTTTACTTGGAAGTATTAAAAGCATTTTTATGTAATATCTAAATAGTGCAGAAACTGAAATTTTTGTTCCAAAACCGTTTAAAGGCCACAGTTAAAGTTTAATCTATTATTTCGCTACGTTTACTATAGTGAAGTGGCAGGGTGGCCATAATATGTAGGTACCTACTCAATTTATTAGTCGATAATATCGAATGTTCACTAAACATGTTGTTAATAAATAAGTGATTTTTAAATGAAGTATTAAATGTCTGTACATAAAATGTAAAATGTAAGATAATATTTAAATAATTTAATTAAATAACTATGTAGCATGTCCATGATTATGTCAAATAGAATCTACATATATAAATACACCAAATACATCATACTAAATAACATTTATATAAATAGGCAAATTAAAAAGGTGTTTCACGACGTGGAAACGCATGGCTTAACTTTATCTTTAAAGGGTGCAATGATGTAAATAAGTAATTATTAATAAATAAGCTATATTTAAGGAACATATGGGTACTTACATTAGATTTATAAAATATAGGTACTTATATATGAAACTTATCTTATTTTTCGTATGTATATTAAATTCAAATATCGGTGTCTCTATCTGTATATACCTACCCTATATAAAAATAGTAAAACGATACTTTATAAAATAAACAGGTTTTATTTATAATATGTTGTGTATTATTATCATTTAAATATTTCGAGAGCGACATATATTATTTTTAGAATCAAAAACATTGAAACGGAATGGCTAATTGATTTTAAAACGTCGCCTGGCATAATAGCCCGCCGCCTTCGCCTCAAGTTTACAACACAAAACAATAACGCGACTGCATCGAAATATCGGAACGGACACGAATTACCAATTAAATCCTTGCTTTGTTTCGAATTTAATACGACCTAATCTGAAATTTTACTGTATTAATAATTTTTATGACCGCCCGTGCAAAAAGCGCGGGAGCAAAAAACAAAATGGCTGTTAAAATGACATTTGACGCCGCACCGGCCGGCAAGGATAAAAAATAAAAAGCGCAGCGGCGAGTTGAGTCTGAAATAGCTAAATAATAATAAACAAATAATAGGAGGAATGAGGGAATCTAATTTTTGAAGTGAAAACTTCTATAGGCAGGTTTGGATGGGGAATAATTCATTATTCATGTAAGTCATCATCGACATGGTCACTGACGTGTTAACGCTAACACTCAGAGTGCCGATAGATGTCAAAACCAGATAAATACAAACAGTTTTAATTTACAAATTTTAATTGAAGATCAAACAATTAATTTGAATATCCAAAAATAACAACTATTTGTTTATAGTTTTATGTTTTCACTTCTGTCGGCAGTCCACATGACTGCTATTTTTAAATAATTTCTGAGATCTTAGTGGAAGTCACACTCACACGTCGGAAAAAACATCGATGAATATAGCGTTTGCATAGTTTATATAGATAGATACAATGAAATGATTAAAACTATTTCTGATTTTCATATTTTTCATATAAAAATTGCCAATAAGTACATAAAATATAGCAATGTCATAATTAAATTAAATAAAAAAAAGAACCATCTTGGAAATTATCACTCATCTTCATAGTCGTAAGTCCATTCATGTAAAGAGTGATGACAGTTGAAGTTAACCGCTGAGTTTGGGCGGGGGCGGGGGCGGAGGCGCCTCGGGTTACAGAGCGGCGTCCTGTGCTCTACGCCCATTGAAAGGTCAAGGGAAAAAATTAGAACCACTTCTAAGTTAACGTGACGTGATTAAATTTCTGTGTGTATGTACATTACAAATGATTTGTATATATTAATTAATATACCTCCCACGACCGCGG
This sequence comes from Brenthis hecate, assembly GCA_951806755.1. NCBI lineage: Eukaryota > Metazoa > Arthropoda > Insecta > Lepidoptera > Nymphalidae > Brenthis > Brenthis hecate. The sequence goes on from OX638254.1 coordinate 335,784, forward strand.
ACACGCCTGGCGTGTTAGTTAACAATAGATTTCTTAGAATTTTAATTAATTTCTTGGAAATTTACCTGGAGGTGTTAAGGTATTTATATTAATTCATTACAAATCTAGTCAGTGATATTATAAAGCGGTCGGTTTTTTCCTTGCTTGAACGCGCTAATGTGTGGAACTATAATAATAATAATAATATTTTAAGTAAAGCTAAGAAAAAATATTGTTTATGCAATTTTGCCACTCCCGTTCAAAGATTAAGGCTTAAATTAAAAAATAAACCAGTTTGACCTGAGCTTAAATAAATCAATTCCAGCAAGGAGACGTGTAAAAGTAGTAGATATTTGGGTATAAATATCACAAACAATATTCTAAAAAATCTTATGACATGATATAATGACGATACGATATTTTGAATCTCCGCATATTGTAGACAATTAATCTCATGGCAGTGGCAGTGCAGAATGCATGGGAGCGGCGGTCAGTCGACACTCAGGTTACAAAGTGCCGCCTGCGCCCACGCACACAATGTGACCGTCAAGGGTCCCTTAGTGTAGTCGATTGTCGTAAAAACTACTTATTATTATTTATACCTATCTAGTTCTTCTCAAAATAGATTATTTAATCATTTGATTTCATCTATACATATAATAAAATTGTAACTAAGCCGAATCTGTACACTAAAAATTTTTTGGAAAATCTTATTGAAATAGACATTATTATCGATACAGATGGCGAATCTAGTTTTTATAATTTTTGTCTGTCTGTATGTATGTCTGTCAGTCTGGAAACGCATCATGAGCAAACCACTGGACAGACTGATGAAATTTGGTATGATGATAGCTGATTATCCGGGTCAACATTTAGGATACTTTTTATCGTGGGAAAATATCATCATCTATATCATCTCTGAGAAATCTATTTTATATTCTAATGGAACGAAACCGAGTAGAGCGAGTATATTTTTTTTCAATAATTTCATTGTAAGTATGATTTTATTTCATTTTTTTTACATAATTTTATAATATAACGACAATGGTTATATGTAGATTTTGTTATTTATTTATAAACTTGTTTTACGCTTTTTACGCAAAGTGCTGCCATCTGTCGACAAATCAAATTTAACAAATTACAACTTCGATACAAACCTCACAGTATAATCTACTGCACACAAGATGTCACTATTATAGATAATGTGCCTTAAAATATAAACAAAAGTCTGACAAACATTTTAATTATTTCTTAATAAAAAAGTAATAGTAATATATAAAGTAAAATTAGAAGACGGATGTAGTTATCTATTAATGCGGTTAAAACAGTCAATAAACTCAAATAATCAACGCTAATACGCGAAACGTTTCGTATCAATTGAAAACAATATAGAGATAATGAAATTTGAAAGCCTTTTTGCGCGCGGCACTCTGCTGGTGTCGTGTGAACAACAGTTAAGGGACAGTCGACCAACAACGTGAACACACAGTATATTGTAGTAAAAGCGTACTACTTTGCTTGTATATTTTATTTTACTGTAAAACTAAAATCAAATTATTATAGAAGGACGATCATGTTAAATTGTCCGTAGCCTAAATTGGTTCATGGATTTGGATATATTTGTGATTAAAATCAACTTAAATCTGAAAGTGACATCCCACTAACAGTTGTAACGGTGTAACGGATATAAAAAATGATGACCGAAATGACAGCTTATATTCTATTATAAAAGATAAGAATTTTAATTATAAAGGCGGAAATAGCTTGCCTAATAAATTTATTTTTTCGTATGAACCAATTTCAATTATCATATACAATTAACAATACAATTCAATAAAAATAAATAAAATCTATTCAATTAATAATAGGTATATGTTTCGTTTTTATTTGTAAGAATTATTATTTATTTCATTGCAGTATGTTTTATCTATACATATAATAAAATTGTAACTAAGCCGAATCTGTACATTAAATATTTTTTTGGAAAATCTAATTGAAACAAACATTATTATCGATACAGAGGCCGAATCTACACTTTTTAGAATTTTTGTGTCTGTCTGTCTGTCTGTTACCGCATCACAGAAAAACCACTGAAGGGATTTTGATGAAATTTGATATGACGATAGTTGGTTATCCAGGTCAACATTTAGGATCGTTAAAATCTGTCCAGTGGTTTTCTTGTGATGCGTTCCTAGACAGACAAAAATTTTACAAACTATAGATTCGGCCTCTGTATCGATAATAATGATTATTTCAATAAGATTTTCCAAAAAAATTTAATGTACAGATTCGACTCAATTAGAATTTTATTATATGTAGGTATAGGTAATTGAAATTGTATTTTATTTAACACATAATATGTTTGCTTCTTGGAAAGTACAGAATTTTTAAAATAAAACACTAAAATTCTAGAACCCATTCTGTATTGATATGGTTAAAAGTTAAACCATGTGTGTAGAAATTAAAATACATATATATATACATATATAGTTTTATATAAAGCACATGTATCTACCTAGTTTTTATACGAAATAAAATTTTAAACCGGCTTCGTAGTCGCTATGCCGACATAAAGGGTAAATTAAAAAAGTTAATAAAAACCTGAAATGCGATGCAAAGTAGCGTCAATACAATCAAATTGCCAATTTTAAAGTCTATACTGTTGCCATAATAACTACTTTGTTAGAAACATCTTGTTATCCGTAGTCTATACGTTTAGTACGTCCTATCTATAAAACGGTATCTTTTTCCATTGCCTAAAGTGAAAGAAAAAAACGAAAATTTGCTAAAATTATAGATTCCGTTAGTTATAATTGAACTATTAACACGTGAGTAGTTAGTAGAGAGCAAAAATATCTAGAGCTGAAAATAAAATGGGCCTATGATTTTATTTAAACCATTATCTATGCATATAATACTCGTAAAATTGTAACTAAGCCGAATTTGTACATTAATTTTTTTTTGGAAGATTTTATTAAAATAGACCTTATTATCGATATGGAGGCCGAATCTATAGTTCTTAGAATATTTGTCTGTCTGTCTGTCTGTGACCGCATCACGGAAACTATACTTTTTCCCACTAACCACTATGTTTGTTTGTTTTAACTACTGAAAGGATTTTGATGAAAAATTGGTAAGATAATAGTTGGTTATCCGGATCAACATATAGGATACTTTTTCTGCGGGAACATATCTCATCTTTGAGAAATCTATACTAATACGTCTATATAATAAAAAGACATATAACCACTAACGAATGTACTATCAAAATCTTTTTCATAGGCTCCAAGGTACATATGTACATCTAAAGCAAATATTCAGCATAACATAATATGAATTGTATATTATACATAGAGCTGTACTATGTACAGTAGAGTCATTCTTTTATATATTCGAGTATACTTTTTAATCCACATTCATTTACCATACATATGTCATAAACCATTCATGGATTAGATGTCATATTCCCCTTAAGTGTCTTGCACACGGTCCCAATGCTTGCTTATTATCAATTATTATCATCGATAGCACAATCACAGAGGAGCGTGTTGTCGCGACGCGCGCCCGATAATCTTCAAAAAGTCTTGTAATAAAAATTTAACGAGATTGTATTATTTTAAGGTATCTACCTTCTCTGGAGTGAGAGGAGAGCATCTGAGTCTTTTCTCCAAAAAACTTTAAAAAAAATTGATAGTACGATGCGTCGATTTCATACAGAAGTAAAAGTCACCTCCAAAGGCCCAAAGACTCGATAGAATTCCAGCCAACATATAATATGTACTTGGTAATAATCTGTAATCATACAGTATTCACTATCCACTCAGCGATGGGGATTAATATTATTAATTTATATATATGGGGCATTTCATGTGAATTTTTATAGAAAATTTACTGTTTTTTTCTTGATTTCTTAATCGGACTCCAGAATTATTTTTCTAGTGTTAAACCGGAAGTAAATATTTTAAATAAAACTTTTAATAACTTCAACCATTTTAATTTTCTTTTTTTTTTACTGAAAAAGTAAGCTTAATATATATATATATATATTATATATATATATATATATATATATATATATATATATATATATATATATATATATATATATATATATGTATATATATATATATATATATATATATATATATATATATATATATATATATATATATATATGTATACATTTTATCATAAGAATTATAGAAAGAGATCTTAATTAGTTTAGGAGATAAATCAATTAGAGTACGTACATGTCGTACTGAGCGAGGTACTCGCACCTGGCGCTTGTTAAAGCCGGCTGGTTGATGTGAAGACATTAAAACGTTCATTATATTTCAATAATATTGATTATGCATTATTTCCCTACCTATTGGTGTCATTATAGGGTTACTTAATATCTTAATTTAAACTAAAATGCATTATTTTGAACAAAAATATGTGTAGACAGCAAGATTAAAAGAAAACATCCTTTATCGTGATATTTTCCCATATTGTGAAAACGAGAACTTTGTATTATTATAATGCATAGCAAATAACTTTACAACAAAATTGATAATAGGGGAGCCCAAAAGGGAATTTTGTGCGTTACTCGAGCACGTCGGAAAATCATATGGAAGAAAGCTTGCACCCTGTAATGCACCTCAACCATATATGAACCCTTAATATAGGGGAGTGCGTTGAGAGCAGCCCGTCAGATTAGTAAAAAAAATAGATCCTCAGAAAAACTCGAGCGCGTCAGATTAAGACGAGATAAGTTAAGTACATACAGAAAAGTGTATTTTTAAATAATCTAACAATTTGAGCGTTGCATAAGGAAATTGACGAGTCACAAAGTTGTTAAAAAAACGTCACATATAAATACTCGAGCGCGATTGATATATATTTTATTTTAAAGGAAATCTATCAGGATTACGAAAAACATATAATCTGACGATATTTATAGGGCGATGTAGCTAAAACCATCAATAAAGGATGAAGCGTACAAATGCTGAGAACTGTGTATTTCTCACTCCGCGCCTCTCTTTCCTTCTCACTCTTTCTCTATCTTTCACTCTCTCACACCGTCCCCACACTACTGTCTGCCGCCGTGATGCCATCTCAGCTGATCACAATAACGTGTTCGTTTTTAAAGATGTAAACCATCTTATTAATACCGATTTTTCTCAAGATTAGGTAATATTAATATATTCGTCTGGCAATATTATTATATTGTAACCAATACATACTGTACTTCAATAATAGTGAAATTTATCTCAGGTGTGTCACTTACTATTGTATTCCTGTTTAATATTAATATTATTTTTGTTTACATCCAGTAATAAAAAATAACAAAACAGAAACAATTTTTTTTTCAAATTGTCAGATTAACAATATCCCCCCATATAATTGTCAGATTATCATTTGAACCGTCTGTATAAAAATCTGACACGCTCGAATATTTTTTTTCTATCCCTTTTTACGACCACCCCCTACTAGTTAATCGCCAGATTAATATCTCTCGGTTATCAGAAAGGCAAAGCGCGTATACACTAAGAATGTCTGACGCGCTCGAGTATTTCCATGTGACTGCTTTATTTTACATTTTTGAAAATTTGTGCACATTACCAGACATCCAGGTATAAACATGTAAATTGAAGAAGTTAATTACCTACTTTAATTACCTACTCGTGTATCGTTTTTCGGAACGAACCAAGTATCAAAATGTAGATAACTATATAACAAACTAGCATTGCCCACGGCTCCGCTCGCGTTCAGACTACCAAAAACCAAATTCTTAGGTTCTACATATTAGTTTACTCTTACACTGCAGTTTTTGTATGTTTTCTCAGAAATGAGATATTTTCTCGTGGTAAAAAGTATCCTATATGTTGACCCGGATAACCAGCTATCATCATACCAAATTTCATCAAAATCCCTCCAGTGGTTTTTCCGTGATGCGGTAACAGACAGACAGAAAGACAGACAGACAGACAAAAATTCTAAAAACTATAGATTCGGCCTCTGTATCGATAATAATGTCTATTTCAATAAGATTTTCCAAAAACTATTTAATGTACAGATTCGGCTTAGTTACAATTTTATTATATGTATAGATTTAATGACATAGGGTTGTCACACCAAAACATCTCCAGACTAGAGGTTTTTAGTAAAACATAGCCTGGAGCAAATTTTTGGTGACTATCCTCTTTGGTTGTGTATAAATACGGATATTACGCGTGGCTTTTTGATTTATGGCAGTTTTCAGCGCTCGTGGTAACAGATATCTACTGTTTGTTGAATCATAGGTATGATTTCTGCTATTAAATATTAGAACTATCTACTTTGCAAAGTATAGAGTTCCAACCTACAGGATAGAGGCGGACATCTTGATATCGGTAGAGTGTAGTGTGGCGTCAATATTATATTAGACCCCCACCCTCGATATCTATTCCCCTATATACTTTCTATCCCACCCTCGAAGAAAGCTTGGGTAATCACGAGTGAATTATATCATATGGGTAGGACAATAGATACAGTTCATCTAATTTCCCAAATATTTCAACGTAATGAGAATGAGCATTGATAGATTTTCTCTGCACTAAATAAATGGTTTAACATCATATATCTTCTCCATAGCACAGACAACTTACGCACATATATTTATAAGCCAGGCTAGAATGTTAAGTTCAAATAAATATGTTATTTTCCCCAAAAGTAATGGAAAAACTTATGGCATAGTTTTTATAAAATTGTACTATTTACATACATTTAAAACATTAAAGAACAGTAACTGTTTGAAAGTCACATTCTTCAAACTGATGAGTACCTAATCCGCATCTGTTCCCCAGCTACAATATCAATTACATATTTATTATATACGTAGTATGTGTTCTTTTTTATTGACTTTTAATTTTATATATATATATATATATATATATATATATATATATATATATATATATATATATATATATATATATATATATATATATATATATATAATAAAATTCTTACTGAGTCGAATCTTTACATTAAATATTTTTTAATCTTATTGAAATAGTCGTTATTGCCGATACAGAGGCCGAATCAATAGTTTTTAGAATTTTTGTCTGTCTGTCTGACTGGAAGCGCATCACGAGAAAACCACTGGACGAATTTTGATTAGTATGATGATAGCTGGTTATCCGGGTCAACATATAGAATACTTATTACTGTGGGAGAATATCTAATCCCTGAGAAATCTATACTAAACGTTAAATATAAATATATAGTAGATACTTATAATGGAATAGTGCCTGTATGTCAAATAAAACTAAGCAACGAACCCACGCAGGGACAACGCTCAGCGGGAAAACCGAGTGTAGCAATTACTACATAAGTAATTGGGATCTTCTATCAAGAAACAAAAGACGAAAACCGCTAGTGTAATGACATTGAGACGGCATATTTTAGAGTGGACAAATCAAATCAATCAAATAAAAATATTTTATTCAGCATTAAATTATTACAATTTTTACTGAACGTCATGAGTCTACTACCAGTTCGGAAAGAAGAAGCCTCAGATCTGAGAAGAACTGGCGAAAGAAACTCAGCGGGACTAATATTGACATTTTATCTTTTTTTAAAGTAAAATTATAATTTACAATATTTCTATCAAGTTGAAGTAGCCTGGAGGCGATCATTTCATTCCCAAGGTGTGCCATCTTCTATAAAATCATTTATTGTATAATAGCCTTTAGCACACAAACGTTCTTTAACATTTTCTTTGAATTTGGCGATAGAAACCTTTTGAACATTTTCTGGGATCCTGTTGTACAAGCGTATAATACATTGTCCATAAAAAAATTACTAACTCCCATACTACTGTCGTACAACAGAAGTGGACTCTCGACCTTGACCAAATACATATTACCATATTGTAAAGCTATTTAATATATCAGTAAAGACATAGTTGTTTATAACTTATCTATATCCCATAGTTTGAATATTTACGATAAGAAACAACCCTACATCTGTCTCAGATAGTGTACTACTGTGCGGCTTCTCGCTACTGTTATCTTAATGCATTGAGATTTGATAAACGACTGGTTACATCGATAGGTATTGATTTTATTTCTTACAAGATTTTACCTATATTTGGTTGCTTTTTTGTGATGATAGAGAGAGAGAGAGAGAGAGAGAGAGAGAGAGAGAGAGAGAGAGAGAGAGAGAGAGAGAGAGAGAGAGAGATAATATTGTTACAACCAGTATCATATCATGATAAAATTATCTAGTAAAAATCTTATAAAAAGTATTACGTTTCCATGATCATTCCCATAGCGCGTCCCTTTTTGGGGTCGGCATTCCTGACATTTGATCGCCACTTGTTGCTATCTTGAATCAATAAATCTTGATTTCTTTGGAGGTGGTTCTAACTTCTAATTCAAGTAGTTAAATATAAATTAACATATTATACGTCTCTTATATCAAAATAATAGCATTCGTAATTTTTTTTGCATAACCATGGTTCTGTTTTTTAAACTTAAATGGTTCATTTTCCTTAAATGTAAACATCACGAAAAGCTATAGGTATATGAGAATTATAGTCGATTAACCACTATAAAACATGACATTTGATGAATGCATTTATGGTAACCTTTTGGGCGACGTTAGTCATCCAAGTCAACCATAGTTACTGAAGCCAGGTCCACTCTACACTCACCATATCCATTCCATAGGCCCTCACTAAACAGTTATAATTATAATAAATCAAGTTCATCTAGTCCAAATAATGAATAAAAATGGTTGAAAAGTTTCCTGCAAGAGAAATAATACACATAAAGGTTATGTATTAAGACCTGGTAGGATATACGTATTGTTATATAATATATATATAATGTAGGATGAAGACCCGAAACTAGATGGAAAGATGTAGTGTCAAAGGACATGAAGAAGTGCAGGCTTTCCAAAGACGATGTCTCCGATAGAGCGAAGTGGAGAAGAAAAATAAGGAAAGCTGACCCCACCACCATATGGGATACATAATATACCTATATATATGTATATATATATATATATATATATATATATATATATATATATATATATATATATATTTATATATATATAATATAGGATGCAATTTACCTGTAGAGGCAAAACTGCGCTGACTTGTCATCTTATGACGCAACTTTGACTTTTGGTCGTCCATTAAATATAGCTACAATTACAGCAATAGGTAAGTAGTAGTAAAACTGCTTATTTTAACTTTAAAAAAAATGCAAAAACCCAAGGTTTCTACGTACAAATTTAAATTTGTAATAATCTATTTGTTAATAGAGTCAGCATTGATAAATAAATTATAATGCCTAGACTGATCGATAAATGGGTTATTTTTTTTTTATTTTTGCAATTCCAGTCACGAGTCGCGTACGTTTGAAGAATTCAATGCAAAATGTTACGCGTGAGTTATTTAATATCTTTTTTGGTTCGTTGTGATGAACCTGCAGTTGTAGTTCAAAATAGATTTTTTTTTAATACTAATAATACAAAAATGTTTATGAGTTAAAGATAACGTAAGAGATATACTTTCAAATGAGCAGTACAGTTATTATTTTAATACAATCATCGTGTCTTACTATTATATTTGTATTCAGCCCTTTTTTAACGTCCCACTACTGGACACGGGCCTCCGTTCAATACGACGGGGATCAGGCCATAGTCCACCACGCTGACCAAGTGCGGGTTGGCGGACTTCACTTGTCTTTTCAAAACTTACTAGGTTCTCTCAAACATGCAGGTTTCGTCACGATGTTTTCCTTCACCGTTAAGACAAATGGTAATCATGTTGGAAATGATTCGCACATAAAAATATCAGAGGTGCGAGACCCGGGATTTGAACTCACTACCACTGCCTATTATATTTATTTTAGTATTATTGACAAAGACAAAAGAAGTACTTCGACTCAGCGATTCAACATAGAGCCCCGGGCAAAGATATTTTCTCCGTTCACCTCGTATAAAAAGGACGAAGAATGCCATGAATGAATTTTAGTCGAAATATAAATATTAGATAAAATTTAAATAAAATGTAAAGAGATAACAATTTTCGATAGGTATATTTATTTATTTTTCATAGAAAATGGAAACCCTTGAACGCTTGTGGCTATTGAGAACATTCAATATGACCGCACACTGATGACACAATTTGATATTATTGTTTATTTTATTTTTTAATATCTAAATAATGTGACCTATAATAATACAGGGAAATTAGTTGGGAATTATGTAGTCAGGTATGTATATATATAAATTAGTTGCCTCGGTGGTGTAGTGGGTAGCATGTACGGCCGCACATCCGGAGGTCCTGAGTTCGAGTCCTGGGTCGGGCCAAGTTTAGTTATTGAATCTTTCTGTTTAGTAAGCCTCAGTAACAGCGAGGAGTTGGGAAGTTGGCGGTGTTTCACCCTCGTGCCTCGGAGAGCACATATAGCCGTCGGTCCTGCGCCTTAACTCTGACTGGTTGTGTGGAATACTCGTCCCACCGGATTATAAGAATGACAGGAATACAGCAAACATCTCCCGCGCAGTTGGATAGGAGGTCTTAGGTCGGGAGAACATTATGTATATAAATATTATTACGTTAGAGATCATCTCGAAAGCGATTGGTTAAAGACAATAGCTTAGCCGATTTTAATGACATATTTTACAATAACGATACGGTTTTTTGCGAATAACGATATTTATTCGCAAAAATACAGTTTATGCTACATTGGCAACCAATATAGGTAAAATTGAGAACTTTATTTCAAAAAAAATATTTTATAATTTTACTTGGCATCGTTATCCTGGTCACTCCGTATTTCACTCTCCATGCACGCGCATTTAGTATCTACAAAGTGCCAAGCAAAGTTAGAAAATCAAGCTGACGTTGGAATAACTCAGAGATTCAGTGCTTAACAAGCTTTATCTACGTTAATCTCTGTGTATTCAGCCCTTTTTTTAACGTCCCACTGCTGGGCACGGGCCTCCCTTTAATACGAGGGGGATCAGGCCATAGTCCACCACGCTGGCCAAGTGCGGGTTGGCGGACTTCACATGTCTTTCGAAAACTTGCTAAGTTCTCTCAGATATGCAGGTTTCCTCGCGATGTTTTCCTTCACCGCTAAGACAAGTAGTAACCATGTTGGAAATGATTAGCACATGACAATATCAGAGGTGCGAGACCTGGGATTTGAAATCGCTTCACTCGGTTTCCCAAGTGAGCGCGTTACCACTGGGCTACCACTGCCTAATATCTGTATTTTTTTTAATTTAAGACATTGATGTACAAAACCAAGATACACAGTCAGCATCTCAAAAGTATCCTCAAAAAAAAGAGCTGTTTTCAAACACCCTCAAATTGCGTGAGCTACAAAGCGGACGTAGATGTATTCAATTTTAAAGTGTTCGTTACAAAGACGAAAAATGTTTTTAAAGTTTCTAAATGTAATATTTTCTAGGTTTGTTAAGCTGAACACGAAATGTTAGCTGAGTCATCATGGGATTATCAATCATACATAGGATTTTCTAACTAAATAATTACTAATCAATGGCTAAAATACCGATTTTATTGATCTATCTATTTTCCCAAAGAAAAAGTTACTGCTATCTGGACGATAAGATAGCAGTAAACTCACGGAATCGACAACAATTAAATCGAGTTATACATCAGAATTTGTTGCTAATTTGTTGCTGAAATATATGCAAGAAAATTTGAAAAAAAATGCCATATTTTATCATAGATCTGGCGAACTTGCAGCTTTTTAACAAGACGATAGCATTGATTTTGATACTTGTCGCATATGACATCAAAACCCCCAGTGAGTCAGCAACAAACTAAACACAAAAAATCTGCCAGTGTCCATACTATCTTAACACGCAGTTTTTATTGATAAGATTTTTATCGATGTCGTGGATTTTGTTGCTGTTGTGTAAAACGCATGTCTTGTCTAAACGTAGATCTGTCGGGTCACATCATCATCATCGAACAACATGTTTATTGTACACGGAAACTCTTAGCAAGATTTGTGAATAATACAACCTAAAGTAAGTCAGCACAATCTTTTGACCGCCATTGATGCAATGATCCTAATTGTCCGATAGCTTTATCTGATCATTACATGCATAATTAAATTCGAGATAGGTGTGAGTTATAAATTCTAGTTCAAAATCAATTTTGCTTTACACCTTTCATTGGTCTTACAGCGCGTACAGTGTCGCTGTGTAGCGTGGTGATAATTTTCATTTAATCGGTGAGTTTTATAAATCTTTATTGCATACTAAAATATTATATAAAAATTACATATTATTAATAGTAATATAAATCAATCCTTGGACGTGAGACGGAATGTTTTATATATATATATATATATATATATATATATATATATATATATATATATATATATATATATATATATATATATATATATATATATATATATAGTGTGGGTCTGTTTAGCGCCAGAAGTAGTCATTTTATACTAGAGAAAATATTTATACATATTAATATAATCTGAATCTAATATAATATAATATGATTGAATTATTGATAAATTCTTAACAATACGTAATATGAGTAACTTAATATAATAATAACATATTAATAAATAAAAACTTCACAAAAAAAAATTTTACGCATAATTATGTACAAGACATAAATACTTTGAGCAAATTATAGCATTAAATAACTAATGCTCATCTGTACCTTAGGCATAATAAATATTATTAGCATTATTAGTATAATTTTTTAAATCGTATCACATAACTAATATTTATTAAACAAAGTATTAACTGTTTATAGCTGTCCTGATATTTCAACTAAAACCCACTCGAGCCGGCAAAATTATCTATTATCTATACAATACATATAATAAAACTCTAACTGAGTCCAATCTGTACATTAAATATTTTTTGGAAAATATTATATCGAATTTGCCTTTATTATCTAGTCTATAGAGGCCGAATCAATAGTTTTAAAAATGTTTGTCTGTCTGTCTGTCTATCTGTCTGGGAATGCATCACGGGAAAACCACTGGACAGATTTTGATGAAATTTAGTATGATGATAGCTGGTTATCCGGGTCAACATATAGGATACTTTTTACTGCGGGAAAATATCTCATTTCTGAGAAATCTATACTTACTAAACGTTAAAACGTAACTCGGGACGAACATGAGCGGACCGGAGGGTGAGTCGCCAGTGTTACAATAATAATTGATATTTTGATTTTTTTATAATGAAGCCTTCTAAATCAAGATGTTATGATAAGTTGTATAATAATTAGTCTTTATTTAGAACTTACCTCTTCATCTAAGTTACATCACTTCCTAGTCATATGGATAAATGTTTTGGCATGCAGTGCGCGTGCGCATGCTCCGCTTTGATGTCATAGTGATGACCTTTAAAAATATAGTATCGACGATTTTACTAAATGTTACTGCTATTTTTTTGAAATTATTAATATTTATTTCCATAGGAATTTTGTCGATATACCAAATCGTACATTTATATAGTGAGATCATTTAAAAAATGAGACAATTATGAAGTTATCTTTCAAAACACGTACTCCTATAATTAAAGGTTTTAATTATTAAAAGGGGAAGCGCAGCTTCAAAAAAAATCTATAGTATACATTGAATAATCATGAATATAATATATATCTATTTGAGTAAATCGGTCATGTTTTACCCTAATATCGGTTAGTATGCTCAATTGAGATGTACTTATAAAAAAATCCTGATTTACTTATTTTATTTCCTTTGTATATATATACAATAAACAAACTATACATCCCTATAAAAGTGTGTGAATATGACCGAATTTTAATTGATTATCGATATGTAGGGATGTGCCTTAACGTTTACTTTCAAAATCCATAAAACCTGTGACCGATAACATTCCACTAGTTTTATTGCCTTCAGAATATTAAATTCAACTATTCTTTTAAAACAAATGCGTTCACATTCTTCAGTGACATGTAAGGTACTTTTCACATGAGTCAATTCTTGTAAATGCTAGCAATACCATCTATTTTTGGGTGTTTTATAAAGATTTTTTTAGATTTTCAAAACTTATTTATTAAAAAATAACGATATACGTTGTCTATGTACGAGTAACTTATTTATTTTTAATTAATTTATTAATAATAATATAATACGTCAGTGGTCACCTACCTAGAGGATAAATATGAGTGCAACTACGAGTACTTCTAGTTGAAAAAGTATTAAGAATAGTGTTGCAACGACAACAATAGTTAAATAAATAATAATGAAATTAGAGTTATGTAGTGTACATTTTTATACTGTTCAAGAGCTTAGTACACGTTGTTATTTGCTTAGATTGATTTACGATACTTAGTTCTTTTGTTAGTGTAGAAATATACATATATTATGAGATACGAGTGAAAATTCCAAACGGGCAGAGACAAGACTCCACAATCACAATCGATAACGTTAATAGAAAACTAATTGCATTGAGCATGATATATCTAAGCGTTATGTGAAATGGTCATAATATGCCATTTCTATGATATTTCTCTCCCTCGTATTAAAGGTAGGTTCAACGGAGGAGATAATTTCCAGCAGTGGAACGTTAAAAAGAGCTGAATAAAATATATTTTTTTACTTTTCTATTTACGTAAACATTTCTAGAACCAGAAATTAACAAAGTCACTATAATTTGCTCGTGCAGGGATTTGAACCGGCGATTTCCGTCACAGCAGAGAGCGTCGTGTGTACTATATGTATATGTATATTTACTATATAGTGTTATCGCGCCGCAACAATTGTCTGTGATAAGAGCACGAAATTACTTAGACTGGTTAGTTTTGTTCTGAATTATATCAACACCGTATAGTAAATATAGTATTGCTGAAGATAACCTGTTTCCTCTCTGTACACTGTATCGAGTAGTTGTAGAAGTGTCATGCGCGCAAATTATTATTATAAATATAAATAAATAAAAATATGTTGGGACATTAACACGTAGCACCATCTAGTTCCATGGTAAGCTACGAGGCTCGTGTTATAGATACCAGATAGTTAATACACTATACATATATATATATATATAATATATATATATATATATATATATATATATATATATATATATATATATATATATATATATATATATATATGTAACTTTAAATACATACATATTATAAACGCAAGACTGTTTAAATTATAATTACTTACTTACTTATATAAACAAAAAATATAATAACTTGGAGCTTATGATCATGACCATCAAAGAAAATAATAATGACACTTTTTCAATACAAAGCTAAGTCTCTTATGAGGGATTCGCTCTCTTAACGTGGGTTTACATGCTAAACTTATATTTTTCACTTCGAAAAATTTCCTCTTGCAGGCATCGAACCTATGACCTTTATACTTATAACTATAAAAACATTTCTATTTTGTTTTTTAAATTTAGCGATTATCGACCACGCATAATATATTAATCTACATTTAGTTTTAGTTTTTTTACTCTGGGATTCCCTCCGCTAAAAAAATTAGACTTAGGTATGTTTTTACTTGATATTTGTAATAATAATATATTCTTTATTGTACACCAAAAATAAATAAAAAAAAAACAACACAAAGAAAAGATGCACAGCAGGCGGCTAAAAAGTAAAAAGAAATCCTCCTATTTTCCAAGTGTTAGATTAAACAGAGAAAAACATAATATGCATTTGGTGATGATGATTGATTTGTTATATTTAAAACATATTCAAATACAAATTTATAAGTCTTTATCACAAAATGTTTTTGATAAGCCATGTTTTATTTATTCTACAGTTATCTGATGTAGTTTATAAGTAAAATTACGAGTACCTATCCATCAATTTATTTACTTACTAGCGACTCCCTCTCGCTTCGCTTGGGTTCGTCTCTAGATACGTTTTAATAATAATACGTTTACAATGTACGTACTCAGGTTTTTTTTTATTAGAAATGGGCTTACTCTTGACCTTCATGTTTGCTCGAAAGCATAGATAAGGTCTACGATCTAGCGAGTTTGCCCAGAAAAACTAAAACAGGTATGGAAAAGTAGGTAAGTATTATAAAATAAAATAAAAAATATATCCCTCTTGAGAAATTATTGATTCCCCATTCAATCTTCCACCACCCTTTTCACACCCTTATATATGATACGTATGAAAACTATCCTATGTTATTCGCAGGGTCTCAAACTATTTCCATACCTAATTTCATCTAAATCGGTTCAGCGGTTAAGCGTGAAAAGATGACGGACAGACAGAGACACAGAAATTAGTTTTATTATAGGTATAGATAAGGATAGGTATTGCGAGTGTATCATATACTTTTGGCTCAGTTGGTAATGACCCTACTTGCTGCGCCAGTGGTCGCGGGTTCGAGTCCCGCTGGGGGCATTCATTTGTGTGATGAGCACGAATGTTTGTACACCAGTCATGGATGTTTATATTTATAATATGTATGTATTTAAAAAAAAAAGTTATATATGTATAATGTATTAACTATCTGGTATCCATAACACAAGCCTCGTAGCTTACCATGGAACTGGATGATGCTGTGTGTTAATGTCCTGACATATTTATTTATATTTATTTATATACTATTGCAGATTATTCTGTTGGCCTTTTCAAGACCTACAATATTACTAAGGAGATTTTGATAAAATTTGGTATGATGATATGTGGTTATCCGGGTCAACGTATAGGATATTTTTTACTACGGAAAAATACTCATCTCTGAGAAATCTACACTAAACGTTATTAACGTCACTAGGGATGAACGCGAGCGGAGCGAGTGTGAGTCTCGCTAGTTACAATATATAAATACTTTTATCGTAATATAGAAAAAAATAAAATAAATAACTATCGATTTTTAAAAGGGAAACAAGCATCATTTGCGATTTATAGATAATATTTTGACTTCAAAAATATTTCTAAAATAATATTGAAAATTATACATTCGATAAAATTTCTTTTTAAAGTTATTCTTTTGAACACCATCTTTTATATTTTGGTACTTACAATGCAATATGTGATGTACGTATTAGTTTCTTTACTTTGCTTCTTATTACATTTTTAATCGCTCTTTGAAAATGACGTGCACGCAACGTGCAGTTATTGACTTTAAAAATGACAATCTATCCTTAAATCTATCCTTGGATGGATTTTAATGTATCTAATGCTTCATTGAACGTTATCTTCGTTTACGACTTAGCCAATACATATAAAAAATTTCGCTAATGTCGATGCCATGTCTAATGTACACTTAGTATATGACGTAATCAACACTCATAATCGAACGCAAAACAGCTGAGTAGTGAGTACCGAACTACCGAAGCACTCCCGCGCGCGTCGCCGCCGAGACATCACGTTCGCGCCATTTTTGACATTGACACTTGTTTTGACAGTTTCCACGATCTTTATTACGTGCCAGTGTTGACAAAATTATTAAAATAAAGTTGTTAACTTTTTGTAATATTTTTGTGAGTGACAGAAATTAATTCGGTGAGTGATTATTTTTTTAATTGACTATATTAAAAAGAAAATATATTAAAGGATCTGTATAGTAAATAATAAATACATAATTATACAATATTATGTAAAAAAATATTAGGAAAAATAATTAAAAGAAATACGTAAGGTGGCTGTTTGTATTTACTATTGGTTGAGTTCTTTAGTGTCCTTGCGAAATAATATGGAGTTATTATTTTAATGTTTGCTTTTACGATCGCGTCTATTATTTTGACTTGCAACCATTGTTTGCTACTGTTGATATGAAATTTACATGGTCTCATAAAAAGAAATATTAAATTAATTTGTAAATTTATCTTTGTAGTAAATTATATTAGGTTTGAAGAAATGTTACATTTTACTTATACAATATACACTTTATATTTGTATTAATTATTTATTTTTAATGAGGTGATTAAATCAAAATGCATAAAACAAGTTAAACAAACAAAACATATGAATAGAACAATACTTACGTAAATTTTCGTAAGCGCATGCGCACATGACCTTTGTTGAATAACTCTGGCATGTAACATCGTACCTATTAAAATTATAAAGATATATGTATTTGAATAGTCTTATTTGGCCTAAATTTCCTATTTTAGTTGTAAGTAAGAAGTCTATTTCTAAATATAAATAATAAAATCATAACAGAGCCCGACGTAGTGTTGAAATCTGTACTGATTTTTCGGAAGCCTTAAGAAGAGTTTTCAGTATTTTGTGACTGCTTATACTCTATTCAACTGAAAACAACAATAAAGATTGCTATAAGATTTTTAATCAATCCATTTTTAAAATGCCAGGTCTAGCTTAGATTCATTTCATTGGTTGTGAACGTGGTATAATCAAAAATAATATATGTAACTAAATATTGTTTATCATCTTAAGTTAAACAAGAGTTGCAGATTGCTATACATGCAAGCAATATAAAATATCACCAGATCAAGAAATCATATTTTAACTGCTCTAACCTTGAAATAAATATAATTAAAAATCGTCTACCTTTTACTAACTATCTATATTTTAAAACTATCTTTTCGGATTTTTTCGCGGATTTAATTTGATTTTTAACCGACTTCCAAAAAGGATAAGGTTCCCAATTCGTCGGAATCTTTTTTTAGTTCCCGACATTTCCAATGCATTACAGCAAGTATGGTCACAGGAGATACTAAGGTACAGCCTACAATATTTTAAGATATGAATAGCTAATAGGTAAATATGTATTTTACGTATCGAAATATATTAGATTTGCTTTGCATCGGCTGGCACCGACTTCGAAAATATCTGATTAGGTATCTGTTCTAAATGAAAACCTCAGTTTAGTTATTTTTTACATTTTAGTGCCTGGAAGTCGGTTTCTATTTTTTTTAAGCGTTTTATATCAAATATACGGAACCTTAAAAATACCACAAACGGATACTACATAAATATAATTATCTTTTAAACAAAAAGATATAATTCTGCGGTTGTTTTTAATAATAATTTTAGAGTACTAAAAATGGGTTTTCCAAGCAAAGTGCGGTTACACAATATATATAACACTGCGTAACATACGAGCTTGACTTTGCATGTTGCGAGATCATCAAAAGTAGGTTATGATAATATAACTTAAATGAATAATATTTAAGTATTTAATAAACCAATATTGTACATATGTACGACTACAAATCTGTGGGTCCTGGGTTCGAATCCCGGGTCGGGCCAAATTTAGTTATTAAGTCTTTCTATAAAAAAAATCCAGTAACAGCCCGGAGATGGGATGTTGGTGGTGTTTCACCTCCGAGCCTGCGTTGGGAACACTTTAAAGCCTAAGGTTAGTTCTGCACCTGATCTCTCACTGGTCGCGTCGAATTGTTGTCCCACCGGAGTTTGAGAGTAATAGGAACAGAGAGTACTTTTTTCTGTGCGAATTGCTAATATCTATTAAGCATGTTTAAGCGAAGTATTTTTTTTTAAAAAAAGGACATTTCTAAAAATTTAAGGCACAACAAACAGTTAGTCAGAGTTACTTTTGCAGTTAAAATATTAATTGTATGACTATAAATTCGAAGTTTAATAAGAATATGAAAAATTGCCACTACGAGAAATAGGTTTATAAAAAGTAATTCTCGATGCGACCTTTTACGGTATTTCGCTTTGGTGCTAAATTTTTCTTATCAAATACATTCGATAGTGTGCGAGTTCTGTTACTATCAACAAAGCGCAATTCATATGATACATATGTACATAGCTGCGATTTAGTAATAGGTAACTAGTGGAAACCAAAAACAAATCTATCCCACGGGAACCGTACATTTTTGCGAGATAAAAAGTAGTCTATGTGTTATACTGATGTATGAGCTATATTATTTTATCGATTTTTTCAATTTTCGACGATTGTAAATATTTTGTAACCTACTCGAAACACCGCGTCTTCTAAAATTAAGAGCAACCGTACTGTATCTGTCTGTGAATCATTTATTCACGACGAAAACGTATTATATTAGATGATTATTATCTAGATATATTTAATAATATGATTACAGTTGATTTAATATGTAATAACATATGTACAAAACAAATAAGTTATAGGTATAAATGAAATGAAAAAGATGAAATTTTCCACGGACAGCAACACATACATATAATTTAATGTGTAACGATAGACAGAGTGAGCTAACGGATATTATTCAACTGTCTACTGTCTGTGGGTCTATCCGCTTATTGTATGACCCTTCCTTTACAATTATTTCAAAACAACATTTCAAAATTAAATGTAGCTAAAGTACTAAACTACTAAACGTTTACCATCATGGCATCCTCACACTAGATAGATATAAAATTATTCTATTATCGCATCATTTGACACAGAGACTTACATATCTTGAAATCGATACGATGTTTAAAGTAAATTAAAATGGATTTCGAAAAAAGTTAGTTCTTAATTAGGTATATGATTAATTCTCTTTTATTAAATTATCGTCGATATGGACTCAAATGTGCGACGATACAGACGAATTTATACTGTAAAAAGTAAAAACTTGTTTTGGAACTCATTTCATAGTAAACATAACAAACAATATATATATATATATATATATATATATATATATATATATATATATATATATATATATATATATATATATATATATATATATATATATATATATATATATATATTGCATAGCTATTATCTTAACAGCAAATTAGTACATGCTTTTCAAAAAATCACGTACGTTTGACTTTGTGACTGCGCTATGGCGTTTTCAAACGCTACAAGATAGTTGATAAAATGTCTACCTACAAATATAATAAAATTAATAAAACACATGAATAATGCTAATAAAATGTTTACTTTTAGATAATGATATTGTGTATTTTCTTAATATATATATATATATATATATATATATATATATATATATATATATATATATATATATATATATATATATGTGTGTGTGTGTGTGTGTGTGTGTGTGTGTGTGTGTGTGTGTGTGTGTGAGTGTGTTTGAGTAGCGTTAGAACACAACTAATTTTAAGTTTCTTGAGTATGCATATTTCCAAATTAATAAAAACTTTACTTTTTCCTTCTATAGAGCTTCTGCTTTATATCTTATTTATACTTATTCTAAGTCATATTTCTCGATGAATTGGAAAATAGATAATGAATGTTTTCCGCAAATCACACGTTACTTTACAACCACATAAACAGTGTTTTGAAAAATATTGTATTTAACGTACAAAACTTCGATTCAATTTCACTATATAGGTACTAGCCGACCCGAGAGACGTTTTCCTGTCAAAAATTCGATATATTTGTTTGTGACCTTTTATGTTCATACAAAAAATCTTATAGAAAAAGCACTTTCTCGGCAATTATGATATTCCGGCAATTTTTCCAATTTTTTCCGTAAAAACATCGATCGAAAATGTACTAGATACACAATCAGCGTAAAAAATGTCCTCACTGAATGAGCGCTCACTTGAACATTTGAGCGCGTTTTGATTTTTTTTTGTTAAAACATCTTTAAGTATTGCATTTAAGGTTCAATTTACGTTGTTATATATTTATTTCACCTATAATAATTCCCTAAATACAATAGGTGACAGTTTTAAGAGAACTTTTGCATGCGATTGTGCATCTAGTAGGTACTTTTTGATCGATGCCTAAAAACCTTATTCGAATTAAAACCCCCAAATAAAGTGCTTCCTGACGAACACGATTCCAATTTATTAATATAAATAATATATAAGAATAAAATACAAGAAGATGTATTATTATAAACCAACCCTATAAAATACCCATCCCACTTTGTACGTCGTATGTAATAAAACATAATGGAAGACATCCGTTAACACTGCAAACTGCAAATCTGTTCCACTTCGGACGACGACTTTATTGTTTTAAATTACATCAAACAAGCCGGACTCGACCACAATCTATACTAATAATGATATAGATTGGCCGTGTTTTGTTGGTCGCTTAGAAATGCGAACATTAGATTATAGATACAAGAGGTTTGCCCCACTTGTATATAGGTACGAGTAGTTATCCGGGGATGCAAGAAAGCCAAGATAAAACATAATTAATAATACAAAATTTCTTTGTCTCGTATTCGATAAACGGATGAATGAAAAACCTAATCGTCGGCTAGTTAGTACTTTTTATCCAAATCCGTCCAGCCGTTTTGACAATCGATCCCACACATGGCAAACGCCTGTTTTATGGTGGTCTGACCCCTAGGACTGTATAACTAAGAATATATTAAAGGTCCGCGATTTAAAAGACAAAATTACCGGGTCTTGTGGGGAATGTTGAGTAGGATTTATACATACACATATTAGTTCATACCAAATTATTTTACAACTTAGATATCGTCCATAAATAACTGGAGATTAATTATGACTTAATATCATGGACCAAAAATAGTAATGAATACTTTTTAGATTTACGCGAATATTTGACATTTTTAAATGAAACTATGTATCTGGATTTGTTTATTTTATATTTCGGTTCCCGACCTTTTGAATGCTTTAGAGCAAACATAGTATAACGAATTTTTTTTTATAGAATTTCTGATGACAGAAGTTGTCATAATCGTTCAAATATATTAATTTTTATAAGTGACAAAAAAACCTCATATAAACAGGCAAAGACAAAACTATGCAATACCTTTTTCTCCGCTGTTTCTAAGCCGAATTTCTTTTTTTTTTATGAAATGATTATGGACGAATATCGATCACTAGATGGACACTACTTTATACTTCATCATTATATTAAAATGTATTTAAAAACATTATATTAAAATAAACTCATATAATTCGTTGTTTTATTTTTAGTTTATCCTTCGTTTACGGATGCTTGTGATTTGCATCGCATAGCTTATAGGGTAGAGCCTAGAGAGTGCTACAGGGTAATTTTTATTCTGATGGCATCAAAAATTTCCCGTGGTACACCATGCCATACATTACACACACTTGTTATATATGTACGCATACATTATACATACTTATTACTTTTTTAGATTTACGCGAATTTTTGACGTTTTAAATGAAACTTTCTTACCGGACTTTAATAATAATCATATTTTGTGTCTAAACGTACTGTAAATACCGAATATATAATAACTTTCGAAATGTCTAACACCTTAGTTTCTTCCGTGATGATGTTAGCTTTAAAGCATTCGAAACGTCCGGAACGAAAACGTAAAATAAATCCAAAAGAATATAAAATAATATAATAATAAATAATAATAATATAATATATAATATCATAATCCCAAAAGATAGTTTAGTTTTAAATATACATGTTTTTTAAAAAGTATACGCCATACAAACTACACAAAGTCATATTTTAAGTGAGAATAAAGGAAGAACCTGTCCTGATATTGAACGTGTTTTCCTCATTCTGTATAACGATTTACCTCTTCAGCGTTTGTCATTGTTATAACATTCAAAATTATTAGGTAACATATGAATATTCAAATGACATCCGTTGAAATGGTCGTGTTACAAATGACATCACGTAACACGTGCGATACACCTGTATTTATTAAAATTTTTAACTAAAACTTCACATGGACTACCAAATCATAAAAAAAAAATTAAAATGTATGTATGTACGTACATGTTATTCATTAAAATATTTCGCTCAGCACCTACCTAGTGGGAATTCGCCCATAATCATGTATACGTATAATACTAGCGACTCACCCTCACTTCGCTCGGGTTCGTCCCTAGCTTGCTTCCCAATACAAACTTTCATCCCCATTTTCACTCCGTTAAGGGATGATTTCCGGGATAAAAAGTATCCTATGTCCTTCCCAGGGTCTCAAACTATATTGATAAACTGTATTACTATTGATCCAGTGGTTTAGGCGTGAAAACATAACAGACAGACAGAGTTACTTTCGCATTTATATCGTTATGATCACAAATGGCAAAAATACCATCTAAGGTTACATACAACTAAAACTGTACGTAAAATCCGATTTCAAAGTCGGTCAAAAAACATAGACAGACAGACGGTTATCAATATATTATAAAGCCCAAAATGCCTAAGTTCGATACCCTTTAACACGAGCCAGGGCAAGCGCGCTAGGGCTCCTAGGTAGCTGTGGCAGGATGAGATACCGGTTTGCAGAACTAGTTTGACCGATGCACTGTTTCCTCCTGCATTGTGCAACGCTCGCGCGTAGATATTTGAATGTTAGCAATCTCGTTCTAACCTAATTTACATTTAAATAAAAGAATCATGCTACTTACTTAATACTTAAGAAACTGCTTGTATACTCGTAATTATAACTATTGTTCGTCCAGTGGTCGAAATGCGAACATGACCATTACTGAAAATTTGAAGAAAACATACACAAATATAATTATAATAAACTTATGTTTTTATTGATATGTTTTCATTGAAGACTAGCGATTTACCCTGGCTTCGCTCGGGTGCGTTTTATATAGATATAAACAATTATTGTAAGTGTACCTTATGAGAAAGACATGCTACTTCAAATTTTACTGTAGGTTTGATGTTAAATTAAAATTATTAAATTAAAACTGTTTACATTTATCTGGTTTTCACATTTATCGGCTCTCTGAGTGTTAGCGTTAACATATTCGTTCAATTTGCACAAAATTTCTTTCGTTTGGCTCCTTAATGGTTTTCGTGTAGTCAATTTAGTTACAGTAGGAGCCATTTCACTAATAATAATAATATAATAATTCAAATGTGGACGAAATAGTGAGTAAGATAAACAAAAAATTAGTTAGTTATACGAGTGTTATCATATCGATTCCTTAAAGGTAAATAAATACAAAAAAGAAAAAGGGCGTTGGGACGTTGTACTAAATACCTGTATTTAGGAAATAGATATTTCGATATTTTATCGATTTGTTTATCTCCGACCGTGTTGTAATGCGGCCTTCGAACTTCTCAGGTTGCGTACAATTGTACGGCATTTTAAGACATTTAAGGCTATGTACACGATGGAAATTTTTATCTTTTAATTCAATGACATTATTCAAAAACTTATAAGTTTTTGTTGTAAAATAATAGCACTTACGTAATAAAAAAACGTGTGTGTGTGTAGTTATGTACGCACTTAAAAAGTTATACTTCTTTGGCGTAACAGAATAAAATTAGCTAAAGATTTCATCCCGTATGTTACAACTGTTTGTAAAAGGAATGCAGCTAACTTCATCATGTCGCTTTTTGGCTGTCGGTGTGCGCGCGCATCGTAAAAATTTTACTCTCATATTTTTTCCCAAACATGCCAAAAGAAGTATAATTTCAAAAATGCCATAAATCTTGACATTTAATCAGTTTCAGTGCATATTTATTTTTACATTTATTACAGTTTACTTGCTCTTCCAAAGAGAATATAACTGATAGTGCACGCTTGTTTTGCCTTAACAATAGTATCTACAACAAGTTAAAACTAGATTTGTGTAAATATACCTTTATTACAATCTTTCACTTCTTGCTTGTTAAATGTATATTTCATCGTGCTTATTAAATGTACATTTCATAATTTACTATGAAGCAAATCGAATCGAAAATATATTACCATTCTTAAAACAAGCAAAGTTACACGAAAGAATTTCTATTTAATCAGATAAAAAATAAAAGCCTTTATAATTCCGAAATTTCCTCTTTAAGTTTTAGAGTTTAAACATTTACTTTTTGTCAGTAAACTAAACATTATAAATAATTATTTTTATGTAAAACTAAAATCTATACATATAATAAAGTTCTAAGTCGAATCTGTATATAATTTTTTTTTTTGGAAAATCTTCATTATTATCGATACAGAGTCCGAATCTATATTGTTTACAATTTTTGTCTGTTTGTCTGTCTGTCTGGGAACGCATCACGACAAAATTACTTGACGGATTTTAATGAAATTTGATATGATGATAGCTGGTTATCCAGGTCGACATTAGGATACTTTTCACTGCGGGAAAATATCTCATATCTAAGAAATCTATACTAACCTTAAACAAAACCGAGCGGAGCGAAGGTGAGTCGCTAGTGAGATATAAAATGTTTATTCACAATTCTAAAACTTTTTGAGATTTAAAGTGTTATTAATATTAATAAGCAATAAATTACAATTACTTGAAAAAATATACTAAACTTGCGGAGAGAAAGGACTAAGATAATAAATACTGATTCTATTATACATATATTTGCAATTTTTCCCTCTTTGACTACAAAAAGACCTTTTATTTATGTATACTATTATTATTTAAAAACTAACAATGGATGTTTAAGTTACTTTAAAATTAAACATTTTAATGTATTTCCTGGTTAATACAACTTTGAATTTTGTATATATTTACATATATACAATTTATATTTTTTATATACAATTATTATATATAAAAAATATTTAGTATAAGAATCAAAATATTAAGCTACCCAATCCATTCAACAGTTATTTAATCTATGTTAGATTGCCATAATTTGATATTCTGTTACTTAGCGTTGCAAGTGACCGAGAAAGGTAGAGTTCAAAAAAGCAGTTTATCCACATTCTTGGCATCTGTTTTTGAAATAAAAATAATTAAATCTCTACAATATATGTGAATTGTCTGTTTTTGTGACATCCGCACAGACATAGGTTATATTGTCTGTGGACATCCGCTAAAGAATAGTATAAAATTGTGAAACATTACGATTTTAGACGATACAGTGGCAGCCCAGTGGTGACGCGCTCGCTTAGGAATTCAAATGAAGCGGGTTAAAATCTAGGGTCTCGCTTCTGATATTCTCATGTGCAAATCATTTTCAACATGATGACCACTTGTCTTACGGTGAAGGAAAACATCGTGAGGAAACCTGCATGTCTGAGAGAACCTAACAAGTATTCGAAAGGCCCCGCTTGTCCTGCTAATCTATACATAATATAATAAAATTCTGATTGAATCGAATCTGTATATTAATTGTTTTTATTTTTTTGGAAATCTTATAGAGATAGTCATTATACAGAGGCCGAATCTACAGTTTTTAGAATTTTTATCTGTCTGGAAACGCATTACGAGAACTCCACTAGACAGATATGGGTTATCAGGGTCAATATATAGGATAATTTTTTATCTCAACTCTGAAAAATCTATACTAACCGTTAGAACGTACCTAGGGACAAAAACGAGAGGACCGTGTACTTATATAAGCTTTTTCATTCGAAAACTTTATTTAAAATTATCTATTTAATATTGTGTCTAGCACATTCAGTTTTAGTGTATTATTTATGTGTACACCGAAGGAATATTAACTGATAAGGCATGAGACCTGCCTATTTACAGCTATTTAGCACCTTGTCACTTTGACGGTCGCGGTCAACGCGGTGCGAATTTTTAAACTTCACCTAAATAT
The DNA here is from genome assembly GCA_951806755.1 of Brenthis hecate. Classification (NCBI taxonomy): domain Eukaryota; kingdom Metazoa; phylum Arthropoda; class Insecta; order Lepidoptera; family Nymphalidae; genus Brenthis; species Brenthis hecate. The sequence goes on from OX638254.1 coordinate 363,143, forward strand.
ACTCGTATGTCAAAACATGCCACTAGAAAGTAAATATTGTGTCCCTGGTTTTACTTGTCGTATGCTCACAAAAGTCCAATCATGTCCACGATGGTACAGCGTTATGAATCTGATTGGCGGTAGCGGATTTGATTCTCACACACGACAAATGTCTTTTTTGACCAGTTTCGTCTTAAATATTCATTTAATATCAAAATTCTAAGAAATATTTATTAAGCCACTGACCCAAACAGAATTTTGTTACATTATACATCTCTTATGTGTAAATAAATTAAGGTTATCTAGCAACCATAATAAAAGTTAATGCATTTATAATATAGTAATAAATAATAAACTAATAGTTTGTCAATATATAATATCATCAAACTCTACCAGATCAAGCTTTGGCAAAAAAAATTGTCCCATTAATTTCTTAAATAGGTCCTATATGTTATTCAGACAAAAAACATTCAAGTTGTTTCTCTTAGTCTATATTGTATTCAGCCCTTTTTAAATTCCCACTGCTGGGCACGGGCCTCCCTTCAAGACGAGGGGGATCAGGCCATAGTCCACCACGCTGGCCAAGTGCGGGTTGGTGGACTACACATGTCTTTCAAAAACTTACTAAGCTCTCTCAGACATGCAGGTTTCCTGGCAATGTTTTCCTTCATAATAAGGTGTGAAATAATTCGCACATGGCATCAGAGGTGCAAGATCCGGGATTTGAACCCGCTTCACTCGGTTTCCCAAGTAAGCGCGTAACCACTGCCTTGTCAATATTATTAAAAAAATTATACTGCTTTGACATTGTCATAATGGTGCTACCAGACGTAGTCAAACATCCGCATAATATTGCCTAATACCGACACTCACAGTTTACCAAATACGAGCGCCGCGGAAATTTAGACGTAAGCAGAAAGTCCATCTTTACACAAAACAATTTTTTGGATATTTTCGCGGTTTCATTTCGAATTACATCTACAATTTCGAATTACAGCTGTGATTTACAGCAAAGTTTGCTGTAAATCATCAAAAATAGTTATATTTAAAATGTCAAATATTCTCGTAAATCTAATAAAGTATTATTTGTACAACTTTTCCGTAATTACATATTTTTATACTCGTTACTATGAAGCCTGGTTTTTATTCTAAGGATTTAGTTTTAGAAATAGTAAGAATAAGAAATTTAAATTTATTAATTTTTTATTTTTATTATATTTCTACAGGATTAACTATATTTTATACTATTCGTTTATTAATATATTTAATAATTAATGATTTTAATTTATTATCAATTTACAATATATATGATGAAGATTATATTATATTAAAAAGAATAATAATAAGTTCTGTCCAACATAGCAAGCTATTCAACCAATTTAAAAAATATTTAAACATGTTATAAATTCCATTTAATATATAGTTCAACAGCAAAACTGCATTAAAATGTGTCTAGTTACTTTGGAATTGAGTGGTTAAAGAAACAAACACAAAAAATTTCAAATAACAACAGATTAAGTTTTAAATATATCCCAAATAAATATATATTGACCTCGATAAAATTTTTAATTAAATAATTCTTTATTGTTTTTAAAAAAATACTCGTGTAAAAAATCTTTTTAGGCTTATATATTTTCGGCGGTACAAAAGATGTTCTTTTTTGCCATTCTATAAAACAATTTATATGTAGATACAAATCTCGTGTAGTCTAGCGTAGAATAGATTTCCACAAAATATAGTTCTGTTGACGATTTATCTACCATCCTGGTAACTGCGGTAGAGTAAAGCGCCACGTTTTCGATGACTGTATGTTAATGATCCTTTCAAAGTTAATTTAAAATTTAGTTTACACAATCTAATACTTTCTTAGATTTAGGGAAATACTTAACATTTTAAATTAAACTATCTTTTTGGATTTTTTCTCGGATTTAGTTTGATTTTTCGTTCCCGACGTTTCGAATACTTTACAGCAATCATGGTCACGGGAGAGACATCATGGTCAGGGAACCAAAAAACAAGATAAATCCGAAACGGTCTATTTCAGAAGACGAGAAAACTCGCCGTTAGAATGATCTAGAACCATGTAATTCTACAAAAGCAATTCATTTGTAACAATACCAGAATCAGAACTACACATTTTATAGCTCAATTTAAATAATTGCTTCATTCACTGATATGAATCTTTCGTTACACTTGAAAAATTATACAAAAACTAACACCCTTGTACGTTATTGCAAGAGACTGACATTTTTCTGTTTTTTCCCCCTTTACTTGTGCTAAAATTGCTTCTAGATAAATTTCATGATTCTAGATCAACGGATATACCCTATACTTGATTCCTTTGCCAATGTTAAAATATGCGCCATAAACGGCCGTATCTTTTGATTGTGTAGAAATAATCTGGGTGTTTGAGGAACTGATGACTAAATGTTCTAGAAGAATTGGGATAAGTAAGATTGCGGGGTACATGCAGCGGCCCGCCCCGGCCTGCGCCCGCGCAGCTCAATTTCGCTGCGGATGACATCCATTGTCTCATTGTCAGTCAATTATTTACAGCGAAATTTACTATTCTCGGTTTTAAAGTTACATTTGTAAAACTTTAAGGTATTTTTGATTAAAGTAAGAAAAGTAGAAAATCTTCAGCAGTAGAAGACTTTTTTTTAAATGGCTCTCAAAAATCTTGTTTCTATTTAGGTATTTTCAACATCTACTAGAGACCGACATACATACAAGCCTACTTAAATTTTAGAACAAATTTCGTTTAATTATCTTCAGTTCAATACAGTGCTTTATGTCAAAACCATTTGATAGTCATGTTGTACAACAATACTTTCATGAGTAAGTCATTTGAATAACAATAATAGTTTTGTATTACAATTTTGTTTAAACGTACGATTTTTTTCGCTTGTCGTTAAGAAAAATATGCCGCGTATTTTTACTTGCGTGTCTAATTAGCTTTGAATGTGTACAATAATACTCTATGAAAGCGTTTATGTTCTTTAAAATTCTAAAAATTCTATATCTATACATATAATAAAATTGTAACTAAGCCGAATCTGTACATTAAATATTTTTTGGAAAATCTAATTGAAATAGACATTATTATCGATACAGAAGCCGAATCTATAGTTTCTAGAATTTTTGTCTGTCTGTCTGTCTGTTACCGCATCACGAGAAAACGATTTTTTGGTATGATGATAGCTGGTTATGCGGGTCAACATATAGGATACTTTTTACTTTTTACCGCAGGGAAATATCTCATTTTAGAGAAAAAATACAAAAACTACATTGTAAGAGTATACTAATATGTAAAACCTAAGAATTTGGTTTTTGGTCATCTGAACGCGGGCGGAGCCGCGGGCAATGCTAGTTCTATAATATGAATAATTGATTAGTAATTTTCAAGAAGGAATTGAAATACCTACACTATATAAGTGATGTTAGCCACTGCTCGGGCTATTCGTCCTTATAAATTAAGTTGAAAAGGCTTCAAAAAACCATTTACTGATGCTTGCTACTTACATGACATCAAACCTAAAACAATCATTATAATTTTTCGTCGTTTGTCAGGCTTTTTGTATTTATCTTCTTAACAGCTGGAATTTTATCGTCTTCACTCGAGAACGAAGCCGCCTGCTAAAGTTGGTTTCAACGAAAACCTTGGAATATGAAAATTTAAAAAAGAAATACGGTCCTGTAAAATTCTTCTAAAGACTAAGAAACTTCCTTTCCGAACAGATGGTAGATGTAACAACGTTTAATAAATAAGTGTAGTATTTCTATCCTACTAAAGGCAATAACAATGATGGTAATAGTAATGTTTTTTGACCTTGACTGTCTGACGGAATGTCTCGTTGATAGTGTACCTGCACTATACCGCTACAGTTCAGTAGTATAGTATCATATGATATGTGGTTCAAGTTTTAAAAACTGTTCTTCTTGTAGTTGAGTGACATATTTAGTCTCGTTTAATAAACTCTAACTATACGCATGCCTCGTTGACACAGTTGATATCTGTAGGTCCAGGATTCGAGTCGGACCAAGTAAAAATAAGTTTTCTGCAAAGATATTCAGCATATGGAAGCGGCCCAAAATTAGAAAATTGACGTTATTACAACCCCTTTTTTAACTTTAATTATTCTTAATTGTAAATACTACACTAATCAACTGGATCGGCTAAATGTTCAAAATCGATTAAAATAATATATTTATCAATGGACTGAATTATATACGAATAACTTGACAAGAAAAAACAATTGTAGCATTATGTAGAATAAAAACGGATTATTCGTAAACCGATTATTATCGATCGCCATACGCAATTACGTGTCTTCCTGTGGACGCATGCAGTGCATCCTTGACACTGTGCGGCCGTTAGTGCTGTAACACGTCATTATAAATATCGATACTCTCGGTTTTTTGACTTTTCATAAATAATGCGTCCTTCAGTGACCTTTAATATATAGTAATAAAACGGAAAACGCTTAATGTAAATCACGCCTCTCAGTAATCAAGTGCACAGCTTGCTAGTAGTGAAAGAATTAGCAAAATCGACAAAAAATGTATCTACTTATAATATATTATTCAGCCCTTTTTAACCGATATCCAAAAAGGAGGAGGTTCTCAATTCGTCGGTGTATGTTCACCGATTACTCGAAGAAGCCTGAACCGCTTTGGATTTTTTTTGTTTCAAAGGATACTTCACAGGTGGTCCCATATAAATTTTATCAAAGTTGGTCAAGTGGTTTTTAAAAAATCAACAATAAATATTTTTTTAAATAATTTTTTTAATCGAATACGTTATTAAAAAACTTTTTTCTTACAAATTACCTGCTTATTACGTCTGTCTATACTAAAAAGGAATGCCAGCTGACAATATTTTAAGATATGAATAGCTAATAGGTAAATATGTATTTTACGTATCGAAATATATTAGATTTGCTTTGCGTCGGCTGGCACCGACTTCGAAAATATCTGATTAGGTATCATCTATTTTAAATAAAAATCCCCGTTTAGTTATTTTTTACATTTTAGTGCCTGGAAGTCGGTTCTTTTTTTAAGTTTTTATTAACGTCCCACTGCTGGGCACGGACCTCCCTTCAATTTGAGGAGGATCAGGCTATAGTCCACCACGCTGGCCAAGTGCGGGTTGGCGAACTTCACATGTCTTCACGATATTTTCCTTCACCGTCAGACAAATGGTAATCATGTTAGAAAAAAATCACACATGAAAATATCAGAGGTGCGGGACCTGGGATTTGAACCCGCTTTATTCGGTTTCCCACGCGAGCGATTTACCACTGGGCTACCACTTGTAATATTACTTTATGTTTTCCCTCAATTTCTTGTAAATACGTCTTATCGATTGTGACGCTCCACAAATACATATATTGGGTTCGTTCATATTATATTTGTTATGTTGCTTATATTATGTCGGTAATATGTCGTGTGCGAAGACCATACCACAATAATGCGGTTCTTAATTCTAATCTCCGCAGAGTAGTTGTGACTATAATAGAGTTATATAAGAATAGGTTACCTTCTGCTTTTTAAAGGCCTCTTAGTACCCACTATGTTTGTGATTAAAAATTTTGTTTATAAATTAAAGATAATAAGATTATAAATACAATAGATACCAACTAGGTATCCAGACGGTCGTCTATTCAATTTGGTTAGTATATTTATACTAAGGGTATCGGTTCTAGTGATCTACACATATTATATCCATTGTTCTTGTTATATCATTTCCTGCGCTCGCGCACTTTATGCGTTTAAGTTTATTGCTTTATGCAAAAATGGGCAGACTAATCTAAAATTCTTAACTACTGTCTGTTGATGTACATTGTACATTCACACAGCACAGCTAATTTCAGAACAATGGTTTCATAATGTGACACTACTTTATTTGAGAAAACGAAATTGAGTAAGAGTTCCATATAAATCTATGCCAAGATAGAAAGCCCTGGATACTCATTCCCTCAATGCATTTTATGCATAAAACCTTAGCTAAAAAATCCATTTTCGAGGATATGCCAACCTAAAAATTCCTACTAAAGTAATGCAAAGTTAAACTTTAACTAGAGCTTTTTTTAATGTTTTATCATACTTATTATTTTTATATCATGTTCACTATAGATAAAATACATATTCATGTACTAATATAGCATGTGGGGAAACTCAAGCATGTCGTACAGTCAAGGTGAACCGGATCGCACTTACTCGTACTAGAAAAAACTTTAATTGCAAGAGAATGGCATCAATTCATAAGGCAAAGGTTCTTATTCTATACATATTAAACACAATGCTGTGAGTAATTTTGTGTGTAGTGCACAAAAAAATTTCGTTTTTTATCAAAACCTTTCAATTTTAAATGAATATTGATTATCGTACAAAATCCATACTAATATTATAAATGTGAAAGTGTGTGTGTTTGTTTGTCCTTCTTTCACGTCAAAACAGTGTTACAGATTGGCGTCATTTTTTGTATGGAGATAATTGGAGGGCTGGAGAATGACATAGGATACTTTTGTCCGCGGGAGATTATCTCATTCCCACGGGAAAACACGTTATAATACAATCCAAATTACTTGGAACTTGGTAATAGTGTTCTTCAATACAATTAAACAAATACGTGTTTTAGCATTTTTCGAAATTCATCCCATAAGAGGATAAAGTAGGGGATGAAAGTGTGTATGAAACCTACCATTTCAGAGATTTATTTTGTATTTTTAGCGAGAGCGAAGCCGCGGGTTCTGCTAGCATTAACATAAATCTGCATACACTTACAACATTGTCATTGCTGATTTAAAAAGTTATGACGCTGAAATGAAATTTTGCAATTTTTATTCGAATTATACATACTAAATTGCGTAATTTTTTTTTGTGTTTTTTCATTGGAATTTTATTACTTTTAATCATATTTACAGTTGTCAGTTTGTTTGTTTTAACAATTTTCTATAACAGATATTCCTGAGAAATTACCTTCTAAATTGTAGAGAAACTAATTTATATTTTTTTAAAAAGACATACACAACTATTACACTATTATAATTTTATAATAGGTACATATTATTATCTATACATATAATAAAATTGTAACTAAGTCGAATCTGTACATTAAATATTTTTTGGAAAATCTAATTGAAATAGACATTATTATCGATACAGAATCCGAATCTATAGTTTTTACATTTTTTGTCTGTCTGTCTGTCTGTTACCGCATCACGAGGAAACCACTGGATAGATTTTGATGAAATTTGGTATGATGATAGCTGGTTATCCGGGTCAACATATATGATACTTTTTACCGCGGGAAAATATCTCATTTCTGAGAAAAAATATAAAACTGCATTGTAAGAGTATACTAATATGTAAAACCTAAGAATTTGGTTTTTGGTCATCTGAGCGCGGGCGGAGCCACGGGCAATGCTAGTTAAATATAAGTAAATGAAATTTCTTATCCCCTATAATAAGATCAACAGATTTGTTCTCGATGCATTTCGTAACAGTATCTAGGAAACACCAAGGCAAGTGCAACTACGGCTCTTGCGCAAGCTCCCGCCTGAACAGTGAAAGCCGATGTCGCAAAACTTAACCTTTAAACAAAAACCGCTCTTAAAATCTCATACTTACGATCCACTATATTTTAAGCCATTTAAATATAAAAACGACATAATTGAGGCTATTGGTTTTTACTTATTTATAATATGTATGTATTTAAAATTATTTAAGTGTAGTGTATCAATTATCTGGTATCCATAGCACAGGCCTCGTAGCTTACCATGGAACTAGATGGTGTTGTATGTTAATGTCCCAATATATTTATTTATTTACTAGCATTGCCGACGGCTCCGCCCGCGTTCAAATGACCAAAAACCAAATTAGGTTAGCTTAGGTTTTAATATTAGTATACACTTACAATGCAGTTTTTTTTATTATTTCTCAGAAATGAGATATTTATGGTAAAAAGTATCCTATATGTTGACCCGGATATTACCAGCTATCACCATACCAAATTTCATCAAAATCTATCCAGTGGTTTTCTCATAATGCGGTTACAAACAGACAGAGAGAAAAATTCTAAAAACTATAGATTCGTACTCTGTATCGATAATAATATCTATTTCAATAAGATTTCCCAAAAAATATTTAATGAACAGATTCGACTTAGTTACAATTTTATTATATGTATAGATTTATTTAAGTTATACCTACTGTTTTTCTTGTTAGACTTGTCAAGTAATATAGGAACACGGTGCCATAACTTTATCACTCTTTCTTTAAAATAGGGTTTACTGCATTTATCCATTATACAACATAGTTTCTAATGAGTAGGAGACACTCTAGTTTGCAATCAGAACATCGTTTTATAGACGACCGTTAGCTACTTTGATGTAGTTTGTAAACTAATATTATTTTAAACAATATCTGACTTGTATCAAAAAAACTGCACTAATTCATAAATCTGACTTTGCTTATTGAACGCACTAGAACTATCCTTAGAGTCCCATTTGAGATATTTTTATGCGTTTTTGATATTATTGATGGCAGAGCTATCACCATACGAACCTTAAGTGAGAAGTAATAACAAAAAATATATTTGAGCGGCCAGTCAGCACTAACCACGCTTAATGCGTCTAATAATACTTTTTGGTAGTTAATTTAAAATCTACAAAAGTTCCGCGGGAAGCCTTTATCTAAATCAAAATATATATAAGCCTAAAATCAGAACACATATTTTATCTCTAAAATACATACAACACACTTACGCATTTATAATATTAGTTATGTAATGCTACTTACTTATTTCAGGAATAAAAATGAGAAACCAAATTTTTGCATAACTGAATATTATTTATCATTTACCGTGAAAGTTTTATCAAAATCGAACCAATTTCTTCCTTAATTCAACTTTGGGCTTAGAAAAAATTACATTCTACGAAAACCACCATTAGAAAAAAACAAAAATATTTACACATGTTGACAATGTGCCATATTTTATATTAGCAATATCGATTGTAGGAAATTAATTTGTGTATTGGTAAAACAGATAAAAATAAGTCATTGACAATTTAACCTTAAAAACACGCAAATTACAAAAGTTTGTTAGTTTGTTGATATTTATTCTTATTTATTCCAGAGATGAACCACATGGACCACATGGACCACGGAGACCACATGGACCACGGGGACCACGACTGCGGTCACGGCGGCCACGCCATGGTGGTACGTCGCATTAGTACTTTGTTTTTACACGTTTCGATTTTATATCTTATCTGATATTGTTTTAGATACTTAGATTGTTTTTTGAATTTTGATTGTAAAACAATAATTATTTTTTACCTTACGTGCATGAAGTGTTTGTTTTTAAATAATTTTACATAATTTTTAATTGTACGCACTTTATGATTAATAAATTTAGGTAAAAATCGTTCGCAAACCTAATAAAATCTGTACTAATATTACAAACGTGGATGGAGGGATGCATGTTTGTTACTCAATCATGCGGTCCACTCATGCACCGCAGAAGTATCTATCTAGGGCAGCATATTATGCAACCGGAAGAGATACAGATGCTCCCCGCTCAGAAAATCTGGAAGTTCCTGGAGTCAACAGGACTAAGCGGAGAACTTTGAATTCACTATAAAGGGAGCTACAATGGACCTAAACTGGTCGACGTAGCTAGGGCCGACCTCGGCACCAAACCCAAAAAAATAATAATAATAAAATACTCAATCATGCCAGAACAGCTGAATGGATCTATGACTAGAAAACTAGAAAATTCGAATTTCACGCAAAGTATAATTAAAAACACGACAAAACATATTATCAAAATAAGATTTTTAAAAATACATGAAAAAAATATGCATTTCCTTTTTTTATTTCAAACCCGGAACCCCTGCTATTATAAGTGCTTTATGTTCATTTAAAATTCGGTGATAGATCTGTCTCATCATCTGGAGATCAGATTGACAATTGAAAGTGAGATTTTGACATTTCCAAGTGTCTAAATGGCAGTATGTCAAAATAATGTATGGAAATGTTGTAACTTTAAGTCTTAATAACTTTTGACTCTTTTGTTTCCTTAAAATATTTTTTATATATTTGGACTCTCCATCACTTCCACTATCGAAAAATACCACCCACTCCTCCAGGAGCCGCGTCCCATTTTTTAACGTTGAGAAATGCATTTACGCACGAGGTGTGGAACTCAGCGGGAAAGCCAGTACTACCCACTAAAACCCAACAAAACCTTCCCCCGTCTTAATGGGGCATCGCAGGATCGCTTATGCATTCAACTACGAAGCCCACTCTACAATCAGAGAAGTACCAGGAGCAACCCGCATGGTACACCGCCCACCGAAGAGGGTCACCTCCCACCGCCCACCGAAGGGGGCTACCTCCCTGTGCATTTCTTGGCTTCGCGCCTAGTTGGGTTGCCGGGCACTACTGAGCCCCCCCAACACGACAAGGTGAATGCACGTTAGGGGGGCGCGTCTCATATGCTAAACTGTAGCCAACCATTTAAAATACCTTAAACACCGGACGTGTGAATAAAATATTTTTATTTTTATTAGACACATTAAACATGTACAGGAATAAGTAGGTGATAATGAAGCGTTATCAGCGACCGCAGAAACCAAGATACCCAACAAGTATTCCCACCGACCATGTCATACGATAAACATATTCGACTGATTATAGTCAAAGGTCACGCCAAGAACGAAATTGAATACATACTTAAGTTATTGAAAGTCGCTCTTTTTAATTGATTTGTATTTAAAACTAGTGGCTCCCCTCGCTTCGCTTGGGTTAGCATCTAGAAAAACAGAAACAAATCTATCCCACTCGAAATGTACATTTTTCTAGGATAGTAATGTATGTGCTATTCCAGAACCTATTTATCTCTATGCCAAATTTCATCCAGATCCGTTCAGCCGTTCTGGCATGATTGAGTAACAAACATTCAAACATCCATCTAAACTTTCACACTTTTCACATTTATAATATCAATTAGATTTAAAAACATCGTAAGATTTAATTTTACTAAACTTTACGTCAGAATCTACGCGCCTCCCAAATGTTAGTTACATTGCTGACATTTATGGAGATCGTTTCAGTAGTTTCGTCGGAAAACAATATCTTCATATTTTTAATATTACGAGTAGAAATTATAAATATTAATTATTAATGAATAGACGTTAACGAAAAAATATATTCTTGTATTATAAGTATGTATTGCAAATATATGCAAAATATGTGGTGTCAGTAGATTACACGGCGGGTTGCAGGCGACAGCTACGAGTACACACTCGTACGTGTCGGCCCGCACTTCCTTCGCATTGTTTTTTGTGGCTAGATAATACAATACAACACTGTCTACAAATAACATTAAGAATTTAACTTTATATAGCACAAGCGCCCCGAATTTATCCCTCATAAATCAAGGTTAAACCTCTTGGAATGGCATGCATGACAACGGCCACCGGTTTGATTCTCAGCTGCTGACTTAATATTGTCTTCGTGCCAGACATCAATTATTTTTTTATTTAACTTGTTTATATTACGATTTTAATAAAACACACTGTAATTAGTTATATAAGGAACATAGCCCCCTGACTTGGCTGTTTGGCAGTACAATCAAACACACATGGTCTCTACATTGAAAAAGTTTTGGAATACAGTATTATTTCATCTATCCCAATAACGAATAACCGTTATACTTTTTTTTAAAGTACATTAAATAATTTCTAAAATCTGTGAAAATACATATCGTAAAAAAATAACTCATCCTGTACTCCATTCAACATAAGTACATTCTAAAAGAGTCCAAAGATCGCTCCTGAATGGTCTTAGATCGTCCAAACGTACTAGGATATCTCCATCTAAACTCAGGAAAAGAGATCGAAGCAAAAATAAAATATACATTCTATACTTTCAGTTCCACGCTAACGTAAACCAAGAGATCCTGTTCAGTGGTTGGGAAACCACCAACGCGTTGGAGCTGTTTGGTTCAGCAGTCGCCATCTTCCTTGCTGGAGCTCTGTACGAGGGTCTGAAGTACTACCGGGAGGCGCTGCATGTGAGGGCCACCACTGCCACGGGTGATTCCCAAGTTAATATTGCGAAGAATGAATGCGGCGCAAAAGGAACCTGTGGTGGGGCTAATGTAGTTAAGTAAGTTACAATTATTTTGATATGGCTGTGAGCGACTTTCTTTTACTAATTGACAAATTAATTAAATCAATAATAAGCAACTGGTTTAGTAATTCCTTATTACGTATATGAAAATACCCACTGAAAGTGATAATAATAAAAAAAGTATTTTTGACGACCAGCCGTCATAGTACGGGGTTAGGGAGTTAGTACGAGTATCTGTCTCTACACCGGAGGACATCGTTTCAATGTACATACAAAATATGTTTTGTGAATCTTTGAAGCTCAAGGAAGACTTACCTGAGAGCTTAGCGTTATTTTATTATTTATAAAATATTAATTTGGACAATAATGATGTTTGATAAAACCTATTTTCATTGCAGTCGATGCACAACACTTAAATGACACTTAATCACATTTAAATGGCACTGTACCAAATAAAAAAAATTCTAGCTATTTGAAATTTAGGTGAGGTGATTTTCCTTAACATTGGTTTTACCGAGTCGTTAACTTCAGATACGATCAGAGACTTAAACATTGGTGCCTTGGTGATTTATTTTATTATTACAAAAAAAAAACAAAAAAAAACCGATTGCGTAAAAAGCGAATTAAAAAGATGAAAACAAGTTGACGAAGGAACAGCATTATGCAGTCGGAGACATACGTACATACGTGCATGTTTTATAATAGCTGCGTGTTTACGATTTTCTTAATAGTTGTTTTTTTGCATATCTCATTCCATATTACATTTAAACATATAAGTTATATATTCTTGTAAGCCATTTATTAAACCCTTTATTTTGATACCATACTCGATAGGTTTTAAGAAAAAAGAATGTTTGACATATAATACGACAATGATCATTTTTTATAATTTGAATATGTATACCCATTGTCACTTACCACAATTACGATGAATCTAACGACACTTCTCAAGCTAAAAACCATCAAGCCTTTTAGGCTACAGAGCGTGCCAAAAAATACAAATACATACATATACTCGAAAAACAGGACTTCCCTTCTGCAACTGCATTATATGGAACTAGGTGTACGCATGTATAATAAAATTTCACAATCTATTTGAAGCTTGCCAGTAGGATAAATAGATAATTATTGTATTACAATATTGTACACAATTATTATTTTAAAAGAGCAACTGTTGAGTTTCTCGCCTGTTCTTCTCAGTACAACTGCTTCTGACGACACGTTTGGCTCAGTGTGTAGTGATCATACTTGCTGTGCCAACGGTCGCGGGTTCGAGTCCCGCTGGGGAATTCATTTGTGTGATGAACACTAATGTTTGTACTTCAGTCATGGGTGTTTATATTTATAATAGTGTGTACTTAAAGTTATACTCGTATATGTGTCATCAACTATCTGATATCCATAACACAAGCCTCGTAGCTTTCCATGGAACTAGATGGTGCTGTGTGCTATGGGCCCGAACAAAAAAATCTTTCCGAGCCGGTGGTAGATTCCTCACAGACTGACTACTCTGACGTTTAATTTAATTTAAAATGTATAATTATTGACGATTCAAAAGTGCTTGTAAATGTCTATTTGAATATAGTATATTTTGATTTGATTTGCAGTAGTCTGATAAAAGGACACGTTCGCAAATGTTACAATTAGTGGGTTAAGTGTGCAGATAAATAATCTATACATATAATAAAATAACCAAGCCGAATTGTACATTAAATATTTTTTGGAAAATCTTATTGAAATAAACATTATTATCGATATAGAAGCCGAATCTATAGTTTTTAGAATTTTTGTCTGTCTGTCTGTCTGTCGCATCACAGAAAAACCACTGGAGGGATTTTGATGAAATTTGGTATGGTGATTGATAGCTGGTTATTCGGGTCAACATATAGGATACTTTTTACCGCGGGAAAATGTCTCATTTCTGAGAATAAATACAAAAACTGCAATGTAAGAGTATATTAATATGTAAAATCTACGAATTTCGTTTTTTGTCATCTGAACGCGGGCGGAGCCGCGGGCAATGCTACTATACTATAAAGCTTTCTCCCAAGCAAAACGACATTCCGAGTTTGAAGCTTACAAATAAAATATCTCTGTGCAAAAAATCACGTCGTACTGTTGCGGGCCGCCCGCGCCGCCGCTGTGAGGAGGAAGGAAAACTGACAAATCATAACAAACTCTTGTATTTACAACATTACTTGTAGTGTGATGAATAAATATAGCATTTTTCGTGATAAAATTATGAATGTTTTGTCTTTATTATAACTTTTTTGTTTGTTTTGTTTATTGTTATGATATTTAATTTTTTTTTTAAATATTAATAATTATTTTATTACAAATATTTAAATTAAAGCTTATCCCCTAAATATTTCATTTTAAAATTATATATTTATTTAATTGAATAATTAAAATTTTCCTAAAAAAAAGAGTAGATATATTTAAACATTTCATTTCCAATTATTAATTATAAAAAATAATTATTCAACATTAATTTTTATAATTTCAAAAGTTTAAACATTTAATATTTTAAAATGAGCTTCAGTTCGCTCGGGTGCGTTCCTAAGCTTGAATAGTTTAGGAATACATAAAATACAAACTTCCAAAGAAAATAAACGTTTTTTGAGTCAGATATTTTCGTAAGCGTATACAAAATAACCCACCAGACTTTCATCACAGTCCGACCAATAGTTTAGGAAGGAGTGTTTAGGAAGTGGTTTTAAAAGCTCCGCTCCTAAGGGTCCTAGCGTTTTGTTAGGTACTATGGGAATATAATAATACTATAGGGAAAAAATAAAAACTTAAAAAGAAACCGGCACTAAAATGTAAAAAATAACTAAACGGTGGTTTTCATTCAGAATAGATACCTAATCAGATATTTTCGAAGTCGGTGCCAGCCGACAATATTTTAAGATATCAATATCTAATAGGTAAATATAATTGATTAGGTATGAACCCTAATATACGTAAATTATTATACATCAATTTGAAATTTGAATTTGAAAATCAATTTGAAGGAGATTTGTATCGGCTGGCTGATATTTTATTCATTAAATTATTTTATAGTATATTGTAAGCCTTTTTTCTTTTTTCATGGAAGTAAGTACAAGTAGAGATGCTGGATACCGTTACAGCTAACTCTAATAGTTTACTCCTTTGTTCCAGGTACACGATGTGTTCGTCCGCGCACTTCATCCAGACTTTCTTGCACGTCATACAGTCCACGGCTTCCTACATCCTCATGTTAGTGTTCATGACGTACAACGTGTGGCTCTGCCTCGCGCTCGTGCTGGGGATGGCTCTCGGGTACTTCTTCTTCGGGTGGAGGAAGAGCTCCGTCGTAGACACCACGGAACATTGCCAATAAATTGTGTTTGTACCGCCTGAAAGTCATATTCGTCTTTATAATCATTGATAAATCTTGATACTTGTTGAGTTTTCAGAGAAAGATTTTAAGTTCATAGTAGAATTTGGTCAACTGACTGTGGTATAGATATCGGTGAGTCGTCTTTACAGATGAAATGAAAAGAAGAATATTTCTTTAGAGGCGTTGCATACATATTTAGGACTATTTTTGATAATTTTTTATATTGTTAGCACTTGTTCATGACTTCAAGTGATATGACAATGAAATTACATATGAAATTCAATTAAAATATCGAGAGCCGCCTTTCTCCATGATGTGTGTACGATAAACGGACAGTCACGAGCAATGCCATATTATATATAAATTATAAATGAACAACTAAATAAGTTAAATCGTATGGAGGATGGACATTTACATACATATTATATATATATATATATATATATATATATATATATATATATATATATATATATATATAGCTTTTATTATTATAAAATATTTTATTTTTAATATTTGAAATATTGATGCAGTAATGGTGGCGCCATCTAGTTTATTCTTTCACATATTAAAATATCTCTTGTTATTGTTAAATTATATTTAAAATTGTTATTGCTCTCCTTCTAAACACTATATTAAGAAGTTAATGTATATAGTGATTAAAATCAGGGCTGGGTCTTTCTTGATTTTCTGTATTAGAAATTTGTTATGTATATCAATTTCATAATAATTCTAATTAACTTTGTAAAAATGATACCTGTATAACTTTCACAATACATTCCTTTTAATAAATATAGTAACATATTACGATGTTATATATTTTATGTACTACAGTAATTATTATATTTTAATTGGCAATAGCTAACGCCATCTAGCGTTGAGTAGTTTTAAGTAATAAATATTGACAAAGTTAACCAACAGATGGCACTTCTAGATTTAAATACTTTTATAACCATGGATGTACATATATATTTATTTTGCTAATTTCTAAAATAAATCTTAGATATTTTCCCAAAACTTGGCTTTAGAAAAAAAATGAATAAAAAATTAAATATAAAGATTATGTTTTTAAAAAATGTATTATATTTTAATTTCCGTTTATCCATGTGGCAACATCATTAAGACAGAGAACCGAGAAGATAATATAACAAAAATAATCTATAATAAATCATAACATTATCTTGCCTTTTAAGTTATTTACTACAATATAAATATATGATTTATTTAAAAGGTAAAAATATGATAGAAAGACTTGATAAATCATAGTAGATACGATAAAAAAGAAATTAGAACATGCTATAAAATATTGGGTAAAGCACTCAATCACGACGCCACGACGGCAGGCCTGTCGAAGCAGACCACACAACCATGGGGATGCTCCAACAGTCCACTCTGCTGTCAGAGTAGTACCAGGAGCAATCCGCATGGTACGCCGTATATACCACCTCTATGTGTATATTTTGGCTTCGCACCCGGCTAGATTGCCAGACGCTAATGCCACCCACCACGACAAGGGGTACATCGGACGGAAAATTATAGATGAAGGCCAAAATGAAATCTGAATGATACCGCTAGATCAAAAACGAAAACTACCTACAGTTCAAATATTTCCATAAAATCTTTACAAATTTTTGTCATCTGACTGCAGTATCGCGCTGACGCATAAAATAGCTTACGAAGTTCGTTTTAAAAAAATCCTTAAACATTGTGATATTTAAGTTTAACTTAGTGATCTTATATTATATATACATAAAATTTGATATTTTTTTATTTAGATATGTATTTAAACTAACTATGATTATTATTAAATGTAAAATTGAAAATTCATTTAGTTTTAATTTTCTCTTTAGACTTCAATAAGTAGCTTACATAATTAATAATTTATTTAAATATACCCTCTGTTTAAAGGAATACTTTTACAGATGTTCGTCCTAATCTATACTTATAATAAAATTCTTTGTCGAATTTGTACATTAAATATTTTTTGGAAAAATCTTATTGAAATATTCATTATTATCGATACAGAAGCCGAATCTATAGTTTTTAGAATTTTTGTTTGTCAATGACCGCATCACGAGAAAACCACTGGACAGATTTTGATGAAACTTGGTATGATGATAGCTGGTTATCCAGGCCAATAAGTTGCATATTATAGCATACTTTTTACTGCGGGGAAATATGTCAACCCTGAGAAATCTATACTACGCGTTAAAACGTAATTAGGGAAGAACTCGAGCGGAGCGAGGGTGAGCCCTTAGTGGTGTATAAAGGAAAAGAGCAGTATATTGAAATACTATCAAATGAAAACATACCTATGTAATACGTGTGTATTTTCATCAAGTTTTAATACATCAGTAGGATCTTTTAACATGTAAATAGAAATTTAGGATTTTAATATTCTAAACAATCGATCCCAATATTTATTTATGTTATGGGGGATATTGTTCTTATTAATGTAATAGGCATTTAATACCCGTTCATTTTTATTTATACGGTATATGTAGTTGAATAGATAATGACTGATTTGAATAAAGCAAAACAATTCTTCGCTTTATATGACTGACCTATTTGTATAATCAGAATGTGAACGTAAAACACACCCTGACACAATTACTTACCACTTAGCTAAATTAAAGGAAGTCGTCCTCATAATAGATACCTATACACATATAATAAAAGACTATACGTCTTCAATCTAATAACATAATTTTAATTGAAATTAAACCTCAAGGAAAATGTTTGGTAGAGATAGAATAACATTTTTAAAATACCTATAATTTTTATTAAATAAACATTGGAAGATATATGACTACATACAGCAGTAGGAAAAAGTAGTATCTAGATATAAATTGCAACCAAATATTTTTTTTATTTTTTTGATAAACTTTAAGCCTTTCTCGTTATCTTACTAATATCTATATCTTAATATAATATCTTATAATAATATCATACTATGACTTTAACACCTCAAGGTAAATTTCTAAGAAATTAATATTTAATTAATTAACTAAGAAATCTATTGTTAACTATAACGCCGGCGTGTCCGCGGTCGTGGAGGAACATTAATATTAATATGAACATTAATATTCTTAACAAATATTGCACTAACTTATAAAGAAGTAATAAAATTATGGAAAATTAATTAAATTCTTCACTGGGAAATATAGGCAACCCTAAAATTAAACTGTTTGTAGGTTGAAATACTTTAAAAAATTAAATACTAACCCACCTTTCCCTTTTCATCAACTATGTCGAGTGTCCAATTAAGTATACCTTAATATTGTAATTTTAAGAATATGTAGATATTACGAGTATATAAATATGTAAAACAAAGAATCACTTCGAATTATTCCCTTATTAGAAAATGACTAACAGTTTATGGGTTTTTATATCGAACCTTTTTAAATGAATATTCTATTTTTCTCGTTCGAAAACAATTTCGTGCCAATAAGAATAAAGGTAGTACTCTTATTGGCACGATATTGTTTTCGAACGAAACTCACGTCATGTTATGTCAGTAGAATGAAATGTGACGGGTGGTTCATGTTTTGCCTTTTGTATATTACTTGTTGATTTTATTACTTAAATCTAATGACGAATGAGTTAAAACAATCTTATTAACGTAGTGAATTATGCTATAGTGTTATAAGTGGATGCTGTACTGGACCCGTCGTTTTCCATCTCCGGGTGATTGATCAGGTAACGGTATTTGTTTTTGGGGACGTCAAATATAAGTTTCGTACTACCTATTTTATTATGTATAATTCATATTGTGTGACTTTTAATACCAGCTTAAAGTTTACAAACTTTGTTTTGAATATATTTTGTATACACTAAGTAAGAGTAAGGTTCTTTATAGCAATTCATGCAGAGTGCGGTCTATAAAGAAACACAGCATCAACACGGATGCACGTTGCTCGCACATTCGTCATAAAAATAATAAAAAACCCACACTCAAAACCAAATATTTAATATAGTAATTACCACCAGTTGCATTTAAACTTATGTATTTTGAAATGCAATGCAGTAAATACTAATTATTAATGTTTTATAATTCATAAATTTAGTACCCTCTTATATATATTCAGTAGAATATGAGTAATATCCTCTAAACAAATTATAACAAAAAAGTTCATAATATTATTGGATTGCTTAAATATAAATTATAGCACTTTATTTAATGACACCATAAAATAGCTTCATAATTACTGGTAGCAAAATTATAATTCACAAAACACCAATGAGAATAGATTCTTCTATTACTCTGCCAAATTAATATAAAATTTTTCATAAATATGGTCCCAGAATAAAAATTGCTGTCCGGGCAATAGTTCATTTCTCAGAGATTTGCCTAAGATAAAGCAATTAATATTATGTAGAATTATTACATTCCCATCACTCATATGTGGAACAACTGGTTGCCATATTTCAGAAATGTACTTTGTAGTTAAAGGTGTGGGATCCCTGAAAAGATTTTATAAGAAAATGTGTTTATTATGAACAATTTACATATTTTTTTTAATTGTTTGTTTTATTACATATAAGACTTCTGTTGATCAAAGGACATGAGCGTAATTGAGCCTAAACATCACATGAACCAAATAAATGAATATACTTTTTTAGTTTAGTTATCAATAATGGTAAAATATTTGGATTTTTTAACATCTCTATTAGACATTTTTCAATAATTTAATTTTAAAGTAACATTTTTTGATTGAAATTGTAACTTATCAAATATATTTCTGAAATTTTGATCATTTTAGCATTGATTTGGTACTTACAGAGATTATTCCTCTAAAAAAGCAAATTTTACTTCTTTTTTTATAAGTTAAGGTTAAATGTGACAACTTGGTCTTACCCCAATTTTATAAAATTTGTCCATAAAGCTATAATTGTCTCAACAATCACAGCATCATAGCCATCTAAATTTTTACTAGAACTGATGTATCTGAATACATCTCCATGTGCAGCACCATGAATTTTCTCATTCATATTTCTGCTTAACGTTCCCTTATATAAAAATTTCATTAAAAACACTGGAGTTTTCTTTGAATGATAACTTGCAGATTTGATTAATGGGTATTCCAAAAATATATCATTTACATAATCAACATAGCTTTGTATTATACTTTCCTTTAGTTCCAGTTCATTAAAATAGAAATGTTTTACCAGCTCAGCTATTTTATATTTCATTTGGTCACTGTCGTAAGACAAATCTGATGGAAGCAGATCAACAAAAGTGTCAGGTGCTGTCTTAAACCGATGAATATTTTCAGAAATTACTGCCACTTGTTCAGTGTTTGTGTATACAATTAGTGTTGGAACATGATGGTAACTTCCACTTTTTATGATATTCCTGGGGTCTGTATTTAGTAAACTATGTGTTGAATGATAGGCTTTTTCTATACAGGGCAATAATTTTCTGGACACATTAGTTAGATTTCTAACCGGAAGCTCTTTGTAAAAGTCTTTTAGATATTTGGAATCATTCATGCCCTTATATCCTAGATAGTTAGCAACATGTAAAGCATCTGCATGTGGGTCATGAGTAATGGACGATGGCGATAAAGCCGATCCTGATTCCATAATCACTTTATGAATAAGATCCTTTGTTAAACCAGACAATAACAACATCTCTGTGGAAGCTGCACCCGCTCCTGTACCGTAAGCTGTAATATCTGACGCATTGCCACCAAACCTAGCGATGTTTCGCTGTATCCAATACAGAGCAGCTACTTGGTCTTTCAGACCAGCATTTCCAGGCACTTCTTCCAAATCCAAACATAAAAATCCAAGGATACCGAGTCGATAGTTGAAAGTTACTATTATAAATCCTTGATCGAGTAACCTTTCGGAACCTTTGTACGCGCCCCACCTGCAAAATAAATTGATTAAACTAATATTGAGTTACATTCGTGCTTTTTCAAATAAATGCATTCAAATATTATCTTAGCTGGAGGAAATTATATGGGGACGGGGTAAAGGTGCACGACCGCATCTGGCTTAATGAGTTAGCCCGTAAACGCGTGTGCAGACACCAGCGTGAGACCAACCAACTCCACCAACCCTCTTCGTCACAGCAAAATCAATACGTCTGCAAAGAATTGTAATCGCAGCTGTAACTGCCGTATCGGTCTGTTCAGCCATAAGCACAAATTCAAGCTACATTCAATCATCTTTTGTAGATGATACCTAAGTCTACTACTGCTGCGAAAAGATATTTGTCAGTTTATCCTTCTGCCTTTTATGCAGTAACGGACGGTCGTTATTTTTTTTCATAAACTAGACAACGAGAGAGTGACATAAACTACTTTATACTCATTTTAATCTTTCTATCTAATGCGTACATCGTTTTGATTCCCTCGTGAGCAAAATAATTGTTAGGTAAATGTTTACTTTGCATTTGACGTGGAATTCAGACCGCGTGGTATAAGTCTGCTACCCAACACGCGTTGTTGTATGTACATAATATATTTAACAAAGAAAAATATGACAATATTATCGTGCAACGTAAGGTTTTGGCAAGCGGCGGCCTGCAGTGGACACGATGACAGCTAATTAAGGCACGATCGCGATACCACCCACGGAGATCACTTTACCCGCAAGCCTTTTGGACGAGTATTTAGTAATTTAGTAATATTTTATATTTTCGTTTATCTTCGGTGTAGTTTGTAAATATACCTATGTACTTTGTTTATGAAGTAAATTACTTATATTGTTTGTTTGTATATCGTTAATCCATCAACGACCGCGGACACGTTGGCGTTACAGTTAACAATAGAATTCTTAGAAATTTAATTAATTTCTTAGAAATTCACCTGGAAGTGTTAGTTTCGCCATTAACATTATATTATTCTTCTTTACTTTTACGATTCTAGCCTGTAATCTAAATTATGTCTATTCAAAAATGTTCGCCGATCCGTAACTCTGTAACGTGCGGTATGGACAAACCAAAACACATAATTTTATATTTATAATAGGGATTATATTAATACTAATATAGATAAAACGAGATAGAGGGTCTAATCATAATAACAGTTGATCTTACCCTTTTTGATACCCGCCGTCGTGGAAGTGCACAATCACCGGCGTGGACGCTGCACCTGCTGGTGCAAACACATTGAGCACCAAACAGTTCTCTTCACCTGAGCCATCTGGCTGCGGACACTTGATCTTGTGGATGGCTTCGAAAATTCCGGTCCAAGCTTTAGGCGGTTTTGGTGCCTTTAATTATTATTATTAATTTTGATAAATACTCGTATCTTTGTGACTTCACCTTTATAACATATTTTTTTTACATTTTTTTTTAAATATGTCAGGACATTAACACACAGCGCCATCTAGTTCCATGGTAAGCTACGAGGCTTGTGTTATGGATACCAGATAGTTGATACATTATACATATATAACTTTAAATACATACATATTATAAATATAAACACCCATGACTGGAGTACAAACATTCGTGCTCATCACACAAACGAATGCCCCCAGCGGGACTCGAACCCGCGACCTCTGGCGCAGCAAGTAGGGTCACTACAAACTGAGCCAAACGTGTCGTCAAATTACCCTTTCTCTTATTTAAACATTGTAATTTATAGCTTTCTTTATTCGGATAATTAACATCTATATTTGTGCATAGAATAAATATTATTTACACTTTCAATATCTATATTCTATATAGATATTAGGTTATAAATATATATTATATATACAAAAACAAATCTATCCCACAGAAACTGTACATTTTTCAGGGATAAAAAGTAACCTATGGTTATTCTGATGTATGAGCTGTATTTGGTATAGTTTCATTAGGTATAATTCATTCAGTAGTTTTTGCGTCAAAGGGTAACAAACATCCAGACATCCATACATCCTCAAAAACTTTCGCATTTATAATATTAGTAGGATATAAAGCAAAGTCGGGTTAGTTCCACCATTTATAACTCAAGAACGGCTAGAGCGATTTTGATGATCTTTGATTTGTTCTAATTGTCTCCGCCCCGAATAGCATAAAACATCAGAAAAAAACACGAAAAAATATTTTTAGAATTTATATGGCTATCACTGGCTAATAACTGTTTATATCTATTTAAGACGTACCTAGGCAAGAACCCGAGCAAAGTGAGGGTGAGCCTCTAGTATTTAAAATTGACTTAGTGCCTATTCGAGTCAAGGAAATAAACATCGTAACAAATTATAAATGTAAATATTCGATACTCCCTATTAGGCACGTTTATACATACTGTACTATGCCATTAATAAATAAGCCCTGCATTTAATGGGTTTTTACCACAAAATACTCCTTCGGTACGTATTCAAAGTAAAATAAGCTTTCACAATCAATTAGCGCCCCATCGCATTTCGTGTCACACCGCGTCGTCGACCTGACGTTACATTGTGTGTGTTATCATCAATCTCTTCACCGGAAATTGGTCTCTATGACAAAAATAATAACTATCACAATTTATGGTACATCCTCGTATTATCGACTTACGTGATAAATGAAAAAGTTCAATTTTTTGAGATAAAAATCTATATACATCTGTTTTGAATGGATATTGAATTTTTCAACTTTGGAAAGTTACTGTAGGTGCCATTGATAAAAAAAAAATAACTGTCCAATACATATTGGCCGGTTAATATGTAACAGGATTGTAAAAAGATTTATTCAAATTTTAAGGCATTTTTGAATGACGACTTCTATTGCAATCTTTCCTTAAGTAATTCTCATACATTTAACGTTAACACGTATTAGATTACCATAAAAGATATTATATTTATATTCCCATGGTAATATCACTGGTTTTGAGTTATCTATACAGATAAAGAAAATTAAAGTGTCTATTTGTAATATCAAAATAACAGCTTTTTACTAAATGCATATAAAATTGGACTTATACGGTAATGTTAAGAAAAACACATTTTACAAAATATTTGTCTGTCTGTTACAATTCCGAAACAGCTGGACTGATTTTAACGGGACTTTCACTGGCAGATAACTGATGTTATAAGTATGTAGAGTAACTTAGACTACTTTTATTTTAGAACTAACGGCTCACCCTCGTTTCGCTCGGGTTCGCTTCTAGAAAAGCACAAACAGATCTATCCCACGGGGACCGTTTATTTTTCAAAATGAAAAAAATCTGGATTTGTTCTATTTGTCTTCTTACATTTTTAATTCTTGTTGTATTTATAAGTCTTGTTTTTTTTTTATTTATATATGCAACGGTGTATTTTTGGTGTTTTTGGCATAAGTAATTATACAAAAGGTCACTAGGGTTCTGAGCAAACTTAGAGTTAAGACGTATGAATAGTTACAAAACATAGTTAAAAAGTAATAATGTTTTCCAATATCACTAATCCATCGTGTAACGATCTAACAACACCGCAAATTAGATTCGTATCA
The DNA here is from genome assembly GCA_951806755.1 of Brenthis hecate. Taxonomy (NCBI): domain Eukaryota; kingdom Metazoa; phylum Arthropoda; class Insecta; order Lepidoptera; family Nymphalidae; genus Brenthis; species Brenthis hecate. The sequence goes on from OX638254.1 coordinate 388,036, forward strand.
ACAAATGAAGCTGACCTTAAACCTATCGTGTCCTGTGGGCGGGCGGGCGTAGGGCAGCCCGAGGTACGCGTAGTGAGGTGGTCGGGGCGCGTAGTACCCCCTCACTGTACCCTGCGTCGTCACCACGTCCCGGTGCGACGGCGGGTTTGCACTGCAGACGAGCGTAGGCAACAGGTGGATGACCACTACCATGCCCCGGTACTCAGTCATTGAAACTTACCTTCAAGTTTTAGTGTACAGTGAACTCAATCTGAACATGCTTTGATTTACGTAAGTATAACTCCGCTAATAATTTTAAGTGTGTACTTACACCATGTTATTAAACATACATTAAATAATCAAAACATCCATGGACATGTTTATTTCATACGCTCGGACGCGTCGCAATATAACGTCCTTCGGTGTGTTCCTTCGTTATTCTAATCTTTTGAATAGTTATTATGATGGGAACTGGAATGGTTTAATGTTTTTTTTTGTGTATGGTAAAAGTAAATTGAGGTTAATTAATAGAAATAGAAACACTGAATTATTGCGATTATGTTATTTTAATATTAGCTTCCATTTATAATGAAACTATTAAGTACATGGCATATATTATATAAATAATACATATATTAATATACTAATTTATATGGTACATGCATACCATTTAGCAAGCTTTACTTATTTTTCTAATTGGTGCAAAACTATCATTTTTGTTCTATATAAGACATTTTATGCGGAAATCTACTAAAAATATTAGGCTCGCTAATGTAATGTAAGTCGATGGTTTTAGTTCGAGGCCAATGTTGTGCTCAACGAAGTGTTTCTCATAGATGTCATTCCATAGCTTCATCCGTTCAGCGTGGAAACCATTCTGCATGTCGAACTCATTGCCTATAGATAACCATTCTTCTCCATCTGTCATATTCTTCCATTCGATGGCATCTGTTGATGGATTTCTGGAATAAGCACAGAGTTTATAGTGCTACCATTTTAACATCAATAAGTTAAGGAGGTTATAACTTTGACGTCGTATGACTATCTATCTGTATGTTTTATATATGTTGTATTTTCAATTTGGCTTTTTTTTATTTCAAATAAGCTTAAAATTATTAATAAGGTATAGGTATGTTATAATAATTGGCTTTAAATAATAATAAATTATAATAGTAGGTGAAACGAGAACAACAGCACAAGTAATGGTGCTAATTATTATGTTTATATATAACTGAAATCTGAAGAACGTTTGTAGACATACAATAAATAAGGTCTAGCCAATAGGTAGGTTCGGACTAACGAAAGGTTTTAGAAAAATGTAAGCACAGTTTTGTGTCCTCATTAATCTTTATAGTTTGCGACTATGGGGGAAAGCCGCAGTAACAATCGTATTGAAAAATTGTACAACAACCGAAATATCTCTCGGAAATCACGTAGGACAAAAAATTAAAAACTAGCCAAAATTTTTCTTAAATTATATGAATAATATATTAGTCACAGCGCCTGTGCTCTCACCGCACACTGAAAATAAAAGAAATAAGATTGTACATGTGCAATCATTTGTGTATTATAATATCTACCACGTAAACAGCTAATCTTAATGAACTTAGACGCCATGGCCGATCACTTATTAGTTCAGAGGCACAATAATTAAAACGAAATGGCTTAACTATAACATCAAGAATAAAAGGTTTTTACAAAACTTACCCAGTTTTAATGAAATTGACCCATATGCTCGTTATTTTAGATTTCATGCTGTTTTCATTTTCAGTGTACGAAGTACCTTCATCATTGGTATCTATCTTGCTAAATACAAGGTTCATAAAAGCACCTCGTCCAGCACCTGAATCTGCCTCTCGACTATAGGAAAACTCGTAAAAGAAAACAGTAGATCCACCTTTTATGAGGAGTCTAGCGCCTCGTATTCCAGGATAAATATATTTACTATCACTAAGACACTGCGAAAGTTTTATCCTATTATCCATTGTTATGTCATTTTCTCCAAAGTATTGATTTTTCACTTGGTTTCCAACTTTATCCCGTTCCTCATCATTGTCAAATTTCAGGTCACTTGGTAGCAATAAGTATGTGTTGAGATTAAGATGCGATAAACTTTCCTCTGTTTGCTGAAAAGCTTCTTCCATAGCCGCTGCGTTCGCTGATCCTGACATATAGGGTATTTTTAATGTTTGATTCTCTAGAAGGGCCCAAGGTGAGTGATTGAGGAATCCTGCCTCAGATTCAATACATGGCCGAAAATCAATATCCTTCGCAGCTCTTATGAGCTGTTCGATGTCTGCCTGTTCAATTGAGTTAATACTGGAACCAGCGGTATGTAACTTATCCACTAATTTCTCTGCAGTACGTAATGGATTTCTGTCTAATGCCCACGGTGAGAGCGTAAAACCGCTTTCTACTATCGCCTTTGAAATAAAGCTTCTTGAACCATTAAATAGTAATAAATACTCTACCATAGCGCCGGCAGCGCCTGATCCACTAACTACAATATTAGAAGCATTTCCCCCAAAGTTCTTAATATTGTCAAAGGTCCATTTTAAAGCTAAAGACAAATCTTTAAGGCCAGCGTTGCCTGGAGCAGTTCTGTTTTGAAGGCACAAAAATCCCAACGGTCCCAATCTGTAGTTAGGTAAGACAACAATTAAATCTTTAGATACTAAGTTTTTGGGGATATACTTCTGCGGATCACCGCTCCCATTACTGAAATTACTATCGTGTATATAGAAAAGGACGCCAGACGACTCAGCGCTTTGAGGTTTAAAAACGCTTAATGTTAAACACTCAAGAGTCCCAATATACGCATTTTCAGTGTTAATTTGAGGGCATCGAGAAGTGTGCTCGGTTTTCTCTTGTATTGCTTCCCAAGGTTCTGGTTTCGAAGAATTCTGTAAACATAGAAAAAATTTAAAAACATATTCTAATAATTAAATTAATTTAAAAAAAAAACAATCAATACTTGAAATCGTCCTTCAGCGCTAAAGCGTCCATAAGGGATATCAAAAAACTGTACAACTCCATTGTTTTCGTATCCACGCACAGGCCCGTATTCAGTGACAACGACATTCTTTAAATCCTCCGCTTCGAAGGCACCGTTCTTTTGAAGACTACGTGAGTTATTGTGATCGTTGGTGGTTTCATTAGCAGTTCCAATAGTTCCCGTGATGTCGGTGCAGGAGACGCCAATCACAAACAAGAGCAACTCCCACATTTTATTGTTGGAAACTTATATGAAATGTTACTGTAATGTTAAAATCAGCGTCATAGGGACGAGTCCCTCTGTTAATATTGTCCTGAAAACTGGTTCATATAAAAAAGCACTCGATGTTATACTGATAGAAGATCGGTCACACAGTATTATCGAACAGAAAAGTTTTTATTTATGGATCAAATATATTTTATTATATTCTTCTTGCTAGGACTCTTTATTGTTCTATGCATTTTACCTGGTAATAGTTGTTAAGAAATAGTAATCCTTATGGCAATTAAAATTATAATCCTGGAAATAGAGATATTACGTGATTGAGTCGTTCCTTTATTTCAAACTTACCTATAAGGACTTGATAAATTTTTACATAATTGGGATGGGACATAGTGGGATTATTATTTAATGCTTAGATTTACATATGGCATACACGTACACTCTATACTCCGGGAAAATTCTAGCGGAATATTAACTTGAATTTCGCCTGACCTTTTTTTTTAACGTTGGAAAATGCATTTACGCATGAGGTGTGGGACTCACCGGCAAAGTCAGTACTACTCACTAAAACCCAACAAAGCCTTCCCCCGTCTTAATGGGGCGTCGCAGGATCACTTACGCATTCAACTACGACGCCCCGACGGCAGGTCTTTTTTTTTTTTTTTTTAAACGTTGGGAAATGCATTTACGCACGAGGTGTGGGACTCACCGGCAAAGCCAGTACTACCCACTAAAACCCAACAAAGCCTTCCCCCGTCTTAATGGGGCGTCGCAGGATCGCTTACGCATTCAACTACGACGCCCCGACGGCAGGTCTGCCAAAGCAGACCACAACAACCACGGGGTTGCTCCAAGGTCCACTCTGGTATCAGAGAAGTACCAGGAGCAACCCGCATGGTACACCGCCCCCCGAAGAGGGCCACCTCCCACCGCCCACCGAAGTGGGCCACCTCCCTGTGCGTTTCTTGGCTTCGCGCCCGGTTGGGTTGCGGGCACTACAGAGCCCCCCCACCACGACAAGGTGAACGCACGTTGGGGGGGACGGCAGGTCTGCCGAGCAGACCACAACAACCATGGGGTTGCTCCAAGGTCCACTCTGCTATCAGAGAAGTACCAGGAGCAACCCGCATGGTACACCGCCCTCCGAAGAGGGCCACCTCCCACCGCCCACCGAAGTGAGCCACCTCCCTGTGCGTTTCTTGGCTTCGCACCTGGTTGTATTGCCGGGCACTACTGAAGGCACTGAACTGTTTTTTCTTTGCCTATTTATAATTATATTATATACTCGTAATTTTTGCTAGTTGGTTTTATAAAAAGATGAAAATGTAAGCTAAAACAACCAATATTTTTTTTGTCGGTAACGTAAAAGGCATCAGTATGCTCATTGCTCATGTCTCCGTTTATTCTATTTGAGTGCGGTTCAACGGTTTTAATTAAATTTTTATCATGAAAAAAATTCTACAGTTTCCTACCTATAGCGGGGGGTTTTGTATCTAAGTGATTTAAGAAAAATGAAATACTTTTCCTTTCCTTATTAAAAAGTAGCTGATAATATGTTTTTAAAACCACAATCTATAAGGAAGTGTTCCTCATATTCGAATCTGATATTTCGGAAACAAGCGGGTAGAAGTAGATATAAAAAAATGCATTCAACTCAATATGGGGTAAATATTTTGAAACCATATATACTTATCAATTTTATTTACTAATCAGCAAATAGAAAGCACAAATTGTTTCATCAATGTATAAAGAGCGCCGTAATTGAAGACCATCTATTATTAATCTATTCCAGAAAACAAAAATAGCCCCGGTTAAGTAGATTCAGAGATTAACCCCTACAACGTCACAAACTCACAAAATTTACCTCTTTATAATATTAGTATAGACGGGTCATGGAGCGTCTATACTGGTATGGTATTATGTCATCTATGCTACAAACGAAGACTTCAGTTTTGTACATTTATAATTTAAGTTTTTTATTCAAAGTCAAATCATTCAATTTTATCAAAAAAATTTAGTCAAAGTAGTTTTGTATCGGCAGTACCAGCTTAATTTACTATCGGCAATAAGCATCGTTATCAATTATTATCACCCCACTCGAGGTAGATAAAAACAGCTTTTGTCCGTTTAGTTTTTCGGTTTTGTCGATTTTATAATATGCAATGTTGTAAACCATAGCTACCAGAATAACTTTTAGTATCTACGCGATACAACCATACCTGTAGGTACGCAGAGACAGCTCAAATATTTATTTATATTAATTGTTATTGGAACTAAATATCTTACGATATGCACAAGGATGAAGAATTTAAAAATATTGCATGGCTTCATCATACGTCCAATAACAGAAACATTTGGCAAAACCTCCTTGAATAACATAATTTTGTATTTTTAATTTTTATTAATCTGTAATTATATAATAAAATATGAAAAAATAATTCAGGTATTAAAATAACACATTTATAAGCCGTTAAATAAATTATATTATTTCGTTACAGGTAAAAATTACAAATTTTGCATGCACGGAATTGGAAAAGGTAAGTTCTAACGGACAGATGATTGAAGTGACTTGAACACTTGCTAGGCGCTTGTTATTTATGTTTTCAATTTTTACTAAATATACTATATTAAAATTAACTGCTCTTATTTATGATACAAAATTTACGTAATACTTTTACTCAAGATCTTATCTTTTCATAATAATATTTGTCATACACATCCTCCCACATCTGAGCTTCCTTTTTATAAGGAAATTCAATAAAATCTAATTCGATATTAATATCCAACACCTTAATGTCATGAAAATTTACTGGTTCCCACGTAATCTGCTTACTTGCACCTGAAGGATTCCTGAAAATTATAAGATTTATAATTCTTTAATCGTACATTTTTTTACATATTGTTTACTTTATGTCTTATCTTTTTTATATTATGTACATATATATTAATGGTATCTGGCGTCTCTCCGCTGTCCCGCTCGCACAGTCTACTCCTTTCTAATTTTCATCCCCAAAGGACGAACTAAAACTTTGAATATTCTCATTTTTAATGAGAAAGATTATGTTCAATTTCGGCCACTGTTACTTTTAATATGACGAATTTTCATACAAATTTCATATACTTCTTTACCCTTTTTGGGATTGAATATACTAAAATTCTTTGTTAATGGATACCTATGCCATATGAGAAATCTACCTGCCCATTTTCATGTTTGTAGCATTTATATCTTCTGAGAGTTCGTGATTAAGCAGTAACAGTGTGAGTTGCATTTTGCTTTACATAGATAATAACTTACAAATGCTTAACGAAATTAGACCAGAGAGTAATTAAATGGCGTTGCACAATTCCATCGTCACCGTTTAAGTCTTTTCCTTTCTCTGGAAACAAATAAGCCAGTTCGTCAGAGTGTGCCGCGCCAAACTTGGGTACGTCGAGCTCCTCGTCTACACCAACATTTCCCAAATAAGAAAATTGGTAGTAATATACTGGACTACCTGAAGACGCGTGACAGCGTAAACTTCTATGAATATGGCTCAAAAAATAAGCATCTCTGAAAAACCATGAATATGCATATTATTTAGATAGTGATTATAAAAAATAATATAAACAAGTAATCAATTCGACATACTTGTGATAGGAGAAGACTGATGGCATCGTCATATTATCTTCGAAATACATTTCATTAACTTTTTTCACTATCTGAGGCATCGCCCTCTTGCTAGTTTGTAATTCTATAGGAAGCAAAAAAGTCATTTCTTTTGACATTTTTCTTACAACATTTGCATCTTTTAACACAGAAGAAAATATATATGCTTCATTGGTAGTATATCCCATCATAATAGGAACTCTGGTCACCTTCCCCTTAGTTATCAAGTCTAATGGCGATGCAGACATAAGCATTTCTTCATTTTTTAAAGGATTTTCCATACATATACCAAATGGCATATAAGGTAGGTTCAGTTCTTCAGCTATAGCCGCTAGATTTGCTATTCCCGCTTTAGCGAATGTAGTCACAGGTCTACTCTCATTGAATTGCATTCTTAAAAACTTTGCTCGATCTTCTGCGTCGTAGTTGAATGCCCATGGAGCCAGCACAGTTCCACTCTGTAAAATTACTCCATGAAATAACCCTTTTGCCATATGTGTTACCAACAACGACTCTGCCATGGCGGCTCCGAAACTTTGTCCTGCTACTACCACTTTATTAGGGTTCCCATTAAATGCGACGATATTATCTCTGACCCATCTCAAAGCCATTACCACGTCTTTCAGTCCTGCATTGCCTGGGATTTTGTCTTCACTTGAACATAGAAAACCGATTGGTCCTAACCTATTTTAATAGTGAATATTTAATTACTAATCAACGAATAAGTATGTTAAAACAAGTTTTTCTAATAAATATATAAAAGCTCACAAGTTGATTTTTAACGAAGTTGCGAAAGATATTTTATGGATAGATTAGAATGTAAGCAGATTTAGCGTTGTATTTACAATTTTGTTCGTATGTTGATTTACAGCAAACAGTCACAGGAGAGACATACGCTATGTCATTCATTATTTATTCAATTCGTTCAATTTTCACTTGAGTGCTATATATCAATATTTTCCTTTACATGAGCTTAGAAAAATTTTACCTGTGTCGAACAGTCACTACTATGAGTCCCTCTTTAGCCAATTTCGTGGGATTATACATGCCAGTACCTCCCGCGACCCAGACTAAGACTGGTAATGCCTCTCCACCGGGGGCACTAACATCTAATTGTAAACATTCCTCTATAGGAGAACTTGGCAAGCAATGCGCCTCACTGGACGCCCGCACTTCCTTCCAAGTGGGTGCTATACCGCCTCGCTACAACCGTTTTTTAACTTTAAATACATATTATAAATATAAGCACCCGTGACTAGAGTATAAACATTTGTGCTCATCACACAAATAAATGCCCCCAGCGGGACTCGAACGTGCGAGCGCTGGCACAGTAAATACAGTAACTACAAACTGAACCAAACGTGTCGTCATGTTTTCTGAATTTTTCTAATTATTTTTATTAAAATGTACATTTTATGTAAGAGTAAAAATAATAATCGTATTTCTGTTACTTTGGTCTAATGTTATTTTTATTAAAATCTATCAGTAGAAATCACATAATAGTCTACACTAATATTATAATGAGATAATGTTTGTACGTAGTGGATTTCTACGTATCTCTGAAACTGCTGATTCGATTTTGAAATTTTTCTCACTCATACTCATAGGAACGCAGTTAACGCTGGCTAATAACTATTTATATCTATTTAAAAGGTACCTAGCGACGAACCCAAGCGAATCGAGGGTGAGCCGCTAGGTAATAATAATAAGTATTTCAAAATAATTGCTCTAACTATGAGGATGAATAAGTGTTACAAGTGTTTTAAAATAAATAACTTGATTTGATTGAAAATGAATAAACTAGAAGTAACAAAAAGTGCACGTTTCTATAACAACGACTACGGTATGAGTCTGGGATCGATAAACATAAAAGTGCCAAGACGAAAAACAAACAAATCGATGATGCAAAATTGAGTTCACTGACTGCCTTAGTGTCTTTAAATTTATAGTTTTAGCATGGTTTTTTTTAAAAAAACTTACCCTAAACCTTCCAGTGGGACCGGTTATTGAAGTGTATGGGATTCCCCCGTAGAAAATGTAACCATCTCTCGGCATACCCCGTATTTTACCTTGGGCCAGATTGATCACATTCTGAACACTTGTTTGTGTATACCATGTTATTATAATCAATGCAATTTTAATCATTATTTATGTGACAGTATAAAAATAATATATATTTGTTTTTATTTTTTATTTAACTAATTTTGTATGAAAAATGCTTTATCTCCTAACTAAAAATTTTAACTAAAAAAAGTTATAAATGTCGATGTTGATTGATACAAAAATTATAGCGCGTATCAACTGCGAACAATCGATGTCGTCTCATTGATATTACCGCAATGCATTACGTTTAAATATATTTTTAGTACCAAATTAATGTTGTGTGGACTCACAAGTTGTTGTAATATAATTATTGTAATACTTTCTTAGATTTAGCACATTAGACCTACTTAGGAACCATGAAGTCGACTGTTTAAGTTAAAAATTTAAGTCTTAATTTACCGAACGTAAATTTTTCACTTTACACCAACATTTTACTACTTTTTTGGGACATCCTGTATAAGCAACTTTGCTTCAATAACAAAAGTAAGTATTTTAATATTTGATAGTTAGCGGATGGAAGTCTATCCGCAGTATTGTATTAAACAATGTCCTGCAGTTTAGCTGTAAAATAGTAACAAAACTTAATATCTATAAGAAAAATATAAAACAGAACGTCCATCGTAATCCAATGAAAGTCGTACGTGTACCATCGAGATATTACATTTCCGTGTATCCAACAATATGGGCACAATGAACTCACTAGCGATACTAACAATTACGTGTCAATGTGATTGAAATCCGCAAATTAATTAACTTCCTATTTACACGACCAACACCATAACCAAACTACGAGTATAACTATAAATTTTATAGTTGCATGGTTTTGGTACAAAAAAACCAGTTCGAATTTATACTTCGGTGGTCGTTACTTCGATATTCGCTGAAGTTCAACAAATTATAGAATTAACATGGTCCCTAAGATTCACCTGATCTCTGCATATATCCTTTTCTCGAAGCGATTCAGAGCATTTTCCACCCCCCCATAACTTCGTTATGGATAAAGCTAGAAGCCTGAATTTTCAGTGACTAAAAGAACATAATAATACTAGGCATATTTCCAAATTACATTCAATTTGAACCTGTAGTTTAAGAACTGTTGCAGATCAAAATTCGCTAATATCGTCACTCACACACTCACTCACTCACTCACCGATCATCAAAATTCTAAGGTACTTCTAGCAGACATAGGAGCTTCAAATTTTTAACACAATTAGTGTTTAGGCTATAACGCAAGGAAAAACTCAAACATCATGCAATTTCACTCCTGTTTTCGAGATATACAAACTGCATAAGTAACTTTGTATTCCTATACAAATAGATATGCGATATATGGGATTACAAAGTTATTTTTGCAGTTCATACATATCATTTTTCGTCACTTAAACTACCCAAATGGATAGCTGGGTAAATAGTGAATATACTGTAAGTATTAGTGATGACTAAAATGTAATTATCAATATTGTATATAGTTTTAAGAAATAATATGTTTAATATATAAATTAAAACATATATTGTAATAAAATTTATAATTAATAGTAAATTAATTAATTATACAATAGTTGCACTGTAAAAGGTGGTTAGGTTAGTGTTTGTAAACCTTCTAACCTATAGGTATGTATGTTTGTATGTCCGATCCTATGTTCCCTCGTAATTACTAACCTAATTTCGATTCGTCTATTTATTAATGTTTATATTTGCAACTATATGTATTAGAAAAGTATGTTTGCGAAGGATTAGGTACTTACCTATTAGAATGCCGGAAATTATATTTTATTTAAAAAAAAACCTTTATTTTTTGTTGCTGTTTTATGAATTTGATAAACCAGGCACCTTGAATTTGGTAACTAAGTAGGAAATATAAATAAAATAGATATATCTGTGAAAATAGAAGTGCGATTCTTCTTGTGTACCAAGAGTTCCGTACCACCATATAGCTTTTTTTACATATCTATCCTACTATTAATAAAGAAAAAAATATTTTTTGTATGTTTGTATGTAATGGATAAACTAAATATCCGCTGAACCGATTTAGATTGTATGATGATAATTTGAGACCCTGGGAAGGACATAGGATATTTTTTATCCCGAAAATCATATGTTAATGGGGTGAAAAGAGGGATGAAGTTTGTATGGGGAATCAATAATTTCTCAAGTTAGGGATATAAAAGTCATCATACATAAGCATATACTGATGTATATATATTAATATATGTCTATCTATTCCATACTTACCGTTAAAACAAACCTAGGCACCAACCCGAGTGAAGCGAGGGTGAATCGCTAGTTATTGAATAAAATAGGAGCTTATGTTAAAAAGTGGTTAAATCTCACGAAGTTTGACTTGTCCGTCTTTACGATAGCGAATCCAAACCTACAGTTCGGCATGGTATTGTGACCCTTTCGTTTTTTTTTTCTGATTATGCAATTGTATTTTTATACAATTTATAGATATAGCTAAGAAGAAAGATGGCGTAGTCTTTGTAGAAGATATACATCCGCACCTTTCAGACTCGAAACCCTTAATAATTACAGTCGAGTTCATTTAAAAAATCCACTAATGATGGATTGGCGTTTTTTTTTTGTTTGTAGATAATTGGAGGGCTGGTGATTGACATAGGTTACTTTTTACCGCGGAAATTATCTAATTCCCACGGGAAAACACGTTATAATACAATCCAAAAAAATATTTATGATCAGAATTACTTGAAACTCGGTATTAATGCTCTTCAATAAAATTAAATATGTGTTTAATCATTTTTCGAAGTTCATCCTACAAGGGGGTAAAATAGAGAATTAAAGTTTGTATGAAACTATGTACCTTTTTAGAGATTTTTTTGTAGCTTTAGCGCGGGCGAAGCCGCGGGTTCTGCTAGTCTTATAATAATGTCAGATCTTTATCTATACATATAATAAAATTGTAACTAAGCCGAATCTGTACATTAAATATTTTTTGGATTTTTTTATTGAAATAGACATTATTATCGATACAGAGGCCGAATCTATAGTTTTTAGAATTTCTATCGGTCTGTCTGTCTGTCTGTCCGTCCGTTTGTCTGTCTGTCTGTTACCGCATCACGGAAAAAGGATGGATTTTCATGAAATTTGATATGGTGAAACTGGTTATCCTGGTCAACATATAGGATACTTTTTACCGCGGGAAAATATCTCATTTCTAAGAAAAAATACAAAAACTGCACTGTAAGAGTATACTAATATGTAAAACCCAATAATGTGGTTTTTGGTATTCTGAATGCGGGCGGAGCCGCGGGCAATGCTAGTGTGTATAATTGCTGACGGTAAACGAAATAATTGACAACAAAATACGATAAAATCTATAATGTACAATCGCTGTAACCTTATAAGTAACATTAGTACCTAATATACAAACAAACAAAATAATTTTGTAATTTCTCCTTATCTTAATAATACGGTCGGCCTCCAGCCACTTCCACAATAATTTATACGTCTTTATCCTTTACAATAAAAATATAACCTTAACTTAACAATTGAGTGTTCAATTTTTACAAATATTATGATACTTTATACTAATTAAGATTTCCACTTCATTATAGAATATGTATCACAAAAGTTCTATTCTACATATGTATTATAAATTCAATACATTCTTAATAGGTTCTGAGATAAAGAAAATGTACTCGTACACAAAATTAATTTTAAAATACATATGGTCGATTTGTTAAAATTTGATATCAGTCGAGTCCATATTTCGATAAACTAAAAATATCAGAAATCTAAACATATCAATTTGAAATACATGTTCCTGCTTTGTTGGCATTTGCAATATACTTACTCCTACTTGTTTTCTCCGTATGCGTATTGGAAAACTTTAGTTTACATATTTATTGTACATAATATAACATTTTTTGTAAATATATGACCAATTAAAAAGTATTTTTACGTTAACAATCAACGTCACATTAATTCATAGATCTTCTTATTGTTCATTCAGTTCTTTCCATTTGAGACACGAATCATACTTATTGTTCATCAACAACGTACGAAGTCATATATTCCATTGTCTAAAGTACATAGATTTACAATAGTTTTTCCCTCTCAAAACACGAGGTATGTAATTTTAATAAAAAAACGTAAAAATGATATTAATTAACTTCAAGAAGTGACCTGATTATTGTGGACGGCTGAGACTTAACATAAACTTATCAGATTAGAAATAATTAAAATAAATTATTTATAACTGCTCACAAAACTTCAGTCAAATTCGTTTCTATCATTTAGAGTCACTGCGATCTCTTTATAGAGCTATCTTAGCTATGGAATATTAAATAGTAACACAATCACTCGTCACAACCGCACAAGTACACGATACAAATAAAATTTAACTGGTCCCAGTCTGTAATCTATCGAAGAACTGAACCATCTCTTGCTGCTCCTTTGTTTGTTTTTTGAAACTAATTAAACCGGGCGTTTCAATACTCTGATACTGGACCGGCAGGTGCTCGTTTGCAGCAGGCCAAGTCTGCCGATGTCCTTCGTCGCAAGTGGGGTTGCTGGAATAAATTGATTATTTTTAGAAATTATACGTTTTCGAATTATACAATATTACGTTAAAGATAATAATTATTATACTCTGCTAAATCATTGAAAGGTATACTCTTGTAAACGTAATAACCATCACACCTGTACTTCATTATTGTAAGATTTATTTATCTTGACGCGCTTTTCCCGTACATGATGGATAAAAAACGTAGTGAAATATATCTTCGTATTCTATAGCAGAGATCAAACCAGACTAAATTCTTGCTTAATTATAGCTAAATGATAATTATATAGTCATTAATTTAAAAAACTTACTTGCAACAGATAAAATTTTTGACAAACGTAGTCATCTGATCCACCATATATTGATCTTTGTGCGTTCGAGGCGAGAACCCTTTAGTGCCTTCCATGGCGTTTGCTCTAAAGATGAATGTTTCATCTTCTATATGGGTCGCGCCCTTAAACTGCAATCCTTTAGACTTTTTAATAACGCTGAAGTCCGCCTCATAGGAATATTGGTACAAAAATACTGGAGCGCCTTCCATTAATGCTCTCGTCCCTGTTAATTTGATAGCGGGGTAGACATAATATGTGTCCGAACAACTTTGTATGTATTTTTCCATTGTCGGTTCTTCATTGAAATATCTACTTTCTACTTTTTGAGCTGCATCAACTGCAACTTTGAGTGGTAATTTATAAATTAAATTTGGTGATAGAATTAAAAGTGGATTCTCTTTCAGACTACCCAATATGTCAATTTTTTCAAAGTTAGGTCTAAATATTTCACATTCTGCGTTTGTAAAACCAATCAAAAGTGGAATATTCTTTCCATAACCTTTGGATAGGAGTGTTTCGGGATCATCGTCTAATATTGTAGTAAATCCTGGAACTGGGGTCTCAACGACTGGAAAAAAAGCTACAAGTCCAAATTTTTCTTGAATTTGTTTATTTACTTCCATTATTTTTTCAATAGGCATTGCTATTAATTGCTGATGAATATCTTCAGGATCTGTGGCATTAATTCCAACGCTAGACAAGAATAGATCTGCCACAAACTTTGCATATGCCGGAGAAGTTGTGAAATAACTACGAATTCCAGTGCCACTCATCAGTATTACTCTAAAACAGGAAACATTTTTAATGAACTATCAATAAGTAGGAGTAAATTAAAAGACAATTAAGTCACAGGTCATAGTCTGCAAGTAGTATATCGTTAATCATAATCAAATTATAATAAATATTATTCAAAATGACTTGTTTACCTTTTAAAAAGTCCTTCAGTCGCAAGCGACATTGATAAAATATGGGCCAAAGACGCTCCAGCACTTTGCCCTCCCAGCGTTACATTGTCGGGGTCTCCGCCGAAAGACTTCGCATTGGCCTGCACCCATTTCAGAAGTGTCACTATGTCTCTTAGTCCATTGTTGCCCGGAATACTTGTGGAGTTGAGGGAGAGAAAGCCGAAGATATTTAGCCTGAAAATGAAATACACAACTCTATCAAATATCAAATCTATTGAAATATTTTCAGGCTGTGTTTTAATTTAGACGCAAACTAAACGGAAATAAATCGTAGTGATTGGCGGTTAAATTAATGATTTATAATAATTTAAATAACATTTTTGATATAATATATTATATTTTCTTCTTGTAAACCAAATATAAAGTAATATAAGAATCACAAGAAAGCCCTACATTTGTTTTTTTTTTCAATACATAGTAGGTACTATAATATTAATTAACTAGCGACTCACCCTCGCTCCGCTCGTGTTCGTACCTGGTTACGTTTTTAACGTTTAGCTCAGAGTTGAGATATTTTCCCGCAGTAAAAAGTACTATATATGTTGACCCGGATAACCAGCTATAATCATACCAAATTTCATGAAAATCTGTCTAGTGTTTTTTTCGTGATGCGTTCACAGACAGTCAGACAAAAGTTCTAAAAGCTATAGATTCGGCCTCTGTATCGCTAATAATGTCTATTTCAATAATATTTTCCAAAAAATATTTAATGTACAGATTCGGCTTAGTTACAGTTTTATTATATGTAGGTAAACTTAATTTAAAAAGATACATACATTAAGAAAATATAATATTTAAAACGTATTTAAATAAAATAATGCTCCGCGAATGCTCACTCGTGCGACCGCCGCGCCGCGCCGCGCGGTGCGGTGCTAATCAGATATTTTAATTTGACGCGGACGGCGGAACGTGCACGAAAATAAAATAATCTATACATATAATAAAATTGTAACTAAGCCGAATCTGTACATTAAATATTTTTTGGAAAATCTTATTGAAATAAACATTATTATCGATATAGAGGCCGAATCTATAGTTTTTAGAATTTTTGTCTGGCTGTCTGGGAACGCTTCACGAGAAAAACAGATTTTGATGTTTGGTATTATGATGAATGGTTATCAGGGTCAACTTAGGTATAGGATACGTTTTACTATGGGAAAATAGCGCATGTCTAAGAAATGTATACTAAACGTTAAAAGTCGCTAGTTCTTTTATATTTCAACACTAAGTTTTTTACTCTGAAAGCAGGGACCTCATTTCAACATGTTTTATTGTTTTTATTACACGCGTACGATTCCGGTTTAGGTTTATTACTGTCTCGTTACCTAGTTAATGTGCCCACTATAAATAGTCTCGCATAACTTATATATAACTTATTATAATTAATATAAATAATTCATATTACGTAAGCATTATTTTATTTTTCCTTAATATCTTTGATTACATATATATGACGCACATATCGATTGTTTACAATAATTTATGTTGTCTTGACCCATTTCATTATCCCCGTTTATCATATTATTAGCGATAAAAAAAAAACTTTTTCTTAGGAAATATTTGTCTAATCCTATATTCCAGAAAAACTTTAAATACGAGGTCTTCAATTGTACATCATTTTTAGTTTTTCTCAAAACTAACATACACATTCGTAAAAATAAAAATTGCATCATTTACTGTTTTTAAGGATGTAAATTTTTAAATATTTTAACTAGTTGGAAAAATATTATTAATGAAATATCTATATGCACATAATTAATATTACTATCAAAATCAATTACTTTAAATTGCGTTCAATGCGGAACTACATTAATTTATAAGGCAAGGCTTCGAATTAGATATATGTATGAACGCATTAGCACTAAACACTTCCTCCTTATAATAAGACTTAATATAATATGTACTTATGAATAAATTTATTGTCTTTATAGGTGGTAAGCACATGGTTTAAAATAAGATGGAAAGCATGAAAAATATGGTATCTGAATTGTCCTAACGTTATCTATAGCGTTTAAATTGAATCGCGTTGTTTATTGCAAGCTCAAAGCTTACCTCAGTACATTCAAAAAACTGAAATAAATAGGCAACTCACCTATAATTAAAAGTGATAACAATGATATCTCTGTTAATAAGGTATTCAGGGCCATGAAGTCCAATCCCACCAGAACCGAAGGCGAAACCTCCTCCATGGATGAAGACGAGGATGGGCAAACCAGGACCACTCTGTTCCTTCTCATTGAGTCCAGTTTCGTACGGCGGCCTAAGATGTCTCGCATGTCTCCATGTGTTATACTCGGGTAGAGCGTGCAAGGGTACGTGGATATTTGCATATATGCATGCCTCGTCCATGTTGGAAGATGCTAGCAACGGCCCATATAAAGTGTCGTGTTGAGGACAAATCGGTCCTTCGGTAGACGCATCGTAACAATCATCCCATGATTCATTTGGTTCTAATTCCTGAAATAAGAAAATTGCTCTTAAATTAAGATTTTTGTATTTCTTCCCCGATGAAACCTTATCAGAAATCTGTAGAATTGAATTAATTATTAACGATATAAGCGCGCAGCTATAGTGCTATAAAGTCATGTGTTATGGTGCCTTCTATATTATTACATTCTAATGTATAAAATAAATGCATTACTCACACGAAACCTGCGGTCGCCAACAGGCTGCTTCGCATACGGCACACCCAAAAAACTCGCAAAGACAGTACTATTTTCAGCCGTACCAGTAACTCCGCATACCCAACCATCTTGTAGGCGCACGCGCACCTTCGATGGTGCACATTGTACTGAAAATTAACATTTAACCGATTAAAGCTTTCTTTCTAGTATATATGGATAAAGAAATAATATTCTTTATTTGAAGATATATTTAGAATTCATACGATAAAAATAATACTTTATTAATCATACTAATATACGATCGACATCGACAAACTTATCATAACAGGTTTAGCAATTAATACTATTAGATAATTAGATGACGGACATAAAACATATTATTCTATATATATTAAAGTAGTACAGGTGTTGAATTTATACTAAACTTTTTTATGTAATAATAGAGGAGGGGACTAGGAATGGTTTATTATATGCACGTTGAAGGTATTCAAGGATTTCGATGAGCTCTTTCGTTTTCGTTTCCAACTACATAGGATTTGGACGTAAGACGACGAGCCTTAGACAAAGAAATTAGAAATATTTTTTTTTTGAATGACTTGTACGTTACTTAAATATTATGATTTTTAAAAGGATATCATCGAGTTTTCACCAGTTTTGCATTAAATAAATTAATATTCAAAAATATTTTTTATTTTATTAAGCTTTTATATCATACTAGCGACTTACAATTGCTTCGCTTCGGCACGTCCCTAGACAAAAACAAATCTATCCTACGAGAACCGTACATTTTTCCGGGATGATAGATAGCCTATAACTTTCCTAAATAAACGGGCTATATAATGCAAAAAGAATTTTTCAAGTCGGATTAGTAGTTCCTGAGATTAACTCGTTCAAACAAACATACAAATAAACAAACTCTGCCTCTTTATAATATTAGTATAAATAAGTTGTGTAATAAATGAGTTTGATTTAATTTGAACTTTATTTTTTTAGATATTTATTCGAATTCTTCTCAGCAAAGCCTTATCATTTGATATATACATATCATGGGGTGCATAAAAAACATAGTCCGCCATATTGGATTTAGATTGTTGACACTTATCTAACCATGAATTGTTATCCAAACTAAACGTGTATGCAAAATTACAGCTTGTGTTGAGGATAACTGCTTTTAAATTCAGTTGTAATATTTAACCCGAACTAACATTCATACAAACAGCAAGTTAAATAAAAGTTTGTACAATAATGGCAGTTTTTTCTAAGAGGATATTTAGGGCCGCACCACACTATAGTGCCGACCACAGTCCGTTCTCGGTTCGACATCGGAGTGGTAAAGTATTTTTATATAAAAAAACGTTGCTGGAATGTGACTGTACCGGAACTTGATTCTTACTGATAGTGTGAATACACTTATTGTTTCTTGTATAAAAATACTTTACCAGACCGAGGACGAACGGTGATCGGCACTATAGTGTAGGGCAGACCTTAAACTTCTTTAACTTGTGCGTAGACAGACGTAGCGGTTCGTAGCTCCCGCTACGGGAACAAGATGCAGACTGCGTGCGGTGGTCGACCTCCTAATAAGGAAGTGCAAGTGCATTTTTTTACTTTAAACAATACACCTAAGTAGGTCACCCGTGAACGTTATAAAGATGATGCATGTAATATTCAGTTTAAATTCAATTACAGACTAATTTTGTTTTATACATTCAATCACTTGTTATTTAAAAGCTTACATGTGTTGTCTCCTCTTCAAATGAAATCCTAATTAACTTTTACAATAATTTTATTTATTCTAAGTACATTACTCATACGCCATATTTTATCAAAGTCCCCTACTACAACCAAAATGCGCGGGAAAACCATCTCCGTTCCCGCGTTTTTTTTTTTTATATTAAAAGCCTATCATTAAATTCCTTATTAATATAATGCTTAACAATACACTTCTTTAAATTATTGAATTATAAAAAATAACATTTTCTTTTTCTTCTTTTTTTAAAACCTTACACATGTTATGTATAAATGTATACTGTTCTTCTTTATTCGTGAATATCATATTTCACTTGCATTCCACGTTCTTTTTTTTTCATTTTAAATTAAAGTATATTTTCGGATTTTTTCACTAGCCCAGTCGAATTAGCTCAAAAAAGGGGCAAACCTTGCAAAAAATTTTAACAGCAATTTTCCTTCGGAATTCTTTGAGGGGGGGTCACTGGAAGTCTAAATTTAGATTCTCGGGGTACCAAACCCGTTGCGTCATCCGCCATCCAGAATTTAAGGGTTGATTTTTGTTTATTGAATGACTCGTTTAATTTTCAATTTTACACGAAAAATAGTTCAAATATATCCAAAGGTAAATTGCTGTTAAAATTTTTTGCAATGTCAAATTTTAATTCGACTGGGCTACGCGAATTTATTTTGATTTTTGGTTTAGACAACTTGCTCTACAACAATCATGGTCACGGGAGAGACTTCTTTCTTTCCTTTTCATTCATCGGCTCATTCATCTGACGAGATCGTACTATCTTATCTATTTTAATGGCAATCAAGTTTTCTTAATTATCGTAATAATTAGGTAACGCCCATTATTATAATATCATTATATCGTATACAAAAATGTACACATACATATTTACATACACTTTAACCTTATGCACTATTTAATATATTAAACTTTATCTGCTCGTTATTATCTTTCGAGTGAAAACAAAAAATGAACCGAAGACCTAAGCTAAATATACATATTATGTAGGTATTATTTATATTATTATACGAACATTACACGTGGCAAATAAAAGATTGAATACCTACGTGTACGATTAAACCTACGTGATCTACGTGTACGTAAAATATATAATAAATTTGTAATCGAATTATATATTATGTATGTATGTTCTAATAGATATTATAAAGAGGTAAAGTTTGGATGTAGGAGGTAAATTCCTAAAATAGTGAACTGATTGTCTATGAGTAACATTGGCTACTTTTACCCTGCATACCATATATAATTTCATATGCATTTAGCAGAAAGACAGACAGACAAAATGTTTAAAAATTGTGTTTTTCTTATAAGCACCGTATATAATTTCATATGTATACCTATATAAAAACTATTATTTTACAAACAGACACTTCAATTTTATTTATCTGTATAGATTGATAAATAAGAAACATAAGTTCTTACTGCTCGAGGAGTTCCTAAGTTTGTAACAGTTACGAATTAATTAATGGAAAGTTGTATACCAAGTTTATGGAGGAGAGATGTATCCCGTTCATTTTTCCGGGATTTAAAGTAACCTGTTATTTGACTGGCAATATACGGTATCAGCATGCCAAATTTTACTAAATTAGGTGCATAAGTGGTTGTGTACTAAGCTGTATAACTTACTATAGTTTTTTAACTATCCCACGGGAACTCTTTAATTTTCCGGGATGAAAAGTATCTAAGATATTGCCCGGGGATATAAGGTACCACCATGAAAAATGTCATTTAAATCGGTCCAATAGATTCGGAGATTAGCCCGTACAAACAGACAAACAGACAGAGAAACAAAAAAAATGAAAAAAATCTGGATTTGTTCTATTTGTCTTCTTACATCCCCCTGACTCGGTTTTTAGCATTTTTTTTTCTATGTATAGACATTCGACCTCTACTCTTTTATTATAGTATAGATAGATAGATTAGAATATCGTACTAAAAAGAAAAGTTAATGACTTGGGGGTGAGTTGTGGGGAAAAAGCAACGAGGTTACATTATACACAGTATACATAGAAAATTTTTTATTACATTTCTTTTGAGAAAAGGCTTAAGATGGGTAAATTTAATAATGCTCAAATTTTCGAAAGACGTGAAGTCCGCCAACCCGCACTTGGCCAGCGTGGTGGACTATGGCCTGATCCCCGTCGTATTGAAGGGAGGCCCACCCCCAGCAGTGGGACGTCAGAAAGGGCTGAATACATATACGTACTAAATGTAAACTCATGTATTGCCACATAATAAAACTTGTTTTTGTTTAATTATAAATTGAGGTACAAAGTGTATTACATAATTTACAATATTATCACTATTCCGCTAATTAATTGCAAACTTTGTTCTAAAGTAATTGAAAATTTAATAGGTAAAGATAAAATCAGCTGCATAATTTTCTCTTCACAAAGATTCGCGCTTGTAATAATATATTTTACTTTTTTTAATCTAAATTATGTACTCAAAAATGGCACTACGAAAATAAACACGTATGTATACTTAGTGGTAAAATACCTTGTTCCTGATGTTTCAACATACTATATATATTTTGCCATTATCTTATAAATTTAATATTATAAATGCGAAAGTAACTCTGTCTGTCTGTTACATTTTCACGCAAGGGGATAATTTCAAGTTTTTTGAAGTATTTAGCTTCTTTTCTATTTCTATGTATATATACATATATTATGTACATATGTGTATTTAGACTATCTATTCCATACTAACCGTTAAGCAAGGATGAGTCGTTAGTACTTTATAATTATTAATATAAAATTATAAAAGTATTATGTACTCATTCCGATAAAAAAATATAGTATTATAAATTTAGATGCACTATCCCAGTATATCTATGTCGCTTAGGCGCTTATTGCAAAAATTTGTTGTAAAAGAAAGCCATTCGTACCTTTACCCCAGCATATTATACTTAAGTTTTATCTTGTTTTAATTTTAAGGTTATACTAAAATCTTTGTGTGTAAATAACTTTGTCAAGTTATGAAGAACTAGCGATTTACCCCCACTTCGCTCGGGTGCATGCGTAGGTACGTTTAAATTTTTTTGAGCGGAACCCTAATTCTTTTTCTAAAATAAAAGTAGCCTAAGTTACTTCTTATAACATTAGCTATCTGCCAGTGCAAGTCCCGTCAAAATCGATCCAGTCGTTTGGAGATTACTCAGACAAACAGACACAAAAATTAAAAATTGTCTTTATAATTATCTTACCTATATAATTTTATATGCATTTACCTGCCTATATAATTAATCAGTTGTATGATTAATTTAGATTACAAGAGATCAATACAGACAAGTTTCTAATCAAAACTATAATTAGAATTTGCAACGCAATGATCTTAGATGGAGGCAGATAATATCTAAGAAGTTTTATAGACATTATACCATAAATCTGAGATCAGTTACGTACTTAGTACATCTTTTAAACTAGTAAGCCACTCTGGGTTCGCCGGGGTTCTGTTTATTTTCATAATAATAAATAAAATCTTTAGAAATACACACACCTAATAAAATAATTACTTCGATATATTGTACCTTTAATTATTTTTTTATTTAATCACCAACTTGTTGTACAATCTTCCACATTATAATTCCACTACGACTCACACTCGCTTGGCTCTGGTTCGTCTCTAGCTACATTTTAATGGTTAGTATGGAATAGACTATATATTATATTATGATATATACCCCATAACCTTCCTCAATTAACCTACCTACTGAAAAAAGAATTTTTCAAATCGGATTAGTACCTAATTCCTGATATTAGCGCGTTCAAACAAACAAACTCTGCCTGTTTACAATATTAATAACATAAATGACAAATGAAATTTAAACCCAAAACAAAAAGTTTCCATATAAGTACCTACATATGTCGTATCCTTACGTTCTAGCGAGTACAGTCTTACACAAAAAATCTCATTAAGTATAATTTTTTTCTTGGTTAGTTAACTTCATAAGACCTATCTTGGTAATTTTAATTTATCGTGGTTACATAAATATTTTAAACTTAGTGTAAAACAAGTATTTCCTGTAATTGTTCAAGCTTACGATTTAATATTTAAATTTACATATATTTCAACGTTAACGTCTTATGGAGCTATTCAATGTAATTATATTTGAAACTCGTGTGCGTTTTTTCTATTTAAAAAATCATTATTGTATCTAACATTAAACACAAAAATTACACTTCCCTTCTTTATTGAAACTCGGTCAAAAATACATTTGTCGGTTATTTTGTAGAATTCTAGCATACGATTCTTTAAAAGTCAGTTAAAGTTTCTATAACAAAATGTGAAATTTGATAAATATGAAATGAAGAAGGTACCTCGGAGAGTACTCGTAAAGAGACTATGAAAATGTTTAAATATAATATTTTTTAAATTCCTAATAATAATTTACGTTATTTTTCATTTGAAATCCTACAGTATTTTGTTATTAAAATTATAATAATTTAGATGTAAAATTTAAAGTAAGACTGCTGAGCGTTTAAGTCAGTCTAGATTGCATCTTTAATGTAGGGCATCGAGTTTTGTTTTAGTCCTTTAGTGTCGAAGATATACCTGGGAATGGGACCTGTTAGTAGACATACTCTTTTTGTTTTGTCTGTAAGTCACATTATTTTAAACGACTGAATCTTCTTAAATACTATACGATAATAAAGCACTTATCTTAAAATTTATGTTAAACTAGCGACTCGCCCTCGCTCTGCTCGGGTTTGTCCCTTGTAACGTTTTAGCGTTTAGTATATTTAGTATAGATTTCTTAGATATGAGATATTTTCTAGCAGTAAAAAGTATCCTATATGTTGACCCGGATAACCAGCTATCATGAGGCCAAATTTCATCAAAATCTGTCTAGTGATTTTCTCGTAATGCGGTCACAAGCAGACAGACAGACACACAGACAAAAATTCTAAAAACTATAGATTCGATCTCCGTATCGATAATATTTCAATAAGATTTTCCAAAAATTATTTAATGTATACAAATTTGAACCAATTAGAATTTTATTATATACAGTATAGATAACACAGTTTTTAATTACAAATTAAACTGATTTTGAACACTTTAAAACCTAAATATTAAAAATTAATAAGAAGTAATATATAATAACTTTTTTTTTGCATTAACTAATCGTTGATTAGAACAAACGTTTTACCTCCTGCGCCGGTATAACGATAATACTTTCCAATCAATACTTATGACAGACGATCACATTATAAAAGTAAAACCACTTAAATATACACAAAATGTTGTTCATCCGTTATTTTGAATATTTTGTTATAGTAATAAGATCGCGACACTCACCGTATGTAGCGAGCGCGGCGAGGAGTATCGCTAGTGCCCGCGACATGGTCAACGATCGCCCACGCACTGTCGCCTCTCGCAGGCTCCGCACCCTTATAAACCACTACAACGACTAAAGCAGTCGACACACGCTATCATGCCTACCCGCGACTGTCGCTCAGTGATCCACACTCGTATACATTAAAAAAGTCCGCAAATGATTATTATTGTTATCAATTCAATTATCTTTAGAATAAACTATAAAATGTAATATTTCATATAACACATGATGCGAACTGATTGTAGTGTAATAAATTATATTCGTGTCGATGTAACGGTAGGGAGTATATCTGCCTACTTCTTTATTATTTACTACCGATTCACCCTCGCTTCGCTCGGGCTCGTCCCTAGCCCCTAGCTTGCTTCCCCATACAAACTTTCACCCCCAATTTCACTACCTTAAGGGATGATTTCCGGGATGAAAGCTATCTTCTTACCAAATTTCATCTAAATCGGTTAAGTGGTTTCGATGCCAATTAGATAGAAACATACAAAAAACAAAATTTTCTTCTTTATAATATTACTATAGATATTATACATAATTTCAAATGAAAACCATACACATGCAAGTACCATACCACCATGGTGACTACACATGGTTATGATTAAAGCACTTAACAATACGATCATAATATTAACGACACACAAACCAATTTCATAATAATTATCTTCGTCTATGACTTTGCATGTTTATTTAATAAGAAAAAGATTGAGTGGTAAATCTGCACATTTTTATAGTCTATTGTAGAAGCCAAATTATTAAAGGAGTTTTTTTTTTCTATTAATCAAGCTTTGATTGACGTGATTTGCCAAATGTTACGGTTAAATTAGTTACAAGTACTACATATATACGTTTAATTTGTACAAAAAATTATTCAAATTAAAAATGTTTTTGATAAGACTAGACTAAATAAGTAATAAGAAAATTTGTATATCCAAATCCATTTTAAAATGTCATCCCTTAAAACTGGCGTTTGGCAGTAGATTAATTTTATTCTTTTAAGAAATAAATAATTGTTACACTTTATTACTAAAATCTAAAGAATATGTACTATAGGTACCTACGTGATAATATTTGCATTCACAAGATGAAGCTCATTTATGTCGCTACATCGGTCAATCGTACAAATATATAATTGTAATCGTTTAACTTTTAACATAAAATGATATTTTTATTTTTATGACATCGAGACTAATGGACAAGCAAAATAAAAGTTTCTTAGATTTACGCGAATATTTAACATCTGTATAATACGTACCTACATACATATAATAAAATTCTAACTGAATCGAATCTGTATATTAATATACAGATTCGATTCGAATATTTTTTGGAAAATCTTATTGAAATAGTCATTATTATCGATACAGAGGCCTAATCTATAGTTTTTAGAATTTTTGTCTGTCTGTCCGTTACTTGAGAACGCATCACGAGTAAACCAGTGGACAGATTTTGATGAAATTTGGTATGATGATAGCCAGTTCTCCGAGTCTACATATAGGACTTTTACTGCGGGAAAATATCTCATCTCTGAGAAATCCGTACTGAACGTTAAAACTAGGTTAGAACAGTTAGAAGAAGTTAGAACGTTAGAACCCGAGCGGAGCGAGAGTTGTCACTAGTTTTAAATAAAACTATCTTTACGGGTTTTTTCGCTGAAATATTTTGATTTTTGGTTTCCGATGTTTCGAATGCTTCACATCAATCATGATCATAGAAGAGACAAAGTTTTTAGAGGTCTCAAAGGTAATGACATATACGTGTTACAGACAGCGACTATCCACAAAATTTATACGATGCGAAAAATCCGAAAATATAGTTTTATTTAAAACACGAACAAAAGATTTAAAAAAATGCCATTTATTTGCTAGTAAATAAATAAACAAGTACATAACGAAATAAAACAAAAGATTTTAAAAAATGCCATTTATTTGCTAGTAAATAAATAAACAAGTAAATAACGAAATAAAAAAGTTTTTGCACTATTTCCAACAAACACTATCGTACGAACAAGAGCCGAGCCTGTATCTATAACATGTATTCTTAATTCTTATGTCTATTTACTAATTAATTTAGTACAAATTAATAGACCATTCTTATCAAGATTTGGATAAAAATCGGATTACCAACCTACATACATGTCAACTTATTTGGATTCACAAACCATAAAAATGATTCACTTTTTATATTAAGTTGATACGTTTTTGTTATATTGTTATATGTATTTTTTTCGCTCTCATTTCGCGTCAGACAGACAGGGGGAAGTGAATACGTGGTCATTGTTTAATTTTTTGTCCCAATTTGAATCATATACATACAATTCGACAGCTCGTTTGGCTCAGTTTGTCGTAACCCTGCTTACTGTGCCAGCGGTCACGGGTTCGAGTCCCGCTGGGGGCATTCATTTGTGTGATGAGCACGAATGTTTGTACTTCAGTCATGAGTTAGTCAGTTATTATTATTAACTGTTGCTTACTCGTATTTGCCAGTAAGGTACGTAACTTTGGTACAACAAGACGCAAAACTACCCAAAAAAAACATAAGAATAAAAAACCGACTCCGTATAAAATGAACTAAAAAGAAGTGACCAACTTGGTAAATATTTGACATACATGTTTTATTATTGCTGTAAGTCTTACTACGTGTATGTAGGTACATACACATCTCTGACAGCATAATAGTGTGTTCACATCTTTTTAGTTTTCTTTTTCGCATTCAATCATCTATACATATAATAAAATTGTAACTAAGTCGAATCTGTACATTAAATATTTTTTGGAAAATCTTATTGAAATAAACTATCGATACAGAGGCGGAATCTATAGTTTTTAGAATTTTTGTCTGTCTGTCTGTCTATGTGTCACCGCTTCACAGAAAAACCACTGGAGGGATTTTGATGAAACTTGGCATGGTGATAGCTGGTTATCCGGGTCAACATATAGGATACTATTTACTTAACTAGCTAAAAAAATTGTAGAATGTCAACTTCGCGAAGCCCCTATGACCCCGCCTATTTAATAGATATGCCTTTTGCCAGTACGTCAAACATTACGCTTGTGTTTTGCGATATGCGTGTTTCTCTGCAAATTCAATGTAATTTTTACGTTTCTTATAATCTACTAGCAATGCCCACGGCTCCGCCCGCGTACAGATGACCAAAAACCAAACTCTTAGGTTTTACATATTAGTATACTCTTACATTACAGTTTTTGTATTTTTTCTCAGAAATGAGATATTTTTCCGCGGTAAAAAGTATCCTATATGTTGACCCAGATAACCATCTATCATTATACCAAATTTCATCAAAATCAGTCCAGTGGTTTTCTCGTGATGCGGTAGCAGACAGACAGACAGACAAAAATTCTAAAAACTTTAGATTC
The DNA here is from genome assembly GCA_951806755.1 of Brenthis hecate. NCBI lineage: Eukaryota > Metazoa > Arthropoda > Insecta > Lepidoptera > Nymphalidae > Brenthis > Brenthis hecate. The sequence continues at coordinate 415,910 of OX638254.1, forward strand.
GGACTCTGTATCGATTATAATGTCTATTTCAATGAGATTTTCCAAAAAATATTTAATGTACAGATTCGACTTAGTTACAATTTTATTATATGTGTAGATTTTGCTGTCCCTTATCTATCAAAAATAATTAAAGCTGAGTGATACAGTAACTGTACGAATAATTTATTATTATTAATACAATTATTGTACGACTAATACTATTTTTATTAGTCCGGCTATTGATTATTAAAAATATATCTAACAATAAAGATAAGATAAAAAGTATGAGTATTTACAAATCTAGGACCGCCATCTTTAACTTAGAGCTTTTGAAAGAGACACAAAATATATATTTATCTTGTTCTCGTTCTTTAAAAAAATGTAGCGTATCGTCGAAAAAAAATACCGATACCTATAATTTTCGAGTCCAAACTGTCACCAAATCTTTGATAACATAAAGCAAATATGATATTGGGGATTCTGGGATTGAAATAAAAAAAATACTAAAGAGAAAGCTAGGGCGGAAGCTAGCCGCAGCGTAGCTCCCGCCCTAGCTTTCTCTTTTCGCCTTCTCAACCTACGTTATCCAAGCCGGGCCTGTCACATAATCGAAAATCATAACATAAAATAAATAATCTTTTATTCAAGATGCTCTAAATTTAAAATAAAAGGAAAAAAACTAAATACAGAAGTTGGAAAAATAATTATATATTAGTTGTAACATAACTGGATTATAATAACATCGAATTATTAAAAATTTATTGTATGATATATATACATACACTCGAAGTTAAAACTCTGCTATAAGAAAATCTCCAAAGTGACTTTAAGAAACTGTATCACAGGATATTCAAAAACTAGTTTATTGTTATTCTTTCATAAAAATATAAATTCAAAAATACTATTTATATATATTTTTTTATTAATCAACCGACTTCAAAAAGGAGGAGGTTCTCAATTCGACTGTATGTTTTTTTTTATGTTTGTTACCTCAGAACTCAGTCATTTATCAACCGTTTTGGACAATTTTTGTTTTGTTTGAAAGGGTATACTTCCAGATTGGTCCCATTTAAATTTCAAAAAAAATACCACCCCTAAAGGTGGAAAAACAACTAATGATGAATTTAACCTACTTCTAATTGTCATATTGACTTGAAACTTTGCAAGTATTTCTATTTCCGTTGATAGTACAGTGGTTCGGTGTTGTTGACCTGATCTGATGGCATGGCCAGAAGGTGGATAGGTGGAACTCGTCAACGGCTAATAGTAGATACTTTGAGTTTGGGCTTATTTTATTTGATTTGACAAGCCTAACACGTTAAAATCCTTACTTTGCTACTACTGTCTACACTAAAAAGGGAAAAATAAAAACTTTTTAACAAAAAAATAAAAACCGACTTCAAACAAAAGCACTAAAAAGTAAAAAATAACTGATTGGTAGTTTTCATTTACTATACATACCTAATCAAATATTTTCGAAGTCGGTGTGCTTTGCTTTGTATGGGCTGGCACCGATTTCAAAAATATTTGATTAGGTTTGTATTTAATAGGTAGGCTTTAATTACTTAGCCAAAGCACACCGACTTCGAAAATATTTGATTAGATATGTATAGTAAATGAAAACTACCAATCAGTTATTTTTCACTTTTTAGTGCTTTTGTTTGAAGTCGGTTTTTATTTTTTTGTTAAAAAGTTTTTTTTTTAGTGGTATTCAAAGATACTCAGTTATAATTTGTCTAGATCTAGTTTAATAAAGAGCAGTTCAAAGATTAGTAACAATATTATTGAATCCACTGAGCGTCTCTTTCGTCGAAGGTAATAAAATTTTATGGCCAACACGAGTCTCTTTAAATATCCTCGGAGTGCAAACATGTATTTGTTTTATCAAGACATTATCTTTAAATCATGCGATTCATTCTGACGCTTCCGTGCCTATTGTCCAAATTGAAACTTCAAAGATGAAAAAAGACAAAGAAGAAATGACGAAGGTTTGTACTCCAGTCATGGGTGTTTATATTTATAATATGTATGTATTTAAAGTTATATATGTGTAGTGTATCGACTATCTGGTATCCATAACACAAGCCTCGTAGTTTACCATGGAACTAGATGGTGCTGTGTGTTTATGTCACAACGTATTTATTATTTATTATTATACAAGAACTTTAATACTGGCGTTGAGCCCAGGTGTTCTTACCACACGCTGTATCGACGCTACTGTTAATACGTTAAAAATTTGTATCTTTTTGGATTTTTCACGGATTATTAAGTTTTTGGTAACCGACGTTTCGAATGGTTTATAGCATTTATGGTCACGGGATAGACTAAGGGTTTAGACGCCAAAGAGGCTTAAATTTTAGCAGCCTATTCCTATAATGACACAGGTAACCGTCAAGAAACGAATTCTAAAAGAGAGAATAGCGTATTTTTTTATGGGAAACAATATGAATAGAGCAACATATCTATACTAAAATCATAAAGAGGTAATATTTGTGAATTGTGAGTTTGTGACGTTGTAGGGGGTAATGTCTGGATCTACTGAGTCGATTTAGATAAAATATGGTAAGAAGATAGTTTGAGACCCTGGGAAGTACATAGAATACTTTTAATCGCGGAAATCATCCCTTAAGAGGGTGAAAAGGGGAATGAAAATTTGTATGGAAAATCAACCTAGGGACGAACCCGAGCGAAGCGAGGGTGAGTCGCTAGTAAATAAATAAATTTATTTAGAGGCAATTGGTTGACCTGATTTTACTACTGATAATTTCCTCTGATCCATTATATGTATAGTACATAGTATCCAAATAAATCAAACCATATTAGGGTTAAATAAGTATCTATCATCATGTAGGAATTTGTCGTAGAGACTTGCGCTTGCCACCACTTTCCACTAATTTTGTTATCCAAAATTTAGCACAATGTTAAATCAGATCACTTAAAATTAGTTAACGAGATACATCGAGCCATACCTCTATATATGTATAAACTAGCAGAACCCGCGGCATCGCTCGCGTTAAGACTTGAAAAATGATGGCTTTGGATTGATGGCTGTAATGATCAAATGTGTGATTTCAAATGTATGATTTTGACTCGTGCATCGAGGGTTCCGTACCGCCGAAAATTGTTTTTTTAATATTTGTAATAAGTTGTAATTTACATTTTAAAAATTATTTATTGTCAAAATTTAAAAAATAATATCATTATTTGCTACTACTTTTGCTCTTTTTTTAAATTTTACTAGATAAAAGGAAAATGAGTTATTTTTATTGACTATTTTTTTATTATTTATGTACCTTCTTACGAAGACAATATTTTAATATACATTTATACTTACATAATTTGCGTATTAAAACGGTGTATATTATAACAAAATTGCGGCCGAATTCAGTGAGTACATAATCGGTAATCGCATGCATAATCAGTGCAGTGTTTTGTCGGAGTCCTGACCCAAACCTGTGACCCGTCTATCACTTGTATCCATACGGAATTATGCATCATTCAGTCAAGAGTGATCTTTAATGTACGATCAGGTTTCGTTGGTATTTATTTATCCACAGCTTACGATTTTGTATTTAATGATTTCGTTCTCTTCTCGCGACGACACGTTTGGCTCAGTTTGTAGTGACCCTACTTGCTGCGCCAGCGGTCGCGGGTTCGAGTCCCGCTGGGGGCATCCATTTGTGTGATGAGCACGAATGCCTGTACTCCAGTCATGGGTGTTTATATTTATAATATGTATGTATTTAAAGTTATATATGTGTAGTGTATCAACTATCTGGTATCTATAAAACAAGCCTTTAGGCTTAACCATGGAACTAGATGGTGTTGTGTGTTAATGTCCCAACATATTTATCTCTTTGTATCGACAAAGATAATTAACCCTTTTTTTAATGTTGGGAAATGCTTTCACGCATAGCACCTACAGGTGGCTGTGTGGCACTCGCCAGCTAAGAAAGCCAGTACTATGCACTAAAACCCAACAGAACCTCTTAATAGGGGGTCGGCGTTATTTTGTTTGAATAGCCAATATTTTATTAAAATACTTTCTTCTTACTTTGCTATTACGAGTACTATGTCTACACTAAAAAGTTTCCATTTGCAAGCTACTTGATCTTGGACTAAATAGATTTTCACACTCATGGAAATATATTAAGACATTACAGCGTTTGGTAGCTGATTGTAATTATAATAAGAAACTACGGTTCAGATGTACAAAAACCAAATTATTAGACATGATAAGTATACTCTTACATTAGTTAGATTAACTTCTATCAGAAATGAATATTTTCCCGCGGTCGTATCCTATATGTGACTCGCAAACCAGCTATCATCATACCAAATTTCATCAAAATCTGTCCAGTGGTTTTCTCGTGATAACAGGCAGATCAGACAAAATTCTAAAAACTATAGATTCGGACTCTGTATCGATAATAATGTCTATTTCAATTAGATTTTCCAAAAAATATTTAATGTACAGATTCGGCTTAGTTACAATTTTATTATATGTATAGATTACAAAAAACCACTAACTACGTAAGGACGTGGCTAAAAATGTGCTGATATTTTTAGACATCATTTCTCAAATTATTTTTTGCAACCAGTTATTAACTTATAAAATATTAAATACTAGGGAGTGACGATGATTGGTGACCGCATAGCGCTATAGTACATATATTAAGTTTTGCTTTGCAGATCCCTTGAGCTTCTGTAACTGGCACAAAACAAAAATAAAAGATAAAGTTATCTCTGCTCAGGGTCGCTTTTATATTCATAATAACTGTAATGTCAACTTTTGATATATCTATGCAAATTGTAAGAATTAATTATTCCGGATTTATTAATGCATTTCGATTTCGTTTAACTGGTCTTACACGTGTAGCTATATTTATTAATTACTAGCGACTCATCCTCGCTCCGCTCAGGTTCGTCCCTAGTTACATTTTAACGTTTAATATATATTTCTCAGAGATGAAATATTTTCTCAGAAATGAGATATTTACGGTAAAAAGTATCCTATATGTTGAGCCGGATAACCAGCTGTCAACATACTAAATTTCATCAAAATCTGTCCAGTGATTTTCTCGTAATACGTTCTCAGACAGACAGACAAAAATTCTAAAACTATAGATTCGGGCTCCGTATCAATAATGACTATTTCCATAAGATTTTCCAAAAAATATTTAATGTAAAAATTCGACTCAGAATTTTATTATAAGTATAGATTAGGACGTACATCTGTAAAAGTATTTCTTTTAAAAACATGGGTATGTTTAAATATATATTTTTTTGTAAAATAAAATTGTACTGCGTCGTGATATGATTTTACTCATCACTGTATAGATACTTTGTCCAGTTATTTGTCTAGAGTAGTCTAGGTCACGGCTAGTGTTTACTGCAATAATATCGGACACGTGTACGTCTCTCGTGTCTTCTACACTCTAAATGAAAATTAGCATTTTCATGTGAAAAATCTCTAACCGTCCTTCGATGATAACCATTTTAATGATACGTTAGAGCTTCTCAAACTTATTTTAATAGACGAAGACCACAAAATGGGCATTAAAAATGTTATTTTTCAAGAACAGACATAAATATTTTCAAATTATTAAATATTTACGTACAAAATATGTATGGATCTGAAAAATATGTCGGGCTGATCTGGACGGTTGCAGTTCAAGATGTCTCCCTGGTCCATCCGGTATTCCTAGTTTTAAGGTTTCAGGACTCTTGATCTCTCTATGGTTGTGTCGGATTATGGAAAGAAAGGAATGGGAACGAATGTATTTTCGCATACACTAGTCCAGTAACACTGGATCATAGTTACTCTTTTCGTTAACAACGACCAAAGTTGTAAACGAAAAGTGTAAGTTTATAATTTGACGACACGTTTGGCTCAGTGTGTAGTGACTCTACTTGCTGTGCCAGCGGTCGCGAGTTTGAGTCCCGCTGGAGGCATTCATTGTGTGATTAGCACGAATGTTTGAACTCCAGTCATGGGTGTTTATATTTATAATATATATGTATTTAAAGTTTATATATGTAGTGTATCAACTATCTGGTATCCATCACACAAGCCTAGTAGTAGTAGTATTTCGCGGATTTATTTTGATTTTTGGTTCCCGACGTTTCGAATGCTTTACAGCAATCATGGTCACGGAAGACACGGATCACTTAGTCTCTCCCGTAACCATGATTGATGTAAATTACTAAACCGCATTTATACTAAGTTTCAAGTAATTCTGATCGTAAATAATTTTTGGGTTGTATTATTACGTGTTTTCCCGTGGGAATGAGATGCCTCCCCGCGCTAAAAAGTAGCCTATGTTACTTTCCAGCCCTCCAACTATATCCACACAAAAAAATCACCCCAATCCGTCACTCCATTTCGACGTGAAAAAAGAACAGACAAACAAACAAACACACTTTCACATTTATAATATTAGTATGGATGTCAAATATTCGCGTAAATCTAAGAAAGTATCGCTGTGTGAATTATTCTACCAGAACGTGATAAAAAAGCCCGATGACTAGCTCCAATGTTTTCAACGTGCCGCATCGCGTCACGAACTGGCTACTCAGCATCCAACCTTTGTGAAACCGCCCTTGACCGGACAAAACCACTACAACAGTTTATTTGCTATAATAATTATTAATTATATTGAGTTAGTAACTAAATAGTACATATATCTATTGTGCGATCCTAGAAAAAGTGTATTTGGACATCATATGGAAATAAAATAAGCTATTTTAAACTTGACATAATTATTGTAGGAATTATCGTACTATTTATATTGTTGAAGCATAAAAGTTGCGTTCGTTTTGGTAACTTGAACACGTTTTTAAATTAAAACCTTTATTAAGCATATAAAATGCATATTTTGTAACTTTATTTAAACAATTTTAGTTTCTAGATGGCATATTACATGTGATAATAACACTTATGAACAAATCATTTTAACTTCATAGCGACATGCATTTCATTACGAGGGCGATCAGACCATAGTCCACCACGCTGGCCAAGTGCGGCCAACTATAGGTAAATGTATTTCGCTAACTTGCTAGGTACTCTCAGATATGTTCTGTAGTGTATATGTGCAGTGTGTGTGTCAGTATGTGCATGTTTTGGTTTTCCGACAAGTGGTATCATATCGAAAGTTATGAAAATATCAAAGGGATTTGATATTATTATATATGTGTTATTATATTATATCTTACCTCTGCCGGAACCAACAGGTCTTCCGGAATTTATGTCTTTCCCATTGCAGAATGTCTCTGAAGGCCTTTCCTAGTTAGGTTATAAAAGCACAAATGTTATAATTACATTGTTTCATTAAATCGTTCTCCTCCGAGAAACTTGTTCATTATATAATAGATATGCTTACATATATATATGAATGTTATTGATTTAACTTTCTCAATTGTTTTATCTCCGAATGCATCGCTGAGGTAAACATGGGACATGCTGTAGACGCAAGGCCAGGGTCACGCACACGCACGCGTCACCGTAACTTATTTACATAACGCGTATCGATGATAATAATAATTAATGCATTTTGATTTAATTTTAGTCAAGGTAATTAACTGCAACTATTGATTTCCATTTATTGCTGGAAATTGTTTCCAGATTGAATAAAATATTTCTTTTACCATTAGGTAAATAATAATACATATATTAATTAATAACAAAAAAAAACTCCCAACTCATGTGATGTTCTCCTGACCGATTCTCATTGAGGCTAGCCAACTGCGCAGGAGATATTATAGTGCACAAGTGTACGCGCAAACACAAGTGCACTCTCTATTCCTGTCACTCTCATACTCCGGTGGGACGACTGCTCGACACGGACCAGTGAGAGAACTCATGTACAAACATATGAATGTATAATAGTCAATAGATACGTTTCTTTTCTTTGTACTAATAGTATCACTTATTACTAAGAGAAGTATGTACTTATTTTGAACAGTAGCTGGGTGATCGATTTTCGCTCGGTGTTTTTTTTTTTCGTTTTTTTGTTTTTGGAAAATATATAAAAATCGTGTTTTTTTTCAGATAAGTTGCTTATAAAAAATAAAAAACCCGACTGAATAAAGTTAACTAAGAAGATGAAAACAATTCACGATGGAATATAGTATTATGCAGTCGGAGACCTCATCTTTGCCGTAAGATGTTCATACTCGTATGTGTGTCTCCGACTGCATAATACTATATTCCTCCGTGAACTTGTTTTTATCTTTTTAGTTCGTTTTTATGTAGTCGGGTTTTTTATTTTTATAATATATTTATTTATTTACACAGCTTTTTAAGTATTTTTAAGTAGGAAAATTAACGAGAATGGTTGTTAACCAACTTTAAATCATTATATATCCTAAATTGTTACTTAAAATGAAAAATGATGAAAGAAACCTAAAAATGTTTTTTAAATACCTATTCAATGATAACCCACTTGACATAGTTCGTCGATTTTCATTTTTTTCTTTTTCACATTATAGAATTTAGCAGCCCCCATATTTTTTTTTTATATCACCTATCTAAGAATACATGGACTAATGACACAAATCTAATGATACCTTAATTAAAGAAATCCATCAAGTGGTTTCGATGATATGAGGGAATAAAGAATATTACAAAAAACATACAACGAGGGGCGCGAAAAACATAACCCTTTCCTTGCAGTCGGGTAATAAACAAACAAACTCTGCCTCTTTATAATATTAGTATAGAGTGCAATTTGCCTGCAAATTATTTATATTATATGGAAAATATTTATTTAGATTTCTTTACTTAAGTATCATAAAATATTGTCACTCCAACTTATATATAACTCATCTCCAATAGTAAATCTTCAGACCTGACCCCAGCTTGATCCCCTGGTCTACATTTGTACACTTATAGATAACACAGCGAGTTAGCAACATTAGCCATGCGTAACGCACGCATTTTGCTTAGTAAATAAACATTATCTGCCACTGACCTATCGAGAAGAATTTACATTAACTAAAGTAGTAACTGGCAGGCCTGATTGCGCGTGCGCAGGACGCGAGGAAAATTATAGACTCTTTGTTGATCAAAATAATTAACATTAAAATTGTACAATTTCGATATAATAAAAATTGTATTGTATATATATTTACCTCTTACTAATATAACTAATTACAAATTTACTAATTTAAGCAAAAAGATAAATATGCTTCTTTGAACTTAACGCTACAACGTTTTAATCAGTCAAGTTGAAATTCACATGTACGTAACCTATCGTAATCATAAAAAAACCGGCCAAGTGCGAGTCGGACTCGCGCACGAAGGGTTCCGTACGATTATCTATAAAAACAGCAAACAAATCATGTCTGTTGTATGGGAGCCCCACTTAAATATTTGTTTTTATTTTAATTTAATTATTTATTTTAAAGTGAATAATAAATATAATATTCTGTGAATATTTCAAGCGTCTACCGGTTGCCGTTATCAATATCAGCAAAAAAATCACGTTTTGAGTAAGGGAGCCTCTTTAAATATTTATTTTATTCAGTTTTTTAGTATTTTTTATTATAGCGGCAATAGAAATACATCATCTGTGAAAATTTCAAGTGTCTGACTATCACGGTTCATGAGATACAGCCTGATGAAAGACGGACAGACAGATGGACGGACAGCGGAGTCTTAATAATAATGTCCCGTTTTACCATTTGGGTACGGAACCCTAAAAAATATGGTTTTTCAAGGTTCATTAAGTGATTTCTGAAATAAAATAAAAAGAAGAGTGACAATGTCAATCAAATATCTGGAGGAAATGATAGGTGAGGATAATTTACCTAGTTAAAAGTTAAATTTTTCATCTGATAATGTAAGTACAGAAATATAGATTCTCATTGTTACAACATATATTTTATTATACAATATATAAGTATTTTAATATAAGGCTAAAAAATATATATTTCCATCTACAGCAGTCAGGCTGAAAGTAATTTAATTTAATGATGTTATCATACCTTGTTACTTCGCATAATGATCACGCTTGATGTACAAAAGTCATTGGGACAAACCAAACTTTACTTAACAAATGCAGGATATAGTTAGGCTAATGAATATAATGAATAGTTTAAACACCGCTATTTACTCTGCATAGTAAATAAACGTAGTAACACTAATACTATAATTATAATAAAAGATGGATTTTTACACGAAGTTGTATAAGGTGTATTATTATTATCAAATTACTAGCATTGCCCGCGGCTCCGCCCGCGTTCAGATGACCAAAAACTAAATTCTTAGGTGTTACATATTAGTATACTCTTACATTGCAGTTTTTGTATTTTTCCTCAGAAATAAGATATTTTCCCGCGGTAAAAAGTATCCTAGGATCGCGCGCTACATCGCCCGGTTTATATAGCTTGAGCAGGCGGTCGAGCGATGCGGGGCAGAGGGGATGGACTCGCCGTAGGCATCTCAATGCTCGCCAAGCATTAAAAATGTTTCGCTACTAATTACTTCTAACAACGATATCTCAAAAACTATTCATCTGATTGATTTAGTGTAAAGAGCAATTTTAATCTGCATTAAATGACTAAGCTAACTAAAATATTCATTTGGATAAGGATTAATACCGAACTAAAGAAAATAACTTTGAAAATAACGTAATGTTTTTAATTAAAAATGTTAACATAAAAGTGGTTATTGTAAGTCAACCGTAAGAGATAGAGATATGCTATCGCGGACTTTTTTGTAGCATTTTTATAGATTTTGAATTCTCTAGTACATTACTTAACTGTATCTTTGCTAGTTTACGCGGCGTTCGCGTGGAAAGTTCCCATTTGGCGAGATTTTTTGCGACCTCTTCAACATTTGTCGCCGTATTTCAGCTAATTTACATAAAAGCATAATAAATTATATACCTAAACCTTCCTCAAGAATTACTCTTTCTATTGTTGAAAACCGTATAAAAATCCGTTCAGTAGTTTTCGAGTTTATCGCGTTCAGACAGACAGGAGGACAGACAGGAGGACAGAAAGACGCGGCCGGGGGACTTATTTTTATAATAAGTATAGATTCTGTTAAAATATTGCGCAGTTTTTTTTTTTAATTTTAATTGCCAATTTTTATGGATGATTCTTGTGTTATTTAGGTTCTCTTTCTGATGATTACAGCTTTGTCTTAAGTTTTAACAGCATTATATCTAAATCTTTTTTAAGGATCCTTTTTTTCCAGAGAAACCTATTTGCCGGATAATAGTTGAGTATCTCGTCGGCTCTTATCAGCAGAACTGCATTCCGAGCCGGTGGTAGCTTCCTCACGGACTGACTACACTGACGCTTTCATTAAATTGACTAAAGTCTAATTGGATAAAGTTAATTTCATTCGTTTAATTTAATAACGGTTTGACTAATTCCTTCGTGACAATAATTTTAGGTGAAAGTGATAAAGGTTTTAAAAATGTTTCTGATCTGGCTAAGATCAGGGTCAGGGACCACTCGTTATGCGAATGTTGCTTGGATGAAGGTTCAGCTTCCCACATCCTTCTCCATTGCCCCAAACTCCTTCGTCCCGTTTATGATGTTCTTCCTTTAAAAGTCCCCCGTCCCTTTAATGTTCAATGTTTGTTGATGTTTGTGTTTAGTCCCCTATGTCGATTTTATACCTATATAATTTAATATAATAAAATTAAGCTTCAGAACTAACACTTCTCGAAGTAAAACCACTAACATGTTATTTTTACATACGAGTAGTATAATTTTATTAATGTTTTGTGTATTTTTTTTTTATTTTTTAGTGGGAGGTATAATATTAAAATCATTTTATTTAATACTGTTAATCCAGACTTTTTGTGGAATAATTCAAAATATCACCAGTCAATCTCGAACGTGACTAGTCTTTTAACGTGACATTGGCGAAAAAATTTGTGGAATTAACATGCATTACGCTAAACAAACGACGATAATATATCTATGTATGTTGAATATTAATATTTGTTATATGCGTTTAGGTTGACTTGTCACTGCCTTTTTCTTCGATAGTTAAAAGAAATAAAAAATACATGTGCTCTGTATGACTTTAATTTTACAACTCACCCTCGCCTCCGTCGGGTTCGTCCCTAAGTTGCTTCCCCATACAAACTTTCATCCCCATTTTCTCTTCCTTAAGGGATGATTTCCGAGATAAAATGATAAAACTATCCTACATCCTTCCCATGGTATCAAACTATCTTCTTACCATTCATCTAAGTCGGTTCAGTAATTTCGGAGCCTATTCGGTACAAACAAACTAACAAATCATTCCTCTTTATAATATTACGAGTAGTATAGATGAGAGGGTATAAAGATGTCTCAACTCGATTTATTAACTCGAGTTAATTCGAATTCTCTCTGACTCGAATTTGGATTGGCGTGGTAAATTAATGAATCAAGCGAGTACGCGATTGACGCGCTCTCATTCTTACGCAAGCGCGGCGATTCGTTCGTTGTGTGCACGCTTTGTACAGTCGTCAGCACTTCAGACTATACATTTATGTTGCAAAATCGCTCCTATTACAACCGAATAAGATGCCACAGTGTTTAACTTAAATCGCTGTCGTCCGTACTCCCGCCATAGCATATCAACCGAATGACATCGTTGTAATATAATAATATAAATAAATAAATATAAAAAAATATTAATAATTATAATTGTTCCAATAAATATTTATTACGTACTTGTACTATTTTTTTAATATTGTTGCGAAGCCGAGTCATTAAATTGGTACAAACAAAACAAATAATTCCCTTCATTTTTCATACAGTTAACTCGAGTTCAATTCGAGTTACGTGAATTTCAACTCGAGTTAAATCGAGTCATATTTTTTCCGACTGAGTGGACGGCGCGTAGCAAAATGTTTTCAGTAAAGATTATGTATATGTTTCTTTCGAAGCATTTTATACTTAACAATATTCACATTTCATTATATACTATAAACAAAACAAAATTGATAACAACTATTACAAGCTTAAAGTGCATATTGATAAAAATTACTTGCCCATGTCAATACAACAAACAAGTATATATAATCACTACATTCAGCACTTATTTTCTTGTGTTTTATGATCATCTGTATATTTTATAATGCTTACAAAAGGCAATCACCCGTAGCGTTACTTCCTATATCGTTACGACGGCGGGTTATCACCGGTCCCGCCACGTGTGTACTCGAGTTAAAGGCTTTATGTGAGCTACATAAAGATCGGTATTTAATACAACCTTTTGACGTTTTGACGGTTTTCTCTATCAACATAGAGAAGCAAAGTTAAAAAAAATGACGTACATATATATATATATATATAGGATGTCTGACGCTATCCCAAGTATTTTACTCGTATATACGCAGGCAGAGAGAGTGCTAAGCGTCTATCAAAAAGGCATTCTGCATGCCTCCACCCGCTGAAATTTATAACCTCTAAACATTTTTTTGATATTATTTAAGTATATTCATTCTATGTCTCCAAAAGTCCTTAGAAGTATGCCTCTACTTAGCTCTTCTCTCACCCCTGCGTTTTAATTAGGTATTACACAATATACATAGGTAGGGGAGAATAGGGCCAAAAGAACCGATTTTTAAACAATCTCAAGGTTTTTTTAGAAAATTTATTAAAAAAAATTATGCTAGCTTATACTTTATGCACAAACTCTCTGAAAGACTTTTGGGTGTACCTTTTTGAATGGTTTTATACGAAATATGTTAAACGTGTAATATTCGCGTTGATACGGTGTGACTACAATCCACAGCAGAGTTGAATGACCTAATCGTTGAATTAAAATCTTAAATATGTGCGTACGCTATTCAATATTATTATTTTATTACGTGTGTGGACGAAATATACAATTTATCGAGACCAACGCATGGGGTTTTTGTATTGGATAACGATAACCCTCTGATGCTTGATACTAGAAATAGTTTTGGAAATTACATTAGAAATGTTTAATCTATGTGTTTTAGACTGTTACTATGTTGTACCGTGGTACCTAAGAGTAGTCTCGTGATGCAAAAACTTTTATTTTAACTTCCGTTAAAAACATACTTCATATAATTTAGAATTCATTAATATTCGGTTATATGTATGTATATTTTTAACTTTTACATAACTTTTGTAAGTGTAAAACATTTTTTCCAGAGTTTAGTTTGACCAATTCTTTAGTTTACACATGGAGAGTTTATTGTGTAGTAAAGTGTAGTATCTAGAACAAATACTAATAAATATTCTATATCATTGCGGATGAAAACGAGGCTGAATGTTTAAATGTTTACGATATGTTATTATTAATAAGATTTTATTAATCATGAGAGGTCGGTCTTTTGTTCAACAAATCTAAACCAATGTGTTATCTCCAAAACAAAGTTTCATTTTGATCGAAGGCATGACACGCGGGGGTCAAGGCAGCGGGTGGCACGTGTATGCCACAACAATACGAAACTCTTTATGTCTTCCGCGAACATTTGTAGTAAAACTTGAAATCCTTCTTTTTATTTAATATCACGTACTATTGATGTTTGAATGTCTAATGTCCACATTTTCAACTGACTTCAAAAAGGAGGAGGTTCTCAATTCAACTGTATGTTTTTTTTTATGTTTGTTACCTCAGAACTCCGTCATTTATTAACCGATTTGGACAATTTTAGTGTTGTTTGAAAGTGTATACTTCCAGATTGGTCCCATTTAAATTTCAAAAAAAAAATACCACCCCTAAGGGTGGAAAAATAGCTAATGGTGAATTTAACCTACTTCTAATTGTCATATTAACTTTAAATTTGCAAGTGTTTCTATTTCCGTTGATAGTACAGTGGTTCAGTATTGTTGACCTGATCTGATGGTAAGGCCAGAAGGTGGATAGGTGGAACTCTTCAACGGCTAATAGTAGATACATTGAGTTTGGGCTTATTTTGTTTGATTTGACAAGCCTAACACGTTGGAATTCTTACTTTGCTACTACTGCCTACACTAAAAAGGGAAAAATAAAAACTTTTTAACAAAAAAATAAAAACCGACTTTAAACAAAAGCACTTTGGCCGAGTAATTAAAGCCTACCTATTAAATACATACCTAATCAAATATTTTCGAAATCGGTGCCAGCCCATACAAAGCAAAGCACACCGACTTCGAAAATATTTGATTAGGTATGTATAGTAAATGAAAACTACCAATCAGTTATTTTTTACTTTTTAGTGCTTTTGTTTGAAGTCGGTTTTTATTTTTTTGTTAAAAAGTTTTTTTAGGAATTATAATTACTTTTTTATGTTAAAGCGAAAAATAAATAAGTTTATATGACAACTAGCATTGCCCGCGGCTCCACCCGCGTACAGATGTCCAAAAACCAAATTCTTAGGTTTTACATATTAGTATACTCTTACATTGCAGTTTTTTATATGTTTCCGCGGTAAAAAATATCCTATATGTTGATCCGGATAACCAGCCATCACTATACCAAATTTCATCAAAATCCCTCCAGTGGTTTTTCTGTGATGCGGTAACAGACAGACAGACAGAAAGACAAAAATTCTAAAAACTATAGATTCGGCCTCTGTTTCGATAATAATGTTTACTTTAATAAGATTTTCCAAAAAATATTTAATGTACAGATTAGGCTTAGTTACAATTTTATTATATGTATAGATAAGCTTTGATATTACGTAGATTATGAATTTTGTTTTCATTCGCCCTCGAAATGCAAAATTTACAAAATCCTGAAGAAATAATTATATCCCGTCCCAGCGATTACTAGTTACTAGAGCTTTACCGAATATCAACCAGATCCTAAATTTGAGGTGGCGCGATCTGACTGCGTGAAAAACTTTTACAAATTTAATAATGTATTTATTATTAAAGTTTTTTTATGTTATAATCATTCTGCATCAAGGCCGCATATGTAGCGAATTGAAAGCTTATCTGTTCCGTAGACTCTGAAAAAAGTTGCCTGTAAGAAACGAGTTGATAGACGGACAAACAAATATAATAAGAGTAAGGGTGGGGTTTTATACATCATGGTTATTGTGATCTAACTCGGCAATCCAGCCGTCGGGGAGTCGTGGTTGAATGCGTAAGTGATCCTGCAACGCCCCATTAAGACGGGGGAGGTTCCGTAAGGTTTAAGTGGGTAGTACTGGTTTTTCTACCTGGTAAGTCCCACATAGCCAGGCTACTTATTACAGGTGTATGTATGCAAGTTGTGTACGACATACATACGTAGATCCATTTTCTAACGTTAAAAAAAAATGATGTTTTACATCAAATGTACGGAATACGCAAGAACAAAGCACAAGTGAAATTCGTCTTAACGTAGAGATAGGTCCACCTTTGCTAACTACGAGTAATTTTATTGTTTGTTAATCTCTGTATTTTACATATAAGTGCAATAAAGAATAGTATATAAGTAAGGGTGAGGGCGACTTATCATAGGGAAAGTGCTGGGTCTTATTATAATAATGTTTTACAAAAAGTAATACTCATAAAATTTAATAAAAATACATCAAATAGATACTCGTATTATATATTAAATTGCTTCTCTTACAAATCGCCGACCAATCGAAATTCAATTTGAATCACGAAGTGGATTTTATTAACCCCCGACGTAATAACGACGGGGTGTTATAAGTTTGACGTGTCTGTGTGTGTATCTGTCTGTGGTATCGTAGCTACCGAACGGATGAACCCATTTTGATTTTGTTTTTATTTTGAAAATTGAATTAGTCAGGAGTGTTCTTAGCTATGGTCTTAGGTAATCAGTCCAAGATGGTCGGTTTTTTTTTTATTTAGTTATTATTTTAAATTAGATATATTTATAATATTGCTTTTAGAGATGTACCGACTAGTGGCCGACTAGTCGGTAAAGCCGACTAGTCCGCCCATTACTTTATTCATATCACTATTCTTAAAAAAGGGGGATTATTATTATTATTATTAATGAAAAATATTATTTTCGTAGTATTACGTATTTTTGTAGGTACTGCGTAGGCACTATCTACAACAACTATATAATGCATTTGAAACGTCTAAAATCTTATTTTCTCCCGTGACCATGATTGCTGTATAGCATACGAAACTTCGGGAACAAAAAATTAAAATAAATCCGCGAAAAACTCCGAAAAGGTACTTTTTTTAAAAACTACCGATTTACTCTCGCTTCGCTCAAGTTCATTCATGCGTTTTTTTTGTGCAGAACCCTGATTATCTTTCTAAAATAAAAGTAGTCAAGTTACTCTTTATAATATCGGCTATCTGGCACTGAAAGCCTCATCAAAATCGGTCCAGCAGATTAGCCGTTTAGAGATTAGCTGGAACAAAGAAACGTACAGACCGACAGACAAAATATTAAAAATTGTTTTATTTTTATTAGTACCGTACATAATTTCATATGCATTTAGTAAAAAACTGTATTTTGACATTAAAAACAGATGTTTTAATTTTATTTATCTGTATAATAGATGTAAAATATGCGCGTTAATCTAAGAAAGTACTGACATTACTTGATACCATACCTACCTAATTGAATATGTAGGTACTTTTACTATAATACACACTGTCTTAGCTATACAATTAACTGTTTTATTTAAAAAAAAACACAAATAACAAAATGCAAAGTAAACACAAAATCTGTTCGTACATGTACGCACGCGCGACGCGTGTAAGGATGCGAAGCGCGGCAAACATTGCGGAAAGCAATGATCGGCTAGGCCGACTGGTCAGGCCTTTTTCCACCCGATTAGTCGGCTAGTCGCCAAAAGTCATTGTCGGCCCATCTCTATATGTTTTATGAAGAGACCTAAAGACGCTTTAAAAATAACATTTATACTAAGTTTCTTATAAGTTCCTTGAAACTGGAGCGCACCCATTTCCAAGAGACAGAAAGTAAAACTTAAAAACTTATATTTCTTCACGCACTTTGACGACACGTGGACTTGCTGTGCCAGCGGTCGCGGGTTCGAGTCCCGCTGGGTGCCCTCCATGTGCCCCCTCTTCATTTGTGTGATTAGCACGAATGTTTGTACACAGATTACGTCGCTAATGTTACGTAAAGTGGAGAAGACATAAATTAAAGCGTTGCTTGAGTGGCGGCAACCAAAGACACGCTTTCATAGAAACGCCAAAGAAATAATGTGAACATTTTTTTATGTCAAAACAAGCAACATTCATCCGCCTTGTAACCAACCTACATAATACATTTATGTGATAGATATGTATCGACATGTCACATAGAAATATATATTATGTTCGACATTTATGTTCTACTTATGAAACATCGGTTTTACGCAATAAATCGGAACATAAACATATTGTTAATCATTCTAATGACCAATCTGACGTCATTCAGTAACTTTGTCATATCAAAATAAAAAGCTAAGCGTAATTTGTCGCAATTTGTCATCGTCGTGGCCATTGTGACATATATTGGGTTATTGACTTATCGCTTGAGTGACGTTGGTTAACCGATTGTAACAACATGTAGAGAGGAACACGTGTGAGGGGAGGTTATTGATCTTGCCGCCTAAACGTTTTATTTTCGATTATCTTCAAGCTGTTCAGATATTATGTTCTCAAGTTTACTAGATTGAAAAGTATAATCTGAAAACATTTAAGAGATATTGAATTAAACTTTCTTAGATTTATGATTTTGGTTCTCGACGTTTGCTGTAAAGCATTCGAAACGTCGGGAACCAAAAATCTAAATAAATCCGCGAAATAATCCGAAAAGATAGTTTTATGTAAGATATTAAATTATTATTTTATTTCTATTTTTTTTTCATACAAAAATCATACAAAATGTAATATAATACTTATAGTGTTATATCCGAATTACAGCAAAGGCCAAATGAGTGAAGGAGGGCGTTAGGCGTGTAGGCCAATTAACAGGTTTTTATGATCGGAATGTTAGGTATAATTCTTCGAAATTATTGTTAATCTTTTTTAATATTAATCATGTTTCCCTACATAAAAATAGCTTAAAGATATTTTTAACCGCGACGACGAGACGACACATGTGATTGGGGTGTTTGTTTGTGTCTGAGGTGTGTTTGAGGTGTTTGCTTGTGTCTGTTTCCATTGTTCTCGGAAATGGCTTGGCCGATTTTGAAACGGTTGTATAATGTATAAGTCTCATTCCTGAGCATGCTCTTAGTTAAGTTTTATAATGTTACAGATCGTCAGGGGACGCTACAGTATACACAAGTTTCTCTAAAACGATTATTGAAGTTATACTTCTTTTGGCACGTTTGGAAAAAAAAATTTTACACAGCCAAAAAGCGACATGATGAAGTCAGCTGCATTTCTTTTACAAACAGAGAGTTGTGACATACGGGATGAAGTCTTTAGCTATTTTTGTTTAGTTACGCCAAAGAAGTACAACTTGCGCGCACACACACGTTTTTTAGTTGATTCACATCCTGTTTGCACGTGCCATAATTTTTTCCAAACGTGCCAAAAGAAGTATAAGTTCAAAAATTTGTTTACCTTGTATTGAACAAAATTACTTTTTTTAACAGTAACTGTTTTCCGTAGCTTTGTATGCATTTTAACAGATA
Source organism: Brenthis hecate (assembly GCA_951806755.1). Lineage (NCBI taxonomy): Eukaryota > Metazoa > Arthropoda > Insecta > Lepidoptera > Nymphalidae > Brenthis > Brenthis hecate. The sequence goes on from OX638254.1 coordinate 435,424, forward strand.
AAGTGTTAATACAATTCTCTTGTTAACGGCTTCAAAAATAAAAGTGTCATTTAAATAGAAATTAAATTGACATAAAAAAATTATGATAGTTTGACATTTGCTTTTCATTGTTGCTGAAAAGTATTTAATGCAAATCGACATGATAAGTGCTTGTTAACCAAATGTTATATTTACACGAAATTTTTATATTAAGATAATTTAAGATTTGTTATTTTTCTTACCTTATTACTTCTTAAACATAAATCAAATGGCTTAAATAATATCCAAAGTTAAGATTACTGCAACATACGTAATATAAAATTTTCGAATGCCTTACAGATTAAAAAGAAGTCAGTTAATCAGAAATTTACAATCGTTTATTTCTATTGAAATGGATATTCAAGGCTTTGCTAGTCTATGTCTAATATATCATAAATAATATATAGATAAATTTAGATTAAGTTTTTTTTATTTTATTGCATATCATTATAGTTAGTAAATTTCCACTAACAGAAATACAAGGTCGTATAGCAAATTACACGTGGGGACGTTTTTTGTTTATATGTACCTCGTTTTACACGTGTAAAATCCGAGTTAGGTACTTATTCAAATTCAAAATATTTTATTCAGCATTAAATTATTACATTTTTTACTGAACGTCATGAGTCTACTACCAGTTCGGAAAGAAGAAGCCTCAGACCTGAGAAGAACTGGCGAAAGAAACTCAGCGGGACTACACTTATAATATATATACATACGATCTATTTTTGGAACTATATCAAAACCTGTACAAATTATCACAAAAATAAAAGCGCAACTGTGTAGAAAACCAATAAAAATATATATTATAGATATTAAAAAAACCCGACTGCATAAAAGCTAACTAAAAAGATTGACGAAGGAATAGTGTTTCCTATGCAGTCGGAGACATTTCATGCTTGACACAAGATGTATGCACATAATATGGAGGTATGTCGGGTAAAAAGGCGAATCCTCCATTTCTAGGATTCCGTAACAGAAAAATCCCTTATCTTAAGCACTTTTTATATTCGTCTCTTATGCTCGATTTCACCAACAACCCATAAGCCACCACCTACAAATGGGATTTCTAGCTTAAAATTCCCCTAAACTAGCCCCTAAATTAAATTTCGTTTTACCATCGTCTTTAAGCCCATATTTCGAGCACCTAAATTTAGGGGGCCTTTTAACATTTAGGTGACCCCTAACTGTCGGTGAAACAGAAACTGTCCCGTAACAGCCCCCTAACCATGCTTAGGGGATCCCTTAAACTTAGGTGACGTTGGTGATATCGGGCATTAGACCCTTTTTTGTGTTAAAATTAATGAAGCGTTTTATTCGGCACTATTTCAGCCACATTCTTTGAACTTACGAAATGAATAATGCACTATAGGGTATTCCCAGTTGAGTCTTTAAATTTGGCAACAAGCAAGGTTATACAAGTGAAGAAAAATAAATTGATTTTATATAAGACATAAATAATTTCTTTTTAAATAACAAACATGACCCATATAACTTTAAATATTTTTTGTACGGCTTATCAATCTCTTTTAACACTTATTATAAAATTCAAGCGAGTATTAATCTGTTGTGAGATAGATAAATAAAACTTTCTGGCATCTCCCTCCATACTCTGCTGTACCTATTATATGGACATAGGCAAAATAAACATCATATATATATATATATATATATATATATATATATATATATATATATATATATATATATATATATATATATATATGTATGTAGATATGTATTCAGCCCTTTTTTAACGTCCCACTGCTGAGCACGGGCCTTGCTTCAATACGAAGGGGATCAGGTCATAATCCACGCTGGCCAAGTGCGGATTGGCGGACTTCACATCTCTTGCTCAAACTTGTAGGTTTCCTCACGATATTTTCCTTCACCGTAAGACAAGTGATAATATGTTAGAAATGATTCACACATGAAAATGTCAAAGGTACGAGACCCGGGATCTGAAAACGCTACACTCCGTTTCCCAACCGAGCCCGTTATCACTGGGCTGCCAATTGCTATAAATGCATATATACATAATTGACGAAAATCTGGCCAAATGTATCGAACACTCGACGAAAACCCACGAGTTCGTGTTACCGTCGCGACGCGATAAGCTATCTGGTATTGTATTGCAGATTACAATCTAATGACGAATACTTTTAAAATATCTTCAATCTTATTTAAGCAGTATAATATTATAAAGCAGAGCTTTTTCTAACAAGCGTTTTTGTCTGTAAACCGCGGGTTGCTTCGAATCTGAAAATTAAAATTATGATTTACTAAGGTTACTCGATGGTATAGTATATGTATACTGGAGTATATGTCTAAATACTCACATTTATAGGTACACCTTAATATACTATACTATTAAATAGTCTGCCCAATTTAGTTTAATGCATGCTGGTTAATGCAGAATGAAACTCTCTACTTAGAGTTTATTATCGATACAGATGCCGAATCTATAGGTAGTTTTTAGAATTTTTGCCTGTCTGTATGTCTGTGACAGCATTACGGAAAAACTACTGGAGGAATTTAGATGAAATTTGATATGATGATATCTGGTTATCCGGGTCAACGTACAGGATACTTTTTACTGCAGGAAAATATCTCATCTCTGAGAAATCTATACTAAACGTTAAAACGTAAGTAGGGGCGAACCCGAGTGGAGCGAGGGTGAGTCGCTAGTACTATATAATTATGGCAGTACTACTAACAAAGTTAACATCATTACTATTCACTACTTACAGAAATCTTTCAAACAAACCTAAAACCGATCAATTTTTCCGAAGTCGTGTACTAAATTCACACAGCCAAGGCGCAGGTGAAGCCGAGGCGGGACGCTCATACAATAAAGCATATACCTGATATGATATCGGACGCCTGCTATTTTCCATGTGAATGTTAAAATACATAATGTTTATCGAGAAAGTGGGAAGGGATCATGTCAATATTGTGATTAATTTTATTTAAGTTAAAGTGATAATCCCAATGACCGCGATAGTTTGGAATCAGTTACAGGGAAAATTCATTTAATACATTATAGCACGGTAATAGTTGCAGGTATTTGATAGTTTGACCTTCTTTTCCATTGTTGTTATGGAAAAATTACTGTATTAAAAGAAAAATGACTGACAAAGAGATGACGTGACGAAGCAAAGGTACATCACTACATAGACATCCTTATTGTAGGATAAAAACTGAAATGGTATAGAGATAGAAATATAGAAAAACTTCACTTAAAATGGTCTTTATTATGTGCCTACGTCGATCAAAAAAGTACTAGATACACAATCCCATGCAAAAGTTCTCTTAAAACTGTCACCAATTGTGTTTAAGTAATTATTCTAGTTGAAATAAATATAAAAAAATGTAAATTGAACCTTAAATGCAATGTTTAAAGTTGCTTTCACAAAAAAAAGAAATTAATAGCGCGCTCAAATGTTCAAATGAGCGCTCGTTCGGTGAGAACATTTTTTACCGCTGATTGTGTATCTAGTAGTTTTTTATCGATTTGTGTCAACTGTTTCTGAAGTTGGATATAAATAACCTTTATAAATATTTTAAAATTCTATGATTTAATTAGATATCAATCAATTTTTTATAAACCTTTAGCATTATGTAATCTGTTCAATTATTTACTAAATATTTAATATAATAATGCTATTTTCATACACCTATAAAAGTTTATCACCGTCGCTTGCAACGACGCAGTAGACATTTAACCTAAAGATTAATAGAGCTCACCTTCACACAGACTTTAAATACCAGAATCCCAAATAAATGATTACAATTCATCCTAAGTCCGGGTCACTTGGTTCATTCTGCAATTTATTTGACACTTTATATCATACTAACTGTCCGCCATGGCAATACTGACCATTGAATACCACTCATGATAATATGTGAGCGTGCTCAAGTGGGTACTCGAAAGCTATGTAACTTTTTGGATCTAAATTTTTGGTAATAAATCAAGTTACGAAATAGATATAAAAGACCTATCCTTCTGGTATAGGTATTTGAAACTGGAGTCTCGGAATATATATACATAATATTTAATATACAGCTATTATTCTATAATTATAATTTTATAAAATAAATAATGAATATGAGTGGATTTTTTAAAAATTCAATTCCTTGAACAATTTTTTTGTATAATTAAAACTTAAATAGAAATATTTTCATATACTTATATTTTTAAAACTATACGTTTTTTTAGCAGGTGGTGGTCGTTGTTTAAACGATGGAGGACGAGGTGACGTTCCTGTTCCAGCTGGGTGTCCTCCGCGACGCCGTGTCTGCGCCCGCGCACCGCCTAACACTCGCGCACCTCAAGGAACTTGCCGTTAAATTCGTCTACGAAAAGGTTAGAATAATTATAATATAATGCTTTAATTGCTTAACTATAAGCATGAAGTATGTTCTAAAAAGTGGAATCGGACTAATGTTATAAATGTGATTTGTAATTGAGTTTATGTGTGTGTGTGTGTGTGTGTTTGTTTTTATTCCAGCTCTAACTACTTGAGTTCATTAAATATCGAAATATCGAAAAAATGAATAAAATAAAAATAAATATTGTTATATCGAAAAAATATCGAAATGAATAGTTTATATTTTAATCCTAGATAAATTCATAATATTCTTCTTATCGAAGTTCCTACCACGCGGCAGTGTTACTGACAAAATATGATTGGAGCATAAAGAATAAATCAGAAATACAACGTTTTCCCTCCCTTCCAGATCCCAGACAACGGTCTCAACCGGCTGTCAGACCGCATCCTGCTGTTCCGGCACGACTACTGCTCACCGAACGTGCTGCAGCTCATCAACTCCGCCACAGACGTCACCGACGAGACACTTGTGGAGATTGTCCTTACTGCCAACCGTATATGCCTTTGAGTTATATAAACTTTGGCTTATCGATTTTAAATTATGTTAACGACTCAAAAGTGTTTGTATAAGTCTAATTGAAAAAAGTTAATTTTAATTTTATTCGTACACATTAATCGAAGTGAGATAACTCTATTTAAAGCTTACTGTATGTACAATGTACATAGTTATATACATTTATGTTGTCTATGGTATAATTTGACTGTCACGGTGATGTAGTGGCTAGCACATACAGCTATGTAACCGGAGGAGGAGTAGAAGTAGTTATTGAGCCTTTTAGGTAAGAAAGTTTCAGTAACAGCATTTTTCTGCAGTTTAAATAAAATGTGATCTCACTATTAAGGGAATAAGTGGCAATAATAACATCATCGTAGAGGCAATTGTGACGCAATATCCGTGTTCGATAATGCGTCATATTATGCTACAGGCTTCATAGTCATTAATAGTATATGAGTACTAATAAAATATTGATATACGTTGTCGGAAGTAAATTATATAATTACTATATCGATACCCAACTCTTCCCTAATTCCAGCACTACTGTGTGATGGCGTGGAGCCGCCGCCCGCCCCGCGGCCGCACGCGCTCGTCGTGCACTCGTACAAGGCGCCCACCTTCTGCGACTTTTGCGGGGAGATGCTCTTCGGATTGGTGCGACAAGGACTCAAGTGTGAAGGTAACTTGAACACATAATATACATATGTATGTGAAATATCAAAAATAAAACGATGAAACACCTTATTAGCTATTACGTTTTCAAACTTCTACCGTCTTTACATCCTTTTTTAAACTGAACACATTTTTAAACATGACCGAACACACTTTGTCCCTTTCACTCATTCGTTCTTTCATTCACACTTCACACATAAGTCTTAATAGCATTTAATTTAATTGTCTTTAGTTTTAACATGCTTTAATAATTGTTTCTTTTAATTTAACACATTCATCCCACTTTTATATATTTTTTTTATTTTTATATTCATAAAACTAGCTAGACTTAGACTTATTTAAATGCCTTACAACTAGTAGTGTGTATTAAACGTACAAACCCCTCCGTGTCTAAGTAAAGGAGTAACAAACATGGACTCATACTTTACATTTATAATAATAGTCCTATTGGTTATTATACCTTGAGTTGTTCATAGAATAGTTGAACTTTGTCATAACATTTTGTTTGATTTGTTTTTGTATTGAATTATATAAATAATAAATAAATAAATACGTTGTGACATTAACACACAGCGCCATCTAGTTCCATGGTAAGCTACGAGGCCTGTGTTATGGATACCAGATAGTTGATACACTACACATATATAACTTTAAATACATATATATATTATAAATATAAACACCCATGACTGGAGTACAAACATTCGTCATCACACAGCGGGACTCGAACCCGCGACCGCTGGCACAGAAAGTAGGGTCACTACAAACTGAGCCAAGCGTGTCGTCAAATACTTAGATGACGGATCCTCTATCTGCCACTGAAATTTATATATTGAATATCATTTACATTTACTTCTTTTACTTGAATACTTCTTGATTCGGAAAAAAAAGGGAATAACGAGTGAAAAAAAACAGTAAGCAAACTTGGATCTGAAAAAAACTTTGAAAAGATACGAAAAGGGCTGAATTGTTATATTATTATTATCATATGGTTATAAAGTAATTAAATCCTTTCAAAATGTTCAGGTTGCGGGCTCAACTATCACAAGCGTTGCGCGGTAAAAGTACCGTCCAACTGCGAGTCCCCGGCGGGTGCGGGGGCCCCGGCCGCGGGCGGTGCGGGGGCCCCGGCCGCGGGCGCCCCGCCGCGCCGCCAGAGCGCCGCGCCGCGCAGCCCCTCGCGCTCCTCGCACTCACACGACGAGGACTCGCTGGTAAGGCGCCTGGCCCAACTCGTGTCCGGCAACCGAGACAATAACTAACCGCTCTCTTTATATATTGACTTTTGAAAAAGAATCATAATCAACTTCTCGGACCACCTTAAGCGTATTCATTATAACTCTTTTTATATTAGAACGTCATATACATACAAAGACTTAGCTGTAAGAACCTCCTTCTTTTTGAAATCGGTCGAGGATGGTCGAACTTCACAAACATACTGATAACAACACAACTATTCCTATACGAGTATACACACTTGTACTATCATAGTTCGTCACAGTATAAAAATCCATACAGTAGTCCCATTGATTTTATAGGACACGCTGTTTAAGCAAGGGTTGTCATTTGTCAAAAATACCAATTTTCATTGCAAACCGTTTCGGAGTTAAAGCGCTATAGTGCTATTTCGTGACAAGTTGGTTTATCGTCGACCCTAATGTTTCCCGACTGTCATATGAAAGTAAGTACGGCAGTCGGTAGCGTGTCATTCGCGTTTCATTCCACACGCCGCGCACATCGCCCCATCTACAGGCCTCAGTTAGACGACTGTATGGATTAGTAGACTGTGACGCTACTGATGACTAGGGGTTGAGTGCTCAGGGCCGGATTACTGTTAGCTAAAGGAATACGCTCTTTTTTAATGGGACGGTATAATTTGTTTGAATCTATTAAGTACTTGTATTATATTGTTTCATTTGTTGACTTTAACGAAGTTAAAAAAAGTGAGCTTTATATTGGTCGTTACAATTTATTCCGGGGCATCCATATTTTCAAATTTAAATCCGACCCTGCATTTTATTCTTTTGTGAATGAAAATAATTTTGTAAAGAAAGAGACTGTAATTATAGAACATAATAGTATTATTTGAGAAATATTAAATAACTGAATAAAAGACTAAAATTTATTAATATAAGAAGTAATTCTAATTTAGAGATAAAACTACTTGAACCGTTTCAATCTCATCTCGTCTCGATATACGAAATAGTATTATTTTTTTATTTCTCTCAAATGTTGTAATACAAATAGTATTATATTTCGACAAACTATATTCTCCTTTTAAAAAGGAAATATTGATCTATAATAATTTTTTTTTATTAAGCAGTTTATATTTTTTATGTTTTTTTTTTATATAAAACCAAGCACTGAAAACTAATTTCAACCAATTTTTATCAATAAAATATATTGTATACTCGTACACAAGAAAAAATATTCTCATAACAAGTTTTTAAACATTCCATTTTATGATTTATGAGTTCTATTGACTCGAAGAAATATATTTTATAAAAATAAATTCAATTTAAACTTAATGACTATTTAATTTTAATAATATTTAATAATTACAAAAACATGCTAAAAATATTTTTGACAAGTAACATAAATAAACTTAATTTTGACTAAAAATAAACAAAAAAGTCTTACTTGTTAAAATTAGTTGTAACATTATTTAAAAGCACAAAAAATATATACAAAATGTTAATATTATATAATATTTTTAAATAGAAGTAATGGTGACTAATAATGCACAAGGGTGGTGGGTAGCATTGGAGCATTGTAACGCTTGCATACTGTTAATAAACTTTATATTATAACAATTGTAGTTTTATTTTTCAATCCCATGGTACCCATCATCCAATGCTACTCTAGAAAAAAAATTTTTTTGTACTTCTCTTTTCCAATTTAAAAAAAATATATATTTGGCGAAATATTAAAGGTAAGACTTATTTAATTACTTCTATTTTAAATGTAATTGAATCATCGACTATATAGCAGACGATTTATGGCGAAATTCGCAACTATAGAGTACTAGGCCCAGGGTTGTACTTAGGTACGTTTTGACGTTTAGTATGGAATAGATAGATTATATATACAAAGGTATGTAGAGTTTTATAATGTTCGAAAAATAATTGATTCCCCATACAAACTGCCACTCTACTTTTCACCCTCTTATGATTTCCGAGATAAAAACTATCCTATCACCTTCCCAGGGTCTCAAACTATCTTCTTAAAAATAACTAGTTTCAATGTCGAACCAGTACTTGAGGTCTAAATCTATAGTCAAAAGCATTTTGAATTTGTACAGGCGATAGTTTCTTATATGTAGTTGCGAATATCGCCGTCGTTTCCGGGCAATTTCCTACATTTCTGTTTATATCTTTATCTATTAACTAGCAACTCAGCCTCGCGTCGCGCGGGTTTGTCCCTAGGTATGTTTTAACAGTTCCTATGGAATAGACAGACTATATATATGATATATTTATATAGCCTATAGCCTTCCTCATTAAACGGGCTATCTATTATTAATGCAAAAAGATTTTTTCAAATCGGATTAATAGTTCCTGAGATTAACGCGTTCAAACAAACACACAAACAAACAAACTCTGTTTCTTCATATTATTAGTATAGATAATAAGCGAAGTAGTTAGGCATTGTGATGTATATTACTAGTTTTTTTTTTACATTAATTCACTCATTGAAATATAATATTGGTTCGAAGATTCAAGGTTTGTTTGATTTCACAAGTCATCTGAAAAGGTGCAATAATTAAATAAACTCAATTACATTAAAAGTTATTATTCCACTCATGGAGTGTGAAATTTTCATTAAATTTAAATATGATCATTCTCGAGTTATTCATTAAAAGTCATTTAAATCAGTTACATTACACGATAAACGCTCTTAGCAAATATATGAGAATTTCAAGAACCTCCTTAAATTAAAAATGGTTAAACTTAACAAACATCTATTCCACTAGACAAACTAGTAATACTCGTAGCGTATACGTAGTGATATGAAGCGTGGTAAAGCAGTGGTAGCTGAGTGGTGGTAACACGCTCGTTTGGGAAACCGAGTGAAGCGGGTTCAAATCCCGGATCTCGCACTTCCAATATTTTCATGTGCGAATCATTTCCAACACGATTACCGCTCGCCTTACGGTGAAGGAAAACATCGCGAGGAAACCTGCATGTCTGAGAGAACCTAGCGAGTTTTCGTGAGACATGTGTATCGTGTAGTCGGCCAGCCCGGTGGGCTCTGACGGTTGTGGGTGTGTGGCGGCAGGCGAGCGCGGGCGGCGCGCGGCGCGCGGCGTGGCACGCGTCGCTGGGCATCCCGCACACGTTCCAGGTGCACACGTACACGCGGCCCACCGTGTGCCGCCTCTGCAAGCGCCTGCTGCGCGGCCTCTTCAAGCAGGGCCTGCAGTGCGGCGACTGCCACTACAACGCGCACCGCAAGTGCCTGCCCTTCGTGCCCAAGGACTGCGGCGGGGAGGTGCGCGACAATCACGGTGAGTCACCGTTCCGTGCCAAACAAATTTGTTTTGGACGTTGTTCATTGAGTATGATTAGAGATTCACGATTTTGTTCTGTTCTCTTCGAGATTACTGAGGCCGATTAAAATAGAAAGATATGTTCAATTTAATATTTCTTATCTCATACGAAACTCTCACGCCATCTTGACTTGTTCTTGAATTTCTATTGAGGATTAAAGTGCTAGTAACGTTTGCCTATGTTGCCTCTAGTAGTTACCGGATATGAGACGAGAATAATTATTAGTTAATTAGGTTTGAAAATACTTAGAATAACTAAGGCTATTTAAACAAAATTAGAAGCGAAACGTATTTTCCTTCTCACCTATAAATCCATAGTTAAGCTAGAATTTTGTTAGTTAACATTTATTCGTATTGCGTTCATATAAATACACGTAGCGTTTCTAAAAACCCTTCCAGAATCAAAGGTAAAAATTCCTTTAGTGCCTCAACACTGTCGCAGCGTCGTATTTGTTACGCACACAAATATACAGATATCATATTAATTTATAAAACAATAAACCCTCATTTCTACGAACGTTGTAGGCGAGAACCATGACAGCTGCAGCACGAGCAGCGAGGTGTCGGAGCCGCGCGCCGCGCACGACGACGACTCGGACGACGACCACGACCAGCGACGCGACCACGGCCTCGGACGAGAGGTGACCATTAACGTTATACCTCTCTCTATTACAAGTAATATGTTCTTATGTCGAATCAAAATATACTTTTCGAGCACTTTTAAGTGCAAAAGTCCATGAAGGAAGACGCCACACTGCAAGGAACTACTGTACAAAATCTACTATAGCTTCAGATATTGAACTTAGACTATAAACACATACAGACTAGGCCTTAGTTTATCGTTGCTATTAGCGGTCTTCCTGTAACTTTTACTCTCTTCTAGTAACTTGATTAAGCGATAATATTAGCTGCCGCTATTTGCAACATAAAGCATATCAGGACCCTTTTAAAACTTACCTTAAAACCCTGTGACAACCTTTTTCTTTTATCGACATAAAAATAATAAGAATGAGAACTTATTTCGTTCTTAGAAGTAGAAGTCATGTCAAAAAAATATTATTGTTATTATTGTCAACCAAGTCTATTATATCAACGATTTTTTTCATATGAACTTCCGTTTCCATCTTGTGATTTATTTATAAAATATTATTTGATTTTTGGAACGTAAGCTTGACGGTTTGAAAGATCTAACAGTTGATGTAATTTTTTATTGATATTGATGGTCTAAACCATAACATTTCATCTCTCATCATCATGACGCGATGCGTCCTACCGCGAAGAGCTGGACCCTCAAGTATCGATAATCTGTTAGATTTTTGGTTGATAGACTGAAAGAGTCCTCTTCAAAAGTTCTCTTCGCCTATTTCACAAGTAATATGATTGCCCTCAACAGACGCAGTCCCAGTTGAGGGAGGAGGAGGATGAGGAGCCGCAGCGCGACGTCATCCCCGAGCGCGCCGCCAGCCGCCCCAGCAGGTCCAGGTTTATATTGACTAAGTTTTCTAGGTTACTCAAGATATGAACTGGGAGGAGGCCTTCTTCTATGGGTGGTATACCATGCGGGTTGCTCCTGGTACTTCTCTGACAGCAGAGTGGATCGTGGTTGCAACCTTTGGTTGTGTGATGGGGTTTTAGTGGGTAGTACTGGCTTGTCTAGCCGGTGAGTCCCACATAACCACCTGGTATGTATGCAGGTGGTATGCGTAAATGCATTTCCCAATGTTAAAAAATAAGGTTTCTAGGCAACTAGCTTTTTAGCAACTGGTTCTTCGGACTACAATTATAAATGTATAAGTTTGTAAGTGTATGTTTGTTATCCCTTCACGCTGTACGGATTTAGATGAAATATAATTCACAGATTAACTATAACCTGGAGTTAACATATAAGCGGTTAGAAATCTAGGGATACACTCGAACGAAGTTAACGTAAGTCAGATTAACTGACATATAAACTATGTCTATTCCGAAAACAAAAGCGTCAGAAAAGTAATAAACGCACTTACTCATAAACTTGCGCATTAATAATATTAATATGATTAATCTAACAAGTGTCGCAATCCTAGTCCTAGCAATAAACTAGTATCCTACTGGAACATCTAAATATTCTATGAAAAATAGAAAATTTACAGAATTTAGAATCTAAAATTTTCGAAATTATAATTTAAAAAAAAATATCTTTTTTCTGTAAATCTTTAAAAAAAATTATTTCCACAAGACATTTTCCCTCCCACAGCTCATCGTCATCTCCGAGTGCTAACATCCCGCTCATGAGGATAGTACAATCTGTGAAACACACGAAAAAAAATGACGGACAGTGGCTGAAGGAAGGATGGCTCGTACACTTCACGAATAAGGATAAAACTGTAAGTCTACAGATAATGAAGAGTAATTTAAGTTTTTTTTTTTACTTTAAAACAATTATACAAGTCGAAAACGAGGCCATCATTTTTAATTTATAAAAATCCGATATAAATGGCACATAGACGTCGAAATCATCTTAAATTATAACATTTGTACGACCAACACGATCATTTATGTTATTTGAAAATCAAAGATGGGATTTTTATTATCAATTTTTTTTTTAAATCATAGTTCCTTCTTAATGTCTGGCAGCCTACCTTTGGCCTAACTCTGGCAGCTTACCCCAAAAGCTATCTTCTCTAGCATCTGTTTACGAAAAACGTTCAAAGTGTTTTAAATAAAAATTATCTTTTCGGATTATACGTGGATTTATATCGGTTTTAAATAATATTCAACTACCTACTTGTATTTTTTTCTCATTAAGTGAATGTTTTTGATTTTATCGCAATCATGATCAATCGCAATCGAGAAATCCAGTAAGGTAGTTAGTTCTATTTAAAATGTGAAATATTTACGAAAATCTAAAACGATGAGTGTGCCGAGTATCGAGTATACAAGTGGTTGTGCGTGGGCGCAGCTGAAGCGGCACTACTGGCGGCTGGACAGCAAGTCGGTGACGCTGTTCACGTCGGAGCACGGCACCAAGTACTACCGCGAGATCCCGCTCAACGAGATCCTCGCCGTGGACACGGCGCGCACGCCGCACTCAGGTCGCATACGTTGATACGTACATATATACATACACAAATAATTCATTGTTGAATATTTACATAGTATAAAACAAAAATATTTTTTTGAATATATTAAAAAACTAAAAAATATATTTAATCCCTCCACGACCGCGGACACGCTGGCGTTACAGTTAAAAGTAGGTTTCTTAGAAATTTAATTAATTTCTTAGAAATTTACCTGGAGGTGATATTTATTTCCCTTTTCACCCCCTTAAGGGATGATTTCCGGGGTAAAAGTTATCTTATGTCCTTCCCGGGGTCCCAAACTTGATCTATAACAAATTTCGTTTAAATCGGTTCTGTGTATTAAGCGAGAAAAGGTAACAGACAGAGTTACTTTCGTATTTATATATTATTATGGATTAAATTTTTAAACCATGTAGTATTAATGTTACTGATCGTCGTTTATAATTGATAATTCACCAAATTTTACTGTTCCTTTATTTATCGAACAACAAAAAAAATTGGTGAGCTATTTTCTATTTACTCTTTATAATAATTAATAATTAATCAATAAAAAATAATTTAATATAATTTAACAACCTTCGTTTTCGTCGTCTGAGAAGATCTCATTCTGTTAATATATTATGTTCACGAGGCACGACATCATAACTCGATTGAATTTCTTCGAAACCGGTCCGAGCGTGTAGCGCGTGAGAGTAACGTACATACACACGCACAGAGGTGATGCACTGCTTCGAGGTGCGCACGGCCAACGTGGACTACCTGGTGGGCGTGGCGGCCGAGGCGCCCGCGGCGCGCGGCGTGGGCGCGCACCTCGCGCGCTCCTGGGAGACGGCGCTGCGCCACGCGCTGCTGCCGCACACGCGCGCGGGTACCCTTCCGTTTATTACTTTCAGTTTTAATCTTCGCTCTTATAATTCATATACGTCTGATGGGCAGACTGCGACGACGAGGCCCAGAGATTTACCATGTTGTAGCAGAAACTATAAAACATCTGGATTTTCCGGCGAGAGAGGTGACTGTATGAGTACACAAATAATACACAAAAATTTTTTTTTTATCAAAATCGGTCATGCCATTTTTTGTGTATTTAATATACAGATATATTTTAGCGATACTACTGACTCGTCGTTTGTGGGATGATATTATCGCGTTGCAGTAACAATAAAAATATATAATTATTTATGGCCAGAGGCTCAGTGCATTAAATGATTTAATACAATCTTAAATGTTCATAACCGATTACGGGTTGAAATTATACGATATTTTTTTATATTTGTAATATTAAATACCCTAGTGTGCAAATATTTACTTATGCAATTTACTACTAATACTACAACCTGTCCTTCTAATAACGTAACACGCTCATGGTGTGTGTGCGCAGAGGGCGCGCCGGCGGGCGGCGGCGGCGGCGGCGCGGGGCGCGGCGCGGAGATGGCGCAGCTGTACCGGATACACCCCGACGAGGTGCTGGGCTCCGGCCAGTTCGGCATCGTGTACGGCGGCCTGCACCGCGCCTCCGCCCGCCCCGTCGCCGTCAAGGTACGGCCTCCACTGTTACCCGCCTTCTGACTCATTGCTTTGTCTCACTTAGACCTGCCATCTGTGGAGAGTGTGTGCTATACGCAGACACAACGTGCACTGTCTTTTCCTTTCATTCTAAAAGGCCTGTAGAACGAAAGTGAGCATCGCTCGCGATTAGGGATCAGGTACAGGAGTAAGGTAACACCTGCTCTCTGGGGCATGAGAATGTAGCATCGCCAGATTTTCAATTACCCTACCAATAAGATTTCTTCGCAAGAAATCCTACTAAGTATACTTAACCCCATCCAGTCCAGCTCTGCAGCTGACATGATGGCCGCATGACCAACAATGCGATAAACTCTCATCAACATGTGGATTTCACACTAATGAGCTACCAGACATTTAAATTAGCGCAATTATATCCATTTTCTTTTCGACAGACTTTAAAATACAGGAGATACTCAATTCGAATGTATGTGGATATATATGTTAGAACATGTCACTTATCCTAACTTTTCCAACTCAGGTGATAGATAAACTCCGTTTCCCCACCAAGCAAGAGGCCCAACTGAAGAATGAAGTGGCCATCCTGCAGAACCTCTCGCACCCCGGTGTGGTCAACCTGGAGAGAATGTTCGAGACGCCGGAGAGAATATTCGTGGTCATGGAGAAACTGAAAGGAGACATGCTGGAGATGATCCTCTCGCACGAAAAGGGCAGACTCACTGAGAGGGTCACCAAGTTTTTGGTGGCACAGGTAACTTATTCGTTTTGAATAAAACTTATTATGTCCAGCTTAAATCGATAGTTTTTGTAGGCGTGTCTTACCTTGAAAAATCGTTGTTTTTTATATAGAACGCAATTGATATTTTAAGCAATCTTGTGACAAATATTTATATGTAAACAATTATTTTTTTCAAATTAAGAGACTCCAGTATAGCTAAACAAGCAGACGATATAGATATACCATGATGATATAATGTGTAGAGTTATAATACTAATCGTGCTACTGTTATTAACTGGACGAATTTGAATGAAATTTTATACACAAATAGGTTATCACATGGAGTTGGAGCAGCGATGGATACACTCGAATAAGTCGCTAATAATATACAATGTGAAGACACGTTTGGCTCAGTTTGCAGTGACCCTACTTGATGTGCCAGCGGTCGCGGGTTCGGTTCCGCTGGGGACATTCATTTGTGTGATGACCACGAATATTTGTACTCCAGTCACGAGTGCTTATAATTATTTATAATTACGTGTGTCATTAACGAATTAGCCACTAGTCCCGACATAAAATACAAATGTATGAAAACAAGTGACCCATAAACGCACACAAAGATTTCATTACATTATTATAAACACGTAAACAGTATATAAAAATTCACTCTATTTCTAGTGCTTGAACGTAACCAATAAAATACATATATCGATAAACAACTCAATGACATTTTAGATATTATTGGTTTATTTTGCGTCGACAATAAAAAACCCAGAACCTTCGTATGGGAAAGAAAAGGCATATCATAAATAAGTTGTAAGACAAAGGAAATAAAGGGAAAATGAAGATAAGCTAAGCGTCCGGTATTTATATTTTAATTAAACTAAAATAAGCAGGGCATTGTTATGATTTTTTTATTTAATTATAGTTATTATAGACATCAATTTTTTTGTTAAATTTAAATTATGTAAATAGGTGTCACCATCAGCCCTTTTTATATCGAATAAAACATATATCGGTAATAACAATGTTGAAACAGCATCTTTTTCGAGCGTTTCTGTTTCTTTTCTGTTTCTTTGCATTGTTATTAAAACAGGCAGTTTCGAAATGTACACTGCATGTTGCGCTGTGTTTCGTTGGAATCTAGGCGACATCTCTACGAACTGCTTCTACTCACTTTCTCTTTCGAGAAGGGTCACTAAGAAATCTAAAATTTTCTGTAATTTATGTGTTAAAATAAAATAATATTTATTATTATTACAATGGAATAATATTCCAAAGTATATAAATGTGGTATAAAATAAATAAAAAAATAAGCACACATACTAATTATATTATTTTTATTTATAATATTTTTATTTAATTATAAAAAATATTATTATAAATCTATTGTCATCAGATTGTACGATACTGTGATAACAGTAATGTTATTATACTGTACAAATAACATCGTTCGTTCAGTCATTTCGTCAAATATTGATATATTTTTGGACATTGTCAAGCACTAGTAGATGTCAAATGGACTCACCCGACAGTTTTGTCATTTGTACTGAATGGTATAATCCAGCCACGTAGATGGTTATCAGATGTCAACAATACATAGAAATATCGACTGTATTTAACATACAGTAGACTCGATTATTCGGCCCTCTGTTATACGGATACGCGATTATCCGGACTACCCATGGCGACGTACCCCTCCCTCGCCCTGCGCGTTCGCTGTCGTCGTGTTTTTGTTTAACTTATAGTTACCAATCGTTACTTGTCACGTTTGTGCTTAAAAATGTCAAAGCGTAAGAGAGTGGTGTTATCGCTTAAAGATAAAATAAATGTTGATTTGTCTTTAGTTGATTTTAATTAAACACCAACATTAGGTATTACGTAATATGTACGAAAATCGTTTTTATTCATACATTCGTTTATCCGGATTTTTGATTATCCGAATGACAACAATTAGTTCGGATAATCGAGTTTCGACAGTAGTTGGATAATATGACATTTTATTTTAGATTTGATTAAATTTTGTGATAAATAACAATAAATGTAATAAAGTAATGTACTTACAAGAGATAATAAATAGTGCTGCTTCCGCCGCTATAGTTTTTACACCATTTAACAGAACATTTAGTCATTTTAGGGAGATGTTTTGTTGACAAGTAAGTGCTTGAGTCTGACGCAAAAACAAACGACCAAGGCTAGAATTCTGGTTACTGACAAGAACGGTAAAGATACGTCCGCTTATATGTCGGGTCCAGTGGCTAATTCGTTCATGTGTGTAGTGTATCAACTGTCTGGTATCCATAACCCAAGTCTCGTAGCTTACCATGGAATCAGATAGCTGTGGCTGTGTGTTAATGTCCCAACATATTTATTTATTAAATGTTGCAGATCCTCGTGGCCCTGAAGCACCTGCACGAGAAGAACATAGTGCACTGCGACCTGAAGCCGGAGAACGTGCTGCTGTCGTCGGACGAGGAGTTCCCGCAGGTGAAGCTCTGCGACTTCGGGTTCGCGCGCATCATCGGCGAGAAGTCCTTCCGCCGCTCCGTGGTCGGCACGCCCGCGTATCTCGGTGGGTTCCATGGTTCTTTCTTTGTCTTTCTTCTTTTGGATTTGATCAGATTACTGTCTTTCTAAGTTCTGCTTTTCATTTTTTCTTTCTTGTTTTTGGGAGTTCAGGTGATTAGTGTACTTTGTACGTTTGATGATAGAATGTATGGATTTCAAGTATATGTTTTTTATGTTTATTTGAAGTAAATAAAATATCATATCGGCCAGCGCATATTTTATCATCGTTATCTACCTTTGTGTTTTTATCCTCATAAAAAGAAAGAACATAATATTTACAACTTCACCCGCAAGTACATTATATTTGATAACATGATTGCTTATGGAAATATCATCTCGACAAATAAGAAAAAATATTAAATTTGTTTACGAATGGTTAGAACGTCTTTATTACATTAAGGTATTATTTATGGAATGATTAATATTACATCCATACAATATCGACTTTGCGTGTCTTTGTATAACGGTGCAGCCCCGGAGGTGCTGCGCAACAAGGGCTACAACCGGTCGCTGGACATGTGGTCGGTGGGCGTGATCGTGTACGTGTCGCTGTCCGGCACCTTCCCCTTCAACGAGGACGAGGACATCAACGAGCAGATACAGAACGCCGCCTTCATGTACCCGCCCGCGCCCTGGAGGGAGATATCGCCCGAAGGTGACTTCATACGTTCATTTATTTTATAATTATTATTTTTTGCCTTTTTGCGCAGAAAGAAGGTTTTATGTATTGGTTTTAAATAAGGTAGCATATGGAAATGTTTCCCAAAATTTAACTTAAACGATGATGAATCTAAGATTTTAATCCGGATTGTTATAAAGGCTTCGGAATACATCCGGCTCGAAGGACCAATATTAGTTTCCGTCCGTTGACGTCGTAACATAACGTGATCCTATTGTCGGTGTGCAACAGCGATCGACCTGATCAACAACCTGCTGCAAGTGAAGCAGCGCAAGCGGCTGTCGGTGGACAAGTGCGCGGCGCACGCGTGGCTGCAGACGCGGCAGGCCTTCCGCGACCTGCGCGCGCTCGAGCGCCGCGTGGGCGCGCGCTACCTCACGCACCCCAGCGACGACGCGCGCCACGCCGAGCCCGAGCCGCCCGCGTGCCCCGCGCCCGACGCCCCCGCGCCCCCCGACGCCCCCGCGCCCGCGCCGCGCTGACCGTGAGTACCCCCCCCTGCCGCCCTGGTACACGCGCTCCCCGCGATTATGTCTCTCTTCCTATCTCATTCCTCTTTCACTCTTACTTTCCTTCTCTGTCCCTCTCGCACTTATTCTTTTTCTCTTTGTCTATCTTTTCCATTCGTTAGTCAAAATTTATGAATGTTTTCGCCCCTTCTTCGTGCTATAACAGTTCATTTGATTTGAGTGAAATCTAGAAAAAATAGATTCTATCCTTGATGAGCAAAACACAAAAAAATAGCATCTTTATGAACCCAAAATACTTAAATGATTTTGCATTTGTATTTATAGAAAAAAGGACAAGCGTCTGAGCGGCGTGCGCACGCGCTGGCGGAAGCTCCTCATCAAAGTGCGCTGATATGACACTTAACACAGTGGACTTTTTATAACGAATCGTGTTTGTGTAAATGTGTGTCTGTCCGTATGTCCGACGCAGCTGTTAGCCTGTAGCAAATCGTTTTGTATAGAATTTAGTTGGTGATTGCGATGCATTTATACATATGAATCGATTTATTTTTATTATTGCTAATTATTCCGACTGGTGAGCCATTTGTATGGGTCTTTCCACACTCATTTGTAATTCTGTAACTAAAGTATTGACAGGTGAACTGATTTCCAACGATTTTTTGCGAATAAGTGTAATAATTAATAAACCTATAATACAAATATATATAATATTGTATGCTTCATACAAAAACAAGTCCAACAACATTCCCATAGCACATATATTGCTATGCAATTTTTACATTGTGTGATCGTTTATTTGTTAAGTTGCATAAGGCGAATATGAAATACTATATGTTATATAAATGTGGTGGACTGTTGTATGTTTGTTTATACGCTTTTGTACAAACGTTTAATGGCCTAGGATGGTGCGTTACTGTAGTCTAAACAAATTCCCTCACTTAGAAAAATGCCTTTTTAATGCTAAAAATTAATTTTAATTCATTTTTCTTTGTATATTTTATATACTATTAAGATGTTTAATATTTTTTGCTAGTATGGGAGGTGGACCCTCGCTACTTATTGAAATAGTGTTGTGCGTGGCCTCGAGCAAATCATTAATAATATATTATAAATGGTTGCTACACATATTTTAATATATAAAAAAATTGTAATCAAAACAAAAATACAGAGGGAAAAAATGTGAGTGTTAAATGTCATTTTATTGTTGGTATAAATGAATAAATGTTTCGAATGTTAGATACGTTGTTCTAATACGAATATTTACTTTTTTTTTTTTTATTTAGTGTCTAGTTTCATAATACACAAAGATACTGACATTATCTCTCTCTATAAATAAAAATTATAAAATTTCTATAATGACGCATTTAAAGAATAAAAAGTCAAAATTATTTTTTTATTCATAACGAACAAACATATTTAAATGTGTGGTTGTATATTAAAAATATAATAGTACATCATATTTATATAATTCGTAAATTTTAAATCTTCTCAAACGTTTAGACTCTGCGCGGTCTAAGTCTTATAACTTTACCATTTAAGTATCAAAAACATATTTTTATCTATACATGAGTATACCTAAATTAAATTACAGTCAAATCTTAATTTTATCAATATTCATTATCAAACACTGAATTAACTTAAAATTAGTTAATTTAAAATTAGTTTTCAAAGTGTACATGTATGTTTGTAGATTCTAATGTTTTATAAATAACTAGCGACTTACCCCCACTTCGCTCGGGTGCATGCGTAGATGCGTTTAATTTTTTTTGAGCGGAACCCTAATTCTTTTTCTAAAATAATTTATCTGCTATCCGCCAGTGAAAGTCCCGTAAAAATCAGTCCAGCCTATTCGGAGATTAGCCGGAACAAACAAACAAATAAAAACTTTAACAATTGTATTTTTCTTATTAGTACCGTATATAATTTAATATGCATTTAGTAAAAAGCTGCTACTTTAACATTACAGACCAATTTTATATATCTGTATAGGTTAACATGTATAGATAAAAATAAATATGAATTTTTTCTACCTTACTGAATGTCTTTCTCATAGAAATGTAGAATAAGTTAAGGGAATGACGTCCCGTGAAGCGGCCTAAGTAGCTGTAATATTGCCGAAATATTTAATAATGAAATAACCGATCATATAATGAATATTCCAACAAATATCTTCCACTAAATGTTAGTTTTGTGCCAATGGTTACAATGTTTTGTAAAAGTTTTATACAATTTGAACATGTTATAGCGCATAGTTAGTGTCGATCAGAACGTATCTAATACTACTGTGTCGTTAGACTCTTACTGGGGAAAAACGAGGTCGTGATTGTAGTATGTGGTTGTCCCACTGGTCCAGTGGCGTGTACGGTTGTGTTAGGGCGGTACTAGGTTCGAATACCGTTGATTTTTATTTGTTAAGAAATTGCCATTAGCATTCTAACTATGAGAGATGAACAGTTCGTTTCATATCTTCGCGATTTGAATTGCTCTTGATATTCAATACACTATAATATATTCAGGCTAGTTCCTTCGCTTCCTTGACCATAATCGGGAGGACTCCTGCCCTTGTACGCTCTCTCTCTCTCTCTCTCTCATGCATCTGTCTCTTTCTGAACTACTTATTCTGTGCAAAATAACGAGGGCTTCCAGTGCCAATGTAATGGGAGAGAAAAGAGATAGAGATAGTCACTCGCAGTCTAATTCACACCGTGACACTACCACCTTTCAGCGCTAACAATATGGGAGTATTGGATATGTGAAACAAATACTTATTATTATAATGTAAATCGTTGAAAATTATGGTAGGGCTGTTTATATGGATGTAGATGTTTATACATAATAATAATACGACGTTAGATATTCTAAGATTAATTCTTATTTAATTCTAACTGTATAACCATAGCTTAAACGTTGTTATTTTTTAAACACTTAAGTCACAACATGAAGAAAGCTTCATTTTCACAAATCATTAGCTATTTTTTATGTTATTTTATTTTTCTTTTAATATTAGTTTTATAAAAAGATACCTAATTATACTATATCTTATCTATATTTGAGAATAAGTAAATAACTTGGCCTAATTTGATGAAATCAATAAAAGTAATATTTAAATAGTAGGCATAATATTTTTTTATAAATTATATAAAATGTTAATATTTGTATATTTAAGTACTCATTTGTATAACAATTCAAATAACTTCCAATGCAATCTTTCGTTCTCTGTGATCTCTCATTTTTATTATTTATATTTTTAAGCGTTAATAATATTTTTCCTTCATGGAAAGAACATTTTTGTATTGTAGTTTCTATTAGGAACCATACGACCATGGTCGTCAGCTTCATTAATCTAATTCCATACCGCAACTATGCTAGTGGTCGCGTGCGACCACGACAATGGTCGCCAGCTACGATAGACTTATTTCAAACCGCAACTACGCCACCACTACGCACGACCACGGCCTTGGTCGCGGTCGCTCAGTGGTCGCTTATAATATTATAATTGATTTTTTTTCTTACACAACAATATTGAGCGGTTCAACATAGATTTTTTTTCAACAAACGTAGCTTTTTTAACTAAGGCTGTGAAAAACGGGACAAAATAATTTTCCAAAAGTTTTATATTACCATTCTTTTTGACGGTGATCTGTTGTTAAACTTTTTTACTTGTACTACTTTAACTAAACAGTGACAGGAGTTTTTATAGCTTTAATTTTTTTCCTACTATAGTATTATTCGCGCATCACACTTTACTCGCATTTTTTTACATTTTTAATACATTTTTAATACATTTTAATGGCAACTTTTATATTCTTTTAATAATTAAATGCACAAAGTAATAAACTATGAAATAATTAAAATACAAATTTAAATTTATATTTTAATTATTTCACGTTAAGGACCAAGATGCTGTTATATATTTTGGTAACACCCGAACCCAGTGGCAAATTTTAGTACCTTAATTAGTGGTAACATACAAAAGGCTGTTCACATAAATAACTCACACATTTACATACTTTTAATATATTTTTTTTAATTTTATACGATATAGTACGCGGAGATGTTGTCTTTGATATTGTTAAATAAATGTATTTTTATGTAAAATAAAATTAATACCCAAGTCCAAATGTGTATGGACCATAATCGTATATTAGGTAAATAGAAAAAAAATGTCAATAAATTGACGATATTTTGTCTGTCATTGAAAAAGAAATGATCGATAAAGATTTTTTAAATGTTATTTGTAATAATAATAATAATAGCGAAATGCTTATTTCGTTATTTTAAATATTTTCGTTAATTTCATTTGTCAATTCATCAATCATGAATGTTGAGAAAAAATATGCATTTATATGTAAAGTCGATTTTTTAATGGATTATTATAATTATTTACGTAATTTTATTAAGTCTTATTAGTTTAAAAGGCAGCTCTCAAATACCCGCGGTATTGTCAACTCGTAATCAACCTGTGCATATTCATTTCATAATAAATACCTACCGTTTTAATAATTACATTGGCTTTTTTATTTAAATTCCCTCTTAACGTTGTTTTTTAACGTCTCAGTTATGATTTGAGTCTTGTAAAATATTACTGCATGGAAGTAAAATGTGACAAAACAATATCGTTTCTAACATCACAATCGGGATACATATTTATTACTGTATACATTTTTTTAGGCGTTTTCCAATTACAGCACTAAAGTGCATTATGCGGCATAATGCTCAACACAATCGAGCACTTTGAAAAGTATTGCTTTGGCGTGACCAACTCAAAAGTAAAAAATTTATGAAGTTTTTTTTCGCGTTGTTCATTTTTGTGTGGCAAAGTGCGGCATTATGCTCTGTGATTGGAAAACAAGGATTGATACGTAAAGAGTAAACTTTGTATCCATTCTCAAGCATATGGTATGTATGTATAGCTAAATTTTATATGGGGAAGGACTGCAGAAAGCTAAAACTTATTGACTCCTGCATATATACCTACAGTACGGTTTCACGTACATTTTTAGTTTAGCTTACTTTGCGCGATACCTTTTCGCGGCGAGGCGTCGCTACATTTATTACGAGTGCATTTAAAGACACTGAGCCGAACAGACGTGGCCAGTTAGAGCCGTCAAAATTACACTGTAACTTCAGTAATTAAAGTACGTACTTATAAGCATTTTAACTTGTGCACTCTGAACAACTAATAACAACTATGTACTGCTCTAACTGGGACGGTACATATACAAACACTAGCATTGCCCGCGGCTCCGCCTGCGATCAGATGACCAAAAACCTAATTCTTAGGTTTTACGTATTAGTATACTCTTACAATACAGTTTTTGTGTTTTTGTATTTTTTCTCAGAAATGAGATATTTTCCCGCGGTAAAAAGTAGCCTATATGTTGACCCGGATAACCAGCTATCACCATACCAAATTTTATCAAAATCTGTCCAGTGGTTTTCTCGTGATGCGGTAACAGACAGGCAAACAGAAATTCTAAAAACTATAGATTCGGACTCTGTATCGATAATAATGTCTATTTCAATTAGATTTTCCAAAAAATATTTATTGTACAGATTCGACTTAGTTATAATTTTATTATATGAATAGATATAAAATTATTCCGTCTTACACTCCGCTGCAGCGTAATGTTATATTTAAGCACTAGCATTGCCCGCGGCTCCGCCCGCGTTCACATGACCAAAAACCAAATTCTTAGGTTTTACATATAAGTATACTCTTACATTGCAGTATTTGTATTTTTTCTTAGAAATAAGATATTTTTCCGCGGTAAAAATATCCTATATGTTGACCCGGATAACCAGCTATCACCATACCAAATTTCATCAAAAGCCCTCCAGTGGTTTTTCTGTGATGCGATATCAAAGCATTTAAAAAATATTTTGATAAGGTAGAAAAAAATACTTGAAACCGTCAGATTAAGGTATGGTGGGCTAATTACATCCTGAAAAGTGTGCAATTCAATAATCTGCCGATTCCCACAAGCCGAAGAGGCAAAAATCGACTATAAAGTTTATGTACGATATGTTAACATTCAAAAGTGGAAAACGGAACTTTATTGCTATTTTACTTTTATCCTAATTGTAAATACGCTTAGGAACCGTTAAAATTGTCAGAGTTTATCGCGTGTTCTCAACGAGACCGGCTTCACGCACCGACTGTTTTGAGTAACTTCGGTGTGACATGTAAAATTAAGGGTCACAAGAACGTAAAAAATTCTTATTTAGCTAAGCTTTAGTGTATACCATATAATTCATCAACGTTCTAAAATCCATCCATTAAAGCCCCACATTATTATATTTGCACATGAAAATATCAGAGAAGCGTTAATTTCAATACTTTATTATATTTACCCATTACCAATTTAATCCACAATCACTAAGTGTAGCTCCCGCTTTATATGTATGTGTGTCTGTAATTGAGAGCTCAAAAGATATTTTTAGATTAACTTGGCCGATTGTTAGACGACCCAAATCTGAATACTAAAAAAAAATACCCAAAAATGATTCATATATATCATTTGCCATAATGATTACTGTTTCAATTCATACAAATAGTAAGAATAGAGATTAAGAATTAATAACTCTTTTAGTATTTTTTTACATAATAACAGCACACAACCCTGCTCTAGAGATTAACTACCCATATTGTCTCGCACCTTGAACTTCGTCACACGACAATTCACAGACATATGAATAATGTCAACGAAACTACACACGTTACGTGGCTCATGTTTATTCCTACTTTTTATATCACAAATAACATGCGATTGGGTGGAAATAGAACAAAATAACTACAAACCGCATCGAAAACTGACCATAAACACTGGCTACGACGACCATAAAAGTCAAGTTGTGCGTCAGTATGAGGAAACTACTAAAGAGAATAAGATTTACAGAAACCATTCAGTGGAAAAACTGTGGAGTAAAGGATTGGTTGATAGAGTGAGCAACATCGGAAACATAAAAAGAATACAAGGGCCCACCGTCAAAACCACCGCAATTAAAGCAAAGCAGGAAGACACTGAGCTTAGTAAGAATGAACCTGCAACGGAAAAAATGGGTGATACACAGAAATATCGTGAACGCATAAATATTCCGCAACGGCACTACTATACGAACCGGCCACATATATTACAAGTAAAAAATAATCAAGAAGAAGATTTTCGCATGAAAGAAAGTAAACATGACAAAATAACTAACACTGGTATTAAACTTGCATCAAGTTTTAAGAGTTCAGTAAATAATTTTCAATATAATAATTATAATGAAGAGAAAGATGCTGTTGTCAATATTAATGCACCAAACAAAGTAAAACAAATGCAAACTCTCCATAAAAATCTATCCACTAATGAAAAGACAAAAATCCATTCGAACGAAGACAATGATGAATATAACAACTCTAATTACCAAAGAATTCATATCGGTCAACAAAGAACTTCACCAAAACCTATTATTTTCAACAGTGAGGAGCTAACTGCGAAAAAACATAAAACAATTAATAAATCACCAAGCATTGAAAACTATGACATACAAAATCCATACCAACTTGATGACAATAAATATACTAACTATTCTTTATCAAGACCGTTTGGAGCATATATTACTAAAATAAACAATACAAATGAAAATCGCAACGATTTCAAAAAACGCCCAATGATTGTTAAAACTGAAATTAAGTCAGCCCCTGCAATAAACAATGAAGAAGAGGTACCAGTCCACCACCAGTCTGTGACTGAAGAGATGCCTACTAACTCTGAAGATATATCAAAATCAAAGAAAAGGAATCCGATGGATGGTATGTTGAAACTAATGAAAGTGGTTTCCGATACCATTTACAAAAACACACACAGAAGCTTTAAAAGTAAAGTGAAGTATTTGGAAGGACTGAAAAGCACTATACTAACAACAATAGGTAATAAATATTATTTGATTAATTTTTTCGTATTACTAAAGCTCTATCTAAAGTCTAAATTATCGCCCTATGAAAGTAGGACGAATACAAATCGTGGAATTAACTCGAAATTCTTGCCAAAAAAATTGCCTTTTTCCTAAAGAAATACGTAGTAGGTATTTGGAAATCTATTAGTTAAAAATAATTCAAATAATGGTACAGAGAGAGGTGACCGATTAGATCCAACTTGTTTTTGTAGCTGACCTAAATATTCACTCGTTCTAAGCCGTAGGTAATAGATATTTATTGAATAAATTAAAATAATTGTTTGTTATATTATAGAAGGCCACGTAGACACTTTATGGCCGGACGATAAGGACCACACACGTCACACCCGCGAGGCCCGAGGGCACCTGGAATTCCCCTCCTCAGAGAGTGCCCTCATGTCGATATCTTTCTTAACATTTGCTGTTTTCCTTATTAAATTGGTTTTGGTAAGTACCTAATTGATTTTTTTAGAATAGCAATCCGTTCAAATCTTTCGCATTTCCTGGCACCCGTATTAGAAATGTGCGCTCAGAAATTAAGCTTGTCATACTCCCGTGAACCGAGTGATGAACTACTAATTTTGCTAACTATATCTGTTATCAGTTTGCAATTATTAGTAACTTATAGCGACTCAGCCTTGCTCCGCTCGGGTTCGTCCCTAACCCTAGGTTTAAGGTTAGTAAAGATTTCTCGGATGTAAGATATTTTCCTGCAGTAAAAAGTATCCTGTATGTTGACCCGGATGACCAGCTATCATCATACCAAATTTCATCAAAATTTGTCCAGTGTTTTTTTCGTGATGCGTTCCCAGACAAAGAGACAGACAAAAATTCTAAAAACTATAGATTCGGCCTCTGTATCGATAATAATGACTATTTTAAAAAGATTTTCTAAAAAATATTTAATGTACAGATTCGAATCGGTTAGAATTTTATTATATGTATAGATAGATAAATAAAATATATTGTGTATGTAATTGTATGTATTGCTACTGCGCTGCCATTTGCAACGTACTTCAAGGTGGCGCGATTACAGGGCGAGTGAGTTCTGTATACTTGAACTATTTACGTGGCAGCACAAATGTGGTGTGGTAGTGTCTTTGGATGTTTGACCAAAATTTAGTTAGTAGGTAATTAAGATATAGTGGAGATAGTACCTAAATTCTATACAGCTGAAAATAGAAGAACAAGTCGTGGTAAAGACCTGAACAAACATTTACATATCCATTATACTATAGGTTTTAGAATAACATTGTCTAATACTATGTGTTATTGAATGCTAGCAAGTGATCCATACATACAAAGACAAGACGATGTTGGTGGCGCCGACAGTGGTGTCAGCAGTGGGACGCGCTGCGAGAGCTATTCGTAATCAACAATAGTACTAAGTACATGTACGTTACATTAAATAAACCATCTCTAAAACTAACCAAGTTTTATTTAAAATAATCATAAAGTACCAGAAACTTAGCACTGCATACAATATGAACAAACAGACAATCATTAAAGGATATATGTAAGTGGGTAGGTTTACTTATGTAGATAGTTAATACTTAAGTAGTAAGTACATTAAGAGTGTAGTAGAACTATTAAATTGTATAACAGAATAGCGTTTTTTCGCGGCTTCGCCCACATATTTCATATAGTTATGTAATATTATAACTTTATGCCTCGGTGGTGTAGTGGCTAGCATGTACGGCTGCACACCCGGAGGTCCTGGGTTCGAGTCCCGGGTCGGGCCAAGTTTAGTTATTGAGTCTTTCTGTATATTAAGCCTCAGTAACAGCCCGGAGTTGGGAAGTTGGCGGTGTTTCACCCCTGTGCCTCGGAGAGCACGTAAAGCCGTCGGTCCTGCGCCGGTCGTGTCGAGTGGTCGTCCTACCGGAGTATGAGAGTGACAGGAATAGAGAGTGCACGTTGTGTCTGCGCGTACACTTGAGCACTATAATATCTCCTGCGCAGTTGGCTAGTCTCAATAAGATTGGCCGCCGCAGCCGGAATCGGCTAGGAGAACATCATCATCATCATCATCATAACTTTATATGTTATAGACTTTATGTTACTGTGAAGTCTGATGTATATTACTATAAAGTGTTATCAAAATCCGTTCTGTAACTTTTGCATGAACCTATAACAGACATACATGCTCACAAACTTACGCGTTTTTAATATTAGTAACGTAGATTCATAAAGTACTCTCGTGAGCAAAAAAATCGACTCAGGACGCACGCTTGCGGTTAAAAGGCTCTAGCAAAAAATCGGAAGCTTTTATTATATTTCTGATTTTAACATCTCAAAGTTCTTTGTTTTAGCTTTAAAATGAGTGGTCTATGTTGTTAAAAAAAAATGTTTTCTGGTAAAGAAAAAATATTGAATGAGATGGAGTCTTAAGCAATAATAAAAACTTTTTAACAAAAAAATGAAAACCGACTTCAAACAAAAGCACTAAAAAGTGAAAAATAACTGATTGGTAGTTTTCATTTACTATACATACGTAATCAAATATTTTCGAAGTCGGTGTGCTTTGGCTAAGTAATTAAAGCCTACCTATTAAATACATACCTAATCAAATATTTTTGAAATCAGTCCCAGCCCATACAAAGCAAAGCACACCGACTTCGAAAATATTTGATTAGGTATGTATAGTAAATGAAAACTACCAATCAGTTATTTTTCACTTTTTAGTGCTTTTGTTTGAAGTCGGTTTTTATTTTTTTGTTAAAAAGTTTTTATTTTTCCCTTTTTAGTGTAGACAGTAGTAGCAAAGTAAGGATTCTAACGTGTTAGGCTTGTCAAATCAAACAAAATAAGCCCAAACTCAAAGTATCTACTATTAGCCGTTGAAGAGTTCCACCTATCCACCTTCTGGCCTTGCCATCAGATCAGGTCAACAACACCGAACCACTGTACTATCAACGGAAATAGAAATACTTGCAAAGTTTCAAGTCAATATGACAATTAGAAGTAGGTTAAATTCATCATTAGTTGTTTTTCCACCCTTAGGGGTGGTATTTTTTTTTGAAATTTAAATGGGACCAATCTGGAAGTATACCCTTTCAAACAAAACAAAAATTGTCCAAATCGGTTAATAAATGACGGAGTTCTGAGGTAACAAACATAAAAAAAAAACATACAGTCGAATTGAGAACCTCCTCCTTTTTGAAGTCGGTTGAAAAAGTGATGGTTGACGGTAAAGAAAATACCACGTAAAATTCGTCAAAACAATAATTTAATTAAAATTATTTTTTTAATATTTAGTGTTGCCCCTCCTGGCCCTAATAACAGCTTCTAATCGCTTTTTCATGGATCGAATAAGTTTCCTTACTCGATCTTGTTCGATGCTATTCCATTCGTCGATTAGCGCTGCTTTGAGGTCCGCCATCGTGTCTGGTGCAGGATTTCTAGCCCGAACTTTTCTTTTAAGATCATCCCACAAATGCTCGATAGGATTTAAGTCCGGGCTACGCGCTGGCCAGTCCATAGCGGCAATTGCGACCTCCTGTAAATACTGCCGGACGGAACTTGTAGTATGTGGAGGGGCATTGTCGTGCATTAGGACGAAGTTTTCGCCAATGAGACCGGCGTAGGGAACGACGTGATCCTCTAAAATCTCTTCGATGTATCGGATCGCCGTCAATCCTCCCATTCGACCGTCAGTTTCAATAAAAACCAACTCGGTTTTTGACTCGCTTGAAATGCCGGCCCACACCATCCAGGAACCTCCTCCAAAAGCAACATTTTCTTTGATACAGCACTGCGCGAATCTTTCCCCAGGTCTTCTGTAGACTCGTCCTCTTCTATCACTACCATGCAAGTACACTCTACTTTCGTCTGAGAAGAGAACGGTGCTCCATTGTTCGTCAGTCCAATCAACATGTTCTCTAGCAAAACGTAGGCGGGCTGCTCGGTGTTCTGGGGTTAATTTGGGGCCAGTAGCTGGCCTTTTTGGCTCAAGCCTAGCTGCCTTAAGTCGTCTTCTGACTGTCCAGCCACTCACAGCTACTCCTCGCGTTTCTCTGAGCTCTTGTTGGACTTGAACGCCAGTGAGGGCCCGATTTCTTAACGATGTGCTGACAATAAATCGGTCATCTCTCTCTGATGTGCACCTTTTTCTACTGGAACCGCGTCTTCGATTAAAGCCACCAGTTTCCTGGTAATGACGAAAAAACTCTGGAAACAGCAGACTGGCTCACGTTCAGTGCACGTGCCATTTCACGCTGACTCTGGCCTTGTCGCAATAGGGTGATCGCTTGAGCTGCTAAATCGCTTGTTGTGTCCATTTTCAGGTAGAATTCTTGATTGTTGATAACGGAGATATGTATCGGTTGACGTTTGACGGCTAACTGATAAGGGTGGGTCAAGTAGATAACCTTTTATATGGGTTAGTAACCCTTAATTAGCACTATTGTAAACAAGCGTAAAAAGGGTGGTTACTGATCACAACATATTGTTGGGTTGTGTGAGCAATAAACCTTACAATATTTTATATCATTTTGAAGCTAATACTAGCAGCTTTAAGATTTTACTATGAAAAAAATATATTTGCTTTCAGTTTTTTTTCCAGTGACTTGCGACTACAGATGTGTCGTCTGAGTCGATTTTTTTGCTCACGAGTGTATATTGTATCTACAGAAAATACGATGACCAGACTCCCAGCATTGAACTATATACTATAATAATATTTTAAGGGTATATAAAATATAAATTGACTAATAAGAGAAAAACTATTATAAAGAAGCAAAAGATCAACATGTTACTTTATTAATATATTAATTAGGTATACATGGACGCGTGCGTGCACGTTGGTACAGTGCACGTGTGTAATTTCTCGATTGTATCACCTAAATTATTTATAAAATTACAAAAAAAAATAATTAAAATTATCGATTGCTACTGAAATAAATTCGACTTATTAGAACTATATTCAATTTGGTATTTGTGATTTACTATGGCAATTGGCAACAAAATATATTAATATTTTCTTAAGTACGGTAGAAGTAAGGAGGACCATCTCAGTATATTAATTATTAAAAGCGCCCATTGAAAGAGAGCAAATTGAGGTGGCGCTATAGTAGTAAGTGGAAGAATTTTAAAAGAAGCGCCACAAATTATTAGAGTAGGATACTAAATAAAAAAGGAAAGTCATTCTTTTTGCATTAACAACAATAAAAGCATCAAAATAACAAAGATGTATCAACAAAATTTCATAAAAACAAATCACTATGTACGTTATTTCAGGAGTTTCACAGGTTATTATTTACTAAATTATAGTTGACTACGTAAATAGCTGAGAATTTAAATACTGGATATTTCTTAACTATAGAAATCCAAAGAAATATTATTTTTTTCAACCCAGCTTAACTCTGTTTATAACTCCTAAATTCATATCATTTCCATTTCCTACACTAGCGCTATTTCCGTGAGTGTTCGAACAATAATTTTCTGTTTACAACTGGACACTTTTTCAACTAATCGGTACTCCCCCATACAAGACGGTCCTCCTTACTTCTACCCTCCACTTATTTTTCTGCCGAGTGTCGTCGTCCGTGGATGGCAATTATTTTATTGGCATTTGGCAGCTTTATTTATTTGTCAATGTCATCCATGATTGGCAGCTCAATACTTTAGCTTTACCTATCGCTTTGCATACAAATTCAAAAATTGTATTTCAACAAATTATTCATCCTAACTACATTGGCTTACTATTGTTTATATTTAATTTGTCAATGTGCTTTAATAATATATTATTATGAGTACCGTAATATCACAAATAAACTATAATCGTAGGCATAATAGCGCCGGCCCTTGTACCAGTTACCTTGGTATTGATGGTATGAATTTTTTATTGTTATTAATAATGAGCATAATTAAAACTTATAATATTTAATATTTGTAGTAACAGGCTTCTGTATAATTACTACGGTAAATAATATTTATTAAGTACCTTCGTAAATTAATATAAGATTTAAAATAAGTATATATAAGTATTTAAAAATAATGTTAGAAATATATTAATTTTAGATGTGCGTGATCTATCGAAAATATGTCGACTCTGCGGGATAGTCCCACCCAAGCCAGTTATCCCACTGTTCGGGCAAGAATGTAGAAAAAAGCAAATTTCAGAGAAAATAAACCAATATTTGTCTATACAGGTGATTAATATTACAATTATCTTTTATTTATATTAATTAAAGTAAGACTAGTTGTTCACAAGATTTCAATGGAAATACTTTATATTTGTTAGTATTAAGTTCAAATTAATAAATTACACAAAATTAATAAATATATCTGTATATCTTGTGAGAATATTTACCTACATGGTAAAATTCCCACTTTTTTTACAATATGATTTTAGCTTGTTTTTATTTTATTATTTTTTAATGGTTCTTTGCACTTTGGTATGCATATATGCAATTATATGTGCTGAACATTTAGTATTGTTTTGAAATAACAAAGACTTCAGTTTAATTTACCTACTTCAAAAAAAGGAGGAGGTTTGGGTTTAACTTCTTTGTTTATGAACCAATAATTTTGTTTTTGGAAAGGACATACCTCAAGAGCGATCCCATAAAAATTTGGTGATAATTTGATGAATGGAATTGCACCCCTAAAATTTCTACCATTCCATTCCAAAAAAAAAACATATATAGATTGATGGTGCACACAAACCACATCCTCATCATAAAACTCTTCATTCGATTAATAGAACATGTTAAAATTTTGAAAATTAGGAATTCCCTTTTGTCCAATTGGTTTGAATTATTTATTAGTTTGTTAGACTTCATATAAAAATTGTAATCAAAATTACTTAAATGGCTTAAACAAATACTCAACAAATGTATTTTATTAAAATACTTTCTTCTTACAAATTTGTTACTACTATGTCTACACTAAATATAGAAAAATTAAAACCCAAAAAAAAAACCAACTTCAACACACTAAAAGTAAAAAATAACTGATTAATAGTTTTCATTAACTATAGATACCTAATCAGAAATTTTCGAAGTCAGTGCTAGTTTTTGAAAGACAAGAAGTCCGCCTACCCACACTTGACCAGAGTGGTGGACTATTTCCTGATCCCCTTGTATTGAAGAGAGGCCCGTGTCCAGCAGTGGGACGTCAAAAAGGGCTGAATACAAATGATTTCTTATAATTAAATTAAACCCTTACAGGTTGATGAAATGGACATGCTACCAAAAACAGTGTGCCATAGCTGTGCTCGACTTATTGTAACATGGCACAAATTTGCAAACCGTAGTGTAGAAGTTGAAGCAAAATTAAAACAAAGATGCAATGTACAGCGACAACCTATTTCAACAAATGAACAAAAGGCAACAAATTTAAATGTAAGCATTTTATAATTATTATAACTTTATAAGTCTTCAGGATACCTTACAATATATTTAATTTTTACCATTATTGTTTCAAATCAATTCTCTTGTTATTGGCTTCAAAACGACCATTGTTGCTTACTAGATACTGCTAAAAACAATTATACCCTGGAGTACTATTACTGTATTTCTACTTCTCTTCATGTCGTATTTAAATATACAGTTTAGTGAAGTCCATGTAAAAATCTATTATTTTTACAGGAAAACAGCAACAATCAAGCTGTCGATACCTACACATACACTGCGGATTCTTCGAATGGCACGTTAGTATTCAACTTTTTTTAAGTTTAATTTCTCTACATTTTCAATATTAAACTACCATGAATTAAATCCTCAATGACGAATGTCAAACAACAAACTCTTACTTTATTACTTTCATAGTACTTCTTAAAATAAAAATAATAATTTATGGAGATAAAATTATTCTAAGTGGTTTAATATATTGATATTTTATATAAAATTATGCAGAATATTTTTAATCTGTTGTTATTTTTTTTTTTTGTGAATCTACTATTTCAGGTCACCAGACACATATTTACTTTACTCCATTGTAAAAAACGTGTTGACTGACGATTACTTCAAGGCTTTGGACATTGACGAGAATAACTCCAATTTAGAGTACGTCTGCCAAATATGTCCCGACAATCCCGCCTCGAGGTCTGTCGAACATTTGTGTTCTCATATAAAGTGTTCACATTACTCCAAAACTACTGATAAACAGGCCATAGAAGAGTATATAAAGGAGAATATAACGTTTGAAGAAGTCCTCGGTG
Organism: Brenthis hecate; assembly: GCA_951806755.1. NCBI lineage: Eukaryota > Metazoa > Arthropoda > Insecta > Lepidoptera > Nymphalidae > Brenthis > Brenthis hecate. The sequence goes on from OX638254.1 coordinate 470,676, forward strand.
ATGACATGATGGGTGATGATCATGAACTTGAAAGAGTAAAAGATGTGATAGAATTGCCTAATTTTTTTTGTCCTTTTTGTGATAGTGCTTTTTCATCGCCAACTCGTCTTATATGTCACTTGAACAAACATATTGAGGTTAGCATCGAGGACGGAGTTACGTGTTGTGATAACCACTATCCAGATAAGAAAACGTTTGTCGCCCATTTGCAAAAAGCACACGTAAATAGACAAATTACGGGAAAGGTAATATGCAAAAGCTGTGATTTCACAGCCAACGACATCAATGAACTGCAATCACACATAATCCAAGCTCACCCTGAGAGTAAAGACGATTGCGACAAACCAAAAAAAGATCCGAGTCCAAAAAATCAGAAGTTCATACCAGCAGTCTGTCCCGAATGCGATAAAGTTTTCTCTAATAAATATAACATGCTCGTTCATATGAGAAATCATAATAAATCGACCACCAAGTTCGCGTGCGATAAATGTAGCAAGAATTACAAAAGCCAAGGGAGCTTGTCTCATCATCAGAAGGTGGCTCATGAAGGGTTACTTCGGTTTCCTTGTCCGTACTGCGGCGAAGCGTTTCCTTCCAGGATGACCAGAAATATTCACACTCGCATTCACACGGGGTGTAAACCATTCTCGTGCAAGTATTGCTGCAAGAGTTTCAGAGCAAAAAACAGCCTGGACCGGCACATCGACATGCACTTAGATATACGGAAATACGCTTGCCAATTTTGTCCGAAGAAATTCAGAAAACGCACGCACCTCACTTATCATTTAAAGACTCACGAGACGAAATCTCAGTAACCGAAGTTGTTTGTTGCAGATGGTCACCCTACTCGGACCAGGAAGAAAGTTACCGGGACGCTTGTGAGGAAAAAAATATTTGGAAAATTGCCGAATCTGAGAGCGACTCTATCGCTTCGGACGATGAACCTCTCGCGAGCTTGGCAAATAAAACATCGAAGCGAGATTTGTATCAAAACTTCTACAACGCTTTGAAGAAATTTCGGGACCACTTCGTGAATGACCACCGCGGACATTGTAACTATTCCGACTTCTCCGACTCGACTGAATCAGACCATGAAGATTTAGAGGAGATGGATCTTAATGATTTCGATGACTTAACGGAGAGTAATATGAGAAAGGACAGAATGGACGAAGAAACTCGGGTCGAGCTAAGTGAAGTGCAGACCAAAATCAACGGCAAAGTATATTTTACGTGTAAGATATGCGGAAAGAACCTGAGCTCGTCGCACACGTACATCTTCCACAAGCGCATCCACACCGGCGAGCGGCCCTGCGTGTGCCACGTGTGCGGGAAGCAGTTCCGGGTGCCCAACGGCCTGCAGCGGCACTTGACGGAAACACATTTGAAGCAACGGCGGTATATTTGCGTGGTGTGTCACAAGAATTTCGCCAATTCTCAGAACTTGAAACAGCATATGCGCATCCACACCGGCGAGAGACCGTACGTGTGCTCGCATTGCGGCAAGAGGTTTACACAGAGCGGGTCTCTACACGTGCATTTGAAAACCCACACAGAAATCTTTCCTCACAACTGCGCGGATTGCGGCGCGAAGTTCAGGCTACGGTCTAGTTTGAAACGACACAGATTAAAACACACGGGGGAAAGACCACACGTGTGCGTTCATTGCGGGAAAGGGTTCCGACAGAAACATGAGCTCAACAGTCACATTCTGACCCACACGGACACCAAACCCCACGCCTGCTCGGTGTGCGGCGCCGCCTTCCGCCAGCGCCGCGCGCTGCGCCACCACTGCAAGCGCCTGCACGACGCCGACGCGAGGGACCTCACGCTCGTGGTCTATAACAACATGCCGCACTACGAGTGATCAATCTTGTATTATATATTAATCGAAATAATCAAAAATAAAATTATTTTTAATTACTCATTTTTATTTTTTCCTTTTAATTCTTTGTCTTTCAAATATTAAATTCAATTTAATAAAAAAATCAAATGAATAAAAAAAATGCAATTAAATAACAAGAAATAAAGATGTTATTACATTTATTTTTCCAGCTTGTTCTGTAACGTGAAAAAAGAGATAAAATCCGAGACCGCAGATAGTCAGAATTTAGTTGTTAAAAAACATCAGTCTGTCACAAATCAAAAAGAGAATATAGGAAAGCCACAAAATATTGTAGTAAAAGACGGCAAAAGATATGGAGTGTGTAATATTTGTAAAAAAAATGTGTTGACGGCTTCTTGGAAACGTCATGTACGGTCGCACCAGAGCGTCAAGAGGTTCAGCTGCCACACCTGCGGGCTCGGCTTCAACGACAGCGGCAACCTCTCGCGGCACACGAAAGCCATACATTCCGAGCACCGCCCTCACGCTTGCCATATTTGTCATAAAAATTTCTCTAGAAACAGTCATCTTCAAGATCATATAAAATCACATTCGGATACTAGAGAGTACATTTGCGACGTGTGCGGTAAAGCCTCCAAATCCAGCGCCGCTTTAAGGATGCACAGGAGAATACACGAGAACGACTATAGGTTTCAGTGCATGTACTGCGAGTCTAAATTCAAAAGGCGCGGGCAGCTGACGGCGCACGTGTCGGTGCACACCGGGGAGAAGGCGCACGTCTGCGTCTGCGGCAAGACGTTCCGGCTGAGGAGCCAGCTCACGAGCCACGCGCGCCTGCACGACACAGTAGTGCTGTGATACGTTTAGTGGTGTTCTGATCGAGCGGCTTTGTTGCAGGTTCGTATCGGCGCTATTCAAGGCGCAGGTGTCGCGTGCGAAGCCCGACACGTGCCCGCCGCGCCGCGCACGTCTTCGGCTCGCACACACTCTTCCACCTGCACTGCGACGACTGCGACGCCTATATAGACAAGCCAGAGTACATGCCCCACATGAGCACGCGTATGAAAAAGCCATGCAGAAGGAGAAACAGGCGAAGAAAATCATCCAGAAAGTTCTGGACGTCAACCTCGCCTGGATAGTCAGAAATGAGTTCTGCAGTTGCAACATTCTCATGTGTAATTTAAATAGAGAATTAGGATTAAAAGTGTGTTCAGCGTATGCAATCTATGCGTCGGACACACTTTGAATCCTAACTATACGTGGCAGGTTTGAAGAGCATTACATTTATGAAAGCGATCCGTTTCGCAGGAAGAAAGTGATGTCGCTGCCAAGCAACAACACGAGTATGACATTGACTGCAAAACTCTTCGACTCAAAAACAAAGAGCTATAGAAGATCAGCGCCAAGCTTTAGCTGAACCTGTCGCTCGGACCAGTCAGGCCCAGAGTGGCTCACCACACCGATGAAATGATACAACTCGAAATAGCAGTCTCGACATCTATCAGCTTGGACCGTCTACTAGTAAGGGTTTGTCCCTGTGAAAATTGAAAATATTGAAGATGAATATAACGAAAATGAGCCGGAGAACATGGAGGGTTCTGAATTCTGATACACAAAGGAATTTCAATCTACTCGAAGAAAACGACGAGGAAACTCCGTCGTTACCTCTAGTGCGGCGCTTCGATAGAACTCGAAGATGTGCTTATTGCGACAACATGTACCGGTGCACGATCATCTACCTCCGCCGCCTGAGGTACGCGCACGGCGAGTCGCATAAAACAAGCGCTGCGCCCAATTCCATGTAGTTTAAGATATATAACCATTAATGCTGAAAAAGCCATTTTAACCTACACAGAGATATTTATAAAGTTGTATTATTATATTACGTGATCTCATATTGCCAGACAGGCAGCGGTCGATGAAGTGAATTGTTGGTCTCATTATACAAATTACCTTTAGATATATTATAGATATAGGCAAATATTCACCTATTTTTTAAAAAAAGTTTGTGATAAAACTTATTTTTTGTTAAAAATACTCAAGTGGAACTAGTTATAAGAACCTATAACATTAGTATGTAGTTTTGCCTTTTTAATCGTTTCGTGACTAAGCCTTAGATAGTTTTTTCTTATGCAAATGATAGAAAGACACGTTAAGTTCCTATCAATTACACCGAATGCTATGTTTGAACACAATATATAATGTATAAAATATATAATACATATATATACAGTTAATTAACAGAACGGAAACGAACAGAATTCAACAGAACAACATTATTTCCATAACAACAAAAGAATAGAATTCTTGAATGATTGAGCTTGAATACTTTAAAAATATTTTCCCTAATGATTTTAAATAACCTATTATCAAGAAATATGAATTATTGATAGGTAAAAACTCAATGAATGTCCTCATACAATAGTTTAATGTTAGAGTAGCTTCAATAATTGGTTCCTTCAAGTTAAATTGAGTAAACCTTATTTTTTTATCAATTATACAAGAACATAGCCGAGCTTACTTTTTTTAACTAAATGCCATAATTGAGAAACTGTGATTATTTCACCTTAGTTTTTTTTTATTTATTTTTTGTTAATTCATGCACTTGGAAACATTTGCATTATTTTTTATAAAAATGAAAGGTTATTTTTTATATAGAATATATTATTGTCTGAAGGTCGGTGTCTATTTTACCCATTATATGTAAACATACCCGAAATAAAACGTCTTGAAGATATTTATTTTTTATTATTAGTATATTACAACATTAAATTACATTAAATATAGGATTGGAGATCCTCGAATTAAAAAAAAAAACATTTTAAATAAAATACATTATTTGTACAGATTATTTACTATATCACATTTTATAAATTGCAAACGTAACAAAACGAATTATGCTAATATCATAAATTATAATGTCGTACATTAAATTGATTTAAATTGCGAGCTTTCTATTTTGACCAGTTTGAAGTTAGAGCAAGAGTCGCCGCAGTAAAAGGTTTTGACTAATCAATAGTGACAAGATCAACCGACCAAGCTCACCGACTGCAACTACAGACCGGATTACATGCGCGTAAAAAAACCAAATTATTCTTTCTAGACAATAAAATCAAACTTTATATTTATATATAACGTCATACCATGGAATAAAATTAATTAAATAGGGAGTTTTTAAAGTTCTTTTTACATATCTTACTAATTGGCTTTAAAAAAAATTGCAGACAGCGCCATCCTGACAATACGCATTATTTATTAACCTTACTCTTCCTTTAATTTTGAAGTTCTATAACGTGTATGCATATTGCGATTACCATACGTTATAGAAATTCTTTATCTATTTTTTCTGCTATTAATTATTTCATAAACGTCAATAAAAAACAACGCCATAATCATTTTAGAGTAATTTTTGTTTCTTGACCCCATGCCTGTGAAAGTTCCTTTTATAGAAACACATATTCATGGCAACACGTACAGTGCAGTTCACTTAAATTTATCTAACGCTCGGAAGATTATTTAATTTCAATTAAATATGGATGTTACACAAAAAATACATAACCATGGCTTATTTGGAAAAAGAAAAACAACTGTACCATCAACAATAGTAGTTAACATGACAAAAATGAAGATTAATGTTTTTACAATAGTTTAATATATTTTGTCTATATTATAAATACAACAACCCTAGTTGTTCAATATAACCCTAACATTGGGTTTCAACACTTTTTCACTTATCAGTGTTAGATTATAAAAGTGAGCTGCCAACCGTGCCAAACACTTCCCCGACAGTTCTGCACTTTGAATAATATTTTAATGATTTCACTACAATTAACATACTTCATACATGTCTTAATCTAAATCCAGAATGAAAGTTAATCATTTGCTTATTATTTATATCGTTTTGGAATCATTTTATATGGATTTTTTTTATTCATTAATATTAATAAATGTTACATTGATCATCTACATATTACTTGAACTTATTTGACTAAAAAATTAACACAATCTTACATAATTTCATAGCAAATAGTATATAATGAATGTTAGTTTCTCCTACTTCTCTAATGCTATATAGTCAAAAGAAAATTACTTCTTTATACATAACTAGACCAATCGGAATCCGTTTATTTTTAAGAGAAAAAAATAAATTGAAAACCTGAAGTTTTATGATTTTAAAATGTTAGCAGGTATACAGGATTATTTTTAATTTACTGAAAACCTTTTGTAAATATACCTGATGTAAATAACATCATAAAAACAATATCTGTAAGAAAAAAAGATATTTATTAAATTTTTATTTTCATACAAAATTAAAAAAATACATATTTTTCTTACACATTCTAAACGGTAAAGTTCTAGCATCTGGCTAAGTTTAAATGAGTGAGCGCGGCTTCCTACACCCCTCCACCCCTCCCACTCCAACGGCCACCCGCTTGCTCTTGCTAATGCTGGACTAATACCGTTTAGAAGGTGCAATAAAAACATTTTTATTTTTGTAAAATTTAAGAAATATTTTTTTTTTCTTACAGATGTTGTTATGATGTAAATAGTATTTTCCAAAAGGTTTTCAGTAAATTTAAAATGACCCTGTGTAAGGAATAGAAATTCGTAAAATGCCGGCCATGCCCAGCTACCCCCGAGAAATGGGGGGACAAAAAGCATTGAAAAATATTTTTTTTCAATTTCCGGTTTACTGTGATGTTCTATCGAAAAATGTTTTCTACAAAAGTTGTAGGTCTACTAAAAATCTACAATTTTTATAAATTACACTTTTTACAATAACTTCAAAGTTTTCGAGATATTTGCAGAAAACTCGGTTTTTAACTTTTTCTTGGTTTTTTATTTTTAATTTCTAAAAAAATCTTTTGATTTTTATGAAACTAAGGGAATGCAATAAATAAAAAAAAAGTGAAATATTTAGCCATTACCGAGAAAAGTATGTTTTATGGTGTCGAGAGGCTGAAAATCACCCCCAACTTCAAGTGGACGTTTACATTTAAAAAAATTTGTTCAATTTTCAAATAGGGCTCATTCTTTTGTCTTGAAGTATTCTTTTTGAAAAAGTAAAAACATTTTATAGTCATCCTGCAAAAACACCCTTAAAAATTTTAAAAATTGGAGAAACCGATAATTTTTACTTTGTAAACAACATTTTTTTTAATTATCATTGCAAAGGTGTACTTTATTGACAAAATTTTTATAAACTGATTACACCAATGTATTTTTCGGGACAACTTTTGTACAAAATATTTTTCGATAGAACGAAAATAACTATTTTTCAACGCTTTGCCTTTCCCCATTTCTTGGGGGTAGCTGGGCATGTGGGGTATTTTACGAATTTCTATTCCTTATATACCCACTAAAATTTTAAAATCATAAAACTTCAGGTTTTTCCCCAAACTGGATTCCGATTTGACTAAACTGAGTTATACTATTTTTAAACTAATGGTATAAAACAAAAAATATAAAATACAATCACATTTTGACCTCTAATGAATATACATGTTAATTTCAACCACAGATCTCATTATACTGGTTTTCATACCTACTGAAGGGGAGGGGTAGAGCTGCCTTCGTTCACAAGCCTCTGCCGTTCCCTGTACATGGAAACCTGGATATTTTGCAGTTGGTGATAGCGACATACCTTCAGCGTTGAGAACACCGCCAGGCCCACCCAGGTGGCGAAGGCACCCCACGCGCCAAACTGATTATAAAATATGTATTAGAGAAAATTAAATTAAAAAAAAATTACTTAATGTCCAATAATAATACTCGTGTTACAAGGCTCAGCTCAAGCAGTGTACATAAACCATAAAAACTAGCAATTAGAATAATTCAACTTAAAAATAACATAGAATAATAAAACTAGAGCCTAATTCAGTCATTGTCCATGTATGCACCCTTTTAGTTCATGGTTAATGGTAAAATGAAGTAAAACACAAAATTGATGAATTGATAGCAAAAAAAATTAAGTGAACTCAAAGTAGAATTAATTTCAATTTTTTTCAAAGAAGTCTGGTGTTTTAATTTACTTAACTTATTCAAAGGTATACTCACTTGAGCAGTGCCAAGCTCTATATAGAACCCATGTGTGGATATGTTATCCTTTTTATCAATATCTTGTCCAGCCGCATCCTCACAGCTGATGGAAAAATAAAAATTCAAAACTATCTTAGATACACATATACATCTTAAATTTATTCAAATAGACCTTAACAAGCACTTATGAATTGTCAATTTTACATTTTAAATTAAAAATAAATGTCAGTATGTAATTCCGTGAGGAAACTACCACTGTCTCGGAAGGTTCTGCTGAGAAAATAGAATAAAGATTCCTGCACTGTAGAATACAAAAGTAAAACAACTAATTTTAATAGGACAGGACAATAAAAACTAGACAACAATAAAAACACAAAAAAGTTAATTTTACCTTGGAAAACGCTCAACAATATTCTGACACCAGGTCATGAAGCCCAAGGTGACCAGTGCAGCCGCAGACACCGCAAGGGCACATAGGAGTGCACATCCTACTGCTTCTATAAATGCTGATAGGAATGAACTATCTGTGCCACGGTACATGAACATTGATAGCCTGTAGGCAATGATAATAACTATATATTAAAAAAGCCAACAATATGTTATGAAACAATAGCCAGCTTTAGTTTTCACAGCAATAAAATTGTATGTTTTTTTTTAAATGACTAATTCAATATCAGGGCATATTTTAGACAAATTGTGAATAATAAAAGCTTACCTGTATATTTGTACACAACATACAATAAACATCAGCACACCAACAACAATGACATAGTGGCAATATGCACGGGAGGCCCACATCACAAGTAACTGACCATCCTCTTCTTGCCATGTACCTTTAGAGAAGAGAAGGCAGTGACCACTGTAAAGAAAACGACGTATTTAATTAATTCTGTCTATGCATAGGCAGTGGGCACAACTATTACAGATATAAAAACATAATACATGAATCAGTTATATTTTGTTAATAGGATATATTTTTATTCTTTTATTTATTATGGCTTTTGTCAGTCTCCTCTTGATAGCATTAAATGCTCCAATTTTATTGATAATGTAATTATAACTTAATATGTAATAATATATTGTTTACATATTAGCTTAAAATTGTCACCTGAATTCATCCTGATGCATACTCATAGGTACTATAATACAAAGCGAAAGAATTAGGCCAATTACATAGCCAGCTATCTGGCTCAGTAGTAGCACATTCGTCAAAGCCATCGCGAACAAATTTCGTCAAGAGTTCGAATATATCTAAATTTTTTTGCGTATTATATTTGTTGATAAAACAATACCTACAAAAGCAAAAGCGCAAGTGACAAATGTGAAGTGTCAACTGTTATTTGTCATCCATGGTGTCAAGTCAACTGCCAAAATCTGGGAGCAAATGTCAAAGTCAAGCTAGCAAAACAAAAAAGCCATTTTTTTTTTATAATTTTGATTTTGAGTCGTGTCTAGAGCACTAGATATTTTGTCAATATTTAGTATTTAATCATGAACGAATAAGTCACTGGACCAGACATATAAGCGGACGTACCTTTATCTGTCTTATTAGTAGCCAGGAAATTTCAGCCTTTGTCGTTTGTTTTTTGCGTCAGTCTCAAGCATTTACTTGTCAACAAACAATCTGCCAAAAATGACTAAATGTTCTGTTAAATGGTGTAAAAACTGTAGCGGCGGAAGCAGCACTGTTTCTTTTCACGTGTAAATACATTATTTTATTACATTTATTGTTATTTATCACACAATTTAATAAAATTGTAAAATAAAATGTCATATTATCCAACTATGTTAAATATAGTCGATATTTCTATGTATTGTTGACATCTGACAACCATCATAAAATCCCTGGATTATACCATTCAGAACAAATGACTAAACTGTCGAGTGAGTCCATTTGACATCGACTAGTGCTTGACAATGTCGAAAAATATATCGATATTTGACGAAATAACTGAACGAATTGTGTTATTTGTACAGTACAATAACATAAAATACTTTTATCACAGTATCCTACAATCTGATGACAATAAATTTATAAAAATATTTTCTAAGTCACATAAAAATATAAATGCAAAAATTATAATTAGTATGTGTACTTAATTTTTTATTTTATTTTATACCACATTTATATACTTTGGAATATTATTCCATTGTAATAATAATAAAGATCATTTTATTTCAACACATAAATTACACAAAATCAAACAATAATGTTTTAGCACTAAACTTCTGGGTTGGCGATTTGTAATAAAACACTTTACTTTCACGATCTATTTTACTTTCACGATCCAACACTCACTTTAATTTGCAATCACTTTTTCTTTTTCCTAATTTCACAAATGTTTATTAAGAACTGAGCAATATTAGGACAGTGTCATATTTTTATAAGCTACCCGATACAATCAATTGCCAATTAAAATAATTCAATAACAGAATCAACAAAATCACTTTATTTAATTAAATTAGCTTAATATTTTTTTAATCTTTAAAAAATAATTTTTATTATATATTAATGGAATATACACCCGATATTCATTTGTTCATTAACATTATTATAGGCCAACAGAATGCTGCCATCAATGCCATCGTATTTATATAAATCAAATTAAAAAATAATTATTATTTGACACATTATTATTGCCTCTTTAATTCATTTATTTTAATTTATTATAATAAATACAGATATTTTAAATTAAAAGATGTAAAATATGATGACTATGCTAACCAATGTCTAAAATGTCATTAATTGGTTCATCGATATATGTATTTTATCGATTACGTTCAAGCACTAGAAATATTGTATTGTGTACCTGTATGTATAATAATGTAATAAAATCTTTGTGTGCGTTATGCGTCTTTTGGTTGAACGAGTTTTCATACATTTGTATTTTATGTCTCGTCCAGTGGTTTATTCGTTCATGTATTTAATGTACATAAATCTTACACAAAGACAAATTATTTTGAAATACATCAGCTTGGTCTTAAGTATCAATGTTTTTCTTTCCTTCTTAATCTAATCTCAATATTATATACATATATTATTTAAAATAAAACATAGATTTTTTAAAAGTAAAACTAACTTTTTGGACGAAAGACAACATAACAAATGTCATTTTGTGTATTGGCAGTCTAATGTCATATTTTGAGAAATTGGTCGTTGATGATGATGTGTTTCTGCCGTCGAATCAGAAAATAAATTTAGTTATTTAAACTTGGATTATGTCGCTGAATTAATGTTTATGTAATTTAAATCAAAAACATGAATTTTAACGCCTCTAGAAATGGTAAGACTGAGAAGTAGAATGTATCTTGATCACATGTTACAATCAGATTCATTATGACTTTCGTTTTGTAAACCACTATAATATGATATATAGTATGTTCATGGAATAACTTTATAATAACCTATTTATGAAGATGCTTTTGACTCATCGATATCAGCTATTTTAATGTGAAAATAGTGATTAGTTTTAGTTCAAATAAAGCGATGTTATATGTGAGCTCCGGTTGTTTACAACCAAATAAATATCTATCTTATACTTTCTATAGTCGGCCCTGCTAGCGGGCCCCGTAAAGCAAAACGAGTGAGTGATGTATCAGCAATGGGTGCTCCGTCGCCAACACCGGCTTTTAGTCCAACTCCAACATATAACCAAGGATATGCACCGGCTGGCCCCCCTCCTCCATATCAACAGGGAATCCAACTAGATCCTGCTCAAGAATTTGGTTCTTCAGATCCTGCTGCAAGTAAGTGAACTTTAAATGTCTATTGAATATTTTGAAAATATTGTGTTGATAATAATAATGATTATAATGTTATGTATCATCTCTTTATAAGATATAAACAGTATTTTAATCTGTAAATAAATAAAAGTTAAAGAATAAATACAAATACCCATGATTTGATATTTCATTAAGTTATATTGAAGAGTTATAAATTTATAAATATTATTAAAGCATATTGAGCAATAAATTATTAAATTTTATAAATATGTTTTTTTAGATTTTGGATACATGGGTGGATATGGACAAGCTCCAATGCCGACACCAGCTCACATTGGCTCTATGATACAACAACCTATTATACAGGTAACATTTATAACAGTTATCTATACTAATATTATATAGAGGTAAAGCTTGTGAGGTTGTGGGGGTTATCTCTGCATCTACTAAACCGATTTAGATGAAATTTCGTAAGAAGATAGTTTGAGACCCTGGGAAGGACATAGGATACTTTTTATCCCGGAAATAATGCCTTAAGGGGGTGAAAATGGGGATGAAAGTTTGTATTGCGAGGTAAACTAGGGACGAGCCCGAACAAAGCGAGGGTGAGTGGCTAGTATTAGTATAGATGTCAAATATTCACATATATCTAAGGAAATAAGACAGATATTAAATTGTAATTACATAGTGTCCTATATATCACAGATAAAAATTGTAAGAGTTATAAAAACCTAATTGATTATTTTTTTAAACTATTATTGGTAGGCTCTAATTTATAGCTACATAAAAAATAGTGGTAAAGGATAAGATATATAATAAAAACGCTTTTTTTACTATGTTTTAGGATAAATGTTTGAAGATAAATTATTGAGAAATTACTAAAAACATCTTTTAATTTCAATTCATATTTTATGACACAATAGTAACAAAGTATATATCAAGTAAAGAGTGTAGAAAAGTTTGCATATTAGTGGACATCGGGAATTCCAATCTGTCTCTTTCAATCTGCAAAAAAAATATCTGTTGATTTGCATTATCAAGTGAAAATTAAAATAATTTTAACATTATTTTTATAAGTACTAGTTCACAAATAAAAATAAAAACTGATAACTGTTTCTTAATTGAAATATTTCATAACATTAGAAGTCACACAACACGTCCTCCTACAATACACACAATGCAAACAATTAATTGGACCAAATAAAGCTAATAGATAAGTGTTGTAGTTGTGGTGTGGCATAACAAAAGTATATGTACATAATAAATACAAAATATTTTACAATGATACAGATAATTATAGTTTTACTTTAATATGATATATTGTCAGACGTAAACTTGTTTGATTTTATTCAATTATAAGATGAGGCAAAAAGGATTATGCTTTAACAGATGGCTGCTTTAACAATGACTTGGATTTTACAAAACAATCTTATTTAAAATCATAATATTTAATCCAATTTATTACTAGACTAGACTACCTGTTAATGTTTTGTGTTTTATATTAATTGATTTGTTATTGTATTGCAACATTTTTCGTTTTCATTACAAATGAAAAACCACTATAAATTCAAAATATGTCATTAGTTAAAAAAAAGCATTTGCACTTCAATATCTTAAAATTGCAAATAATAAAATGTATTTACTAGTCGTACCCGCGGCTTCGCCCGCCTACAAACTTCCGATCGCTAACAAAATTCACAGGAGCTGAGCTAATCTGAAGATTACCTAAAAATTTCATCAAAATCCATCAAACTCGCTCCAACTGTTTTGGAGTCCATAGGAAACACGTACACACGTCGATTTTTATTTTATTTAATCAACAATTTAAATTTATTTATTGCTCGGATAACAGAGTCTTTAATGAAAATTTAGTGACACACCACTGCATCGCCACCTACTGGGTCCATTTGAATTTGCAAACCATTCACGAACCCATATTGAAATATACACACAAAATTTCAACTGAATAGGTTCAGCCGTTTAGGAGGAGTTAGGTGACTAACACATGTAAAGAAGAATTATAAATATTAAGATAAGAAGAATTATATATATTAAGATTATGAAGCGAACAAGCATATACGCATAAATATGAGCGGTTGAAGGCAGGAACTGCTAGTTACTTATTTTTAAATGGATAAAGTTGCCAGTCTATCGGATTACTGCTATAAATGGGTAACTTTGTGTGTATGTTTGTTACTCCTTTGCACTAAAACAGCTAGACCGATTGAGATAAAGTTTAGTTTAGAGATAGACTACAAGGTTGACATCAGATCCAAAACAAAACTTCCCAACATATGTACTCACGCGAGTTGACCAACTAAAATGGAGGTGGACTGAGCTAAGAAGTAGTCTGGAGAAATGGAGCAAACGTGTGACGATCGGGTATCAGATTGTCACACGTTTGCTCCACTTTTCATGGAAGTCGACGCAAAAGAGAACGCCAGATAAGGAGATGGGAGGATGAAATTTGCCTAACTCTAGGGCCACTGTACACGCGAGTGGCGCCATATAGAGTCTAATGCAGACAGTTGGACGAGGCCTTTGCCAAGAGGCACGCAGAAATCAGAGATATTAAGTAAATTTTAATACAATTTTATCTGTGAACTCTGTCTCTATCTCCTGTAATAAAGACTATTTTATTTTTATTTACATATACAGTTAAACTATGACATGGACGAACAAATAGCCTACAGTTAGGCATCTAGGAACTTACCGAGCATAACAAATATAAATTGCTGGTACCACCATATTGAATATATTATTTAAACATTTCCTTCCGTTTCCCAGGACATGGCCCTGCAGTACGGCAACCAGCTGGCCGCGCAGGGTCGGGAGGCGGTGCAGCGCGAGCTCGGCCGCTACGTGCCGGTGTCTAGGCTCAGATACTACTTCGCAGTAGACACCAGATATGTTATGAAGAAATTGATTCTTATACTGTTTCCGTACACACATCAGGTACATATTGACTTGCTTTAAGTTTATTAAATTAGTTTTTTGGAGTATTACGACATATTGAATGAATATTGTATGAATGATGGTAATTTTTAATTTGAAATCGATCGTGAACACTTATTATTGGTTTGTGAAGTGAAGAATAATAAAAGTTAAATTTATTATTTAAGATTATTGTTATTAAATTATTTCGCACACTGTCTGTTTTTGCCTTGAAGTAAAAAAAAATTCTTTTAGTAGCAGTTAATTATGAGTCAACCAAGGGAATTAATAAAAATGATTCAGTAATATCAAATAGAAGGACACATTATACACGATGTGAATATTTTTCTATGATTTAAAACCCATAATATATAAGATATTAACAACTATTTCAGGACTGGATGGTGAAGTACGACCAGGAGTCGCCGGTACAGCCGCGCTACGACGTCAACGCGCCCGACCTCTACATACCCTCCATGGGCTATGTCACCTACGTGTTGTTGGCTGGCTTCATGCTCGGTGGGTATACAGTAGTAAATAGGAACTTAATGTTACAGTGCAATTGGTAACCTTAGGCGCACTCTCTATTATGTTACGATAATATCTGACGGGGGAAAATCAAGTTGCGATATCCAGACAAATCAAAATGAATCATCATGGATCATAATTTTGGCACATACATACTGACATAGACTATATAGTTACAGGGGTATACTAGCGCAGTAGTATCTAGGATCTTATCAGATTGACTAATTGCTGTAAAAATTGCAAAGAATAGAAGAACATTTATAAAAAAAAATGTAAAAATTAATCACAACACTACCATTACCATGATTGCTGGTAAAACATTTGAAACATAAAATCTGACAAGATAGTTATAATGAAAATGACAAATCTAACAAAATAAAATCATCGCAACATTTAATCACTGACCGCTCCTAACATTCCAGGTCTCCAGCACAAGTTCTCCCCGGAGCAGATCAGCATCCAGGCGTCGAGCGCGCTGGCCTACATCATCTTCGAGATGGTGCTGTACCTGGGCACGCTGTACGTGAGCGCGGCGGGCCCGGCCACGCGCACGCTGGACCTGCTGGCCTACTCCGGCTACAAGTACACCACCATGATCGCCAGCCTGCTGGCCGCGCTCGCCGCCGGCCCCACCGGCTACTACTGCGTGCTGCTGTACTGTAGCATAGCTTTGTCTTTTTTTTTGGTATGTACCTATTTTGTATAAATAAATAATAATAAATATGTTGGGGCATTATCAAACAGCACCATCTAGTTTCGTGTTAAGTGATGGCTTGTGTTATGGATACCAGATATACACTACACATATATAACTTTAAATACATACATATTATAAATATGAATACCCATGACTAGAGTACAAACACTCGTGCTCATCAAACAAATAAATGCCCCCAGCGGGACTCGAACCCGCGACCGCTGGCACAGCAGTTATAGTCACTACAAACTGAGCCAAACCTGTTGTCAAATGTATGTGTACTAGTAGCTACTTACCTTAACTTTGTTTGTATATTTCTCTGGATACTAACAGTAGCCTATGTGTTACTCCAGGTCATGTCCTAAATTTAATCCAAATCCAAATTTCATCTAAGCAAAACTTTTTTTAATAACTTTTTTTTTTCAACAAAATACAGACATAATATTAATTATTCAGTGACATGCCTACTTACTGTGTTTCTATAACTCTTCAGGTGAAAACCCTTCGACTGCAGTTGCCATCCGGGTCCCATGTGCCGGAGCAGCCCTACAGCGGGTACCCCAACAGCTACTCGGCCAATCCGTACGTGGACACGTGGGCGAAGCCGTCCGGCGGCGGCACCAAGCGCCGCTTGTACTTCCTGCTGTTCGTGGCGGTGACGCAGCCGCTGCTGTCCTGGTGGCTGACGCACCACCTGGTCCCGTCGGCCCCGCTGGCCGCGCCCGCCCCGCTCGTGCCGCCCGCCCGATAGCGGGACCCGCACGCGGTTACGAGTTAACTGTGAATAAGTGTTGAAATTCAGTTTTAATTATTTAGCTATTACTAGTGATTGTGTTGGGTGATTACTTGTGTTTTGTTTGTATGGTTTTATTTTGTTTCGATTGATCTAATACATTGTATTGATCTAATACTTGGACCAAGTAACAACTAAATGGATGTCAAATAATAGTTAATATTATTAGCAAGCAATTGCACATCTAGGGAGTTTGGATTCAGATTAGATAACCTTAGGTTACAGTTTATTAAATTAATTTTAAAATGCAGATAACTTGTGTAGTTCCCACTAATATTTTAATTAATAAAACTGAATTTCAATACGTTAATGAATGAGAAAATGTAGCATTAAAATCACAGATAAAAAAATATAATAGTAAGAGGCTGGTAGAGTAGCGGGAGGGAGGTAGCGTAGCATATTTTTTGGAAAATTTTATACAGAATAATGCTTGAATGGTATAGGAATGCATAAAAGACAAACGTCCTAAGAAAAAAAAATTTGCACCGGGAAGCTTCACAGGCGTATGTATATACGATAACCTACCAGAGTTTTATCACAATCTGATTAAGGTTTAGGAACGCATAGAAGACAAGCATTATATGAAAATTCATTTTTAGTTATGTAGATAAATGGCTATTTTATAAGTTTTTTATGTTCAATAAATAGCAAAATAAGTGTCAATGAGCGCGGCACATTCATGGCATTGACTAATGGTTGTTCCCTTATACTTTTTTAGATTTACGCGAATATTTGACAATTGATAGGTTTTTCGTTATAATACTTTTTTATCTAAATAGTATGAAAGTTGATTTCGTAATAAACTGACTATATTCACCGACATATATTCCATATTATGAATCAATAAAAAAAGCCTGTATAAGGCAACTAGGTGGAATACTGTATACTACGCTACCTCCTCTACTATAATGTATCAAATAGATCCAGCAGAAAATAATAACATCAACTGTGACTTAGTGTATATAGAATATGCAAATAAATCTGTTTTTTACATTTGATACCTTGATATGGATTTAATTTGATGTATTTGTATATAATTACAATACACACTATATATAAAAAATACATACTTTATATATAAAAAATCATTTTGGTTACCATATCAAACTTTCACTGGCTTTAGATATATCATGGTAACATGGTCATGCAAAACAACACCTAATATAATAAATCTTTGAATAATTAACTCATTAGTTCATTTTACTGTAATTTTAGCAAATTTTAAAAGAAAAGGCCTTTAAGGCATAATTTTCGTCAATATCATAAAAAATAGATTCCCAATATCTGCTATTGAGTTTGGGACGCTTTAAAAATATTACACGATGACGTTGACGATATTGAAATTAAATAAAAACAATGTGCTTTAAGTGACCTAATATTCCAAATAGAATCTGCTACACGCCATGTAATATCTATTTAAATATGTTTTGCTAACAAAATAAATCGGCTTTTGAATACTATTTTATAATACTTTCACTCATTCATAACTGCAATATGAGTGTAATGGAAAGTTACAATTGACAAATGAACAAAGGCATTGAATTTCTGCTTGTTAATTAAGAAAACTCTGTTCGATGATGAGAATTGTAAAATTTCAAATGAACTTTTAGTATGTGTACCATATAATAGCTTGATTAAAAATCGCATTGTTTCATCGAATAATTAAATTATATAAGGGTTTTCTTACCTTGACGCCTGAATTGTACTTACACAAATAGGTATCTTATCAAAACCTCAAAAATTTGTTTCAAAAACAATAAATTTTAAGACAAATGTAGTTAAAATTATTTCTTACATAATGGAGTTGTTTTTTTCATTCAGGACATGTTACCGTAAAATATCTATATAAGTATATTCTGACTTAATAAAACATTGAAATTGTAAATAAAAGTCCAAAAATATGTAAAATGTATAGCTTTTTATATGATCAATACCAAAATATATGTTTTTGCCTACTAATAGTGTTATTTTATTGTATACTTATTATATATCTAGTGGGTGATTTAGGATTCAGGTGAAAAAAGCTTATTTTACTTAAAAAGCTTAATAATTAGAAAGCTTCCTTTTTTTTATAATCTGTAATTAAATAATTGGGAAAAAGGAAAGAGAAATGCCAGACGAGTGTATATTAAAATGAAAAAAAAAATGTGTCCTATGTGTTAGGTATTGTTATGGAAGTAGGTGTTAGCTTCTCTTGAAAAATCTCACTTACATACTTTAAACTAAATTTCTTGTTCATATATATAAAATGTGTTTATCTTTCTGGCAGCAACGATTGGATGTGTTTTATTTAGAAGTAAGTTTGGGCTTGTGCTAGTGGAAATGTATTAAATAAAAGACCTGCGGCGTAAAGCTAGAGTGATATGAGTCCCTAGTTAATAGTAATATTTTAACTTAATACAAAAACGAAAAATATTTTCGGTTCTTCATCACTCACTTATGTGTAATTATATTCTGACTTAATCTTTTTTAACGTCGTTAAGCATTTATTATTATATTATTTCAAGTGCTTAATAATCTTAAGTGAATTAACATTGTTTTATAGATAACAAATATAAATAACTTGTCTGTCTCCGTGTTGTAGTTCCTTACCAGCTCTGCTGTCGCCAACCTTTGTAATATTTGGTATACAATAAATATTAATTTTATATTCTTTGTATTTTATTTAGTCTCTTATTTTTTAATATGAATTCTGTAGCAAAAGCAGTATTTTTAACATTACATATATAATATTCAACTTAAATTTAACTTTTTAAAACTGTCATTTAACAAATTGTATTAAAAACTGGTTCTAAAAATTAGCATACATATACATAACAACTTTTTTACTCAATTATTTAAAATCGTCTATGATAAAGAGATTGTGTAATTAATTTTTGTACAAGCATCTAATCTAAAAGAACCAATTACCTTATAAGATAACTTCAAAGAACTCCAGTACAATGAAGACGACCCACGTATTTCTATTGTATCGTGTAGGCTGAATGAATTATTATCTAAGATATAAACCTATTTAGAAGTTCGTAGAAGTATACGAGTATATATTTTCATTATTTATTTCCCTTTCATTTTATAAAAACTAACTTTTGATCATATTGCAATTGATAATATTGAGTGCTTTCGTGCTAGGAGAAAATGACTAATGGTAGAATATGACGAATAAACATTTCTTTACATAATAATTGGTCCAATAGAACCTGCTTACTCCGACAAACTAGTGAAATCCGTGTCGGTACCACACAACCAATAGTATTTTATTCAATTGAATAACTGACTTTTAAAGCAATTTGACAGAATCTAATATATTGCTTTAGAACTAGAACAAAATAGTTACATAAATTATTATGGGTGTGCTAAATATAAGTTCCTACTTTGATGTTTGTTGTTAAATATATAATTATTAACACGCATCCACACAACGGTCCACGATAATATTAGAGATACTATACATAAAAAATATCTCATTTTTAAGTCAGTCTTGAAATTATTATAAAACATTCATATGCTAGAAATAATTTCGCGGATTTTGAACAAAATGATGAGCTGGTTTTAATTAAACATGTGGGGGCCAAAATATTAACAGCTAAGAGGGCCACGGGCCAATTCAGAGTAATCTTGAATAAGCCACGGGCTGAATTGCCTGAATGGCCCATATAATTTTTTTCATTGTGCGGAGAGCACTGCGCTATTTGCGTGCGACAGAGAACGACGAACCTTGACCCAGTTTTCTATGTAGGTAGCGCCTTCGCGCCATCTTTCAAATTCATTACGACTCCGCTGAACACATAATATATTTATTTAAAGAGCTATTCTTTGATTTTTAAACGTGGAAGAAATGATTTTACCTTAAAATTTTACGTTTCGTTTATTTCATATCAAAGTATACAATATTTCAGTCTTGATTTTATTGTTTCGAAAGGAATGTTTAAAGCCACATTTACCTCAAATTTCAATCAGCTTTACTTGTTTGAGAGATATATTAAATTATAATTTACTTTGTAGAAGCCTAACAAAGCAAATATATTACAGTTTTATAATCGTATGATAAATAATGCATGATTACATGAGCTATGTTTTATTTTAGAACAAAAAGTGGCGCAAAAACTAGTTTGACAAGAATGAAGTTGCCGCGAACGCTGATTGGCTGAACGTTAAACGACCTTGCACATTTTTTTCTCGCCAGGGATGTCCATTAGGGCGATCTTATACACGATAAAAATAAATAGTGCATTTATTTTTACTGAAATATTTTTATTTATATTCAATTTTCACAGATTACAGATGTTAACTATTTATTTATTATAATGTTTGCTTTAAAATGATGAAATTTAAAGTTTAATAATATGAAATTAAACTAAAAAGGCCTGAAAAATATTTTTTATCAACTGCTTACCATGATATAATAAATAACATATATATGAATAAAGTCATTCTAATTTCTTTTCCTTAAAAATTACACATAAAAAATCTGAATATGTTTAAAAAATTATATAATTTAAACGTAAATGGGAATCAAACCTATAATTGGGTATGGTTAAACTATTATGATTTTATTGGTATGTTAATTTTCAGATTCCAATTAGAATAAATGATTTAAAATTATTAAATTAGACTACGAAAAAATCTTATTAGAATCTTAACTGATCTAACTATTTTGATTCGTAACATATCATATTCACATGAAATAAAAAATATTTTCATTTAATATAAATGAAAAACTATTTATTGAAAATAAATATTTAAATAAAAAGAATGGAATTTTGTTCATCCCTACTGTAATCAGCTGGTCGCTGTCAAAATACAGGTTTGCCAACCTGCCCGCGCCACACCCGCGGATAAGTTCACTGCGAGCGTGCGCCACAACAGCCGCAGCGCAGTATCGACAAACCTTCACATTACATTTAGACGTATTAACTATAGTGTCACTTCTCTTCTTATATTTTACCTATTACATTATTCAAAATTTTTATTGTACTCGTTATAGTAATTTTAGTGTTGAGTGTATCAAATGATATATCGATAATGTACAGTGCCGCGTCTTTACACGCATTCTGAAGCAATTACGTAATGGGAATTATGCTAGAGAGGTTTATAGTATTGCCCTGAAATTCAACATGGCCGCTGACACGGGAATGGACACTTGCCCCAGTCCGGAGATCACGGACTCCAGAAAGCGACCCCTCGACGGCGACTCGGAAAATGGGGACGTTAAGAGGTCCCACTTTAGCTCCGGTGAGTACCCGCTCGCCCGCAATGGCCACTGTTTTTATTAGATTGCGTATTTGGCAAGTAAAGTAACATTGACATAGCGAGTCGACCCTGCCGTACATACCTATACGGTCGCTGACGAGATTCTTATCAGAATGTTGCGCTGTTATCAGTTTGACCTATTTAATCACAATAATATAGCGATTTCGATTTTAATAAATCGAAATATTGTAAAAATGGATTTGATAACATCCAATAGCCTATAAATTGTAGCGCTACGATATAAGAGCGTTATTTTCGATAAATAATATTAAATTTGAGGTTCCTATTTTTCGAACTCGTTAAGCGCGCGCGTTGTTATGTGTAATATATTAATTGATTGAAATGAATGCAATGTTAAAAGTGAGTCGTTGTTTTTTAGTTCAAGACTTGGTGACGGCCTTGCCACTGGCTAACGGCCATGGCAATATAACGTCTCATTTCGGTGAGTCGTCACAGTAATTATGTTCGCTCCTCATCGGCTTTGTGGTTTTTGGTGGCGCGCATGCCTCACGCGCGCACGCTCACGCTCGTCACCAGCTGAAGCTCACTGCTGCTGCACTCCGTCACCGACTCCTTGTTAGCATCTCTGGATGATCATGAGATAAACATACATACATACGTATCCATAAAATCTGATAATGAAGTGTCAAATTAAAGTAAATATTCTGAATAGTATTAATAAAGTATAATCTTTTACATAAATGAAAGAATCAATCAGTGAGATGTATGGTAAAGTTTGATGAACAATAAATGAGAGCAAATAGCACATAGCAGTGAGCTATCAGATTGAGCTGGCGTAGAGGTTAGCGTTTTCCGTCAATCTCCATTGCACAGTATACATGCCTCTGTGAGCCTTACCTAGCCTCACACCCACTCATGGCTTAGTCGTTCCATTGTCGGTGTGATCATATGTACAGACATTACTATTAGGATCATTCGCAAATCTTCTTGAAATTTTATTTCATATCTGATTGCTTTTATTAGCTTTTTATTATTTGAAAGTCATTTCAACTAACCTGTCGGATTAACATTATTTGCATAATCTATCCATTGACTTTTTTTTAATAATGTCACAGTATTTAGGTTTTAGCGCACGGTATCAATGTAAGAAATTTAGTTGTAAAGTATATTAAGTGAATAGTTTGTTTGTGTGAAGGTAAAGGCAAGGTCAGTGCCGGTGGCTAATGATGAATGCCGTTCCCACTGTGGACTCTGTCTCTCAAAACTTAGAGTCGGTAGTTTTGTTGAATAAACTCAAGGTCGGTGGATGTGATGTTAACTCATTGCAAGTATGTTTACAGATCTCTATCTTGAATGCATCATAATTGTTAAAGTTTGCGAATAACATTTTTTAAATGCCAGTAACTGGTTGGGATGGTCATTCTCTAAAATTAGATTTTTGTAACGGGCATTTTGTTTTTATTTCAGCACAATTTGTATATTGACATTTTTTGTATATAGGTAATAGAATATAGGATTTTTAGCCATCTAGATAAATGAACTTATACATATTACACACTATTATTTATAACCGTGAAATATTGTTTCTATTATATTATGCAATAAACATACAAACAACAATGCTATAAACATACAAATAAATAATCTGCAATGAAATTAACAAATAAATGCTGATGTCAGTTTTATTATTATAATTGCTACAAATGCTCAAGCTTAAATGTCAAGGATGTATGTATGTAGAAATGATAAAAACAAACATAGCTATATCTTTGATGTAGAAAATAAAAACGGATTTTATCTGATATTGGATGGTAAAAACTATAAATATATGAAATCATATTAAAATATTTTAAACATTAAATGACTAAAGTGCAGAGGTAGAGTTAGTAAAGACGCGAGTAGATTACGCCAGTAACATAAGACGCTTTTGAGGCTCTACATTTTTAAAAAGGAACTGCTAATGGGGATAATTTTTGGATAAAACTGACAAAGACTGATTATATACATCCTTCTTACAAGAAAAAGAATTTCAAACCGTACTTAGATATTTTCAAACTTAGTATTATTATTACTGAATCACGTTTTTTCGGCGTTTTTGGAAATGAAATCCATTGTGGCAATAACTAAAAATATTATGTTTGTTACTCTTTAACGCAAAAATTACTAAATAGATTTTGATGAAATTTTACAATAATATAGCTCATACATCAGAATAACACATAGACTACTTTTTATCTCGGAAAAATATACGGTTCCCGTGGGATAGATTTGTTTCTGTTTTTCTAGAGGCGAACCTGAGCGAAGCGAGGGTGAGCAGCTAGTAGTTTATAATATTGTTCCGTTTTATTTCCCTCAACTATTAGTACAAGTGATTATTTTCTAAAATAGAGGAAGCTCGGATTGTGTGGGCTTATTATATCTTTTGTTAATAATATTATCTTATCAGTTGAGTGCATTTTATATTTGTTTGACGTTAACGTTGTAAAATGTAAATATTATATTTCAATACGAGTGTAAACCTATGACATAAAAACAATTACCGAGTATAATAATTAAAAAAAATACTTCGCAATATAAATATTCACACTCAATCGTAGTCGTTCAGCAGAAAGTTTAATAAATTGGCTTAAGTGTATACCGTAGGTATATAGTTAATTTAAACCATACATATATAGCCTCGTGGTTGCGCGCTCGCTTGGGAAACCGAGTGAAGCTAGTTCAAATCCCGGGTTTCGCACCTCTGATATTTTCATGTGTGAACCATTTCCAATGACATTATTACTACTTGCCTTACGGTGAAGGAAAACATCGTGAGGAAACCTGCATGTCTGAGAGAACCTAGCAAGTTTTCGAAAGACATGTGAAATGCGCCAACTCGTACTTGGCCAGCGTGGTGGACTATAGCCTGATCCCCTTGTAGTAAAGAGCAGTACTCAGCAGTGGGACGTTAACAGAAAGTATTGAAGCGTCAAACAAAATATGACTAATGTGATTATAAATTATCCAAACAATTACAAAGAGTGTTTTTTATATGTATGTTCGCGGTATTATAATTTATAATAAATTGAATTGTGCGATATAACTATTGAAGACTCTACATATAGAGACTATCAGACTTCTGGGTGCAGTCTTGTCCAGCATACGATAGCTATGTCAAAGTCTAAGGTTCTCTAATAAATTTCCTCAAATATAAAACGCAAAGAAAATTTTTCGAATCGGAAGTGTAGTTCCATAGATTAGAGCTTTCAAACAAACAAACTCTTCAGCTTTGTGTATATTGTAGATATATTGTTATTTTTAAGATAAAATATGGATACATTAAAATAAATAATATATATGTAAAAAAAAATTAATAATACCCATTATAGAGCAAAGAGGTCGAAAGAAATCTATGAATTTATAAGATCAAATATATATAATGTAAAAGTGAATATTTCGCTCATTATATTTGTTGAGCACAAACAAAACTTTTATGTCAACTTTTAAATATATTCTATACATCATTCTGCAAAGGTCTTGTTGAAAAGGGAAATGAAAAAAGGGAAAAATAAACAACTTAAATTAACTTTCTTTTTGAAATATTTTGTATTTGAAGTCCTATTTTATTTTCATTTATAGTGGGTTCAAATATCTATTTGCGGTCAAGATATTTATGTCTATATGACTGACTGTTTGTGGAACCATTCAAGAAAGGTTAAATTAAAAGAAACAATCTCATAGCAGAGACATTCACTGCATATTTTAGTAACATTAATAATCGAATCCACAGACTTATAGTTCTGTCATTGTATGACAACTTTGTCATATAATAATAAAAATGTTGAATAAATTCCATCCACGTCTAATTTAAATAAGTTGGAAATGCTAATTTTACTAAGAAAACTACATCTGCTTTCATTACGTCTACGAATACTCCAACATTTCTACTATTATTTTCATTAAATGCTTCTGCATACGAACATAAAAATTCTAATAAGACTAATTTGAATTATAATATTTTAGTTTACACAAATTGTAATTAGGTATATAGTTTAAATGTGTCAAACATAATGACGTCGTAATTGCTTTAGACATAAATAACACTTCACAAATAGCCAATTAGATGGCAATTATCTAAGCGTTTTCACTTAATGACTTTTAATGATATATATAATTGTAAGTGAAAAATAAAATTATATTTAATTAATATTATAAACAATGATGATTTTTTTGTAAATAAAACTACCTTTTTGGATTTTGTCGCGGATTTATTTTCATTTTTGTTCCCGAGGTTTCGAATGCTTTACAGCAATCATGGTCACGGGAGAAACTACAGTTTTAGACGTGTCGAAAGTCAATTTAGAAGAGCTGTCTGTAAAAACTATGTATATATTAATCTTTAAGACGTCTAAAACCTTAGTCTCTCCCGTGACCATGATTGCTGTAAAGCATTCGAAACGTCGGAAACCAAAAGTTAAAATAAATCCGCGAAAAAATTCGAAAATAGTTTTATTTGAAATGTCAAATATTCGCGTAAATCTAAGAAAGTTTAGTGATGAAACAATTTGTAGCTATAATTTAAAGCGTATTCTTTCGTTATTCTCCCATTAGGGCAGCTGGTGCTGGTGCAAAGAGGTGAGGATTAAAAGATAAGAAAACTATATGGTGTGAAAAAATCAATTCAAATCTATATTTTTATTTTTAAATTATAAACAGGTCAATAATGTTGCTTAATATTTTGAACCTTTTTAAATGTATAACTATATAATATTTAATAAAAATTTATTAAAATGTTTTAAAATTAATATAAATATTGTGAGGTACTTCGGTGCCACTTGTCTATTTCTTCCAAATCATTGTATAAAATTGTGGGTAGACACTGTCTGTAACAACTATAAATTTTACTTTTGTGACGTCTAAAACCTTAGTCTCTCCCTTGACCATGTTTTCTGTAAAGCATGCGAAATGTCCGGAAACAAAATATAAAATAAAACCGCGACAAAATTCGAAAAGATAGTTTCATTATAAAATATCAACTATTTTTCTTGTTAATTTATCCCAAACCGTCGGTTGTATCAAAGTTCGAAATAGCTAACTTCAAATCAATCGCGAGTATTAAGACGTAACAGAAGACGCCGCGCCGTCTAAACTTTATTGAGTCTGAAAAAGTGTAATGCAGAGAAGATCAAAGGGTAAATAAATAAATGCTCAACTTACGTTCTTTTTTCGTTCATCGCTCTGCTTCCTAGAGACGGTAGGTACTGGTTGAACGTCGAATTTAACGAGAATTAAATACAATCTTATAAAAGAAATTAAGTATTCATTAATTTTAGTTAACAATTATTAAATATTCATTTACTTCGGTTGTATAAAAAATATAAAACTAATGAAAATTCCATGACTGAAATAACATTTTTGAGAATCTTCCAAATTATGTTATCGGATATCAAACTATATTTTAATATATAATTTTACAGTAATGTTTATTTTAAATGCCTTTTTTATTTCAATATTTGCTTATTACTGTGAAATACGTACGATTGTATGAACCGAGTTTATTTTAAAATGATCAACCAAAGTTCTTTCAATTTGTCTATCCCAACTGTATTTAGGCTTATCGCAGACAAAGCTGTCACATTACCTAAAACCTACATATTTATCCAGGAAATGGGCCTATTCATCTTGTCAGGTGTCAGGACACTATTTCTCCTCACTAATGATCATCCAAGGCTTTTTGTAAATTATTAGGATAGAAGGGTCGGGATCCGGAAATGTGATCAAAAACGCAAATTATATTTTGTTTACATCAATATTATAAAGAGATAGTTTATAAGTTGGAGATAATCTTTGGAACTGCTTATTCTATTTCAAGAATTACTTTACCAATATTAAGAAGTGGAACTTCAGGCTTTATATTAATCTGTTAAATAAATGGCTTTTAGTGGAGACCAACTTAACAAGTTAAGCCGAGGAAAAAATGAAAATAAATCGCTACTTAAATTTTTGAGATTAGATTACTCTTATATTTTTACAAGGTTGTTTAATTCTATTTAAGACTATAACAGCAACTTGTAAAAACTTTAAAGTTAAAATATCAGCGCAACCCCGCTGCTTTATAAGAAGTTAAAGCAGAATTTACGCGGAGTCTAGAGTCTAGACCACGGAAGTTCTAAATAGGTCAGATGTGGTACTTTAAGGCTCAATTTAAATTTAACAAAAACTTGACCATTTAAATTTCTTAAAATTCTCATGGTATATGTTTCCTTTATAACTTAAAAAAAAACTATGAAATAAAAAAAATAAAGCTCAAGAATTTTATATTCATGTCGATACAGGATAGAATGTCTCGTAATATTTTTGAATAAAGACCGCAACCTGTTTTTTTTTTAAATTAATTAAAAAAGATATGTCCTCGTTATTTTTTCGATCATTGTGGCAGATTCTCTTAGTAATGTTCTTCTCGCGATGATTGATATACCTATAGCGTTTTGATAAGTATTGTCACGACCACGTTTTTACCACACGTTGCTTTGTCGAAAATGGATCCAATACAGGTCATACATAATTTCATAGATATTTCCATTCGTCGAAAGCAATGCTCACACTAAGGTCGCTCCTGTTACATTAAATCCATCCGCGTCTCCAATCTTATCGTTATCAGACCCGATTGTCACTTATCTCAAGATATCGATACATTATAAAGCAATTTGTGCTATCGGTATCGTCAAATACTCGACAGTGTACACAATGCTTCCTAGACGAGTTCAAACACTTTTATTGTTAGACACTTCATACTGTTTCCGTGTAAATTGATTCTGTAAGAATATCTTTAAATCATACTATAAAAACAAAAAGTAGATTGCGATGAGATTTTGCATTTGGACTTAATATTAGCGTAACATTCATCCAGCCTTTTTAACTTGTTCCCTTAATGGTATATGATTATTTTCATATGCAAAATACATTATACTTATGAATAACTAGTGGCTCACCTTCGCTGGCGTTCGCTTCTAGAAAAACAAAAACAAATCTATCCCACGGAAACCATACATTTTTCCGGGATAATGGTAGCCTATATGTTATTTCAGACTATAATCTATCTTTGTGCTAAACTACATCCAGATCCGTTCAGCCGTCCTGGCATGATTTACTCATAGTAACAAACATCCATCTAAACTTTCACACATTTATAATATTAGTAAGATCACTGATTTTACTCGTAGATATAGATAGCTCAATCTATAACATTACTTGTAAAGGTAACAAAACAACAATCGGTAACATTACTTGTAAAGTAGTGAAAGAGATCAATAGAGTATCATTTTCTTTTTATAATACCGTTCGGGGGTCGGTAAAGACTTGACGTACATTGTTTGAGTATAATAAACATCCTCGGTCTAACTGGTCTTCAGAATTCTTCCAATATTTTCTCATTTTGTCCACGTAAACGTCCATCAAACCTTCTGAGTATTTTTTTAACTTACGTATAAACTGACGTAACATTTAACGTGAAATAGAATTTATATACATTTTTGTTAAATGAATAAAAATCTAACATAAAAGGAAAATTACAACATGACTTGATGATTACCTAATGTAATATATTCCATCTAATCGTTTTACAATTCAGTGACGCCTCTAAAGTACCCACTTAATATGTACCATTCAAGCAAACCCTGTATGAACAAAATTATGAAACATTAAGAGCTCTAAAACAAGTCGCTGAAGACTAAATTGCTTTGTTCAAAGAGCGCTGCGAACAACGTTCTGTTTGTAAATTGTAATAAATGTGCATTATCAATGGAACGCAGCCAGTGAATAAATAGTGAACATTTTTAACTAACCAATTTTAAATGATACAAGGTTTATTGTTAAGTATAATTCTTTTAAAATTCCAGTCATTCTTGTCGAATAAAATAAAAGTTACGTTGCATGTTTGAGTATAAAGAAACCTTCACTAGAAAAAAATCTGAATCCACATCGATAATTCTTTATAAGATTTCTAAAAAGGAATCTGAATCTCGATGGTTCTTGTATACGAAACCCTAAAGTACTCTTCTAGTGAAAAGAAGCTGATGTTTTTAAATTTTAGTGAAACTAGTTTGAACGAGAAATAGGTTTTCGCTCCAAACCGTCCAATTAGACGAAGAGCTCGATGTGCTAGATTTTAGGTTTAGGCTTTAAAAATAGACCCTATTCCGCCATATTTTTCTACTTTTAATTACATTTTGTTGCAGATTTGTTCGAGGATTTTATTTAAGCAATTTATTACTTTCAGAATATAAAATTCACTGTTTAAATTATGCTATATTATGGTAAAGTATAAGTATCCTACAGACGACATAAGACTGTACTACTAGAATTATTGTCATTTAAAAACTTATCAAAAATGAACCTCAAATATTAAAAACAAATCATCTGGCATAAGTTTTATATTCGAAACGCAATTTACGTTAGATTGTTCAAAAACATAGAAGAAATGAAATGCCATTAGATTTTGCTCATGTGACATTTAGGAAATAAACTTCTACATATTTTTGCTGCAGAATTGCGAAACTTTATCATTTTTATCTGATGTATCACATCTCTGTCTTGTTATTATCTCTATACGTGAAATTAATAATAATTGTCCTAGAAATATATATTTTTAATTAAAGTTAATGAAAGAAATTCATTTAATAGTGCAATTTTCTAAGACGTGACATGAATGTATTTTTCTTTGTCTTCCGCATTCCACGTGCATTAGAACAGAAGAATACAAATAAAATGCCTAAGTTAAGCTAGCTAATCTATTTGCAGCAATAAAAACATCAATTTGAAAAAACCTTAATTTAAATTCTACGAGAGTAAGATGGGTAGTGATTGCGTACTTTTCTTTTATGTAGGTTCTGCGGAGCAGTCAGTTGCGCAATAGATGTCACTAAATAAAGTTGTAGATGTGGGATTTGTAATGTTTTTCCAATGTTAACTTAATTTTTGCTTCCTTTCATACCTGGGGTACTGACATATTTGGCAGAGTACCACAAAAATTCTTGGCTTTAGCCAAATTTTTATACTCACAGCACTTGTAATAGTTTCTACTGGATTATATTTTACCTTCTAGCGAGGTAGACTGGGTTAGAAGCCGTTGTGTAAGGTGTTTATTTTATGATCTTGAAACTCTTATGACTTCGTAATGATATATAAGTACCTTTATGCGCGTTTGTATTTTCCATTTGGAACCTATTTCTAAAGACATCGTCTCTTAAGAGCGAATCTGTTTAAATATTATCAGAAACAATTGCAAATTAGAACCATTTAGAATTAATGGCGCCCAAAGTATCCCTCGAACATATTAAAGTGGATGATACTTTTGAGTAAACACATAACCCTCGTAATGAGTGGTTAGCGCGAAACCTGTTTGGGATTGCTGTTGGTTTAGGCCCGGGCTTGCACCTTCAGGACGTGTTTACTTGAAGTTCAGTGCAAGCTCGTAACAGCTCGGCAAATGTTTGGAATAAACTTCACCTGAATTCGCTTACGTTTGCTTTTAGGTATGTCGTAATCGTGACTATCAACATGTTGTAAAACAAACTTATAATAAACCGTGACGTAAGAATGCATTTCTAATACCCAACCAGGATTCACGAACACCCATATTGAAAATTATTAAATCTTCCTTTAATTTTATTACTATTCCTTATTCCTTTACTATATTAACACTCTACAACTGGTTTGGACCGCCGTTGTATAATATGTTTCATTTAAACAGTAATTGTTTTGTTCTATTTAAAATTTAAATATTGAATTTATAGAATAGTATAAAAATGTTGTTACTGAACAAATTGTAGGTTTGGTGCAATGCGGTTACAGTAATTTTTCGGGCACAAGGGTGGGGCTCATGACTTGAGCTTTTCGCCTTATATCGATAACTCGTACGTCACTTATAGTTCTAAGTATAATCACGTGTGACCCATATGTGAGACCTAAGTAGTAATTTTTAAGCATACTACACGTAAATCTAGCCTTACTTTCAATTTTATCAAAGCAAGTCGGTTGGTGCAATGCGGTTAAATTTTTCGGGCACAAAGCATAGACTCGTGACTTGTGTTTTCTGGCTAACATCGATAGCTGGCTTTGATAACTCGTACGTCAGTTATCGCTCTTACTAGCAATCATGCATGACCCCTTTTCGGTCGATTTGCGCTGTTTGTGGGCGTACATTGCGTGATTTTAAAATATAGACCATGTATGACCTAATTTTAGATAGAGACCCGCCGATCCGAGCCCAACGTGGGATGAATTATATACAATACCCGAAAATTAATATATGTAAAGGAATCGGCAAAATTTTGGCTGGTAATTGGTTTGAAAGAAGTGGTACTCGTAATTAATGTCTGAGATAAATTTCAATGAATTTAGAAAATACTTTGTATTTATATAATATTTTCAAAGAAGTTCAAATGGTTTTAATAAAAGATTAAAATGCAAGCATTTCGCTAGTTTTACTTTCAAAGCAAAATTTTATAATACGAGTGTGTCGTGCTCGTTATTTTTTATGTTAGAATGTCGCTGTTAGATAAAAAAACATTTTATGCTTAAATTATTTAAAGGAGCATTGCCTGCGGCTTTTGTCCTTGTAATAATAAAACGCAGCGAGCGCAAAAAGGGCCGGAGATCAGATGCCAGTAATTGTTTTGTACTTAAGCTGATAACTTCAGGAATTTGTTATATCAAAGGTTTCATCGAGTTTCTTTATATTGGGTAGTATTTTATGCTATTATAGTTTACGTGGCGAGTTACTTGCTTGCTTAACTTGAACGACTGTCATCGCACATGACCCGGTTAAGATTTGAGCATAATGGTGCAACCTCCCACAAAACTATACAACTTTTGTGCCAACGTAATGGTCTCCCGAGGGCAATGATTTAGTGTCGACTAACAAAAGAAATGCGGAATTCTGGGACGGAATTTTAAAATTGAAGATGAAATAGCCATTCTATTGAATAGCATCAACTGAAGTCGACAGTCTGCGACGTTTTTAATCATTTAAGAAAACGAAACCGTGTAACGCCTTTTGTTCTATAATATTTTTAGTATTTTTCTGAAATAGTAACTTTGCTTACTTCGCCCTGTTCCAATTAGTTTTAAAAGAATCCCTTTGTGGAATATCTTACTTTCGTCCGTCAAAGTTTTGACAGCGCTGACTTTTTGAGATATTTGCTTTAGACGTTGATGAATTGTTTACATTTACGTATAACTTTGTTTTTACACCCGCTATTTGTATCGTGTTTTAGGATCTATTAAACTCGACAATTTCTTAGATTTACGCGAATATTTGACATTTTAAATAAAACTATCATTACGGATTTTTTCGCAAACTTATGTTAATTTATGAAGAGAGTCCCAAGTGACCATGATTGCTGTAAAGCATTCGAAACGTCGGGAACCAAATTCCAAAAAACCAAAATCCGAAAAGATAGTTTTATTTAAAATCTATTAACTTACTATAAAGCTTAGAATGTTTCAAATTTAATTATGGTTGATTTAACTTTTTCTGCTCCAATACTTTGTTATTTTTTGACTATTTAATATTGACTACAAACAACACTTTAAACACTGAGAATTGATAAAAATCTAAAATCGCAGCGATTTCTAAGTTTGCTGAACCAGAGTATCGCATCGTGTAATGCCTTATCTAAATCTACATATTAAACGAATATTTAGTTTGTTCGTGTTTTTACCACACATCCGTTTACCTTAAAACTTTAGCAAACCCGCAATTTCTATAACATTAAAATAGACAGTGCGATCGTCGTATCTTATCATTAGCTAAAACTAATATTATAGATATAACCAGTAATATTTATCGTATTAAGTACATATAACTATTTAATTATGTATGTAGACGCGAGTAAAGTTAGGTTAAGGTGCCAGCAACACGTGTAGTGTAAATGGTTACTATAAAACAATATTATAATGACGAACACTATAAAACGGAAGCAGGCGAATATAAAGGAGGTTTGATGAAAATGAAAGTGCTGGTCGTAAACGCTCCCACCACGTGTACCAACACGTTTAACCTACACGAGCACGTGCTAATATAACGAATTCTTTTGACTCATAAGTAAAAATTGTGGTATCTTTGTAGATAGTCCCAGTATTTATTCGTGAGGCAGTTATTATTCCTGCTTAGAATTAATTTATTTTAACGATTATGATTTTCTAAAGGTTTCACAAGCTTGTTACGATTGACATAACCGTGTAATAATATTACATTACAATCAATCATAAATAGTAAAATATCACATGGATCGAATTATATGTCGATAACGTTTTTTTTATACGTGAGGAAATTCAATATGGATATGAAACTTTGCGTTTTAATGTGTAGAGCTCAGTGACGTTGGTCTATTAGTTTACCTTATACTAGCTGTTGGCCTTGACTTTGTTTACACAACTGAAGATCCAGTAATTTGTACTCAAAACTACTTTTTTTAAATGGCCGTTTTATATTTCAAAGTCGGATAAAGATTTAATTTTGATGCCTATGAAGGCCCAATGTATGTAGGTATATGATTTAATAATCTACAAAAATGTCACACGTGTACGAGTGCAAGGCTAATATTTTTTATTTATATGAGATTCTAGTGTCTTGGTTATAATGAATTGGAACTGTATAATATTTATACTTACCGATACTTAGTCGCTAAATGAATATTTTAAAACGAAAATATATTTCATCAAATAATGCTTTCTTCTATAAGAACATATTCCTTTTGCTTTATTTAGCAGATTTTGACGTAAAAGCTAAGCAGTTTCGACGGCGATTATGTTAATAGCCATATCTTATCTGGTGTCCATCGATCAAGTACGAACGGTCAGTATGAAGTGGGGTGTGTGAGGCCGCGCCAACGAGCGCATTGCGACACCTTGCAACAAGGGGTTACGTGCTTGCAAAGTTTTGTACAAGCCGTATTGTTAGAATGAATTATAGTATCCTTACTTATAAGAAAACTTACTAACTGATATACAAATATATGGCTCATACTGTCTAAATAGTTCGAGGGAATACTACCGACTAGAGATTGGGAATGGAAAATCTAAAATCAATTTTACTCGTATTAACCTTACACTTGCTATTATTAGATCTTTTCGATGAATAAATATACATATATTATTTTTTAATGCTTTAAAAACGCAGAACTTGTTCAAATTGTCAGTATTTTTTGTGGGTAACGGGTATGCTAGGTACTGGATACCTTCGAAAATTGATAATATATAAATTTATAAAAAAAATCTGCCTTATGGGTTGAATAATTGCTTTTAAGGCTATTTTACAACCACATGTTAGGAGTTTAATTAAAACTAACCGCGGATGAGACCGCAAGTTGTGTTTAATATTTATGTAATAGCTATTATAAATAGCAGTGGTAGCTCAGTGGCAACACGGTCGCTTGAGAAACCGAGTGAAGTGGTTTCAGATCCCGGGTATCGCACCTCTGATATTCTCATGTGCGAATCATTTCCAACGTGATTACCATTTGTCTTGAAAGACATGTGATATCCGCCAAACCGCACTTGGCCAGCGTGGTGGACTGT
This sequence comes from Brenthis hecate, assembly GCA_951806755.1. Lineage (NCBI taxonomy): Eukaryota > Metazoa > Arthropoda > Insecta > Lepidoptera > Nymphalidae > Brenthis > Brenthis hecate. Next base: position 506,004 of record OX638254.1, read on the forward strand.
GGCCTGGTTCTCCTCGTATTGAAGGGTGGCCCGTGCCCAGCAGTGGGAATTTAGAATGGGCTGAATACAATACAATATTATAAAGACTTAACATATACATACATATATACCCAAAACCTTGTTTAGTAGTCTTGGCATAGCAACAAGCATCGATGTTGATGTCATTCACCATCTTATTACTCTTTTGGTTCAAAGAAATACGTGCGCTGTTATCTCGTTCGTGCACACTCGGTAAATGAAGTAAAGTTTTCCTCATACATAATGTTCACGTGTTCTTGAGGCAAATGCATTGTTTTTATTTTATATATTTTTTTATTTATTAGTTTGTAACGCTTTGCTTAAGCCAAAAAAACATCTCTAAAGTGTCTATTTTTAGCTTTATTTATTATGATAACCCTTAATTAAGTACTAAATATACAGTTAAAAAATCTAACTAGGTGTTTGCAGTGTGGATTTAAAAAAATATAGGTTTACAATAAAAGTTATCTAAGTCTAAATTGCAAAAAGAAAGAAGTATAAAAGTAATTGCGTATACATGATTTACTTAACTGTTTCAATATTTAAACTAAAATGATTTATTAAATTATGTAAATTCAGATATTTCTTATAAAAATTACTAGCTAATATCTTTAATTGTTTGTTTTATCCAAAAATGAATTTTAAACACAATTTCATTATTATATTACATACTATACTAGCAAGTCACCCTCGCGCCGCTCGGGCTGATCCCTAGTTACGTTTTATCCTTTAGATGAGAGACGAGATATTTTCCCGCAGTAAAAAGTATCCTATATATGATGACTCTGATAACCAGCTATCATCATACTAAATTTAATCAAAATCTCTCCAGTGGTTTTTGCGTAATGCGGTAACAGGCAGACAGACAAAAACTCAACAAACTATAGGTTCGGCCTGCGTATCTATAATAATATCTATTTCAATAAGATCTTCCAAAAAATACTCAATATACAGGTTCGGCTTAGTTAAAATTTTATTTTATGTATAGAAAGTGAAGTGTAAGTAGATACATTTTGTGTTGTCAATGGCTATGTTATTACACAGCATTATTATTCAAATAATGATTTCTAGTAGCGCATCAAGTGAAGAGGTCCGATTAAGTTGTATTGTGGTCATTTAAAGTCGGTTAGACAAGCCCGCGCTCGTGCCAACCCCGCTGCACTGGCGTCTGCACTGCGACAGCCTGCGGGCCGAATCAATATGGTCACGTCGCAAGCGCATTACATATAAAGTTTATATAATTATATTTATACACGATATTATCTATCTATACATATAATAAAATTCTAACTAAGTCGAACACTTAATATTTTTTGTAAAAATCTTATTGAAATAGTCATCATTATCAATACAGAGGCCGAATCTATAGTTTTTAGATTTTTTGTCTGTCTATATGTCTTCGATGAAATTTCGTATGATAATAGCTATTTATCCGTGTTAACATATAGGATATTATTTACTGCAGGAAAATATCTCATCTCTGAGAAATCTATACTAACCGTCAATACGTATCTAGAGACGAACCCGAGCAGAACGAGGGAGAGTCGCTAATTGTAAATACATATATAATTTTTTCTTGAAGGCATAGATAAAGCGGTGTTTTTTTGAGTATTTCAAATTACATAGTCTTTGAGTAATTGACAGCTTTAAATAATTAATCTTAACCAACTGGTAATATTAAAGAAATAATGTTATTTGTATGTTGATATAAAAATTCGTAAGAAAAACAAAACTATACGTCCACCGTGTTAAGAAGGCTATATAATACCTATATATATATATGTATTGTATACTAATACATATATATATATATATATATATATATATATATATATATATATATATATATATATATAGTATACAATACATTCATTACGTGATTAAATATCGAAGTCGTATAAAACTAAGAAAACAATTTTTTATTGTTGTAGAATTGTTACGTGCCAGTTTTAAATATTATGTATTTTTTCTAACTTTATTGGTACGAAGTTTATCTATTGAGCTATTATGGAAAAATTTTGCATCTATTTAAAAACTCTGTCACGATTTGGCTAAATAACAACGTGCATTTTGATATAACCAGTTTATTGAAGTGAAATAACATGCAAATAAAACTTGTTATTTTAGGTCCAGTCTTGTTTTGTTGATATTTATGATGGTATATTCGTGTTACGTAATATACTATACATCCACGGGAACCGTACATTTTTCGGGGTGATATAAAGCCCGATATATAAATATTTCTCAATAAACGGGCTATTTGATGCAAAAAGAATTTTTCAAATCGGATTAGTAGTTCCTAAGATTAGCGCGTTCAAACAAACAAATAAACTGCCTCTTTATAATATTAGTATAGACTAGCATCGTCCGCGGCTCTGCTCGCGTTCATATGACCAAAAAGCAAACTCTTAGTTTTTACATAGTATACTCTTACAATGCAGTGTTTATATTCTTTCTCAGAAATGAGATATTTTCCCGCGGCAAAAACTATCCTATATGTTGACGCGGATAACCAGCTATCACCATACCAAATTTCATCAAAATCCCTCCAGCGGTCTTTCTGTGATGCGGTAACAGACAGACAGACAAAAAATCTAAAAACTATAGATTCGGCTTCTGTATCGATAATAATTTCTATTTCAATAAGATTTCCCAAAAAATATTTAATGTACAGATTTGGCTTAGTTACAATTTTATTATATGTATAGGTAGATTATAATATCGAAATAAAACATATTTTATAATACAAATTAAAGTAATGTTATTTTTAGAAAAAATAATCGTTTTTTTTTTCTAAAATAACATTTATACTATATCTTTGTATTTGAATGAAAATAACAAAATTCACATATAAAAATACAATGTTGAATATGAAGTTGGATGGAAAAGCAATTCAAAAAGCTAGATAGCCAGAAAATATGTCCACAATATTTCGACGCACGAAACTCCGGTGCATTGAAATAAAACGTTTACTGAGAGAGTCTAAAAATCGTGTGTTTATGTTTCAGTCGCTTTGGCAGTTTTTGTGGAAATTTTTATGTATGTTTAAATAAAGGTGTTAGTCTGTGCGTACTATAGGGTCTTTGATACAGTTTTTTAAGGCTTGTTTTTAAGTGGATTACATATTTCGGTTTTAAATATAGTTTAAACTTTAAAGTATTCGTTATCTTCTCATGGACTAGAGAAAATAAAATCGAAACAGTATAGATGTTCAATTTGTATTTCATATTTATTAATTCTTCATAAGTTCAATCAGAGGTTAAGGACGTCCTTATTTAAATATTATGTTCAATGCTGTCATTGACATTCTCATTCTAATTCATGAAAGAATAAAATTAAATTTGTATACTTAAAATATTCAATATATACCTACCAATACAAATAATAACACGTTATTTTCTTTAAAAGTTTTATCAATATCTAAACAATCTAATATTTTTTTTTGTAACAAAGAATGTTCGTAAATATTTGTAAGTGACATTTGTCGTCGGCCCCATATTTAATATATAAATATTAAATTATCTATTATCGATTTTGATAATGCCAATACCTATTATATATTCATGGCAGCCATGACCGGACCATTGGCGAGTTCCGTGAACAGATAGCCTGATAACCTCATCTGTGGGGTGGTGAGTGATCACTTCGTGAACGATACTCATAAAATAAAATCATTACCTATTAAGTTATACTGCATATATTTATGCAATAGTTTATAGTTTTCGTTAGTTAGTAGGACGGACAGATGGATATTATAAATAAAACTATCTTCGGATTTTATTCCGGTTTTATTTTGCTTTTTGTTTCCGCTTCTAATGCTTTACAGCAAACATTGTTACGGGAGACTCTCGATAGAGAAAAGGTAATTTTAAGTATTTAAGTGGAAAAAGGTAATGTTTAACGGCTAGTATTGTATTTATTAATAGGTATATATACAAATGTATGTATTTTATATCCCTTATTTGAGAAATGATTGATTCCTCATATAAATTTTCATCCCCTCTTCACCCTCTTAAGGGATGATTTCCGGGATAAAAACTATCCTATGTGCTTGCCAGAGTCTCGAACTATCTTCATACCAAATTTCATCTAAATCGGCTCAGCGGATTTTTAGTTTATCCATTACAAACAAACATACAAGTTTTTCCCCATTTATAACATTAGTATAAATGTCAAATATTCGCATATATCTAAGGAAATAAGACAGATATTAAATTGTAATTACATGACGTCCTAGATATTACAGATAAAAATTGTAAGAGTTACAAGAACCTATATGATCGTTTTTAAAATCTATTAATTACCGATGTACTCTAATTTATAGCTGCTTAAAAAGTAGTGGTAAAGAAATCTTTGTCGGTCCTAACTCCCGCATTAGGTATGAATAAGTATTAATGATATAGTTAAAAAAACCGTTTAAAATACGGCAATAATATTCATAAATGAATGTTTCAAAGAGTGATCTCATATCTATTAATGATTACGTTATTAATTTCTAGGTTTAAATGGAAAACGTGATCGCTATCGCTTCGTGCGTGACGCCCTTACTGATGCAATGGTTGTTAGGCATGTAATGAGACGTTTTTGATTTTTCAGTTTAAATCTTTATTACGGCAATTGATTTTAGATATATTATAAACAAGGCAGTGGTAGCCCAGTGGTAACGCGCTCGCTTGGGAAACCGAGTGAAGCGGGTTCAAATCCCGGGTCTCGCACCTCTGATATTTTCATGTGCGAATCATTTCTAACATGATTACCACTTGTCTTACGGTGAAGGAAAATATTGTGAGGAAACCTGCATGTCTGGGAAAAGCTAGCAAGTTTTCAAAAGACATATGAAGTCCGCCAACCCGCACTTGGCCAGCGTGGTGGACTATGGCCTGATCCCCCTCGTATTGAAGGGAGGCCCGTGCCCAGCAGTGGGACATTAAAAAAGGGCTGAATACATATTATAAACTAGCAATTTACCCTCGCTTCGCTCAGGTGCGTCCCTAAGTACGTTTTATATAAAAAAATAGTTATTGTGAGCGTACCTTAGGAGATAGAAATATGCTATGCTATTTAATAATATATTTTTTAAATTTACATGGTCATGGCAAAACAATCTATTTCGTCATAATTATATTAATATACAGTAGCGATGCTTTAAATATTTTCTTTAGACTACTCTTCAGTCACTTCTAAAGTTTCTTATGTAAAACCGTATCGATAATCGATAATCAACGCGGTTTCATTGATAAATGGTTACTTACGGCTTCGGTAATTTAATATCGAGGAGCGTACTGAATTAGCTACAGATTACATATATTGCATACAATTAATTCACATTATAATATTACATCCAACGTGATAATAAGTAAACGCTGAAACCTTAAAATTTTCAGCAACTCCCAAAGCTCATTAAGACGTTTTTCTACAAGTGATTAATAGTACGTCCCACTGACCTCATCTAAATAAGTCTAGACCGGATTCTGCAAAGATAAATGAATCCAGGCAATCTATTTCAGAGGCTCTATCTGGATGTCTTGTCCTGAGAATTAATTGCTGGGCTCTGGACCGGACCGCACTCAATGTAAGAAATACTTACTGTGCAGTGAAAAATATGTATCTGTCATCTACAATACCGACTTTATTTATATGTTTTGTTTTCTGTTAGACATAAATGTGTGTTGCTTGTATGTATGTTATTCTTTTACATAGTGATTAAGCAAAGGATAACGTTTTGGGGTGGAGGTAATTTATGGCATAGGCATTTTTAAAAAAAAATTAAGGACACACGATGTAGTCTGGCTAAGCGAGAGCAGATCGCTACTAATTAATATGTAACGTTAAATGATAAATTGGATAAATATATTTAGAAGGAAACTCAACATTTCATGAACAAGATTCACGGCCAGTAATTTATTGATTAATTCTACTATATAATGTATTATATGTTGAATTTATATTTAGGTAGGTTACTTAGGTAGGGCTTGTGTGGCACAGACACATCTGCTCGACCGCTCATTCTAAGCTTATTTATATTTATGAGAAAATGTCAAATCAATACTTTAGCGTCACACGGACAAATACATCGTGTGACGTTCCTAATTTGTTAGACAAATTACAATTTTTTAATAAAAAAATATCAGACGAAAAAAAAAATGAACCCGCCAGATCGACTAACTGAAAGATAGCGTTAATCTAGACGTCAACGACCGGTTAATGTGTTTTCGCTTTTTATCGGTTTGGCAGGAATTCGCTAAATAAAAATAATTTGGTTATTTATAGCAGTTGTACAGAAAAATTGAATTCAGCCTTCGCACGGCGTGGGCGTATCTTTGCCAGTATGTTACGCGTAACGTTTTTGTTAAAACGTTTATAAACAGCCCTGGATTTGCATTAGGGGCACTCGGGGCTAGTGCCCAGGGCGGCAAATTTTTAGGGGCGGCAAAATTCGGAGGGTGGGAAAAAATATTCTTCGCGTTAAAGAAAATTCTTTTTTTTTTATTTACCAAAAAATGAAAGGTAAAAAAAAGATTAACTTGTAGGTACATTTTTCGAAAAATTAATAATTAAAAAATTTAAACTTTCAACATTTTATTCAAAATTTCGATAATAGGGCGGCATTTTTTACTGTGCCCAGGGGCGGCGCTAAGGTTAAATCCGGCCCTGTTTATAAACGATATCGAGCATTGTTAAAACGTCTCATTTAGCCATATTTCAGTTGAATTGTTGTTAATAAACCTGTAATATAATGTAAATTATATGAATTCGCAGTCCAGTACTACGCTAGCCCGGTACTATAACCAATTAACCTGTATTTATTGCTTTACTGAACGCACTCTGAACGAAAAACCTCATTTTACTTTGTGTACTTCATGAAGCAATTAAAGCGTAGTTATGACTTCTAACGAGCTGCCTGTTTGTTAGAAATTGTTACTTTAGTTTATAAGTTAGTAGCTTAGATAGTTTTATAGATGTGTCCGTACATCGGTAACTGAAACAGGTTTTTTAGTATAGTAATGTTAGTCAGTGTCCTCGTAATACTTGTGTAAAGTTTTCACCGATCAAACTCACTAATAAGTGAGGTGTAATAATTGTTTAGTAAATAGAATATTAATTGTTTTATGGGCTTTATCAAATAATTTTATAATTGCAATGGTGCTCAATTACCTCTAGTTTAGGTAAAGTTTATACCTATGACCTGTGAATATATGTATCTATGTACTTATGCCATAGAACTTCTCATATTACTTCAATCAAATGGTTTCATACCATAAATTCAGTTATGTCATACATTTAATCATTTTGCAGTTTTATTTAAATGTTTGTTTTTAAATAAGTATTGATAAAATAACATGATACAGAAAATCATAATTTAACAAAGTTACAGATTATTTTATATTTAATACACTAGTGATCTTTTTCTATAAACAAACCCAGGAAACACGTGAGTGAATAAATTAAATGCAAATGATAAAATAAGTGCTCTTAGTCATTTTGTTCATATATAATTAATAGATGGTTTGTGCACGTCGTAATAATTACCTACACTGATTTAGATATAATTAAGAAATATTACTCCGCACTTGTTAATGCGTCACTTTAATTTGATTTTTTTAATTTAGTGGCCTCGACTTCACTCGGGTGCATCCCTGGGTGCCAAAAAATATATTTGTACAATAAATTTTGTCGAAATCCTCCAGCCGTTACAACTTATTTCGTATCAAATTCGTAAAATTCGTAAAAATTGTACTATTATATTACATTATTATTGAATATATTTAACAAATGACATGAATGAGAATTTATAATGCTGAATAATTTAATTTTTATATGTAGTATGTAGTAACAGTAGAATCGTGTTTAGTTAATACTGCCGTGTTCAAGAGGATAAGAGGAAAAACACTACCGTATTCTCCTTCCGATACATAAAAACTATTAGTTTGAAGAAAATAATGAGAAAATACCTAAAATATTTAGAAATCAGGTCAATCTTTCTCCAATATATTTCAACATACGCCGTTTATATATCACAAAGTAAATTTCCACGAGGTCAGGCAACAAAAGAATCTTCATAGACAAGGCACATTCACGCTCCATTGTCTCAAAGAGTCCTCGAGCGATGAAAGGTATAGACTCACACTTGACTTTGACGAGCTTGCGATGGGTGCGTTACATCATAACGCAGTAATGCATCGGATGCACACTACATCCGCTATACTGAAACCGTACTGCACTTGAACTATACAAGTTAAATATAAATAATTGGAATATTCCTGTCATCATTATTTGGATATGTGCACTATCTATACCTATCTATTTAACTTTTATGTAGGTTTTATTTACACGATTAATGTTCCAAGTAATAAATAAATAAAATAAATATGTTGGGACAGTAACACACAGCACCATCTAGTTCCGTGGTAAGCTACGAGGCTTGTGTTATGGATACCAGATAGTTGATACATAAACACTACACATATATAATTTTAAAGACATCATGCTCATGACAAACGAATACCCCCAGTGGGACTCAAACCCGCGATCGCTGGCACAGCATGTAGGGTCACTAAAAAACTGAGCCATACGTGTCGTCAATCTGTCGTGTTATAGTATGTATTGCACAAATATAGATCATTTAGAATATCGGATTTTATTACCGACTATAAAGATATAAAAGAATATTTTATGTCAAAAATCGAACAATGTAGTGTCAGGTTGCCAAAAATTACACTTATGATTTCGAATTACGCAATCTGATAATACTCTTCTTCACGTTCTTTCTCTTACAGAGAGGTTTGAGGGAATCAATGCTTAGTTTCTAAATAACTTGACATGTTTTAATGAAAACAAAACACGGACTTTGGTTTATTCATTTTATCATTGACAACGGTCTGCGACGCAGTAGGTAGTGCAATTGATATATTATTGTGCGTCATTTTTCTAGACTTTACTGTTGAATGTTGGCGCATCATTATGAAAATCTCTTTTGCATTGTAGTTAGTATACATATTGCACAACAGTTAATGATGGACGTGTCAGGCCTGAACGAAGGGTTGCTAGTACATAATACAAAATAAAATTGTAACTAAGCCGAATCTGTACATTAGATATTTTTTGGAAAATATAATTGAAATAGACATTATTATCAATACAGAGGCCGAATCTATAGTTTTGAGAATTTTTGTCTGCCTGTCTGTCTGTCTGTCTATTACCGCATCATGGAAAAACCACTGAAGGGATTTTCATGAAATTTGGTATGGTGATAGCTGGTTATCCGGATTAACATATAGGATTCTTTTTACCGCGGGAAAATATCTCATTTCTGAGAAAAAATACAAAAACGCATTGTAAGAGTAAACTAATACGTAAAACCTAAAAATTTGGTTTTTGGTTATCTAAACGCGGGTGGAGCCGCGGGCAATACTAGTACATAATAAAAAGTAAACTTTACGTACACCCTCGTCGCCTTTAAAACATATAAACATCCGACCTTTGCATCGACTATTTACTGGCCCACGTAGAACTAAAGAAACACGTCCTATGCACAATTCGATGCACGGTAATACTAGCAAATTGCCCAACGGCAAATATATAAACATTTTCGATTACTATGAATTTCTGTATCATTGGAAATTTACACCGTTTGGTACATTAAGCTAAATTGATCATTTTGCTATATCCATTAATTTTGCTTTAGGAAAACCATTCGTTGCAATTATGGAAGGCATCCATATTTCAATATTGTTTGTGCTTTTGAAGGATGAGTTATCTAAGAGCGTATTTTTGGTGCTTATTTTAAGATCAATTTATTACGTCGAGTTACAATATTAACACCAGATTTTATCTTTAAAAAGACGAGTAAAACTCTAGTACTTTGCCATTATTGACCTAAAAGTCTGAATTCATCTAAAATAGAACGAAAGCGTTCCAAAAGAAACCTGACGTAAGCAATGCAGTATGACCGAAAGAACGAAAATCTACTTTTATTTGGCACGAAATGCATCTAAAAGTTTAAGTTTAGCAGAAAATGTAATATTTCATAAAATAGTGATCGAACATCGGAAGCTCTGTCAAGTGTTGTCTAGAATGGCAGGTGTAGGATACGCTCCGTTTGAAATGAGGCCAAATGAGATGCGGCCGTGGGATGCGAGTCAATTGTACCGTGCATGTATGCCTTTGTGTCCTTGTCTCCCCACTGGCCCATATTTACTCTTATTAGGTCAACAATATCTATTCGACTTTGCTCTGAAGTATTTGATTGTGGACTGTTAGGACCAGCCATGTAGGCCTTTGATAGCTACTGTCGCCCATCAGAATTTCCAGTTACAGATAAACTGACAATAGTATTTCTAGTTTCGAATAGGCAGTATTGTTTCAAATATATTTTTACGGAAAATCGGAAAAACCCCTTAAAAGCTAACAGCAATCTCAAAAAGCTGACCGACATTAATTTTCAACTCAAACAATGGATATTTATCTTTCTCCTCGCATTCATATTGGCGTTACGTAAATAGCGGAATATCGAAATCACAAATTTGTTTATATTCAGATATGTTCCACTATCACAACAGTTCAGAATCTGAATAGTAAATATTGGCTAAAAATAAACATTCTCTGTTATTCCCTAATGAAGCCCTCTAGTTTTGTTTATACATGGAATAAACTAATATGAGCTGTTATACCTCTTATTATAAAGAACATCTAAGATAAAGTACATTATGTGGTTCACTGCATAGGAAATAAAAGCTTTTAGGGTTCCGTTACCCGAAGGGTGCCAACGGAACCTCCGTTGTCCGTCCATCTGTCTATCAGAGGCCTATGTCTCAGGAACCGTAATAGGTAGAGCGTTGAAATTTTCAGAGTGAGTATTTCTATTGCCGCTTTAACAACAAATAATAAAAAACCAAGATGGCGAAGTCCGACTAATTTTATTTTTAATCAAATAGATTTGTGCACTTTTTATTTGAAGATATAATATTTAAATGAATCTACGTTTTACGTTTGATTAAAGTTTAAACAGACTGAATCAAATAGAGACCACTCAAAGGAGCTCATTGTAAATACATACATACATACATGTATGTAATAAATTTAATTCTGTTAGATGTTCATTGAAATTATGCGTTAATATGATGAACTAATTTAATCTTACTTCTTAATAATATTATCTATACATATAATAAAATTCAAACTAAGTCAAATCTGTACATTAAATATTTTTTGAAAAATCTAATTGAAATACACATTATTATCGATACAGAGTCCGAATCTATAGTTTTTAGAATTTTTGTCTGTCTGTCTGTCTGTCTGTCTGTCTGTCTGTCTGTCTGTCTGTCTGTTACCACATCACGAGAAAACCACTAAACAGATTTTGATGAAATTTGGTATGATGATAGCTGGTTATCCGGGTCAACATATAGGATACTTTTTACCGCGGGAAAATATCTCATTTGTGAGAAAAAATAAAAAAACTGCAATGTAAGAGTACCTATATATGTTTACATATTCTTATTATATTATAATTCTTAGGTTTTAACCTAAGAATTTGGTTTTTGCTCATCTGAACGTGGGCTGTGGATGGATGTTTGATACTTAATCATTGCAGAACGACTGAATAAATCTGAATGAAATTTGGCGCAGAGGTAGATTATAGTCTGGAATAACACATAGACTAGCACTTTTTATCCCGGAAAAAATGGCGGTTCTCGTGGGATATATTTGTTTTTGTATGTCTAGAGGCGAACCCGGGCGTCTTATAAGTTATTTTCATGTGATGTGTGATTTGCGAACAAAACTAAACCTTGGGTCATTAATCTAGTATTATTATTTTTTCTGCTTTTTATACATTTCAGTCGTTTTTTTATGTTTTCATATAAAATATTGTATAATGTTGGCGTAACAATTCCAAAAGCAGGAATTGGTGATGGCAATTAATAAAGATTGTTATTATAAACGATTGCTAGAATAGTACAAGTAAGTACATTCTCATGTAGAGTCGAACATTTCGGCATTTCAAACACTTGTCGTTATGTCTGCAGTGTGCTTTGCCTCTTCTTCGCTACAAAATGCAATATTAAATGCTGTGTTTTGGTTAAACTGTTCATATATTATCTTAGTAAGTAATTTCGCTAGATATGTGTCTCAGCGCACAATCTCGCATCAACCATCTGTGTACTATGTATTGACGTACTCTATTATATTTCTAAACATAATTATGCATGATGATAATTTATGTAAATGACTTCGCCGTAACGTAGCCTTCAATAATTATAATCACGAAACAACTTAACTGTATTATTCACTGTTCGTTTATTCATCGCCTAATTGATTGTTTTGTTTTAGATCTCGTTTTTATGTTTAGGTTTAGACATAGAGGTTGTTATAAATATTTATGAAATTAAATGTTATACTTACAAAATATCTATATTAATCTTCGTATCTGAATTATTGTTAAAAGAAAAATATCAAACGTTTAGCATTAACTAACTACTGAGCTCTATCGTCATACCCATGATTGCACTGACTGACATCAGCACAGGCGTGGTTTATAATACATACATACATATGCACTGTACACAGAAATCAAAAGTCTTACAGACCAGAGATCAAGTACGAATCGTTCTGTTGTATAATTCGCTTTTGCTCAATTCCACTGTAACAGCATTCGGGGTAAAGAACCTTGATCAGACATCTCTATCTCATAAAAACTTTCTCAACTTTCAAATGAAATTTTGTGTCTTGAAACAAACAATTGAATAAAATTGTAAAGTAAATTTGCAATGATTGCAATCGTTACATGTTTAAAGTAAATACTCTAGTCGCTCAGGTTTCAAGACGCAATATTTCTTCATAATTTGCACAGTGTAAATAATGAATGCTTTGCAGCCGTGGAGCCGACGTACCACTTCAAAGTGTTGGTGCCGTCAATGGTAGCCGGCGCCATCATCGGCAAAGGTGGGGAGACCATCGCGCAACTACAGAAGGAGACCGGAGCGAGGGTCAAGATGTCCAAATCTCACGACTTTTATCCAGGTAAGTTGTTTTTGTTTCATCCATTGTCAAAGTAATCGCGAGCACACTTCTTATCAAACATCATTTAAGATAGCGTGCATAACATAAGATGTTTGTAGATAAATAGGACGCGCGGTAAATACAAAACAGCGTGATTTAATTTTCATTTAAAGCGTCAGTTTCAGCGTTCAACTAGCGCGAGCCGAGCAAATTAAGTACCACTGGAGTTTCACACAATTTTTTTGCCGTTAAATTCGCGTGAAAATTTAAGGTTTTATTTAAAGTGCGGTTTTTTTTAATTTGACGAAATATCTCATTAAATAAGAGAGCTCACGTATTCACTCGGATTGGATTGAAAAGCATTTGATATATTTTATACTTTGTGCGTTATAGTGCACGTCGTTTTATTCCATATTAGTTTACCTATCTATTGTTATTACTAAACTAAATTAAAAGGTTCTTTTAAATGTATAGTAATCTAAAACTAAAAAACATACTATTCTAAACACAGTATCAAAGTTACTATACTCATGATAAGTATTGTTATAGGGTTTTTTTTTATTTTTGATATGTTAATTTTAAAACCCATTTCTTATCAATGTTATTGACATTAACTATTTTTACTTAGCGTTCTAATGCCGATGTAAACAACCCTATAGGTTTTACCATAAGTCGGAATATCTCAGCAAGCAGTGACCCAGATGTGTCAGGAGTGAGACGGGACGTTTTGTTCGGGGCCTACTTAGCTGTTCGCGACAAAGGCACGAGCCGCCTTGCTAATGCGAGGGAATATTAAAAATTAGCAAATAACCCCGTGTCAGTGATGTATCACTGTAATATATTCAGTACACATGCGAAAAAAAATGCTATTTTTTATTTGGCTATGCTATTCGATACGTAGGTATATAATTCCTAATATCAGCACATACTTATTATCAACATATATTCATTGTATAATATTATGTTTTTTTAGGAGTTAGTCAGTAATCCAATACTTGGTATTAGTCTACTTTTGATTATAGGATTTCTATCGATTTTCGTATTATAAGTACATTCTCAACTGCTTGTACTTGGATAAAATAAATTATAACATAGGATAGTATGTTATCTCCGTCACTGAACTATTTTATAAATAAATAAATATGTTATATACAGCACCATCTAGTTCCATGGTAAGTTTGTGTTACGGATACCAGATAGTTGACACACTACACATATATAACTTTAAACACATACATATTATAAATATAAACACCCATGACTGGAGTACAAACTTTCGTGCTCATCACAAAAATGAATGCTCCCAGCGGGACTCAAATCCACGATCCACGACCGCTGCACAACAAATAGGGTCACTACAAACTGAGCCAAACGTGTTGTCAAAGTATTACTTAATCGTATAACTACTATTGAAGTATTTAAAACATTCTAACTCAGTCGAATCTAACAAAAATAACATTCTATTTGAAATACGTATCTTTATCAATATTTAAATTTATTAAGCATATCAAAAATTACATAAAATCTCAAGGTCTCTCAATACCAAGGTCTTTGTGATTTCAACAATCGTCGTTAGAGGTAATATTTTTGTCGACAAGGTATCAAAAGAAGAACCTTATAATATGAATGATGTAATCCATATATACTATAACAATTTACATATAAAATATATATAAACTAGACCTACTGACCTACTAAACGTTTTAAATTTTTTACCTGTACTTTTTGCCCACATTGTATTATTACTTTCAATCGTCCCATTCAAATTTTGTGCTGTTATTTAAAGAACATCTTGGATTATTTTAATAAATTTGTATAAGAATTTCAACGCTATTTTTAAAGACTGAGTTATTTTTAATATTGAAAATGTATATACATAGCGTATTACATACTATTTATATATGTATATAGTGTATCACGCCATGTAGGCCATGTAAAATTGCAACTACGTCGAATCTGTACATTAAATATTCTTTGGAAAATCTTATTGAAATAGACATTATGTACTACCGATATAGAAGCCGAATCTATAGTTTTTAGATTTTTTGTCTGTCTGTCTGTTATCACGGAAAAACCACTGGACAGATTTTGATGAAATTTGATATGATAGCTGGTTATCCGGGTCAACAAATGGGATACTTTTTACTGCGGGAAAATATCTCATCTCTGAGGAGTCTATTCTAAACGTTAAAACGTAAGTAGGGTGAGTCGCTAGTTTATTATATAAAAGTGTCGATTTCTTAAATACGTACATAAAACTACAGATGGCACAATATTATGCTAGAAACAGAACTGAACTATTAAAAACTTCATTCAGCATTACGTTGTTGGTCGGTTTGGCAATGTTTAAACCACATTAATTTATTATTGTACGAGTACATGATAACGAAGCAATCAGACGTAATGACAGTAATAACGCGTTTCATCATTTTAATTGTGCAGCATCCTGCGCCAGGAGCTAACAAGGAAATTATAACTATTTTTACTGTTCCCAGTAGTTCGCTATTATCATCGATCGTACTAGATCCACAATCCCATCCAAAAATTCTCTTAAAACAGTCACCAATTGTTTTTAAGTAATAATTCTAGTTGAAATAAATATACAAAATGTAAATTGAACCTTAAATGCAAACCTTAAAGTTGTTTTCACAAAAAAAAGCGCGCTCAATTGTACAAATGAGCGCTCATTCGGTGACGACATTTTTATGGCTGTTTGTGTATCTAGTACTTTTTTGATCGATTGCTATTATTTAAGGTTTTAGCGCAGTAGCTCGTGGAACATGCTGTATATCCAACCAACTAAGTTGTTTTTTATTCAATTCTATTTTGTCAACAACATGTTTTTATTTATGAAACGCAATATTGAAATTATAGTAATTTTATTTCCCCGAATTCACATTTCCGATGTCAAAAGTTTGCTTCCAAACAATTTGATTCATTTAATTATTCATGGTATGGAATATTTTTGTAAGTTTTTTCGTATTGTTAAAAAAAATTAGTTTAATTTATTTATATATTCGTATAATACGACTGAGCATAAATTATTAAAATTCGCATTAAAAGAACAAGGACAGTGATTGGTTGGTCGCAGTTCTCCCTGCTCAATAAGCACAGGTGACCCACCGTCCACGATCTCCCCTAGTACTTGAGTACATTAAGAGTATAAGAGTAGTATTCTTGACCTGCGCGCGTTGAGCCGTGTTTGATGAATTGCTAATATTCACGACATTCCAACTTAATAGCCAACAAATCCGGTTTCCGAGGTTCAGTTTTTGGTTTTGACTTAAGGTTACTTACACACAATGTGACAAAATAACTTATTATTAATTTAAGTGTAGGTACGTAGAATAGTTAAAAATGAGTACAAATCGAAGTATGGAATGGGAGACCTACCATAAATGACCCCTTAAATCGGTTTTAATAATATCATTATACTTATGCAGTACAAAATAGAAATATTACGAAACGTATCTTTCTAAGAACTTGTTTCGGGAAGCTTGTAGTAAGATGTCCATTAGTTTGATTGTTAATGCCATATTATAAGTGATATAGTGAGAACTATATTATAAGCCCTGTATTCCGGATAATAGACGGTTCCCTGATTCCTGACCCGAATTTCGCTGCACAATAGGCCAATTCAGATTGTGTATTTTACATTTAAAAAGTTATTGTTAGGCAACATGTTTTATTGAAAACAAATCGTTCCAAATAATCAGAATATTGTGATATTGTTAACTTTTAACTTTTTGATATTAATTTTGAAGTAAAAAAAATAATTTTAACATAAAAGTAAAAATTGGATAGTTCTTGCAGCGATTAAAAATTACAGCTCTTCCACAAAGTTGTCTCGGTCCGATATTTTTAAGACAAATTATTCATAAACCAATTAAAAGTTTAGGGTCTCTCAAAGCTGTATCCTCTTGCAGTTTTACCGTGACTCTATAAATCGAGTCTTGAAGTTGATGTGCTTTTACAGCCACTTATAACTTTTGCCGTCGCTTGTAAAAGGCAAAAACCATATCGGATTTACTAAACAGCTTTTATTTTTCACTTAATAAATTGACGATAATGGAATTTGTTTTGATCTTTAGTACTCATTTTAGACCTACATAATTAAAAAAAAGTGCGTGTGTGTGCAATTCACACATAGTAGAAGTGAAACTTCAGAAAAGTAACCTCCGAGAGAATGAGATGAATATAGAGTATCAAGATTAGGATAGTTATTATAAGGTTTATTTTTTTATAATATTTTTACCAATTTTAAAAGTTATTTTACATTTTATTTGACATACGGTTACCATGGCAACATGGTAATGTCTATCTCATTCTCTCACCGGCTTAATCCTATATATTTACATGTTTGTTTCTTTTTAGTGTCGCATTTCCGTTTCATCGAGTTTCAAATTACAACGATTCTAAAGAAGTTTCATTTCAAAAATGATGGTTTAATGGTAGTATATTTATAGGTCAATTGAACCATAATTGAGTGGTGCATTATGAAATTATGAAGTGAGTATTCTAAAAACGTCCCAGCCGATGCAATCGCGTCGTATCCCACGAATAGTTGGATCGCGTGACATTTCTTCACGTTTGAATGATTTACGCTGTTATGTCACGTGTCGTACGGTTAATTTTAAAATTATTTTGGCAACTTGTTTATTTGTTGCTGTCGTTGCGAATGCGAAATGTGTCAAAATCGTTATTATCATACAGGGAATAAATAGTAATCTTGTAGCATAACCTCATTGTTTTAATATTGTAATGGTATTAGGTGTTCGTCCAATTTGAATTTTTGTATTGTGCATAATGAAGTTTAAATCCTAAACAATTTATTATCCATTTTACTGTAGCATTAAACTAAATTACTTGTAACTGTTGATCGAAACGTTAAGTTTGTAATATTTATGTCCTAGCCTTTGTATGGAAGTGCGATGACTTTCTTAGTTATTCCAAGAGCTTTCTTTCGTTAGTTCATCTCCAAATTGGTTTTGATATCGATTGCATTCAATAAAGGAAATGAAAGTCTGCGAAGCTCCTTATATTATGTTTTCTCGTATAACGATTACATCAGACGCCGACTCATGCGATGACCGAACACGGAATGTTCTGTGAATTTTGCGACGGGTATGTTTTATTATCTTTATTACTTCAGTCTCGTTTACTTTTTTGCTACAAACTAGCTTTGGCCCTCAGCTGCGCAAAAGTGTTACGCTCAAAAATAAGTTTAAAAATATGCTCTATTTTACTGTTATCTGAATTCTTTGCGCACCAATGAAAACCTCTTTAAAATAGATTCAGCCATTCCGGAGATAAGAGAATACAAATAGACAGACAGATCAAAAAATATTTTCATAATTATTTAGATTTTAGACTTTAGTATCGTGCCAATAACATATCAGCTCAATATAGGATAATTGTTGAGAAGTCACCCCCAAAATGTTAAAAATATTTTTTTTCAATACATACATTTACATACTTCTTAAATCAAACAAAAACTATTCAATATTGGAAATCATTATTGGCAGTTAACGCTATTTACATAAAAAATATATTTTTTTTTATAATTGCCTACATTATACAAATTGACACACTAACCTTATTTCATGATCTAAAAGTCTAAAATATTTTCGACTCAGCGATGATGACTTGGACGTTATGTCCAGCTATTTTTATCTACACTCATAGATACATATATAAATACGCCAAATAATATTTCTCAAGTATGAATTTTAGATCTGTTTGTTCGTGAACTTAATGTTTTGCAACGTAATATCGGTCCTTCCATCAATTAAAACAGGTTTTCTCAAAGTCTGAGTCGCGATTGTTACCAACTTTATTTTTACCACTGCCGAGGAAAGAGTTCACGACCTCGAACTAGTAGACGGATACGCTGGTACTGAGACAATCTTTTGACAGTAACTAATTACATATTTTGTGAAATACTAGCAAGTGGCAGTAACATGACCCACATAAAAAATACCTAATAAAAAACCTCTTATTGACCTCACTATATTTTTCGTTCAACGAGGTTTTACATAATCTTTACATGTTTAAATTTATGACTAACCAAAGCAAATTATGCTAAAACATGCATCAAAGTGTTAATTATATGGCGATATCGGAACAAGTGGCAGGGAAGCTGCCTAGCAAGTTGCAACATTCATTAACGGACTCAGGATCATCCCAAGGCTCTCAAGTAGTGTTGATGTCATCGCAACGAAAATAAAAGTTTTAGAATATTACAGCGAATGACCTTCGGATATTGTACTGTTAGAGATCTCTGCGTATATGGACTTGTTGCTAGACACCTTGAATTTTAAGTATGCAGTAGTAATTATAAAGTTAAATAATAATAAACTTGTAGTAGTTGACGCTTAACTCTTTGTATCAAACTGTTAAAGATAAATTGCGCAGATATATTAATTCAATGACTTAACTCTAAATTGACGTTTAAATTCAAGCAGCCGTTTCCTCAACGATTAAGTATACTAGCTAATAGTATAGCTAATGTTGAAATTGACTTAAATGCACCAGTAAAAATCTATTTGAAATTTTTGAGTTTTTAATTTTCGTTTAAAACACACTAGATGAATCAATTTGTCTAACGATTTGTTATTCGATGATTTATGATTCATCACATACAAATTTCAATGAGTGTTTAATGGATGTTTAAATATTTTGTATAATATTAAAATATAATAAATAATAAACCATAAAGGCATGGTTATCTACACTAATCTTATAATGAGGTAAAGTTTATAAGTTTGTATGTAGATGGTTATCTCCGAAACCACTTATCCAATGCTGAGAATTCTTTTACTACTAAAAAGTTACATTATTGCCGACTGCTACAGGTTATTTTTTATTCCGATAAAAATGTGTTTACTGTCAGAAATCGTCATAATCTAAATTATTGAAGTTGTTAAAAACTGGACTTTGAGATGCTTTATCGGCGTGCGCTGCCTAAACGTAAACGGTTTGAAATAAAGCAATAGAAGTCGCAAACACTTAATAATATATTGGTAAAATTATAATCAATATTAATTATACATATATTTTCGTATAGATTGAAACGTTTTCAGATAAAGTTCAAAATTGTTGGAAAATCGAATATCTTTGTTCTCTACACAAGTTATAGACAATTAAGTTACGCAATTAGATAATTGGAGTTGTTTTAAATGTGTACACGTTTGAAATTGTATAAATCAAAATTTTGTTGGACATCAAATTTTACAAACATACTGTATATATTTGATCAAATTAATAACATTATTTATTTGTAGGCGTACCTACTTAGCTTTTAACTGATTACGAATAACGTCATCATTGTACGTATTGCAAGCGATATTGATCACTACATATTAAACGCAAAAGACCAAAATTGTAAGCATTATTTTATCGGACCACATACATCTGTCGTTATAGCACAGTGGCACGTTTTGGGTCATCGTTGTTTAGTTTGTTGCCAAATTTTATGTGTTCGTAGTTTTGAAATAACTACTAAAATAATAAAAGGATTATTATTATAAAAATCTCTAAATTATGTCTAGTAGGCCGCACTGAATTATTTACTCGATTTGATACCTAATTGTAAGTGATATTGAATTACAAAGTTTTATATATCAATTATTAAGTGTCACATCACTAAAGTATTAATTAATAAGCATAAAATCAATGTTAATGATCCACCTTGAACAGTAATTATTATAGCTAATACAACTTTATGGGATAAGCTATAAGCTTAAAGCTATACTTACATACATAATATAATATGACGCAAGGGTGAATTTAAAAAAATATACATGTCAAACAATAGGGACGTAAAATCAACACGGTGTTAATATTTTTTTATCTACCTGTATGCATTCTATATATATATAAACTAGCGACTCATCCTCGCTTTGCTCAGGTTCGTCCCTAGTTACGTTTTGACGTTTAGTATGGGATAGTTATTTTTTATTTATTTTTTTGAAATTCCTTTTCGTGATTTTTTCCGATGTTTTAATAGTTATTCTACTATTCGGAGTGAAGACAAATCCAACAAAACAGAGATCATAAAAATCAGTCCAGCTGTTCTCGAGTTATAAGTGTTGTAACAAACCCGACTTTGTTTTATAAATTTATATATAGATTATAGATGTATATAATACAGATTGGTCTGGGATGACAGCTGACATAAACTTTAATAATTACATTTCTGATTGCTACGAGTAATACCAAATAGATTGCTGCAAAATGTTTGAATAGAGAAATCTTAAAACGTTCTACACTTGGCTTACTGCCCTTGACACAAAAATAACAAAACACCCGTCATGACACGCTAACACACTGGCTTTTCTTCCATCAAGTGCCCTACCTCACATGCCCTATTGTTAGTTCCGTAACACCGCTTTTAGTTCTACTAATGACTGTAAAACTTTGTACTTACATAACACGAGAATCTGTCAACTGTCTCTTGTCTCGAAGACGCTGTCGCAAATTACTTTCTCACAATTGGAATGCGGTGCTCGAATAACGTACACTTCTGGCCCTCGGGCTACTTGACATCCACTCTGATTGGTACGGGGGGATGATAAATCATAAGTTCTAATTAGCAGGTCAGTATCATTGTCTTAGTCATGATATCTAAGGGTATTTGTTAATTTACTGACAAGTTTTACTTGTCTTATATAAATAAGTACGTACGTTATTTTCAGTAATCAATTCCTTGGCACTTTCACGTGACTTATATCCAATTTAGTCATCGCGTGTAGAGACAGTTCACCCCTCTTCTCTTATAGTTTTTATTAGCGCTACACCTTCATCTACGCTACGCTTTATCTTGAAGCTAGAGCCATTATTATGTATATCAAGAAAGAAAAAATGCCTTAAGTTAAATTGTTACTTGTCACCTTGAGGCAGGTGACGCGTAGTGAATACAATGCTCATATGTAACTTATGTACCGTACCTATAAATTAGCACAGTGTCGTTCAGCAAGAAGTTATATTTAAATCCTGTTTATTTTCTACACTCTAGTGAGCTAATGGAGCGTCAGCTGACACGGTATGGTTTTCTTTCGCTGAAACTAAAGTAGGCGATGTTTATATCCCCGTCCCGCTCACCCGTCCCGCTCACCTGACGCCGCAATAACCCAGCAGCGCGCATAATTGGATAAGGCTGATAATCACTAGTGGCCTTGCGTCTAACAATGCGCTATAACGTAAACTATTCACGCAGCAAGTACTGCCACGTTTTCTCCTTCACTGCACATTACTTCCACACTTGGCCGGCTAATATTGTTGTGGACCAACTCTTCGGTCATACTAGTAACGAGTATACCTACGCTTCTAAAGGACTTGGCGCACGTGTAATGCAAACGTTGGATCCAATATTCTATTTTTGCAAAGACCCACGTTACATACAAGTTGTTATGCTGCAGAGTGCACTATTGGATAATCATATAATGTTCACTATGAATATTTACTAAGTACCTATCATAAAAGTATTACACTACGTTACTTATATGATACCGTATATGATATATCATTATATGTATATGTTTAATTGTATTTGTTTTATAATTTTTCATCTAATAATATTATATATTTTTGTACGTCCTTCTAAAAATATGTAAATATGTAAGCGTGTCTCAACGTGGCAAAAAGGTCATTAAACTAATATTATCATTGACCGAAAACTGACACCTACTGGTGTTGGTTCAAAGTGCGCTTAGTTTTGGCCCACTGCTCCTAATTATTGAAACATTGGACCGCCACCAAGAGTTAATGACCTGGTTTCAGGGGAATATATGCGCTAAATTTATCACTAATAAATAGTATAATTGTCCAGCAGAGAGAGGGTCAAGGGAGCGAGACCGGTTCTATGTAGCTAACGTTGCGTAATCCAGTCCGGTTTCCAACTCGCTAGACTGGTGAAGATGGCTCTAGGCAAGAACAAGATATAGAGGATTCAATTAAAGACAACTTTGGAAGTAAATAATCAGTTTTTTTGGATTTTTATGCCCATAAGCAATTTGTGGCACCAATTCATTCATCATTCTTCATTCGCCTGCAGAAAACCTACGGACTTGCACATGGTTCAAACTTTATAATACCATTGCCATTTACATATATGTAGCCTAAAGAAATTATTTCGTAATTTATAATGTATAGATTTTCATAGATTATATTTATAACTATAATTAATATTGACGATTCTTTAATTTATGAAAAGACTAGCGACTCACTCTCGCTTTGCTCGGTTTCGTCCCAAGATTGATGCCCCATAGAAACTTTCATCCCCATATCCTGGGATAAATACTCCTATGTCGTTCCCAGGATCTCAAACTATCTCCTTACCAAATTTCATCTAAATCGGTCTAGTAGTTTCGGAGCCTATTCGGTACAAACAAACAAACAAAAAATCAAATCTTTCCTCTTTATAATATTAGTATAGATATACATACTAGAACAAGTTACAAAAAATATGTAGTTGATTAGATATTAATTTCAAACTATTATCGGAATATAATGTAGGGCAAATAATTATAATATTAAATGTATAACTTTTTCGTTACCTCGGTACAATTTCCATAAAACAAATGGCAGCACGCAATGCAGCAGTTTTTAAATTAAAACACCATGCACCGAACAGCGCTGGAAGTGTCGACAAGAAGTAATTGTACCAAAATCAAACAATAATGCAAAGTAAGGCAGTCTTTTCATATAAATAAAAGAAAAAAGACGTTTTGTTAAGGGGCCAACAGTATTACGAAACAAGGACGACAAGTAGGCAGTGACTTAGCCATTGTTTGTAAGGACGTCATTCCCGCGGGCAACATCTAGAATAATGCCAGCATTCAGCTCGCTCATTTGGGGGCATAATGAAACTGGTTCGCGTTAAATGAGTTTTTAATATGAATTCCTCGCTATTGTTCAACACTAATTGATGTCCCTAATTCCATTGTTCGTCTAAATTGCTTCATATTTGGCGCTTGATTTGTAATTTTGAATAATTTGAACAGTTTTATATCTCGGAAAAACTTTAATATTTTTTTTGTATAAATAAATCTTTAATGGAGTAACTTCTTCAGAAAGAAACTTTCTTTTTATAATTTCCAAAACCAAGATATAAAGATAAACACTAAACAGCCTTCGCATTCGCATTTTTACATGCAGCATGCATGCCTTAAGAAGCCAGAAGAAAGCAATAATAACTCATTCCCCTACAACTTTGTTCCACGCTACATATTAACTGTGGAGGTCACGCGTGTACACATTAGTACATTAGAATTCTACTTGTATATTAAAATACGTGTTATATTTACGAGTAACTTCCGTTCGAAGTGACTTTTAGAGCTACGTTATATATGTATTTAATTCAAAGTGATAATACATTCTTTTAACTTATGTTGCCATGTTAAAACGTTCTGAAACAAAGTGTGACCTATGGATAATATATGTAAAACTTAAGTGTCGTAATCTTTTGATTAATTATTCTTTTGTTAATTCCCATCTACTACAGAAAAATTTATTACACCAGTCATTACATAATTCAAATGATGGAATACATCACGCTTAGACCTGGCCTTCCACGTCGGCCTCACTCACTTCATGTCAAAAATCCATATAATTTGCCGCAGGTGTCGAGTGGATTCAAGGAAACTCCGTTCACGAACGAAGCCGTTCGACGAAAGTTATTACGAAAATAATAGAGTGCCCAGTACGAGTTTAAAAATTGCGGAAATATTGTTTTTTATGTAGCGTAACTCAAAAACTTTCTTCGCTTTTTAAGGAAGTGTTTCCTTATTTCATTGCAAAGATAACACAAAAGAAAACTTTATCGACGCGGCGAAGAAGCATTTATAAATATCATTTCTTAATATAATCTGTTCTTCTAAAGCTATAAATAAAGCGATTATATTTTTTTAAGATATACTTCTTTAGGCGCGTTATGGAAAAAATTATGAAAGTGATTTTTTTACGATGCGACAGATTTAGACTATAGTGTGAAGTTAGTCGTTATTAGTCTACAGTATGAAGTTAGTTGTTAAATTTCCCCTCAGTATAGTGTGAAGTGATGTCTATATTCAAGATATGTATTCCGGTATTTCTATATACACAACACGTATTTTATATCGATAAAAATAAAATATATTTATATCAAGTTAATTTTTTTGTAATTCTATCAGTAATAAGTTGATTGATCTAATAACTAATTTATCTTTGATCATAATGTAAAAATGAAGCAAAAACTATTTATAAACTAAAGGAAGATAAAATTCCTGGAATAACTCGATCATTGTATGTTAATAGAGTTGTTGGTATTCATGTATGAAGTATTTACATGAGACTCGCCATGTAGAATATATTATCTACAAGATTCAGAATATTCTGCAGATTTAATCTTTCTTCATGCCCCCTAAAAGTTTAACTTGAATCGTATGGTATTAAGATAAATGCTCCCGACTGTTGGGAATAATGTTAATCCGTGCTTTTATAAGAGCTTACGAATAATAGTTGGGATAGACCGTTTGAATTTTCTGAATTGTTACTTTTAGTTAGCTCTATAATTACATACTTACGTATAACTTTACAGTGAGTACTTTTCTATGAAGCAGGTTTTTTATTCCGAACTCGTATAATTACAGAGTTCTATAAAAGGTTTTGCCCTGTAAATTTAGATTGTTGAATATTTTTTGCTGTAATTTTAAAGGTTTTGGAAAAATAGTAACTTGATGCCCTATAAAGGTGAGCCTTTAATATTCGCCTACACAATATTACAAAGTCAAGTAATAAATGAAATCTATTTTTTCCAGATCTTCACAGATGTGTGTTTGTTTCCTTTCGAATTACCCACTCGCTACTTCTGTTTGATTAACTTTTTAGCACATTTTACCTCAATAAATTCAAACTAATATCCCTTATTATGTTTCTTCGCTCAGGCACAACAGAACGAGCATGCTTAATCACTGGATCAGTCGACGGCATCATGGTGGTGCTTGACTTTATCATGGAGAAGATTAAGGAAAAGCCAGAGCTTGTTAAACCATTCCCCGAGGGTGTGGACGCGAAGATGCCACAGGATAGGGATAAGCAGGTATGTTGTACTAACAAGTTTTTCTATATTTTTAATATAACAATTAAAAATAGTTGAATGCTGTTTGTATGACGAATTTCTGCTTTACGGTTGTTTCTGTGTCACACAGAACACAGAGTAGCTCGAAAAGTAAATATTTCGTTATATTTTTAAAATAAAATTATATACTGAACGTAAAAATCTGTTACTGTTGTTTGTAGTTGTTTTCAATTAGACTTAAATAACATTACTTTATAGTTAAGTAATGTCTGGCTTCTTCCCCGCGCCAACTAGGAAGTTACAAGAAGTGGGACGTATCCTCATTCTTACAAAGCAGACTGGAGAAAAATACTCGAGCTCATTTTATATCTTTATTGCTTATAACATTTTGCACGATTTCATTTCATTTCACAAAAAAACACTTAACCAATAAAATAAGCTTTTACGCAGCTTTTACTTTGCTTAGGAAATAAAAATGGTACCTAATACCTATGCTCCTAGTATGCTTCGGTGCTACGAAATAAGAACAATTAACGCAAACCCTTTCGCAATAATAAGATTATGTGGTATTCATAAGATTTAGAATTTAGTTAATTAAATAAGTGATATACATATGTATGTATTGTCTGCGGGGTAGTTACCGTTGTTGTTCACGTCAAGCAGTCGTCATGTCTGTTTTTTAATTTTTAGCTAAGATTTTATCTGATACTTAAAAATTACCTTTAAAATTAATATATGAATATATATAATTATTATTATATAATATATATTTATAATTATTATTAAAATTAATATATGAAACTACTCGTTATTAACACACTTATTAGTTTCTCTTGTGTGTATGTAACTAACTCTGTGATCAAATTTTGAAGTCGATTTTAACTACCTACTTCTAATTGTTGTGTTGTATTACAATTCAATAATTTGAGGAGGTGATTTGTGAAATTTCTTAATGCTATAAGTCGAACCCTTGATTTTGGACTCTTTTGATTCGTTTTCACGAATTCAAACATTACAATCGATCAATAGCGTATTTTTAAGTTCTTATAAAGCTATGAAATTTTAATTTAAATATAACATAAAAGGAATATTTTTAATATTAAACTTCAGTCTTCGTCAACAACTGTAGCAGACGTCGCGTTGACGAGGATAACGGCACTTAACTTACACTGTAAAGTGGATGAATTTATTCCCAGCGCTTGGGTACTCGATAGAGTTCAGCTGAAGATTTTTTGTTTGCATTTTTATATTTTATTACCGTTTTTTTAGTAATAATTAATGTTTACCCGATGTTATACGTTTATGAACTACATATTATAATCTGTAGTGCATACTTCAAACATTGACGTATCGCAACTTAATTATGTTAATTATAAACGGTTAAAGTGCAAAACTTTCAGCTGAAGGTCGTGTTTAAAATAAAATTCACATAAGTTTCCATGAAAACGTATAAATATCAGCTATCGTGAAAAAACCTTTGATCTTATATCATAACGACTGACTCTGAGCTCTGAGAGTGAAGTACGAGTTTTATTGACATTCAAAAACGAGAATGATTTCCATACTATCCATTATAGACAAATTAGTAATGTAACATTATACTTCCATACGAGATAGGAACTTTAGAATTGAATTAAAACTCGCACTAAGGCTCTGATTCGACAAAACAGGGCAATGATTTCGTAGACACGGTATGAGACTGAAGTAAGACATTTTAAGTAAAACTACCTTTTCGGATTTTTTCACAGATTTATTTAGATTTTTGGTTCCCGACGTTTCAAAAAACCCAAAAAAAATGTACTTTTATTTAAAACTAGAGACACCCTCGCTTCGCTCGGGTTCGTCCCTAGTTTGCTTCCCAATACAAATTTTCACCCCATTTTCACCCCTTTAAGGGGTGATTTCTGGAATAAAAAGTATCCTATGTTTTTCCCAGGGTCTCAAACTATCTTCTTACCAAATTTCATCTAAATCGGTTCTGTAGATCTAGAGATTACCCCCTACAACGTCACAAACTCACAAACTTTACCTTTTTATAATTACAGTATAGACTAGCGACTCACCCTCGCTTCGTTCGGGATTATCCCTAAGTACGTTTTTATGGTTAGTATGGAATTGAAAGACTATATATTATACTAGCGATCCACCCTCGCTCCACTCGGGTTCGTCCCTAGGGTGGGCCACCCTTATCACTTAGGGGTATGAAAAATAGTTTACCTCCCATTTTCAGACCTACTAAATATACACAAAAATTTCATAGGATTCGGTCAAGCCGTTTCGGAGGAGTTTTGTTACAAGCACTGTGACACGAGAATTTTATAAATTAGAAGATGTACATAGGTAAAAAATAAACAGCTCTGAACATTGAGATTTTCTAACTGTAGTTTATGTTTTTTCTTAATAATTTAAATCGACACATGTCCAACTAAACAAAAAAGAATTGTTCAATTCGGTCCCGCCGTTTTTGAGTAGCGAGAGTAATGAACGGCAATTGATTTTTATATAAGTATAAAGATGTCAAATATTCGCTTAAATCTAAAAAAAAGTATTATGAAGTAAGAGCTCACTTTCCTACTTCTCCACCGCGTAAAACAAGGCACATAGAAGTAAAAATACTTATCATAGCTTTTAGGTTCTTAATGATTTGACGTAAAATATTCATATTATATTATCGGTTTAAAATTTTTGTAAGTTTCGATAAAGTCGTGTATAAGTTATCAATAAATAATATTTTTTTATTAATAAATAGAGTCTAATTTACATATTGCTATAACTAATTTGTTTATCAGTGCAATAAAATGCAGTAAATACAACACATTGTGCTCTCGCATACCGATCAACGTGGACCTACGAATATAATAAATAATAAATATGTTGGGACATTAACACACAGCACCATCTAGCTCATTACACACACAATTTTAAATACGTACATGTTATAAAAATAAACACCCATGACAGGAGTACAAACATTCGCGCTTATCACACAAATGAATGCCCCCAGCGGGACTCGAACCCGCGACCGCTGGCACAGCGAGTACGGTCACTACAAACTAAGCCAAGCCTGTCGTGAAGTAGTATTATGTATCATCTGCACGGGTGTGCACAGATAGGCCGTGCTAGTGTTGGAAATTATCACGTGGCCTTATTAGTTCAGTTAAACGCAACAGTGGCTATTGCCGAACATCACTAATTAGAAATTTATCGAACATACGCGTTCTGTTTGTTTCGTTGTAATGAAACAATTGTGTAATATTATAAAGCCGCATGTAAAATTACAATATAAAATTTCAAATATCATTGAAATCAAAAAAACTGAAAATAATAAAGAAGAAATAATAGTAATAATAATATAAAATAAAAATTGGTAAATTGCGAATTAGAATCGTGTGACCACGGGTTATGTACATTAGGGAGTTTTAAGTATTAAAGTTTCTTTATATTTTCCTGGAAAACACGAATAATTCAATAACGTTATTTAAAATAAACCATCAAAATTACGTTATACGCCCGTCGTAATTCGCCTAACTCTATGTTTTAATTACCAAAGTTAAATATTTTCTATCCAGTAGCAGAAGTAGAAAATCGATGTGACTAACAGGTAAAAAAACACGAGTTATAGGATGATGAGGATTCTGTTCTTTTCAATGACAATATGGATAACCAAGGGTGTTAATGTATTAAATAAATAAAAATTACACTGTATATCCATTGGTAACTGATGAAACACTAGAAAATGATGTTTTCATCGCTTGTACATGTTAATATTATTAACTGAATATTCAAAACGACTTGAATAAGTCTAGTACAAACACTGTAGGGGCAATTATATGGAACAGCTAACTCTGTCCTACATTCTGAAGGCTGCCAACACCTGCTTTTATTGCGCTTAGATAACACTCGTTTTTATTCAAAGCATTCTATGCAGGGTGTTTCTTGTATTTGTGAAAATAATATCCTCATTTTCTTGTCCTTTACTTTAATAGAGCTTAAGGCGTGTATCTGACAGGCACTACAGTCAGTGAACTTATCGCGGTAAGAGCAGTTTGTACTAGCTTTGACATTGCGAAAAATATTGTTTCTTATACAAAATAAAACTTTGCTACCTACGTTAGCTGCGTCATTATAAGAATACACAGTCAAAATTACATTCCTTTAGGCCCAGTGGTACAGTCTTAATCTGAATATTGATTAACCAATACCAAGGGCATTGGACAGCGTTAAAATTTCTATAATTCTAGTAATATACTCGTATTATGGAAAACAAATTAAAAGTAGTGATCTAATTTCACCGGCCAATATCCTTCGTGTCTTCTCCATTCTATGTGACATTAGCGAAATAATCTCTTTTCAACTGGCACACTTTAAAGCTATTAATAAGAAAATTGAATTGATTGACAAATAAAAAAAAACCGCCGCGTCAAACCGGAAGAGGCCACTAGTGTATTATAAGTCGGCGAAGTACCTACCTATTTGCCGCATGGTTACATAAAAGGCACTCCACCGCGGGCCCACATATTTGGCTTATTTGATATTTCTTTCGTTACAAAGCAAAAGGTGTAGGGGGATTAAATTGTACGCTTGTGTGTAACCACATTGGACTATTATTATATATGCGAAGGTTTACATATTGTGTGGGTATGTTTGTTACTCGTTCACGCTGAACGGTCAGACGGATTTGGGTGAAATTTAGTCCACAAATCTGTACACAGTATAATAAAATTCTAACTGAGGCGTATCTGTACATTACATATTTTTGGGAAAATCTTATTGAAATAGACATTACAAAATAAATAAATTATTAACGATACTGACGCTGAATCTATAGTTTTTAGAATTTTTGTCTCTCTGTTTGTCTGTGACCGCATCACGAGAAA
Organism: Brenthis hecate; assembly: GCA_951806755.1. Lineage (NCBI taxonomy): Eukaryota > Metazoa > Arthropoda > Insecta > Lepidoptera > Nymphalidae > Brenthis > Brenthis hecate. The sequence goes on from OX638254.1 coordinate 536,955, forward strand.
ACCACTCGACAGATTTTGATGAAATTTGGTATGATAATAGCTGGCTATCCGGGTCAACATAATATAGGATACTTTTTACTGCGGGAAAATATCTTATCGATGAGAAATCTATGTATACAGCCCTTTTTAACGTCCCACTGCTGAGAATGGGCCTCCCTTCAATACGAGGTGATCAGGCCATAGTCCACCGCGCTGGCTAAGTGCGGGTTGGTGGACTTCAAATGTCTTTCGAAAACCTGCTAGGTTCTTTCAGACACGCAGGTTTCCTCGCCGTAAGGCGAGTGGTAATGATATTAGAAATGATTCGCACGTGAAAATATCAGAGGTGCGAGACTCGGGGTTTGAATCCACTTCACTCGGTTTCCCAAGCGAGCGAGAAATACTAAACGTTAAAACGTAACTAGTACGTTTCAGGGACGTACTCTAGGGACGAACCCGAGCGGAGCGAGAGTGAGTCCCTAGTAGACTATAAACTTGGAGAAACACATCGGCTACATTTAGGCACTTATTCAGGGATTTAGGAGTAACTAACATGCACGTACGTACATACACCCATACAAACTTTAGCATTTATAATAATAACGTAGTAAGAACCAGCGAGAAACATATACAATGCTCGGATGTAAAAGGTTCAAATTCAATTCTTGCACGAAACAAATAACAACAGATATATATCATTGTGATCTCATTCTTCCTATGTATAAGACGAGTTAAATTGATACTCATATTTTTTTTTGAAAAGATAAAGTCGTTAGACATTTTGTGTGTCATTTTGGGCGTATATCTTCCGAGACCATCTATACTGTTAAGGATATAACGTGAGTTACAAGAACTTTCTTATAGCTTGTACATTGAGAAACACCGTCATATGCGGTTCGCATTAAACATCGCCATGTCAGGGCAGGTGCGGTCACAGTTCAACACTTCCTATGAATATTTATTGCTACTAAACTAAGTCTGTCACAACAGGGCCCTTTTGTGTTAGATATTGTCCGAGGATGGTATCATAAACAATAAAAAAGCGGAGAAAGTAGACACGTACATTAAATGTTAATTTGTTTTAACAGTTCTTTGTCTATTTTAAATAGTAATGAAGTTGTAAGTTTTATCTATTAGTTTTTTATGTTAAAACTTGAAAAGCTCTAGAAAAACTAGAACATATCTATACCGCAGCGATCGTACATTTTTCCGAGATAAAAGGATGTATAAGCTAAATTATTGTAAAGTTTCATTAAAATTCATTAAGTAATTTTTGCGTGAAAGAGTAACAGACAACCATACAATCTATACATCCAGATATCCATACATCCTCACAAACGCATTTATAATATTAGTAAAAATAATAAAATCAAATCAAGTTATGCTTTATTCAAATAGAATTTTACGATTCAAAAGTTCTTGTAAAAGTCTACGTACATTAATAAAGTATATTTTGTGATTTGAATATAGTTAAAACTTTGTAAAAATATATTTTTTGCACATGCTCCATAGTATTTGCTTTACTTGAATCAGAGTGAATGAAATGTATTTGTTCGAGAAGTTAGTTTATTCGAGTTAACCAAATAATTTTGCCAGAGTTTTCATATAATCGAAAACATTGAAATGATTATAAACGAAATAGAATGATTTTGTTCGGAAATTTATTGGTAATTTTTTTATCGATAAAAGGGAAGATACACCTATAAGATTTTTGTATAAATTACTCGATTCTACTTCAATATATCTTCAATACCTTTACAATAATACTAGCGACTTACCTTCGCTTCACTCGGGTTCGTCCCTAGATAGGTTCCCCATACAAACTTTCATCCCCATTTTCATCCCCTTATTTCCGGGATAAAAGTCCTATGTCCTTCCCATGGTCTCAAACTATCTTCTTACCAAATTTCATCTAAATCGGTTCAGTAGTTCCAGAGATTACTTCCTACAAACAAACTTACAAACTTTACCTCTTTATAATATTAGGATGATGTAATCGGTGCTAATTTGTGTATTAAATTAATTCGTGTAATGCAAATTTAACTCGTTTTCCGTACTTAGACTCGCATTTGGTCCGTTGTACGTTGAATTAATTCGTGTATTTTTCATAGTAGGTACTACTGGGCTGGTATAGCTTCCTACAAGTGAAATCACAACTTATTACAATTTAATAAAAAATTTGTAAAGATGAAAAGAAAATATTATATCTTAAAAGATTTACACTTGAAATACAATTTAAATGAGTTGATTAGAACATACACGTATCTCATATTATGTTCTTATCGCAACGCTTATCAGTAACTCGTTTTTACATAACAGTTTTTAATCATTTACGAAGTTATAAAATATACTTTATGACGTCAAATATTATAATTGTTTCTAACAACTTGTGTTCTTTAAGTTTATTAAAGCCAATGACTGATCTGGTTAGTTACCAATTTTTGATGTTTGGACGGTACATGCTGGTGGTGATTTTATTACATTTTTTCCATCGATCAGAAAAGTACTAGATACACAATCCCATGCTAAAGTTCTCCTAAAACTGTTACCAATTGTGTTTAGGTAATTATTATAGATGAAATAAATATACAACAATGTAAATTCAACCTAAATTGAATTCAAATGTTCAAATGAGCGCTCATTCAGTGAGGACATTTTTTACGCTGATTGTGTATCTAGTACTTTTTTGATTGATGATGTTTTCCCATACACGTGTTATGAATTTAAATAGTCTGTCCACGTCTAATTTTATAGGCGCCATGAATAAATTTTATAATAAGGCCAATTTACTGGGACTATCCAACTTTGGATACTTAGAATTGCATTAGTTTACAAGTCGATGCTCAACTTCGGAGTTTGTGTGGCAGGTTAATTTGCACCAATCAGTTTACGTCAATATATTAAGGTGAACGTTTATGTTTTTTTAGCCCTACTTAAAAGCTTTTATGTTATTGTTGTATTTAAATACCAGCAAAAGTTCAGCAGTGGTCACTAAGTGAAGCAAATTCGAACCCAGGTTTCGCACCTCTGCTATTTTCATGTTAGAAATATTTTTTCCATCTATTTAACACTTTTAATACGGTGAAGAAAACTTTCATGTCACCTCTAAAATAACCTAACTAATCAATTATTTTTCATATATGTAGGTACATTGTACATCCCTATTACTTATATTAAAAAAATATATGTAATATGTACATAAACTCTGTATACCTATACTATTCAATTGGGACTTTTTATTTTTTTTATTTTTATGATGAATACCAATACTATAAAATAGATGTAAACATTTTTTTTATTGAAAACTTGCACCAACTTATAACTACTTATACCTTTTATAATTTATTGTCTTAGCGTATTTTCCATTTAATAAAAAAACGTGATTAATTTATCCTTATAGAATAGACTAGCAATTATAGCGCAATTATTGCAAAAGATTGTAATAAAAAAAAATATTTCCTCTGCCAACTAATCGCTTGCTCTTCACAATAAAAAAAACTTAAACATATTTGTTTATTTTAAAACAAAACAAATCAAATCAAAATATTTTATTCAGCATTAAATTATTACAAATTTTTACTGAACGTCATGAGTCTACTCCCAGTTCGGAAAGAAGAAGCCTCAGGCCTGAGAAGAACTGGCGAAAGGAACTCAGCGGGACTAATATCTTTTCTTAAAGTATAATCTTTTTAAATTAAACAGAATAGTTAGTTACGATAAATAAAACAAAGCTCAGGATTTTATCGAGGCCAGCGTAATACTTGTCACGTCACCGCGTCACTGTTACATGCAAATCTGGGATTACCCGAGAACGTGGAAAGCATATGTTGACTTTAATAAGCAACCTTATTTAACTATCAATTAAGCTTACGATCTGCTTACGATATCTCATTTGGTGAACTATTTTAAAAAAGGAAGGTGCTCTCTCATCAATATTTATAATTATTTTTGTACTTGTATATTTCAAACGTGATCCTAGATTTTAATAAAAAGTTCTACTCCTAAGGGTGTACCTAATAGTTACTTTGAAATCGTTTGAAGTTACTGTAGCTTTTATGTTAAAACTAGATAACATGTAATGTCTTTTTTGCTATATTTTCCTTAAGTCTGTAATCTATGCAAATGCAATATACGTTTATTCCTTTATCTATTAGAGTATAAAAGATAACGTGTAACAAACCAACCAACACGTTGATGCATTAGCATTGGCATAGTGATAGTTAATTTGAAGTCCCCGAGGTGGAAGTTGTACAATGTACAGTATTGATCATATAAATATATATTTAAAAAGGAATATCAATGGAAAATCTCATTTAACACGCGACCTTTATCTTTGACTTCATGAAATATGAAATAGATCACGCTAGTCACGCTTCATTAAACTCATCGATATTGATATAATAGAGTATGTACGACCCATATCTAGAGAATTTTCGTATAATTTTTCTTATACTGTGAAATTAGTTGGGTGTTTTCAGGGTGTCATTTTATTTTACAATAATTTTAGATAGGACTAATTATGTAGGTTTCCACCGTCGTTTTCTAGCCTACAAACAAGTACCTACTGAATGTAGGTAGAAAAATCACAAAATTCTATTAACGCGGCTTCATCTATTTTTTCAATTACAAAAGAAGAAAGCTCGCGAACGTAACGTGGGTAGCGTGATAATGTCACGTCACTGTGTCTACATGCAAATCAGGGATTATGTGTGAAAGGAGCTTTGCTGAGCTTCCACCGTGCGGACGTGCTTTGTATAATACACGTGACTAAGTAGGTGATACTTATTTATTTTCTAAACAGTATATGAAATATTGACGTTAGATATCAAGCTGACAGTAAAGTAGTTGAAACACTTTGGGACAAAGTCCTAAATATATTTTAAATTAAAAAATATTAAATGTACTGTGTACATACTCGATTTGTAATTAATATTGTCGTCTATTGCGCTCATATTATGATAAAACGATGCCGTTGCATAATTATTATTGTAGTTATTCTGTACAAAACGTGGGTAACGATTGGTAACAAAATTGATAGAAATTCGCATGACAAAACACTAAGTGACAAAATTATACTGGATAAATAATGTATTGTTTCTTAAGTACTATAATATAGGGCAAAGGCAAACGTATTTAGAAACCTCATTAGGGTCTGTTTGCACAACAATTATAGCGCTCCCTTTTTGGTAGCATTAAATATTTATAACGATTCACGATCCATTGATTCTGATATTCTATTTAAATATCGTTATAATTACCTTTTTTTTATTAAAAATATTTAAATTGTCTTTGCCTGTATACATACATTATATACATATATGCATGTATATGTACATAATTTAAACGACCACAAATAGTAATCTAGGTAGGTATATAGTATATAGCGACTGTAAATGGGTCATCTGCTTTCCCTTTTCTGGCGAATAAATTTAGGACGATTCGTGTTATTTTTCTAGCCCTGTAGACTATAAAAATCTGTTTTTGTAAATCAAATGGGCTAATTTTCAATCGACTTCCAAAAATGAGGAGGATCTCAATTCGTCGGAATCTTTTTTTTCGGTGCCAGCCAATATAAATAAAAGCACACCGACTTCGAAAATATCTGATTAGGTAGATATATTATATTCTAAATGAATAGCTCCATTTAGTTATTTTTTTACTTTTTAGTGCCGGAAAGTCGTTTTTTTTTATATGTTAAAATCTAATTTAAAACTTTTGATAATAATCATACTTGATAAATAATAATAGGTCTCTATTTTCTGAAATTCTATATCTATTGTAGGAAATACTGTTAGATGTAGATTAATAATGTCGCCAAAGTGGTCCGATAGCCACCTCTAGCTGTGTGCTGAGCACTGTATGTACCGTGTAATGCCTAACAGACGTTGCAGCAGTACCAGGTGATCATTAAAATGTCACATAATAATAAATAGGATTATCATAAACACGTGTTCTCCTGCATCTATATATGGGCGGTAATGTATTAGTATGCGACGAGCGCGTGCGTTGCTAAACAGTTAGTGGTGTAACTAGGCGATTGTTACATATTCCTTTTATTGCCGCTTCGTTATCAAAATGTTGATATAAGTTACGTGAATAGGGGAATGTAGAAAATTTAATTAAGTAAATAAATATGTTGGGACATTAACGCACAGCACTATAAAGTTCCATGGTCAGCTACGAGGCCTGTGTTATGGAAAACAGATAGTTGATACACTACGTCTGTTACATAACTTTAAATGTATACATATTATAAATATAGACAATCATGAGTGGAGTACAAACATTCGTGCTCATCACACAAATGAATGTCCCCAGCGGGACTCGAGCTCGCCACCGCTGGCACAGCAAGTAGGATCACTACAAACTGAGCCAAACGTGTCATCAAAATTAATACTTTATAATTAACTTTGCAAAACTAAACTAATTGAAGTAAAAGTTGAAACTGCATTTAATTTAGTACAATTATTTTTTCGTCGATTCCACTAACTGTCCACTTACATGCAACCGCAAAATAACATGATATAATATAAAAACTTTATACGTCCTTTACTAGACGAAATATTTTAGGGAATTCCTCACGTCAAAAGGCTTTTATTAAAATTATTTCAGTAACGAGGCAAAGTTCAAAATTAAAAGTTGTACAGGGTTGCTGGAACTGGATATATCCAACATTTAGGGGTTCTCATCATTTTATTTATAAATGGCTGTAAAACTTGTTTTTAGGGATATTCAATGATTTCTAATAGTTTCCATAGGAACCATATCTGATTTGATTTTTATGACATTTTTTATTTCATCTTAATAATATTATCTTAGGCAGTGGCAGCCTAGCGGTGACGCTCTCGCTTGAAAAACCAGGTAATGCAGGTTTAAATCCTGGGTCTCGCACCTTTAAAATTTACAGGTGCGAGAACATCATGAGGGAACCCACATGCCTGAGAGAACCTATGAATGGCTGAATACGTACATACATACATACATACATACATTTTTGACGACACGTTTGGCTAGTTTGTAGTGACCCTACTTGATGTGCCAGCGGTCGCGGGTTCTAGTCCCGCTAGGGCACAAATTTGTGTGATGAATTTGAATGTTTGTACTCCAGTCATGGGTGTTTATATTTATAATATAATAATAATAAATTCTTTATTGACATAACTTTTTACGTACACAGGTGATTAAGAATTCCCTAGCCCCTGCGCTCGTTAAAAACTGTATTGCAGGAGCCAGTGTCATCCCCATATGATTAATGACAGGTTTATGCCAACACAGTGAAATATGTAGGTACAGACAACAAGAGTAACATTAAGAAAAAAAAATTAGCACAAAAAAAAAATAATAATAAATAACAAAATGACAAAATGAAAAAAAAAAATATGTGTGTGTGTGTGTTTGTGTGTATGTGTGTGTGTGTGTGTGTGTGTGTGTGTGTGTGTGTGTGTGTGTGTATGTGTGTGTATGAGTGAGTGTGTGTTTGTAGATACTATATAGCATTTTTTATAATTTCTTCTGTCGCATCATAATCTAAACTTTTCAGCCAGGTAATTAAATTTTTTTTCAATTTATTGTTAGGATGCTTCTTAACTTTATATTTATTATTAAAAATATTATAAATACGTGGAGCCACAACAGTGAAGTGCTTTTTAGCAAAGGAGGTTTTAACTTGTGGAATCGGATATGTACATGTATTTAATACGTTATTTATGTGTAGTGTATCAACTATCTGGTATCCGTAACACAGGCCTCGTAGCTTACAATGGAACTAGATGGTGCTGTGTGTTAATGTCCCAACATATTCATTTTTATTTATTATTTATACATACATAAAATAATAATAATATCTTATACTATCTTAGTATAGACTTAGGTACGTATAACGATAAGCCAAGGTCAATTATCTACACTAGGGATTTACTTACTCTACTTTGAGAAACCCTGGTCAAGAATATAGGTAGAAACGTTCTTTAGAAAGTGTAAGGGTGTTAAGAAAGGATTATTTATAATCAAATTTATGGATATACAAGTTGTAACACGTGTAATATGCAATGTTCTTATTCGTTTAACCAGCTTTCAATAAAGAAGCAGTTTTTAAATTCAGTCAAACTTAATAATAATACTTAAATTTGAAAAAAGTAATATGTTACGTACTATGTTGTAATAATATGTTAATAATTAATATGTTACGCACATATGAAGAACCGGTTCCAGTAATTTTTTATCGAATATAATACCATAGCGTGAACATCCATTAGGACATGCTTTATTGCGGATCCAATTCTATATGAGTAAAATTACCGTTTATAAACTAACTGTAGTAGACAAAAATGCTTTAAAATAACAAATAGCTTTATTTGTCTCGTTACGTTATATAACAGATAATTGGCTTGAACTAGAACTCTTCGATCATAAAAAAAACGATATAAAAGAAACGAGCAGTATGCTTAACGTGGTCGCGTAAATCAAGGGTATTGGACAATTTTGACAAACTTTTCTTATTTATCACGACATTTATACTTTTTTAAACAATTTTATAACACGAAGTTGGTTGGGGTCGTAGAATATTTCTGTCACCTGTAAACAAAGGAGGTGAATGACACGGGCATCTGGTGTTGCGGGATCGCCTGTATTGTTTAATAAAACAAATATTCCAAGGATTTAGAGTTTATGCCCGTTTTACTGCTTTTACCTTACCCTACCTTTACCTTTTACCCTACTTTAATGAAATTGCTCTTGTATTCTGCCAACGTGTACAAACGAATGATCCATTTTATTGTAACAGTTAACATGTGTCGATTCTCTAAGTAGTGGGTACTTACGTAACGAACGAATTGATGTTACCTAATTCATAATAGCTCATAATTTTCATTAAAAATCATTTCTAAATTTCTTACCATATGTAAGGGCTGGTGGTGACAATTGATTTAGTGTGTAAAATTAGAATTAATGGTGTCAGCTTGCGATTTCTAGCACCCGACCTTGTCGCCAGCCGTCGTTCGACGAGCGCTGTCATTTACATATTTTATATTGTTCACGTGCAAAGTTAATGGAGACGCGAGGTTTAGTGCTTAAGAACCGGCTCTGACAATTATTAATCAATGTCCTATTTGTATAGTCACTTAATAATAGTAATGAAAAGCTAATAAATTAATGGAAACTCTCACGATCTCTACATATCATTCGAGTGATACAAATCGATAAACTTTTGTGTTATATCGATTTTATTCGATAGTATCGATTTACTTATTAGCACAGTCTTATTCTAAACAGTAAACACCCTTAACGGCCAACACGTGCAATGACACGGAATATATAAACAGGGCTAAGCTCTTTAAAATCACCCAGCATCTGCCCACGCCCCTTCCACGCCTAAATATTAATAATTGCCTTAAATTAAATTGTTCTATCTTGACTCGTCTTTGAAACCCTCGTTTAATAAACAATGTACGTTTAATTTTATTTTGGGTACAATTATGTTAAGTTCATTTAAGTCAAGCGCAAGTCAGTTCCTATGATATTTTACTACGCCTTTGGTTCCGTTGACAATGATTTTAAATAAGATTTTAGAGTTATTTTGTTAAATCATAAGTATTTTACTTATTTAGAAAATACAAGATTCGTTTGTAGCTTCGTTTAAACCTTTTAATTTGCTCGCCCTTCAGTATATTTCTATATCCTATTAGATTCATTAAGAAGTACGAGGATGCATTGTAGTCTATGTAAATCTCCGGGCCGGCTGCTAGCTCTATGCAAATATACTTCATTAAGGCACTGTTCATTCCATTTTTGCGTAAAACACTCCACAATAATAGTAAAGAGTAATAAAGGATTCAATTTTCTATTATAATTTAAAATGTAGGTAGTTGCAATAACATTTCTGAGAATAACAGGCACTACTGTGAAGAGTTGAAAATTAGCTATAGATCAGGATTACATTGCATAGATATCGTTAAATTGTACAGCTGTCCGGTGTGGGAGGAGTTTTATCTCTCCATAGCAGTTTCGTTACTGTGTTTATTCCTATTGTAGAGCAGATGCGATTTAAATGATTTTTTTTTACGTGTCATATTTTTATCGTTTATCAATTCGTACTAATGTAATATGTAAGTAGCGACTACATTTTTATTTTTTTAAGCAGAATCCTAATCCTTTTTTTTTATTAAAGTAGCCTAAGTTACTCCTTATAACATAAGCTATCTGCCAGTGAAAGCTCGAATAAAAATCAGTACAGCCATTTCGGAAAATTGCCAAAACAAACAGACAGACAAAAATTTAGTAAAAATCTATGCATTTAGTAAAAAGTTTTTATTTCGACATAACAAACAGACACTTTAATTTTATTTATCTGATTACATATCTATTGTACTATTTAAATGTATGAAATCCTATAATAATTTTACAGGTTACTCATTTCAAATACGTGCTTACAAATTAACAGAGTCGCTCAACCATTAATAAATGCCAATAGGTAACGAATAACTAGTACAATGTAGCGCTTACCCGCCGCGCTGGCCGGCGTTTCTATGAGCGTGATTTGCTATTTTATTAACTATGAATATCCGGTTATAAATTTAACGTCGGACTTAATATTTTAATCGATTACCAAAAAAGGATCTAGAGAAGTAGATTCTAGTACAAGTATTTAGACGATCTTCCGCCAAATATGATTGAAAGACGTTCACGCTATACTAAAGTTTGAATTCGATATACATATGTATAATTATAGTGGAAACCGCGGCTACGCCCGTGTTCAATCTACAAAAAAACTCTGGCTTTATGTTATACAGCGACCCATCCCCGCTTCGCTCGAGTTCCTCCCTGGCTTGATTGCCCATACAAACTTTCATCCCCATTTTCACCTCCTTAAGGGTTGATTTCCGGGATAAAAACTATCCTATGTCCTTCTCAGGGTTTCAAACTATCTTCTTACCGAACTTTATCTAAATCGGTTCAATAGATCCAGTGACTATTACCCCCTACAAACACACAAACTTTAAATCTTCATAATATTAGTATAGGTTGTTCATACAAAAATACTAAAATCGCTATTAAAAAATGGGGGGTGGGGGTAGGAGAGTAAAAAATACTTTACGACCTATTCTCATACAAAAATAACAAATATACAAAAAAAAAATCATTAAAATCGGCCGAGCCGTTTCGGAGGAGTGCGAGCACAAACACCGTCACACGAGATATTTATATGTATATTAGAATTATTAAAATTTAGGCTTGTATATATTTTTAAAGGCCGAATCATAAAAAAATTAAAATAAAAAGATTTATCCAAAAAATAAAATTTTGGGGTTGACCACCCTTATCACTTAGGGGTATGAAAAATAGTTTACGTCCTATTCTCAGATCTATCGAATATACAAACAAAATTTCATAATAATCGGTCAAGCCGTTTCGGAGGAGTTTGGTTACAAACACTATGACACGAGAATTTTATATATTAGAATTTAGATATGAGGATTTTTCGACTTCTGTGTCATGATATATGTACGTATGTATCTAATGAATCTACGAGTACATAATGTTGTAGAAGTCGTCAAATAATTTTCCTTAAAGCCAACATATAAGACGGTCATATGTCGTTATATATCTATACCTTCTCATATTATAAAGAGGCAGAGTTTGTTTGTTTCAACGTGCTAATTTCAGGAAATTATTAATCCGATTTGAAAAAATCTTTTTGCCTTAGCCCCCGTTTATTGAGGAATGCTTTATATCATCATGCACTACCCAAGGACGCAGAGCAGTAATATAACATATAGTCTATCTATTCCATTCTAGCCGTTAAAACGTACCTAGGGACGAACGTTTTCGTATTTATATGTACATACGATATATAATATCAATTAAATACATATATATACATATACATATACGTGAGGTGGTCTGGAAGGAAAAGGGCTTCAATTAGTTTTAACGCGAGGTGATGGAGAAATCGAATTAGCACTATAATTGTTAAAGTAGATTGCACGTGTATGTCTAAGCTAATGTACTGTAATGCGTAAAGATATGTGCTGGATTGTATTAATTAATATTTATTATCCTATTTATTAAAAATGAGGAGTATAAAGTATATTATTTTATGGCACTCTACTATTCTGCGCAGTGCGTGTAATAAATAAAATGTGTTTATTGCCATTATGATGGGGTAAATTAATAAGAAAATTACTCGATTTCAATTGCGCTATACAAAACGATTCAACCAATTAAATAAAAGCATTTAGATTACATTCATGGATAATAATAGGCACAATTGGCTCAAATTTAGATCACAGCCGATATCAGCATTTATGGAAACAAAACGAGCAATTGAACGATAAGGAGCGCTATCAAGAGTGATTGGAAGAGATTTCGAGATAGAGCACCTCTTATTTCTCCCACTAATTCCATACAGTCAGCTAAACTTAAACTTCACCAATTATAAAATTTCGATTTAAGTTTATCGAATTTATCCAAAACTCTATAATTTCAGGTGAAAATCTTAGTACCGAATTCAACAGCGGGCATGATCATCGGCAAAGGCGGCAACTACATAAAGCAGATAAAGGAACAAAGTGGCAGCTACGTACAGATCTCGCAGAAAGCCAAGGAGCTGTCACTACAAGAGAGGTGTATCACTGTAGTCGGTGAGTACCTGACCGTAATTTTGTTATATTTTGTGTCAAAGTTTTATTGTCGCTTCTTTAAATTAGATTCTAAAAAGCATTTGAGTAAAAATTAGAATATGTCCGGATATCGAATCGCCGACCTTCGGCTTACTGTGCGATCCACAGTGAATGCTTCACATTAGTCTTCTCACTTATCATTGTTATTAGTCAACATTTTTACATATTTTGTGTTAGAGTTTTATCTTTAAACATTCAATATATTATGTCAACATACTTCGGACTGATATCAGCAGTCGGCACTCAGCACGCCTCTGAATAATTACTAAATACATACGAAAAGTGACGATTACGCAACACTTCGTGGACTCGCGCTTCGTATACTTAAATTTTAATGAAAGTAAAAAACTATTTAGTTAATGTCTCATACATGCAAAAAGCTCTTAGTAATAAGCGAAATTGGAACGTGACCCATATAAACGTATTCATATATATTTGCTCGCAATAATTAAAAGAGCCGCGAAATGGCTGTATAATGCGCCACCGCTGCGCTTTATGCTGGCTTTTTCATAATATATATAAAAAAATATCCCGCAATCCATAGACATTAAGCTTTTGTTAATACTCAGCTTAGACCAGATTGCTGCTCTACTGCAGTTGTTACGCAAGAAGCTTCGAAGAGCTATCTTATTTTTAAAAGATAATTTTTAAGTACGTCTTAACTTTGTATGCTACTTACGTGTTATTCTTATGACCTATTTTTTTTTCTTTTTAATCTACATGGTGTATATAAATAGAAATATAAGCTTTTGACCTTCAATTATTTATTACTTATTTAAGTGATTAAGTTACTAAGTTAGTTTAGATTTGACTCTTACATTTTGATGAATTTTACGTTTTTTTTTATAAAATAGGTATAATATGTAGTAGAAAGACTTTTTAGATACATAATATTTACATAAATAAAATATATAAGGTCAAATTATTTACACACTTGTCTTAAAAGTATTAAGTATCTTAGAGAGAGTAAATGCCCGCATGATATCTGCATTATGCCAAGCCAACTTTTATCCCAGTATCAAACCGAATGTAAAGCGAATGAGCCAAATTTCAACACAGTATAGGTATCTACATGAAAGTTAACATGTTGTTTATTAAAGATTAACTTATGTCACATAAATAATTGTATAGGACATATACTTTTATTTATTACTGGTCGTTCGTAGGTTCTATTTCGGCCTTTGTGTTTTTTACACGCGGCCTTTTTTGTAGAAAACAGAAAGTTCACTAGTCCGATGCCAAAATAAACTTAATGAACTCCGCCTAAGTTAATGACTTTTATTAAGTTCATATATATTTTCGTTGTCAATTTCTAAATATACATATTTATTAGGATTAGATTTATCGAGTTCGTCTTAGTAATATCGATAGTTTGGAACATTTATTTGATATTACCTATAGATATGATTAAACTATATAGAATTTTCGAAAACTGCCATTATTTCGAATTTCGATATAATCCTATTGACCTGTTATAACGTGAAGAAGTGACAAACACACGAACCTCCCACACAAGCTTTCGCATTTATAATATTAGTGTGACAGCTACACATGTCAAAGAAGTGTTTATAGCATCTGTCGAGATTCTCGCCGGCTATTCTCAATAAAAGTCCATATAAAATGTTTTATTGACGATTCAAAAGTAATAAGTGTAATAATTATCATAACTACATTAATAAATTTGACGATACGTTTGGCTCAGTTTGTAGTGATCGTACTTGCTGTGCCAGCGGTCGCGGGTTCGAGTCCCGCTAGGAACATTCATTTGTGTGATGAACGCGAATGTTTGTACTCCAGTCGTGGGTGTTTATATTTATAACATGTATGTATTTAAAATTATATATGCGCAGTGTATGAACTTTTTGGTATCCACGAGCCTCGTGGCTTACCAAGGAACTATATGGTGCTGTGTGTTAATGTTCCAACATATTTATTTAAAATTCCCGTCGCGCTAAGTGTTGTGTTTGTTCCGGCTAATCTCAGAAATTACTACGGATTTTGATATGGCTTTCACTGATAGAAAGAGGGATTGTCTAAGTTATGTTTTAGGCACGATTTATTAACATTTTGGGAAAATAAGCTACCAGTGATATTTGGGAATTTAATCGAATAAAATCATCTTTAAGTGCGCTTCCGTTATTAATAAATCCGAAGGGCATCTGGGTAATTAGCTTAGAATAAAAAACATTTTCATGTTTCAATTTAATTTATTTATAAATTATTGTTGATGCTAATAAAATGTAATATATTTTAAAATGTATTTTTTTTAATGTCTGTCCTTACCAAATTCCAGGTGAGAAGGAGAACAACAAAAAGGCATGCCTGATGATCCTACAGAAGGTAGTCGACGATCCGCAGTCGGGGTCATGTCCGAACGTGTCGTACGCGGACGTGGCGGGCCCCGTCGCCAACTACAACCCCACGGGCTCGCCGTACGCCGTGCCCACTACCGAGGTGACCGAGGTGACAACTTGAACACGCTGTTGAGTTACGCTGAGGCTCTAAGATTGGCTTTAATTACAGTTTTTTTTATGGATTTACCGCAATTGTTGGATATGTTAGGTCGAATTTATTGGGGAGTTGGCAATTTGTGGGATTTTACAGCTTGTGCGAAGTAGTGCCAAGTCGATAACATTTAAAAAAGGTACGACTGCTATCTGAAAAAACTACAAAACATTAGTAACCCGCTGTTGCTTTCACTCAGGTCTAAAATACTTAATGGGCTAACAATAAGAAAAGTTAAGATGTAGCCTACGTCCTCCATTATGGTCAATTATTTTAAAATTTAAACACCTACTAATTTAATATCGAAAATAACCTACTAAGTTTATTTAAAGCTTCAAATTCTAATGAACACGTTCACATACAAACTATTTTTAGTATCACTATTGTTTCAATAGCGTCCATAAATTAGATCGACGAGAGCTATTGACCAAAATATCCACTAAACAAAGCGCTGGCCGTCGGCCAAGAGCCCGTCGATGTCATCACTCTCCCACCCATCAGTGGTTTATCGCGTGGAACCGATTACGATTATCTTGTCTGTTACAACATTATTGATTTCTCGTTAACCCTATATCGGCTAGAAAAAGGTCTATTGATTCCATAGACATAAAGAGTGGACTGAGTATTTCTTTGCCAAAAATGGCGGAAAGGCAAGACAGAGATAAAACAAATGAGTGGCCATGAAGTCTTTTATATTATAAATATAATGAAGATAAATATTTATAACCATTTTTTATTCTATCTCACTGTGTTATATGTATATTTTTACATTCTATTTATAAATTTAAATTAGAATAAAAGACAAGTATTGGCCGCACGTTCGCTTTCTCTCTTTCTAGGGAGTGGTCAATTTCATGACAGTATCTCCGTCCATACTCTACGTCTATGGATGATCCCTAGGATGTGATGTGATGGTTTTGACATTACTTTTGTTTTTAAATATTACATTAGTTGTTGTTCCTTTTTTGAATGGTGATTTTATATCTTTTAAATTCAAACTTTTTCGCGATGATTTTTTTCTATATTTTTTTTTCTAACCTTGCGTTTTTATTAATTGTCTTGAACTTCCTCAATTACTTATTAAGACTTTAATCAGAAAAGATGAGGATTGGTTATATCCAGAATATTATTATTATATTCTTGTTTCCTTGTCTTGTCATATTAACAACTTTTGTGCGCGACTGTATAATTGAAGATATGTAAGAATTCCCCAATATGCAAACATTTTTGTTTATAACTTAGCATAAGTTTAGGAAATTTACTTCCAGTTTATCAAATTTTGTTCATATTTCTTTACCTCAAGAGCCCTTACCTAAACATTAAAACGTTTATAATATACTAAAATTTTAGGTTTAATTTAAAGTTCGTTGTACATATATACAACTTCTGCGAGATTAGCTTTTTACAGTCGCTTTTGCCTTGACACGAAGATACCTGATGAAATTATTGCAACTTATGACCACTACCTTGACACTAAAAACGAAGCTAATTGAAAGTAGAAATATGTAAAAATAATTTAGATATAGAAATAGACTACGTATAGATACGGTGAAATTAATATTTTGGAATATTCCATTTCTGTACCCTTATATTGTACCTAGTGTCCAAAACTCGAGGTCATCAGGCCTTTAATATTATTCTACGAAAACCAATTAACAACAAGAAAAATACATCCTTCCTACACTCTATATTGTGTTTACAAGATTATACATTATATCTTTAGAATATTATAAAAATCACCAATTATATCACATGTTAAAATTCTCAATCCATAATATTTTCCAAAACATGTTTATATTATATATGTATTATATATAATCGGTGGAGCCTCAGCACATGGTGGAAAGCACTTGCGGGCGTGTTTAAGTGGTCGCCACACTTACCGTTCACATGCTGCTCTACACTACACTAACACTAACGTTTAACGTACAGATCGACAAATACACTATGATATATTAGTAAACTGAATGTACTACATTGTTATTGTTTATTTAAATGTATTTTTATGTTTATATAATATGTACTCCAATCATATGTTAAAACTCACATTGACGTCAAAATACAACATAACAAATATAAATTATTACGTTACACCATGTTGAGGAGATGCCAGAACGGTTTAATCTGTGTCACTGCACCAATGTACTCGTAAGTGCTCGTCTGTCGGCCAATTATGATAATGATAATATGTTACAATAATATTCTAATCAAGTTCAGTTACAGAAAATTTATATTATTTTATGAGGCCAAATAAATGTATATATTTACTCATTTATTTATAAATTTTAAACGAAATACCCGTCGCAAATGAAGTGTATAATGTGTACTCTACATATTTTGTCGTTCAGTTGTCAATGGGACAATAAGTCTCATAATTTCGCTATTCGTCACTATCAATAGATATCTTTGTCGATACCTCTATTTTGTAATTCCAGAGTCACGCCCTGGTGGGCGGGGGGTCGGTAGCGGGGGTGGGGGGTGTCGGGGGAGTGGGCGGAGTGGGGGGTGTGGGGTCGGTGCTCCTCAACGGCTCAGGGTTAGGGGCTCTGTCACTGTCGTTGTCGCTAGCGCCGCCCGGTACTCCGCCCCCCTCGCCTCTCACGCAACACACGTTGGATCATATTAAGGTATGTAATATTTAGTTTGAAAATAAAATAGTCATATTCGTTAAAATGCGTGCCAACAGATGGCGTTAAATGTACGTTTTGTTATTTATGTTCTTATATATACAAGTTTTTTTTTTAATTTTCTACACATAAGTACGGGTATATGTGTATATTGTGATTTTAAAAAGTGCTTTAAATAAAGAAAAATGAAGTGAAGCATTCTTTCCATGATGTTTCTGATAATCGCAAAGTGAGCCATTAAGATCGGTCCCCGTGGCCGGAACCGGTGGCGAGGACTATATAAAAGCGCAGCACTGGGTCGCCGGCAGGTGGCGCTGCGGCAGGCCGGCTACTCGGAGGCCGGCATCTCGGAGATCGGCGCGGCGCTGGCGCTGCTGGTGAAGCACGGCGTGCTGGGGCTGGCGCTGCCGGCCGCGCTGCCCGCGCCGCTCTCCACCGCCTACTTCCCGCTGCCCGCGCAGGACTCGCCCGCCGTCTTCGGGCCCCTCGCGCAGGTGCAGCTCGGTGAGTGCACGCCTACACACACACACGCACGCACACACACACGCACAGCTATCGCAAGGTTCACACTCCTAAGTCCCAATCTCATTCTCGCTTCTACATTCACAGCTGACAATTCAAGACGAGCGATTGTATGTCGACTACATTATACGCCACTTATATGTATACATAATTTGAAAGAAATTGAAAATTACATACATATGAAGTACGAGTACATTGTAAATTACTACCTTACACGATCTCCTGCTTTCTTGTAACAATTTGTATCAATTTTATATTTTATTGGTATTATACCTCCGAAGTAACGTTTTGTTGGAAATAAAAATGATTTATAGATAGTTATAAAGATATCGTTAATATGTTCGTATGTAGTAACATAATATGTCACGTAGCGCGATGACGTGAGCACGGCAATGTCGACGCAAGGTCAACTAGAACGTAACTAATTCTATTCAATTGTAGTCAATAACCATGATTGTGGCTGATGAGAGATTTGTTTACTCACATGCTATATATAACAGTATCTTATATATGCATATATCGTATTTCTTGTCTGTGGTTGTGTTAAATTTTTTTTTGCATATTAATTTCCCGGGAAATTATAGATAATGAAATTAAAAACTTATAAAGCCAAAAAAACACCTAATCAATAGCTTTTTTACAGTTATTTAAAAAAAAATCGGTTAAATATTTTTAATTAGATACAACATCAACTATTTTAATGTCACCAGTTATCATTTTTTCCTTAAAAACTTCTCATAATACACTTAGAACAAAGATACAAACACATTACACAATATACTTATACAATATACATTCTAGATTTACAATTAGTATAAGTATTTAGATAATTTAGTGCATAAATATCATAAAGAAGTCTATTCTAATAATATTATATGTACCTACTTCGAATAAAAAAACTGAACAGATTTTAATATTTAATCCACTATTTGTAGTATAAGTTTGGTACTGAGTTACAAGTGTACATACAGACCCATATGCAAGTTAATACTTTGAGATCAGTTAAAAATGGCTTAATCATAATTTCATAAATTATAATTGTTTTATATTATTTCAACGTGTGTTTTCTTCATCTAGGTATTAAATAACCATATTATATAACACATTTACTACACGCATGCCCATGTACTGTATTGCTGATGTTTTAACACGATTGGCTTATTATTGGTTTTTATTTCTATCTAATTTATATAAAAATTTCTAAAACATCGCTTTTACCATACCATCTGTCGGCAATACATTTCACTGAGCAGTGGCTGTATTGCGCTACCCCCGTGTTAGCTTTAGATGATATATTTGAAGGTTTTTTTTAGTTTCGCGATAGTATATAAATGATAATAATTTTTATTTTTTGGTAATAGATTTTATTAAAAATGAAAAGAAAAAAATATTTTTATCAAAAAAATATATATGTATTGGTGAATATGTTGTATTAATGAGTATGAAATAAAATTATGTGAACCATTTTAATATATAATTATACATATTTTAATTATACTGGAAAATAAAATTTAAATGTAGCTTGGAATGAAAAATATTTTCTATTGGCCATGTTCTTCTGAAAGAAAAGGAAATTTTTACTATATAATTAATTATTATTCATATTATAGTTATATTTATAGGCTACTTTGTTAAATCATTACAATTTGTTGTATGGTTGAGTTACAGCTTAAGACTTACAATAATTTAGTGATGTACTCGCACTGAATATAGATCACCTAACGCTAAACGAGTGTAGTGTTACACCTCGTGTATGTCGATATTAGTCACTGCTCATTTCTGGGAGAAACAACTTGATCGAGTTTGTAAAAATATTTTGTGTAAAAACGTCTTTGTGTCGTAGACATAGTTTGTATAGACTATTTTTGAAGCGTTCTTTGTTGTAGAGCTTATTTTTTTCATATTGCATTTATTTATTACAAAACCGGTTGTTTCTTTCACCATTCACATTTACATTACTTCTCGACCGCACCACAGCGCTGCCGATATCTCTGCATACCTCTCAAAATTTCCATCTCACGATTTATCTTAATTGGGTCATGCTGGTGTACGTTGTACGTTTCAGTTGCCACTCCTCTGTAACCTGGTAATTGGCTTTAACTGACTCTCACTTAGAGTTTAGTCCTTCTTGTGTAGAATAACAAACGTGTAGACTAGTCAGCTTAATTTTAAAGAAATTTGGTTGCCATTTTTAAATTTGTTACGCACTTTACGATACAAGTTTATGTACTTTTAACTGCAATTAGACCAATATTTTTCTAAATTTTTCAATATATTTATTGTTGTAACTGTCTGTGTATCGTATTGGGGTTACGTGCATTAGCATCACCCGAGCTCGCGAAATTGGCATGTCGAGGGGATTCTGTCGTTGCCGTATCGAACCGAAAGGCAGGGCCGGCCTAGAGAAAAATTTACACCTAAATATTTTCATACAAAACGACTAACTCTCGAGAAACCGTAAAGAATAATCGTGTCACAAAAAGTCAGTCATAAATTTTATCCAGTGTTATCTGCTATTAGGAATACTCCGAATGCTCGGAGCGAGTAATTGGAGTACATGGGCGCCGGCCCTGCCCGCCGGTAGCGAGGGCGGGGGGTAGGGCGGGGTAGGCGGGGGTGTCGAGCGCTGCGGGCGGCGGGCGCTAACGCCCCGTTGTGTCGGCGACAGCGCGAAACGTTCTAATGTAAGCTCGAGCGGGCGGCGGGCGGCGGCAGCCCGGCCTCGCTCGCAACAGTGACGCGTCCGCAGGCGGCGCGCGCGGGGGCTCGTTAGAGCGTTTCGCGGAGGTTGCATTCGAGGCGCTTCGCCCCCCAGCCGTGGCGCCCATCTCGCTGTCCGGCGGCGTGGGGGGCGTGCCCGCCTTCCCCTCCGCCAGCCTGCTGCCGCTCTCCAAGAGCCCCACGCCGGCGGACGCGGGGGCTAAGGACTCGAAGAATGTGGAGATCGCAGAGGTCATCGTCGGGGCCATATTAGGTTTGTATATTTTTGTGCTGTGTTGTATGTATATGACTGTCTTTGGTCTACTGGTTAGCTTGTACGACTACAGATTTGACGTTCTGGGTTCGAGGCCTGGATCGTATCAAGGTTAACTATTAGGTTATTCTGTCAAAAAATTCTCAGTAACAATCGAGAAAATTTGGTGATGTTACATCCCCGGTGCGATCCCACTAAAATTTGAGACTGAAAAAATAGAAAACGCTCGTATGTTTGCGCGCATCACTGTGCACTATTAAATCTCCTCCGATTTCGTTTACTCTCAGTGAGTATGTCTCCTGTGGCCGAAATTGATGAAGTACTAAATGGCACATGGTTCGCACATGAAAATGTCAGATGTGCGTGATCTGGGATTTAAATCCGCTACACTTAGTTTATCACGCGAGAGTTTTACCACTGGGTAACCACTGCCCATTTTCCTATACTTAAAGCAGCTTGCCGTAATGGCGCTCGAGTACATTTCTGGCTCCCTTCAAATCGTTAGACATTGCACGCCGATAAAGTATTTTAAAACTCAGATTTTAGCCGACTTCAATTTTTTTTTTGTATGGTTTCTGACATTAAACATATTTTAATCGGAATAACTAAAACCCCGTAACATTCGATGATAACGTATTTCGCTATCATTGAAAGAATTTACAGTATAGTATCAGTAGTTTCAGACATCACCCCTAAATCTAAACTTACAAAGTTTACTTCTTCACGACATCAGTGTAGGTCTCTATCGTATATGCCGATATTATAACGTGTGAACACAAAGCCAGTCGAGCGTTAACAGCATGCGTGTGGTGTGTCGCAGGCCCCGGCGGGCGCAGCCTGGTGGAGATCCAGCAGATGTCGGGCGCGAACATCCAGATCTCGAAGAAGGGCACGTTCGCGCCGGGCACGCGCAACCGCATCGTCACCATCAGCGGCACGCAGACCGCCATCGGCAACGCGCAGTACCTCATCGAGCAGAAGATCCAGGAGGAGGAGCTCAAGCGCACGCGCCACAACGCCATCTCCGGCCTGCTGCAGTAGCCGCCGCCGCCGCCGCCCGCTCTAGTCCCGCGCCGTCGTTTCCTATTCCATGGACGTTTTTTTTATCATCCGATTATTATTATTTTTTTATTTACGAAGTTGATTTTCATTGTAAATGTTACCATTGATAAGTTATTTTTAGCGTATGGACGTTTTAGTGTTAAATTTGAATTTTATATTCGAGGCGTATCGTCGTGAGCCGAACGATGTTTTACCAAAGTCGGTATTTTATTTTTTTTATTGCCTGACGTGTACTCCCCTCCCCCGCCGCTGCGGCCGTCTTCATTCCTTCTATCGCGTAGATATGTTTATTTTTTATACATTTATGTTTGTTCGGTCAGTACTCACTCAGTAGGCCGGTCGTCGGATCGTCTGTCGTCCGACGTCTCTTAGTCGGTCTAAATTGTCTTTAACGTGTAAGTACAATTTTAATAATAAATGCATGTCCATAATAGTATAGAGGTTATATATTTTAAAGGTTTTAATGCAGAATTCTATATAAATATTACTCGAGAGGACAATATGAAATATTATTTACAGTTCTTATAGACGTGACGTTGACGGTTTATTTTAGCGCCACGGTTCGGCCGGAGTCCTCGTCCGAGGACACGGACTGCGGACATAATAATGTGAGCTGTGATGTTTGTGGACTCTGCCAAGGTACTCGGTCGGTGGACGCCGGTAGGGACTGGATAGGTTTAGTTGCTCGCTTACCTCACAAGTGCCATCGACGTAGCTGGGGTGTGTCGGTTGTGTCGAGTACTCTAGCTAGACGCGTTGTTTTAGGTAACGTAACTTTAATACATCATCGTGCATCGTTTCGACACTTACTTTGTTTACCATTAAATGTGATATAAACATCTAATCGACTCGTTGTAAGAATATTTGTTTAATAAATTTATTATTTGTTAAAGTATATCGATAGTCTATTGATAGTTGGGGCTCCACGCCCCGCCAGATCTCTACTGTAGCGACCGGACCGTATTCGTACCGGACCGGAGTGATAGCCTGTGGCGTTGATTGTTCGGAATCGAATGAAGTACAAATGAATATAAAACATTATAAATATATGTGAATCGGCTTAAAACTATGTAGTTGTAAGGAAAGGAATCGAGAGACGATACTCAGAAGCAGCGGAGCGCGAGCCCGCTGTCCACGCCGCGTGCCGGTCCGACGTAGGGTGTTATGTAGGTAATGCATCGTAGATCCATTCGAGTAGGTAGTGTAGTGTATATTCAATCTTTAATGTATTATAGGTACGCTGTTCCAACTCTACGGTGTTTTTCGATCTTTCTCATCTTTCTATGTATATTTGGGGGTTAGATGTCGTCTTGTCAATTATATAGGTTTCACATGTTCGCGACAGGCACGTTCACTGCGCACGAGCGACGCGCACGGCGCAGCGCTGTGAAGTCGATTTTACAAGCTCAATTTTATTGGAACTTATCTCGATTAGTCAGTACGTGTAAGTGAATAGGTCAATTATTCGAAAACAAACGTGTGCAATGTGTCCGGGGCCGCCCCGGCGCGGGACCGGCGCGGGACGCGAACGATTGTCGTTATAATGTCGTAGTGTCCTCGTGCGGTGTCGTTTACGGCTGAGTGTAGCTGTAACTTATCGGGACGGGAGCCGCGCCGCGCCGGGACCGGTCCCGGCTCTCTGGCTGTCTCTTTCGCTCCTCGTTTCGTCTCCCTTCGTTGTTGTTTCAGTTTGATTTGTTCTTTACAATGTTTCACAAACCGCTCGAGACATTCCATCTGGTGTTTCTCTTTCTCTCTCTCACTCTCACTCCCACTCACTCCCACTCACTCCCACTCTCTTCCACAAATGTACGTTTTATCGAAAGCTTTACACAGATGTTAGATTGTTGAAATATAATAGATCTCTAGTCGTGTTATATTCTCTCAAAGTACTATTCATCCGAAATATATTTAATATTAAAGTTATCTCGTTCCACTCGACTACTTAGCGTAGGGACACTGTAAAGAACACGTCGAAGGCGGAGAGTTCATTATATTATAGTTAGTTAAATTGATCATATTAATATTAAATGAAACGAAACAGTACAGTGGGGTACGTGTAGATAATTTTAATGATCGCCTACTGGAAAATGTTAACGTTGTTATACTGAAGTTGTTACAATATTTGAGAGTATATTATCGTGAATAATAATAAAAAGTAATAATTCTTAGTGCGGTAACATTATCTGAATTGAAGTTTTATGGTGTGGAGCAAGTACGGCGCAGTCGCCGCGCGGCCGCCCCGCGCCCACGCCCGCCCCCGCCCCCACTCGAGTAGCTAGTGTTGTTTGTTGATCGTGGTCGCTGGTCGCGTGGTCGCGTGGTCGCGTGGTCGCGTGGTCGCGCCCCACGCTGTACATAGCCGCACTCGCCTCATCGTTCCTCTCGCTCATGGTCATCAATCAATTAAAGACTGAGGAATCAACTGTTGCACACCGACATCGGCCGCTGCGACCGCCCATCAACCTTTACACATGTTGAGATTGATATGTTAAACTAATTCTATTGAATTGTACCTTGTTGCGTATTGTAAGTGAAGCGTAGCCTCTGGCGGCCGCTGACGGCGTCTGGCGAGCCCTGGCCGGCCCCGGCAGGCCCTGGGGGGCCCCGGCGGGCCCCGGCAGGCCCCGGCGGGCCCCGGCAGGCCCCGGCGGGCCGACTCGCTCGCTACCTTCGTATTAGTTACGTTTGTTGCTGTACAGATTATGATGGAATTATAATATTTTATTATTGATATTTTTTGTTAACTTGGTTTATCGTAAACGGGTATGCAATGTTATGAATTGAAATTTAATTGAGTTTTATGCGATGTTTTATGAATTTTAAATTCACTATTTTAGTCAAAGTTAATGATTGTTTAGTTGTGTCGTCGAAATGATTTTCAATTTATTGTTATTTTGCAATATCATAAAGATAAGGTCAATAAGATGGTTACGATGTCTTAGTGTTAAAAGCTCGAAAACCAATTAAAGGGTACCTTGAACATTGTCTATAATTATATTAACATTAAATAAATACAAAATTATTCAATATTGTTTTCATTATTTCCTCCGCTTTTATATACATTATGTTCTTATCAGAATATGTAATACATAAGTATTTACATAAAAAAATTAAAAAAATATCCCAAAAAAGTATACCTATATATACATAATATGTATACTATGTCAATTCTGGTTTTATAAAATACTAGCGTTACGTTTTAACGTTTAGTATAGATTTCTCAAAAATGAGATATTTTTTACTAAAAAGTATCCTGTAACCAGCTATCTTTATACCAAATTTCATAAAAAACTGTCCAGTGGTTTTCTCGTGATGCGTTAACAGACATACAAACAAAAATTCTAAAAAATATAGATTCGGCCTATGTATCGATAATGACTATATATGTATGACCAAAAAATGTACAAATTCACCTGTGAATCCGTGTTAATATTATAAATGTGAAAGTTTGTGAGTATGGATGTTTGTAACTCTTTCATGCTATAACGGCTGAACGGATCTGGATGAAATTTGGCACAGAGATAGATAGAATAACAAATAGGCTACTTTTTATCCCTGACAAATCTACGATTGCCGTGGGATAGGTTTGTTTTTGTTTTAGTTTCATTATAATGTTACAACCTTCAGTCAAGAAGTAGTTTACGGTCGAGATAATAGGTGACGCTACATGTTGCCAACAACTTTACTCTTATCAATTTAATCATTTTATTTGAATAATAATTAGTGTACAATTTTTACTTTCTTTTAAATTCAATAATTGTAATTTATTCTATTAACCTATATCAAATTTAATTAATATTTATGGAGAAATAGTAGATGATTTGTTTTATAATAAAACTTGGAACATTAAATGACATTAGTTGGCGTTCCTAATATTAATTTAATAATTTATTGTTTTGTAAAGAGTTACTGAAGAATATTGACGAGAATAAAAGAGAAGGATTAAATGAATTATTGAATTGTTTTAGTTTGGCTATCCCAACTTCAACATAGTAAAGATAAGAAAAGAAAAGAAAAATGAAATAATGCGTTCTTAAATCTAATTTCCATAATTTTATTGATGCTTGAAATATTAGCCATTAGCCTTTATCAATTAGTATAGCGGATTCATAAATAAATATGTTGGGACATTAACACACAGCACCATCTAGTTCCATAATAAGCTACGAGGCTTGTGTTATGGATATCAGGTAGTTGATACACTACACATATATAACTTTAAATACATATATATTATAAATATAAACACCCATGACTGGAGTACAAACATTCGTGCTCATCACACAAATGAATGTTCCCAGCGGGACTCGAACCCGCGACCGCTGGCACAGCAAGTACGGTCACTACAAACTGAACCCAACGTGTCGTTAAATTCATAGCTGGCGCTGGTTACATTTTATGAATTGTGTACCGTAGATAAAAACGGGTAGACATTGGTTATTACTAAATACATACATGTTTTGTTACATGTGCTTAATTTATAAAATCAAATATATAGTTTGATATTTGCGGATCATCGCCACCTGTCATCTACACAAGTCAACAAAAATAGCCCACATTGAAGCTGTTCAATATCTTTGTGTTTTGTGTGTGTTATGGAACATTTGAAGTCTGAGAAGTATAATATAGCGTCACTTGTAGCATTAATAATAATAATTTATTTATTTAAGGCACAGACCACTTGTAAGTTACATTAAAAACTTACAACTACGTTAGTAAAACTTAGTGTAGTGATATAATATATATAACTAAACAAAAAAATAATAATTTTCTTTGGCTTCCGATGAGACTCCTGTGCTAAAGATTATGGTTAGCAAAGGAAGCATGAAGCTGTACCCAGCGACAAAACAACGGGGAGTCCCATCGGTCGGCCAAGGCACTTAGGATGGTGTTCGATGCTCCGCGTACTCGCGCCCACAGCGAGGCGTCTACCTACCTCTATCTGCTACCTACTATACCTATTGCATGCGATATCGATACATATACTTGATGGAAGAAATGGCCACAAGGCT
This sequence comes from Brenthis hecate, assembly GCA_951806755.1. Taxonomy (NCBI): domain Eukaryota; kingdom Metazoa; phylum Arthropoda; class Insecta; order Lepidoptera; family Nymphalidae; genus Brenthis; species Brenthis hecate. The sequence continues at coordinate 564,316 of OX638254.1, forward strand.
TGTTGAAAACTGACGTGATGTAGGTAATATCATATAGGATCCACCCAGAAATTATGACACAATCTGCAATCCTCACAAACGTAGGAGACGTGTTTTGTCTGAGGGATATTCGTGAGCAATTTAAAATAATATGTAACTCACAGCGCTGGATTTGCACTAGGGGCACTCGGGACTAGTGCCCAGGGCGGTATATTTTTAGGGGCGACAAAATTCAGAGGGTGAAAAAAAATCTTAATGTTATTGAAAATTCTTTTTGTATTTTCCAAAAATTAATCTGATACTAATGTTATAAATGTGAGAGTTTGTGAATATGGATGTATGTTTGTTACTATTTGACGCCATAACGGCTTGACAGATCTGGATGAGATTTGGCACGGAGATAGATTATAGTCTGGAATAACACATAGGCTACTTTTTATCCAGGAAAAATGTACGGTTACCGTGGGATAGGTTTATTTTTGTCTTCCTAGAGGTGAACCCAAGCTAAGCGAGAGTGTGTGAGTGAAGCGCTACTTATTAATAAAAAAAATATATTGGAAAAATTGAAAACATTTATAAAACATATTTTTGCATTTTCGAAAGAATTATAATTAATAGAAATTAAACTTTATCGTAACTTTATTCATTTCATACAAAATTTCAATAATGAAGCGCCATTATTTACAGTGCCCGGGGGCGGCGCTCACCACTGGTAACTCATGAGCATTACATTATAGCTCCACTGAATGAAGTTTATATAAGATCACTCGCACATGACTTTGGCCGCTTGAAGTGTTTTCTAGAAAATTAAAATACACTGTAAAAATCGAAAACTTATATTTTCCAAATTTTGATATCCATTTTACGGTTTATATGCAAAAAAGTAATAATCAAACAAAGTTATTTAATCATAATTTTCGCATTTTTAAAACAAGCAAAGTAACCCGTCTCACGTTCCCTCAATTAATAGGTTTATTCGCCATAACAAATCTAAGCACTATTATTATAATTTTCACCTATGAAAACAAATCTCGCTCTTCCCGCTTGAGGAACTTTTTAGTGCACATGATCGATTTCATTTAAAAATGTGTTTCTGTTGTTCTTGATAGTTTGGAAACGATATAAAATTTCGATAGTAAATTCACCAAAAATACTTAATAACTAAAGGCCAGATCAGGGGCTCGAACCCAGGACCTCCGGTCCTCCACTCTCCTACTAAACCGCCGAGGCAGTTGGTATCAACATCTTGGTGTAGATGAAGTATCTTCCTGACACTCGTTGAGAATTGAACTCCGTATATTGGATAGGCAACGAACAAAACAACGTTATTAGCTAAATATTTATTAGTTTCAAGTCGTGTAAACGCTACAATATAGATCATTAAATTAATGAGATTCATATAAAAATACATGGACGGAACGACATTCAAGTGTAAAAACAAATAAAAGAAATAAATAATATTAGGTACTAAAAAGGAATGTTATTTATGAAACATAAATGTCATACAAATTACAATCAAATCTCAAACAAGAAAGGTAGAGCGTGCGCTGCATGGTGAGCGACGCCTGAAATGGTATTCTATATATATAACTATACCGAATTCGAGAATAATTTGGCTTCACTTTTATTGTTCTATACACTCTATTATTTCAGCCTGAAAATTAAAACGAATCTTTAAATATAAGTACTCGTGCATAAACAATGAAAATTAAATTAAAATTTAAAATAAATGTTACAATATAAAAATAATGTAACTTTCAAAAAAATATTCAAAGCTTAGTCCTGAATTAAACGTAATCAAATTAAATATATAAGTTGTGAGGATTACTCATAAAATATTTGTTAGAAAACTCGATTCGTTTTACAATTATCTTTTTGTTTGCTTAGCCTTACAGGGAGGGACCCAATAAAATTCAAGTTTCAAGTCTGGCCCAGTAGGTGGTCACTGCAATAGTAGGATATAAACTAATAAGCTTTAATTATTTTTTTAATTTGAAAAAAAATGTCCTTGTCACGTCGAAACTGACTGACCGTTTAATATAATCTTTATGTTTATGGAGCTATGGAGGACTAGAGCGATATAAACTACTTTTTGCCGCTACAAATATCTCATCCCCATGAGAAAACATTTTACATGTTAAAGCCCAAATGCTAAGGGTTGCTAGGAACCGTGATAATAGGCTTATAGAAGATAGCACTAATATATTTTATGAGTAATCTTCATAAAAATTTTAAATATTACCCCCTAAAGTGTTCCGAAAGTGAAATAATTCTTTAAATTCTAGTTGACTTCGCTTTCTACTTATTTGACCGCATGAGAATTTAATACCACTATATTGCTAGTTATGATATAAAATACTATGTGTTTTTCCGAATTATTGTTATAATTATCTGTTATCTAATCTCAGTAACCTGTATAAAAACATAAAACTTAACATTAAAATAATATTTATAGTTTTATATTATGTGTGTCTGATTTGCAATAGATACCTTAAAGCTATTTGGAAGTATTTTTACAATTAATAACATAGCTGCAATTCTGTCAGTTTTCAACAATTCTTGTGCACCAATGATGGTTTGTTCAGGTTGGTGCTTTGTTAGCATTTTGTGAAACAATTGCTGCATACATACATACATACATATAAAGATATAAATAGTCTTTAGTTAAAGATTATAAATTCTAGTTAGTAAGGTAACACAGTATTGCTTTCAGATACATTCTTAAATTCTTTTGTCATAGATATACATATAAATCATAGATGTAGCTAGAGATCATTATAATAAGTATTTACTTATAAGATTTTAGAATAAAATTAATAAAACAAACTGTATGCTGGAATGCTTGAAACCTATAAAAAATACTTTAGCTACATCTACAAAATAATAAGAATTGGTAATATGACTGTGGCAGTTACAATCAAAGCTTTTTATCTTTGGATTAAATATAACCTTATCTTAGAAGCATAGTGCGACTACACCATCATTACTGTAAAAACACACCGCTCTGATAATATCAAACTTTGACTAACATATAAAACATTGCTTGTAAATTTACATATTGAGCTGTTATATATAAACTTGTGCATATTTTTTGCTAATTTTTAATTTAAATAGGTACAGTACAGTCAAGCATTTCAACAATATAACTCTATGAAACTATTTCAAACTGTGGCACATGTGGTTCATAATTAAAACCATTAAAATGAGTAAAACTTAAACTCTTTGTGCCAGGTCCCTCTACAAATGGAGTGAATTCATTTAGTAGAGATGAAAAACTGGGTCTCTCGTCAGGGTCTACCTGCCAGCATTGTAAACATAGTTGGAAGAGCTCATCTCCCACATAAGTCGGTTGGGAAGGTCTCATGCCTCTCAAAACTCGTGCTGCCACATCCTTGTTCCCTGTATGAGCATAGGGAGTAGCGCCTATAGTTAATACTTCCCAAATAAGAACACCAAAAGACCATATATCTGCTTTAGGATTAAACCTAGTGAGCCGGAGCATTTCATGTGATGTCCACCGAGTATAATCGGGAGTCTCATGTAGTGGTCGGATATGAGAAAGTCCAAACCCAGCCACTTTGGCAATACCATTTTCACCTATCACAATATTTCGACATGTCAATTTTTTGTGCACTATCTTTTTACTTTGCAAATACTCCATTCCACAAGCAATTTCCAGACATGTTTGAAGAGCTCTATTTTCTGAAATGAGACAAAATTTATTATTTTGAAGATCTCTTTGCCTACTTTGAAGAAGTAACTCTTTAAGCGTAATTTTTATATCCTGAAGGACCACCAAGAGAGTGGTTGTAGTCTCACAAATTCCTATTAAAGATATTATATTCTCATGTTCACTAGACTTAATTAGAAGATCCAACTCCTGGAGCATCAGTTTTTTGTCAGGTTTCTCCAGCTCTCTATCATTAATGACTTGAACCAAGCCAGAAGTATGGGCACCATGCTGCTGCACTTTGCCTCTCGTGAATTTTCCATAGCTACCTAGACCAACTACACAAGAGATATCGATCTCTATTAAATTCCGTGGGATATTCCACAGTTTACGTTTTAAATTACCATAGTAATCAACTCTTTCATCTTCATCTTGTAGGAATCCAGAATTTTCAATTTCCATGCAAGGTTCACTTAGGCTTAATGGCATAGATTGGGAGCCCCTTTGGAGACGCACCATATGGATTCTTTTTCGTAAAATAATTAATAAACCAATACCAATTAAGAGCAATACCATTCCTATTGCAATGGCAGCTCCGAGAGCTACCACCATAGGGGAAACTACTTCAGGTTCATTAATATTTAATATTATTTTCTTACTTGATTCTGCATACCTGATTTTCCTCACATGATTTTTTTCACTGACAATCCCTAAAGAAACTTCTATATCATTTGTCAACGGTAAGGGGGCATTGTAGAACCCATTGTATGTATGCCTGTCTCCAATTATGAAGTCATTCTTAATTTCATCTGGGTCTAATTCTGCTGCTATGTAATAAGGGAGGCCCTGATCATGAGCATATGAGTGGTTGCCTAAATTTTCTATAATAAATCCTTGCTGATAAAGCTCAATGGAGACTACAATTCTGTACATGGATACAGGGCCATTAACATTTTTAGCTTCAGGAATGTGAACTAACATTTCGTCACCATGTCTTTCTTTCATTTCAATATCTGGGGGGCTAGGATCTGGTGTGCCAATAATTGTTTCAAATTTTGTTGTTATTTTTGCTCCTTCCTCTTCATAGAATGTTGCAGCAACACTGATGTTATATGTAGAACCTGGCTGAAGATTTGGTAATTCAGATTCAAACGTAGAATTAGAAACATACCATTCTACAGGAAGTAAAATGAATTCTGCATATGTTTCTAAAATAATGGCTCTAATTATGTATCCAGTAATTTTTGTAAAAGCTTGTGGAGCAGTCCATTTAACTCGCACAGTAGTTTCAGTAATGTTATAGATTTCGATAGACATTGGAGGGCCAGGCACGGTGACTTCAGTGTCATAGACACTAGCAGCATTATCTCCACCACATTTTTGCGTTTCATTTTTGGGACATGGTGTATTACAGGACTCTAAGTCTAACTTAAACTGTCCAGGACCATTGGCACAGAAACAAGTTGATTCGTTCCCAATGAGTGCAAATTTATAATAAACTTGTTCGCAAGCAGATAAGCAAACGTCTACAGACTGTCCAGTATGTGTATTTAGTACATCGTCTTTAAATCTATAGCAGCCAATATAGTCACCGCGATCGGCAATAATATATTTAAAACATAAAACTAAAACCGCAGCAGCGTAGAGAAACGGGCGTTCCATTGTTTATTCCAGTTACTGACTCACACAAAGTAACCGATATTACTGGTCACTTTACGCTTTTAACATTGTATTGATTTCTTCTGATTTACTGTTTAAATCTATGAGATTGGCATCACACTTTTTAATTAATAACTTTTCATTTTAGTTCTATTCTTTTTATATGACCGTTTAATCAATAATTGCACTATGCGGAACTAAACCGCGTTTCAGATTCGGTTATTTATTTTGACATTTTCTTGCAGAGATAATGACATAAGAATTAAAGTATGTGCTAACGTCAAAAGTTAAAAACGACAGGATACTATCTAAGAGTATCTGAGGATAAAATATGGATTATCACATATGTTGCCTTATTCTACTAGAGAAGTTGTTCTCTTTCTATTTTTCAGTAAATTCTACTCGTTCTTCTTACTACCTATTATTATATTCTATTAAATAGGTATAACATTACATATTTAAATAAACACAATATTTCGAAGTAGTAGGTAATTAAGTTGTATTGTGCTAATTTTGGTTCAAATTATTTCATTATTTTCTTTACTTTAAAAAAATATTTTTTTTTTTATTATCGTATTTAATATTATAGACAGCTTTTTTACAACTACTCTTACAATTTGATTAATTGCAAATACCTTGTGCTGCCACTCGAAACATTGAAAATCACGAAAGATTTAATATAATGAATATCAATCAATATTCTATTTTTTTAATTGATAATGGACATGCTCACCGATTTTGGCCAATGTCACTGAGACTAGCACAGATTTTATAGTACAGCGCGTGTTCGCGCATACACAAGTGCACTCTCCATTTCTTTCATCCTCATATTCCAGTCGGATGATAATTCAACAAGACCGGTGAAAACTCATGCTGGACCGGCGACATTACGTGCCTAGAGGTGAAAACTACTAACTTCTGGCCTCTGGGCTAAGAAAAAACTTAACTTGGGCTCGGAACTTCTGAACTAAGATTTTTTAAATTATTAAACTGATGTAACATATAATATTGATACGTTATTCATTATAAAATTATAAATTTTGCGAATCTTTTTGAGCATTCAATAGTAAGCCCATGCAGTGTTTTGTAAGATTTAATGGAAACTATTACCAAAAAAAGGCACACAAGGCATACAAGAAAACGACGAGATTTCATCTTACGTCGGACCCAATTTTTCAAGGGGAATATATTAATATTTATTGATCACATAAAATAGATGTTTGTGAAAACAGAATCAATTGGAAATAATATTTAAGAATAACTGTACAATTTGCTTTATTTTGTTTGTCATATAATTTAAATAATATGCAAACTTACTTTTTTCGGTTTGATATCCACACAGTAAGATATGTGCAACAGACCAAACCCGATGTAACGTACACGAAGAGAAGCGAAGGAAATGCGATAGATGTGTAGACTAGTGTGTGCTAGCCATTATTATGTACATACAATATTGTGGATTTTGTAGGTCACTGATTTGTACCTTTCATCGTAGTTTCAACATTAAAAAGTAGTAAATAATGGTAATGCTGACGCTTTTTACATTGTTTATATCACAAAATTATGTGTATAAGAACATAATATACAGTTTAAATTTTGAAGTTGCGGGGAAATAGTGATGTAGTAAGTTTTATTAGTCACTCATGGTAGTAAGCATTAAAATCTTTTTGCACTACATATGGCAACACTTGATATATCAATGTTTGACTGTTTGACATAGAGTTTTAAAATTCAAATCGTTAAAAACGGCTGCATTAAGAACGTAAACATTGATGATTGAATACTAAAAAGTTTATAGATTAATAGTACCTGCTAATGATATCTTAAAATATTTGTGCACATTATTTTAAAAATGTCTACAAGATCTGGAAAACGTAAGTCTTGTTATTTTTAAAATAATTAGATTGTTTACGTTGTTGAATCACATTTAATTATTTAATACAACATTTTATTACAACTTTAACAAAATTTGCTTTTTATTTATAGGGATTCATGGTTTAGACCCCGAAGATGAATTAGACAATTTAACAGAACTTAAAAGCGTTAAAAAGACTCGTAAACAACAGAAGGAAAATTGCGCGAGTCCTGTGACGGACAAAAAACGAAAAAACTACGTAAGATATCCATCAGAAGAAAACATAGCGCTTAGTTTAAATGTTAAATCTGAAAACATTCCTAAAAGCTCTCGCAAATCAAGGAGAAATACACTTAAAGAGCAGAATTTACTTATAACAGACTCTGAGACGTCTAACGATGAAAGAAAACCAGTGCGATTAACACGACGTACCAAAAAGTTTGATATTGATGACGGTTCAGAAAATGTCCCATCTAATATAGAAAATAATGACAGAATAGCTGCAAAGAAAAAAGGTAAAAAGAAGAAAACTAAAAAAAGTTCTATTGAAAATGAAAACGTTGAAGAACCTATAATAGAAGCATTAGCTGCAACAAAAAAGAAGTCTAATAAGAAAAAAACTAAAAAGAGATCCAATTCCATTGTTGTAGAAGATATTCTTCCAGAACATAATAAAAGCTTGAATAAAAGTAATGGATCTATTGATTCCTTTCACAGCGCTGCAGGCAGCCCTGTCAAAGTTAACCAAGAATGTTTTAATAATTTTGAAGCTAAAACTAATCAATCACCTAATGACAAAAAAAGTAAGATAAATACAATAGAAAAAGAAAAATCAAATCACAATCTTATAGAAAAGGGGGGTAAAAGAAAGCAAAAACAAAAATCAGAAAAGATAGAAATACCTGCCAAAAGTCCTATACGTCAATCTTTAACCAATGAAATTGTAAATAAAACTGAAAATATAGTGCTAAAACAATCTGAAATAGATAATACTACTTTTGAAAAGGAAAAGGACATTTCAGTATTAAGTAACACTTTTGAGACTGTTTCTAAAAATAGATCTAGTGAAAGAGTTTCAATTTGCAATGATAATGAAGATATATTGGCAACGGGCCTGAATTCAACATATGAAATGAAAAATGTATCAAATAAAACAAGTAGTTCTAAGAAAAGGAAGACTTCAACATTAGATAAAAGTAGTTTAAACGGGACAAAACTAAATGCTACATATGACACAGAAACAGCTAATGAGTTAAATTTAAATAAATCTGATGTGAAAGAAACATCAATTTCTAATTTAAATTTAAGTGCAGCGAAAAGTAAAAGAAAGTCAAGTATTATGAATTCTACTTTGGATAAAATTGAAAACTCATCTGTTATAAATTTAGATGCCACATTTGAAAAGGCACAAACCAATTCATCTAATTATAATACCCAAATAGAAAATAGAAGCTCGAGATCTTCAAAGCATTCATTAGGACAAGTATCAAGCTTAAATAACACTTATGACAAAAATACAAATAATGTTACTGTATCTTTAGATGCAACATTTGACAAAATTGAAAAAATGAATGACACATTTGATAAAAATACAACTCAAAAATCTAACTCGACTTTTGAAAAGCCAGCTGTTAAAAGAAAAAGCTCTATAATGAGTTCGGACACTACGGATTCAAGATCTGACTTGACAGATGATAATTCTCGCATAAGTATAACCAGTGATGAATCAAAGGAAAATATTGTGAATACTACTCCAGTACTTATTGAGAGTAGCTTAGATGAATCACAAATGAATGGCTTTATGGAAAACACACAATCCCCAAAACAACAAAGTGCAGTTAAAATTCAAACTCCTTTGAAACGAGAGGGGACTTTCAATAAAGATATGACAACAACACCGCTTAAAAGGGAAGGAACCTATACTGAACTTAAGCCGACTACTCCAGTGAGGGAGGACACATTTACAAAAACAAGTACAACTCCTTTAAATAGGGAAAATACTTTTACAGAAACAAAAACTGTATCCGAATCAAATGAAAATGTAGAGACAAAGAAAACCCCATCAAAAAATGAAATCACTGTAGAGAACAAGGAAGTTACCCCGCTTAAAAGGGAAGGAACATTCACCAAAGATTCCGATTTATATTCATCACCAGAACAGAATGATAAAGTTAGACGTAAGTCATTACCATCCCCAGGCCATACACCATTCCCGCTGTCTAGAAGTACATCAAAGGATAAAAACATGTTGAATATAACAAGATCAATAGAAAAGAGAAGGTCATCGTTAACGGATGTAGCGCCTAGAACAACTAAAGTAATGTTCTGCAGCCCGGTCAATAATCCCGCTATAGTGACACAGATGAAGGGGAAGGTCATTAAGTCTAATTTGAAGGGTTCCAATAAGAGCTTCGTTTTTGATGAAAGTGGTAAGTTTCAATATATAGTATATTGTTATTCTAATATAATAATATTACTTTATTTGCATGTTACGATTTCGCCAATGCAGGTTCCATTTAAATCTCCAAAGCTGTTCTTCGATGTCTCTATTCATGGGAACCCATTTTGTTTCCTGGGGTGAAAAAAACCTATGTTATTCTAGTCATTAGTCCTAGTCGCGCTCTCTATCTAGTGATGGTTATTTATGTCAATCTTTTTAGTCGCTTAGGAGATCAGTGGAGGTAGACAGACAAACATTAAATAAATATGTTTAGACATTAACACACAGCACTATTTCCACGGTAAGCTATGAGGCTTGTGTTACGGATACCAGATAGTTGATAAATATACACAATAATCATACATAACTTAAAATACATACATATTATAAATATAAACATCCATGACTGGAGTAGGTAACCATCACACAAATGAATGTCCCCTGTGGGATTCGAACCCGCGACCATTGGCACAGCAAGTAGAATCACTACAAACTGAGCCAAACGTGTCGTCATATTTTAATGATTTTTGGGTCATATTTACGTAGTTAATGATAGGAATAGATTTTCCTTGTTTAGAAGACGTTTGGCAGATAATATAAAACTGTTAGATTTTTGTATTACAATTAGTAGTTTTACGACAGTTTTCAAAAATATACGATATTTCAGCAATACATTTCTCATTTTCAGTGTCAGAGATAACTCGTCCAGCTCGCAAGCGTTCCTACACACAGAGCGAGGCGGACGAGGTGCGCAGCAAGCGCAAGCGTCTCACGGAGGACCAGCAGCACTCCGTGGAGCGCCTCTCTAGACCTCGCACTGCCAGTGCATCAGGTAATACACATGTCAGATAATGTACTTGTATTCAGCCCTTTTTAACGTCCCACTGCTGGGCACGGGTCTTCCTTCAATGAGAGGGGGTCAGGCCATAGTCCATCACGCTGGCCTAGGGCAGATTGGTGGACTTCACATGTCTTTTTCTTTGTTTTCCTTCACCGTAAGGCAAGTGGTAAACATGTTGAAAACCATTCGCACATGAAAACATCAGAGGTGCGAGACCCGGGATTCGAACCCGCTTCACCCTGTTTCCCTAGTGCGTGTGTTACCTACCACTTATCACAGCCTACCTAAAGAATGTAATGTTAAATGTAAATTGTAAATTACTATGGGTGGATAAAAGACAGAGACAAATAGCATTTGTTTTATGATAATTTTATTATGTTAGTGTAGATATTTTATGATAATAGGTATTCACATAAAATCTAATTTGACATCATAAATGAAGTCCGAAATTACACAGTAAAGACTGGCGACACCCTCGCTTCAATCGAGTGCGTTCCTAGGTATGTTTTTTTTTTGAGCTCTTAAGTTAATCCTTATATGTTATAACATTAGGTATAATGCCAGTGAAAGTCCCGTCAAAATCCGTTCAGCGTTTCGGAGATTAGCAAAATTGAAAGTAGGAACAAACAGACAGAGAGACAAAAAAAGTTAAAATTGTATGTTTCTTAGAAGTACTGTATATAATTTCATATGCATTTAGGAAAGATCTACTATTTTAACATTACAAACCTTTATTTTATTTATTTGTATAGATTATATATTCATATTTTATAGCACAGTAATACTTATGGCACAGAAAATAACTCAAAGATATCCTTTGTCTCCCTAAAACTGTCTAAAATAAAATAAAAATCATCTATAATGTAAACATTATTTCCAGCTCGCCTCCAAGACCCGGGCACGCCATCCAAAAAGGTCACAACGCCATCCAAAGCCAAGCCGGAGAAAGTATCCCGCACTAAGCTGCCCAACTTTGCTGCTCTGCATCAAAAACAGTTTGAGAAGATGGAGTCTCTGGATGAGTGTCAAGAGAGAAAGGCCAAGAGAGCTCGGCAGCTGCTCACTCCCACCGCACCCATCAATGTTCTAGAAAAAATTAGTCCTAAAGGTACAATATTATTATATTACTATCTTAGTCCACTACTACTAATACACAATACGCACACTTTGTACTACAAAAAAAACAGCGGAATTGACAACCTCCTCCTTTTTTGAAGAAGTCGGTTGAAAAATTCTAATAACAGTGTTTGAAATTTAAAATTTCATATTATTTACCCTTTTCCTTTAATCAAAAATAATTTTGAAATAAAAGAATGTTGCTGTCGTCATCTATCTGTTTCTCCGCTGACGTCTCCTAAACCACGCAACAGATTTTGATACGGTTTTCACTAACAGCAAGAGTGATAAACGAGGAAGGTTTGTGTATATGAATTGTAAATATTTTGTATGAAATGACTGAATACACATGGTGTTTTATCGCAAAAACTGTTTGTGCAAGTACATTGCAAATGCTGACTAAACCTTCAGAGGTATATAAAAACAAAGTTGTAGAAATGTCTTGAAAAGGCCTAAAGATAACTATTTTTATCTATATAAAGCATACTGAGGAAAGCAAGGGTAACCTAGTTAAATGTATGTATGTACCTATATCATATTCATTGATAAACATCTGTGTTACATATAATAAATTAGACTAATTGCAGTAAAATGTTAGTAGGCGCTGATTTATCTGAGTAGAATCTGTACATTAAATATTTTTTGGAAAATCTTATTGTAATAGACATTATTATCGATACAGAGGCCGAATCTATAGTTTTTAGAATTTTTGTCTGTCTGTCTGTCTCTCTGTGACCGCTTCACGGAAAAACCACTGGAGGGATTTTGATGAAATTTGGTAAATTATCTGATCCAGAGATGAGATATATACTAATAGCGACTCGTTCTCGCTCCGCTTGGGTTCTTCCCTAGTTATGTTTTAACGTTTGGTATAGATTTCTCAGAGATCCGCTCAGTGGTTTTCTCGTGATGCATTCCCAAACAGACAGACAAAAATTCCAAAAACTATAGATTAGGCCTCTGTATCGATAATAATGACTATTTCAATAAGATTTTCGAAAAAATATGTAATGTACTGATTCGACTCAACATTTTATTATATGTATAGATTATAATTATAATTATAATGTAGTTAAAAATATAGTTTAATTCATCTTTAAATTTGTATATAGAAAGGTCAGAGGAAATAAAGCCATTTTTATTTTATTTATTTTAAGAAACATAAAATCGGCTCGTTAGACAGCAAGCATCAAGTAGTGTCTCTATATTGACGCCAAAAGCAGAGGCCATCGACATCGCAAAAGCGCATGACGCATCCTGTAGACGGTAAAAACGAGTAAAAGATAAGAGTCTGAGCATTATGGGATTCACTTAACCTATTTAACTAAAATTTTCCTTACTATATATTTAAATATAACATAAGCTCCATACAAGTTATGTCAAATTCTTATCTCTAGTAAGGTAAGACAGATAGCCATTTTCTCTACACATTATTACTTGACGACGCGTGTGGCTTAGTTTGTAGTGACCCTACTTGCTGTGCCAGCGGTCGCGGGTTCGAGTCCCGCTGGGGGCATTCATTTATGTGATGAGCACGAATGCTTGTACTCCAGTCATGGGTGTTTATATTTATAATATGTATGTATTTAAAGTTATATATGTGTAGTGTATCAACTATCTGGTATCCATAACACAGGTCTCGTAGCTTATCATGGAACCAGATGGTGATGTGTGTTAATATCCCAATATATTTATATTTATTCCTCTATAAAACGCCGACCATTTTAGATTGAAAAAAGGCCTGGTTCATCCAGTGGCCATTAATATAATTAAAACGTACGCATTTCCCAGCAAATATCTCTTTAAAAAGTGCCGTCGACATGTAACATTAAGTTAAACCAAAGAATAACTCTGTCTCAACACAAATTCGAACTTACGCACACCACATAAAGTACTTTTTTAAACAAAACAATAGAACAAAAGTAAAATAAATTTCGAATTGTGGGCTTCTTTTTGAGAACACTTGTGAGACGCTAATTGTGTATATTGAGTTTTTATATATCAATGGTATTTTTACATATATATTTGGAACTTATTATACTTATATTTTCCTCACCGATTGTCTCGTTAAGACCACGTAGGAGGTATGTCTGTGCGCAAACACACGTGCGCTGTTTAAATATCTTTATATGACATGACTATCATGATTTCCTTATTTCTTTTTTAAACTAAATGCGGTCGAAGTAACGCGTATTGCTAGACTTCAGTAAATACGAAAATATTTCATACAATATCTATTATTTTACTAGCGGCTCACACTCGCTTTGCTCGGGTTCGCATCTAGAAAAACAAAGACAAATTTATCCCACGGGAACTGTACAGTTTTCCGGGATAAACAGTAGCCTGTGTGTTATTCCAGACTATATCTATCTCTATGTTAAATTTCATCCAGATCCTTTCAGCCGATATGGCGTGAAAGAGTCACAAACATTCATACTAACTAACTTTCACATTTATACTATTTATACAGATTTATTTACAAAACAATAACAGTGAAACTACAAATATGGTATACATTAATTATAATTATATATACAAAACAAATATACATTTAACCATTACATTACAAGAAACACGTCACGCTCGCGTGGAATTATGACAAGAATTCTGGCCACCCCTCTGAATGGCAATAATAGTTTTGGCGAAATATGAGCTAGGTCTCTAATCACCAATAGAGGTGATAAGACGAGATATTATGTCTTTTAAGAAGTTTATGGCCCCTGGACACCATGAGTCAAGGGTTTCTACTGCACAGGGGTGTTAGTGAATGCGCAAGCGATCCTGCAACGCCCCATTGCACTACGGCGACGGGTTTCGCTGTGGGTTTTAGTGAGTAGGAGTCTCACAGTGCCCTACTCATTGACGGCCGGTAGGGTCCCCATGATGGGTTTCCCCAGCGTAAACAAAAAAAAGGGTTTCTACTACAAGGGGTACAACGACATAAGTTATTTATATCTTTTTATAATAATTTCTAAATATAATTTCCTCATCAACAGTAGCTAGCCCGTTTTTAAAGCAATTATATTGGAAAGCAATCTTACGTCATCCATCATAAAGTCTTATCAAAGTGTTTTTCACTTCATCAAGTCATTCGAATCACCACAGGCTTCCTGTCATATTGATAAAACTAGATATATGTATTATGTGCGTTTTAGTAGATATCTGGTTTCTTTTATCATTATCATTATAATCGTTAATGTTTATCATTATTATTATTGTAAATGTAGGTGTTCGTTTGTTTGTACTCATTTCGTGTTTCGCAACAATAGAGCAAAGCGTCTGCAAAGTTATTACAAAGAAGTTAAGTAGTACTTGAGGAAATGTTACAGAGCTTTTTTCGTCGTTCTGGATTTAGGTGTGTACCATTCAAGAGGTATTTAATCAATAAAAAAATAAAATAAAATCAGGCAAAATAATATCTTTCTGCAGTTGTTTTAGGATAGAAATCGAAAAAATATACGAAAATGACATGATTCTCTGATATAACGATCAAATTTGTCGTTTCATTACAGTTTTAGTATTGTTTAACAATTGTATATCAACTATTGGTTACATGTCACATAATAAACACTATTTATATATGCTTCTTTTTGAAAGTCGGATAAAAGGAACGCAATTACAACAATTCACAATTGTAGGTACAAACGGCACCATAAAATAAATATTTAGCAATAAAAATATTAAACATAATATATTATAAAGATATTACTTAATCTTATCAGTTGAAAACCCCCATTATATTGTGCGTTCTAAATAATAACATCACGTTCCATACAGAGGCCACAGATATTTTTATTTTTAACTATGAAAATGTTTTGTAATATTAATGTATTTCTACAATCAACCACAAAAATATTTTTTATACCAAAATAAAACCTTACCATAAGATTGTATACTACCAGCCATACCTCCTATTTCTACCTCTCACATCTCACCATACGATGGAATTCCCACGGGATTTGTGACAGATGGGATATTAATATTCTGCCATTACGCACAAAGTACTTTCTAATGCATTACATATTTATTGTATATATGCAAATTTATTGACACAATATCGCGACTGATCTGATTAGATATTTGCACAAGTGTCTGTGCACTTTGTTGGCAGGTTGTTACGCCATTATCAATATAGGTAATTCAGTTACTGATAACACTGACTGATGACTCGCTGTGTTTCTGAAAATTCACGTTTTCGCGATAAAAATATGTTTTTCTTTTAATTAAAATACCTGTAATAATTATTTATCAGTCCATATTTTATATTTTATTGCACTATACTGTCAATTTTGCTTTTAAGTCTTAAAAATAAGTTTAAATTTCCCCTTATGATTAACTATTATGTTAAAAATCTTTTATTTTTAGCTTAGGTGGTAACTATTTACTAGCCTAAATAAATTCCTATTTGTATTTGAAGGTTGTCGCTCTCAGAATATTTGTATTAATAGCTAAAAACTCATTATTTTGGTAATAAATAAAATACCAAAAAATCTGTAAAGAATTCATGTAGTAATGAATAATGATGGTTTAAATATTATGAATATAACAATAGATTTTGAAATTGTTCAGTTCTACTTTTATACGTTTTAGATATTGATTGATTTTATTTTTATTTTTCTTTCAGAACAACAAACGCAACAAGTGGAAGTCAAAAAACCTGAGACTCCTAAAAAACACGAATTTAATCCAGGCTATTCCAGATTTGGGTTCAAACTCAACTTAGATGTGAACCCCTTCAGTTTTCCCAAAAACACAGAAATCAAGCCTCGGAACAAACCTAAAGTACTTAACTTAAAGCGACAAGCAACATTGCCTTCATTAACCGGAGCAACAAATTTGCGAAAGAACATCGCAAAACAAACTATTATGCGGGAAAAGTCCTTCACAGATAAACGAAATGTCGACAGAAAAGAAAACAGAACGGTGATAAAAGGCGTACGGACGAACAGACGGTTCGAATTGCAAATGAAAATGAGGAATATTAATGAAAAATAATCTATAGGTATACATAATTTGGTAATTGCAAAAGTCCCGTTTGTGGTTTTTTTTTCTTGGTCTACTCAAAGTCGTTTTTATTTTTGTTAATTTAATTATTATGAAAAAATATTAATTATGTTTGTAGTAATTATATAAGGCTGTTTCAAATTTTCTCCGAGACAGTATTTTTTTGAAAAATCAAATAATCGACTTCTAGGGATGTCTCGCTTCGTTCAGGTACGTATTGACGAAAAAAAAATTCTCAGTTTTTCCGATGTTTTAATACTTTCTGCTATTCGGGGTGAAGACAAATCCAACAAAACAAAGATCATAAAAATCGGTCCAGCCGTTCTCGAGTTATAAGTGTTGTAACAAACCCGACGTTGTTTTATATATTTATAGATAGATCACTTATTTCACATCACTATACTTGAATAAAAAGACTAAAGACAGAGACATATAGGTTCAAAATATCGACTTACTCTTCTGATTTTACACTTTTGATATGTTATTACGAAATTACTTAATTTTTTATATGAAGACTTGGACTGCAATAACTTCATAGTTTAGAGTAGATGATTTCTTGACTAATGACGACTGAGACTTTCTTCTGACTATCTTCTAAAATAATTTTTTTACTATATAGTCTGTTATTGTTACCAATAATTTTCGCTGTATCTTATATCTTTATTACTTAGAACAGCGGTTCCCAAATGATAGTCCGCGGAACCCCACAGGTTTCGTGGAACGGTCACAACTCACAGAAGTTCTGAGAGTTTAGTATTTGGTACAATAGATATTATTATAAGTATTAATATTTTTCATTTATGATTTGTTCTTTCAAGTCAAACAAGAAAGTATTCTAATTACAACACATCACTTTAGTTATTATCAAAAAGGTGATCCGTTAAAAAATATGATTATTTAGGGCTCTGTGGCCAAAAAAATTTAGGTACCGCTGACTTAGAGGCTACTTCTTACCGTAATGTTCATAAAAATCCCGAAATTTCTTCTCCACGTTTTTAATATCTATTTCTTCTTCATATATTCATACTTACTTCTTACTTATATTCTACTCTAACAACATTAAATTGGACTCCAGTATTGCATAGGACCTCAATCTATATCTGCCGGACTTAATAGGGTTTAGCCAATTTGTGTTTTGACTTTAGATCATTAAATGCACGATTTGACATACAAATAGACGGTAAAATTAAAAAAAAAAAACTTTCAATAAACGCAAATTTATTAATATTTATTTCATTATATTCATAAATACTCTTCTCTTTTAAATTTTGCCATAAAATGAGATGAACTTGTTAAAAAGTTCATATTTTTTTAATAACCTTTTATTAATATACAATAAACTTAATAATATTAATATTATTTTTAGAATATCTTTTTCATAAGCAAACCGAAAACTTATGCTTTAAATTAAAATGTATATTCATTGTAACTTTATTTTTAATTTCAGATAAATAGTTTTACAATAATTTTAAATTTAAACTGTTATTAATATCTTAACATTTTTTATAATTATGTGTTATTAACAAAGTTATTTTGAAAAGAGTTATTTTAATTATTTGTGACGACAAGTTATAACATGAACTAAGTTAGGTTAGTGTTTTGTATGAGACCTAGTGTACTGAATTCTACCGGTTTTTATTTAATTGATTTAAATGAAAAGTTACCTACATTAATAACTGTTTAAGATATCTTAAACAGATATTAATGTAGATAACATTTCATAGTATTCTATTATATATATATTGTATATACACAGGACCGGCTTTAACCATCTAGGCGGCGCCCTGGGCGAAATTTCCCAAATATTAGATATGCCAAATACACAAACGCACTACGCAAAAAACTCACTTGGTCCTTTTACTGATTTATTAGATATTGTATAATGGACAGATTCATCCAGTATTAAGTTTGTATGGAGTGAGTGCCCGCGCCATGGTGTGGACTGTAGTCTGTAGATCATGTGTCTTTATGTATATTGTAAACGTAAATAAATGGTTTTATTTCATATTAAATACTTTTATTTCACACACTCTTCGTTACATTTAGGGAATAAAACTAAAATCCAAATTACATGAAATCTGCAGTAAAGAATGTATTTGTCAGATTGTTTATTTTTTTATAGTTTTTCTCATAGAGCTTGAATATTTTTTTTGTTTAGAAGATAGTTTGAAGCCCTGGGGAGGACGTAGCATACTTTTTATCCCAGAAATCATCCCTTAAGGGGGGTGAAAATGGGGATGAAAATTTGTATGCGGAATCAAGCTAGGGACGAACCCGAGCGAAGTGAGGGTGAGTCGCTAGTATTATATAAAAATTTATCCTAGACGGCTGTTAAAAACGTGGGTCGTCATACAAGACGCTGCACTGAGTCACAACACTACACTAGCATTGCCCCAAAATCGTCATGAGTCACTATGTCTACTTGCAAGAGAAAGTGCGTATAAATAATTACAAATTAATGTTTGGCCGAGTCCTTTTGAAATTATTTTTGTTCCGTATATGAAAAGGAGAAAAGGGACCCTTATAGGATCACTTCATTGTCCGTCTGTCTGTCAAAGCCTTTTTCTCAGGAACGGTGGAGGTACCAAGTTGAAATTAATATGAAATATTTAGGCTGCAAAGTGCAATCCCTTGGAGCTGTGAAAAAAATCAAACTTCTAAGACAACGCAATCAAAAGATACGACCGTTTATGTTGACGCTCGCTACTCGCTAGGGAACTGAAGGTATCAAAACCTATAAGGTACTTTTCGTTGCCTAAATTGTAGAACAATGAAATTTGGCAAATTTGGAAAAAATCCGAAAACTGTATTTTTGTTCGCAAAAAAATATTTTTTTACGATTGTAAACTTATTTTATCGTTTAAGAACCCTCGGTGTGCGAGTCAGAGTTGCACTTGTATGATTTTTATTAGCTCTTTTAGCTTTTGTCACGTTATATTAGCAAGTTGGTCCAGAAAATATGACGCAGTAGGTACGTACAGTAAACAAAGTGGTAGGGGACAAAATGTAAAATTTTACGTAGCCTATTTAATTTATTTACCTTTACTAAACATATAAAAGCAAAGCCTGTCTACGCATATAATTACCACAAATTCCAAATATGAGATATTTTGATACATATTCTGCTTCACAACCAAATTTTGACATTGACCTATTTCTAAGGGCCTATATTATAAGAAATTTGAGGTAAATACAATATTAAGCGTAGGCGAAACAATATCGCTTCTGGTAACACCTTGTCGCTTCATTAAGTACTTATCAAGTTAGCTCGTAGAATAATAAAAGATCTTGTTATTATAAATGATTAATTTCTGCC
Source organism: Brenthis hecate (assembly GCA_951806755.1). Taxonomy (NCBI): domain Eukaryota; kingdom Metazoa; phylum Arthropoda; class Insecta; order Lepidoptera; family Nymphalidae; genus Brenthis; species Brenthis hecate. The sequence goes on from OX638254.1 coordinate 584,196, forward strand.
TGAGGCTTTGTGCGTGTGAAATAAGTTTGATTTTTAAGTCATTAGAAAAAATATATATGTAAGTTCTGCGAACCTCGCGAGCACAAGCTGAATTTTGAGGAGCTATTCTGCTCATCACGCTGAAGACACTCATCAGATCTTCACCAATTTTTTAAGAGACCAACTAATGTTCCTACTTTTCAAATAAAAATATATATGAGGGGTCTATGGACCCCCGGTCGGAACGAAATTCCTTTCGCTTTTTAGTAGACGTTTGTTTTAGTGACCCTAGTGTGTACTCCAGTCATGGATGTTTATATTTATAATATGTATGTATTTAAAGTTATATATGTGTAATGTGTCAACTATCTGGTATCCATAACACAGGCCTCATAGCTTACCGTGGAACTAGATGGTGCTGTGTGTTAATGTCTTAACATATCTATTTATTTAAATATATAAATTAAATAATGATAAATTATAAACACTTAATGATCTGGGATAGTTAAGTTAATAAGAAATAAAAATGCCAGAACTTTATAAATCTTATTTTATTAATAATACTTTTTTAATTTCAGAAATAAACATTATTTGCTATAAAAATATTTATCTGGATTATCTAGATTCTAGATTCTACAGAACTTGGCACCCATTTAGATTTCAATTCTTTTGTCGGTGAAGTTGACAACCAAGCATATTCTTAAAATTGAACTTGGCTCCCATTTTCACTTTTATATTTTTGATGAGATGTATTGATTTTTTGTAAAGAAACTATTATTATTCATAATTCCAAAGTGACATGTGAATTCAATCTTTTTTTTTCATAATTTAGCGACTATTCGTTAGTGGATAAGGCGAAATAGGAAAATGTTATTTAATCATCATGGAACCTTTTCTCCTAAGAAAGAATTTCTTTTTGATATTATTATGATATCAATTGCTGCTATATTTGAATACGTGCTAGGTGTAAGCTATTGTTATTATGTTTTGGAAGGCATAAGGTGTTAATAAAAATTAATAATTCACTGTTTTCGGATTTTTTCCTTTTTATGCACACGATTACCAATCAGGATACTAAATTGAAACTTTCTAGGCCATCTGGAAATGGGTTAGGTTGTACTACTATACTATATGTCAGTGATAAAAAATCCGATTTTTAGACTTTAATATCTCAATAACTGTTTGAGCTGTATTTATGAAATTGGTAATTCTAGCTAATCTAAGGAGATTTAATAAATGAACCAAATTTCATGACTTTATGTAAAATAGATTTTGAGTTGTGAGTGTAAATACACGGTGCTGCGTCGCCAGTTCTGTCTGTCTGTTATCGCATCACGAGAAACCACGGGACAGATTTTGATGTAATTTGGTATTATGATAGCTGGTTATCCGGGTCAACATATAGAATACTTTTTACCGCGGGAAAATATCTCATTTCTAAGAAAAAATACAAAAACTGCATTCTACGAGTATACTAATATGTAAAACCTAAGAATTTAGTTTTTGGTCATCTAAACGCGGGCGGAGCCGCGGGCAATGCTAGTATTATATATTATTACTATTGAATTTTCATTATCTTTAATTATACATTTGAATATATAATGTAGGAGCGTCCTTGGTACTCCATGCATGTAGTTGGCAGCTCTGCGATAGTCAGGCTCCAACGCAGCTACGGATACAATGGCCAATATTGCAAATGTATTGTGAAAACATGTGATACAAAGTAATAGGAATGTTTGTGGGTTTTGGACTGCACAATATTTTATTTTCGATGAACTTCCAGCGGCGTTATCCGCACGTGTATTTTTATTTAATCCAAAACCTCCATAACCATTAAATATGACCCCCGTTGCATATGACAGCGTGATAGTCAAGAGCTCAAGCCTTTGGACTTGATCAATTGTATCTCGGCTGAGTAATTTTGTATTAAATGAAGTGTCATTAAAATCTCTTCAGTAAAAAAACTAACTGATTTATTAATATCTATTTACTCTTGTACAATATTATTATAAGTAAAAAACCTAAATATATTTTACATTTTATTTCTTAAGTAAATACGTCAATTTTTATTTTATACTAGAGACTCACCCTCGCTTCTCCATAAAAACTTTCATCCCCATTCTCACCCCCTTAAGGGATGATTTCCGAGGTAAAAACTATTTTACTCATTCACTTTACATATCATGAGGCTTAAAAAATACTTATTTTATAAAAAAACCTTTTTAATTTCCTTCTATACAAAATTTCAACTCTGACAATAACAAACAAAAAAAAAGAATTATCAAATTTGGTGCAGTCGATCGGAAGTTATGCGTGTACATACATTTCGGTGATTCATTTTTATGTATAAAGATTTATAATATTACATATTTAAATATTATAAAAAGAGGTTGGGGAGGTAACGCACCTGCTTTTTCACTTTCTTATCTAAAAGATAAAAAAGTACCCGTTATATTTATTTTATGTTCTACATTCAACTCTCAGTACGTAAGTAGTTAGTGTTTACGACTTTTAATTCATAGATGTAGTTTTTATGTATATTTTATTATTTACACTAGCGGCTCACCCTTGCTTCGCTCGGGTTCGTCCCTAGATATGTTTTGACAGTTAGCATGGAATAGATATATATATATATATATATATATATATATATATATATATATATATATATATATATGTTATATGCCTATAGCCTTCCCAATAAACGGGCTATCTAATGTATAGAATTTTTCAAATCGGATTAGAAGTTGCTGAGATTAGCGCGTTCAAACAAATAAACTGCCTCTTTATAATAGTAGTATAGATGTTATTCAATTTTCTGTTAACAAAATCATTTTATTGGTGTTATATAAAGATATAAAGTAATAGAATCCATTATCCAAGCGAGTCGATAAATACGTTTGAGGATTACGAGTTGGAGTTATCAGATTTCATTTAATGTGTAACGAATTAAAGATATAATAAAACGAAAAGTGATAATATATATAAATGGAGAGAGACAAAGCAGTTCAGACCTTTTTCTTCTCTGTTTGTCGAGCAATTTTCATTTTTGTTTAGAAGCTATTGACGATCTTAGTGTTAACAATAAAAAAACGATTATAACCGAATTTCGACCATTGGGCGAACACTAATATGTACAGGTTGTGTTCAATCAATTGTTTACACAATTAAAGATACCTTTGGATTAAAAATAAAACAACAAAGTCGACTACAATCAGATTTATTAATTCAACATAGAAGCACATGATAGTCGATATTTGTCAAAGACTCAAACCATTAGCTGTTTAGTAAATATTTACAAAATTTAAAACTATAAGATAATAAAAACAATGATTGAACTTATAAACTACTTATAACTAAAATACATGTTACATCAAACGCTTCATATTTCGCTAACTAACGATTTGAATCTTTGATTTACACAAATGTCCCCATTTCCCAAATCACAGTGTTATACTAAATTTTTCATGGGTTTTATTTTAGTTCACTAAATATAACGAGACTTGAATAATATTGCGACATTAATATTAACAAAAATTTTATTTTATTTTTCATAGTCACAGATTGTTAATTAAAGGCACTGGACGGATTTTCATGGAACTTTTAGCACTCACCACAACGAAATATTGCTTTGAACATGCAGATAATAAAATATCTAGGCAAAGTAAGAAGTCTTTTCTAAAAAAAAAACAACAATAATATTGTGTTACCTACTTCTTTCTATCCTTAATTTCAAACTTGCATTATGAAAGATGAATTGAACATGCAGTAAAGGTAACAAAAACGTCAGTGCTGTTTGTTGTAATATAATTTTCATAACTAATATAAAATATAAATAAGATAAAAAGCTAAAAGAACAATAATAATTTATTATATTTTATGAGACATTTAGATACTATTTCATGTAGGTAACCTTCATTTTTTATGCAGCGATTTTTTATTATAATCCATTTTTATATTTGTTCACTTTGATAGTAAGTCTTGGCATATTATATTTCCACCTTCAATACTTTACTATTTAAAAAAAAATATTTTTTTAGTTTGTACTAAAAAGTGTTGCCATATTATATCATCATAAAAGATAACCAAAAATTACGAGAATGTAATAATCAAAATTATAATAGGTAAAACTATTTCGTTAAAAAATATACAAGTACTTAGGTATAAGTTGTGCATTTCAAAACGAAATGCGCAATATACTCGTACGGTATTTTGAAATCCTTTTTCAAAAGTATTTTTTTCACACTATTATTCAATCCTCGTATTCGTTATATCACATAAAAAACTTGTACTATTTTATTAAAATATGCCCATTCATTCTAATTGAAAAATACTTTAAATAAAATAAATATCTCACTCGTAAGGAAATTTCCGATAAGCTTATGTAAACAGTGTCTATAAAATATCTTATATGGGAGTCAACTGGCGAGTCTGAAACAAGGTAAAAGCTAGCTTATAATATAGTTACTTAAAATTATTATGAGCTAAATAAATGGTAAATTTTCATAATTAGATGTTTGCATAAAGCTTACAATATGCACAGTGTGCCAAAATGTTTTTTGATATTTAGAAGAGATTTAAAAAAAATAAAACAGTTTAACATTTAACTATCTAAATTAGTAAATTTTTAGGTTATTCTTATCAGAAAAGATTTGAAAGATTGTAGTCCTTTGAACAGATAGTTTTTTCAATTGTTTATTCAAACGGTTATTCTGAATACGTTTTACGTAACAGATACGTTCGAAATAAAGCTTATTAAAATTACAACAATATATCACGTTTTCGGAATTGGGGTAAGATCGTTTGGATCGCTTGCGGCCGTTAGACGTCCGATTCGCCGTCCTCTCATTGTGATGTTTTTTGTTTTTTTGAATTGAATGGTCCCAATAACAGATCGAACAGAAACCTATATTGTTTCAGCGGCTATCACGCAGTTGACGGACACCCATTATGTATACCTATGCCATGTTTTGTGCATCAATGAAATTTAATTGACCCACCGTACAGTTCGGCAATTACGTACGAGATCGCTATATTAGTAATACTATGCTCTATTTTAACGCTAGGCTACATTTGGCGATTTTACAGAGATATCAGTTACCAAGCCATTTTACTTTACAAAGTAAACTACATCAGTGCACAACAGATTCAAAAACTATTTGTTAGATATGTCGCATTTTTGTTAACAAAAATAACAGCTTCCGTGCTTAATTTTAAAGTTTCTACATAGTTTTTTTTTTCTATATTACAATTAAAGTAACGCAGAGGCACCTATATAGATGTTACATTAGCTAGAGCTTGAGAGTCAAAAACTAACTAGGTTCTACCACTCCGCCAAAGTTTTCTCAACACAAATAGAATGTGAACATCTCAACACTTACCCACTATAGGGAAACAATTGTATTATCTTACAAGTTATTTACAAAATTAAATTTAAATACACACATCATAATTTATAAATAAATATATACGCTAAGGGCTTCAGTGGGAACGACGGCATTTTCAACACCTTTATGGTAAAAGATCAGTATGAAATTCCAAAGACTTGCGATTTCCTTTGGATTTTAATATAATATTTACATAAACTGTGCCCTTACCAAATAAATAATTTTACAATTAAATAATATATATCTCATATAATACTGGGCATGAAACCCTATAATTGAACTCTATATTACACACTTTAGAAAACCCTTATTTGCACTTGGAGTGATGTAAGCTATAAAATAAGATTGATGGTTTTAAAAGTTCACGTACCTTTTTTTAAGTGTCCTCCCATATTATAGTGGAAATGGGAGTGCATTATTAACGTTTTGTAAGCTGTAATGTATGATTTGTAAACATGAAATATATATTAGTATGAAATGAATAAGCTGCGACCATCTACAAATTATAGAATAAACAGCAACTATCGTTCTTTTACACTATCCTCTACAAACGGAATATGAGACAAGATAGAAAATAGGATTTTAAAAAGCAAATTGGAAATACATGTCTTTTTCATATTATATTTATCACTTTTATAAATAGTGATATCGATCGATCGTAGAAAGTAAACGAATACGATGGCTATTTAAAATTAAATTCGATACCGTAGATAACTATGTGACATGAATTTTAGGCACTGAATAAATTTCTTCTAGAAATGTTGGAATTAAATATTTAAAATGTAAGTAGTGACAGATAATAATTATGGGCCCATATTGATTGAATATTTATTACAAATTACCAAGTTTAAGTTGAATAACGTTGCTTATTCTAAGGTTCACACCTTAGAATTATAATAAAATTCTGAATAAAGGTAGCTCATGTCCTGGATTAAAACACTGCTTTTTTCAACGAACCATATGACAGAGGCGCAGTTTTTTAATAGTATAAACTATTAACAAACAGACAAGACAGCCTTGAAAAATTAACATTAATCATGCATGCAACCTTAGAACAAATAACGTGGTTACGGTTAGGCACTAAAATATTTTCACCTGATGATGACTGATGATGAGGTAGTACTTAATATAAGATTGCAGATCGAATTTTCTTTATTTAGTGTATTTTTATTTTATCAAAAAAATTGTGCTCTTTTTTCAACTTCAATGTTGACTTTTTATTGCATTTCAACTAATTCCGTTTTAAAATGGCAAAGGTTAAAGGCCTTAGAGCCCAGTTTGCACGTAATACTAATTTATTGGGGATATTTATAGATATCTCACTGAACAGGTTTTCATTTGTATACTACTAGCAGTCAGCCTCGGCGTCGCTGAATTGCTATTTTTTAATTTAAAACAATCTAGATACACATACAAACGGCATTTTTTCAAAAAGTTCTTTTTAGTTATTATCCACCCCTTATGGTCCGTTTTAGTCATGGCGTAGATGAATCAGTCGGGACTAATAATTTTATATACTGCATAGATTATTATTATTGACCTTAAATAGTACGATTATTGAATCATATAATCGTAATTTACTTTAGTTACATAGTTTATAATAATTCAAATAAAAAAAATAGGTAAATTACTCCACAGACGAGAATTTTTACAAATTCAAAAATAGAAACACCATTCATTGACCGGTCATTCGTGTGACCATACAACGTTAGAGCGCAAGTACGACAATGCAAATATTTTTTCTTTTTTTTATTCTGTATTCTCAAAATAAATCTGAGCATAAAGAAATGTTCTTTCATAAAAAAAAACACTGTTTATTTTTAAGATTTGAATGTTTTCACTTGCCATCGATCCGCATCAGTCACAAGGTTGAAATATGTTTAATAACAAAAATACCGTCGGTCTCTACATGGTTATAAATAAGTTGAAATGAATAAGTATCCTAAAATAACTGATGAAATTTCAGCGACAAATATTTGGCTCACCATATTTCATCGATGAAGCGTTTTGCTTATCTATCGTTATCCATTACTTATCTTTCCAACTCGGTAATTACCCGTAACAGATTAAGGGCCACTTGCAATAAAATTGTAAATGTGAATTAAATATTTTAAATATTTATATTCAGCAAATATTAAAAATTACGTTTTAAAGTGTGCTTGATATATTTTAGTCACCTAAATAAATTTATATAGTCTATGCATACAATAAAGTTCTAACTGAGCCGAATCTATACATTAAATATTTTTTGGAAAGTCTCATCTCAGTCTGTCTGTCTGTTTGAACGCATCACGAAAAACCCAATGGACAGATTTTGATGAAATTTAGTATGATGATAGCTGGTTATCCGGGCAATATTTAGGATACTTTTTACTGCGGGAAAATTTCTCATCTCTGAGAAATCTATACTAGCCGTTAAAATGTTCCTGAGTCACTAGTAAATAATAAATATTATATAATAAAAAATTTTGTGCAAAAACTTAAGGGTCTTTAGTTTATTTCAGAAATTTATTTCAAATATACCCAAAAAGATTCCTCCAACTTACCCTATAATAATATTATTTTAGTGTAATATATTGCTAAGGGTTCCTTCGAGGTAGAGGATAGAATTTGTACGGTAATTCCGTCAGTATGAGGAAAGTTATTTTTTATGGAACATATTTAAAATACTTTAAGTAATACAGTATTAACAAAACGGTTTCGTGGGTTACAATTTTTTTTTTTAATTTTGTATAGGTAATTTAAATTAAAATAACAAAAAATATTTTAAATTTTTAACTGTGATTGTTACGAATAGGTATGTAAAATTTGAATAATCGAATGGTATTTATATAGTTTTCGAACATTTTATCGCCATGACCGTACCTACCATGTAATAAAAATCATGTTTCATATTTGTAAATGAAGTCTGGACGTACTTGGCTTACATAAGTGATTAGCAATTTGACGTAATGACGCAAGTTCACTTGAGTCTTGAACACTTGGCGACATCAATTTTAAAGCTATTTCAGTTGTCAACAGCTTGTTAATAATACGAAAGAGAAATGTTTGCGCATCGGTTTTAAATCAAATTTTGAAAATAGGATTCAATTAAGTCAATTTTTTAACCAACTTCGATTGTATATTTTTTGTGTTACTTTCCTGAGTTATCTCAAATTCAACAGAAATCATTTGCATTCATTAATTTAAATCATTTGATTTGAGACAACTGGGAGTGGGTGGAATGATTACTTTTAACTTTTAAGTGATTTTATAGGTGTACCTTTTTTAATTATTATCTGTTAGGATATTGATATATTTATAATATATAGAATATAATATTATGTCAATGCTTCATAAATACTGAGAAAAAATTTTAGAAAAAAATTGACAACGTCAAAACAAAATTTTTGTATGCTCATAATTTATTTCAAAATATATCAGAAATTACATTAAAACTTTAAATAATTCTATAAAAAAGCATATTACAAGACGTAAAAGAACTCTCCAATATTAAGCCACGTCTAACCTCAAACAATTGACTGTGCCAACAAAATGGTGAAAAATTACTGGCATTAGATATTTTTATATACCTAAATCTAAATTAGATGTGCTGGTCATCGCACCTTGGATCCTTTCCGCGATAAACAATAGCATTCCCAAGGAGGGTTGATGTCAGGCAGGCGACCCGGTATTAAAACTTTTGCCAAATCCTATCAGCAGCACGGAAGATGTACTGTGCCGACCCCAAGTAATTGGGAAATGGGCAACGAGATGACGCTTGATAAATATTGAGCAAAACTTAGAGAGTAAATAAATAATTTAAAAATCATTTAGGTTAGTTATTTCGCCCTAGAACGGACATTTTTTTTTCGAATTTATATAGTAACAGGTCAACAAGAGCAGAAACTACGCGTACAAAAATACAATGTTTTGTTACAACAATCTATTTCACATATGAAACGTTCTATTTACTATATATACTAAAAAAATCAAATAAGGCATTTGACCACGAAATTGTATATAATTCTTTTCAAAGCGTGCAATATTGTTATTATAGAGTTATATTTTGTCATCCAATTTTCAGATAACAATTTTATATAATTTGCTTTTAAATTTTGATGTTATTTTTAGATTAAAGGCTCGTATTCCACAGTACAGTTCAAGTAAATTTGAAGCTTCATGATACTTTTTTATCGAATAATAACGACAGGAATTTTAAAAGATCTACTTAGACCGAAACACAAAATATTAGCAAATTACAATTTGTTTCGAATTTAATTTTCAATAATATAAATTTTTAAAATTAAACTTTTCGCTTCTTTTTAGGTTAATGTAAATTAAATATAAAATTAACCTTCCGTTTCGTTTCGTAAGTGCCGATTTTTTTTGGCAGAGACCCAATCTAATCTATACTGGATTAAGGCAATGTTTTGTGGGACGTTTTTTACGACTGGCAATATGTGGTACATAAAAAGTAACATGTAGCTAGTGACCAGAAGATTTATTTTTGTAGTTACACGTATTATTTTAAAGTTATTTTTAATTATTATTAGAGAAAATAATAACTATTGAGCTAGGCTACTAAATTGATAATAAAAATCATTCATTAATGTGTCACTAATGAGTAAGACAATGTAAATCATTTGTAATCGTATAAATGTCATTATACAATTACTTACATCACTACTGTACTTAGATCACACTAACATTATTAGCGCTGAAAGATCAAAATGATTTTAAATAAACCTTCATATGTATATCTAATAACCCCGTAAAGAATAGCCAATAAATAAACTTAAAATATAATGGAGACGGTCTTTTCTATACTAAAAACTCAATAAATGATTTCATTAGGACATACGATACAATTAAAAATCACTATTGAACAAAACGCTACTAATTTAATACAAATTTATCTGTTATTAATCAAATCTATGTACAAATCTGGAACTTTAGAGCTCTAGCGCACTATTATAATCGTGACATTGAATTCGATCGCGTGGGAAGCTGCACACAATGCTGAGAATGTAGGGAAAATTACCATTTTTATACTATGGCCACCCCACAGAGGGCGATGTGAAATTCAGCACAAAGAAAATGCATCATATAGAACGGAAAATTACTTTTTTGCTTTCCACTTTGCTATGAAACATGTGGCTCAAAGGGTTAACAAGACCGCTGATAAACTTTAAAAATAGGTATATGGTATAATTTTCTTTTTTTAAATTTAGATACGAGTATAATATAGATGAAATGAATGCGTATGCTTTCACTCCATTGTTTATATTTTTCGCAAACACTGAATTTTCCACAAAAATTATTACGGCATTTCAAATCAAACGGACGTAAACAAATAATTCAATAATTTTAGTTTTTGATAATATTTATACTCTATACTTAGGTATTTTAAGTTATCAAGACAATGGTGTCACGATAAATCAGAACGTACATCGTAAAGCAAATCTTAGTGGGGTATTCGTTTAAAAATAGTTTCAAGGCCGAGTACATATTTCTGGAATAGCATCCAGTGAATCTATCCATTTGTTAACAGAGAAATATTGATTTTTTATTTGAATGCCTTCAACAATGCCGGGAGATGTTAATATATATCGAAATAGGTGAAGGTTAGGAGAGCTGTCGCCGGAGAATATGGAATGATGAAGTCACGTAAACACTTTACGCGTCTAGAGCAGATTGTGGTATATTGTACGTAGGCGGTAATTGCTATTGCGAATAAAATATTCCTAAAATGCAGAGAAGTCACTTAATAATTCCACTTTCTTGTTTAATAATGCAATATTACGATATAGCACAACACGTAATAGTGGCCATATATAGTACCTATTTGTGCTTTTTTCTAGTTTAGCTTTATTAGGATGTTTAGTTTTGTTACTCCTACTATGTATTAACAAACGTAGCAGAGCATAAAATGGAGAACTTAAAGCTTTTTTTTAATTTGTTTTTTCGATTAATTAAAACTTAGCCTGGTCTATTTCCACCAGAATAAAATGAAATAAGTCTAGTTAATAGTATAAAACATGCGCATTGCGCATTCATATCCTAAACAAACATTTTCCTGTGACGGCATATAAAATCATACAATAGATGGCGTCGTTCCAAACTAGATCACGAAAGTGAATACCTCTTTAATGTAACGATTAATTATAGTTACAATTAAAGTTAAATTAGTTAGATTGACAACCTAGATATTTTAAGTGATCTACTGACTCTATGTAATAAAACTGCGAAAATTTTCACAATTCGCAATCTAAATGGATCACAATGTTCATACGTAAATGACTTCTGCGAAATGCAGAAGCTTTTATTTGGATTTTAGATTAAAAACTTTCCACTTGTTTTTCCATACAAATATTCCAAACAATTTTCAAATAACATAAAACTCATATCGACAGTTAACACGGATTATATACGGTCTCGAGTCGCGAGTGGGGCATATAGGGCCACGGTGGCACGGTAAATAAAAAGTAAATATATAAAAGCGGAAATGTTAACTAAAGATATAGATAAAAAAGGTCTGTTTTAGGGAAAGTGTTTAAAAATCAGCACACGGCGGTCACGGTCCATTTTACGTAACTCAGCCTCGTGCCGCATCATGGCGATTCAGACAAAAGGGAATCCCTAGCTTGTAAGAAATCAGTTTATGTTTCCTTTACGTTTAACGCTTGTGCTATTTCCGAGAATTGGGCATAAAAAGCTTTTTACTGAATATCATGGCTTAAATAATAAAATGTTGTCTATAAAAATTAAAATCTCATGCATTTTTCCCTCGAACCGCTTACTAATATTATAAATATGAAAATTTAGATGTTTGGGTGTTTGTCACTCAATCACGCCAGAACGGATGAATCTGAACGGATCTGGATGAAATTTGGCATATAGATAGATTATAGTCTGGAATAGCATACAGGCTACTTTATATCTCAGAAAAATGTACGGTTCCCGTGGGATAGATTTGTTTTTAATTTTTTTATTTCATATCTAGACAATAAATCAATTTTTTTATAGATAAATTCCCTAGCTCTCGTAAAGCCGTAATAGGCTGGGCTCTGGGCATGTTAATTTTCAGAAATTCTGTAAATCCTTTTTGATTAAAAACCAAAACAATGAAAATTTTCAATTTGTCACTATTTCCCCGAGAATTAAGGCAAGAAAGCTACGTCTGTATATTATTTCTTTCAAATTTTGTTCTATACCAGCGTTTTCCCGCAGCTCCGTTCTCGTAGTTTTTTAACCTTCCAATGAATAAGCTATAAAACGTAAACGTTCAAATCGGACCAGTAGAGCTAGAGATTAGCGAGGTCAAACAAACAAACTCTTCAGCTTTATATATTACTATAGATAATATTACTTATTAGTTTTCACCTAAAGCTAGGGAAGCGTGGTACGTTGATAAAAAATATTTAGTTTAAACTATACAGTATAGAGAAATAGTGTGTCATTCTATTAGTTTACTTTTTTTTTTAATTCCATTGGTTCCGAAGATTTCTCCTTATATACAAATAAACATTCTGTTTCTTTAACGATAGTGAATGTAATTCATAAACCTGTACTCAAGTATTGTGTAATCAGTTATTGACCTACAGATAGAGCTCCGACATTGGACTCAAAAACTGGTTTGGAATTAAGATGAAGCTCGTAAAACCTGCTTTCGCAAAACCCGCTTATAATACGTATATTTTCAGTAACGTCATATTTTCAGTAAATTCATTAAGCTCGTTTTTATTTGTATTATTTTTTAATTCCTTTATATTGGCGACTTTGTTTAAATAATTTGAGCTTTCTTTACAGAGCTTTTCTAAATTTTAGATATTTAAAATTACCTGCGACATGAATATTCAAAAATTAATAATAATTATGTCAAATATATGCACAAATCACATTTGCAGTAAGATTTTTCATTTATTAATAATTTCTACGCTATAATGCTCAATTGTTCTGTTGTTTCCGCTGATTTTACTTAATAATATTAACAGGTCACGGCGAGCTACCACGATGTTTTAATATACATTTGCAAAATGAAAAAGCAGTAGGTAGGTATTTACAAGAAACAGTCAACGTATTACTCGACTTATATGGCCAAAAATTGTCTAAAACAATCTATATCATATATAGACGTTTTATTTGTTAGTACAGTTACCTATTTACGAATAAAACTTCCGGAACGTTTTAAGGATTTTATAGTGTCTAAAATAGTAAATTATATGTAAGTAATTTAAAAAAGATGAAATATTAACTTAGATTCCTATTATTTAAAGTTAAAATATTAAGCAAAATTATTGCTACCTTTATAGATAAAAAGACGAGACGTCTAAAACCTCAGTCTTTCCCCATGACCATGATTGTTGTAAAGCATTAGAAACTTCGGGAACTAAAAATCAAAATAAATCCGCGAAATGATCCGAAAAGATAGTTTTATTTAAAAAGGTAATTTCAATTTACATGTGACGTATTTCAATGGAAACTAATCGCGCCTCTCATATTTCCATTTGCAGAATGTAGAGGATCTAAGTGATGTAGATGAAGTGCTGACTGAGACGAATATGTATAAAGATATTATCGAGTTTATAATAAACTGAATATTTTATCTATTACTATCGCAAATGGAAAAATAATATATTTATACGCATGTGAAGCATAATCTGTAGAATTAATGATAGATGCTCTATCTCTTAGTAGCATGGGCCATTATTATCTATGTTTATAGTATTTAATACGTACTAAAAGATCGAAGCTGTTGGTTGGAAATAAATATTGTAAGCGTCTGTTAAAACAATAAACATTTTACAATGGTATGTTCACTTGTTTAGTTATTTCGCAAACAGCAAATAACACCTACAAACGCGCGCGTGAATTACAAGTACTAAAGGCCTGTAAATTACGATAACACTCGTTTTAAATGTATTAAATATTGTTATTATTATAATAATACTATTATATTATATACCGACAGCGCCCCTTGGGAAATTTTGGTACTAACAGTGCTACTTCGGATCATAGTTTATTATTGCACTAAAATTCATCCAAATCTGTTCAGTCATTTAATTGTGAAAGAGCAACAAATATACTTTACAACAAAACAGACATACAAACTCGTATATATAATAGTACAGTAACAGTGATTAAACCATCGACATTCTACTGCTATCAAGATATTTTTGTAAAATCTATACTAGTTATTGTACTATGTATGCAGCACTTTTTAACTTCCCACTGCTGGGGGTAAGCCTCCCTTCAATACGAGGGGATCAGGCCATAGTCCACCACGCTGGCCAAGAGTTATTGTACTAACAAGTCGATATTGCTAGTTTATATGCCGTATTGCGTCATTTACGATAGTGACGCTGGTATTAGTCACCACGGCGAGGCACGGTAGATACGCGATAACTAGTTACCATTTGGACAAGGTTTTAGACAAATTTTCTTCTCATAGCCATACTGTTAAATGTTAAATTCCGCTTTTTTCATATGAAAACTTCCATAAATACATTATTTTACACATCAAGCTAAAGTATCTATGCAGAAGAAGGTTCATGGGATTGGGTGGTTGGGAAAAACTAAGGAATTAAGAAGATTTTTTGCTTGTTAATCTGTTAAAGTTTGTCATGTGGGAAACCCAAATGAATAACAACTTCCTTACCTTTTCACCTATCATCTAGCAGGGTAATGGCTAGAGTTCTTTATGAATCCATCATACGAAATAGTCATTATTATCGATACAAAGGCTGAATCTATAGTTTTTAGAATGTTTGTTTGTCTGTCTGGGAACGTATCACGGGAAAACCAATGAACTGATTTTAATAAAATTTGGTATGGTGATAGCTAATTATCCGAGTCAACATATAGGATACTTTTTACTGCAGAAAAATATCTCATATCTGAAAAATCTATACTAACCGCTATACACTGTACACTATACTATATCTCAATCATAACTTTCTTAGATTTACGCGAAAACTTATCACTTTTAAGATGTCAAAAAACTTGCCTCCCCCGTGACCTATTTTTTCAACAGACTTGTTCAAAAAGGAGAGTGTCAATTCGGCTGTACTTTTTTATGTTTGCTACCTCAGAACTCCGTCTTATAGTAGATACTTTGAGTTTGGGCTTATTTTGTTTGATTTGACAAGCGTAACACGTTAGAATCAAGCTTAAGAGCCAGAATTTTTAGTGTTACTAATAAAAACGAATTTTAGTTTGTCAGTCTTCATACAAAAATTGGCATCAAACTATTTTATTAAAATACTTTCTTCTTTGCTACTTTTTTGAACTAAAAGGGAAAAATAAAAACATTTTACTCTTACTTTTTATTTGTTGGTTGGTTGTCTTGAAAAAAAAAACCAAAATAAAATGGCGAAAAAAATGTTTTATATATGGATTCTAGTTCTTGTTACACGTTATATCAACTTTGATAAGCAATAGCATGTAAAATGTACTTAATATTATTTATTGCCAAGATAAATTCACAAACTATGTACCGCTCATCGGCCAGCGATCACTAGAAGGTTGCTCGTTAAATTCCATTTATATATTTATTTAAATCTTTTACACGTATGAGGAAACAGATATTAAATATACGAATTTAGTGAACATAGCGATTTCTAGCGACTCTGCACGCGTAATTCAATTAAGCATTACTAGATCTTTAAAAATTATAGCCTATGTATAACATTACTTTGATTTATAACTGCTAATACTGGAAGGTTTCATCAAAATCCGTTCAGTATTTTTTGCGTGAAAAAATAACAAACGTCTATCCATCCTCACAAACTTTCTCGATTTTAATACAAGTAGGATATATTATTGTACAATTTGACTACTGTTTATACTAAAATTGGTCGTCATATGTGTTTAATCGACACTACTTGCCATTGCGAACATTGCGGGTTCAAATATCGTATATTTCAAACAAAAAAAGGCATAGTAAAGAATATGATGTTATGGTAACTACCTAATTCTTTTTTCTCTGTAATTTTTACTAAATATTATAAATGTGTTATGCTGAAAAATCACATAATTTAAACTATTTGTATCGCACGATAAAGTATAATTAGCAATAATTAATATGTATTTATAATACTGAATTTAACTAAAATCAAACAAATATATGGAAATTTAATATTTCTTTGGTGTACTCATAAAGAGTTGGTACATTTTGGCATAATTAGTATAAGTAGTTATTATAAGTTAGTCAAATGTGAAAGTATATACGCAGGTTTTCTATAATTCATGCTTCATTGAGGCAAATGATCGACATGATATTATACAGTAATAATTTATGGGTGGATTGCATTACGTGACGTATTTGGAGTTAGATTTTGTATATAATAATACATAAGTAAGAATGTATTCAACCCTTTCTAACGTTGCAGAGCTGGACGCGGGCCTCCCTTCAATACTACGAGGATCAGGCTATATTGCACCACTAAGCAAAAATGCGGATTGGTGGACTTCACATGTCTTTCAAAAACGTGCTAGGTTCTCTCAGACATGCAGGTTTCTTCACGATGTTTTCCTCCACCGTAAGACAAGCAGTAACCATGTTGGAAATGATTCGCACATGAACATAACATTTGAACCCGTTTCACTTGGTTTCCCAAGTAAGCGCGTCACCACTTGGCTACCACAGGCAAGTTCAATAAATAAGAATACATTTTTTTAATTTTTATTCCTTATAATACTTTTTATGCAACATTTTAGAATTTAGAGTAGGTACTGCGCTAAAGAAAGAACGTTAAGTGAAACTTAATAGCTATGTCGCATGTCTTTACAGCCGAGTTGAAGCTTAAAGTTCTTATTTGAACATGAACTTTGAAGCAGGTGAAGCAGGTATTATAATTTGCAAATGTTATAATAATTGACGATCTAAATCCGTGGCCACGTAGTCCGGATTGACTTTAACTACGGTGGTAGCTGATTCATTTCTTTCAAATGGCTAATTATTTTATCAGGCATAGATACAGAGAGATATTAGGGAGAGATAGTTGAGTTTTTATAACATTTAAAATAAAGAATTTAGAAAAAAAATTGCTAATTAATTATAAATTATAATGTAGATAAGATATTTGTCAATAGAACGTCAAGTAAAGACTCGATAATTTATTTACACAAATGAATTTCCTTCAGTAGGTAAATAGTTTTTGCTGTGCAGAACGCAACTGAGTGTTATATAACTTGCTATAATTGCTAATATCCGGTTTGGTTTATTTCATTTAAGCCTAATGCAACTTTATAAAATAATCAAATAATAATTAGTGTAACAGTAAAAAAATAAAGATAGTGGCATTTCACACAAAAATCGAACAGATATGAACACTATCTATATCAAAGGCAATTAATTCGCCCTAAGAGTGTATAATTTAAAATTGTAATTATTTGTTTTTCACTTATAGAATTTCTACCTTTAATGAGGCCTTGAGGTGAGGATGGTGTCAAAAAGGACGATGGTTGGGAAACTTCCACGTTTTTAATTACAAAAATGGCGAAGTTTGATACCTATTTTTATCTCCTATTTGACTCCTTAGATCACCTAACACCAAGCTTTTCTTAGTTATATAATAAACTAGTGACTCACCCTCGCTTCGCCCGGGTTCGTCCCTACTTAGGTACGTTTTAACGTTTAGATTATAGATTTCTCAGAGATGAGATATTTTCCCGTAGTAAAAAGTATGGTTTAGGTTGACCCCGGATAACCAGCTCATCATACCAAATTTCATCAAAATTTGTCCAGTGGTTTTTTCGCGATGTGTTCCCAGACAGACAAAAATTCTAAAAACTATAGATTTTGGCTCTGATCGATAATAATGATTAATGACTATTCCAATAAGATTTTCCAAAAAATATTTAATGTACGGATTCGACTCAGAATTTTATTATAATAATAATAATAGCGCTATAGAAAAATTACAGGTTTTGCATTTAAATTTTTGTTAAGGTACTGTCGAGGCCTATATGCAAACTGTCAATGTATAGCAATAAAAAATCAATAAAATCGATGTACACTCATCAAAAATCGCGTAATCCCATTTTTTGTCGGTGTAAAGTAAATTATTTAGGCAAATGAATGTCAGTTCTAAGAAACACAAGCAAAGTAAAACTTGTACATCAAAGTATGCATACCATCAATTAATTTAAGTACTTTAAACCCAAAACAGAAGTGGCAATATTTCGAGTGCCTGTCGTCTTTGAACCTCTCGTGAACTCTTGTTGGGATCTCTCTTCACCTCTCATTGTACGTCAGGTGCTTTAGATTAAGGACTTTCTAGGCATATTGAATGTCGTTACTTTAGTATATTATGTACTACCGACATACTTGCCTTTTTACTCGACTGCGTGACGGAGGGTGTTTATGAATTTTATTCTACATGCAGCGCTACAATTTGGTTATTACTAACAGTAACCTATCTGTACTAAACCTTATCCAAATACACATAAACAGACTTTTTATTTAGCTTTTTACGGTAATTACTTACCATAAGATAATACTTATAAAAAGGTTTTTTATTTTTTCTAGATATATCTTAGAAACCGGTTGTCGTGTTCGTTAGAAATCAGAATTATTAGTTAAGATAAAAGTTATTATAGAAGACATATTATACTTATTTCTAAGTTGTTTTGAGTAATTTTAGCTTTTTCATTTATATTTCAGCATTACCTTACTTATGTAAAATTTAGCTTGCTAAGCTTTGCTAATATTATATATTAGATATCGAGGTATTCTGTACTTATTTTAGATACCAGATATAACATGAAATATCCGAATTGTAAAATAATAACCCACTCGTACCTGCGTAGGTGGTATGTGGGCCATGTGTTGTTCGTGTAACAAAGCCGTAATCAATTCATATTGGAAGTTTTAACTAAAGGTAACCGACTAAAGAATCACTTCAATTATTCCATACTTGATGTGTAAGCGTATTAAATATTAATAAAAAAATATAAATATTGTAAAATTAGAATTATTGTCGAAGATATCGCGAAGTACAAAAAACAACCGAATGATATATACCTTCTCGCATTTGAAGTAAAAAAAATATAAAGAAAAACATCTTCTAATAGTTTTAAATAGCTGATGCATATTTTATAAATAATTTACAATAATACCTACATATAGTAAACAATATAAAAGAGATAAAAAAATACAGTTGCTTTCAAACAGTCACGTTCGACCTGTTTGTCATTTTACATTAGATTTATTGTATTATTTATAACAATTTTTATGTTCATCGTGCAAAAGTCTTCATAAATGAAAACACCCTTATAAATAATATCTTTTAGTTTATTTTTTCATGTAGCAATAGATAGTTTGTCAGCCGGAGACAGTGACGGGCTATTTTTATCCTGGTCAACGAAGGCATGTACTAAATTGTTTAATATGTGGTACTAAACATCGCAAAAATATTTTCCAGGGTCACGTCGTAGTGTTTGAAAGCTTTAATATTAGTACATTTAAATTATTATATGTCAAGTTACATTTATTCGCTTATTCAAGATGATAGCGATTTCTTATCCAGATTGGGAACATGAAAGTCTCTAGTACCAACTAAAAAACTAACTTTTAGGTTATTTTTATTTATGAAAACCTGACGTTTTCACATAATATTAATATAATTGAATAATCAAATTAATAAAATCTATATATATATATTAAAATTCTAACTGAATATCTGTACGTAAAAAAAAATTGTTTTTGGAATATCTTATTGAAATAGTCATTATTATCGATGCGGAGACCGAATCTGTAGTTTTTAGAATTTTAGTCTATCTGTCTGTCATCATCAAAATCTAAATATAAAAAATAAATCTAAATATCAAAATATCTCATCACTGAGAAATCTATACTAGCCGTTAAAACGTAGAGTTAGAGCGGAGCGAGGGTGAGTCGTTAAGTCAATTAATAAAATCCAAAAAAAAACCATACAAATTTCATTTTATTTGTCATTTACCTTTGACATTTACAAGGAATGTGTAGTGAGGGCAAGAAATAAGAAGCCGGAAGGATATGACAGCGTTCAGAGAACACCTGGCGCGGTTTGTCATTTATTTTGGGATCTCTATGATATCATAGCGTCCACAAAAGAATGTAAAATATATTATTTGCATATAATATTCTAAATGACTCAATTCTTATTAATATTATATTATAATTATATCTGAAAGTATTTGGCGTTTTTGCAATCCAAATTTTGAAACGAACGGGATAAAGATGGGTGTCATTTTGGAGATGGAGAGCAATTTTTTTTAAGAAAGAGGAAATGGTGCCCATAGGATGGATTTAAATATTAAAAATAGTATGAAAAAGTCTTTATGTACATATATGAAAATGGCCTTAGGTACATATTTTTTTCAATTACGATTAATTACTGTTGAAACAATTTTTGACAAAACCATTAGTTTTTAAATTGATGACCTCACTATAATGGATATCTGATTATGCTTCTTTTATAAAACAAAATTTAAATGTTATAGTTATAAAGCATTGTGCGATACAGAATAATTTGCAGTTTAAGTGCAGTTCAAGATAGTGTTGATGGCAGGAAAACCGTAGACAATGCGCCATTGTAATAACGTGTACTGTATCGATGCGGTTTAAAGGTTGATTAAAAACTTTTTTGAGAATCTAATATCTATTCAATAAACTTGACATAAACATTGATGCCTAAAATCCATAAACCTAAAATCCATACTAATATTGTAAATGTGAAAGTGTGTTTGTTTGTTTGTCTTTCTTTCACGTCGAAACGGAGTGACGGATTGGCGTCATTTTTTGTTAGTTGCGGTTGAAACCGCGGAAGATAATCTCATTCCCCCGGTAAAACGCATTATAATACAACCCAAAAATTATTTATGATCAGAATTACTTGAAAATTGGTACTAATGCTCTTCAATACAATTAAATACGTGTTTTAGCATTTTTCTAAATTCATCCCATAAGTATTACCCAGTACCAATAAGTAGGGTAAAATAGGGGAAGAAAGTTTGTATGATTCCTAATTTTTTAGTTTTAGGCGAGCGATACTGCGGGTTCTGCTAGTGTTATATATATTTCATTGAACAACATAAAAACCTTTTATTACAATAAGTACTTTTTGAACCGACTTCAAAAGGAGGTACTGAATTTTTTTTTTTTTTTTTTTTCTTTGGGACATTAACACACAGCGCCATCTAGTTCCATGGTAAGCTACGAGGCTTGTGTTATGGATACCAGATAGTTGATACACTATACATATATAACTTTAAATACATACATATTATAAATATAAACACCCATGACTGGAGTACAAACATTCGTCATCACACAAATGAATGCCTCCAGCGGGACTCTAACCCGCGACCGCTGGAACAGAGAGTAGGGTCACTACAAACTGAGCCAAGCGTGTCGACAATTGTTGTATGTTTATTGTGTTTATATTTTTACACGATATCTTTGCTACTTGTAATATCTTTTTAAAATAACGGGTGGTGGCAGAATAATTGTGGTGGTGATGGAATAATTGTGGTGGTGGTGGTGGCGGCTACCTACGGACTACGTTTAAATTTTCAGTTTTGACGTCAGTGTACGTTTTTTTTAATTTTGATTATCATGAAACATGTTTAGTTTCGCGAGAAATTAGGAACAAAAAGACAAATAAATATGAAAAAATGTAGATCTAATAAATGTTACCATTATATCTGATAAAGGTCCGTCGTTTCTCTAATTTTATCAAACGCTGTGGAAATATTTGCATTATGATTAAGGTCAGTTGAAATGGCTACGTCACGATGTCGCAATGTTCGCGGTGTAAATCGTGATTGTCTATTAATCTGTTAGGATTGTTTGCACAGATATAATAGACGAGAATAGATAAAATAAATATTTTTATAAATATTTTTTTTACTTTTGCCTTCTTTTTCATATGAAACAGCACAATAGAAAAACGTTAAAATTTAAATAAAAAATTGTATGTAAATAAAAAAACACACGGTTATACAGCACGTATTCTCTCGACAACAGCGCCTAATCACTAAATGATCGATGGCGGCAATAATATTATTAACAGCTAAATTATAATAGGTACTATTTCAGATTTTCACGATGGTCGACTGCGTGCTCTATTTTAATATTTTTTTAGTCTGATTGGCCATATGAAGTATTGATCGCGGTACGGCTATAGAATGCATGTCCGTGTGTCCTATACGAGCCACGACATAGAGCAATGTTACTTTTTTGATGTACTTCTCCATTTAAATTTTCTTATTTCTTCATTTTGTTTTATTTCCTCTCTTTCACTCTTATGTTTGTCTCTATCAACAGACAAAGTATAATATAAAAGTAGAGCGGAAATCATTAATCAACGCACCAAACGCAGGTACAACAATAAGCCGTTTTTGTTCACAATAAAATTATTCATTTGCTTCAACAGCTAGATACGCGTATCAGATAAGCTGGTATAATGATTAAATTTTACGTGAAATACAATTTATAAATCATATACACAAGGAAATATGTAGGTACATAATATAAATAAGATAATGACGTTATGTTCTAGGGTTTATCGACGTCGACTAGAGTTTATCGAAGAACGCGTATGTAGTAGGAAGAAATAACATACGTTAATCTAATGGCTATTGATTCGTATTAGCTTTTCACCGAAATAGCAGATAAATAATAATTATAAGAGTAAGAAAAATTATAGTACTCAGACGTAGTAAAAAATAAAATCAAGGCAAATAAAAAAAAAATTGCCAAAAATTATCAAAAATTTATAAGAAGGGCAAACTTCAACAACTTTGTCAACATTTAAAGTTACCTGATAAACTATTTATGCCAGTTCTTAAACACAGGCAACATCAACATCAAAGTAAAGTAATTAAAAATTCCTCTCAATTTGTCGAAATGTTGAATGAAATTGAGATTACTGAGGGAGAACTTCTATTAGATAGGAAGTTGAAATTTTTTATTCAAATATCTTCAAGGCATCGAAAAAAAATATCGAAAAATTTATCAAAGCTTTGAAGTTAATATGTTGTTTTATAAAAAATGGAAATTTGATAAATGAAATATGTCTAAATGCCTTTTTTCTTAGTTATGTTCTGTCGATTTGGATAGAAACCAAACGATTGCAATCAGCGAATGCGGTACAAACTACTTGCAGTTTTAATCAATTCCGTCAAGGTGAAGGTCTGACAACGTCGGCTGAACTTGTACAACGTACTTTAAATTGAGGAAAAGCCGAAATAAGACCTTGTACGGAAACAAAAAAAAATCGCTCAATTCATCTCATTTATATGTAGATTAATTCTCAAATATTATGTTTTTTCATTATCTTTACATTTTCAGCGTCCTTTTTGTTTCTGTTTTATCAAATATTTCATTTAAATAATATAATTACAGCGATAAAATTTCTTTACGAACTAGCAAGTCGATACGGCTTTGTCTATGGTTTTTTTTTTTCAATTTTATAAAATACTAGCGACATAACCTCGCTTTGCTCGGGTTCGTCTCAAGATAAACAAAAATAAATCTACCTAACTGGAACCGTACATTTTTCTGACATAAAAAATAGCCTGTCATTCTGATGTATGAGCTATATTAATGTAAATTTTCATTAAAATCCATTCAATAGTTTTTGCGTGAAAGAGTAACAAACATCCATACATCCTCACAAACTCGCGTTTATAATATTAGTAGAATACGCAAGTTCGTTAAAAAGTTGTTTCATGTCATGTGTGGAATAATAGTTAACACCAAATAACTAATAAAGTTTAATATGTTTTAAGGGTGTTCAAAGTTTAATTTTTAAATTTTCTTATCTGTATAAATTGTGTATGACAGATAAACTGAAAAATAACAAGATCTCCTTGTTTGTTAATTAATTCCTTAATTGGCAAAAACAAACATACTGAGATGTTTGTTGTTGCCAAATAAGGAAGCCACAGTATAGTACATGTTTACTAATTAATCATTTATGCTAACTCACCAGGATAATAATATTACTTGACATTATTCATTTAATTTATTCAATTCTCCTATTTCCCAATGAATTATTGATTTATTAAAAGAAATACTAGAACAACATTAAAGGAAAATTCGAGTTAGCCATGTAAAAATTTTGTTTTATTTTAACTAAATGTAACTGTTCCCCATGTGAAGTGGAATGGAACCGGGACATCAAATTCAGTACAGTGTCTACTATGCATATAGCCATTGTAAGATGGTTATCTATTTTCGTTAAAGAGCTGCCCATATTAATCAATTTGGACACCATAGATTAAAAACATGTTAAAACCAAAATGTCCTACAGGTACACTGAACAGCTTTCTATGCAATTGCTGTTTAATTTTACCATATTTGGCTTTATTCATTATAATTTGTCATAATTTTGTTGTTATAAAATTTGACTAATGGTTTGCCATCTAAGTTAATTTAATAATGTTTACATTTATTCATTTCATAGTAAAATGCTGTTATTTATAAGAAATAACATATAAACCAGTATTAATATCAAATTTTATATCATAGTGATGTTTTATATTGTGAAAAGCATGATTTGCGATGCATGCAGTAAGCCAAGTGCAATTACTATTCCCTTCTTTCCTGCCAATTTAAAAATACTAAGTATCTTAAAATATTGTGTGATATAGAGTTCAAAATATGAAAACAGAAGATCTTAAACAAAGTTATGATTTTATTATTTAATAATTATGTACATGCCCCCTCAAGAGCCAGTGAAAATTACAAAACTAAGTATAAAGTTTAAAAACATGAACAAGTATCGGTATCGGATAAAGCATAAAACAGATGGTATGCAGGAATGTAGTTGGTGCAATCATAGAATATGGACTCACTTTGTTCAGAGTTCGCTTTGGTACCTTCATAAATGCATTCTCCTGGACGCCATTTGGCGCACACAGCCCTGTTGATTAAACGCTGGCCGCTCTGCCGGCCTTCGCCGCTAGCTAGAGAGCTGCAGACTCAGGAGCCATTAACGGAGACAAGGGACCAGCTACGCGTCGTCCTCGCTCCAATTCGAATCGTAGATCAGGGGAAGCTCGTCGTCCACCAACAGTTCCATCTTCAGGTAAGAATGCGGCCACGAGTAGAGCACAAATAACAAGCAAGGCTCCAAGCACAAATGGTGGTCCGGGTACCATTCTCACATACTTTTCCTCATTTGGTCGAGCATTTACTCCTGCATGTTCTTCATTTAGATCGACATGGAATAGATAAAATATAACTCCAAACATAGCTGGGCCCAGTCCATTACATAGACCTCTCACACCAGTTACCATACCCTGCACAACTCCTTGCCTGTCAGCTCTGCTGTTGACTGACACATATGCACTGATTGCAGGGTAGGTCAATGAGCCTAAGGCTGCTAACACACCAGCAGCCCACATCATCCATGTACGGCTTCCAAAGCCATACCACATTAGTTGCATCATCTCAAATAGGAGTCCAAGCATAATGGTGTGCTTTGCACCAAGGGACTTCATCAGAAATCCGAGAACCACTTGCACTGCAATACTAAGTACACCAACAATTGCAATAAATATTGCCACTTGTACCACTCCAAAGCCCATCACTAGTTTCAAGTACACAAAGATGCATGAATATTGTCCTGCTTCAGGTAAGTATGATAAAAACACGGCAACACACAACATGAGCACTGTACGTTCTGCGCCAACTTTTCTAAGTGCAGCAAATGGATCTGCTTGCTCCCAACTTATAGCAGGACCCCAACCACTTGGGCGAACTTTTTCAGGGAGACTTTCAGGAACCGCAACCATTATGAAAAAGACATCAAGGACAGCCACAGCAGTAGCAGCGGCGACAACAAGAACTTCGCCGTATAAGTCCATGAGGTATGCACCCAGTGCAGGCGATATCACCATGCTGGCTGCGAATGTTGCGGACACGAGGCCGTATGCTCGCGACCTCTCAGCTTCTGTCGTTACATCAGCCACGTACGCGAACACAATGGAGAAGGTCACGGCAAACACACCGCTAATGCTTATCATCGCAAAGAACCACCAGGTGTTGAAGGTCATTAATGGAATGGGCGCGCATGTGAAGAAAACAGTCACTAACAGGAAAAATTTCCTTCCCCACACGTCGGACAGAGCTCCGATTAACGGAGCAGACAAGAATGATAAGATTCCCTTAATTCCCATTATGAGACCGTTCATCAGGAACGTGTGATCCGGAAATGTGGCGTTCAAAACTGATATTATCGGCATCGTGAGTAGTCCCCATGCAAAAAATTCCAAAAAGATTACCACTAAAGCGTGGAAAACCGAAGGCTCGCCGATGCCCGACATTGTCATTATCCCGTCTTTCATAACAGTTTTTCTATTTCGTATTACCATTTCTACTTCAGTTTTCGTAGTCTTCGTGGGCGTCATTTAAAAAAGAATCCGCTGTTTTCCTAATAAACTACTTATATTAGAATCATATTGTTAATTCCTAGGGCACTACATTGATGATAACTTGATAAAATCGAGCAAGTACCAGCAACGTCAAATATCCACTAAAATTGAAAAACAACTCGATATTTGTATTGCCATTTAAAAAGGTCGAAGAATGAAGATACTATATTCTGTTATAATGCAATATGCAATAAGAAAAAATAATAATATAAAAACATAGTATTTTTTTGCAATAAACTAATTTAAATCATAAATCATTTTGATTTATACTGGAAAAAATATAAGCCCTGATGAAATGAAATTAATAATAATATTATATATTCAGAATATTATAATAGTTTTATATTTGACTTGTTAAATTAAGATTATTTTGATAATAATTGTTTCACTATTGTAATTAATAGTAAATAGTATTGATCTAAAAAGTCTCATTTCGATTTTTTTAATTTGGCAATGGCATTGACAAGTTAATGACAAATTGACAATCAGATGCTGAAAGGGAGGCGTTAATTTTGTATTAAATCAGCGTTTATATAAAAACTACAAATAATGGTAAGAAATTATACATTTAGAGCGTATATTTTAATGTTGTATGCAATTTACTATTTATATATTTCTGGCTATTGTAGATTCGCTTCATTTTAATACAAAACCGGGCTGGTAAAACTCGACTGGCGAAATGGTACATGAACTTTGATGATGACGAGAAACAGAAGCTCATAGAGGAAGTTCATGCAGTCGTCACTGTTCGTGATGCCAAGCACACCAATTTTGTTGAGGTATGTGAAATCTAATAGTGTGAGCTACTCAAGTATAACAGGGTCTTTAAAAGGCAAATAATAATATTATACTTGTATACTTAGTAATATTATACTATTTCTTAGCATTCAATTATTGAATCCTAAGGCACATATTATACTTAATATATTTATTAAAAACAATAAAATATAAGTATATTACATATTTTTCAGTTTCGAAACAATAAAATATAAGTATATTACATATTTTTCAGTTTCGAAATTTCAAGATTGTATACAGAAGGTATGCTGGACTTTACTTCTGTATTTGTGTAGATGTCAATGACAACAATTTGTGCTACTTGGAAGCAATCCACAACTTTGTGGAAGTCCTCAATGAATACTTCCATAATGTATGTGAACTGGATCTGGTTTTTAACTTCTATAAGGTAAATTAGTTAAGATTTTTATACTTAGTACTATAATAAAATTGACATGTTAAATAAAACTATCTTTTCGGATTATTTCGCTGATTTATTTTGATTTTGGTTCCCGACGTTTCGATTGCTTTACAGCATTCATGGTCACGGGAGAGACTGAGGTGTTACATGTCTCAAATGTATAGTTGTTACAGACAGCCTACCCACAATTAAAAAAATAAATCCGCGAAATAATCCAAAAAGATAGTATTATTTAAAATGTCAAATATTCGCATAAATTTAAGAAAGTATTAATAAAATTGAATTAAAAAAAGAAATATTTATTTAAAAATATAAATAAATGTCCTTTTTAACATTACAATTAATTTCAGGTGTACACTGTTGTTGATGAAATGTTCCTGGCTGGAGAGATCCGAGAGACTTCCCAGACCAAAGTCTTAAAGCAACTGCTCATGCTGAACTCCTTAGAATAACCTGCTCATATCCTAAAATCTCATTGAATTTATAAATTATACTAGGTTAGTCATTCCACGTAAGAGTAAGGACTACTAGAAATCACTTTGTGTATACAATGTTTATATATAACTTGTACTTTTATCAACATCGTCAAACTTCATAAAGTATACTTCATTATGTTCAATGAAATGCAAAATGCAGTATACTTAATTATATTGAATAACTCAAGCAATGAATTTAGCTTTACTCGGTGGGATGACTTTTTTTATTTAAAGTTGTATATAATCAAATATGTATATGGTATGTAAAATTTAGAATCATATAATTAAAATATACATTAAAAAGTATTATTTAGTGTTTCTTAAACATGAATAAAATCAATCTGTGAATGTATAAGAGATATAACTTTGTATAAAGTATAGAGTGGGGATTGAGAGGAGGATTAGATTGACAAATAGGAAAATTAATTCAATGCCCGTACTGAAGTAGATTCATGTTGAGTATATATAAAATGAATTATATCTAATATAGAAAAGTAATATAAAACTCTAGGAAATATAAAATAAAACAACACATGTAGTACAAGCAAATATTTGAATTTTCATGTTTTTAGTGAAAGAGTGGCCTTATTGTTATTTCTTGAAATGATTTCATAATAGCTGAGTACTTGCTATTCATTTGCTTCGTCATTTCATCTTAAGCTTGGGCCCCTTTTGCACTGACAATCTCAGTTTACCTTATTTGCTTGATTTTTTTTATATTATTAAAGTAGCATTAAAAGATCTTTTTATTTTTTAGTACATAATTTATGATTTTTGGATTAGTAAATACTCATTCCATTGTATATTTAGAGTATTAAAAAAATTAAATTAAATGGTCTTTTTGATGCAACACCTTTAATAGAATATATATATATATATATATATATATATATATATATATATATATATATATATATATATATATATATATATATATATATATATATATATATATATATATATATATATATAGTATTAATATTTATTGCAAATATACATGGTTATTACATTTTGAGAAATAAAGGGCAAAGGTAAGGAAGGTAAAGAAAACACTTAAAATTTCTAGCAAAAATATATTTAAAATTTATAAATGAATTAAAATATCACAAGATTCTCACTAAATCGACACAAAAAATGAGTATTAATGTATTCATTAATCAATTTAATTCTTATAAAGTACCTAGTATTCGTTTTTTTTTATGAAATCTAAATTTCAGAAATTAGTTTGCTCTTTTGAGTTATCTATAAATAGTGTCAGTTGTTATTTCGTCACAGTTCCAATTTAATTAAAAAATATATATTAACAAGGAATATTCCCAATGAATATTTTTTGTTTACAATCAAATTTTTGACCAGCTTTTGAAATAAAAATTAAATAATTATAAATAAAATAATTATTAAATTAAATAAAAATTCAAATAAAAACTTAGGATGAGGCTTGCGTTGATATGGACAGGCAAAAACTAAAAAAGTCTATATACTCGTATATAGACTTTTTAGTTTTTGCCTGCCTGCCATCTTGATTGAAGTGATAACTTATTATAACTGCATACTGTATGCAGTTATAATAAGTTATCACTTCGATCAAGATTGATCAATATTAAAGCACCGTCGGTCCGATACCGATATATTGTGCTTAAGATAACATATCGGTATCTGCCAAAATGAACGCAAATGTAACGGCATTCCATGTTATAATCCAACAGGATGTGTAGATTATACACGCCAAACAAATACACATACAAACATTCAGATATACTCGAAAACATTATCCTCTTTTGGGGGCCTGTCGGGTACAAAGGGAAAAGTCACTAAACTAATTTAGAATGTAAATGTATAAGTAAATTATTTCGCTAATATTAATCACTAGTAGTACTCGCGGCTTCGCTTGCGTTCCAACTTCCGATCGCTACCAAACTTCACAGGGAACACCCACTGGGCTAATCTGTACATTGCCTGAAAATTTCATCAAAATCGCTCCAGCCGTTTTGGATTTCATAGGGAACATACAAACACTGATTTTTATATATTATATAGATAGATGTTTGTTACTCCTTAAAGCTGCCGCTGTCCGGTAATAACCTGCCAATACAATTCAGTCATGATATTATTATAAGATTAAATATCGCGCTATAGAAAATGTGTAAAAACACTGGTCTTCACGTTAAAAATTCGTTCATTCAAACCATGGAGCATAGAGGTAAGAAGTACTATCTGTGCGATGCAAGTGTTTGTCAAAACGCATCCAATAAGGCTGGCGCCTCCATCTACAAATAGCTAAAATCTAAATGATTCATATCGTAGTTTTAGTTTTCTGTACGCCAGCGCAATCTACTATTTTCAGCATACAGGAGGACACTTTTTGAACTTGTCTTCTTCCATATAAGTGACTCCTCTTTCCTTCTATGCACCATGATTCAAACTGAGGACAATTTTTAATGTTTCACTATTTTTTTGATATATTCCATACATCTAGTTCCGGTAAAATTACATATATGTGTAATTATAATTTTAAAAATATTGTTATCATTGTGTCTAAACCAATTGCTTTTTACATATTTTAAATCTTCGTATAGTTATCATCATTATATATTTTTAATATCAATATAGTATGGGCAAAAGTTAATACCGATGCATCCTTAATAATATAAGAACTACATTTAAATTTCTATTATTAAAATATTAAATTTATGATATTTTTAAATGATTTTTAAATTGTTCAGAAGGTATTTGGACTGTTTGTGCGTTTATCCCCACTCCCAGCGGTGGAGAATTGGTGGGAACATCCATAGGTCTGGATGCCCGATGTGAGAGACCTCTGTGCCCATGTCGAATTTGCTCCATCTGTGAAAGAAAACAAAACAAATTTTATTAAACAAACAAATTTTATTTTAGTTTAATACTTTCTTAGATTTTGGCGAATATTTTAAATCTTTCGGATATTGTCGCGGATTTATTTTGATTTTTGGTTCCCGACGTTTCGAATGCTTAACAGCAATCATGGTCACGGGAGATATCAAGATTTTAGATGTCTCAAAAGCATTATATAGTTATTACAGAGAGTCTACCCACAAAATTATACAATAATATGTAAAGAATAAAAAAATGGCACTTTCCTAAATATGTACTCGCAGGTATTTCGAACTTAGAAACCTGTATATACATACATACAAGTGTATTACAGATAAAACCAAAAATGTCAAAATTATTAATGTCGTGACTTGCAAAAGAACTGTTGATTTGACTCTTTTATATTATGTAACTAAAACTATAGTGATTGGTAAAAATATTTCGAGCAATAATTATAATTAAAAAAACGCTTTTGTACAACAACCGCATTGTATAAAAAAATCACTAAAATTAATCAAATAAGGCTAAACTTTACTAGAAGAACCACATTTTGGCTCTATTTTCAGACTTACATCATGTGCAATCACGCCAAAAACTCCTTATGTTCATTTCACTGATGTCATTCATAAAAAAACGCGTGTGTGTACTTGTGTACGCACATAAGAAGTTATACTTCTTTGGCGTAACAGAACAAAAATAGCTAAAGATTTCACCCCGTACGTCACAAGCACAACTCTCTGTTCGTAAAAGGAATGCAGCTAACTTAATCATGTCGCTTTTTGGCTGTCAGTGTGCGCGCGCATCATAAAACTTTTACTCTCATATTTTTTTCCAAACGTGACAAAAAAAGTATAACTACTTAAAAAAAAAGATTATAGTACTGCCAATTTTATGGCCTTCGCTTCTATGAGCTTAGACATTTACAAAACGCAATCTCATTACTATCAATAATTGACATCTTAGCCATATCTGTATAAGGTTTTCTAAAAACCTTTGACACTTCAATAGAACTCACTCGAAAGGTGGTATCCCGCGGGACTCATTGTACGTGGGGCTGGCCACACTGAGGAAGTGGAAGGCCGCGCGCAGCTCGGCGCTGGTCACCTTCGCGTCGGTGGCGCCGTGGCTGCGGTGGCTGAGCGCTCTGAACGGGTATGTTCCTGGTACAAATGGCACAGATTATAAACTTATCGGATGAGTATTATAAATGTGAAAATTTGTTTGTGTGTATATGTGCGCGTGTGTGTGTGCTTGTTTTGTATGTGCGTGTGTGTGCATGTATGCGTGCGTGTATGCTCGTGTATTTGTTGCTCCACGTTAAAACGGCTAGACGCATTAGTATGAAATTTAGTACACATGTAGGTTATGATCTGGAGTAACAGAAGCTACTGTTAGGTACGTACATAGGGTTGACTTATGCACATAGCATGGAATATATAGTTAAAAAATCCTACACTCTAAAACCATCACAACATATAGGCATTTTGCATCTATCTGCATTTAGCCGATAGGTTTATGAGCCGATATTGTATTATAATTTATAACCTTTAACTTATTGTTTTCATAGTGCGGGCGTGAATACACTACCTATCTACGCTCATGCCGACTATCAAACTTCGGTGGAACTACAATGACGCGACTAGACCTAACCAATTCTCTCTAGCTATAATATTTTTTTTTTTGCGGACGTTCAATACAATTATCTTGTAAATGTCTTCAAAGCGTTTCAGTTGAGCACAGATCACTTCGCCAATATCATGTAAAATGACACGAAGGAGATTGGTCGGTAAAATAAAAATCATTAATTTATCATTCCTACTTATTATCTGTGGATTTGTCAAATGACCTGACCTGTCATTTGGCCTGACCTGTCAAATGGTCTGATCTGCCAAATGACTTGATCTGTCAAACGAACTAACTTGTCAAACGACAGTACCACAGACAAGCAGCTCACCGTTGGCGGGGTTGAGGTCGCCGCGCGCGGCGACGGCGTTGGCGGCGCTGTAGGGCGGGCGGCAGGCGCAGCGCGCGCGCGCGTCGTGCCGGTAGTCGTTGTAGCGCATCGTGCTGAACATGTCCTGCAGGTTGCGGATGTCCGCCTGCCAGACATACTCAATACTTTATAATTAAATCTTTAAACATATTCACTGACAATGCATGATGTAAAACGGGATATTTCCCAGAAATGCTGGGTCCATCAAACCACACTTGGCCAGCGTGGTGGACTATGGCTTGATCCCCTCGTATTAAAGGGAGGCCCGTGCCCAGCAGTGGGACGTTATAATTGGCTGAATGAATCACAGTCGAGAGCGCCTTTCCCCGCATCTCCCTCTGCACGCCCCATACTATTGCCCCCTTTCTATATTCCTCCGTTAAACTATTGTTACATATAATATATCAACACTGATTGTTTTAAATTTAGGTCACTTCAACACTAAGAACACTCGAGTCCTACCTGTTTGTCTTTGAATATTTTAGCCCGGGGGTTGGTGCTGTAGCCGAACCAGTCGCCGTAGGTGGCGACGCGCTCGTTGCCGCCGCTCAGGTTGAACATGCGCGGGAAGTACGGGATGTTGTATGACGGGAAGTATGTTGTTTCTTTAAGAAGCTGTGTTCTGCAAAAAATACATAATTAGTACTACCGATTCACCCTCGCTTCTTAGAGCATATTGTATAACCACTTACAGATCAGCAGTTTCAGTGTACCCCGGCAGCTGCTCCACCACCCACAGCAGACCAGGCTCGATACTCCCCGCGCTTTGGAGACTCCTGGCTTTGAACTTATTATAGTCCACTATGTACCTGTAACATATTATGAACCATCATATTATGTTCATTCCATTGCCGGCTCTTTACAGCAGAATTGCCTTCCGAGCCAGTAGTGATTTCCTTACTATCTAACTACACTGACTCTTTTTAAAATAAAACTATCTTTTCGGATTTTTTCGCGAATTTATTTTGATTTTTGGTTCCCGACGTTTCGAATGCTTTACAGCATCCATGGTCACGGGAGAGACTGAGGTGTTACATGTCTTGAAGGTATAGTTGTTACAGACAGCCTACCCACAATTAACAAAATGAAAATTGCACCAATTACATTACAATATTTTTAACTTTAAAACATTTTTATGTTATATATATTTATTAATTATATTTATATAATTATAATTAAAATTATAAAAATGTTTTAAAGTTAAAAAATATTGTAATGTAATTGGTGCAACTTTCATTTTGTTAATTGTGGGTAGGCTGTCTGTAACAACTATACCTTCAAGACATGTAACACCTCAGTCTCTCCCGTGACCATGGATGCTGTAAAGCATTCGAAACGTCGGGAACCAAAAATCAAAATAAATTCGCGAAAAAATCCGAAAAGATAGTTTTATTTTAAAATGTCAAGTATTCGCGTAAATCTAAGAAAGTATTACACTGACTCTTTTTAAATTAAATTCACGAAAAAGAATTCAAAAGTGCTTGTACAGTCTAATTAAATAAATTAATTTCATTAAACTACATTGTTCAGTGAGACAGATGTAATAAAAATTATTTATTAATAACTAATTTATTTATTAATAACAACACTTACCATTGATTATTGTAAGTGCCACTGTTATGCATTCTAAACAACTCCACCCACTCGCTGCCATCTCTCGCCAAACGATTCGCAACCATGGCCCGCACATATTCAAAAAGCTAAAAGAGTTTTATTAAATATCATTAAGTTAGTAAAAAAAATGGTCGATCTGTTTTAATGTTTTTAATTTATTATTTTACACATTTTAGCATACAAATTAGGCAGTGGTAGCCCAGTGGTAACGTGTTCGCTTGGGAAACCGAGTGAAGCGGGTTCATATCCCGAGTTTCACACCTCTGATATACCATTTCCAACATGATTACTATTTGTCTTACGGCGAAGGAAAACATCGTAGGGAAACCTGCATGTTTAAGAGAACCTAGCAAGTTTTGGAAAAACATATGGAGTCCGCCCGCACTTGAAAAAAATCATCAAAATCGATCCAGCCATGGAGGAGTTCAGTTACATCATACATACATACAGAACAATTATTACCTCGTCTGTCGATCGACCTTTTAAAGGTCGATGTCAAAAAGACCCCTGTCTGTCAAGCGACCTTTTAAAGGTCGATTGGTCCCGATGTCATTTAATGTGTGATTTCTCGCATTTAAACTATATTTATTTTTATCTAACTTTTGTAACGTGTAAAGGAAAATACAAGCAATAATATCATACTATATTTCAAAAAAGTAATAACTCCAATAACATAATTTTTTGTAATTTGTGCAGACAATTTATTTAAATTTTGGCGGTCTTCGAACTCAATACTTGTGAGTAAAAAATTAATACAATAGTGTAAAATTATTAGTATAAGGATTGGAATATGATGGAAGGGTAAGTAATTAACAGTTTGTATTTCATAGGATGTGTATTGAATAAAGATTTTATACAGAAATTGTTATATTTGTCAAACATCGTAAGCATTCACGCGCGCTAAGTCCTTATATTTTCACTTTTTCTGAATAAAAAATACACTAGCGAAAGCATTATATTTTTATTAACATGATTTAAATTTATAACTAAATAACTACGTATAATTGAATTTGTAAATTTTCTATTGGATTTTAAGTAATTATTAATATAATAACACGTAACCCAAATTCGAGCCGCCATTTTTGACGGCGTTGGATAGTATGGGGAAGGCTTTTTTAATATTGATTAGAATATTCAGGTTGATGTTTTTTTAGCATTATTTGAAATTTAGTATTTTATAAAATTATTTTAACTGTTTTCCTACAAAAATAAAAATTGTTTTTTTTTTAAACAGAACGATTTTTATTTTACAGATATAATTTCAACTTACAGATTACTTTGAAACATTATAAAAATAAAAAAAACCTAACTGCATAAAAGCTAACTAAAAAGATGAAAACAAGTTGACGAAGGAATAAAGTATTATACAGTTGGTAACATACATATGTACATCTCGCGACAAGAACGAAACGTATTTTTTTATTTACAGCTTTTTAATTTTATTAGACATTTGAAGTTATAATAGGTATTTTGCAATTGCCGTTCTACAATACTTACTAGCCATTGGAAACGTAATTTATGAATGGCCGGCAATAAATTCTATATTCAAATGTATTTTATTTTAAAAGTATGGAGTTCAATTTTTGAATTCAGTCGTTTGTTAATTAATTAGTGTTTTGTTTTCACTACATTTGTTTGTTTTTCATCAATATGAACACAATAAAAATACGAGTAATTATGAAATACGAGTTCCATCGCGGTAGCAATCCCGTACAAACGGCTCGCAATATTAATGACGTGTAGGGAGTGCCGAGTGAACACTACAAACGAACGCATGACTCGTTATTGGTCTGAACGCTTCCAACATCGAAATTTTGATCTTAAAAAATTAACCCCGTGGTCGCCCGAAAACTAAAATCAGTAACGACGCATTAAAGGCGATAGTGGAAGCTGACGATACTCAATCTGTGGATGAGATAGCAGCAGCTTTTAACGTTAGCATCAAAACAATATTGGTACATTTGCATCAAATTGCATCAATAGCAGGGTGCATATTTTGATTAATAGAAATGAAAAATATTTATAAAAAAAATACTTTAACTTTCTGTATATTAAACGACAATTTCATAGGTATAACCTAATATTTAGTAATTTCTTATCCCAAATTACCTCTAACATGTAAGTTGTGTTCTTTTAAATTTTTTTGTGATCACCAATAATATTTATTTTGAGACCCCATTCGATTGATTTGGAAGATTTTTTTACAGAGACACAAATTGGCGCCTGATATCCGCCATATTAATTTTCAACGATTTTTAATTTTTAACTATAATGCGAGTATCGTAGGCTATATATAGCTTATAGCACTCGCGTAAATACGACACTAACGACATATGAATCATCAAAATCGGCCCACGCGTTTGGTTTCTAGAGTGCCACAAAGGAAAAACATACCTATGTACATACATACATAGACTGATAAACACATTACCCTCCTTTGCGTCGCGTTGTCGGGTAAAAAATATGTTTATTTGCATCTCTTACACTAGTATCATGTTGCATTTTATGTTTATTGTAGCTGCACCAAAATTGCTTAAAACATGCCTTATTAGATTACAATATTATGATCGGTGGGATGAACAAGAAAGACCAATTGTAGGCAATGTAGAGCGGAAGCAAACAAGGGTGTAGTATAAAAAACTCTATAAAAACTTAAAAAAAAATATAAACCGACTTCCAGGCTCTAAAATGTAAAAACTAACTAAAAGGAGGTTTTCATTTAGAATAGATACCTAATCAGATATTTTCGAAGTCGGTGCCAGCCGACAATATTGAAAGATATAAATATCTAATAGGTAAATATATGTTTTACGTATCGAAATATATTAGATGTGCTTTGCATCGGCTGGCACCGACTTCGAAAATATCTGATTTATATATTATACCACGCCTTTGTTCGTTTCGACGACGTGACTGAACATCGAAGACGTGCTGAACTTTATATGGGAGGAGGTTAGTATAGCTACGTATGTATCTTTACTTAGTGATAATTAGTATTTGTTGCTTTTAGGGTAGGTGCTCATCTTTTTTTTTTTTCAATTAAAAAAATATGTATAAAAGCTTCTACCTGCCAGCAATATTCATTAAAAAGTGTCCTTTACTTAACAAAAGGCATCCAAAATTTTCAACTTCAGATTTAAAACATCTGTGAGTACTAATTACAAAATTTTTATACTCTACTATAATTTTGTTTACTACTATAACTACGGAGTCCATTAAATACTCAATACAGTAACTGGCACAATACTTCAATCTTATAAAATTTAAATTAAAAATTTAAAAGTAACCCCGACATGTAATTCGCCATTTTGTGGCGGCGGCCATCTTGGATTTGAAATTTATCGTAGTGTGTATTATACTAGTCAACCCTAATTCATTTGATACCTATATTGAGGGAGTTGTGAAATAATATGTAATCCGCTATTTTGTGGCGGTGGCCATCTTGGACCGATTTTCATCAAACATAGCTAGAACACTTCCGAATAATTCACCTTTCTAAGAAAAAACAAAAACAAAATCGGATCATCTCTTCCGGAGCTACTATGCCACAGACAGACAGACACACACACACAGCACGTCAAACTTATAACTCCCTGTCGTTTTTGCGTCGGAGGATAAAAACAGTTGAAAAAAATAATTCCTGTCCGAATTAATATTTGAAGTTGTTTTATTTTTTATTGATGTTTTTATTATCATTTTATTTCCATAAC
Organism: Brenthis hecate; assembly: GCA_951806755.1. Lineage (NCBI taxonomy): Eukaryota > Metazoa > Arthropoda > Insecta > Lepidoptera > Nymphalidae > Brenthis > Brenthis hecate. Next base: position 622,811 of record OX638254.1, read on the forward strand.
ATAATCTGTTCAGATGTGATGGAATTGGTCGTATCCATACTTTTTTAGCTGTCCCTTGTAATTCTTATAGTGAAATTGTTAGTTTTCAGAATTGATTTCTGAAATATTCTAATAAGGCAACATGTCTTTTTATTATATTTTTCTAATTTTAAATATCACTAAATTGTAAGATGTTCATATATTTTAATGAAAATTTAAACAGAATTTGCTCTGCGATCCAAAGTTTGAGATGACGTTTTTTAGTACTTATTTTAAAGGGTTTGGTTTATTGTTTAATTCTCGTAAACTAAATAGTTATAAGAACTCAAACTATGTCAGTATAACGTATGTGGACTCAACTATAATATAAATGATTATTCTAAATCTCTTGATGTTCAATGCTCTCAGAATTAAAGTATAAAAAAACCTCTTTTTTATCCAGCGCTAAGTCGCTATGATTGAGACATGTTATTATAAAAGCTTGTGGTATAAAAAAAATGTACAGTGAGTTGTGTTGTTTTAATCAATTAATATAAAATATTGTATCAATTATTAAATGAAATTATAACTTTTTAAAATAATAGTTTTATTTTGTAATAATTCCTGTTTTCATACTATATATACTGCTAAAAAATCATTTTCAGTAATTTCAACTTAGAATTAACTATATATTATTAAATACAATTGAACTCATTTATATATATATTCTTAGTTTATTTTAAAACGATTCTAACGATATAAGCTTTATATATAGCTTATATATAAAAATTTTAAGAAATATTGTTATTTTAATGATGCGTACATATTTCGGGCAGGCCCTCGGAAAGTAGCTGACAGATGCGCCATATTCTTGTAAAATGACAGCGACAGTTGAGGGGTTATAATAAAGTGTAACATACCTGTCCAACAGGTTGCACCAAGTCGAAGAGGGTCCTGTTGCTATTCCCTATCGTGGTCTCGGCCGCCACCAGACCAGAAGATATTATGTAGAAGTCATCTGTTGACTGACAGAAATGAAACGTTTTTAATGAGCAAAATCCTGTTTTCCAATTACAGTAAAACGTTCAGTATTCAATAGTTTTCACATAGCTTTCATTCTACATATTTGAATTATCTTAGTATGTTCCATACACTATTATAATATATTGGTACCCGAGTGACCGAGCTTCACTCGTTTTCATTTTGTTTATTTTTATTTTATAAATTCATGTTTTTTTTCGGAGCGACCTATATATGTAGATACATTTAGGTAAAACCAAAATTTTATCTAAATACAATTTTTTTTTGAGTTTGAGATTGAGTTTTAAATATAATTACAACTAACATTATACTTATTAGTCCTTTAAATGGGTACCTTTTTAAAGGAGACCTTTTAAGTGGTAGACCATTTTTTTGTCTATAGCTAACTAGTAAAAGCTATATAAGATCTAAATACCTGCGCAAAAGCAGGGTATGATGTGAAGGACATTTTTCGTCCTGGTAGGGGTCTATCATCATCGGGGGACACTCTGTAGTTGAGCATGTACATTTTTTGGAAACGCAACATCGACTGGTAGCTGCAATTACGAAAAAATAAATAAAGTGGAATGGAATTATAAGAATGGAGAATCGTGAATTAAGGTTTTTATTCTTTCAAATGTTTTACTTTTCAAAATTATTTCTTTATTAAAAATACACTGCATGTACTATGTACTATCAGAAAAACAATATAATCCATAATATCCAAGCTTGAGATAAAATAAATTATGATAATTGTTTATAAAGGCAATGTTGTTAAAACAAGTAAATTTTTGCACAGGATCAAATAAAAATATAAAAAAAAAAACAATTTGGTTACTTCACCTATTCCAAGTAACATGAGAAGTATATAAATTTGACAGATCAGGCAGAAGTTTAACAAGTCCACTGCAATGTTCCCCAAATAAGAGACCCTCGGGAGTTTCCTTTGGTGAAGACACTGCTATAGACAGTTCGTCCAGATCACCTAACATGTTGATCCACCTAGAAATTGCATGAGATAAAAACATTGGTTAGGTGCAAAAAAACTCACAGTTGGAAATTATGCAAATTTTTCAAATAATCTTGAATTACATGAGGTAAAGCTACACTATCGTTCCATCTGACTGTCAGCTGACTGTATCTCATGAACAATAATAGGTAGGGATTTAAAATATTCACAGAATGTGTTGCCACTATAACAACAATGTGAATTTAAATTTTATATAGTATTTACTTGATATCTCTGACAGTGAGCCATTCATATGCACTACTTGTAGCCTTATTGTAACCAGCAGCCATACCTTCGAGCTGGATGTAGTACAGTTTTACCTGCAATGATAGTAGTGGTAGAAGTATTTTTTGAAACAGTATTAAAATTAAAGTCTGTATCTAGTATTTTAATATTGTAAGCAAAAAAAATATATCATAGATTAAATCAGTTGTTTTAATATCAATTGCATTTTAAACAATGTCCACCACAAAATTTTATTAAATTGAATATAAACCACATACAATCTTGACTTTTTGATGTTGAAATCATTGCTAATAAAACACTATTAATAAACTAAAATAATGAATGCAACATAAAAAATAATAAATGTTATGGGTACCTATTTAAAGAGTAATCTTTACACAGATATATGTTATGGAGAAATATTTATAAATTGTTTTCATAAAAATGAGAAAATTTACCTGGTACCAATATGCACTGATGGGATTCGATACTATCATTGAAGCAATGTAATCTTCATTTTTGTCCACAAAGTCTTCTATCAAACCGCAGATCACAGTTTTATTATAACAATACCTAAAATAAATAATATTTAATTTATAATTAATAATCGTTGAAAATATGCATCTACTGTATAATACTGTGTAGATTATCAATATCATTATCATGAAAAAAATTAACACATGTCCATGGGAAATAGGAAAAAAATCAAATTAAAGCATAGGTACCCTTTTAACATATTTTGCCAGTGCATCCATATCAAGTCCCGGGTGAGGAAGCCCTCAAGAAATCCAGCAGCATATGCTTGCTTCTCATCACTGACATCTGGGGAAGTATGCAACTCCAAAAACGCCCAGCTGAAAAAAAAACCTACTTATTTTAATATATAAAATTTATGAGTAAAAGTAAAAAAATGTTTAATGTTGGCTATACATACCCAGTAGAATTAATTTCATTACTGTATGTTGCTTTTGCGACGTGTACTTTTGGAATTTCTTCGTGATTATCAGTAATCAATACTTCAGCGTTTCCACTTGACCATTTTACGTATCCGTATTTACTTTCACACAAAAGTATTAAAGGAAATAATAATAAAAATGTACATTTTATACGTAAAACCATCGTGGCGCCGTTTACATTTGTGTCTTATCAGCGCATTAGAACTAAAATTAATTAGGTCATAGGTTATTAACATTTATCAAAATAAACAAAGAGATAGCAAATTTAATTTGAATTATGTTATAGTTATTTGTTTTGACATTTGCTATCATTGTAATCAGGGATGGAAAAAAATAATCGTTTTAATATTAATCGATTATATAATCGATTCTCTAAATATTAAAATATAATTTTTAATAAATCGATTATATTAATTTCCAACGGTTATTTTATTTCTTGTAATTATTGTTTTATGTTATTTTTGTTCTAGTTAAATTTTAAGTGATACATTTGTGGCATTAAATTGTATTCGTTTTTTTGTTGTTTAAACTTAAAAAAAGTTTTCTTTTGTATTTTAGTTTTAAGAGCAAAGGAAAAGATAATTTTATTTCTTGTAATTATTGTTTTATTTTTGTTCTAGTTAAATGTTAAATGATACGTTTGTGGCAATAACTTGTAAAAGTTTTCTTTTGTATTTCAGTTGTAAAACCAAAAGAAAAGGTCACTTTATTTCTTGTGATTATTGTTTAATTTTATTTTTGTTCCAGTAAAATGACAGAATTCGATTTTTAGTACTTCTATTGTTCAAACTTAACATTTTAATAAAAACTTGATTTGTATTTTAGTTTAGAGACTAATAGGTAATCATTTCGTTTTTTTGTATTAATCGTTTTGTTTTATATACATTTCATTAAAATGTTAAGTAGAACTAAAAATTAATAGGAATAATTTTATTCAGTTTTTTCATTAATAATGAGTTATTATTCAAGTTGAAATAAAAACTTTATTTGTTTTTCAGTTTTAAAACCAACAGATTATTTTAATTATCAACTGGGTAAATTTATTAATTTGTACAAAAAAATGCAACGTTTCGAATAGTTCGATAAAATCGATTATTTTTTAGTTAACAGATTTTATACAAATCGATTTATTTTAAAAGGGAAAAATCGATATATAGTAATCGATTTTTTTTCCTCCAAGTTACATCCCTAATTGTAATTACTCATTTGTGTCAACTTTCGAAACATCACATCAAATCCGGAATGTCAGATAGAATTGCCAGATATTAAAAATATTTATGGCGAAGTAATCACTAATCTCCGCAGTTTGCTTAACTCATACACTTTAAAATCATTGAATTGAAAATCTTTTTATTCTTCATTTCTTACACACGGTTTTTATTTAGTCATACATGATTTTGCATGACATAGATGGTAGTGGCAGCCTAGTGGTAACGCGCTCGCTTGGGAACCTGGAAGTAAAGCTGGTTCAAATCCTGGGTCTAGCACCTCTGATATTGTCATGTTATTTTTGTCATTTCATTACCACTTGTCTTACGGTAAAGGAAAACATTGCGACTAAACCTCAATTCCAATGAATTATTTTTTTACATGATAATGGTAATGATATAAAATTAAAATAAAATCTTATTTTCATTTTATATCATTACTAGCGACTCACCCTCGCTTCGCTCGGGTTCGTTCCTAGCTTGATTCCCCAAACTTTAATCCCCATTTTTCCCCCTTTAACGGATGATTTCCGGGATAAAAAGTATTCTATGTCCTTCCCAGGGTCTCAAACTGTTTTCTTAGTTTACCAAAAATTTAAATCGGTTTAGTAGATCCAGAGATTACCCCCTACAACGTCACAAACTCACAAACTTTACCTCTTTATAATATTAGTATAGATTAAATTAAATAAACATGTGCAATAAAATAAAAAAAAAACAAAACTTCACAATCAGCCTTTATTGCACTCAAAATTTAGCCTGTACAATGGTCTTGTTACTTAAGAGTGAAATTACATCAAGTAGTAGATAATTTAAGGCCCATTTCCCCACATTTGTAGCCAATTTCCCTCATGAGGTATGGAGTTCTTTCATGTCCAGGTGTTCCCATCCATTCGTTTATATTTAACGCGACAGTAGCATATCCTTGTTTTTCTAATATATCTAGAATAAGACGGAACGAACCACGTAGTCTGTTACTGTTCATAGAAAAACAACCTTGGTTAAAATTTATTATGCATACTCTGAAAAAAAAAGAAAAATTTAAAAAAATATTCACACCATTGTTCGGAATTCAAAGGTAAGTAATTTTAAATGTAGAAACTATTTGTAAAGAATCATACTATAAACAACAAAAATAGTATAAAATTATCCAATAATCTATAAATATAATAAGATTCTAACTGAGACAAATCTGTACATTAAATATTCTTTGCAAAATCTTATTGAAATACATAGTCATTATTTCCGATACAGAGGCCGAATTTAGAAATTTGTCTCTCTGTCTGTGACCGCATCATAGAAAAACAACTGGAGGAATTTTGATGAAATTGAGTATGGTGATAGCTGGTTATCCGGGTCAATGTATATGATACTTTTTAATACAGAAAAATATGTCATTTCTGAGAAATCTATACTAAACCTTAAAAGGTAAGTAGGGATGAACCGAAGCGGAGAGAGGGTAAGTCGCTAGTTAAAGAAATAAAATTTAACTATTTAATTCCACTTTTACTATTATTTTTGAATTGGCTTGATTTATAGAGAATAATCAATGTAGTTTGTCCGTGAGGAAGCTATCACTGGCTTGTAAAGTATGTGTGATTAAATAGAAAAAAAAATAGGAAAAAGTCTTACACTATTGCGCCATTTGGCACGTTTAGTTGTTCGATCGGGACCTTTGATTCACTATCCACTGACGGCAACTTCACCGGATACCCTCCCTTTACACATATAACTGTATCTATGAAATGAAAATTTATATTATAACTCATTAGCAGGAAAATTAAAAATACGTCATTTATAGATATTATTGTAGGTGACTTACATATTTAATATATTTAATCTATTGTATTTATATATTTAACTACACATTTTATAATATTAATATTTTATTTAATATTTAATTTACGTATAAACATCATATACACATTCACCTACATACATACAACACGTATATTTAATTATTTATATTTATTAATCACATTTATTCATATATATTATAATTGACAAGCATAGCCGCGCGAAACCTGCAGTATTAATTATAAACCTGCAGTATTTGTCTCCTACCGGCCACTTTTTATGTTTTCATCATTCATATTATAATATTACTTATAACATTGAGTAGATGCCTTGCCAGCTGACACTAACCACTTGCTTTGTGGAATTCTATCGTTTGCGCTAATTAATGTATGTGGACTTCTTGTGTTTGTGCTTGTATATTGTTACAACTTGTATGTTACTGTGAATATTCCTAAACTTTCTCCTTCTGTACATTATTACGTGTGTGTTAATTATTTCAATATAATAATTTATTAAGTGACGACAATAAGACTTTTATTTGTGTTCTCTCGTCACGACTCAAGTCAACTAAAAGTAGTAATTAAAGGAACAGAAACATATAGTGTATAGAAAACCGTAGCTTTACAAATACAAAAACAACAAAAAAAAAATATTTTGTTTTAGTTTCTTAACATGCAAAAGAGTCAACAATAAAAATCATGAATTAGCCCCAATACTTTTCTTAAGGTAGCCAAATTTCACAAAATGTTTATATATATATTCAATGTAAAATTAAAACATATACACACATATCACAAAGTAATTTAATCACCTATTTATTAATTAGATATTGACACAAACCTGCTATAATACCACAAGGTAGTACCACGTTTCTGACAATGTGCCCCGGACCTCCCAGCCCCAATTCCAAGTGTTCCACCAAAACACCAGTTAATGCATGAATCGGATACATCCCCTTGGCTTTCTCCAAGATATCATCTGGCAATTTATAATCTGCATTATGAAATGTGATTACTGCCGCATGAAGAGTTAAGAGTTGGAGGTAATCCAGTGTATTGTTCTCTCTTGCGAGATATTCATCTAGGAAGCTCTTAGAAAATATTCGACTCAGAATCTTGTCTTCATAAACTCCTAGTGAAGCTAGTTCAAGACATGTTTTAGTCCACGGTAAAGCTGCATTGGTACATCCTAAGATTGGATTAGACGAGATTTGTTTCTTAATTTCGGTCCACTGATCAGAATCCAAGGTGAAGTTGTTGTTTGAAAGACAGTTGATGAAACCAAATAGTATGTTTGCACGAGCATTGTTCAAAATTTCTGGATCTGATAACGCCTTGTTGCAGAGGTATTCGATTAAACTGAGATGAGTGTGTGTCTAAAATATAAAAAAAAAACTATTTGAGCAACTACAAATACTTAAATGGTAATCTTTTAAACATTTTATAATATTAGCCACATCAATGTAAGCTTAAATATGAAAATTTAATATACTCAACTTACAATTCTGGACAAAACTCGTGCAACTAGCAATCCTTTTTCAAATTCTATATCATGAGTGACCACATAATCTCCAATCGCGTCCATGAGTTCCATGTGGTAGTACTCTGGATACTTTTCCAGGACCCTCCCCTTTAACTTGGCTGCCGTCCTTAATACGTCATCAAATGGCAAATCATCTATTGAATGGACTAAAATATCGCAGCATATATGCAAAAGTTGAGTTCGTGTTGGGAAGACATTTTCAGTACAATCGATTTGGCATAAAGCCCAAATAATGGACTTTGCCATTTGTGCGTTGATTTTTTGGTCATTTAGTAAGAGACCTGTAACCACGTTATTTGTGCAGCGATCAGGAAGGTCGTGAGAGCAGCTGTATAATAGCATGTCTCGTAGAAGTTGGGGGTCTTGGTTGTCTAGTTCTAAGGGTAAATGTATTTGGAATGCCAAGGGAAGTGCCAATTTTAAAGCATCCACTAAATGATTTTTGCCATTACACTGTGTAAGAATGAAGTCTAAAAACATTATCTGAGGAGTGTTCAGTAAATTTATATTGCTTCGTATCAATTGGAGCATTGTTTGAAATATTACAGAGTCGACCGGCACTTTAAGAAAGGAAAGAACTTTAAGAGCTTCAATAGTTTCATTTACGTCTAAAACACGTGCATGTTTTTTAAAGTTTTGACAGAGGATACTGAATGTTGGATCTTTTATAATTGCTTCATTGTCTTTGTATCTGTAATTGAAATGAGTGTCACAGATTAGTTTTATTAAATAATTTGATGTTTAATTGGTCATCATGAGGATCACGGAATAGCTCTAGATGTATCCAACCAATAATTTATTCAAGAACACTTATGAATTGAAAAAATTGAATTGAATGGAGTCATGGCAGCCAACTTCACAAATTCTCTACTAATCCAAGAGATCTAAAACTAACAGTTTTATAATCAAGGGTGTGAAAGTGTAATTCTAACAAAATTCTTCATGTTGCTGCTGGGCTGCTAGATTTTTTTTTTGACAGAAAAACAGAATAATTATTTTTCTCAAACTTGGACTTGACCTAGGATTTAGTTTTAAATCTTTACATTATTTTGATTTACAGTAGAGTTTTAATATAGAACACATTAAATTTTATGTTTACTCCATAGTTCCAACAACACTACAGTGAGTATTAAGCTGTAACTCAATGAATATTTAATAGATACTATTGTCAATATATAAAATACTAGCAGAACCCTGGGCTTCGCTCGCGCCAAAATACAATAAAAACTCTTTGGCTTTATGCAAAAGCCATTTCGAAAATAAGCTCAGCAGTTTCTGAGCTTAAATTGCTTGAACATAATGTAAACACCACTATTACAATAATGTATGGAAGTATACCCGATTTGTTGGCATATATGATTACTGTTCCTCTCCCTTGGGTAGTAGCATGATAATATATATCCTATAGCCTTCCTCAATAAACAAGCTATCTAAAGCAAAAAGAGTTTTTCGAATCGGATTAGTAGTTCATCCGATTAGCGAATTCAAACAAACAAACAAACAAACAAACAAACAAAGTATATTATAATATTAGTATAAATAAAGTAGCTATCAAACACTGATTAAATCAGATTAATGTTTTTACATTATAAAATAGAATATTATAGTTACTTATCCTTTTAATTTTATAATAATCTGCCTCATTGTTTTAGATTTTGTGGCTAGAATATAGACATGTCTGAAGATGTGGAGGTCAAATAAAAACTAAACATTACATTTGGCTGACATAATTAGCCTCATAAAAAGTTGTCCCTTTACTGAATAAAAAAAATGTTGTTTCCAATAGCAAAACATTCTTTTAGTTACATTCATGTGCAATTATATTAAAGTTAATGAAAACATTTTTAAAAGTTAAATGGAATATATAAAAAAGATTCTTGTATAATTTCCATACGATATAAAAAGTATTATTACTTACTTACTAGCCTTCTGTAATTCAAATAAACTGCGAAATGCTTGAAGCATATGTTTATGTGTCAAAAGAGGTAGGTTTGCCTGAACAGTTGCTAGCACATCAGCTGTACTTGGAGCTGTTCGGATGGTCATCATAATGTTATCAAGAGGCTTTACACGAGCTACATCTGATGCTGTAACTGTAATATATATATATATATATATATATATATATATATATATATATATTATTCTATTATTTGAATTCTAAAAAAATAATATGTTTCGTGGGAATTTAATTATAGATTATGCAGTGTATTACGAACAATTTGAATGAAATGATTACCATTTGAAAAACTTGAAGACCTCAATGAACAATTATTACGTTGAGTGCTTTTCAATACGTTACGCCACACACTTTTTAATAAGAGCGTCATTATACCTGTTAATAAATAACAAAATTAAAGCACCTTTTAAATTATGATTTTTTGGTTATTTTATATAATAATATCAAAAATGATATGTATAAATAATATACACTCGGAAGTACTACAGTTAATTTTAAATGTCTGAGCTAATAATAATCAAATATTTAATAGAACTATAATCAACTTACCTAGGTAAACTTTTGATAAGAAAATTTTTGTTCACAAAAAAAGTTACGTTAAATAAATACAGATAGCCCGACCTACTAATTACTTGTCGTTAGTATTCGCTCAAGTCTTTTTTAACATCATATATAATAGTTCAAATTTTAATTTACGTTTTTAAAATAAACAAAAACAACTTTTCACAATTAAAAAATAATTTTAAACGTCAAAATTTTTGGCATTGACATTAACGTTCAAGAGTAGTACATAATTTATCATAATGTTATATTATAAAAATCATAATTTAATCAGACAAATAAAAATCAGTCCTAAAACAATTGATCGATTATTGGTTTTCTTGCAAAATTATAAAAATATATATAATTATAAAAATAATAAAAAAACTCATTAATGTCACTAGTCGTCAAATTATCCAATTGTCAATTTGAATTTGGCAATTGGCAATAAACAAAGAAAAGCCTCGAATTTTCGCCTTTCCCTTACGGTCGATATTATTTGCGCCTGCGGGGACAACTGTTGCATTGTTATCTGAACGAATCCCTTATGATTAAAAGTGATTGTTTTCATTACGTTAAATAATTTTTTAACTATACGTAAGAGAGTTAATAATAGAAAACGAAAATGTATAAGGAGACAGTGATCAGCTGTCGACCTGATAGAGAAATTCGGAAAACTATTTTAGCACCCGGCGACTATACTATAGTGCCGTATGAAGATGCTCGATGTAAAATAAGATTGAGCGATGTAAAATGTAAAAATAAGGATGGTCCATGCGATTTAAACGTGCCTGAGAGCCGAATATTTAATCCTCCTTTCGACGGCAATGTGATAATTGGGGATATGGATGCATTTATTGATAAAGATTTTGAGTTGATCTTACAACAGATGTGCCACCATGAGGTGTCTGTCGCTCGTTTAATTTATAAAAATGCTCATGGGGATCTTGTTAAAGAGGTATCTTGCAGAATACACATGATAGATATTACTGAGGAACAGTTGATTAGTGATTGGAGCTGGGCTAGGCTGTATGAATCTGCTGTGCATCATAAGGAAAGAGGGGTGCAACTAGTGAAGGACAAAAGGATTGTAGATGGATTTAGAAGATTTTCAAAAGCTCTGAAAATGCTTGTAGCAATTGAGCCAGTTGAAAAAGGAAGTATGGATAATGAGAGAGCCAAGGAGTTGGTCAATTTAAGGGTAAGAATTTTGTTATACACAGAAAAAATCGATGTTTATAACTAGCAGAACCCGTGGCTATGCTCGCACTAAAACTACAAATAAAATCTCTAAAATGATAGGTTCATACAAACTTTCATTCCTTATTTTACCTCCTTACAAGATGAATGTCGAAAAATGCTAAAATATGTATTTAATTAATTGTATTGAAGTGCATACCAAATTTCAAGTAATTCTGATAATAAATAATTTTTTGAATTGTATTATAACATGTTTTCCAGTGGGAATGCGATAATCTCCTGCAATAAAAAGTAGTCTATGTTATTCTCCAGCTCTCTAACTATCTTCACACAAAAAAATCACACCAATCCATCACTCCATTTCTATGTGAAAGAATGACAAACAAACAAACACACATTAACATTTATAATATTAGTATGAATTTGTGTTTTTAAAATGATTGTTTGTTTTCTGTAGGTTAAACTCTTCAATAACATGGCACACTGTCAGCTTCAGTTTGAAGAGTTTGGTGCTACATTGGACCTCTGTAGCAGAGCCCTTACATATGACCCGGACAATATTAAGGCCCTGTACAGGCGATGTATTGCATACATAGGGCTACATATGTATGAAGAGGCTTGGGAAGATATCCAAAGAGCTCTCCACATTGATCCCAATGACAAAGCAGCATTGCAGAAAGCATCTGAATTGAGGCCTCACATCGAAAGGATAAACAAGGATTATGCAAATGTAATTAAAAAAATGTTTGGTTAATACCTTTTTTTATTTTATCTTTTATTATTTTTGACTTATTTAATATGTTCTTGATATTTTGCAAACACTTAATTTAAATATATTATAATACACAAAAAATATATATTATAATCTGTCATAAACCTACAACTAATGCTGTTAAAAACTAGTATACTATTTGGCCAAACTTAAGTATTTCTTTTATCTTTATTAAATTGAGTTTTACAGTGTGAATTATTTAAGATATTATGTGGGCCTTAATAGCTTTGTGCAGCATGTGGATGTTAGAAATTGCATGGTACTGACATTTTAATGTTATTCTATTGTTTTAGTTATTAATGTTTTAATTTTATAGAAGTTTTATAGAAGTAGTTACATTAAATTAGCAGTATCTATAATATAAATAATTATAGCTGATGCTTTAGCTAGGTAACATGTAATTTGTAGTATTTATAGTATTGTAACATAAATTTAGGACTTTCCATAATCACTATACATACAGAAAACTGTCAGTACACACAAACACAAAATACAACACAAATACACATCAAACGTAGTAAGTATATACTTATTTTAAAATAAGCTTTATAGAGAAATCGCATATTATATCTTTATACTCGATGTTTAAATATAAAAAGTAAATACGTTACTAGCGCTCTAAAAGGGAAGCTCACAAATGCTCGCAAAAAAAGTCGCTTTTGAATAAGTAAATAACACGCACATGCTCCCCGCTTTGGCAACCGGTGTATAACATTCGTTTCCATAACTAAAATGCCGTCGTATGTATTCTGTAAATGTACTTACTATTATCAAAGAAAAATATACAAGTTTACGGGATCACATACCACAGATAAGAATTTTATTTGGTTTATAATCTTTTGTAAACAAATAAAGGTGCTATAATTACGTAATTCAAAGAAAACTACGCTTATGTGACAAACACTAGCTGCCTTTTTTTTCTTATAGTTTTGATTACGCTATCCCTTTCATGGTGATTTAAATAATATTTATTATACATTCCAATGTAATATATATTCCAACGTAATCAATGCGAGTAGAATTAGTATTATTGTTAATGTTCTGAGAATAGTCTATGTGACACTTCCTTCTACAGTAGTTATTCCACACTATGCGGGGATGCAATTCAGTGGTAGCTCAGTGGTATTTCAAATCCCGGGTCTTGCACCTCTGATATTTTCATGTGCGAATAATTTCCAACAAGATTACCACTTGTATTAACGGTGAAGGAAAACATCCTGAGGATACCTGCATGTCTGAGCGAACCTAGCTAGTTTTCAAAAGACGTGAAGTCCGCCAACCCGCACTTGGCCAGCGTGGTGGACTATGGCCTGATTCCCCTCTTACTGAAGGGAGGCCCCTGCCCAACAGTGGGACGTTAAAAAAAGGGCTATATCCATACATGCGGGGATGACAGAACAGGTATTAATCCTTCATTCGCCATCATTTCAGAACACCTGTTACACATATCCTCTTTCACACTAAATCTATCCATACGTTTCTCAGTTAACTTGCACTTAACATCCACATTCTTACCAATTAACAAAGCTAGGTCATCTATTTTTGAAGTAAAACTTCTTTAGAATTATTGTGATTTGAAAATCTATGAAACGGAAATGCGACCCTAAAAAGAGACAAACAAATAAATATATATAGGATTAAGCCGGCGAGAGAATGAGATAGAATACATTGCCATGTTGTCATGGTAACCGTTGTTATTGTCTGACAAATATGTAATATTATATTTTTTTCTGTATATGATATTCTATAAATATATGGTTGTAATATGCCTAATATGCTTTATTTAATTATTTGAGATAGAATAAAGAAAGAAAGAAAGAAACAGGAAGTAGTGAAAAATAATAAAATTAATTAGTGAATAATATGTAATGTATATATATGTTAAATAAAATATAAAATAACTTTTAAACTCGGTAAAAATATTATAAAAGAAGTCGGTTGAAAAAATAAACCTTATGATTATCCTACTCCTGATACTCTATATTCATCTCATTCTCTCGTAGGTCACTTTATGAAGTTTCGCTTCTACTATGTGTGAATTGCACACACACGCACTTTCTTTATTATTATTAACCTATTATTCATACTTACACCCACAGTTTACCATACAGTCGTCTAACGAAGATATCTAGACAGCAATCGTGCGGGGCGTTCGAGGTTAAACACCGGCGAGGCGCACCTGACTGACTTCTATACTTATAATAAAATTCTAACGTCGAAAAAAAAGAGTCGAATCTGTACATTAAATATTTTTTGGAAAATCTAATTGAAATAAACATTATTATCGATACAGAGGCCGAATGTATAGTTTTTAGAATTTTTGTCTGTCTGTCTGTCTGTTACCGCATCACAGAAAAACCACTGGAGGGATTTTGATGAAATTTGGTATGGTGATAGCTAGTTATCCGGGTGAACATATAGGATACTTTTTACCGCAGGAAAATATCTTATTTTTGAGAAAAAATTTAAAAACTGCAATGTCACAGTAGACAAATACATAAAACCTAAGAATTTGGGTTTTGGTCATCTGAACGCGGGCGGAGCCGCAGGCAACGCTAGTACTTTTATATGACAATTGGGAAACTGCTTTAGGGTTGCGATTTAAAATTTTATTTTGTTGCCCGGTATAGCTGCAACTTACTATAAGATGGCACACTGTTAATTTCGCATACTATACTTTAACTTCGCCATGAAAATTGTTATTTTTTGACAGCCCTTGCATTTGACAGTATTTCCTTTAGAACTATTCGGTGATACCCTACTGTTTGGATTTTTGTAGTGTTACGACTTGCTTATATTTAATTTTCTTGATGTTATGCCTTTACCACACTTAAACCTATTATTTCTTAACTTCTCTGTTACAGGTGTTACTTTTACACTTCCTCTGATATATGTACTCATTTATTTATTCACTGTAGTCGCACCTTAGTGTTATATAATTTCTGTTGGTCGAGGTTATCGAAAGACTAAAGAGCTCCCTGTTAAACGTGGTATCGTGTAAAGCGGGGTTCATGTTTGGTGGTTGTGATGTAAATAGGCTGCTTGTGGCTATAAAAATATCTTTTAGAAACATATCGAATCTATACAATCGTAGTATAAATGTAGGTGATACATGTTAAACCAGTAGTGAATACACGTTGTTTAGAAAGTAGGCATTGTAATTATCGATGTTAAACTCAAGAATTAACTAGCTGTGAACGCCGCCTTTGTCTCGGAAAAGTGCGCGATATTTGTTATGTTTTAGAATTTTCAAACTAATTTAAGCACATATCTTTTTTGTTTAGGTGTCAAATCGATAAATCAATGAACGCTCTGAGGCTAAATGGCAAGTATTGAATAGACGGAGTGACATAGGGCGTTGATAAACTCATCATTCCCTTTATACTATTCTCCTTAGTCCTAATACCCTATTCTGTGTATACCAACTTTTTGCGTATATATTATTTTTTACATATAAAAGTATGTGTGTAATGTGTATGTATGTAACTAATTATAAAAAAACGGCAAACATCATGGAAAATGTCTTTGACCGCGCATATTTTAATCTATTTGTATTCCCGTTTTTGATTTGAACCAAGCGAAAGGCAAATGCAACCAGTATGCGCCTGCGTCACCTACGGTTTTCTACGTCGAACTCTTTGCTCAAGATGTTTGCTGGTCTCTATATTAGCTTCATTGAAAACTACATGCACATAAACTAAATTTAAAATTACGAATTTAGGAAATTCTAAATTTTTAAAATATGTGGCGGTTTTTTATCTATGTTTTTTATTGTTGACGATATTTCGGCACTGTCCCGCTATGGCTAAATGACTTGTATTTGGAAATATCAAAAGCTCAAAAATAATAAAAAACATAGCAAATATTCATTTATAATTGTCACATAGTCAAAAATTTTACTAATTTCCACATAATGAATGATAATACAATATAAATAAATAATAAAATACTACCATTAAATTGTGTGCGAAATTGACAAAATAAATTTTATTTAGGTATGTTCTGTACAATCGTGCTTATCGAATAAAGGCCAATATCACTGTACTGGCTTAGATTATATGAAATGTTAAATTGTAGATGTTTAACGGACAGTTAAAGATAGTATTTCTCAATATGCTGACGAGTCGTTACTTTGAGTATGGATTTAAAGTTGCCGAGCTTTTTTTGTAATTAAATTATTATTAATTAATTTGCAAAAACAACAGATATAATGATTATATTTTATTATTTTTAATCTGTAGTAACAGATATTTATAATTAAACAGGTATTTTTTAGTCAAGTTATTTAAAATATTTTTACTTTTGGGGAGTCTCTACCCATTACCCAGTGGTAGCGATGATAGTGGTAGAGTCTCTAACTATTCAACATATAGTACTTAACTTAATACGTCATATTTAAATGTTTATCTGATTTATCGTAGTATTATATATTATTTGTAGGTATATATCCTTGGACTTTCTAAAGTAAGTTTATAGTTGGTAGGTACTTGTAGAAAAATTGTTTACGATATAGAAAGGATTTGCTATAAATATGCTTATTTACTGTTATTTATTATTACTTATTTTCTTTAAAATGAAAACCGCATACAAAATTAGAATGTTGCATGCGGTTTTCCTTCAATTTAATTTAATTATTCGACATATTTGTTTCATTTAAATCGCAGTTGCTATCGGTCTATACCTATTGTAATTTTTTAAGTGGTGGTGTATGGGAAACCCGTACATTAGAAGGAAAGTGCAGAAAAATCCATTTATTTTTTATCTAAATCCAAGCGTCTTTGTTTTTTTTTGCTATAGCTACAATAAACTAGAAAAAATCTAGATATACAATCTCATGCTAAAGTTCTCTTAAAACTGTCACCAATTGTGTTTAGGTACCTAATTATTCTAGTTGAAATAAATATACAATTAAGAATGTAAACTGAATAATACTTTATTTAAAATGTAAATTGAACCTTAAAGTTGTTTTCACAAAAAATAAATTAACTAAAAACGCGCTCAAATGTTCGAATGAGCGCTCGTTTTTGTCGTTGTAGGTATCGAGTACTTTTTTGATCGATGTGGTATAGCTATAGTTTCGAATTTCGCCCTCCACATCCACTTGAAAGAGTCACCTATTTGGTAAAATAAGGATTGGATTGCTGCTGATTTACCTTTAGACGTCAGACATGCTGTATTTCAAACTAAACGTTTGCTTATCATATTATATGTCATTAGTACCTATCTATAGACCTCTGGGCTGGATATACCTAGTATCGGCCATTTAATTAGTATATAAATGGCAGTTAATTTTTAAGGACAATCAATATTTATAATTTAGATTTACTTTTGTATAACTCTAGATTTTAATTTTATGTTTTCTTTGTTTTAAAATAACTATTTTTTTTTAAAATCGCTCAAAATACTTAACTTTTCACATGATTTATGAATCAATTATTGCTTATATTTAATTCATAAGTCATTACTATTTATTAGTTGTACATACGAAATACATATATCACTAAATTGTAGGCGTCATATAAGTTGACCTGAGAATTGAGATGGTACTGCCCTCTACTCGTATATATAGTTAGCAAGAAAGCAATTTCTCGCTACACCACCACAGTTTTAAATACAAATAAGTAAAGGACCACATACATTGTGTTTTGTAATTTCTACACGCAATAATGGCATTTGTACAATTTAAGTATAATTTAAAATGGAGTTAGAATAGGCCTGCATTAACATAAAGGCTACGCAACTTTGGCAAATTAAATTGTGCCCAAATGGCCTATGAAGTAGAGATATTCATCTATACTAGTGTTATAAAGAGGAAAGATTTTTGTGTTTGTTTGTACAGAATAGGCTCAGAAAATACTGAACCGATTTAGATGAAATTTGGTAAGAAGATGGTTTGAGCCCTTGGGAAGGACAGAATAGTTTCTATCCCGGAAATCATCCCTTAAGGGGGTGAAAATGGGGATGAAAGTTTGTATGGGGAAGCAACCTAGGGACAAACCCGAGCTCTGCTAGGTCGCTAGTATTTCATAAACTGTTAATGACGATGCTTGTCATGTGTGGGATGAAGCTTTTGAAAACGGTTAGACAGATTAAAAAGTTAGTTGAAATACCTATAGGTTATAATATAGCTTTAAATAGAATAGTTAAGATTATACATTCAAATACAGTTAGTGACGACGAGCTGTTGAGAAGTCCGGCGCCATTTTAGGTCAACTTATGTGGCGGCCATTATACGTCTTATAAAATGCGCCTAGATTTTTTAAGTTATAAATAAACTATATTTTTACTCTAATCTATTCTATGGGTACTTGTAATGATATTGGAATTTGGTGTGAAGCCGGGATGGATTGTCTATGTAACATATATTATAATGTAGTTATAGAGTAACGCTGTTTTTCTTCCTATCGCCTCGTTACTTATTAAATAATGGAAAAAAACCCAATAAATATATGTAAATGTTAAATTAATTTTATTTTAAGCATATACCTTTTATTTCCAAGTAGCTTTTCTCACGATGTACCTACCAGATCGGCTGCTGACAGCATTTAAAAGTTGTCTGGGATAGAATAGAACAAACGCAAACATTGGAAATTAATGGTTTCAAGGCAGGATAAGGGTCAGTGAGTCCCACATAACAACCTTTTTTTATGGTACTCAGTGACAAACGAGCAGACAGCCCACCTAATGGAAAGCGGTACCTGTCGCCCATAATAACTACGGTTCATGCACTTAGGTTTTTTGTTACAAAAATGTAGAACCGCAGGTGCGATGTCACTGTGAGGACTAAGATGATACGCCTCTTGCCTGTAATTGCGCTGGCTACCTTATCTTTCAAACCGGAACCCAACAATGTAATCATTGTTGCTTGACGGGAGAAATAGATAAGGGCGTGGTACCCATCCAGTCGAAGTCCTCAGACTTGATGAGTCCTACCACCGGTATAACCTGTATATATGCAGGTGATATGCGTAAATGTATTTCCTAACTGTTTTATCTTAATCTGAACTTATTATCTAAGAAAAAAGTATGTTTGAACACTTATTAAACTGATATTATTATGAGACATTAAGAGGTTAGGTATGGCATTAGTTTTAACATATTATTACCACATTTTAAGTCTGTACAGGCCATCCTGTAGGAAGGTGCATATAATAATATGTATGTCAATGTATGAATATATTTAGGATTAGGATTAACTGCCTCGGTGGTGTAGTGGCTAGCATGTACGGCTGCACACCCGGAGGTCCTGGGTTCGAGTCCCGGGTCGGGCCAAGTTTAGTTATTGAGTCTTTCTGTATAGTAAGTCTCAGTAACAGCCCGGAGTTGGGAAGTAGGCGGTGTTTCACCCCCGTGCCTCGGAGAGCACGTAAAGCCGTCGGTCCTGCGCCTTAACTCTCACCGGTCGTGTCGAGTGGTCGTCCCACCGGAGTATGAGAGTGATAGGAATAGAGAGTGCACGTTGTGTCTGCGCGTACACTTGTGCACTATAATATCTCCTGCGCAGTTGGCTAATCTCAATGAGATTGGCCGCCGTGGCCGGAATCGGCTAGAAGAACATCATCATCATATTTAGGATAAACCTCTGTAATGCCTAATAATATGACATGATAAAATAATCACAATTGACGTACTTATAATTTGCATTTCATTCGATGCAACAAAGGCGGAAATACCAACCACACAAATGAAGGATTATTTTCCCCTTTTGTAACACAAATATATTTATATATGTATCTGAATAAAACATGATTTCTAAGTCAAGAACCGTATCATAAAAAGTTGTCCGAAGAAATTTTAAAAGTATTATACTAATTGAGAGTCTATACTCTATGTGTATAGGATCAATGCGCCATATCTAGTGTCTACGCTTGCAAGTCCCTAGTGCATTATACTATGCGATAAACTGATTTTATTATTGAAAGTTTGAGGAAAACACAAAAAATAATAATTATATTAGTAGAATTTACTATATATATATATATATATATATATATATATATATATATATATATATATATATATATATATATATAAAATATGTTTCTAATATTTTTATTGATTACACTAAAACTCGTCAATAGCTACTAAACAAAAAAAAGGAAATCGGTTGAAAAACAGAAGAATAAACAAAAAAAAAGCACTGAACTGTATTTTTATTGCCCATTTATAGAAATAAGTTAATATATGAAATACATTAAAAAATAACGTCTTTAAATGGCTATGTGGTGACTCACTGGGTTTAAAGCCAATATTAATTACTAAAATCTATCCCATCGTAATATGAGGGGCCTCTTAACTTAAGCGATGACGTTGATACGATTTTTTACCAAGATTCTCGTCTTCTCTTTTCGAGACGGATAAGTGCCTTTCAAATACGTCTCCAGGCTTTATTCCTGCCTTGATTGCTGAACGCTACTGCAAGCACAAGGTGAGCACACATTACGAGCTGGACAATGTGTATGTACTTACCGGCTTTATCAACATGTATTCAGCCCTTTTTAACATCCCACTGCTGGGCACGAGCCTCCCTCAATACGAGAGGGCTCAGGTCAGATCTGATACTCGAACCCAATACCTCCGGGTCTGTTTTGGCGTATTTAAATAAAACGTTATCGTTAAAGAGAATGTTTTTATTTTTTTCATCCTTACTTTACCACCTAAGAAATTGTTTATTGTATGACTTGAAATCGTGCGAATCATTTCCAACATGATTACCACTTGTCTTACGGCGAAGGAAAACATCGTGAGGAAACCTGCATGTCTGAGAGAACTTCGAAAGTCGTGACCCATGTGAAGTCTGCCAAACCGCACTTAGCCAGCGTGATGGACTATTTCCTGATCCCCCTCGTACTGAAGGGAGGCCCGTGCCCAGCAGTGGGACGTTAAAAAGGGCTGAATACATACACAAACATAATATCTACGTAAGCGTGTTACATAATAGAATAAAACAAATATTAAGTATTATTATTTGTCCATATGTTACAGCGATGCACAATCCACATTCCGCTCAATATCTGTCATGTAGTCGCGTGCAGTTTCGCTCTTGTTTTTATTATCTTTAGAGACAAGGACCGATCACTGAATGAAAGCGGTCGCCCTCGCCTCCGCGCCTCGCCCTCCCGCAGCCAGCCGGCAGCCACAGTGTGCCACACACCTCGCTGTACACATACTCGCACCGAGCACGTTTCCACACTTTTACGTTACTGAAAATAGAAACATTTTTTAATGGAAATTGTTCACCGATATTTAAAACTCTTCTGATTCCACAATCACTGAGACTATTCCGCTGTATAAAGCAATACTAAGATGGTTAAATTCAGACTTTATGTTTGGAGTTAAAAGTTTTATTAAAATCCATTTATTACAACGTTTTAACGTTAAGTACCTATAGATTTCTTAGAGATATTTTTCTGCAGCAAAAAGTATCCTATATGTTGACCCGGATAACCAGCTATCATCATACCAAATACCAAATTTCATCAAAATCTGTCCAGTGGTTTTCTCGTGATGCGGTTACAGACAGACGACAAAGAAAAATTCTAAAAACTATAGATTTGATCTCTGCATCGATAATAACAACTATTTCAATATAATAATATTATATAATTTTCAAAAAAATATTTAATATCCGACTTAGTTAGAATTTTATTATATGCATGTACCTAGATTACGCTAACGGCCATACGTCAGCAAATATAAAAATTCTAACAATTTTATTTGTAGTTTTTATTATCAGGCTTTTTTAGATATAGTTTCACCGAACAAGGTTGTTATAACGATTAAATTAAAATTCAAGTTCCATTTCCACAATGCACTTCCTAAAATACCAAATTTTGTAACAAACTTAGTTTTTAGGAACTGTTACACTTGTTGTTGCCGAGTTTTTTAACGTTTTCAATTATGATATCATCAATGGAGTCGAGTTGTATGACATCATGATGTTCATGTCTCGCGATCGCACAACGTCGTAGAGGCGCGCCCAGGCAGTACGTGCCTTCAACAAACCAACCAACAAACTAATACGTTTATTCATATCCATTTTCATATTAAATTCAACATTACGATTTATTTTGAGATATTTTTCAGTGTTTTAAGTTATTTTGTTGTGTTTCAGTACAGTCGGATACGTCAGGTGAGTGTTATATTATAAAGTTTTTTCATTTGCACAATGTTCTTGTTTGTAATTTAAATTATTTTAATTAGAAGGAAAATTTTGTGTGTATTCACACCTATTATGTCTGAATTTAAGTAGGTTTTGCGAGTTAGTTAAATAATATCTATATTTATTTATTTTGTTATGCGATTATTTCCAAGTATACGTAATAGGAAATTTTAAATATACGTTATAAAATTATCATCGTATCGTGTATTCGTATTTGTGTGTTTAATTTTTTTTATATCACGGTCTTGTTGTAAACAATGCAAAGCGCGTGTGGCTACTCATTAACTTGCACGCAGACTCGCCGCATCATATTTTGTGTCTTATGACATGAAATTAAGGCTTAAGTTCCCTTGGCTATTAAATATTGCTGTCAACTTTAAAAACAGTCCTTGACCGTTACCGTACCGAGGCCGTGGTACTAGATTTAGTGTCCATTTATTTATAAGAGCACATATTTACATTGAATATCAAAGTATTTAGCGTTTTCCCTGGCGGCGGTACCAAATTAATTAGTAGATGGCTACATTACTCCATACTTCCATACTTGATATTATAATTGTGAAAGTGTGTTTGTTTGTTTATCCTTCTTTCACGTCGAAACAGAGTGACGGATTGGCGTGATTTTTTGTGTGGAAATAGTTGGAAGGCTGGAAAGTGACATACCTACCTACTTTTTACCGCGGGAGATTATCTCATTCCCTCAGGAGAACATGTTATACACAACAACTCACCTATGTATAATGAATATACATTTACTAATATTATAAAGAGGTACCTAAAGTTTTAAAAGTAAGTTTTTTAAGTTAGGGACGTTGCATTGTAACGTTGTAAGACCTACTGAACCGATTTAGATGAAATTTGGCAAAAAGATACTTTAGAGACCATGAGAGAGGGTAAGTCGTTAGTTAGAAATAAAACCTAAAAAGTATTAAATATTATCAAATAAGAATAATTTCTATAGAGTACATATTTCGTATTTAACAATAACATATTTTCTATTTGAATAAGCTATTTACTAAAATAGTGTTGATTTCTTAATTATAGATAGAGTAGGTACCTACTTACCCGCCGTTATTTGATCCAAGGTAACTAAGACGGGCGCGTTTGTTTGGCTGATATTCTTATTAAATATCTGACATTACCTAGAAAGGTAATGTCAGAAATTTTTGAAGGTTATTCCATCCCCACGAATCACGATTTGAATTTAATCTTAAAATAGAATTGAAAATCGGTTCACAAATGGCGAAGATATCGCGTGACATACAATAAAAAACATACACACAAATCTAATACCTATTCCTTTTTGAAGTCAGTCAATAAGTTGCTAACGAGTGTCTGTTGATGTCCTCTACAGGTGCCATGTGATTATGCAATTTACGGCGATTAAGATGGATTAATTGCAATAAGGATTTTTATAAAAATCTATATAATTTTTGTATTTATTGGCAAATATCGGTCGAAAATCAAGTACTAATAAAATCTTACCCCGACACTGAAAGTTAGTTGTCATAGTCACTCGCCGGGTTCGTTTACCCCAACTTGTAACGCCTACGCACAGGTCAGATCGAGGATCTCGTGAACGCGGCTAGCCACAGTTAAACAGTAAAAAAATCCTTTTTTAGATAAAAATATGGCAGATCCGAAGCTTGGAAAAGGTATCCAGGTCTTGGTACCTAATCCAGATCACACATTCACATTGAATGAAGAGGAATTGGAAAAGTTATTTTTGAGTGAGGATGTCAAAGATTGTCCGGCTGTCGTCATCTCCATCGCAGGCGCTTTCCGGAAAGGCAAATCTTTTCTTCTGAGCTTTTTCCTTCGTTATATGCACCAAAGGGTACGTACATAATCCTCTTTACCGGAACTATCATCTCAAGATATCTCACGATATAATAATAAGCAAATATAATAGCAGCAGCAGTAAATCCCCTATTTGTGTTCTCACCTCATATCTTTTTAAGGTAGAAGTAAGTTAGAGCAATCTTTTGTATTTTAAGTTATATTAAATTTTCAAAAAAGATGCGTATCTTACCTTCTGATATTTGTCCGGTAAAGGTAAAACAGTCCATAAAAATGGTATTCCTTGCAGTATAATTTGAGGAGCGCTGGCAGCGAGTGGCTCGGGAAGGAAGGCGAACCGCTGGAAGGGTTCAGTTGGTGCGGCGGCTCCGAGCGACACACTACGGGGTTGCTCTTCTGGTCACAGCCATTTATTGCCACTCTGGACAGCGGAGAGAAGGTAGGTGATGTTACAATTAATTTAAAAAAAAAAATTTTGCAGTGAAATGCTTGATTTTAAGCAAAAGTTTTGTTAAATTTCTGTCTCAGAGTCTTATTACTTTTACTATATATTTTAATAGTAGAATATTGCATTATAATTTAAAATATACTTAAGCTTAATAATCTTTGATTTTGAGGTAACATTTGAGTTTTGGACAAATTCAGCATTTTTGGTTGACCTGTTGATGCAATTGATCTTGAATGTTACTCCTTTCGCGGAAAATGCTGGATGGATTTAAATGAGTAGTCAATGAGATTACGACCTATAACCTAAGTAACAAAATGGCCACTGTTAGGCACCTAGTGACAAACCAGGACGGATCAAGGATAATTCCCTAGTATACTATCTACATATATGATATATGTATGATTTCAGGTGGTGATATACCTGATGGATACTCAAGGCACTTTCGACAGCCAGTCCACAGTTAAGGACAATGCAACTGTGTTCGCCATCTCCACGATGCTGTCTTCAGTCCAGATATATAACTTATCCGTAAACATTGAAGAAGATGACTTACAACATTTACAAGTAACTACACTTTATAGACTCTAAAAATTGTTTGTTGAATTCCTCTCATGTATTTCTTTACCGAAATTTCGTTAATGTTATTTACCACCCTGCACCCAACCTCATTCATTTAGATTTATTAAAAATGCTGACCAGCCATGTGATTTTCTTTCTTTCTTGAGATTCTTGTCTCGTTAACAAATGAACATTAACAAAATGTCCAATATTCATGTACCTAAGTCTAAACAAGCATTAAAGGAGTTTTACGAAGTATATGATATCGAG
This sequence comes from Brenthis hecate, assembly GCA_951806755.1. Taxonomy (NCBI): domain Eukaryota; kingdom Metazoa; phylum Arthropoda; class Insecta; order Lepidoptera; family Nymphalidae; genus Brenthis; species Brenthis hecate. The sequence goes on from OX638254.1 coordinate 648,236, forward strand.
AGAATATAAATATATTTGGAGCACCTTTTCAGCTGATTCTAAAAGACGTCACTATAATTGGGCCCAATTGTATAACTAGCGACTTACCCTCGCTTTGCTTGGCACTTGGGTGCATTCCTAAGCTTAAAAGGCTTAGGAGCGTGTAAAACAAAACGTCCAAAGAAATATTTACATATATGCGTATACAGAATAACCTATTAGAGTTTAATCACAATCAGATCAGTGGTTTAGTTTAAAATATGATGATGATATAGATTACAATTTGTTGTAATACAATTCTGATTTTTATACTTAAATAGAATACTTTTAGTTATTTACAGATTACGGAAGGTTGGCGTTAGAGAGCAGCGGCGGCAAACCGTTCCAAAGACTGCAGTTGCTTGTTCGGGACTGGAGCTTCCCTTACGACTATGCCTACGGCGACGAGGGCGGCAGACAGCTGCTCGCTAAACGACTTGCAGTAAGATTTTGTTTTTCAAATCAACTGAAATTATTGGGAGTGAAAATAGGGGATGGAGTGAGTGGAGTGGTTTCGTTATTAATAAAGTCAGAAACATGAACATTTAATCTCTCGATTGGGAGTAAGCATCCTCTAAGAAAGGGCTTTCTGTAATTCAACCGTATAGGGCGCTGGAAGTTTTACGAAACTACGTAACGTAACTATTGTTAAGAGCCAAGCAATTATCTATACATAAATAAATTACGCGAGTAGAGTCGCGGATATTGGTTAGTAATTATTGATAAAATTAATATTTTTCTCCCGCTATTTGGTACCTACTATCTCGCATGAAACATATTTTGTTGTGTCTGACACCAACCACATGAGTCAATCTGCGATTGGGATAAATATTATAAAAAAAAACAAAATAAATTTACTTGAAGTACCTATTTTAACAATTGATGATAAATCGTGTTTTGGTGTTACATAGTATGTATCGTCGGTCTTAACCAAAACTAAGAGATTTGTTTCAATAAACAAGAGTAAAATATAAAATATTGTGTGAAAAATAAAAACAAATCTATCCCACGGGAATCGTACATTTTTCCGGGATAAAAAGTAACCTATGTACTATTCTATTACTCTGTGCCAAAACTGTTTACATATAATAACTAGTTTTGACATCTATCGGCACTCTGAGTGTTAGCGTTAAAACGTCACGTGACCGTGTCGATGACGACTTACATGAATTTACTCCCCATCCAAAGCTGCCTATAGAAGTTTTGACTTTAAAAATATACACAAAAACACTTGCAAACTATTCGTTGTACCGTGGTTTCTTTCTTAACTTTTTTTAGGGTTCTATTTATTTTATAATTATTTAGGTAACTCTAGTCAAATTATTAAGTAATGTAAATTTTGAAATTAAAATCTGTTAAATTTAAAAGTCTTAATTTCAAATAATAAACATGCAGAAAAGTGGCAAAATACAACTAAGTCGATAGTAGGTTTTTTTGACAAATAATAACGTATACCCGCAGATAAGCGAGAACCAACACCATGAATTGCAATCACTAAGGAAGCACGTTATCAGCTGTTTCGAAGAGATCGCCTGCTTCTTGATGCCACATCCAGGTCTCACCGTCGCCACCAATCCCAACTTTAAAGGGGTTTTAACTGGTAAGTAATGATCAAAGTATAATATTTTGTAAATGTATAGAGTATAAAAAAATTGTAACTGATCGGTGCCTGTATATGAAAAATATTGGACATAAACTGTTATTAAAACTCGTCTAATGAAGTAAATGAACAAATGTTTCTACCTGTTCTCTTTTGTACGATGAATCATACAAAAGGGATCAGGAAGAAAAATTTTAATTTTAAAACGAAAATGTAAATAATCGACTGTAATCGATAAAGCGAGACTTATTATTTCTAAATTAACTATGTAACATCATAATGTTGGTATAAAATTAATTATAACTAATTTTCAGACATAAGTGATGAATTCAAACAATGTCTCAAACAATTTGTTCCGATGCTGACTGCTCCAGAAAATTTGATTATTAAAAAAATCGGGGGACAAAAAGTCAAGGCAAAAGACATGATGCTTTATTTCAAGTCGTACATGAATATCTTCAATGGATCGACACTTCCGGAACCCAAAACTATCTTAGAGGTAATTAGGTAAACGTCAAATGTTTGAATATGTGACAATTTGGTCCTTCGAGCCGCTCTTAGCACATTTAGAAATGTTTCAAATTACCTATTAAATATTCACATTATATTCTCTCTAGCTTATAATCTTTTCCTTTTTAAATTTTTTAATAGTTATTATTAAAATAATTCAAAACAGAGTAGAATATAATATCACAAATTAAAAAAAATGAATTTTATCATTGTATGGTACGTAAAATTTTCCTCAAATTGTAAAAAAAAAGTATTTTTAGGCTACAGCGGAAGCAAATAATCTATCAGCCGTGGCCGAAGCGAAGGAAGTATATGAGAGGTTGATGGAAGAGGTAGCTGGCGGGGCGAAGCCCTACCTGTCTCCTGGCATGCTGGCCACAGAGCATCGCCGCGCTCGGGATAAAGCACTTCACTCCTTCCATTCCAAAAAGAAAATGGGAGGAGATGAATTCAGTGACAGATACAGCGAAAAATTGACTAAGGCAAGTTATATAGCGTATTTAAGGCAAACATAAAAATGGCTCTGAGATAATAATGAAAAATGTCGATCAAATTACGTTTCGCAGGGTTACGCCCTACGGGAATTATCGTTGTCTCAAAACAAATAGCCAATGTTTTTCTCGCCCTTTTTCGCGCGTCTTTCTGTTTGCGAAATGCACAATATTGTCACATTAAACCTTTCCGCGAGTTCAAATTAGCAAAATGTTATTTAACTGTTGCTTGGGCTTCACTATCATGCAAATGTTCAAAAAACATTGCACATTATGTGTATCTTATAGTAAAGTATCTGACAGAATAATAGATTATATTTTAAAGTACCTATAGATCAATAACTTTTCAATTTCAGGAACTAGACGAACAGTATGAAGAGTACAGATTGCGTAACGACGATAAGAATGTGCTACGTCGGCTCGGCACGGCGCTGGTGCTGGCGGGCGCGGCGCTGGCGGCCTGGCTGCTGGCGCTCTGCGCGGGCGTCCTGGGCCTCGCCGCGGTGGAGCTGCTGGCCAACACTGCGGCCATCGCTTGTGTCATACTGCTCATACTGTGGGGATATTCTAGGTTAGCCCTAGATTTAAGTTATTTATGAATCAAATCAAATATTCACTCAAATATACACACCACAAATTAACAAGTCTTACATGTATACATATTAAAGAAGAAATAGCACAACCTGGCCTTATCGCTAAGTGAGCGATCTCCAGGCGAAGGCCAGAAAGAAAAAAGATCAGGAAGGGGTGCGATCAAAAGTTTTACAGAATAAAGAAAAAAATATACATACAATATACGTTGATTTAAGTATCCAAAATGGCTTATCTATAATACTAATTTTCACCCAATGGTCGAAATTTGACCATAATCATTTTTTTTATTGATAACTCTAAAGCTCGTCCATAGCTATTAAATAAAAAAAAACAGCATCGGTTGACAAACAGATGACAAAAAGGTGTATACTTGAGTCACTGAACTTTTAATGTTTAGATATATGTACAAATGTGCTTATTTAACACCAAGCCAACCAAGCTACAAGAAAACCCTAGCATATCTATACTTATAATAAAATTGTAAGTGAGTCGAATCTGTACATTATATATTTGTTTGGACTAATCTGTTTAGTCTTTGCCTGTTTATATTACAGATGTTGATATTGTAAATTAATTTCCAGGGCAACAGGAAATTTGGCAGAGTTAACCCAGATTCTGGATGAAAACGCTATTATGGTAAATTTAACTATAAATTTTAATATTTAAAAAAAATCTTGTATGTATATAAATGTATTCCGTGTATACAAATTTTGCATTTAGAGAATGTTATGCTCTTTAGTTTTTTCTAAACAGGTAAGTATCTTTTCTAAAAACTCTTTAATCTTTTACGGAACAACACGAGTTTACAAAAAATATATATAACAGGAAAGTCGTAGTACAGATTGCAGTGTGAATAAAATATATAATTTAAAGTAGGACATATTTATTGATGATTCAATATTTTAACAGGTATTGGACGTGTTCAGTAAACAGGTGGGGGAACAGATGTTGGCGGCCGACTATGATAAATCCACAGATAAAAAGCAATCATAGTTAATATAAAGATTCTACATGACTGAAATAAGAATTAATAAAAATAACAAAAGGAATTTCTGTGCAGATTGTTAGTTGTCACAATCAACAAGTGAGTTGGACTTGAGCTAAGTGAAAGCGTTTATGTTTAAAAACTCTATTTTTATGGTAAATACAATACTACTAACTTAAAGCATTTCAATAAATATGCACAAATATATATATATGGTCCTTACCTACTCAGTTTTGGTAATAAACAGATTTTTTTTGAGATATACATACCATGTTTCCAAAGTCCTTAAAAGCGCCTGAATAACCTCATCCTTTTGACTAAGAAATGTATTAGCAATTCCATCTTTGGGTTGTTGTTGTTGGTTGGGTTGAATGGTCAAGATCCAGGGTTGCAAAGAGAGCAGTTACAGCATATGGAGCTACTAGAGCTCGAGATAGCGTTCGCAGTTCGCACTTAACTGCGGGTAGATGTCACTAGTATAGCCACTATTACTATAACGGTGTGCCAGGCCTCTCTAAGCATCCCAGGGGAGAGGATGAAAAATCTTAATCTGATCCCCCCATATTATAAGAATACACAAACAAATCAGCATCTCAACCTGTTACTACCCAAAAGTCGGGACAGTATAAAGCAGTCAGTCGTGGAATCTTTATGTAAAAAAATCTTTTGTCATGACTTATAATTTGTTAGTATGTAATGAAATATAACTGTGATTGATTTTTTATAGTCTATACAAATAAAAACATTGTTAAAAACCTATGTATTTTTTATAATAAATTATTTTTCCACTTAACTGATTTTAATATATTGTTAAATTCCTAAAGTTAACATATAAGAAAAAGTAGGTATGTTCGTATTTTTGTTTTGTTTCAAAATACAAATTCTTACAATTTTAAATTTATCATATATTTTATTGCTTTATTTCAAACCGTTTAGACAGATGCTATTAATAAAGCAACTAAATGGCCACTTTTATTACAATCTCAATAAAATTTATTATAATTTCCGATAGTAAACCCATTTTTATCGGAATAAAAAATAGCCTAGTTTTTACTTTATACGTAGGAGAAATCATATAATACTATACTTGTATCTATAATAAATCTATACATATAATAAAATTGTAACCGATCGCTGTCTGTACATGAAAGATATCTGAGAAAAAACTATTGTTGAGGGTCTTTATTAACGCAATAGAACCTAAAACAATGATTTTTAGAATTTTTCTTTGTGTTTGTGCGCGCTAATCTCAGAAATAGCTTGACCGATTTGAGTGCGGTTTTCATTAATGTATTGTGGTAAGATTCACTTAACATTAAGTGTTTGTTTTATTTAAATCGGTTCCAAAAAATCGGAACCCAAGCGAGGGTAAGTCTCTAGTAATTCATAAGAAGTAAAGGCATCTTCTTTAATAAACTATACTTACAAAAGCATTACCTACCTAAACACCGATTTTTCATTAATCATTGAGTTTACTCAAACTCATTTACGAGCGCAATATTTTATTTAGAGAAATTAGTAAAGCCATATTATACCTTTTAGACACAAACTTATGACATACTGATACATATAATGCCATCTATTGACATTTATTTGAACTAATTTTTCTTTGTTCCTGATGAGACTCCTTGTGAACTAAAATAAAACGGTGCGATTATTTAATTTCTATAGATCATCTTTATAGTTCACTTAAAAGAGCAGTTAACGCAAAGTAAAAATAAAAAAGGACCAAGAATAGATCTTTGTGGAATACCCATATGTATGTAACGTTTTGAAAGTGTGTATGTATGTTCTTAAGACATAATAGTAAGACTACATGATATATAACATTCTTTAAAATTACTTGGCAATGCCAGTTTTTTTTACAAACGCAACTGTTTGACCTAAGTAAAATAATAAATATAAAATTTAACACCAAACATAGAGACATAATCGTTTTACTGTTTTGAAACACAATAAACACTAGAACTACCAGTTAGGATTTTTTTGTGAAATGTATAAATAAATTATTACAAAATCTAATTAGTTATAATTTAAGTATATTCTTTAGGTCCTTCTCATTTACTGAGTCGTTTGTCTTGGCAAATTATGTCCGATTGTTATAACTTGTAAGTTTGATAATATAAGTCACTGTCAAAATACCAAAAAAAGAATCATACGAAAGCTGTTTTATTATAATAAATAACCCTTGAAAGTTTGACTAGTTTTTTTTGTACAAATATTAATTTTGATTATATACCTATTACCTGACTGATTTAGTTTATTTTGTGGGAACTTAGAAACCATAGAGGAATATTAAACTTAGAAACCAACCATATTACATTAACAATAACTGCAGGCTTTAGCTGTACTTTAAAAATAATTAGTTTTATTTTTTGCAGAATTAAAATTACATATTTTGTTCTTTTAATTTTTAATTATTACTTCTAACACTGTTTTGGCCCTTTGTATATATAAACATTTTTATACTATGATTTTTTTAAATAAATAATGAAAAATATTATAATTTTGACTATATTTATTAAAAGAAATCAGATGGGTAAAATCTATTTAAGCTTAAACAGTTCGAGAGAAACCTTTGTCATATTTGAACACATAAAATTGACATTTCATATTTGTGATAATTTATTTACATTTAAAAGAAACTATAAATAAATAATATATTTAACAGAGGAAATACAGTAAAAATCATGTTAACTATGGTTCATAATATATTTCATTTAACTAAGGATGTTCGTATTAAGTGTATTTATTGCTGACAATAAAAAAATATCTTTTTAAATGTCTACATAAAAAAAAGTCTTGTTTATTTAAGAAATTAAATTGTTATTTTGAGCAAAGTTAAAAATGTTACAGATAATATATTTATAAAGATAAAGCAGTGGAAACTATAATATTAACAATTATATGAAAACTATTTACATTTCCATAGGTTTCTTAACACAATTCTAGAACATTCTATGTAACATAACAAAGTAATATTATAATATTTAATGCCAAAAGTGAAACTATTGATTTATTCCCTGGGAAATCTTAGGATTTGACATAATTTATTTTATGTATTTAAGCAAAGTATAACAAACTTAACTATATATAGGGTAAGTGAAAATAATGAAACTTTTTAATAATTTTGGCACAGTGACATTTAGAGGCTAAAGCACTAACGTAAAAGTATTAAGATGCTTACATAATACCTCGTCTGTCGATCGACCTTTTAAAGGTCGATGTCAAAAAGACCCCTGTCTGTCAAGCGACCTTTTAAAGGTCGATTGGTCCCGATGTCATTTAATGTGTGTTTTCTCGCATTTAAACTATATTTATTTTATCTAACTTTTGTAACGTGTAAAGGAAAATACAAGCAATAATATATACTACATTTCAAAAAGTAATAACTCCAATAACATAATTTTTGTAATTTGTGCAGACAATTCATTTAAATTTTGGCGGTCTTCGAACTCAATACTTGTGAGTAAAAAATTAATAAAATAGTGTAAAATTATTAGTATAAGAATTGGAATATGATGGAAGGGTAAGTAATTAACAGTTTGTATTTCATAGGATGTGTATTGAATAAAGATTTTATACAGAAATTGTTATGTATTTGTCAAACATCGTAAGCATTCACGCGCGCTAAGTCCTTATATTTTCACTTTTTCTGAATAAAAAAATACACTTAGCGAAAGCATTATATTTTATTAACATGATTTAAATTTTATAACTAAATAAACTACGCATAATTGAATTTGTAAATTTTCTATTGGATTTTAAGTAATTATTAATAATAACACGTAACCCAAATTCGAGCCGCCATTTTTGACGGCTGTTGGATAGTATGGGAAGGCTTTTTTAATATTGATAGAATATTCAGATTGATGTTTTTTTAGCATTTTTTGAAATTTAGTATTTGTTATAAAATTATTTTAACTGTTTTCCTACAAAATAAAAAATTGTTTTTTTTTTAAACAGCAGAACGATTTTTATTTTACAGATATAATTTCAACTTACAGATTACTTTGAAACATTATAAAAATAAAAATACCTAACTGCATAAAAGCTAACTAAAAAGATGAAAACAAGTTGACGAAGGAAAAAAAAGTATTATGCAGTTGGTGACATACATATGTACATCTCGCGACAAGAATGAAACGTATTATTTTTTTATTTACAGCTTTTTAATTTTATTCGACATTTGAAGTTATAATAGGTCTTTTGAAATCGCCGTTCTACAATACTTACTGGCCATTGGAAACGTAATTTATGAATGGCCGGCAATAAATTCTATATTCAAATGTATTTTATTTTAAAAGTATGGAGTTCTATTTTGAATTCAGTCGTTTGTTTATTAATTAGTGTATTGTTTTCACTACATTGATTGTTTTTCACCAATATGAACACAATAAAAATACGAGTAATTATGAAATACGAGGTTCCATCGCGGTAGCAATCCCGCACAAACGGCTCGCAAATATAATGACGTGTACGGAGTGCCGAGTGAACACTACAAACGAACGCACGACTCGTTATTGGTCTGAACGCTTCCAACATCGAAATTTTGATCTTAAAAAATTAACCCCGTGGTCGCCCGAAAACTAAAATCAGTAACGACGCATTAAAGGCGATAGTGGAAGCTGACGATACTCAATCTGTGGATGAGATAGCAGCAGTTTTTAACGTTAGCATCAAAACAATATTGGTACATTTGCATCAAAATTGCATCAATAGCATGGGTGCATATTTTAATTAATAGAAATGAAAAATATTTATAAAAAAAAAATACTTTAACTTTCTGTATATTAAACGACAATTTCATAGGTATAACCTAATATTTAGCAATTTCTTATCCCAAATTACCTCTAACATGTAAGTTGTGTTCTTTTAAATTTTTTGTGATCACCAAAAATCTTTATTTTGAGACCCCATTCGATTGATTTGGAAGATTTTTTACAGAGGCACAAATTGGCGCCTGATATCCGCCATTTTAAATTTCAACTATTTTTAATTTTTTACTATAATGCGAGTATCATAGGCTATATATAGCTTATAGCACTCGCGTAAATACGACACTAACGACATATGAATCATCAAAAATCGGCCCACGCGTTTGGTTTCTAGAGTGCCACAAAGGAAAAACATACATATGTACATACATACATACATAGACTGATAAACACATTACCCTCCTTTGCGTCGCGTTGTCGGGTAAAAAATATGTTTATTTGCATCTCTTACACTAGTATCATGTTGCATTTTATGTTTATTGTAGCTGCACCAAAATTGCTTAAAAACATGCCTTATTAGATACAATATTATGATCGGTGGGGTGAAACAAGAAAGACCAAATTGTAGGCAATGTAGAGCGGAAGCAAACAAGGGTGTAGTATAAAAAACTCTATAAAAACTTAAAAAAAAATATAAACCGACTTCCAGGCTCTAAAATGTAAAAAATAACTAAACGGAGGTTTTCATTTAGAATAGATACCTAATCAGATATTTTCGAAGTCGGTGCCAGCCGACAATATTGAAAGATATAAATATCTAATAAGTAAATATATTTTTACGTATCGAAATATATTAGATGTGCTTTGCATCGGCTGGCACCGACTTCGAAAATATCTGATTATATATTATATCACGCCTTTGTTCGTTTCGACGACGTGACTGAACATCGAAGACGTGCTGAACTTATATGGTAGGAGGGTTAGGTATAGCTACGTATGTATCTTTACTTAGTGATAATTAGTATTTGTTGCTTTTAGGGTAGATACTCATCTTTTTTTTCAATTAAAAAAATATGTATAAAAGCTTCTACCTGCCAGCAATATTCATTAAAAAGTGTCCTTTACTTAACAAAAGGCATCCAAAATTTTCAACTTCAGATTTAAAACATCTGTGAGTACTAATTACAAAATTTTTATACTCTACTATAATTTGTTTACTACTATAACTACGGAGTCCATTAAATACTCAATACAGTAACTGGCACAATACTTCAATCTTATAAATTTAAATTAAAAATTTAAAAAGTAACCCCGACATGTAATTCGCCATTTGTGGCGGCGGCCATCTTGAATTTGAAATTTATCGTAGTGTGTATTATACTAGTCAACCCTAATTCATTTGATACCCATATTGAGGGAGTTGTGAAATAATATGTAATCCGCTATTTTGTGGCGGCGGCCATCTTGGACCGATTTTCATCAAACATAGCTTAGAACACTTCCGAATAATTCACCTTTCTAAGAAAAACAAAAACAAATCGGATCATCTCTTCCGGAGCTACTATGCCACAGACAGACAGACACACACACACACACAGCACGTCAAACTTATAACTCCCCGTCGTTTTTGCGTCGGAGGATAAAAACAGTTGAAAATAAATAATTCCTGTCCGAATTAATATTTGAAGTTGTTTTATTTTTTATTGATGTTTTTATTATTATTTTATTTCCATAACATAATCTGTTCAGATGTGATGGAATTGGTCGTATCCATACTTTTTAGCTGTCCCTTGTAATTCTTATAGTGAAATTGTTAGTTTTCAGAATTGATTTCTGAAATATTCTAATAAGGCAACATGTCTTTTATTATATTTTTCTAATTTTAAATATCACTAAATTGTAAGATGTTCATATATTTAATGAAAATTTAAACAGAATTTGCTCTGCGATCCAAAGTTTGAGATGACGTTTCTTAGTACTTATTTTAAAGTGTTTGGTTTATTGTTTAATTCTCGTAAACTAAAAATAGTTATAAGAACTCAAACTATGTCAGTATAACGTATGTGGACTAAAACTATAATATAAAGGATTATCCTAAATCTCTTGTTCTTCAATGCTCTCAGAATTAAAAGTATAAAAAAACCTCTTTTTTATCCAGCGCTAAGTCGCTATGATTGAGACATGTTATTGTAAAAGCTTGTGGTATAAAAAAAATGTACAGTGAGTTGTGTTGTTTTAATCAATTAATATAAAATATTGTATCAATTATTAAATGATATTATAACTTTTTAAAATAATAGTTTTATTTTGTAATAATTCCTGTTTTCATACTATATACTGCTAAAAAATCACTTTCAGTAATTTCAACTTAGAATTAACTATATATTATTAAATACAATTGAACTCATTTATATATATATTCTTAGTTTATTTTAAAACGATTCTAACGATATAAGCTTTATATATAGCTTACATATAAAAATTTTAAGAAATATTGTTATTTTAATGATGCGTACATATTTCGCGCAGGTCCTCGGAAAGTAGCCGACAGATGCGCCATATTCTTGTAAAATGACAGCGACAGTTGAGGGGATAATGCTGGTGTTATCATTTCTCATTTAATTAATTTTTAACGTCTAAAAAAATAAAAAACGTAGCTGCCAAATAAACAAACATATTTTTATCACTAGCATAAAATTGTATATTAAAAAATTAACTCTTTTTAATTATATGATAAAATAATCGAAGTTGCAGTTTTAGCAGCTGGCAAATATATTTTTTTTTTATGAGAAAACACGTTAAAGCAGCATGATATCAGCATAGCGATCATCAAATGGAACTTACCATACATATTGTTCTTATGAGGTAAAATCGTAGTCATGTATTTAAAAATTGATAATTGTCATTTTCCAACTGTCCTTTATTGATTTTAACCTTTCTTAAATAATTTATTCTAAAATTATAAAATCGAGCGTCTCAAAACGTGAAGGCAAACGGAAGAAACAATAGGTTAAAACTTATCCCAATCTCACTGGACAAACAAAGAAATAAACTCTGAAGATTTATAACAATATAATTCAAATGTTTTCGTTTCCAGCGACATTGGATGTTAGTGACATAAATTGGCACATTCAGGAATAGATCGATACATGAGATATGTTTAGAAAACATTTATATACAAAAGCTTGCCTTAAAAACATCATCAATAATGACAATTTTACACCCAAAAAAAAAAAGAAAAAGATTTTAAGTACTTTAACAGTCGGTGCAAATCAACAAGTGATAGACTCATCTGATTCATTTAAAATATGATTTTAAAACAAAGTTTGTGCAAGTTTTAAAACATCCATGATTTGATTTTTAGATTTTATTTTACATGTCGCTCACGCTTTTGTTTGTGTTCACAAAAAATTTATCTAAATAGTATGACTGTATTAATCCAAATGGTTTGCACTATAAATGTATTGGTCATAAAAGTTAAAAAGATTGATATATAAGTGATATATAGACAGACGTACACAGTTTTACCATAATCTTAATTAAAATTATGGCAAATACACAGAAAATCACAGTAGAGAATAAATAAGATTGATCTATAATAAACAATATTAGACAATTCTTTCTATGATTAAGCAAATTTTAGGAAAAGTAAGGAATTTGTTTAAAAAAAATTGAAATTTGTTAGTCTATGAAACCATTTGGATTAGTTAAGAAATACCCATTAACCTATTATACATACTATGATTAACAATATATTTTGTCTATGACTGTACAAGGACCGTTCCTCCACCTCCGACATTCCTTTACCATAAAATTTCTGAAAACCAACCATTAAGCTAAAAACTATTAAAATTATTACAGTTTTTACTCACCGAGTGACCGAACCAACACACACTAACACTTAGTCCAGATATTAGATCCACTTTAAAATCCGTATAAGGAAACTTTTAACAATATTATTGCTTTTTCACTAGAAAATATAAATTTAAACACTTTCTTGAGAAATTGTAATCTAAAGACAGTACATATAGATGAAAAATTGAACTTTCTTTCTAAGAATTTACTATGACCCTGTGAGTATTTACAATAATTAGCTTTATTGCTCCGATGTCTTCTCCATTTTGTGTCACAACCTGGTTTATGGTCATTGTATATGGTACAACTATATCTTGATTGTAAACAATGTCGACATACAACAAAACTTTTCTGTTCACTCAGTCCCATATGACGCATGCCCATGATTTCTATATCCTCTAAGCATCGATTTTCTATTGAATGGTTGCTCTTATTGATATTTTGCAGTGAATAATTATTGTCAATGTATAACATTTTTCTAGATTTTGTTTTATTCACGATTTCTTTATTGCTTATATTATGGCCATGTATCCATAGATAATTTTTAAGATGAATGCATATTTGGATGGCAATTTTAACATTAGATCTGTTACATTTTTTGCATGTAGTAAAAACGCTTACATTATTGAGCATATTACTTGTTACACAGTTACATAAATTAGCAATTTCATCTCGTTTGATCTGATATTCACGTCCATAGCTTAGAGAGCGAGGGTAGAGCTGAGCAACTCCCTGACTTAAACATGTTTGGACATGAGTATATTTCATATATGGTACAAAATGGTCAAATTCCACATATTTAATTCCCTTTGAATAATTCATAGTTAGTTTATTATCTGCATGTTTAGATTCACCAGTGGCATAGAGCGTTACGATGCTCGAAGCACACACGTGACTGGTTGTGTGTGTGTGTGGGCGTGGACAAAGGTGGCGACATCACAAGTGCTTGTGCTTGCCGTTGGCGCTGGGCGCGGAGGGGCCGAGGGCGCGCTCGGCCGCTGCCGCCGCCGCGTGCTCCATGCCCTTCTCTAGCCCAGCTTGGTACACTGGTTTCATTACCTGGAAATTAATAGTTTACTACTCTCACATCATGATTTATCATTATTTATAATACAGTGATTATATTTAAAAAATATAATAATATGCTCTTAATAATTTTGAATCACGGTAGCCATTTTACTTTGACTAGTCTATAGAGAAATACTTATTTCTTTGTATGTATGTATGTATGTAATATTACTTTACTTTTATATTTTTCATAGTCCGGATGTATATGTATATGTGCAATAATATAGGAATAGTTCATATTTTTCTACTTACATTCTCCCACAACCAATTTGCTGATTCGTCAATTGTAATTCCTACTTCTCTCATTTCACCACTGTATCTGTAATTATACAAAATATATAAATAAAAAAGAAAACATTTTTAAATCACTAAAACGTATACGTGAATGCTACATAAAACAGTTTATTCTAAAAAAATGATTGTATTGGGCCTTAAGAGATATTTCATTTCACATTGTAAAAGTTAAATAAAACTACTATTATTTAAAATATAATCCAATGTTTCTAAAGAAAGAGTGGTATAGGGATTTTTCTTTCTAAAATCAGACAAAATTTTAGTTTTAATATTCCAGTGTAAATCCATATCAAATGGATAAAGACGAAAATTGACATTCTAGATCTTCCTGATCATTCTTAGGCCATTAAACACACGAATGTTTTCATTACATTACTTCTAAAGTTATCAATAGAAGTCTCTACACACAGTGTTTTTTTTTAATTTAAGAAATACACGTAACTAACGTGTACCGCGTGCATTATAAAAGAACCAACTCCTGTACCAACCTGATGTACGCCCAGAGCGCGAGCGTGAGCAGCCCCAGCCCCATGGCGAGGTTGCAGAGGTTGGCGAGCGGGTACAGCCCCACGAGCCCCAGCACGCCGCTCAGCACGTAGAACACGAGCGACACCGCGAACAGCACGGACGGCGTGCGCGCCGCCTTGAAGATGTTCTTGCTCTCGTTGTGCGCGCGGAACTGCTGGAACTGCTCCTCCAGGTCCTGGGGGTGATCAGCACGTGCATTTATGTCATATGGTAAAGTGACTAACGCGCATACATAGGTTAGATATCCACGAATATACGCGTTAGATATCCACGAATGTGTAATACATGGTAGTTGTCTTCTTTTTTGTGAGGCTACCTACACTGCTTGATGTGCAGATATTATATTTATTTTATTATATCTTTTTTTATTATTATTGTTAATTGTTGTTCTATGTTGTCTGAAAGCAGTTTGCGTGATAAATAAAGTTGTATTCTATATATTAAATATATTAAAAATTTATTTTTATAAGTCTACATCTACATCCAAATTCTACAATATAAAAAGAAGGGAAATGTCACATAGTTTTAGGCCAAATGCCTATGTGGCAGACTTTCCGCATCTTTCAAAACTTAAGTTTCCTCAAACGTTTTTATTAGTTTCTTCATATTCTCCACCATGTAACTCCATCACAAATTATCCTATCAATAATAATTAATAGCATTAATATAGTTAACCTACCTGTATCAATTGATCACTATACGCTTTACTGAAGTCATCCCCACCCATCTTGCGCTTGGCCCTGAATGCTATGAGGGCCTTGTCCTTGATCCTCGTGTGCTCTGCCTCCAGGAGCGTCTGCTGCAGGTAGGGCCGCGCGCCGCCGCACACCTCCTCCATCAGGGTGGTGTACACGTCTCTCGCTTCCGCCACTGCCGTCAGGTTGTTGGCTTCTGCTGTTGCCTGGAAGTCATTAAGTAATATTGGTTAATTGGACGCTTTGATTTTTAATCAGCTTTTACATAGTATAGTTATGTACAATATTTCGTAAAGTCATTGGTAAAATTGAACTTTGCGAAAATATAATCGTTTTAAGACATAATTTTGTAATATTTTTTTGTGCAAAGATTGCTTCATTCCGTGCTTTCTACAAATACTCTTTTACTAGTTCACAAGCAAAGAAAATATTATATAATAAATATAATAGTTATAATTATATATAATAAGAATATATTATATTTATTATATAATAGTTTCTTTGATTGTAAACACTCTCTTTGACGCATAGTATGATATAGTTATATGTACTATATATATATGTAATGATGAGTTTTATACCCCTCGTTGTCGTCGTAATTTAACGACACGTTTGGCTCAGTTTGTAGTGAGTAGTGACCCTACTTGCTGTGTCAACGGTCGCGTATTCGAGTCCCGCTGGGGGCATTCATTTTTGTGATGAGCACGAATGTTTGTACTCCAGACATAACACAAGCCTCGTAGTTTACCATGGAACTAGATGGTGCTGTGTGTTAATGTCCCAACATATTTGTTTATATCCCTCACTTAAGAAATGTTTGGTTCTCCATAAAAACTTTCACCACTCTTTTCATCCCTTTAAGGGATAATTTTTGGGATAAAATCTATCTTATGTCCTTCCCAAGGACTCATACTATCTACATACCAAATTTCATCTAAATCGGTTCAGCATATTAAAAAAATTAAAAAGGTAACAGACAGACAGAGTTACTTTCGTATTTAAAATATTAGCATGGATTTTAACAATAATTAGCCCTGTGCCCTCGTGCTCCAAGGTAGTCACTTACCACCAGCATGCTCTTGGGCTCGGGCAGCTCGTTGCCGCGGTATATGTTCATGTAGCTCTTGAAGTAGAAGAGCAGGTCCTTGGCGCGCACGCGCTGCCCGTTGATGAGCTTGGGCACCAGGTTGTGCGGCGCCAGCAGCATCGGCACCAGCTGCTGCAGCGCGCGCTTGAACTCCGGCTCGATGTCTGGCGGACAGAAGTGTTTGTTTGTGTAAATATTCATCACGATTATTTTTATTCATGCTCATATAATATTTTTTCTGAAAAGAATGAATCAAAGAAAATTTTATAGCGAATATGTACGTAATTCGAATTTTTCATTCCGTCTTATAATAAGAGATGTTTAGATAAAAAAAAATTTCGTTCGAAAAATCAAAATAGGTTTAGTCGTGCATACAGATTTATATACGCTAAAATTTAGGAACGATTCTCTCAATTTAAATAATACAAATTTTGCACAACTGCATGTGGTCAAAGAAAATACGTGAGCGTCCAATGAACGAGGATCGCACATTTCGCACCAACAAAATGAGCAGATCAAAGAAATCGCCCGAGTCCAAGACGCGTAACTCGAGACCGCGCACTGACTCACCCGCGAGGCGGCCGTCGAAGTCGGGGCTGGTGGCGACGCGCAGGCCCGGGTGCGGCATCAGGAAGCACGCGATCTCCGCGAAGCACGACGTGATGTGCTTGCGCAGCGACTGCAGCTCGGGGTGCTGCTTGTCTGATACCTGGTGGAGACCACATTAGTACACTATGGGTCTAAATATGGAGTTTTGGTTTAGGAATAGAGGCCTAAATGCAGGGTAGTTCTTAAAGCTAACTAAATAAAATTCTCTAAGGCAAATATTACTTATTCTAAAATCGTCGTAAAAATACAACAACACATTTAAATTATTGAAAACTTAATTCTTAATTCTTATAGGTACTTAACCCCTGTATTACCTAACCTACTTATATTTTCTGAATAGTCCATGTAAACTCAAGTTACAGCTTATTAAAAAATCACGTAAAAAATAATTATCATTGGTATCGGACCACCCTCGAGAGAAAGCTATTTATTCATTTAAAAAAAGAATTATGAAAATCGATTCTCAAAAACGAAGATATCTAATAGCAACCCACAAAAATAAAAATTTAAATCTTTTTAATAGAGCAACTATTAAGTTTCTTGCCGGCTCTTTTCAGCAGAACTGCTTCCCGAGCCGATGGTAGCTTTCTCACGGACTGACTACACTGACGCTTACATTAAATTGACGATTGAAAAGTGCTTGTAATAAATAAGTCTAATTGGATAAATTTCATTTCACTTCATTAAATTTCTCATTTTTATAGTCCTGACGACACTTTTGGCTCAGTTTGTAGTGACCCTACTCGCTATGCCAGTGGTCGCAGGTTCAAGTCCCGCTGGGGGCATTCATTTGTGTGATGAGCACGAATGCTTGTACTCCTGTTATGGATGTTTATATTTATAATATGTATTTAAAAGTTATAAATGTTTAGTGTATCAACTATCTGGTATCCATAACATCATTACCATTACCATGGAACTAGATGGTGCTGTGATAATGTCCCAACATATTTGTTCATTACCTTGAGCCTCCGCTGCAGGATGGCCTGTCCGCCGCGCGCGCCGTACGCCGCCTCGTAGGGGAAGCTCCAGTCGCGCACCACGAACTGCAGGCGCTGGAAGGGCGTGCGCCCGCCGTCCTCCAGCGCCAGCCGCCCGTACTCTGTGAACAACTGCCCGCCGCCACGTGCACTCTTTATACATATATACAATATACATACATACATACTAGCGACTTACTCGGAGTTACTCGATTGGCTCGGCTTCGTCCCTAGGTAAGTTATAATTTTTTTGAGCGGAACCCTAATTCTATTTCTACAATAAAAGTAGAGTATTTTACTCCCTATAACATCAACTATCTTCCAGTAAAAGTCCCGTCAAAATCAGTCGAACCGTTTCAGAGATTATCCGGAACAAACAGACAGACAGACAGATAAAAATTTATAAAAATGATTTTTTCTTAAAGTACCGCATATAATTTTATATGCAGTG
The DNA here is from genome assembly GCA_951806755.1 of Brenthis hecate. Classification (NCBI taxonomy): domain Eukaryota; kingdom Metazoa; phylum Arthropoda; class Insecta; order Lepidoptera; family Nymphalidae; genus Brenthis; species Brenthis hecate. Next base: position 666,719 of record OX638254.1, read on the forward strand.
TTAGTGAAACGCTGTTATTTTGACACTACAAACAGACACTTCAAATATATATATATATATATATATATATATATATATATATATATATATATATATATATATATATATACTGGCGACTTACTCTCGATTCGCTCGGGTTCATCCCTAGATACACGGATTTTTTTTAATTTTTTTTTCTCTATCCCCTTATGAAGAAGAAATCAGGTGACAAGACTAGTCTCATCATTTTTGGGTTCATATTTAGTGGCTTAATGAGATATTGCTCCTTTGTTTTACCATTAAATACCAAATAATAATATGTAATTTGGTACAAAAATTGCAATCCGTATTATAAATAGGAGAAAAACACATCGGCCGGCTGCCGCAAGTATACATGAAGAAGCTACAATCGCGCCGTGGCGCTTACGATTATAGACAACCCTATCGTTCACGCACGATCTCACAATACAGACAGCTACATGAATATGGGATATAATAATAATTATAGATAATAATGTATTATCTATGATAGAAAGGAAAACAGAATGGGTGTGCATAAAACATATCAATTTCTTTGAAATATTATAAAAGGATCCTCGATCTAAATTGCCTCAGGGCTGCCACATTTTTTGATCCAAACAACACAAACACTCTTTTGTTAATGTCGGTCAACAGCCAAGCTCACCTGTAGATGCTGCAGGTCGTCCTCCTGTATGTTCTGCGAGAGGTTGTATATCTGCACGGAGGAGAGCATGGTGGAGAGCGCGAACACGGTGGCGCAGTCGCGCACCGTCGACTCGCTGTCGAACGCGCCCTGCGTGTCCAGCAGGATTATTGCTACCTGGGGGTACACATACAGAATAGTTAATAACTGTTCGACCCGACCGATTAAAATGTGGCTTGACGACACGTTTGGCTCAGTTTGTACTTTGTAGTACCCTACTTGTTGTGCCAGAGGTAGTGGGTTCGAGTCCCGCTGGGAGCATTCATTTGTGTGATGAGCACGAATGTTTGTACTCCAGTCATGGGTGTTTATATTTATAATATGTATGTATTTAAAGTTATATATGTGTAGTGTGTCAACTATCTGGTATCCATAACACAAGCCTCGTAGCTTACCATGGAACTAGATGGCGCTTTTAGTTAGTGTCCCAACATATTTATTTATTTATTTATCAGTCCAGCCGTTTTCGAGTGACGCGCTTATCAAGAAACATCATTTCATTTTTAGATGCGAATTATTTTATTGATTTTTGTCTGAATAAGAGATAGCTTATATCTTTGAATAATTTTCAATGACGTAGCAAACACACGAAGTAATCGTCGCTTTAAAGAGTAGACGGCACTTTTGTAGCACAAATTCTATTACAGAAGATTAATTGTCACTAAGAGTTTAAAATAAAATAAAAATTAATAATAAAAAAAAATAAACTTTCAACATTTTATTCAAAATTTAATAATGATATATTAATAATGATAAGATATGAATATTAATAATGATGAATAGGGCGGAATCTTTTACTATGCCCAGGGGCGGCGCTAAGGTTAAATCCGGCACTGCAACTGAACCAACCACCTACCTTTTCACCATCCTCGAGTGTGGCCTTGAAGATCTCAGACCACATGAGGATGCCGGTGGTGTCGCGCTCGGAGCCGCCGCGCCAGCTGAACCCGACCAGCGGGTCCTCCTCGCTGCCGAGCCACTCGCCGCCCCCACCGCCCGCACCGTACTGGTGTTACAACAAAAAATCAATCAACATCTACTATTATAAATGCTAAAGTTTGGATGGATGAATGTTTGTTACTCAATCACGCCAGAACGACTGAACTGATCTGGATGAAATTTGGCACGGAGTTAGATTATAGTCTGGAATAGAAGATAGATAACTTTTGATCCCGGAAAAAAGTACGGTCCCCGTGGGATATCCATACTAACGTGCCTAGTAAAATAAGTACATTATACATTTATTAAAGCAAAATATCAATCATCTTCGTGTTTTAATCACCCTACTATCATAATTGCGAACATTTTTGTGTGTTGTATGTTTATTACTCTGGAAAGCTGGACAGATTTTGATGAAATCTAATAAATAGATGCCTGTGACTTGTAATACTTTATTTTATAAGTCAAATCTACTTATATTTCAACACAAATAATAAAACACAATCAAATTAGTTTCTATAAAGGAACAAAAAAACTTGAAAGATAAATAAATGTACATAAATTTAACATGTCTTTGCTTTAGTTCTATTCTAAGTATTGAAGTGAAATTGTAATTCTCAACTAATTAGATATTATAAAATACCTTATAAAGTTAAATTTATTTTATAATAAACGATGGCCGTTGTCTTTATAGAGATGGCATTACATTCAGCATTTATGTGAAAATAGAATGCACAACACATAATCATGCCATGCGGACATCACTGTTACAACAATGCTCACGAGTCACGCGTAATTATGTAACTTCACTATAATGAATTAGAATTAATATACATAATATTGTTTTTTTTTTTAAACAGCGTATAATATATGAAACGTCGTTAGGATTAAATGTCGACAAATATATCTTTTGTAGTACATATCTATAAAGAAAAAGTCGTAGATTCATTTTCATTTATATACTAGCGGCTCACCCTCGCTTCGCTCGGGTTCTTCGCTAGGTACGTTTTAAATAGATATAAATAGTTATTAGCCAGCGATAGCCATATAATTTTTTTTCGTTAATTTTTCTGATGTTTTAACACTTAATATCCTATTCAGGACTAAGAGAAATCCAAAAAATTAAATATCATAAAAATTGGTCCAGCCGCTCTTGAGTTATAAATGGTGTAACTAACACGACTTTGTTTTATATATATTTACCTTATTTTATATTTTTTCTCTTTATTAAAACTTTCCTTGTACCTTATGGAAAGTACGAAAAAAAATCGATCGTCGAGCCGTTCTCGAGTTTTCATTTTTATTTATATAGATTATTATTGATAGATTACGTATCTACACATATACCACCACACTACGAGGAGATGATACGTTCTACCAAATACTGACCTTGTGATGCATATATCGGAGGAAGAAGTCCAGCAAGAAGGACTTGCCTTTCCTAAACGCCCCTGCGACTGATATAACGACTGCTGATCTATCCTTAATATCATCTTGGAGTAGCAACTCCTCGAGGGCCTCTTCATCCAGAACGAACGAGTGGTCAGGGCCGGTGTTCACGACCTGCACGCCATGAGGACCCGTCCTCGCCGGAGCCGGTTTCTCTGTTACTGGAGTGAAATGTAAGTTGACGGAGTTAGTCAAAATCAAATTTACTTAACACAATTTTAAAAGCACTTTTAAATCATTAACTTTCATTTTATATATTATGATACCACCGGCTCGGAACGCAGTTATGCAAATTATTATTTTTGCAAATTGTGAAATAATATACTATTAAATAATAACATATTATAATGATGACAGAGGCTCTAAGAAGGTTATAAGTTATAATATATGAACACTTTGCTAAAATAAACTAACAATATGAGGGTATAAGTCTGTAAGTTTAAAATAATACAATTGCAAATGCGAAGGGTATCTAGGGGATTCATCTGAGTCATTGTAAACCTTGATTATAAAAATAATAATTAATATTTATCGTTTTCGTATTTATTATGAACGCTTCAGGTTATAAACCTCAAGAGATCAGTGTGAATTCTGAAGTAGGGTCAACATACGTGACGTAAATCCATTGTACAGTCATTTTAAAAACTGCCCAAGTGCGTGTCGGGCCACGCGCAATGTAGGGTTCCGTAGTTACCTATCACATTATTGCGGACTAAGAAGAGGGTTTTTGTTGTTTCACACTATGAACATTTAACGTTAACGGTTTCGGCGGATAATAGTAACAAGTATGTACATTTTATAAGTTTGTAATATTTTATTTTACCACTTTGTCGACGTGACTAATATTAGCCGTATATTGTAATTTTGTATGGATGCCAAATTACAGCTTTCTAGAACTAAGAGTGTCTGAGCTAAGCTGCGAACAGAAGGACGGATAGACATTGCAAAATATATTAAGGTTCCTTGTTGACTACGGAACCCTAAAAAACACTTAGTACGTTAGAGGTGTGTTCTCAAACATTAATTTGTTTTACGCCTCAGCTCTTTTGATACAACGCAGAAAAGTGAAGCATTGTGGTATGAGGCAGATGAAGTGCATGTAGAAGATAAAGAATAAAAGATTAATTTGAATTAACAAGTTGCGAATCCAAGTATATATAAACTCATTTATATAAACAATAAGTTCCAAAACCTCAAAAAAGTATAGTCCGATCACGTAACTTTACCCGGTGGTATTTTCGCACGATCCTCTGTGAAATCGAAACCTTTACCACATATGCCATTGAAAAATGATATTAATTTTCATAGAAGTAGGTTTTAAATTCAGTGTTCATAGAAATTGTGGTCATTGCCTTATTAAAACATCTCATGTGTCTTTCTCACGTAGTCTCATATGAGTTAACAATAACTTAAGCTGATGTTGATTTACGAGTATTTATGTGATTTTTAATTTATTAGATTATTATTTATATCTATTCAAATTAACTCTGAAATCAAAACTACCTATACGAAAAAAATAGGCTCAACCCCTTCTGAAATTACCTACAATATAAAATCATTATCAACTTATATTGATAAGTATAATAAGGATTGCCTTAAAGAAAACTATTTCAAACTAAAAAATATAAGATTTCCATAAGAAAGGTAAAATATTGGAATAAGTATAAATAATCTTAATTTTGAAGCTCACATATTACTCGCGTCATCTAAAAAGAACGCTGGAAGAAAGTGGAGAGGGTATGTTTGCGCATGGGTATACTCGCGCACAAAACTACTAAGCCTATTATTTTATTTTTCATAGCATTTCGCTCGCGACTTCATATATTAGTTATTGTTAGGGACATTGAAAAATATATTAGATAGAATATCAGTAAATAGAATTCTATTCACTATTAAAATATGTTTGATTCAGTGTAGAATGTTTAATCTACTTACAAAAAATTAAATTAATACGTTTAATACATTTTTTTTTAATTATTAACAGCATTATTATCAGACTCTCTCTTTGTAAAACAATATACGTCAAAGATAATTTTTCTCTTGTCTATTTATATAAAACCATTTCGTAAGTAAAAACTTTTGTGTGCGCGATGGTATTTCGAACTGACGAACCAATAGCGCGCCGGCAAGCATGCGGCGCGTGCCCCGCTGCCCCGCGCCCCACCTCCTACCACCAATTTGACCGAGAAATCGCTTTTGCGCAGCTTGACAGACAGCGTTCTTTTTAGATGACGCGAGTTATATCTATAAAATTTTCCATATTTGCGTTTGAGGTGCCCACTGCCTGCGCACGCGCAACTTCATCATGTATAGAGAGACAACTTTCACTTATTTTAATTTCATATCCGTACTTATTTTTCCCACATCCTCTATCTAGCCCTAAGTAAGATTTGGTGTATTCAGCATTTACTACAATTTATGCAAATATAATTCTATCCAAGTAATAAACTTTTTTTTTATAATTGAGATTTTTGAGACTTCCACTCACATGAAATCTCTCAATGTAACTAAACATTTAAAAAAAATTATATATTTTTAAAGTAATAAATTATATAAGACATGAAGACATGGCAGTTGTATGGAGAGCAAATCTTATAAGGTGTTTAATAAAATCAGGCCTAAGCCTCACATTTAAAAAAAAACAAACCAAAAGTAACATAACCTAAATAACTATCAAATACGTATTGTAGCAAATATCCAAATGTAAGTAATTATGAATACGAAAACCACTATAAGACGGATATAAACATAACAGCATCGATCCACTCACTGTGTATCCGGCCGTTCGACGTTTTGTTTGCTTCTGGCATTCTCAAGGTAACTTTTTGCTGGACCTACTAAAATATTCATAAATCGTGTTTCGATGCTAAGCTTATTGTTTTAATGTATATTATTTTTTGGCATATTGTTTGTAAACATTCTAGTATTTATCTACTTGTCGTATTAACTGCCTCGGTGGTGTAGTGACTAGCATGTACGGCTGCACATTCGGAGGTCCTGGGTTCGAGTCCCGGGTCGGGCCAAGTTTAGTTATTGAGTCTTTCTGTATAGTAAGTCTCAGTAACAGCCCGGAGTTGGGAAGTTGGCGGTGTTTCACCCCCGTGCCTCGGAGAGCACGTAAAGCCGTCGGTCCTGCGCCTTAACTCTCACCGGTCGTGTCGAGCAGTCATCCCACCGGAGTATGAGAGTGACAGGAATAGAGAGTGCACTTGTGTCTGCGCGTACACTTGTGCACTATAATATCTCCTGCGCAGTTGGCTAGTCTCAATGAGATTGGCCGCCGTGGCCGGAATCGGCCAGGAGAACATCATCATCACTTGTCGTATTTTAAAACAGTCTAGCACATTGGCAGTCTAGCACATTCTTATACATCATTCATATTAGACAAATGTGCCTTTCTTATTTTTTATGTGATATGAAATATTTGTGGAAATATGTTGCAATGTTACATTGCAGTGTTGATTTTGAGAAAGTAAAATTTTGTTTAAAATTGTTTCACGAATACCAATTTTTAACTCTTATTCGAAATATTTACGCATATTTTATATGAAATTCCTATACAGATAGAAATTACAAACAGAATCGCTCTGAATATATACTGGGCAAGCTTTATATATAAAATCAGTAAAAGCTTGTTTTGGCATAGGTACAGATTATAGCCGAGGTCGTATCTCTCTCGTATCTGCGTAAGGCCGCGAACGATGCAAGGTGATATTATTGGATTGCAATCACTGAATACATTTTATAAGTCAATATTATACACATACATACATACATTACTCACTAAAGCAATTTCTTTAGAACTCTAAAGTATAACAACGATAAGACCAGTCTAGAAAGTTTTGAAAGCTCAACTTCTGACAAAAGTCTTAGAGCAAACCCGCTGCTACTGCACCAATAAAAAAAAATAGATTTCAAGCTGTAGAGTAGTATGGATTTAATACAGAATAAATCATTGCATCGATCGAAAACAACGTGTCTTTTATTCACCTGATTTTATTCACTATTTATTACCCACTTGTATCAATTGGGTTTGGTTTTATTTTAATATTAGTATAACATTAAGCACTAGTTTGAATTGACGCAACAGTTGTTATTTATAAAGCTTTAAAGTAATGAACTTTATATTTTGAAGAAATAATTCAAGGGAAGAAAGTGAAATACATAGAAGCGACACACGAAGAATTTTGCGACTTACAATTTTTACATTTGCCTGAAACTTGCAAACATAACTTCCCGACCACTTCGTTTCCTGAAATAATAATAAAATTTTCAAACAAAACCAATATAGACAAAAAAGTGCGTGTGTGTGCAATCCACACATGGTGGAAGTAAAACTTAACATTATATATTTATCAGACAATAACAACGGTTGCCATGACAACATGGCAATGTATTCTATCTCACTCTCTCACCGACTTAACCCTATATATTTGTATAGGATTAAGCCTATATGTGTTTGTCTGTTTTTAGTGTCGCATTTCCGTTTCATCGAGTTTCACTTCAAAATGTGTTGAAGTATAAATAGAGTAGTAGAAATGAAAACTACAGTAGCATATTTAGAGAGAGATACATCAACAAAGAGCAATCACAATCCATTGGTAACGCTATCAGAAGCCAAGTGAAGCGTGTTTAAATCCTCTTTGATTTTCATACGCGAATGTCTTATTCAAAATAATTATTACTAGCTAACAACATAAATTTTGATTAAGCCTGCATATCTGCGAGAATAGCTACTGTGGCATATGACCTGGCATTGAGGGAAAGCCTGTGCCCAGCTGTGGGACGGACTTACTATTTTTTATTATTAAAGTCACAAAATAATCTCTAAACATGATACTTAACACAATAACATAACTAGTTCATTCAGAATAGAAAACATCGTAATAAAGCAACATTGCAAAAAGCCATTGACTGAAACCGTATTACGTCTCGTTTGTGTAGGTACTTGGCTGAAGGCGAATCTGGCGATGCCAGGACTCATTCGGAATTATTTATGTTACATTTATTGAAACTAAATCATGATACAACATTCTAATATCTATTACGTAACATATACGAGTCATATTTGCATACAAGAAATATGAAATATGAACAAATTGGTAGCCATTGTAAATTAATCATTGTCTGTAACAGACGCGATGTATTTTAAGCCATTTTGATATTTACGATTATAATAACAGATTATATATTCGTATAAGTGTTTCGAGATAGAGGTAATACTGTGCCCTCGAATAAAAAATGTAGGCAAACTTTTAAATGGAGTCATATGGCAAGGTCGGAATGAATTTGGCTGCGAAACGAAACCGCCACAAGTACAATAGAGCGTTTGGTAAATTGATGGTAATTGAGTTTAGTCGAGGAAGTTGTAATCATATGGACATTCCCAGTAACATGCTATTTAACCGGTCGAGTTGTGGTTACGTAAATCATGTTACCTGACCGACCGGTGTGGGTGCATACTTAAGTTACATTTTTGTTTTGGAAAGGAGAGCTTTCGAAGATATTATACCATTTGTACAATATCTAGATGATACAGACTCGATGTTACTACTCAATATTTACCTGTTTGTCAGAGAAAATGCAAAAATAACCAATTTCCATTATAAGTAAAAGTGAGACATTCTCACTATTCATAATTTAGATATAAATATATGCATTTGCATAGTTATGTAGGCTAACGGTTTCCAAAAGATCATTGGTTTTAGATTTAGACAGTTATATTGAGCGTATGAAATTATCGAACCTATTAATAATCCGAAAAGATAGTTTTATTTAAAACGTTAATAAATTAAAAATTAAAAAAACCACCTACGCAAATTAATTGTCATTTAATGATTACACTGGCACACGTGAAACGCTTAATCGAGTAATCATACGCCAAAATGCCTTACATAATTTTAGAAAAGGGCTGATACTCTTACACTGCTGGACCGATATTAACCAAACATAGCTAAGAACCACCGCAAGAAAACTGGCTTTCAAATGAAAAAATTGGCTTGCTTGCAAAATTGACAATGATTTTTGTTCCAACACACAATCCTGTTAAATAAAAGTTTAACATACTATCAACTGATGTTCGTATTGGTGGTGTTGGCATTGAGCAAATAATAGTCTCGGCTTGAGGTAAAAAAAATAAACATTTTTATAATTTTAAAGTTAAAAAATATTGTTAGGTAATTAGTGAAATGTTCATTTTGTTAATTGTGGGTAGGCTGTCTGTAACAAGTAACAACTATACCTTCGAGACATGTAACACCTCAGTCTCTCCCGTGACCATGAATGCTGTAAAGCATTCGAAACGTCGGGAAACAAAAATGCAAATAAATCCGCGACAAAATCCGAAATAATAGTTTTATTTATAATGTCAAATATTCGCGTGAATCTAAGAAAGTAGTAGCTAATTGTTGGTTTTTCTGGTTTTTGCCGGAATAATATCAAAAAGTAACAAAATAAGAGCGTTACAAAATAATAAATATCTCATGAAGCACTGATATAAATTATATTTTTCGTTTTACAACTATCCTAAAAAAATACCATTTAGCAGTAAAAGTTGTGTCTTGGTTGATTTACAAGTTATACACACTATTAATTAATTAATTAATTAATAAAGAAAATTTAACAAAATGGTTGCCATAAACAATTTATTTAAAAGCACATTTGAAACCTAAATCCTGCGAGCGTGCGTAACATTCACTTTCAAACACCTGTTGATACATCTCACATAAAATGTACATTTCTCGCTGGCACTTATTCATAGTCAGGTTACTGACATGCACACCTAGTTTTTGGGAAATCGCCAGTATGTGTATGCAATGTAGTATAATATCTCCATTGCGAACATGGCTAGGATTGTCTATGAATAGTTCTCAGCCTGATCGTATAAAGAGATGAACATGCACATGGCGTATTGCTGACGTAAATTGACGAATGACGTTAAGTTTTCGAAATGACAGAATATTTTAGACGTTTCGCAGTACTTCCATAGTATAATCGTTATTTAAATAAAACTAACTATTGTATGAAATATTATAAAGAGTTATCAAAAAATCATAATATAAAAAAAATTGTAATACAGTTACTCCCAAAACTAAGCCTAACACAACTTCCCAAACTACTAATCTATACATATAATAAAATTGTAACTAAGCCGAATCTGTACATTAAATATTTTTTGGAAAATCTTATTGAAATAGACATTATTATTATCGATATAGAAGCTGAATCTATAGTTTTTAGAATTTTTGTCTGTCTGTCTGTCTGTTACCGCATCATGGAAAAACCACTGGAGGGATTTTCATGAAATTTGGTATGGTGATAGCTGGTTATCCGGGTCATCAGGATACTTTTTACCGCGGGAAAATATATCATTTCTGGGAAAAAATATCAAAACTGCATTGTAAGAGTATATGTACTAATATGTAAAACCTAAGAATTTGGTTTTTGGTCACCTTAACACGGGCGGAGCCACGTGCAATGCTAGTAATCACTAAATTTAGATCAGTTAACGGTTTTTACTTATCAGAACCAGTAGTTCGCTCTAAACGTTTAAACAAACATGTGTCTATTACAAATCTAAACAAAGTGTGTCGCACTTGCATTTGAATACCTTTATAAAACATCCAAAATACAACGTTGGACGATGGCCAAGCGAGTTTTTCTCAACATAAACGTTTAATTCGACTTGATAAAATACTTGTATAACATTAAGCCTGTTAAATATTTTTTAGGAGTTGATATGAAAGAACAAAACAAAAATAATAATATTTGTAAGGTATAAGTTACATCAGTATATTATTATTTATAACGGATCCAACTCACGCACAAAACTTTTGCTTTTACTACATGTATGTATGTATATACTACGAGTACCACGGTTATTACACTTATTTTCGAATTAGCTGTAAGCATGGTATTCGTAACTGCCCAAATATCAGTAGCGTGAGAGTAATAGTAGAAAAGCTAAGAAAAAATCATATATCTATGTAATGGTTCACATTATATCTTTGGGAAAGACCAAGACCATCGATGGCTTTGGCTTATCTACTCTATTAACAATAATCCGCTCGTATTAGGACAAAATTCTAATATTACTTCAAAACATTCCTTTCGTATTACAATTTAATAACACAAAAACGGATTCAAATTGCTTGTAAAAAAACCAGATCTCGAAATGATAATGGTAAAAACTATTTAATCTTGACGATGTTAGTTCAATGACCTGCGACGATAATATTAGATATCCAAAATTGGAAATAATAAATCTTTTATATACAAATAAAAACACATATTATAAAGCGTGTTTCTGTGCAACAAAACCTGAACTCTTGAAGGTCTGAGAGAAAAAAAACAGAAGAAAAAAAAAACAAAAAATCGATATCTGTTAACGTATGTTATTTTAATACTGTTTTAAAAGCATAAAGTGTTACGTAAATACTGCATTCAAAAATTATTCTATTAATTCGAGTTCTAATAATTCGACAGTATCGAATAAAAAAATTTTATTGAAGTATTATAGTATAGAGACACCTTGATCCTTGAATAAGGTCACCGTGAAGGGCTTCTTTTTTATGATGAAATACATTTGCATGGAAAAATCGTGTCAAAATTTACATGTAAAACGAATTCGGTGAAGGAGTTAAGTATAAAAAATTACGGCTAGGCGAGGTGTCAGTTAGAAAAACCTTACACCATGTATAATAAGTAATAATTAATTTTAAAAAAAATATGAAAAACACTAGCGACAGCCTAACATCAGCCGATGCAGCAACTCAACGGCCATTTTTTTCTGATTTCAATTAAAGATATTATGCTTTCTGAAAGTGAACACATTTTTAATGAAGGAATTTTCAAAATCGGATCGTCCTTTTTCGTTTACAGAGATTATCTCCTACAAAGTTATAAACTTTATTTCTTTATAATATTACTAGCGGACCCGACAGACGTTGTCCTGTCTACACGTCTTTAATTTGAAAATTTCAAACTTTTTGGACAAAATTGTGAATCTAAACCATTCCCAGATCCCTTTGAACACACACAAAAAATTTCATCAAAATCGGTCCAGTCGTTTGAGAGAAGTTCAGTGACATACACACTCACAGAAGAATTATATATATAAAGATTGTAGATTGTCAATGTTGATCTAATAATATTTCTTCGGAAAGCTACATGAGAAGCTAACACAGCTATGTCTCTACAATATAGAGCTATGCCACAAAACAAAAAACATTCACTACAGTTTATTCGCAATAATGTTTTACATACGTACAAACTAGTCGATAAATAAAATATTTGTTCAATATTAAAATTATTTCTCATAACTCTTATAAAACCTTGTTTTTCCTTGGCTTAAAGTTCTATACGCGTTGTACGACGTTCCATACATTGTTAAATCAAATTAAAAATAATTACTTTTAAGAAAAAACGTATACCCACTTTAAAACTAGTACCTAATTAAAGTGATTATTTCACAATTAGGAGTGGATTTTTTTCTTGGTTTTTATATGGGACCACCTTTGAGATAGGTATGCCTTTCTTTTTACACATTGAATAATATATTACGGAAAATGATCACAAAAGGCGAAAAGAAAACCTTTTACGTACCGTCCTTTTTTAAATCGGTTAAAAATACTATTATCAAACACAATCCTGCTAATGACATGCTTGTGGGTTATGCCTCTGATGCCCGATTTCACCAACATCCCATAAGCTATCACCTACGTATGGGATCCCTAGCTTAAAAGTTCCCCCTAAACTAGCCCCTAAATTAAATTTCGTTTACCATCGTCAGAGCCTGTATTTCTAGTACCTATATTTAGATGGTTTTTTATTTTTAGGTGACCCCTATCTGTTGGTGAGCAGAAACTGTCCCCTAACAGCCCCCTAACCATGCTTAGGGGATCCCTTAAACTTAGGTGACGTTGGTGAAATCGGTCATTAGTCTGTCAGAGGTCATTGACCGTAGGTTATGCCCTATAGGCGCCATCAATATTGCATGTAGCGTCGCTTTGCGGATATCTGACCGATCAGAAACAGGCGTTACCAGTTTTCTAAGCGTCTCAGCGAGACTTAACATACGTTTTATTATCTATACATATAATAAAATTGTAACTAAGCCGAATCTATACATTAAATATTTTTTGAAAATTTTTATTGAAATAAACATTATTATCTATACAGAGGCCGAATCTATAGTTTTTAGAATTTTTGTCTGTCCGTCTGTTACCGCATCACAGAAAAACCTGAAGGGATTTCGATGAAATTTGGTATGGTGATAGCTGGTTATCCGGGTCAACATATAAGATACTTTTTATCGCGGGAAAATGTCTCATTTCTGAGAAAAAATACAAAAACTGCAATGTAAGAGTATACTACTCGTAATATGTAAAACCTAAGAATTTGGTTTTTGGTCATCTGAACGCGGGCGGAGCCGCGGGCAATGCTAGTTTGAAATAATGATTTTAGAAATTCAAGTATTGATTTCTTACACCATTGTAAAGTAAAAATATTTTTATGTTGAAAATAATATTTGGAACACCATCCCTGAGTAATAAAGGTTATTACTAATATATTTAACGATCCACGAGTAGAGCCGCGGCCGAAATGTACAGGTCTTATTAGTTTCTAAAACTGTTTTTTTTTTACATTGACACACATCACCATCTGGTTCCATGGTAAGCTACAAGGCCTGTGTTATGGATACCAGATAGTTGATACACTACACGTATATAACGTTAAATACATACATATTATAAATATAAACACCCATGACTGGAGTACAAACATTCGTGCTCATCACACAAATGAATGCCCCCAGCGGGGCTCGAACCCGCGACCGCTGGCACCGCAAGTAGGGTCTACAGACTGAGCCACACGCGTCGTCAAACAATGAATTTATTGAATACGTCAGCCTTAAATTCCTACACGAAATAGATTTTTTTGTGAACATTATGTGATTTAAATAAGATAAGCAATTAAGTTATATTACTATAAAAAAATGATACAAAACAAAGAACAATAGGAGGAAGGTTACCCACTTGTGATTTACTGGCAACAAAAATGCTAGTTTACAATTACAATTTTAAGCTTTATTTAAACACTAACGACTCACCCCCGCTTCGCTCGAGTTCGTCCCTAGGTACGTTTCACCGGTTAGTATGGAATAGTTAGTTCCCTTGCTATGTGAAAAACAAAAACAAATCTATCCCACGGGAACCGTACATTTTCCCAGGATAAAAAGTAGCCTATGTACTATTCTATATGTTGTTCTATGATATATGTTGTTTTATGTATATACTAACAGAACCCGCGGCTTCGCTCGCGCTAAAACTACAAAAAAATCTCTAAAAGAGTAGTTTCACACGAACTTTACCCCCTTCTAGGATGAATTTCGAAAAATGCTAAAACACGTATTTATTTAATTTTATTAAAAACCATTAATACCAAGTTTCAAGTAATTGTGATCATAAATATTTTTTTGGATTGTATTATAACGTGTTTTCCCGTAGGAATTAGATAATCTTCCGCGGTAAAAAGTAGCCTATGTCACTCTCCAGCCCTCCAACTACATCCATACAAAAAATCACGCCAATCCGTCACTCCGTTTTGACGTGAAAGAAGGACAAACAAACAAACACACTTTCACATTTATAATGTTAGTATGGATATGTAAGTGAAAATTTTTGATTTATTTGGTCAAGTGTGTGTTGGACTCATGGTCGTCTTAAACATATTTATGAAAACAAAATTAAAATCCGATGCCGTACATCATTAAGAACATATAATCTAAAATTAAATACACGAGACTCACTGGTTAAAGGATATTTATCTAAATATGTACATATATAATTATTAATTAGGCCTATACATTACTAAACCTTAAGGTCTTATCATCAAAACTTCTTATCACCTACGTGTTCAACACACATGTTAGATGATAAAATCGAACTGTGCTACAGTAATAATCATAACAAAAACATACGTATATATTTAACGTTAGTTAATAAGTTGCCGGTTGCTTTTCTCGCGTACATCGATATTTATGTAAGCCTTTGACTCAATATATTGTTGCGAATCAAATAGAACGTGACGCCCAAGTTATATATACAATATACATATATAATGGATCCACTGATTAATATAACAAATATTAAATACTTTTAATTCTTTTTTATACTTTTACCATAAGAAAATCGAATTAAAATCTATGCAGCCGTTCTCAAGTAAAACTAATGCCCTAAATTGAATTTCCTATCAACACTAAATTTTAGGTTTTTTTTTTAATTTTTAGGGTTTCGTACCATATTACTAAGCTTCTGCTATCCGTCCGTCTGTCAGAGAGCTGTATCTCATGAACCGTAATAGATAGAGAGATGAAA
Source organism: Brenthis hecate (assembly GCA_951806755.1). Classification (NCBI taxonomy): domain Eukaryota; kingdom Metazoa; phylum Arthropoda; class Insecta; order Lepidoptera; family Nymphalidae; genus Brenthis; species Brenthis hecate. The sequence goes on from OX638254.1 coordinate 682,187, forward strand.
TTTTCGCAGAGTGAGTATTTCTATTGCCGCTATACTAAAAAATAATAATTCAATCGATCATCGTAATTAATATTATACATAGATACATAGAGTAAAATTCATAATAATAAAAAGTATATATTAGATGGTACGAAAACCTTAGTGTGCGAATCAGACTCGCACTTGAACGATTTTTTATATGCCAATAAATATATACAAATCTCCTGCATTGCCTAAACACATTTTATTAAAATATTTAACTCTCGGCTTTTACTGCAATGAAACTTGAAATGTTATTATTGTATGTACATTGTAAATACCTATATATTTATCTACTGTGGGTCACAATTACAGCTTATCTGGATGCGTGTCAAATTGCCTAACTCTCGCTATTGGTTTAAAAAAATGCGCATATCTTGTAAATGCTTTCTAATCTATGCAAATTGTTTAGAATGATAATTAGTTAATAGAGCCCTTACCAGCTCTTACATGAGTACGGTCTACATGAACATTACAAAATGCATCTTAATTTGTATCATTATTTACTAGTTTTAGATAGTTATGATAGTTACATAGATGCCCAAAAATAGCCCATGGGTTGATTTAATAATATTAATTAAAAATTGTTTCCATAATAAAACATACTTTGAGGGAAAAATAAATATAATCTCTGCTATATTTTATAAAGGTTATCCCCTACATACAAATAAACAGGACTTTTGTTGATAATAATAGAAAAAGGATGTTTTTTTTGAAATGGTTGAATGGGAAGCGAAGTCTGTTTCCTTCCACTTCTACTAAAGCTAAAACAAACCGAACCCACGGGAACCGGCTTCCGGTTCCTGTGGGTTGGGTTTGTTTTAGCTTTAGTAGAGACGAACCCGAGCGAAGCGAGGGTGAGCCGCTAGTATTATATAAAACGGAACAGAAAATAACATAAAACATAAAAACGTGTATTATATCATAATAAATAAGAGTTTTTATTTTTCAAAAATCAACTAACTCATCTACAAAAAAATCCATACTAATAATAATAATTCATAAAAAAGGTCTAATAAAAAACTTGTATCCCATAAAAACATTATTGCAAAATTAATAGAGTCCATTTTACATCTTCGCCTTTTGACCTACTCAAGGAAATCAAAGTCATTGCAGCACTCGAGTCATTACGGCGAAGTTAGAATAATCGCTCTATCGTTGCCACATGTAATATTTACATACACAACTACCTGTTTCGTTAACCGACGAATAAGCAGGAGGTTCTTAAATCGACGCGAATATTTAGTAATTCGATTTTAATTATCATTTTTAATTCACATGATATACCTCTTATTATATATATTATAAAAATGCAGAGTTTGTTTGTTTGAACGCGCTAATCTCAGGAACTACTAATCCGATTTGAAAAATTCTTTTTGCATCAGATAGCCCGTTTATTGAGAAAGGCTGTGTATAGCCATATATCATAATATTTATAGCCTATTTATTCCATACTAACCGTTAGTATATTATACCTTGATAAACGCTCTTTTAACTTTTCCAAATATGTCAAATGATTCCAAATTCGCAGTTTTAATCTGTTTACTTTACACGAACAAGTTTTAAATCGATATGACAATTAGAAGTAGGCTATAATCGACTTCCATGATTCGATTACATACTCGTAGTTACAAATAAAGTTAGCTTTATTTTCATAGCGTATCGAACAATAAAATAGATCTTCCTGCAGGAAACGCGTTCGTTAAGGTTTATTAGAATTAATTATAGAGCTAACTCTAAAATAAAAAAGTTCTTTTTGTTCTTGTTCATCTAGTTCCCGATTAACAACTTAATGGTTGTAGCGAATCCGACTCGCACTTGATCGATTGTTTTAACCATACCGTTAATTTTAACTAACACATGCTGGATACAATATCTAGATTACTCGGAAAGAATCAACAAACTATTTACATAATTTCACCTTAAATTTCTATATTATGTATCCATTATATAATACATACATATATACATTTTTCCTTGCACTTTCACGTCCTCTAACTTTCGGATGCGTGGTTTTTGCAATACATAACGTAAACTATTATCAGACTGGTATCAAATATAGTTAAAATTGTATTACTGTTAATGTGAATAAATTGAACTTTTATTATAAATAATAATAATGGAGATATAAAAAACAATACACATATACTTAATTGTATATACAAAACAATCCCCCGCTGAATGAAGAATGGCAATGCCGATGCTTTGTGCGAAAAATGATCCAGCTCTCTTGTCACCAGTAGAGGCGATTTAGACGATGTGTTATGTCTTTTAAGAAGTGCTAGTTTGACTAAATGGGCCAATGGTTTCTACAGCAAATTCTATAAAATCATAATTTTGACTAAAGGAGACGGGGACGGGGTCAATGTGTCAACGCAAGTAGCGCCTCACAGTAGGGCCCGTCCCCTTTCCCAAGGAACAAGCGACAGACCATCAGCCTTGCCATCATCTTGATTTATTCCAGAAGGCTCAATAAGAACAGCAGTGTGAAGAACGGTGACAAAAGCCAATTATAATTATCAAAATCGAGAAAGGGTTCACATTTAAAATGCCATGCAAGCTAAAAGACCCAATAAATGTTTAAACTCGGTCTGTCAGGATGTTTCTTACTAAACCTTCTTGCCACCAGCTGAGTAGATGAGAGTATCCCATAGGTGTCTATTTTATTAATTTATATTCACTAATCGGAAAAACATCTAGCTATTATCATTCAGCATTTTAGTTGATATTTAACTATTCCAATCATTAAAAAAATCGTTTTGAAAACTTACATTTAAAGACAAATGATGTAGGCGATCTGGATAAAGGTTTCGATAGTCGAAGACAGTTTAGAAAACGATAATTTGAGTAAAAGTTATTTAAATTGACATTTGTGCATTTCACATAATATAAGTCTTCTTTTATATTGTTCCACATAAATATTACTATCTGATAACACTGTAACTGGTTCGCTTTAAATATCAAACTGGGCTTTGAGGTCACCGAGCACGAGTATTAGTTTAACGTGTGTAATGCTACTTAAAGGCCAACGCATATTTGAAGATCGAAGTTCAACCGCCTTCAATTGGATTCTTTGCACGCCTGAGCCTGTCTGTAATATAGTACGTTCTTATTGTGTTTGTAAGAAGCCCTTCTATTTCATCGATTTTGATAGTATTATAATACAATAGCAGAAAAATACATTACGCAAAAAACATATAACGATCGGAAATACGTTACATAGTAACAAAAATCCAACGCAATCGTTTTTCCTGAAAAATATTTCTATTCGCATACCACTTTAAATCATTGCTTCATTTGAGTTAAAGTAATTTTCTTATGTCGTAAAATGCACGAACTAAGAATAAATATGACCATTAGGTTTAGGCACACTAAGCCCACATTCGATGCAACAATTCCTTAACATGTTCATTGTTGTTACTCGATACTAGCACAGCAGACAGCTACTAATGTGTGTAAACCGTAAATGGGAATGTATCTCTAATATGGTCCCTTTTACATTGGGTTTGAAGATATAGGTTTTCATTTTTATGCCCAAGAGAAGCTGGCTGAAGCTGAAGGCTGAGTCAGAGCAGCGAGGGGAATGACGTCAAGACCACAAGAACAGGACATACTATCGACTCACCCTCGCTTCTCTGGTGTTCATCTGTAGGTACATTTTAACAGTTATGGAATAGATAGACTTTATATTATATCATATATAGCCGTCCTCAATAAATTATTTCCTAATCAAATATCTAATACAAAAAGATTTTTTCAAATCGGATAAATAGTTGCATTCAAACAAACTCTGCTTCTTTTAATATTAATATAGATTATGTGCAAAAGTATTATTTGTAGATTTTTCAAAGAAAGAGATAGATAAGTTTAAAATTAAAATATTATCTTTGCAAACTATCAAAAAGAATTATTGCACTGCTTGTTTATATAACAAAAGAAACATAAATATCAGCCTTTGTACAGTGACATGCTTATTCAGATTTTTCACATAAATAATTAATTATATATTGTCAATATAGAAATGATATAACATGAACAAAATATGATAACTTTTTAAATTTTCATTGTTTACATATTGATATATATTGATTTGGCATAGAACTTACAATATGTATAACATAAATTACTAAATAATTTTAAATATGAAAGTATATATATAATATATACTAAATAGTATAATACCTTAAAATGCCTATTATGCCTTTAAAACTGTTACACAATTCTCATATATCTACATTGTAGGAAATAATCTATTAACTTAGTAAAAATATACATAATCGAAGTAAACAAAGACTTTGTTTAATAAATTACTAATCTTTTAAATATACATACCACAAAGTCTTTAAAATACAACATTCGAGTTTAAAAAAAAGGCCTAATATCTATGAATATAAAATAATTTATCCCTTATTAAATGATAACATTATATACTCCTCGACTTTTCTTATGTTCTGCGCGGTAAAAAAAACTTTTATCATGTACATACATCGTCTGAATATTAGAACAAAAACAAAGTTACCTGAGACGAGAGTCCTGTCCGATCCCCCTGTCATTTTCACTCCTGTGCCACCAATATATCACTCAAAGCGTGAGGCGGTAGGCGCACTCTGTTCTTCGAGGGCCAGCACCATAATCCAGGCAGCAATTATAAAAAGAACCCATTTTCAATGTCACAAGTTACACGAGGGTAACTGACGAGCGACGCAACCGTCGTTCGCGCCACGCACTAACAACGCACGAGATCTTAACAATAATATTTTAACAATTATTACCTTCTCCCTCATGGAAATTAGTTTCCTGATGTTTATGTTCCTCGACATCAGCCATGACCAATTTATTTATTTCGAGATCTGACTTGACTGAACATAGCGACATGCAATTTTTCCAACACGACTCAAGGTGACAACATAACGTACAAAACGTGTCACTGTCAAAATAACCGATTTGAAAAATCTAAATCAGTGAATTAGGTTGATTTTATATTTCATTTTCCTTTATACTTATTTATTAACGAAGATTAAAAATAAGGCGATAATATTGAATAATATAATAATATTCTTTACGTTTAGTACAAGATTAGTAATGAAGAAGAATTTTGCCTTTTCCTCCCGACAGTTGCCGCGATCACTACGGCCCCCCTCAGTATATTGTAAAGCTATACTGTATAGCCTATACAGCGTGGATGGATTTTTTTCATATTATTTAAAATTTAATTAAAATGACAAATCTTGAAATGCCAAGATGTAAAGAAGATGGATATCATTTGTTCCCAAAAGTCAAAAACTGAAGAATTTGTGGGCTAAAGAAATAAGACAATCAAACTTGGTGAAATCACAATCTTTATATTAAAGGCTATGTTTATTTTGAACAAAGTGATTTTAAAACTCTTAAATCATTCTATTCTTTTTTTATTATTTGTGCTTTTTATATATTAATTACGGAGTTACATACAAAGTTTATCCCCCATTTTACCCCCTTAAGGGATGAATTTCGAAAAAATCAATCAAATTTCTTATTTTTTATTTTAAAGTTAAACACCTGTCTGTGTATTTTACATTAAGAATAACAGAGTTTCAAACAAACTTTAATCCCCTATTTACCCCCTTAAGAGGTAAATTTCGAAAAAATCTTTTTAAAATGATTTTTAAGATGTACCTATAAGGAATACGTCCTCCAAATTTCATGTTTTTACGACCAGCGGCTTAGGCTGTGTGTTGATTCATCAGCCAATCAGGACTACCGCAGGATACACCTTACCTTCTGAATTATTCCTTCAGCTGGTCTAACTTCCAGGTACAATATATTGCATTGGTAAGATCCAATCACAATAGAAGCAAAAACCAGATATAAAAGAGATATATTAGAATAAATGATTTAATCTCAGACTGATTGTAAATATATATATGATATGTCATATATATGTATGGTACGTCATACGTGTAGCGCCCTCCTTTCGAGAAATCTTCCACAGTGTGAATAATATTAATAATCTGTGCAATGAATCATTTTCATTTTTCAGAATCTTAGATTGCGAAAATTTATTAAGGTGTCAAATTTCCACCTAAATATATAAAAAAGAGAAGTTAATTTAAAAAAAAAAAATCTATTAAAAACCGAGTGAAATTTTATAAAAATGCAGGTATTAAAAAAGTAAAATATTTTAATACATAAAAAAGTGTTCTTTAAGTTTGTTTCAACTGAGATCTATTTTAATTAATTTCATATTACAGAATCCAAATGAAGATACCGAATGGAATGATGTCTTGCGATCGAAGGGAATTTTGCCTTCTAAAGAGAAAGAGGTATCAGAAGAAGAAATTGTTAATATGATCGAACAAACAATACAACAAAAACAAGCTCAAAGTATGCTTAAGTTTGGTTATGAACACCTGTTGCAACTTTACTTTCGTTTATTTATGTACCGTTATTAATTAATATTCTAACACGTATCTATATTTTAGAGGATCAAAAACTGTCAGAATTGGATTTGGATGGTCTGGATGAATTGGAAGATTCTGAAGATGAAGCAGTTTTGGAAGAATATAGAAGGAAGAGAATTGCAGAACTGAAAAGGTTATCTGAAAAGCCAAAATTTGGAGATATAAGAGAAATATCTGGACAGGATTATATCCAGGAAGTTAATAAAGCTGGTGAAGGAATATGGGTGGTCCTGCATCTTTATAAACAGGGGTATGTACTTTTATAATAGGGTATTTTTTTAAATTCATTTCATAATTAAAAGTTATCTCAATTTACAATTAAATAATAAAATCTCATTTTTAGTATCACTCAATGTGCTCTGATCAATCAACATATGCGTCAATTGGCTGCAAAATTTCCATACACTAAATTCTTAAAGGCCATTGCACAGACCTGCATACCTAACTTCCCTGAAAAAAATTTACCAAGCTTATTTGTGTATTTTGAGGGAGATATGAAGAAACAATTTGTAGGTCCCCATGAATTAAGGGGGACAGCTCTCACATGTGATGGTAAGATTTTTAAATTTTACATCTATAAATCATCATCATCATTTTTGTGGAGACTTTATTTTAATTAGGGGAGCCTACATCAGCAATAGATGGTGATAGGTGGATAATATAAATAAATATATGAACTTATTTTCAATGTAAAATTGTATTCAAAATTTATTACTTGTTTCAGAACTTGAATTCATCTTAGGTGAAGTAGGCGCAGTGGACACCAAGATAACTGAAGATCCCAAGCCAAGGATAAAGGACAAGTTGTTTACTGATCTTGGAAATAGTGACTGGTGATGAAGCACAAAAATCTGAAATAGTGTGTTAATGTGTTTGAGAACTCTGTATGAGTGAGCTTCTGGAGTGCGGGTTCATGATTTAATGAAATCAATATTTATTTACTTCTTAAAGTCAAATGCTATTATTGCAAAACTGTTATTTTCTTACTCATAATACTTTAGTACTTATACACCGTATTGTATTAAATTATTTATATTAAAATAATACTAATGATATTTTATGTTTTATTTTCATCAAACTTAAGTATTTTGGTATGTAGGTTTTAATATTTGACACAGAGATAGCTAGAAAACCTTTAACTTGGAATTTTTATAATATATTACTTATAAACATCGATATTCACACTACATATATCTCGTGAAGATGTAAAAGAGAATGAAAGACCAATTTAAACATTTTTAAACTTGCTGTTATTAACAAAGAACATAGAAGAAAATGAAATAAAAGAAGATCTTGTTGTACTATATTTAATAATATCAATTTTTCAATGATAGTATATATACAAAAGTTCTTAAGATAAAGGTACATGAAAATACATTCAGTATATAAATCATACACGTTGAACCTTTTGGAGTGTGCAAATTGACACTACAAACAGTTTACAATAAGAAATGCTTATACATAGATAATACAAAAATAATATCATAGCTAACTATAATCAAAAAAATCCTTTATATTACATTCAATACAATAATTTCGATACCAAATATTTGGCCAAGAACGGCTTTTCTTATTTTACACATTTACTCCTCCACCTCAAGGTTGCCTGGAAGATCGCTTTTAGCCATAAGGCCATCTTCTGTACATCTTTCCTTTGTGTATTATTTTTTGTTGTGTCTGTTTTGTTTTAATATGGTGTACAATAAAAAGAATCTATCTACTTTTCAATTAATCTTTCAATTAGCAGCCCCTATTCAAGTTGATAGTCGAGACGCACTTGGCGATGCACTGCTCCACGGGCTGGCGGGAGCGCAGCCCGAGGTCGAACACCCGCGTTAGAATTCTCGCGGCGTGTTCCTGTATTCCTACTATAAGTTCAGGGAGCTTATCAATGGCTGATTGTGCGATTTCTGGTTGGCTTGAGTCTAGGCATTCGAGGATGGCTTGAAGACCTAAAACATAACATAAGAAATTGTATCTTATTTTCATATTTGTAAAGTATAGGATGGAATTACAATATAATTAGCTGCTGTTGCTGTAAAGATATATCTCAAGGATCCGAGCGGTAGTATTTAGATCTTGTAGATGGAGAAATTTTAGTGCTATAATTTTGTTTCAAAGTAGGGGTACACAACTCGGAACCGGTTAAAAAAACGGTTTATTTCGGTAATGCAATGGTTTCATCGCTCGTTCTTTAACCGGCTCATGAAAACGAACAATTAAGTAAACAGAAATAATAATGGTTAGGTTCTAACAGAGAGGTTAGATTTCAGTTTTGATACTGGAAATAAACCGATGAATTCATTCATAAGTAAGAAACGTGCATGCATCCTTCTACTAAGCCATTCGCCCTTAGGAAAGACGCGCCAAATTTAAACACAAAAACACATTTTAACCGGTTAATTTTGTTCATGGAACTTAAATTCGTCAAGAACAGTTTTCTCGGATTTAACTGGTTAAAGAACGAAACCGAATTCTGAAATCGAAAAGCCTTTCGGTTCGGGGTCAATGATCAAAATGGATTTAAAAATTGAACCGGTTTCCGAGCCCTGGTATGGATGGAGAACAAAAACAAATCAATGATATCATCAATATCGTTTGCGTTAAGTCGTTTACAGGTCAGGATTTCGTCGTTAGGGTGGGGCGTGTGGGGCGTGTAGGTACCGGGGTGCGTGTCGGGCGCGGCGGGCAGCAGCTTGGCGAGCAGCGAGAGCGCGGCGGCGCGCAGCTGCGGGTGCGGCGCGGCGGCCAGCGGCGCGGCGGCGCGCAGCAGCGCGTCCGCGCTGGCGGGCCCGCCCCACGCGCCGCCGCGCCGCACGCCCCACGCTTCTATCTCCTGTGTTCAAAATGGCTGATTAATGCGGCGCCTTAATTTATAAACTTAAGTCATGAATAAACTTATAAAAAAAATCAAGGGATTTTAAATAGAGTGAAACTCCAGAATATTTTTTCAATCATCATCATTGCAGTTGAAAAACTTTTTTTAAACTAAAAATAAATAATTATGGTGATCTATGTACTCGTATACTTGTAGTGATGGCATCACTCGATTAAAGGAAACTAAGTTTTCAGCGATTTAACCAATATTAAAAACTCCCAACTCTACCTGTATCAGCCAGTGCAGCTCGTCGGGCGGCGCGATGCGGCGCTGCAGCGCCAGCAGCGCGTGCGGCGGCGGCGACGACGACGCGGGCGGCGCTTCGCCCCCGGCCGCGCTCGCCAACGCTGCGTGGGACCTGTGAAAATTTAAATACGTCGAATAGATTCTTATATGAAATTATAGTATTTGTTATATTGCAATGCATTTCGGTATTTCGATTTAATGATAATGTCCTTATGACCGATTGTAATTACGGCAGCCAATCTCAAAGAGATTAGCCATGTGCGCTAGGGATATTATTGACACAATTATACGCGCAAAATGAAAATCCGACACTCGTGGTGAGAGATCACTCATGAGCGATCGAGGGTCTAACTTAGCAACTTCAGGCTGGTATTGGATAATTTCGTGATAGAAAAACCCAATAACTATACTTGGCCCGAACCAGGATTTGAACCTAAAACCTCAATACCTGGAATCTTACATTATAATATAATCTATACATATAATAAATACTGAGTCGAATTTGTAAATTAAATATTTTGTGGAAAATATTATTGAAATAGTCATTATTATCGATACAGAGGCCGAATCTATAGTTTTTAGAATTTTTGTCTGTCCGTCTGTTACCGCATCACAGAAAAACCTAGAAATTTGGTATGGTAATAGCTGGTTATCCGGGTCAACATATAGGACACTTTATTGCGAGAAAATATCTCATCTCTGCGTAATCTATAGGGTGAGATAGACACTGGACAGGGTACTGACGCGATGGTGTCGCGGTGCGCGTGCAGCAGCGCGGCGGCGCGGTGCGGGCGCGCGGCGCGGTAGCGGCGCAGCAGCGCGGCCACGCGGTGCGCCAGCGGGCCCGCGCCGCCGCCCCCGCCGCCGCCGCCGCCGCCCTGCTTCACTATGTTCAGGAAACACTCCAGGATGCCGTGGATCTCCTCACTGTCAATAATGTTATAGTATAGTGACGGTTGAATGGTATTGAGATAGGTGGTGTTTACAAAATAAAAAATGTTTTGTTTGTGGTAATAATAATTTTAGTACGAGTCTGCTCGTGGTCAAAATATACATTCCTATGTTAAAGGTTCGATTTCTGTTATAGACTCGTATGTGTGTGCTGACTTATAAACTTTCATGACTCTTTCTGTAGTTAAATTAGTATTGTACGAATTTAAAATGTAAATTAATTTTGTTATTTTCTATAAAATAAATAACCAAAATCAAAATATTATATAAAATTCTTATTTTATTATCGACGTAAAATGCTGTTTATATATTTGCCTGTATACTAGTGAGTGTGTATATGTAATAGTAGCCGTACGTGGCGTGGTCGGCGAAGAGGTCGTCGTCGGAGAGCATCTCGATGGCGGCGAGCAGGTGGTGCAGCGCGTGGTGGTGGCGCGCGCGCACGCCGCGCAGCAGCGCGCCCGCCAGCGGCAGCGCGCGCGCGCGCCGCGCCCGCGCAGCGCGCGAACACGGCGCGCGCGCCCGCCTCCGTGCGCGACATCCTGCCACGTACACACATACATCATGTTTATAACTTTAATGACACATCATATCCACACATTCAAATCGACCACATTTTTTTTTTCATCGTTATTTATTTGATTGAAGACAACGGTTTACTTGAGATATATTTATCAAGCTTCAGTTATGTACGAAGTTTAATTTTCTGAGTAAAATTGCTGTAATATTACAAACAAACACGATGAAATTATAAGGTTCCCGTTTCTACTAATAGGCAAATGAAAGCCTTAAAAACAATAATATATAATTTGAGAAGTCGACTAGTGTCAGTTGTCACGCGCAGTGCGCACCTCTGCGCGTGCTCCTTGGAGTGGTGGTGGGGCGCGGCGAGCGCGGTGAGCAGCGCGTGCGCCACGCGGTCCGTGGCGCTGGTGGAGCGCCGCGCCGCGTCCGCGCGCGCCGGCCGCCGCGCGCCCGCGCCCGGCAGCGCCTCGCACTCGCGCAGCAGCTGCAGCACCTTCGGCACCTGCACGGACATATTGAATGGAAACTTTATAGCATCGATCGCATCGCGTAATGAACTAATGATCCCATCAAAAACCATTTTATTTGTATAAATACATAAATTATTTTCATTTTTTAAATTGAACTATGCCCTATTTCATGTAGACGATGAGCGTACATTACACACGCATCCATTGCGCGCCTATAATATGTTGCACATGGGCGCACCCGTGCGAGGAGTACGTACCTTCATGTAGAGCAGCAGCAGCAGCAGCGGGTGCGCGTCGGCGGCGGCGAGCGCGGCGGCCAGCAGCGCGTGCGGCGCGGCGGCGCAGCGCAGCAGCAGCGGCAGGCGCGCCTCCACGCGGCGCCGCGCGCCCTCCGGCCCCTCCCGCTCCTCCGCCTCGCGGGCCTCCTCGCCCACGTACCGCACCAGCACGCCCAGCTGCACGCACATATTATATAAATATAAAATATGGTTTTTATATGACCATAAATACGATGAAGAAAAGTTGAGGACTGAAGACATTTTTTCTTTTTTATTATATAGTTTATCCGGAATTTCTAAAGTTTTCAGTAACTTCTTCATTATTTTTTAAACCGGTTCAGTACTTCTCAATTTATGCTCTTATTCAGCATTTCATTTTTAGCACATAAATTCAAAAAACGATAGATAAATATTGACCCTATCTAGTAAATATAAAGTACAAAGTCTATGCGGAGCACCTGGTTGTGCGTGAGGCGCAGGGAGTCTCGCGGCGCGTGGTGCTTGGGCGCGGCGCGGTCGCGGCCCTGCGCCACGCGCGGCGACCCCACCAGCGTCTCCGCGAAATCCAGCACCGCGCGCGCCGACCAGCCCCTGCACCCACATACACACACACATACAATACCACCGAACACTACTATTGTACAAGAAAATATAATTTAGTACACAGATAGCGTAAAACCTAAAAACTATTTATTGTAATTAATTTAATTGTTGAAAATGTTAATAAAATTATATGAGTAAAAAAGCAAGCAAGCTAAAAACAGTAATTATATTATTAACATTATATAAAATATTATTTTATATATGTATGTACGTACATATAAAATAAATTAACAAACTGAGAAAATATTTATATCTATTTCTGCGTTTGCTCAGCTGCTTCTAAGCTGTACAATGGATTTCGATGCAATTTTTGTTATCATTGATTAATAATAAATCAAAATTCTTGCAAAAAATCGGTATGTATAAAACATATATATTTATTGAAAATATAAAAATGTGAATGTTTTGTAGATATAGTATAGTAGTGTACCCCTGCGCGGTGAGGCGGTCGAGCGCCTGGTGCAGCGTGCGCCACGACGCGCGGTGCGCCAGCAGCGTCACCAGCAGCGGCCGCCACGCGCCGCCGCCGCGCTGGAACATCAGCCGCATCTGCGCAAGCACACACACACTGACGTCTTTAAATCTTTTCAAATTAAGAAATAAAAAAAAAAAAAATTTTTTTTCATGACTTGTAAAAGTCTATTTGAATAAAGTATATTTTATTTAATTTGAATCATATGTGAAATAAAAGAGATCAAAAAAATCAAAAGAAATCAATTTTTAAATCAAAGTATCAATAGCCTTACACCGATTTCAGCCTATTTAAAACTTATCACATGATGTAATATAATAATATAATGGAGCCGCACCTGGCGGCCCAGCGTCTCGCGCTGCAGCTCGGACAGCCAGTCCAGCAGCAGGCCGGCGCCCAGCCCGCGCGCCGACAGCACGTGCGCCGCGCACGACAGCGTTTTCTCATCGGCTTCACACTTCACCTACATCGGACATTTTATTTTAATTTATATAACACTTTTCTTGACATATGGTGTTTTCTTTTAAAGTTGATCAAAGATATCAACATAAGCATTATGTGTAAATAAGTAAACATTAAAGCATAAAGGTATATCCAAAGATATGTTGCATGAAAGGTAAGGAAACAAACAATCGAATAACATAGACAATATTAAATTATTAATTTTAAATTTACTTAAGCCTAGTACCGAATACAAAATATTATATTAAATATATAATAGATATGATAACCGCATCATACCGGTATCTCGTAGCAGCCCTGCTGGTTCTTCTCCAGCAGGTGCGTGATGGTGTCCACCACCACCTGCGTGTCCTGCGTCTCTATTATCTTGTTGCCGATCGCCTCCAGCGTACTTGGCGTTGCCGACTCTAGAGCTGTGATATTGACATTTAAAATTTTACTTTGGACAATAGATTTTTATAATGCCTTTATTTAGAAATAAATTTAATTTTGTATAAGAAAAAATATCATTATACAAATAATATCCTTTATTTAACAATAATATTAATTGCATTAATATAAACAGACTATAATAGCACAGACCACATAATTACTATTACAGATGCCTCATCCCATACAAAAAAAATGGACAGCGCTAATTTGGGCTAATTTTGTTTGCTTGAATAGATAATAGATGTCGTTGATCCGCAAATAGTTAGTTTTGTTTGATAAATATATGCAAACTAACGTATCGTAAATATTGTAAAATTCATGCTGCATTTAATTTAATAAATTTCTGTGATTTCAATATTTTTTAACCTTAATAAACAAGTAATAGCTCATAAAAAGTAAAAGCGCCATTTGTGAAAATACAATGCTGTAAAATTACGTATATTTGATTTAATGCGCCCGCATTATTACACTCACACGCAGCTCACACGTCTACACTATGTGTTAGTTTTTTAAGTTTTAAAATTAATATATATGTTAGTTTTTAAGGTATAAATGTCATGGGCCTGTATTTACATATTTAAGGTCTTTTTGTAAATAATGACTAAAATAAATGATTAAATTAAAATTAAAAAATTAAATTATTTCATTTTCCTTTAATTTGAGTATTTTTAAAACTATAATGTACCTTTTTTTATGTATATTTTTTTATTTTTGTTAATTTAACACAACTTCAACAACAAATCAATACATCAACGTCACCTATTGACTTTTATTTGAACTAATTTTTATTTGTTCGTGATGAGACTCCATGATAATAGAATAAAAAAATGGGACAAGTGCGAGACATACCGACAGACAGGCACGGCGAAATTATAAGGGTTCCAATTTAGTCTATTTTGCTGTTGAAAATTCCACCATCTTTAATTTATTTGGTATCAATATATATTTAAAATTATAAGAACGTTATGAGGTATATTATCAAATGTGCCATACCGGCGACGAGCTGGTCCTTGTCGGCGCCGGGCGGCAGCGCGGCGGCCGCGCGCGCCGCGCCCGCGCCCGCCGCCGCGCGCAGCGCCTCCGCCGCCGGCCCGCGCGCGCACTTGCACTGCGACACCAGCCGACTGGCTATCTGCACGTTACATTCATATATTTACATTCATGTTGTTTAATCTAATAAAAATAGTTTATGATAATGATGGCGAAGTATAGTGTTTTTGATCGGTTCATAGCTAACATATACATGTAGACACCTAGTGACTCACTTCACTAGTTGCCAGACCATAGTCTATCTCCGACTTCTCATCATATCTTCTAAATCCGTCCAATCGTTCCAGCGTGAAGGAGTAATAGCACAAACGCACTCACGCAAGCACACACGTAATAATTATATAAATTATTATTTTTTTATCCCTCGTTACCCTATAAGAGTAACTTCTCGAAACACTCGTCGCTAGAACATTCCCTCATACCTCAGGCAAGCCGTCGGGCGCGGCGTGCAGCAGCGTGCGCAGCAGCGGCGCGGCCAGCGCGGGGCGGCGCAGCAGCCCCCCCGCGCCGGCGCCGCGCAGGTGCTCCAGCACCGCGCTCGTGTACGCGCCGCATCCAGGCTGGTTCGCTTCCTCCACTATAAACTACAAGGTATATATTTATTAATTTCTCCCTTAAACTCCATTCGCGTGAATTTAAATTATTTTCTTTAAATTATTTTCACCAGTGTGTGTTTGATTAATAAATCAGAACTATCACTCGTTGGGTTTTGTTTCGTAATTAATATTTCAATCCTAAATTCTATAAATTGTTACACAACATAGTTTTTTAGTCCTTCGAGTCGGATTACTTAACTCTCGTCGACGTAGATATAGAACGGGGAACCCATACGACGTACCTCGTACCTCTATTTAAGAAAAAAGTGATATACGCGCAAACAAAGAATAATATAAGTTGAGTACTAATAATCAAAATTATCTTTTACAAAATTAACTTTATCAAGATAAAATTTATTTTATTGAAAACACTGATTAAAGTAGTGAGAGTAAGTAATAAATATAACAAGCCTCTTTGTTTTTGCTTCTTACTTACCCCTTGAAGTTGAGTAAAAGTAGTGTCTAGATCCCCATGGAAGGTGCCGGCGTCCGCGAACGCAGTGGCGAGCAGCGCGCCCACCGCGCCCACGTCCAGCTTGTTGAGCTGGCGGGCGCAGCTCCACGGGTCTTCCTCTTCGTCGGGGAGGGTCTCTTCAGCGAATAGCGTGTCATCTGATTGGTTTAAAGAAATTGGTTTTATAATTATATTAAGGTAGCTATTTATTTAAAACAATTGAATTCAATTTTAAATAAAAGTATATTTTTAAGTATCCATAAGTCCATAACACCATAATCTATATGTGAGTTCTTTTAAGTATGTTTAACGGTTACGGTTATAAATTAATTTATTGCGCTAAGTAATATATTGATTATTAATTTTTTGAAATGTGTATTTAATCGATTAAGTAAACGGAATTATAACTCTAAATTGCATCTACAGTCGTGAATTCAACCTGCACTTATGCCTATAATAGTTATATTTCAGTGAGTTCCCATTATCCCATTAATAATATTATTAAAATAAATATAAATGCTAAAGTTTGGATGGATGGATGTTTATTACTTAACAATCACACTACAATGGCTGAACGGATCTGGATGAAATTTGGCACAGAGATAGGTTACCCAGAAAAATGTACGGTTCCCGTGGGATGATTTGTTTTTGCTTTTCACCGAGCAAACTTAAGGTGAGTCACTAGTATAATACATTTTGGCCATCGTCACAATGTGAGTGGTCGCACTGACCGGGCGGGTACACGGGGCGCGCGAGGCGCAGCGCGGCGGCGAAGGCGTGCCCGCCGCCGGCGCCGCGCGCGCGCTGCACGCGCAGCAGCTGCGCCATGTACGCGCGCTCCACGCCCAGCCGCACCACCGCGCCCGCCGGGCACGCGTCCAGCGCCGCCAGCAGCGCGCTGCGAGGGCACGCTCACGCTTTACATACACGGCTCGAAGGACCGACGTCTAATAGATATCGTTCCTTGTGGCGTTGTAATCGTTAAAAATATTTAACCTCTAAATTAATAAAAACTTTAACCATCAAAATAGAACACGAAATTGTTTAAATCGCAGGTCACATTGACATATAATGTACTATGAGAAAAAGTATTTCTCTTTTAATGTCAATTATTTACTGCAACACATCTCATTATACATAACTCACAGATCCTCATAGGGACACAACAATAAACCTATATCACCTCATAGAGGACACGGGCATGCCGAACGTCTGTATGAAGAGCGCGAGCTTGTTCGCGGGCAGGCCCCGCAGGCCGGCCTCCAGCAGCGCGGGGCGCGCCGAGCGCACCAGGCTCAGGCGCAGCCAGTCGGGCAGCAGCACGCCCTCGCCCTCCTCCCCCGCGCCCGCGCCCGCGCCCGCGCCCGCCAGCGTCGCCTCGGGCGCGTCCGCCACCCACGTGGACAGCAGCCACGAGTACATCTCTTGGTTCGTGTCGACTGCCATGGTAGAATCTTATTATGTATAGAAAACGTAGCACTTTTATTTTAATTTTGACAACACGATTGGCTCAGTTTGTAGTTACCCTACTTGCTGTACCAGCGGTCGCGGGTTTGTGTCCCGCTGGAGGAATTCATTTGTGTGATGATCACGACTGTTTGTACTACAGTCATGCGTGCTTATATTTATAATATTTATGTATTTAAAGTTATATACGTGTAGTGTATCAACTATCTGGTATCCATAACACAAGCCTCGTTGCTTACCATGAAACTCGATGGAGCTGTATGTTAATGTAAAAAAATGTGTTTTAATATAATGTAAGTAAGATATACTGACAGTAGGAAGGTCCGAAGCACAGCAGCTTGAGGTGCGCGTGCGCCACCACCACGTGCAGCACGGCGCGCCGCCCGCCCGCCCACGCCAGCGCCACGCGCTCGCCCGCGCTCCAGCCCTCGCCCTCCTCCGCCTCGCCCGCCTCCGCCGCCTCGCTCGACAGCACCTGCGTCGAATATTACGACGGCTCTAAATTAAAACTTATAATATTTAATAGAATGTGAATCGCCATCAATCATTAGGTTTTAAGAGACATTACTATTTTCTTAAAACTTTTACGCCTCACTGCTGGCCATGGGCCTCCCATTGAGACAAGTCGGTATAACATGACAATTCCATCTTGATGAACTTTACAATGTCTTTAAAAAATTTGCTATCTTCTCTCAGACATACAGGTTTCGCGTTTTCTTTCACCGTAAGGCACCATAAGTGGTTATGTTAAAAAGATTCGCACATGAAAATATAAGAAATACTAGACGCATCCAGCATTTGAACTCGATTTACCAGATTTTCCAAGCGAGCACGTCCTCACTTCCTAGCCAGTATATCGTCCGACGATAAAATCGACTAAAATAAAAATCTAACTCTAATACTAACGTATAAAAATCTATATAATCGTACCTGTCTCAAGTGTGTATAGAATATGGTAGTGAGAGCGTGCAGCGCGCGGTGCTGCGCCAGCAGGCGCTCGTCGCGCGGCGTCTCGGTGCAGTCCACGGGCGGCAGCACGTAGCCCATCACCGTCGTCCTCTCCATCAGCACCTGGCTCAGGTCCTGGCACCGACAGAATGGCGGCTTATTTTTACATGGTAATAACTCATAGGGGGTTTTTTTTTTAGTCGTCAGTTTCAAAGGAATAAATTCAGTGAATGAAAAATAAACTACAACTAACAGAGATTCTTTTGCATTTATGTTATTGGTAACCCACATTGTATACAAAAAAATGACACTCATTATATATAAAAATTGCATATTAAATGAAAATTGATATTTTATAATATGCAAAAATAATTTTGAGACATCAAAAAAATTAAACCATATTTAGATGAGACATATCAAAAAAATAAAATAGAACTATCTTTTCGGATTTTTTCGCGAATTTATTTTGATTTTTGGTTCCCGACGTTTCGAATGCTTTACAGCATCCATGGTCACGGGAGAGACTGAGGTGTTACATGTCTTGAAGGTATAGTTGTTACAGACAGCCTACCCACAATTAACAAAAGGCTGTCTGTAACAACAACAGTCTCTCCCGTGACCATGGATGCTGTAAAGCATTCGAAACGTCGGGAACCAAAAATCAAAATAAATTCGCGAAAAAATCCGAAAAGATAGTTTTATTTTAAAATGTCAAGTATTCGCGTAAATCTAAGAAAGTATTAAAATAAAATAGTTCAATACTTGGTATTAATTATTATTATTACGTCAATTATAGATTTCTCAGAGATAAGATATTTTTCTGCAGTAAGAAGTATCCTATATGTTGACCCGGATAACCAGCTAACATCATACCAAATTTCATCAAAATCTCTCCAGTGGTTTCCTCGTAATGCGTTCCCAGACACAGAAAAAAATTCTAAGAACTATAGATTCGGCCACTGTATCGATAATCATGACCAGATTCGACTCAGTTAGAATTTTATTATATCTATCTGATAGATGAGTTATTAACCTAAGTATTTGCTATCTTAAATCTTAAACAGATTGTTCGTCGACCACGTGTCGTGATTCAAACGGACGGGTCAATGTAGTTGCGTACAGCGTGTGTGCGCGTGTGCGCGTGTGTGCGCGCGTGCGTGTGTGTGTGTGTGTGTACCAGCACGATGTCGGTGAGGTCCCGCGGCGCGGCGTGCGGCGCGTGGCGCGCCAGGAAGGCGAGGTAGGCGGCCACGTGCGGCGGCGCGCTCTCCGCCAGGCAGGCCGCGCGCACGCGCCGCACCGCCTCCCCGCGCAGCGCCTCCCAGTGCCGCAGCGCCGGCAGCAGCGGCAGCCACGACCTGCGCCAACGCACGCACAGTGTCAACTACTCGACACAGAATCTACGGTATACGATCACTTTGGATTTGATATTTTTAGTAGTCAAAACACACTCACTCTGGGCTCACGTCAGCATTGTAATCCATTTCTGTTGTGTCATCGGACTGCGATAGTACCAACTTCAAGCCCTGAAATGAGAAGCATTTATAGTTACTAATTTTACATACATGTAATTTAATTTTTACTGTATTTTTTTAATAAATTATAAAAAAATGTATATTGTACGTCATAAGTTAATAATCGATAAAATATTTATCCGTTCCAAGTAACCAACCAGACGTATGATTTGAGGATTAGTGTCAGAAGTAGTACATTTTATTATGAACAAAACATGTCTACCCGATTGGCGGAGGCGCGCGTGGGCGCGTGCGCGTGCGCCAGGCGCTGCAGGTAGTAGTGCAGCACGGCGCGCGCGCCCTCCTCGCTGTGCAGCGTGCGCCGCAGGTGCGCGCACAGCTCGCCCGCCTTGCCCGCCTCCGCGCCGCCCGCCCCCGCCCCCGCGCCCGCGCCGCCCGCCGACAGGAACTCGCACAGGCACTGCACCGGCAACACGCTGCCGGACGGATTCACACATTAGGGACAACATACAATAATACAAATTACGCATATATTAATGATTTGTCAAAATAACAATTGAAACTAATGCCATGATTTAACGATAATGATAGATAAAAAGACTAGCCGACTTCGTGGGACATACATATATAGTGTATAAGCATACACGCAAACACAGCGTACACTCATCATTCCTTTCATTCTCAAGTTTCAATAGAATGAGAATTTGACATTCACGGTAAATTCAGGCTCAATACCGACCGCTAGCTCTCCAAGGCATGGGGGTGAAACACCGCCCACTTACCAACTCCGGACTGCTATTAAGATTTTATTAACAAAAAAATCTCATTAACTACACTTGGTTCTACTCAGGCCTCGAACCCAGGTTCTCCGGATTTGTAGCTATTACGTTCTAGATCAATGAGGCTGTGAGGGTGGTGGGTGGTGTACCTGAGCTCGAGCCGGTCGTGGCGCAGCAGCTGGTGCAGCCAGGGCATGGCGCGGCGCGTGCCGTGGCGCTCCACCAGCTGCAGCAGCAGCGCGGGCTGGCGGCACAGCAGGCGCGACAGCCGCAGCTGCGAGCTTAGCGCCTGCAGCGCCTCCAGCACGGCGGCGGGCGGGCGGCGCGCGGGCCCGCCCGGCTCGAGCATCGTCAGCTGCCGATAACGCGAAACATTTAACATCGAATAATACGAGTATAAATGCTTAATGAGGAATTAACAAGAATTTTTTGTTAAAAATAGGTATTTAAAGAATAAAAAGTGCATAAATTAATTTTGAAGATTTATAATATTCCACTATGATAATTATTTATTCAGACCTTTTTATTAAAAATAAAATAAAGTAAAAAAAAAAACAATTAAAAATAACTTGGTTTATTAACAGAAAAAAAATTGAGAACGATGTGATCGCCTTCAGGCTCTCTCAATATCAAAATTATAAAAGCTATAAATATTTTTATTTTATAAAGATGAGTTATAAAATTCCTTTCGACTGTTACTCTCAGAATGAAATACGTTTTCCGAACGGCCGGTAGGGTATTTGACAAATAACGAGACATCGAACGAAGCGTACCTGTGCCAGCAGCCGGGAGGAGTGCTCGGTGACGGGCAGCTTGGCGTTGCTGGCGGCGGCCAGGTGCGTCTCCAGCTGCAGCACGGCGGCGCGCTCCGCCTCCAGCCGCTCCGCCTCGCCCGCGCCGTTCCACTCGATCGACGGCTTGCTGCGCCCACACGACAATCAATATATCTATGTCATTATACTGTGTCACTAAATTATGAATATTGTTTTCGTATAAATAGGAAGAGATTTCTAGAGTATGGAATGAATTTTAAGTTTAGATCGTGTGTGCGGTATATGTAACTTAAAAATACTATAGGGCTTAAATTGTTGTGTTAAGTATTTTACAACTATGTTTATTAATTTTTAATTTGCTTCATACTCGTTGTTGCACTGGTACGAGTGCAGATGGTCTTTACATGATAACGCCAGAACTAAAGTGAAGCGACAGGAAGTGATAGTGCTGGCGGAATTTGTCGTAAAATAGTCTTGGGAAAATGTCTAAGAAACTGTGTACGACTTTTTAACACATAATGCACCCTGTCGATGTGCTTGTTGCCATGCACGTTTGCATCGATGCGAAATCTTGCAATTTGCATTCTTTTTTAATTTAACAGCACAGATTATGTGCAGTTGTTGTACATTTATCATATGCGCGTCGTCGACGCACTTCAGTTCATCATTTCAGTTTAATAAACTTGGTGCGTAGAAGACACTATACATATATAGAACAATACATATATAGAACAATACATATATAGAACAATGAGAGTAACATTCGACAAAGATGATGATGATAATGCCAATGATGATGATGATTATGATAATGATGATGATAACGATGATAGTGACAATGATGGTGGTGATGTCGCTGTGCTCGTACCCCGTGATGCAGCACTCGATGAGCGCGCGCAGCGTGGGGTAGGCGTTGGCGGCGCGCTCGGCGAAGTCCTGCGGGTTGTGCGCCGCCAGCATGGTGAGCAGCATCCAGCCGCGCCAGTACAGCGACGTGATGGCCAGCGCCGGCGGCGTGTACCTGTCCCGACCATGTATATGTTATACATATATTGTGAAAATATTTATTGTATATAATGTACGTTGTACAATAGTGTACGAGAGGCGATAATTTTATCTTTTAAGTTTATGTTATTGTATGAGGCTGTTATTGAGTATAATTTTGTGAAATTTCTAAATTACTTATGTGAATTAAAAAATGTTGCTGCATAATTTTTGTTACAACTATGTATTCATAACATAGATGTCGCTAGAGAGAAGATATATATTCTCGAAAACCGGTTTTGGGTACCATTTATCCAATTGGATAATCCAATATGACAGCACAAACCGCGATCGTATAATTTCATGAATTCAGAATATTAATTGAAATACCAAACTATCCATATTAGACCTCTCCTTAACCTTTCGTAAGTCAAACCCAGTGAGTGTACAACAGTAGAGGGGCATGGTATACCCGGCCGGCAGCGTGATGTTGTCGGGCGGGTGGAACTGGCACAGCTGGAAGATGTACTCGGCGATCTCCAGCTTGTCCACCTGCAGCGGCTGCTCGTCGGGCGGCAGCGCGCACGCGCGCCGCACCAGCTGCTCGATCAGCTCGAACACCTCCGTCGCCGTCACCGGGATGTCCTGGTACACACACAGTTTGTACCTCATATATAGTGTTACATACACAATGCAAGATTATTGGTAAATAATTATCACACTGTATTTTTGTTAGTGGCTGTTGGTAACAAAATTCACCAAAAGATGGCGCTATTTGGAATTTGACAAATACATATATTATAAAGTTTATTATAAAATGAATTATAGCTGCTCTGTTAGTTCAACTCTGGTGGGTTACTTGTAAGATTTGCGGATGAGCTTCAGAATTTGAATCGCAAGTAAATGTGTTTTTAATGTAAAAATATTGTGGAAAAAAAACGAACAACACTTTTCTATAAAAAAAAAAAAAATTTAAAAAAGCTAGTGAAAAAACATTACAAACAAGTATACCTCTGAGAGGCCGATGAAGATGAGCCGCAGCAGCGTGTTCTGCGGCAGCGGCGCCTCCGCGCACAGCCGGTGCGTGAGCGCGCGCTCCGACTCCGGCGGCCAGTTGTCCACCTTGCTGTACGTCTCCGCCGGCTCCACGAACATTATCTGCGCATTATATATCAAACATCTATTTAGTTTTAGTTATAGCGGGCAGCGGTAGTGGTAACGCGCTCGCTTGGGAAACCGAGTGAAGCGAGTTCAAATACCGGATCTCGCACCTATAATATTTTCATGTATTAATCATTTCCAACATGATTACCACTCGTCTTACGGTGAAGAAAAACATCGCGAGGAAACCTGCATGTCTGATAGTATTTACCAATTTTTCAGAAGACATGTAAAGTCCGCCAACTCACACCTGCCTAGCGTAACGGACTATGACCCGAAAGGGCTGAACACACAACGATGGATGTAGTGGTGGATGATGTGACCTTGTTGAGCACGTGCAGACAGTCGTGGCGCGCGGGGCGGTACACGGCCACGGCGGTGTCGAGCAGCCAGCCCAGCGCCTGCTGCTGCAGCGCGGCCAGCAGCGCGCGGTGCTCGCCGCCCGCGTGCTTGCCGTGCGCCGCCGCCGCCGCCGTCACCAGGCAGCACACGCAGAACAGGTCCGCGATCGACTGGAACGCGCGCTCGCGGATCTGCAACCGACCAAAATTATTGTTAAACAAAAATATTATAGTTTATAGTTTCATTGTGATTTCTTTTAAAGGATCATAAAAGTTCATAACGTCCGTGGTTATATATATAATATATAAGACTAGCGGTTCACCCTCGCGAATTAAACTTATGTGTTGCTCTGAAATACAAAGATTTATTTTAAGCGTAAATTTACAACAATAAACAACCTATTATATACACTATAAATAAGTGTTGAAACACAAATTACTATCTTACCTGAAATACAAAGAAACGACATTAAAAGTTGTTGCCCGGTTTCGTCGAGTCCTTTTTACAAATTAAATTATTAATGTTTTATAATTTCACATTTAAAAATGTTTACGCTATGACATTCATCCGTCTGACAGCGCCACAATTCAAATTTAATATAAAGAAATTAGAATAGTAAATATTAAAGAGATCTTATTTCTTTACATATATATGTAAAAAGTCGGTGAAAACATAGTGATTTTTCTCTTTTATCTTTTTTTTTAATATGGTGTACTAAAAATATATAAACTGGCTTCATTCTTTACGTAATCTGAATAGTAATATTAGTGACTTTAACGCATAGGCAATGGTAATGTAATTATGGAAAATGTTAATCTGAAATAATTATGTGTGAGTGATTTTTAACATACTTTGTTTTTTTTTAGAAAAAAAAATATTCTTGGAAAACCTGTATGTATGAAAGAATTATTTAACAAATTTATGAAACATGTATATGAAGTCGGACGAGGCGCGCTCACCTCCTGCGGCGGGTCGATGGGCGGCGGGTGCGCCAGCGCGCGCGCCAGCGGCAGCAGCGCCGCCGCGTCGGAGCGCGCCGCGCGCACGCACTCGCGCGTCAGCGCGCGCAGCGGCCGCAGGTAGTCGTCCGGCCGGAACACGATCTCCTGCGCACCGACGACCACGATACACCGACACACGACATAGTATACATACCAAAGTTACTTTGCAACTGAGTGTTTACTTATTCGAAGTCTCAACATTTTTATGAAATTCGGAATAAACATATGTACCACGCGAACAGAGCATCGCGTGAAGTCTACGAATTCTTATTACCATAATAACTTTTGTTTGATTCTTTTAAATAAAACTCATGATCTTTATTTAAAATAAGTAAAGAGTTTTTTTTTAATTTCGACATTTAATTAGGAAGTAAAATAATATCAAACTATATTTTTTTTTTACTAGCATTAAATTACAAAAATAAGTCGTAATAACAATACAAAAATATATTTATAATTATTATTTAACGAAGTAAAAGAGAGAAGGCTAGCGGGTACCTGGTACGTGTCGGCCATGGCGGCGGGCACGAGCTGCGGCTGCGCCTGGATGAGCGCGGCCAGCACGGCCATGTTGTTGGGCGAGCGCACGTTGGACAGCTCGTTGTAGATGGTGTGCGTCACCACGCTGCGCAGCAGCGCCGGGCTCGACGACACCATCTCCCTGCACACGTCACACCGTGTACTTCTTTGTTTTACTTCTTTTTGTTACTTCACACTTTACATTTTGCGTACATCTCTCAGTTTACAATATGTGTGATAGTTAAAGATATGAAAAAATACTATGAATCGCCTTAATAATATTATGAAATATAATGTTGTAGATACGTAGTGTGTATATCGTTAATTCCTTTTTCCATTTTATATAAGTAACCAAAAGTGATATAAAATGATGTAGGTTACCGTAGACAGGCCTGGTAGGCGGCCTGCAGCGGCTTGGTCTTGAGGCGCATGCGCACGAGCTGCGCCAGCACCTCGTGGTCGCGCGCGGCGCTGGGCCCGGCGGCGTGCGCGTTGGCGCACACGTGCGCCAGCAGCTCCTGCGCCGCGCGCCACAGCTTGCCCGAGTGCAGCCACGCCTCCAGCCGCGACGCCGCGATCATGCGGATCTGACACAAACACACATACACACACATGTCCGCGGTTGTGGTGGGATTAAAATATTATACATCAATTTATGATGTATTTTACGTACCGAAATATATTAGATTTACTTTGCATCGGCTGGCACCGACTTCGAAAATATCTGATTATGTATCTATTCTAAATGAAAACCCCCGTTTAGTTACTTTTTACATTTTAGTGCCTGGAACTCGGTTTTTTTTAAGTTTTTATTTTTCTATTTTTAGTGTTAACGTAATAAGCTGGTAATTTGTAAGAAGAAAGTATTTTAATAACATATTCAATTAAGCAATTTATTTAAAAAAATATTAATTTATTGTTAATTTTTTTAAAAACCGCTCAACCTGGGAAGTATATTATATACCCTTCAAAACAAAAAAAAATCCAAATCAGTTCAGACGTCTTCGAGTAATCGGTGAATGTTCATGTATAAACTTTATATAAAAAGTTAAAAATAACATGTTACTATTTTATATATGTTTTAATTATATATAAATAGTTATTAGCCAGCGTTGGACACATAAATTTTAATTTATTTTGTTAATTTTTCTAATGTTTTATTACTTATTATCGTATTCCGGACTAAGAGAAATCTAAAAAATCAAATATCATAAAAATTGGTCCAGCCGTTCTTGAGTTATAAATGGTGTAACTAACACGACTTTGTTTTATATATGTAGATAAACTTAAAAATCAATTGAGATAAAAAGTTTTTTGTTTTCTTTTTTTTTTCAATAAAAAAGGAAGCATACCTCTGGAAACCCACATGTTGCCGACAACAATTTAAGAAAACCCTTGCCAATAGCATCAGGGGCCACTCTCCTTTGGATCTGCTCTTTGATGGCTTCCAGCACCAGTGCCTCCACAGTTTCATAACTACTGGAATATCTGAAAATCACATTTATTGATACATAAAATCAATAGGTTTCCAATTACACTGATATTACCAAATCACCTAATAATTTTGAATGGAGAAATGCAAATAATATACCATAGAGATTTTCGCTGCCTTAGAAGCCAATGGTGGCTTTTTAAAAAGACTGACTATACTCCCTTTTATTAAATTAAATTAACCACTATCAGTCTTAAAACAGGTCTATTTATTTATCTATATAATATATTTAAACAAGCAATTCTTGTATATATATATGTATATATTTATATTTTATATATATATACACATATATATATATATATATATATATATATATATATATATATATATATATATATATATATAAAATCTGTATTTCGAAAACGGCTCCAACGATTTTCATGAAATTTATTATACAGGGAGTTTCGGGGACGATAAATCGATCTAGATTAGTTTTATGTCTGGAAAAACGAGTGTGTGTTTCGAGCTTTCATGCGGTTTTGTTTCGCATCATTCCACGTAAGATATGGTCGCTAATTTGCTAATTTGCACGCAAGGACATAAGCATCAATTAATCATAAGTGGTCAAGCGGCCAAGGCGCAAGTTTGACAACCACAGGTGTCTGGGTTCGCATCCCGGTCAGATACTAAGTTTTTACTTTTGTTTTTTTTTTGTATTGTATTTATTCAATTTTTCGTTTCTTTTTTTAATATTTTGTGGCCAAAAACTCCGAGCGAAGCTTGGTAGCCCAGGTACTTAGTATTTATTTTAAATAGGTAGTGATGCATGTTTTACCTTGGGAACACGGAATACTCAAGTTCAGTGTTGTCAGCGTCTTCTTCATTACTCCCCATTAATGGAGAGCCTGAACCTGATGGTGACATTGTTCCTAATAAAATTAAAACACATAGTATTATTTAATACTTTTATAATATGTGAGATATTTTTGCACTTAATTATAAACAAAAGGTTTTATAAGATAATTTTTAAAACAATATTTGAAGTAAAAATGACCAAGTTGTTTTTATTACAAAGCAAAAATTTAAATATAATATTGGATTGTTTTTTAATTGATAAATAGAATGTACCTAGGGTATTGTCAGTGGGTATCAAATGTGGCGCTGGTTGTTTAGTTCCGAATGCTGTAACAATGTTTTCTACTAAGCATTTACACCAAGAGCAATCCACCCACCAGCGTTCATTTAGCGCATCTTCAATGTATACCTGAAAAAAAGGCCAAAAAATATAAAGTTACTATTAAAACTAAATATAATCATAATAGTATGTTTAATTTTTATTATTTGTTTTCATTAATTTTCTGATGTTTTAATATTTATTATCCTATTCCGGATTAAGAGAAGGCCAAAAAATCAAATATCATAAAAATTGGTCCAGCTGTTCTTGAGTTATAAATAGTGTAACCAACACAACTTTTTATATTTTTTCTCTTTATTAAAACTTTCCATGTACCTTAAGGAACATATGAAAAAAAAAAAATAAGCTGAATTGGTCGAGCCATACTTGAGTTTTGTGCTTAGCAACATTCATTTTTATTTATATATAGAATATAAATATTTTCAACCTACCTTTATAAAAGTGTCAGGCCAGTTATTGCTGTCTTTGTGCCCAGCATACAGCATATTACAGGCCAGCACAAACACCAATGGGTTTCCTTTACTTTTGAATGCAGCTCCTTGCTCTCTTTTCAGTAAAGTGCATAAAGTTTGTGTTACCGTTTCATGAGCAAACATATTAGGCCTTATTTTAGTTAAATATAGCATACTCATACAAAGGATTGGATCTGGTTTTGAGCGCTGTGATTTAAGCAACCTGATAGAGCCTGTTAATAGACCCAGCTGTGGACAATCAACAGTTTTGACAATATGTATATTATTATTATGTCAATTCGTATTTAGGTCATTTCAGTACTTGTAATTTTATGTATTAGCTATTTATTAATATTTTGGTGTAAATATATAGAATAAAAAAAAGATATAAGTCCTTAATAAATATAAATGGCATGAATCTAATTTTTAATATATATTTGAGTTCAAAATCCGTAAGTGATAATTGAAACAGTTTTCTTGTACTGATAGATATATAAAAATATTACTTCGATTAAAAACAAAACATACCAATTTATCCGAGTTATGTGTGTCAAGAGCTTGCAGAACATTAGGCACAAGGTCAACAGGATCTACATCTAACGAGGTGCCACTAACAGCTTCAGCAGGGGATCCTATTCGAGCTCTTTTACTTTGAGGTTGATTACCAAAGCCTGAAGGTTCTCTCTTTCTTTCCCCAACTCCTATTTAAATTTAAATAGATTTCACTGGTTCTATTTTTTAAATAATCACAAATTATGTATTTTTATTTAATATTAACAGCTATTAAGCAAGGCTTAAGTATAAGATAACTGAAAGGAAGAATTTTTGAATGAATTGTATTCGAATTTATTATAAATAAACAAGGTTTTCTACTCATTTACCACTTGTGGAGGGTTTATGTATATTCCTTTTCTCAGAATCTCTCGATACGACGACAGTTGATTTACCACCTAATGCAAATATGTCCTGAGGGTGTTGTGGTGCTTTACTTTTGCCGCCGCGGCCGGCTGACGACATTTTACCGCGCTCCATGTTAAATAATACAATTGAATACTTTGTAATGTAGCAGTAAAGAATTAGGTCATTTCATAAAGTGTTTATTATCAGAATTACAAAATGTTTCGTATATAAACACTTCACAAGACAAAATGAATGAAGTTGAAATATGTTTGTCATTTGACAATTGCCTGGTAAATGACAACCGACTAGTAGGTATATTTTGGTTTTTGACAGACCTGACGTTCCTTTTTGCGTTTTTAATAAATTAAATTTTATTTAATTTCGTCCTACAATAACATATCTTCGTAAATTCAATCACTGAGGATTTAAAATTGTTTATGACTGTCAGATATCTGTTTTACTTTTTTGTTGAGATAATGTATTTTTTTAATGTTTTATTTCTCTTTTTGTTTTTAATGTTTTATTTTTCTTTTATTTTTTGATGAGATAATGTTTTGTTTTTTGTTGAGATAATGTTTTATTTATTTTTTTGTCGAGTAAGTGTACAACATGGATGACTACATTTTTGTCCATGATTTTTGTCGTAGAAATTTTTGTCAATTGTGAATTGACATTTGACATTGACATTTTTCATAATCTGTTAAGTGCGGATCGCCTGAAGTCATTTTAATAGTTTTACTCTAAAAATAAAAAAAGGTAAGCCATAAAATTCTATTCATTCGATTTCTTTCTTTCTTGATAATTATTATATTAATTCATAGGTTTACTTCATGTCGTAAATATATTTTAAAATATTTCTCGTATTGTAGTTATGTAATTGGTCTCTAAGGTTATTATTCTTTTAATCAGATGCTCACTTCATCGTTACTTGGTGGTCTTCGGGCAGCACGAACATCTGTCGTCTTTACCAGAAACTTAGCAGCAGCCCAAAAAGCTACTGATCCTATTCAGCAATTGTTTTTGGACAAAATTAGGGAGTACAAACAGAAGAGTGCGTAAGTATATATTTTTAATGTACAGTTTTAGCTTTTACGTATATTTTCACAAATATATGATGTATCAATCATTGATCCAATTTTAATTAACTTTATGAATAATTATTAAGTTCATACTTTAAAATTACTGTTTTTCCTAACTGTCATATATAAGAGACAAACCCTCGTTTTGCTTGTTTACTTACTAAATTTGTCTGTGTACTAAATTTAATCCAAATATGTCCAGCCATTTCAGTATGACGAAGTACTACCATAATTACATTTTGCAATTATAAAACTTAATCAAATATATTATATACATTTTATATATCGCATACACAATAAATAAAACTATACGAAAGTAAAAGAAAGTTATGTGGTCTGTGGTACTATGTACGATGTTCCTTTGGATTGGAGAACATGCCATGTAGAACTTGCTCATTGTATACGCTATGTATTACTAAAATCAAATTGGCATTATTGAACTTTTAACATTGAAATATTTTTTTATAATTTTCAGTGGAGGCAAATTAGTAGACCCTAGCCCCGCAATTGAAAAGGAATTGAAATCTGAATTGGAAAAGCTTGAACGTCAATTTGGTGGAGGACCCGGTGTGGACATGACATTTTTCCCGTCATTCAAATTTGAGGAGCCCAAACTGGACCCCATTGATGAACAGGCTGCAAAGAAGTGAACATAGAAATAGATATCGATAGTATAATTAACAGCAAAAGTAACAAAACATGTATTGAATAAAATCATAAAAAGATAATTATCTTCTTATTAAGCAACTCACCCTTTCTTTGCTTGGGTTAATCCCTAGTTATGTTTTAACCTTTTTGTATGGAATAGATAGACTTTATATTAGTATATATGTACCTAGGTATAATGAGTTTTATATGCCTTAAGAAATTATTGATTCTCTATATAAACTGTCATCCCCCTTTTTAACCCCTTAAGGATTGATTTCAGGGACTAAAACTATCCTATGTCCTTCCCAGGGTCTCAAACCACCTTCATACTAAACATCTAAATCGGTTCAGCGGATTTTTGGTTAATCCATTGCAAACAAACTCACAAGCTTTATTTCTATAATATTAGTGTCGACAAAGTTCTATCTTATTTTGATAATACACTTATTTTAGTAACCAGAATAATCAAACTTACCTGGTAAATGTTATACTGTTTTCAATTTACAATTTTAAATAATGGTCATTTACAAAACTTAGGTCTTAGCTAATATTTGAAATTTTATTTATTTATTAGATTCACCAGTGGTTAGTTACAATAATACAATTTATTATATACGAGTACAATTTTTTTATTTTCTTATAGCTAATTGCACTACCTTTTAAGGTGAATACCACATGCAAATTTGGAAATTTTATAAAATGTTTATATCATATCTATGTTACAATAATAAATTTCTATTATAAAATATTAAACTAAATAAATAACAAATTACACTAACACAATTAAAATAATACACAATAATGGAAAAAAAAAAATCTACAAACACAACGATTTTACGACTTTTGGTTGAACCATTAAAGTAATACTACGGTACTTACTTACTTACGGAATATAGATTATAGTATTACATATTCGTATCTAATCGGTAAACTCCATATAATTGTATTTTATTAACATTAAAGATTTGCATAAGACCTCTTATACATGTATTAAATCTTTATTTAGTTATTTTATACTTTTTAGTTTTTGAAGTCGGATTTTTTTACGTAGTTTATTTTATTTTTTACTTTTTAGTGTCTGTAATAGGTCGTTCTATACTGTTAACTACAGTAGGTAATTATGTAACGATTGGTTATAATATATCTCAGTTCTCTACTCCGCGCGCTCGCTCCGCTTCAATGACAGGTACCCTATTACCCACTTATCGGCACACGGGTTGATAATAATATATAATCAACCTGAATGAAAACTCCTAAAAAGCCGTACACAAACTAAAATAAAATTACATCGTCCACGTAAACGAAAATGTTCATAAAATGAAAACTACTGAGCCAAACTATGTTAAATTTTTATCGAACCAAATGTCAACTATTCCACATCAAACTAAAAAAGAATCACATAAATCGGATCATAAATATCAGCGTAATCGGTGTACATACAAAAAAATACCAATCGAATTGAGAACCTTCTTCTTTTTGAAGTCGGTTAAAAAATACAAACAAATGTTTAGAAGTACAAATAAATTTTAATAGATGGCGTTAATGCTCATTTAATCCAATGGCCAATAATCTTTCCCTTTGTCTTCCGCCAGATGTCACTACCACTATAGCCCTCTGTACATTGTAAAGCTTTATAGCGTGGATGGATTTAAATTTCATTTAAATATTAATTAGAATGACAAATTATACATTGCTAGGATACAAAGAAAATGGACATCATAATTGGTTCAAAAAAGGCAACAAACTGAAGAAATTGTGGGCTAAAGCAATTAAACAACCAAAACTTGCGAAATCAACATCTTCATATTTAAGGCTATGTGGACATCATTCTACAGAAAGAGATTTTAAAACTCTTTAATCGTCTACAGGTGAATATATTTTTTTTAATTTTTGTACTTTTTTACAAGTGTGACTCCGCCAATTTTGGTCGTCTTATTGCTTCAGCCTTTAATTTCTTTAGTTTTTGTCTTTGGGAATAAATGATAATTGATATCTATTTTCTTTGCATTTTGGCATTGCACAATTAATCATTTTAATTAAATTTTAATAAAAAAAACCATCCACGCTATAGAGCTTTCCAATATATTGAGGACTACAGTGATCGAAGAATCTGGCGGAAGGAAAACACAAAATTCTACCTCATTGCTTATTTATTTATTTATTTGGTAATCAAACAGCGTTACAGTATTAAGATTGCACATTGTACACAAAGGACAGTTACAATAAGGCCAAAATTAGATTACACTAAAAATAATGAACAACAGGCATTAAAACGGTAAACTTACTTGCTTAACCTCAGACTAAATGTAAATAGGCCACACAATAGCGCCCTCATTTCGAGAAATTTGCCCCATTACCTAAACACAATTGGTGACAGTTTTAACTTTTATGAGAACTTTTGCATTAATGGGATTGTGTATCTTGTCATCTATGATCTTTATCTAGTAGTACTTTTTAGGGTTACGTACCAAAGGGTAAAACGGGACCCTATTACTAAGGCTCTGCTGTCCATCTGTCACCAGGCTGTATCTCATGAACCGTGATCTAGTTAAACAGTTGAAATTTTCACAGATTATGTATTTCTGTTACCGCTGTAAAATCAAATACTAAAAACAGAATAAAATAAATATTTAAGGGGGCTTCCATACAACGTGATTTTTTTGCCGTGTTTATACAAAATGGTTCGGAATTCTTCGTGCGCGAGTCCGACTTGGCCGGTTTTTTTAACGATGTTCTAATTTTTATTTGTCATCCATGGTTCTGACCATGGATGACAAATAACCTTTATATGCATTGCCATATGAAAAATTTACTTTATAGAGAAACACTGATTTCCGATATTACTGTGGGGAAATCCCCATTTGATACGGTAAAATGGTTACTGATACTGTCTGTCTAATGAATAGTGGTTATTGTCAATGATAATAATATTTTATATTTTTAAAGGGAATTTCTAATGTGTTTTCTGAATGCTGACTTCTGTTATATAGTTACCAAAAAGCGCCATATAAAGGAGTTACCGCATGCAATTTTCTTAGTATGTGAACACAAAACAAAAAGTTAATCAAATATTCTAAAATATCTCATGTGTTTAGTATCAGGAAAAAAAAACAAAATTCATTTTGTGAACTGTGATTAGAACTTGCAGAGAAACAGTAATCATAATAAAAATAGTAAGTACTTATAGTAATTTTTTTCATACATAAGTATAGATAATAATTAGTTTAAGTTTATAATATTTAGTGATGATCATGATAATGTATAGGTTTAATTTAGTAGAATATAAAAAGCACACAAATCTAAAGAGTACCTATAGTAGTAGTAGCTCCTGAAATTAAAAGTATTCTAGTGAAATCTTATACATATAATAAAATTCTAACCGAGCCAAATCTGTACAAATTTTTTTTTAAATCTTATCGAAATAGTCATTTATTATTAATATTATTATATTTTATAATAGAAATAAACAACAATAAAATGCAGTAAAAGTGGAAAAATAAGATAGTGTATATTAAATCGCTTTTCTTTACCAACGGCCATGTTCAATGTACTTAATACTAATAATAATAATAATTAATAAGTTTCTATTCAGCCCTTTTTAATGTCCCACTACTGGGCACGGGTCACCCTTCAATACGAGGGGGATCAGGCCATAGTCCACCACGCTGGCCAAGTGCGTGTTGGCGACCTTCATATGTCTTTCGAAAACTTGTTAGGTTTTCTGAGACATGCAGGTTTCCTCACGATGTTTTCCTTCACAGTAAGGCAAGTGGTAATCATGTTGAAAATGATTCGCACATGAAAATATCAGAGGTGCGAGACCCGGGATTTGAACTTGCTTCACTCGGTTTCCCAAGCGAGCGCGTTACTACTGGACTACCACTGCCTAAGTTTATTTTAACATATTGATATAGTTATACCTATTAACCTGAATACTTCATAATAAATTTATACAATCTATATATCTTTAAGTATGATCAATAATTTTATTATTTCTTCTAAATTACAGAAAATGGTGGAAGACAGTTTATTTGAAGAAACTAATGTATCACTAGAAGAATGGAGTGATGAAAAGTGCTATAAAATTGCTTTTCAAGATAATTTTCCAAGTAAAGTGAAAAATATAGATATACAAAAGAGTATTGTAAGTAGATTTCTTAAATTTTATTTATCAGGTAAAGTCCAGAAAGGTCTTAGTGTCACTGATATTATTTTTTCAATCATTTCTATTATGCCTACAACATGGAATTCTGAAAATGTACTATGGCATGATTATTTTTATGATGAAGATGGTACTTTATTTTTTATGTCACCAGAAGATAAATTAACCACAGAAGTAAAAAATATTATGAAGAATAGAAACAAACTAATTAATATACAATTAGATGATTGTCAAAGTGAAGATATTATCAATGATTCAATAACTTATCAATCTGAGGTCAAATCACCAAATTGCTCTGAAGAAAAAGTACCTGTAAATGTTGAAAAGGAATCAGAATCACAAAAATCGCAACCTGATAATTTGAGTGATAGTGACATGTCAAGATCAATAAAAAAAATTACATGGTTTAGCTCAAAATCTGTTTATTCACAGACAAATATAGCCAACAGCACAAATTCTGATATTATTGCACCGGTGGAAAATGCAGCATTCTGTGCCTCTATTAATAAATTATTTAACAAATGGGACAATGACGAGTGTGCCAGAGCATATTTGAAATATTATTTTGGATTAACTGGTCTTATTCTAATGCGCACACTCATTTTGCCTTATCATAAGGTGATGTCAGCCTTTACAAATAAATTTTTCAGATCTTTACAACAAATAATATTCAATAATTATTCAATACCTGACAAAACCTGTGTTAAAAAGAGTTTCAAAACTTTTCGTAAAAAGGATAATAAGACCCAGATAATGTTTGCAAGACTTGTCATACAATCTATTTTACTCGATGGGCATAGAGACCCTGAACATTATATTAAAAATGTATTAAAGTTTGGTCTCATGACACATACTGCAAATTTTAAGATGGATTTAATTAAAATGTTACAAGAAGTAGCAATTCGCACATATTTCTTTGATAAGCTCTTGGAAATGTTGAATGTTGAAGAGCTAGTAAATTCTTGGGAAAGGGTCAACAATTTTTTAAAGAAATATATGTCTGAAAACAATTCCAAAACAATTCACTGGGCAAGAGTTATTGAAAGTAATCAATTCGAATACCTATCTTGTAGTAATAACTTTGAATTTGCTGTTGTAATAGCAGTATTAATAGAAAAGTTTTCTCATCATTCGGGAATATGGAATGCAAAATGGGTTAAGAGTGGGAATAACTTACAAGTTTACAAAGAGTTAGGGCTCAAAATATATAAAAAATGCGAGAAAACGTATTTGGAACCTTTTTTTCGAAGATATTAGTTGTATATTATCTGTGATAGAGACTCTGACATAGGGTATATTGGTATGGTATTGTATGTTCGGGCTACTTTCTGCAACTCGACGACTATGTGCCTATTTTGCGTGTAGAGTATATTCCTACATATAAAAAGATTCTGAAGTTTGGACCTCTGTGGTATATAAATTATAATGGGTGATGAAGATTTGCATGTGCGTTAATATAATGACCATAGAGTTACGTTTTTATTTTTCCTACAATAGTAAATTACTCTTCACCTCAGTTGGTGTTCCTCAATAAATGGGCACCATTAGCGGGCTGATTGAGGTGGATGAAGAGTTTTGGTAAAAAAAAGTTTGAGCAAAGTACCTACAATATGTACTTATACACAGTACAGTTTACACATAGGCAAACAAACTTTAACAGAAAAATCGTAGAGGGAAATTTAACAGATACATTTTGAAGAACACCTTATAGGTACCTGAAACAAATACTGGAAACTAAAAGAATTATTTAAGAGTAACTATGTCAATTAATTGTTTAAAAACGAAATTAATAGTCCAATTTAATAAATTCTCAAATCGATTTAACAACATAATAATAAACAAACAGTAATATGCTTTACTCATTAAAATATTTTTAATTTATCTTTAAATTGTTTAAAAGAATAATCTGAGATAGTGTATCTAATTTTATTTATTCGCCTTTTAGGAGTTGAAATTTGAGCATAACAATAGCTTAACTTCTATTTCTAGTGTTTATTGTGTTTTTCAAACAATTGTTGTGATAAGTATCCTGTATGTTAACCCGGATAACCAGCTATCGTCATACCAATTTTCATCAATATCTGTCCAGTAGTTTTCTCGTGATGCGTTCCCAGATATGCAGACAGACAAAAATTCTAAAAACTACATAGTCTATATCGATAATAATGACTATTTAAATTTTAAATAAGATTTTCCAACAAATATTTAATGTATTAATTCGACTCAGTTCGAATTTTATTGTGTGTACCTAATACCTATAGATTTTACATATATGTAAGTATACCTACTTGTTTAAAATATATATTACTTATCTAACATTTTATTTATAAGTTAGTTATCTAGAAGTATTAAGTAACCAAAGCAAATAAAATGTTTCTTATATTGAAAAAAAAAAACAATTGTTGTTTGTCTTCCGTGTTAATTATTTCTTTATATATAGATACAATCAATTTGAAAGTATTTTTTATTGTAATTTTTTATCTTTATTGTAATTTTGAATAAATTTAAGCAATCTAATGATTTTTTATTAATTTTATGAGGTCCACAACAAGTAATGCTTCGGGAGCCTAGGCACAAGTTTAGAATTGGGGACCCGGCTCCTGGCGGAGTGGGTGGTATTTTTGGATAGGGCAGCTAATAGGGAGTACAAATATATAAAAATTATTTTTAGAAAACAAAAGAGTCAAAAGTTATTGAGACTTAAAGTTACAACATTTCCATACATTTTCATACATTTCTTTACCACCATTCGGAGTGGGTGGTATTTTTAGATAGGGGAGGTGACAGAGAGTCAAAATATATTAAAAATATTTTGAGGAAACGTACGAGTAAAAAGTTATTGAGACTTAAAGTTATAACATATCTAACACATTTCCATACATTTCTTTACCTAAATAAGTGATTACAACAGATAAAAATACCTTTAATGAATATTACGCATCCTTTTTTATATACAATACATATTTTCACAACAATTAATGCTTTATTGTATTTAAAATTTTAATAATTTCACAACAACAAAAACAAAATGATCTTACATTTTGACAAAAGCAAAACTGTCACTTTGTTTTACATTACCGCTTAAATGACAACAGATTATATTTGATTATTTTTCCCATTTCTGTTGGTAATTTTAATAAATAAATAAATAAATAGAAAAATATTATTTTCACTTCATAAATACATTTATGACTTTGTATTTAATTTATGTAAAATATATTGTTTTAAAATTGTACATTTAGTTAAAAAAATCATTATTATTCGTCATATCTTGGTTAGGTTAGGTTAGAACAGTTAAGATTATTTATTTATTATTCGTCATAGCTTGGTTAGGTTATGTTAGAACAGTTAAGGTTATTTATTTATTATTCGTCATATCTTGGTTAGGTTAGGTTAGAACAGTTACCACAACGCACGAGCCGAGCGAGCGAAGCGAGCGTGCCGCGGTAGCGGCCGGCGAGTGCCATAAATGATTAGAAAACTAGAAAATTCGAATTTCACGCAAGTACAAATAAAGACAATCATCTGGAGATCATTTTGAGAATTGAAAGTGACGTTTTGACATTTCCAAGTGTCTAAATGGTAATAATGTCAAAATAATGTATGGAAATGTTGTAACTTTAAGTCTTAATAACTTTTGACTCTTTTGTTTTCTAAAAATAATTTTTATATATTTGGACTCCCTATTAGATGCCCTATCCAAAAATACCACCCACTCCGCCAGGGGCCGAGTCCCCAAAACTAAACTGCAGCCGGAGCCTATGATACTGAAAGTCCCTTTATCGCGTTTTTTTTTAAATTCTATGTACCTATGTAAATCGAAAGTTTAAAGATTTCTATTTGTCATCCATGGTTTAGACTGTTAGAATGAGATCAATAATATGACAAGCTCGATATTATCATATATACGAGCGTATATATATGTAGCGATAATAGTGTTTATGGTGTTTTCTTGTCAACGCTGATTTCAAACAATTTTCTTCAAATAATACAAAAATTATTAAGTAATTTTTCAGACAATGGTAAATTTTTGGTATGTTTTTTTTTTTTTATTATTGACGAATGTTCAGTGATTATGTTCTAAATTACACTAGATGTTGGAAGTTAGTAGACTAATTAAAATATAATACTTAATAACGTCCTTCTGATCGATTTCGGTTACGGCGGCAAATCTCATTGAGCCTAGGCAACTGCGCAGGAGATAATATAGTGCAGCGCGTGTGTCGTGCGCGCAGACACAAGTGCACTCTCTTTACGTGCACTTCGAGGCACGGGGAATGGGGATGAAACGCCGCCAACTTCCCAA
Organism: Brenthis hecate; assembly: GCA_951806755.1. Lineage (NCBI taxonomy): Eukaryota > Metazoa > Arthropoda > Insecta > Lepidoptera > Nymphalidae > Brenthis > Brenthis hecate. The sequence continues at coordinate 721,688 of OX638254.1, forward strand.
CTCCGGGGACTATCACTGAGAATTTCTTGGCAGAAATACTCAATAAGTGAAATAGGCCTGACCGCGGACTCGAACCCAGAACCTCCAAATCCGCGGTCGTAGATTCTAGCCACTAAACCATCTAGGCACAATAAATATAATACATATCTCAGGCATAAAATGATTGTAAATACAAACAAACAATTCGGCGTACATTAGTTTCTAAATATAGTTTTTATGTGACAACAGACACGTCTATTTAATCACTGTATGTAATGTATTTACTAAATGGTATCATCAAATCAGATTTTCGGCGCGATATCATATTTTTATACACGCAGAATGAGATAAGAGACTACTAATGCTCATAATGTTGCCAGTGACATAAAGGTACTTTGGAAATCATACGGGTTAGCTAAAATGAAAAAAAGCTTACAATTAAATTTTTCGATTTTATCTCATGCTCAAAATGTGATCCCCTATTTCGTATATAGACACGTATTATCTTTATTAGCTCGCTTTTAACTACTACACTACTTAAGTTATGTCGAATGGAAGTTGCAGCATTTATTATTCTAGTTTTAAGTTCTACAATCGATTTTACAGGTATTTTTAATACATCATTGTACAGGTATTTTCTTTACAGTATTTTTAATACAATATTTGCACGAACATCTCTAGTTTGTCTATTTTTTTACCTGTTGACCCTATTGAAAAATAAACTTTAACTATTTTGCATAAAGTCGATTTTACCTTATTCCTGATTTAATTCCTTAACAATAGAATTTGTTAGAATTTTCCTCTGGTCTCTTTGTTGTATCATTTTTTCTTGACAGATAATGAGAAATAAATAAAGAATAAGATGAAGATAATAACTCGAAAACGATACACTTTTGCATATTATGCACTTTAGGAATTGGGGGTCGTTTGATACCTAATGTCCTGTATTACAATCCTTTAACGGGATCGTGACATATTATCAATAACCCTGTATATGTTATATGAGCGGTCGCACCGGCTTAAAAGTCATAGATATAACCTGGATTAACACAGGCTCCCTTTCGATACTTCGGAACCCGAGCGAAGCAAGGGTAAGTCACGAGTAAGCTATGAAATGAAAAAGGATTTTTCAAATCGGATTGGTATTTTGGTAGAAATTATGGCGTTCTAACATACAAAAACTAAACAATTCTTTAACTTTATATAGATATAGATAAAACGCCAACAAATTCAACAAAAATGTAAAAAGTGCAAAAAGTTCTAATCATAATTAATTTAAAAACTAATATTTTTTAGATATTCTACTTTCAGTCATTTCTCTGTCTTCTCCATTGTACATAAAGTAATTTGCTCAAACGGCACGATTTACAACGATTTAAAAAAAGAAATTGATTGAAATCGAATTTAAATTTGTATGTAATTTCCTTTAATATTTAAATGTATTAAAGGATTTAAAATAGTAATTTTCAAATCAATTGGTTTTTTTTACACTGGCAGCCCGGTAACCATTTCCAAATTCCAGCGTTTTCACTCTCCAGTAGCGCATTTTATGCATAACGAGTGGTTGTTAGTGTGTTTATTATGGCCGCGGGTTTCGTCGGCTCCACGAAGAGTTTTCCTTTTTCCTTTGATGTAGACGTCGAGGAGGAAGAGACGGAGAGGACAACACCGCATCTCAGTAAACGTATAGGTCAGTAATTTTCATTTCACCCTTACATTTCTAATATTTTTATGAAAATACTTAATACTTGTAATTGGACCGGCAGACAGTAATATGTAATTTTGTGTAAATTTATTTACTGTACGAATCCTAATTTGCTACAAAACTGGACAGTAAACTAGTTGACTGTTGATTTCTACATTAATCAAGTCTATTAAATCTAGTCTGGAAGACTTCTGTTTAATGTTTTGTTATGCATTAGGCGAACATTTGTGGAAGGTGTCTAAATGGGTAGCTGACAACGCGTGAGAATGACATTTACAGTTGGCTTCATAATAGGATCGATAGTTGAAACAGCTGATTTAGAGGAACGATTTAACACTTCATTGATAATATCCGGTAATACATTTATAAAATTATGCGATACTAAAATATATTTTGTAAATATAATAATCCCTGCGCTACAGCGGACACGCCGGCGTTACAGTTAACAATAGATTTCTTTGAAATTTAATTAATTTATTAGTTTACCTGGAGGTGATAAAAACTAAAAAAAACCGACTTCCAGGCACTAAAATGTAAAAAATAACTAAACGAGGGTTTTCATTTAGAATAGATACCAGAATCGGAATAGATTTCATCAGATATTTTCGAAGTCGGTGCCAGTCGATGCAAAGCAAAACTCTTATATATTTTTTCGATACGCAAAATACATCACAAATTGATGTAGGTATGATATTTTAACTATAATAGAATTCATACCTAATCATATTTACCTATTAAATATTCATATCTTAAAATATTGTCGGCTGGCACCGACTTCGAAAATATCTGATTAGGTATCTATTCTAAATGAAAACTCCCGTTTAGTTATTTATTACATTTTAGTGCCTGGAAGTTGTTTTTTTTTAGTTTTTATTTTTTTTTCATTTTGAGTGTAGACGTAATAACCAGGTAATTTGTAAGAATAAAGTTTTTTAATAATATATTCGATTAATCAATTTATTTAAAAAAAAATATTGGTAATTTTTTAAGAAACCGCTCATTCGATTTCGATACATAAAAAAAATATTTCGACGAATTAAGAACCTCCTCCTTTTTGTAATTCGGTCAAATAGAATGAAAAGGAAATTTAGCTCAACCTCATGTTTCAGCAATATAAAATAAAAACTTTTTAACAAAAAAATAAAAACCGACTTCAAACAAAAGCACTAAAAATTAATAAAAACTTTTTAACAAAAAAATAAAAACCGACTTCAAACAAAAGCACTAAAAAGTAAAAAATAACTGATTGGTAGTTTTCATTTACTATACATACCTAATCAAATATTTTCGAAGTCTGTGTGCTTTGCTTTGTATGGGCTGGCACCGATTTCGAAAATATTTCATTAGGTATGTATTTAATAGGTAGGCTTTAATTACTTAGCCAAAGCATACCGACTTCGAAAATATTTGATTAGGTATGTATAGTAAATGAAAACTACCAATCAGTTATTTTTTAATTTTTAGTGCTTTTGTTTGAAGTCGGTTTTTATTTTTTGTTAAAAAGTTTTTATTTTTCCCTTTTTAGTGTAGACAGTAGTAGCAAAGTAAGGATTCTAACGTGTTAGGCTTGTCAAATCAAACAAAATAAGCGCAAACTCAAAGTATCTACTATTAGCCGTTGAAGACTTCCACCTATCCACCTTCTGGCCTTGCCATCAGATCAGGTCAACAACACCGAACCACTGTACTATCAACGGAAATAGAAATACTTGCAAAGTTTCAAGTCAATATGACAATTAGAAGTAGGTTAAATTCATCATTAGTTGTTTTTCCACCCTTAGGGGTGGTATTTTTTTTTGAAATTTAAATGGGACCAATCTGGAAGTATACCCTTTCAAACAAAATAAAAATTGTCCAAATCTGTTAATAAATGACGGAGTTCTGAGGTAACAAACATAAAAAAAAACATACAGTCGAATTGAGAACCTCCTCCTTTTTGAAGTCGGTTGATAATGAACTTTAATTTTGTACTCTCAACTTTATTTTTTATTTTTCGTGTCTTAATTTAATAATATTCTTAACATAAAAACAACATAATTATTTAATTACACAATCATACTTTATAAACTTTAAAATTTAAATTTAATATAATGCAAGTTGATACAAACATCCAATTTTATTTCACGGATCTATTTTCTAAAATTTTGTAAAGAATACATGAATCAATAATTTCTGCAGTAAATAATAATTATTTTTAACTAGCTTGATCATTGTGTTAATATACGAGTAAAAATATAATATAAATATGTTTTTCCAAAGATCTTACTAAAAGAAATGAATAAATACATACAAGTCTATAGTATAAATAAGGGCAATCCCCTACCAAAAGCTGCGCTAAACGAGTTTTACGACGATATTTAGAAGCTATTGTGTCAGTATTAATAAATGTAAAAAAAATACCTTACACGATTAATATTGTTTTGTAGGACCTCGCTACTAAAGAAATAAAATTCTTAAGTACTGCTGTAATCATAAAAATTAGTCTGCATCTACACATGAATAAGTTACAAATCTTATTATAAAAGTATGGTTAACACCATTTGATAGATCATTTCAAAATTGATATTTTAGACGTTTATTTTTTTTAAAGATCAATTTCAATTTTGTTTTGGATCAATATTCAGAAATGAATGAAAATTTTCGAGTGAGTTGTTGGGCCGAATGTTGAAGGTAGTTTGCTCGGGGAATGGCCTTAACCCACGCACCTATTTCTTTTGAGATGAAGAAAGACTAGGAACAATAAATAAAACTCACTTAATTTTTCTACTAAATCTTGTCCCATGTTATAAAATATAACCTATACCTATTTAAAAAGTACTTTTGTAACATTTTATGATAACGTTACCTTAATCTATGGTTTCGTTTACACACGCGTTCGATAACAGCGAGTTGTCACCTTCATATTTGTATGTAAGTATGTGATACTTATAAAATTCAGATTAAATCTTAATAGAATTGATATTTTTTAACTATAATTATTAATTACATAATAAGTTATTCCCGATTACGCATTGTACTATAATAAAGTGCATAAATAAAACAAGTAATGTTCGAAAGTCCTGCAATCAAAATGAACATTAAGCTAAGCTTAATTAAGCTAGAATGCGTCATACGGGCCATCTCAGTGGGTCTCGGGAGGTATACCATGCAGGTTGCTCCTGGGACTTCTCTGATATTAGAGTGGACCGTGAGAGAAGCCCCTTTGTTGTTGTGGTCTACCTCAATATGTAGTTATCGAGGCGCCGTGTTTGAGTGTACCTATAAGTCCTGTGATGTCCCGACGATTAAGATGGGGATGATTCCATTGGGTTTTAATACTGGCTATTCTAACCAGTGAGTCACCACAAACCTACCTACCTGGTACACATTAAAAAAGAGTAATAAGGTTCCAAATAGACTCTTTGAGGGACCTACACCTAATTAGTAGGCACTAGGCGTAGTGCTAGTGTGGTTTATTTATAACTAATAAGTACTGTGTTCTATAAATATTTTTGTCCTTTATATGCAATTTCTAGCCATTGCCTACCTCTACTGTCCTCAGTCTATAACTGCACACTCATAAAATTTAGAAAATAACATTCATACTTGAAACGAATAATCTTCATGGTACAGTGTTATCACATCAGTCTAAAATAAAACTAAAAAATGAATTAAAAAATGTTCGCGCCTAAATTGATTTCAGAGCCCATATTTTGTTCATTCGATAAACTAAAGATATTAAATCCCTCCCAAATCTCAACACAACACACTCGAGAAATACATACTCTATATTTTGAACTGCAGAGCGAATGAAGACCTGAAACCCATTAGCAAATTTTCACGCTTATCTATCACAAAGGAGTACTTGTCAAGGTTGATGGATCGGTGCCGCCATGAGTCTGATTGTGTTAAATACAAAGTATTAGGTATTTGTATAGTTGCCAGCCCGCGCTCAGTGCACCGCTAAACACCAGTCTAACAACGTCTTCTACGTGAAAATTGTAATAAAAAATAAACAAATCAAAAACACGGTAGTGTAAAGTGCTCTTGGAACTAAAACAGCTCAGGTTTGCGATTTTGCCATACATTCACCATCTCGTGTGAGTTCCTGTACTTATTTCAGTCCAGTACATATTATCCAGTTGTTAGCTATTTGTCATTTATTTTGCCACTACTGAGAGTTGTATCTATTTGAATTTGCAATAGGTATTAATTTATTTAGATGTATCGCCTACACCGATCCACGTACTTGTTCTCATTATCTCTGCAATTTATGATAAGTTTTAGTTTTGATATTTTCAAAACAATCAGCCATAGCTTTCCAAACTTAAAGCGACAGTGTTAGATTAGGTTAAGTTAGATTTTCCCTTTATTTATCGATAAACCGTAGAAAATTTTGACATAAATAAATAACTATAGTTCTACGGTATTAAATAATTAAATGTAGGCATGGATTATCAGATTACGTTGACGTGTATCATGTGACTCGTATACTATGGTAGTAAGCTTATATACAGTATGTATAGAAAGTGGGACTCGCTTGATTATTATAATTTTACTATGTAATTTTTTGTTTAGTTCCTTATTTTTCACCTTGTGTGGTGTGCCTGGGTCTCTATTAAAATATATAATTTCATTTTTCTACCTAATAAAATAATTCCCAACATACTTATATCGTATTAAGAATTTATCTTCCATATCTATAAGATATTTAACAAATAATAAACAGCAGATATATTTAAAACATATAATTGATAGGTCTTTGACTCGGCGCTTCGAAGCAACTGCGTAGGAGTCTGGCATCGGTGACCGACGAAAATAACATAGATACTCTTCCATCATCTATTGAATTTGTTTTTTTTTAAATATCCGAACCTATAGAGTTTTTCCACTATTATTATTTAGCATAAACTTACTGCACATTATGAGTTTAGCAGCCAATTTGAAAAGAAAATGATTCAGTCCTGGAAGAGGAGCGCTGGAGAAAAAAACAACTAAAATTATTTTTATACCCATGCAATAGGACAATAATCGAAAGAATAACTATTTTTGATTCATTTAATTTTATTGGATGAACAGCAGCGGCCTAAAATCGTCTAAAATCACATCATCTAAAATGAGGCGTTATACTTATTCAAAAAAACTATTAAAGATTATAATAATGTATTGTCTTGAAAAACATCTTGGCTTAATTTACAAGAAATATAAATCTTAATTTTTCCGAGAAACTTGTTTACCATCTCAACTCACACTGTGTAGACATTATGTATCTATCTAAAACTACCACATAACTAATATAGCTAACTCCAATAGGATTTAATCTTAATCTTACTTTACCTTTGAATGTCACAATTAATATGGCGGAGCATGTCATGACTAACGGACAATGCGCTTGCCTTTGATCGTGCCAGACTTTTAGCGCCACAGCTACACCATAAAGGTGACATAAGTCTTGGATGCATTAGAGTTAATTAATTATTAAGTTATAAATACCTTCGTAGTTTTACGCGAGTGTTTGATGTTTTAAATGAACTATCTTTTCGGATATTATCGTGATATTTATTTCGTATTTTTGTCCTCAAGGTTCCGAACGCTTTATAGCGGAGTAGACCTCTTTTTTTAAATAATTTTTAGTTTACTTAAATTATGTTACAACTAGTGAACCACCCACGCTTAGCTCAAGTGCGTTTCTCAGTAATTTTCCACAGCGGAGTAATTTCTCACCAGAATCAGTCACTGAGCCAACACCTTATAAAAAAAAGAAGTATAGTCCTCTGAGTGTCCTTGGAACTATTTTCCGAAAGCCTGGTAGAGTTTTGATAAACAAATATTAGGGTTTCTTATGAATTTTAAAATATTATATTCAGCCTTCTTTCTATATATCCCATTAGAAACAATCTGTGTTGATGTATACGAATGGAATTTATAGAATTGTATCATTGTACACACCTGAATGTGAGTGTACTGTACGAATGAAAGGAAAGAACGTTGGCAAGTATTTGGCTCGACGTCAGGTGATTCACGGCGTGCGTGAAGTGGTCGGCGTCTGCGGCATCGATTGTCGATCGATGATTAGTCAAATTGGAGCTAGATTACATTTATTGGAAGTCTTCCCACATCATCCACTTATTTATAGACATCGTATTATATTTTATTTATACTATATAATTGTGTATTTATGAAGTAACCAGATTATAGGCTCATTACAAGAATTGTCACTATACAGTTATATTAATATTTTTATTTTGTGCTAGTTACTTTAAATATAACAAAAAAAATATTAGTGAGTAAAACAGAGATTAGTGACTCACAATTATTATCTTTTTGATGATTTCTTGGAAAACATAAAATTGTTTGTTTGAGCCGTTGACGAATACAACGTTATCTTAAGTTATTTTGATTTGACGGGCTTGCACAGCCAAAGAAATTAACAGAATAATTTAGAATAAAGGGAATGTTGTTCTTTGTTCTAAAAATTACGCCGCGTTAGGACAATATACTCGTAGATGCAACGTGTGAAAATGTGTTCTATGACTTTTAGAGTAGTGTGATATTAACATCGTCTAATATAAATTCTCAAATATTAAACCTATTAACACTGCAAGCTATTTTGGTAATTCATCGATGTTTATGTACCGTATTTCGTCAAACTTGGAGGTCACGTAAATTAGTTCCAAGATCATTTACCTTGGTGTCGCAAAGAAAATTCTCAGTTAAGGAAATTTTCAAATGAATTTATTACGCGCAGTTTTGTTGGACATGTATATTTGTACAAGCGTGAGTCGGTGCTTTGATATATTTACTCGAAGGTCGTCCATATTGAGAGCAATAACACTTCTGTTTACTCCACTCAGCACTGCCGCGTGCTGTGGCTTTGTTTATTTATGAATTTGTTTATTTTTAAAAATTGTTTTAATTTTTTTATGCCATATAGAAATGAATTTTTCTTCATTTTTGGTACGCTGGATAAGCGCTGACGGGTTATTTGTAACCCCTATGTACTTTATATAATAATATACTACGTACAAAGACCTCATTCATTGTGCAATAATAAATCTGTGTTTTCCTATTGGTTAAATTATTTCGAACTATAAATTAAACTATTTAAAAAATCACAATCAGATTTTTATTAAAAGTTGGGAACTTGCATTGCTGGAATTAAATTAAGTGTGAAATTTGTGTTCATTTCAAATTCTTATGCTAATATCAAAATTATATTGTTATTTGAAATAAAAAATATATTTTCAAATAAATATCTTGATGATACCTACGATAACAGCCTTAGTCATTTTGTGATTTTACATTTATTTTGTTTATAAATATGTCTACGTAATGTAAATATAAAACTATCGTAATATTAAAAACAAAAATGAACACAAATTTCGCACTTTTAAGGCAAAATCGCTGTAACCTAATTTAGAGCAAAGAATATTAAAATTTTAGTACGTAATAGTGTAAAGAAATGTGGAGTGTGATGAAAGAATAAGGCCAATATGTCCTCAAGAGGTGTACAAGACGGCTCCCGGTCCCCCCTCATTATAACCGACTCGTTTTTTGATGACGGAGGTAAGTTTTATTCGGCTATTTTTGTGTATAATATATTCATATATGAATTGTAAAACTTTGCCCTATTTGTGTCACTATATCTGGACGAAACCTCGGTTGGTTTCTTGTTGGACATGAAAGATATTTTTGCAATAATTAATTAATAAATAAAACATCGTTTGCTATCCGACTACTAAATTATTATTAATTTTATTAAATTATTATTGCTATAAATGTAAAAATATGTGTATGTTTGTTACTTCGCGGTGAAACTGGATGGACTTTAATCAAATTTGGTAAATAATAATAATGCAGGTAAGGAAAATAGGGACGGATCCTAGCAAAGCGAGGGTAAGTACTAAGTAGCTAATAATAAATTAAATATTATTAGCTACTTAGTATAGTTATATAATAATAATTAATACATTTATTAATAAAGTTTTCACTATAATTTTAAAAAAATACTAACTACGTTTACGTTTCCTCACGATGTTTTCCTTCATTGTAATCATGTTGGAAATGATTCGCACATGAAAATATCAAACGCGCGAGACTGAACCCACTTCACTCGGTTATCCAAGCGAGCGCATTACCACTAGGCTAGTACTGCCGCAAAATTGATTAAACAATGATATTTTCTACTAAATTATTAGGTCATACTTAATTTAATATTTAAGTTTTTAACGTTCTTATAAATTATAATTAAATAATTAAAAAAAAGCAAAAGAATCCTTCGAGCCGGATTTGAACCAGCGACCTATGGATAACAATGTTTACCTCTACAGTCCACCGCTCTACCAACTGAGCTATCGAAGGTATATGTGGGTGGGCGAAATACATGTTCAATATTATAATAGGATGGAGCGGCTTAGAAAGTTTATTTTTTTATTATGGTGCAATTACGGTCAATGGTCACATATTTTATTAATTTTGCTTTGACTTTAATTATTTAAACTTATGTTTTTTAACTCAATCAACTACATATAAAGTTGTAAGCATTCTTAAAAAAATCTTATTTTAACGTAATTAAACAGTAGAGAGGGATAAAACGAACACGACGAAGCAAATTGCCAAGCCCTACATTTGAACAATATCGAAGATTTCTCGTAAATGAAAAGTATAAAAAAATACCTATGCTTTAAAATTTAATAATACAATATTTAAAAACATTTAAATTTCATTCATTTTTATTTTTAGGGTTTTTATAACGTAGATGTAGGTACCATAATATTAGGTACATAAGTATTTAGCTGTTAGGCCGCAAAGCTATTGATTTTAGCATCACATTCACCCCTCTACGTAGCATTGTTTACGTAAAAATGTTTTTTTTTTAAAGTAGTAAGTACGTCAGGATAAAGTTTAACTATTTTTATTGAATCAATATTGCGACTAAACTTAGATAATATTATAAATGTGAAAGTAACTTTGTTTGTTACCTTTTCCACTGAACATATTTAGATAAAACTAGCGGCTCACCCTCGCTTCGCTCGGGTTCGCCTCTAGAAAAGCACAAACAGAGGGACGAAAAGTGTCGAAAATGTTGACCGGGGATATACCATGCAAAATTTCATTTAAATCGGTCCAACAGTTTCGGAGATTAGCCCGTACAAACAGATAAACAAAAAAAATTAAAAAATCTGGATTTGTTCTACACTGTCGTGCAAAAAAATCGGGCCACCTAGAGAAAATGGACAAACTTAAGGTATGATATTTTTTTATTAATTTTGTTATTATATATAGGTAGCTGTATACCCTAGGTACCTAAATCAATAATCGTTGAATAATTTAAATAAAAATTATTGCTCGAAAATAGAGGAAAACCAAATTTAATGATTTTTCGCGAGTTTGGTATAAAAATGTAAGCCGCAAATTAATGGGAAAATTAAAAGATTTCGATTAGTTTTATGATTTTTAATAATGCGTATTACCGCCTCTATTTTTAATTACAGCTTTTAATCGGTTTTTTAGAGATTTGACACACTTTTTTAGATAATCTTGTGTAATAGACTCCCATTCTTCCAATAAGGCGTTTTTTAATTCTTGAATGTTGCTCGGGACTACTACGCGATTTCTAACTTTTCTTTTGAGATGGTCCCGTATATGCTTTATCGGATTGAGGTCAGGGCTTCGCGCTGGCCAGGCAATAGTAGACACTCCGACCTCTTGAAGATACTGCCTTACTGATGTAGCAGTGTGTGGGCGAGCATTATCTTGTAGAAGCAGAAAATCTTCTCCAATGAACCCAGTAAAAGGCATCACATGATCTTCTAAAACCTCCGTTATATACCTAGCGTCTGTAAGGGATCCATTTTCTATGAATAAAAGCTCGGTTTTCGCTTCGTAACAGAATCCTGCCCAAAACATAACTGAGCCCCCTCCATATGACACTGTTTCCCGCATAGTACATGGTGCATATCTTTCACCTGGTCGCCGGTAAACAAAATTACGGCCGTCGGCACCATGCAAACACATTCTGCTTTCGTCAGTAATAAGAACCTTCTTCCACTGCTCCAAATTCCAATTCACGTGATCTCGGGCAAAAAGTAATCTTTCAATTCGATGTGCAGGGGTGAGTTTGGGGCCAGTTGCGGACTTGCGTGGCGTCAGGGAAGCGGCTCTAACTCGGCGCCTTACTGTCCACTCACTAACATTAACACCTCTCACTTCTCTCAGAAGATTTCGAACGTCAACCTCTGTGTGATGACGATTTCATAGAGCTGATGACACAATAAATCGATCAACACGATCTGATGTGGCTCTTCGTCGGCCGGAACCATGTCGTCGTACAAAGCCACCAGTCTCTATGTAACGTTTGTACACTCTCTGGACCGTAGAACGGCTCACAGAAAAAGCTTGAGCCACTTGACGTTGACTTTGTCCAGTTTCAAGCAAAGTCACAATTCGAGATGATTCAGCCTCGGTCAGATCCATCTTGCAGTATTTCTAATAATCGCAGATCAAAGTAGAAGTGTCTTGTTCAATAATTGGAACTCAACTAAGCTTCTAAAATAACAAAAAAACAGTATTTGTGGCTTCAATCCACATTATGCAAATATTCACTAATTACTGCTAATTGACTATAATTAAGCGCACACGTGCATTTCCAGCAACTTTATGACTTTTTTGAAGGAAACAAAGGCGTCTAATATCCTTAATTACCTTTGCGGTTTTTTTTTCACCAAACAATTGTCAACAAAAAATTATGCTTAAAATTAAGGATGGCCCGATTTTTTTGCACGCCAGTGTATTTCTCTTCTTACATCCCCCTGACTAGGTTTTTAACTTTTTACCAATTTTTCTATGTACAGAAATTTGACCTATACAGTTTTATTATATGTATAGATTTGGTAAAACTGCTAATTTAAACATAGGCTACCTTTGATTCTCGTCCCAGTTACCACGCGAGTGTAGCTGCGGGCAAAAACTAGTATCTTATAATATAAATGTGATACTATTTTTCTAGAAATGCTTATGTAATTAATTAAATTATACTGAAATATGTAATACAACTTGCGTAACCCTACAAACACATATTTTTGTTAACATATTTAATTAATAATTACGTAATAAATTTTTGATTCGATCGTATCGACAGTGCAATGCTGTAGGATGTAGATCTATTTTTACATTTAGATATATTGTATTAAATAAAACTGTTTTGTTGGATTTTTTGCGGTTTTATTTTGCAAAAACGAAAAAGAAGTTTCACTTATTAAAAATATCAAAAGATAGTATTACGTACATTTTTATTAATTAAATAGTATTTTCAATTTAAACTGCCCGTGAGATGCTATCATGCTACACATATTTCAGAATAATTACATTTTTATATAATGGATGATTATTAGGGGAAAGTCGTCTCCGGGCATTCGGTGCTCGGTAGCAGGTTTCCACAGTGAGTACTGAGTACGGTCGGTCCTCACTCCTCAGTCCTCACAGTCAGTCCGCGAACCTCCGCCGTTGCGCACTAGCGGCCATTACTGCGTTGCATATCGCGCTCGCGTGGCATGTACATATTTTCGATATATTTTAATCCAACTAATTACTAAATAGGCTTAAATGTAATTAAAAACATATTTTGTTATATCATCGTCATTGTCTAATAAACATTTTTGTGCAAACGTAAGCGAGTCAACAGCTGTTTGAATAACAAATGTGTGCTAACTTTTATGAATGTGAAACCTGCGTTGTAGTAAAACGAAAATAATAATACCTAATTCAAGAAGTTTCCTTATTCTGTTGGATTTGTACCATATTTTATCCAATATAGTTTTCTAATCATTTTCAAGTAAAATATAGTTTGAAAATAATTTTATGAATTATATTTTAATGTGAAATTGTTTATTGGTCACGTCATAAACAGGATATAGGTATTATTGTAATTTTGGACGCGGATGTTTATAAACAATAAACATTGTTTGATTTGTATGCGACGAACGTGTATTTTGAATAACATGAATTTATTTATTATATTAAAAAAAATCGCAACGTTCATTAATTAGTGAATTAATTAATATAATCTAAAAATCAGTAATGATATCTTAAAATTTAAATTCTGATGATGTATTAATATTTAATTTTTAATCTGTATATTTTATTTTAACTTTGAATGTAGGTATTTAAATTTGTTATGTGCGTCTATAATTTGACCCCTTATCAACTTAACCTTGCCCCGTGCCGAGTGATGTGAATGATAAAATATTGCGTCAGAGCCTCCGTTTGAGGAACATTCTTAAAATAGAAACTTTCATCCCTTACGAATGGACCTTTATGGTCGTACTGCAACTCTTGCCATCTTTTGAAGTTACACCTTTATTATGTCTTCTACATAAGAACTGAGAATGTTTTTGCAACTCCTACTCGTTGTTCTAAATGCTCTATCTATCTATATATTGTGTCAAAAGGTGTAAAGTGGAATGTTCAGTATTAGTACTGAGCTTAGACTGCGCTCTTAGGAGTGCATTTAATCTTGCTGAATCGTAAAGAGGATCTGTTTTGTCCTATACTAGCATATTGAATGGTAATTCAAGTAGATACAATGTATGAATGATTGATTTCTGTTATCTGATTTAGCTACCTCTGGTATACATTTCATAAAATTTGCTTAAGTACCTATATAATCAAATATTACTATTGACTAAAACTTAATAAAACTTAGACATGTTGCTTGTTTTTACTTCTGAATCCGTTCATGACTTAGCTACTACCTACGCCTAGTAGATAGACATGTCTCGTTTTCTGTTCAAAACTATGGAAAAATATCAAATGCACATATCTATTAGCCTAAAATAACAAATAAATATCTTAATATACCTACTAATTAGTTCTAACTTTTAAATAATAAACGAAACATTAAGTACACCACTAGAATATTTACAGTGACTAAAACGTGTCTAGTGAATAAATGTTACTAAAGTCTAAACTGTCGTAGTAATACATATAACAGAAGCTACACAAAGGACACTTAGAAGCCCTATTCATTAAAAAGAGCGTCCATGACTGTGTCCCAGAATAGCAAACAATGTAGGAACGTAACGTAGAATCAATAATTAATTTGTTAACTAATATAGTTCAATGAAGTACTGTGGGCAATAAGCCCATAAATTCAGTAGTGAGTGGGCGCTCCTTAGCATTAAGGGCGTAATGGCATCTAAATGGTTAGCCGCATACTTTATTGTTCTTTGTCATGTACAATTCTAAAACACATATTTTATTTTTTTAAAGCTCCTTATTACTTATTGAAAACAAAAATTAGATAACTTATCATTAAATAAATAAATATGTTGGAATATTACCACACAGCACCATCTAGTTTAAAAAGTATGGCGAAATGGAGCTAACCTCTTCATCAGCGAAAGTAGGGTCAGCCATTTCCATGACCTCAGGACCTATAGCATATTCTTGCTGAGGTTTTGCGAGTTGTAGCGGAGTAAAGTTCGGAGGTTGGTTCTTGAGTCCCCAACCAACGTACATGCACTCTGATTTTCTGTGTACAAGTAATTTATAAACTAGTAAATCCTTATAATTCTTGTTTTTTGGTCATTATCACACAGCGCCATCTAGTTCCATGGTAAACTACGAGGCTTGTGTTATGGATACCAGATAGTTGATACACTACACATATATAACTTTAAATACATACATATTATAAATATAAACACCCATGAATGGAGTACAAACATGCGTACTCATCACAGAAATGAATGCCCCCCGCGGGACTCGAACCTGCGACTTCTAGCACAGCAAGTAGGGTAACTACACACTGAGCCAAACGTGTCTTCACTAAAGTAATATTTTTATATTTTCGTTCACATTGTTATATATGATATTCAAAAAAAAAGTATTTAATTTAAAATTTAAGTAATCTGAAAGGGGTTGTATAAATTAGTATTCAGTTATTATTTAATTAGATGGCCATGTGTTTTGGGTGGACGTTGTCTCAAAACCTGCTGCTTTGTATAACATTTCATATAGGTATCATTATCTTTATCACGGAAACGCTAGTAAATGATTATGACATATAATTACGTGTGTAATTTCTCACGGTGATGACATCAACATACCGAGTAATTTTCCAAACTTGAACAAAACAGTTTTGTTATTCTAATAATAGAATTAGAATTAATAAGAATTAAGATGGCACGATAGTTTCGCGAGTCAATGTTTTTACGATAACCTTATTGGTATCTCATGTTACGTGGAACGATAATATTCATATTGCGTTGTCAAGTGTACAGTCTTTAAACACTTGAAGCTACGTTGTTCGATAGTTGACTCCTTCATTAAGACGGAAGTTTTAATGACATTTATACGATACTTTGCTTTGATTTCTTAAAAAAGGTTGTAAAGGATTATTATGCTAGTATTACAAAGAGCTTAGTACTGACTAGGCACGGAGTATTGGCACACAAGTACTTTTAATGATGTTTAAAAACTAAAGCTAGATTGAAGAAATGTTCACGATATTATCGTTTATTTTTAAATTATAATTTTATCCAAGCAATAATTAAATATATTTTTTAGATAATATTATCTTAGATTATTTATAATATAAGAATATTACTTAACTTTTTTATTTGACGGAACAATTAAACTGTGTTTAAATGACTTCTATTGTGTAAGAGGAAAATAGTTCTTAATGTATGAAGAGGCACTGTGCATGTGAATTGTACAGTAATGTACAGTTTCGATAAGGACCTGTGGCACGTGCGTGCGCGTGCGCCGTCCGACGCGCAGGAGGACAAGATGGAAGAGCACCGTAAATATATTTTATTGTTTTTTTTGTATTTACTTTAGTATTGCTTACAAAATAAAATTAAATATAATTGTAAAATTGTCCAAACAAAAAATAATCTAAATCAAAACAAAAATGTAATTTACAGATAATAAAATATCCTTCATTTATGAACAAATTCCAAAAACATATTATTTAAGTAATTACAAATTAAATTGATGTTTCAGACTTAATTATATTTTTGGCATAGAGCTATCATCAGGATTAAAGTTTGAGACTAAGTCGATTCTGTAGTACGGTACACTATTTACATTAATGGGACGTATCCTGGCATTAGCCCAAACGTAGAGTGCCTACTGCTTAGCAACAGACGCATTGCGTTCCAGACTTCGGTATACTTTTTCTAGATACTAAAGTCTGATTTTTAATTCGACGGAATTCTGACATTTCAGAAGTGTTGTCAGCTTTGAAACATTGGCACTAAAAACGGAAAGCATTTTAGCAAAATAAAAAAATAAACCTTCCTTGAATTTAAGGTTTCAATTAGAAAAATTAAGACTTAAAAAATATTGATAACTCTAAAATTGTAATAATTTTTTTATTATCATATTATTGAAGTTACAATAATGATTAAGCAAAATATTTTAAAGTATTTTTACCTAACAATTTATTCTTAGGTAAAAATTTATTGCTTAAGAACAAGGTTAAATATTTTTTCCATTTTTTTCGATAAGGATTGGTGCGAGTCTAGCTACGCGTGTATGTGTGTCCTCGACTGTATAATAAGTTCGTTTTTTTACGCAATCGGATTTTTTTTATAAGTTTTTAGAGTAGGTAAATCAGTTATAAATGCCATTAACACGTGATATAATCAGACCGTGTCATTTATTTTTATTAAAATTTATTACTATTTTATCATTATAATATAATTTTAAGTCTTTTAAATTCAATTTGTCCGTTTCGTATCTTAACCTTGGATACGATGTAGCTACCAATACTATGTACTTATAATCAAATTAGGTATTAATTTTCAATTACTGTTAGATAATGCACGACTTATATATAAAAACTCACCATTTTTACATCCCACTGCTGGGCACAGGAGTTGGCACTTTTAATGTGGAGTATTATAGAATAAATTTTATACCAGGAGGTCATAGTTCGTTTTTATCGGACTTCACATTTCTTTCGAAAACTTGTTCTCCAAGTTTCGTCCCGACACTTCTTCCTATTAGTGAAGTGAAAATCAATAAAATTGCACTTAATGTCTCAGAGCAGGTGAACCCGCTTCACTTGTCTTTCCAACTTAACTTTAGCTCACGGCTTTTCTTGCGTAAATGGATAAATAATTTTATTCTATTCATTTATTTAGTCCTCGTAAGTACCGAATATTAAAGAGGCAATGTTATATTGGCAACCATTATCTTTCTAAGTGGCCGTTGTTGAAAGCAATGTCACGTAGTTGTGACATTATTTTAATTTGTAATCGCTGTTATTTTTCAGTTTTCAGATTCCATGTTAATTAACGAGTAGCATTTCAACATCTATTTTTCATTTACCTTCTCTCATAACAATTGTTCAGCACACAACGATACAATATATTAACATTCTTAAAAAATATTCAATAGCAGTAAATAATACGTATAGATATTACTAGCATTGCCCGCGGCTCCGCCCGCGTTCAGATGACCAAAAACCAAATTCTTAGGTTTTGTAGTTTTTGTATTTTTTCTCAGAAATGAGATATTTATCCGCGGTAAAAAGTATCCTATATGTTGACCCGGATAACCAGCTACTACCACACCAAATATCAACAAAATCCCTCCAGTGGTTTTTCCGTGATGCGGTAACAGACAGACAGACAAAAATTCTAAAAACTATAGATTCGGCCTCTGTATCGATAATAATGACTATTTCAATAAGATTGTCCAAAAAATATGACATGTACAGATTCGACTCAGTTAGAATTTTATTATATGTATAGATTAAAATTAGATAGATAACGTTTCGTTCGTTGCGTCGTTTCCTGATAACATACAAGTTGCTACGCTTTATATATGACATTTATACGATTGCTTAATATCTTAATCTTAATAGGGCAATAGAAAAATATTTATTATCTGTGACTTTTGCCGTTTAGATAAATTATTTGCAAAGCAACTATAACCAGTTTATCCGTAAATTAAATGTGAATGCTAGCTACATATTATCTATTTAATATATTATACTTATCTAATATTTTCCACATTATTTTTTCCATTAAAATATTATCTATTAATTATTTTTAATTCATCAAAAGTATCATAACAACTGATTTACTAGGATGAAGATATCGTATACATATAGTCTTTTTGAAATAGTTGAAAAATACGTATGTATGTATGTATGTATGAATGTTAAACCTAGAACCAAGTAAGTATGTTTTACTGGAATTTACAAGAATCAGGTAGGTAACGTAATGGCGGTATTGAAATACATATTTTATAGTAAAACTAGCGAGTCACCCTCGCTCCGTTCGGGTTTGTTCCTAGTTACGTTTTAACAGCTCAGAGATGAGACATTTTCCCACAGTAAAAAGTATCCTATATGTTGACCCGGATAACCAGTTATCATTATACCAAATTTCATCAAAATATGTGCAGTGGTTTTCTCGTGATGCGTTCCCAGACAGACAAATTTTTCAAAAACTGTAGATTCGGCCTCTGTATCGATAATAATGACTAAGTATTTCGATAAGATTTTCTAAAAAAATATTTACTTAATGAACAGATTCCACTCAGAAGTTTATTATATGTATAGATTTTACATGTATATACATTAAGATTTGAGATGTAAATGTGTGTGTGCTTAGTTTTATATATATTTATTGCATCATATTTTTATTACACAATCTTTCGGTAATTAATAGCAAAAAATGATATGTATTTAGAGCTCCAATTTATTCTTAGATCTATAGTTACAAGAACTTATTCTTGTAAGGGATCAATGAAAAAATGGACAGACATCTTTATTAATTATTACTTATTAAATAAAAACTAAAATCACAAGGCCGATATCCCCTCAAAGTTACTCAAACTTATATATATCTATAAAATGCCAGCCGGCATGTAGTAGTAGATATTAGATAAAAAGATGAGATAAGACCACTATCAATAGACTACAGATAGCGAGCACTACTCCGCAGTGTGGACTTCATTATTTTAATATGTAGAAAAGTAGGCCTTGACCGCAGACTATTGAATATTACTGAGAATCTATTAAATGCTGTTTGTCTATAGATAAAGTACTAAAGATAAAGTATATTAACGATATTTCTCACATAACAACTCGGTTATAATTTCGGTTTTGCTCACGTGCATGTTTCTATTAAGTCTAGATACAACCATTAAACATGAACTCTATATGTAAAGTCATAGAGTGGAATGCTCACGCTGTATACTTAGATTTTACTTAAGCGATTAGGTTGAAATGAAAGTAAATGATTAGCTGAACTACATAAAAATCCATAAAATATTAAGCTGTTTTCGTGTGAGTAGCAAATTAAAGTCGTTCCTTTCTTGGAAAAACTAATTTTGCCTCATTCGAAACTAGTCGAAAGTATTGGTTTATAAATAACTAGCGACTCACCCTCGCTTCGCTCGGGTTCGTCCCTAGCTTGATTCTCCATACAAACTTTCATCCCCATTTTCGCCCCCTTAAGGGATGATTTCCGGGATCAAAAGTATCATATATCCTTCTCAGGGTCTCAAACTATCTTGTTACCAAATTTCATCTAAATCGGTTCTGTAGATCCAGAGATTACCCCCTACAACGTCACAAACTCACAATCTCACAAACTTTACCTCTTTATAATATTAGTATAGATATGTAGAAGAGAAGTTGATTATTATCTACTAAAAATCTATTGCTAATGTTTTTCTCTCTTAGAAGCTGAACCTTAGGATACCGTTTTAATAAGATAGTAGGTACCCTAAATCTGCATTAATCATGCAGGATGATTTTTTTAGCCAGTTCAGTCAGCCAGCCAGTTCAATGATTTTGGGCAATTGTCCAAATAAATGTTTTCCTTTCTTAGTATTTTTATTAAGATCGACGGTGTGAATATATTAAAATATAAAACAATGGTGTTTATTTCCAGGCAGCGAGAGTCCCACTAGCGCAGTGGGCGCGGAGGCCCCGCGCGAGCTCCCCAATGAACTGTCAGCGCCTTATGAGGTGCCCCAGTTCCCTATAGAACAGATAGAGAAAAAACTTTTGATACAAAGGCAACTGAATGTCAAGTGAGTTGATTATTTTTGTTTATAATTGTATCTCATAGTATACAAAAATAGCTTTGACTATCGACTCTGCCTGTTAAGACAGTAATATAAATTGCAATGTACTGCAAAGTCCGGTAAAATAAGTTGTTCAGTCGTCACTTTTTCGTTTATTTTGCGGAAACTTTGTAGCTTTCTGAAAATATAAAGTATCCTTTGCCAAGCAAATCTGAATTCTATGTTAGTCCAATCAAAGTCTCCTTAAAATCAGGTTAGCCAATTTCTGTTGGGTATCATGTAATAGCTAATGCTTACGTGTAATAAAAATATTTTTTATAAGCCCACATCTTTTAAATCTTTATCCACTAATCAATTTATTCAATTATGATTTATTCAAAACATATTATGTGGTTTTGCTATTTTAAAAACTTGTGAGGGAAATGTCTGGCGTACATATAGTATAAAATTTAACAAAAACATCGCCCACACTGTCTTAATCGAATTCCAACAGTCGCGCAGGTCTCCGTCCATCGTGGAAGCTAGTCGTATAAGTCTATGATCAACATCCGTACAAGCGCGCGTGTACTCGTACAACAGTCTAGTTGGTATTATGACTAATTGGATCAACCTTGACGCGACACAACCCTTACCGAGGAATAGGTGTTTTTAACTACATAACCATTAATATGGCTGAACGTCTAAATTTTTTGCAAACTATGTAAAATAGCGGAAATATATTACAAACGAATTGGGCTATCATTGTGTTTGATTTTCTTTTTTTTTTTTCATGCGTTTAATTGCATGATGTCACAGTGACGAATGATCACTAATCCTAGATTGAGCTAAACCGTTGTTGTAAGATTAGTAAGGCCATATGAGTGAAGTTATGCAACAGTGGGATAAATAACCCGTATTTTGTTTGGTAATTGGATAAACCTTGACAAAGGTAACCCTTAATACGAGGGAGGTTCGTGCTCAGTGCTCACCAACGTTATTTATGTGAGTGTGGTTAAAGGCTGAACACGTGGAACTCATGCCCAAAGTGCGATATCTTTAAAAGTAATAATTTTAGGAGGGAGTTTTTTTTTAATATTGCAGTACTATATATACCCACCTCAGGATTCACCAACGTTATTTATGTGACTGTGGCTAAAGGCTGAACTCGTGGAACTCATGCCTAAAGCGCGATATCTTTAAAAGTAATAATTTTTGGAGGGAGATAATTTTTTTTTTTAACATTACAGTAATATACTGAAGTTTTTATGTGTCAATAATAATTATGTTTGGAAGTAAAATCGAATGTAAAAAATGGACGTCTAGAAGGTATGTAATATATGTAAATGTATGTACAAGTAAAGAAAATATTTTAATAATAACATGTTTACACGGAAAGGCAAATATCTTATAAACGAGTACTAATTTTTATGCAAAACTCGATAATATACCTGCATTTTTTTGTCATAGAATAGGTACATTGAGCGTGTATAATGAATAAAGGTTTTTTATTATGCAGAGAAGTAGGTTTGTGACAGAAAAAATATAAGACGAAGAATACGAGTATGTCGTGAATTTTCTTTGATTTCTTTATTAAAATAGATATTATACTTCATTTCTTTTGTTACCTTTTGAAGTTTGAACCCGACATTTCGAATACGTTGAAGTAGGTCGTGGTCCGTCAGTTGGTATTATTAATTGTTACCGCCGTCGCTGCAGCTTGTCTTGCTAATATTCAAAGCAGTGCACAAAACAAAAAAAATATATATAATAAAACATTACTTCGAAGTTTCTTTTTTCTTCGTAGTTTACCATTTTGTATTTACAATTTTACATTTTACCATTTTGCACTCTTAAGATTTTACAAGTCAAATATTTTCACGTAGCATGTTTATGTTCCTTTCCGGTTTAGTACTTATACTTACATACACGTGAATCTTTTATATCGTAGAATATGTTATCTGTTGTCCTCGTATGTAGTATGTATATATTACGAGTAGACTTTTACGGCTGTCTATTTCAATATGCTTGAAAAATGTTAATATTATCGTAAACCTTGCCATCGGTATGGGATTTTTAGTCTTATCCTTTAGCGATTATCTATGTCATGAATTAGCTCTTCAATATACCAAATATTTACGGTTTTGGCTATGAGTCAGTAAGGGCTTTATTTTACACAGATAGATAAGGCAGCATGATTTAATTAAAAACTATCTTAATATTTTTAATATTTACCCTGCGGGTAAATATTAAAAATATTATATTTTATAATAAATACGTTATAAGAAACATATAAGTACATGCGTTAGAACCATACTAACAAACAAACCTAGGTTCGTTTCTAAAGTAAATTGTTAGTCTTATTACAGTAAAATATTGAACATATTTAATTCACTAGGACTATAATTGAATTTTTTAAAAACTTGTGCTTCAAAGCCAGGATCTTTAGGGGTTTCGTTAAGCATCAAATCATTGCTAATTTTATAATGCAATCGCTTGACTAAATCTTAAGCTTCGGCCATTGATGTTCGGTCATATAATATGAAGAGGTGCTCAAGCGACTGTACATATGTCAAGGAAGTGCATGTGTGTGCATAAGTGACAGGCAGCTATATAGTAAAATTACACTACACCAGCTGTTACAAAAATAAATAATTCAACTTGTATTGCCCGCGTTCAGATACCATTAACCAAATTCTTAGGTTTTACATAATATTAGTATACTCTTATAATACAGTTTTTGTATTTTTTCTCAGAAATGTCCCGCGGTGAAAAGTATCCTATATGTTGACCCGGATAACCAGCTATCATCATACCAAATTTCATCAAAATCCCTCCAGTGGTTTTTCCGTGATTCAGTAACAGACAGACAGACAAAAATTCTAAAAACTATAGATCCGGCCTCTATATCGATAATAATGTCTATTTCTAAAATATTTTCCAAAAAATATTTAATGTACTGATTCGGCTCAGTTACAATTTTATTATATGTATCTATGGATTATCGAGTATGATGTATAAAATTGACCACTGTATTACCATCACTGTTTTGACGCGGCTATTGAATTCCTGCCATTCAGCCATCAGCCCACGGCGAGGCGTCGAATGTATTGGCAGCTCGGAAACTCGATACTATCTACCTCCCACTCACAGGCTCTAAATTATTATGGCGTTAATACCTTTTTTTTTTTAACGTTGGGAAATGCATTTACGCACGAGGTGTGGGACTCACCGGCAAAGCCAGTACTACCCACTAAAACCCAACAAAGCCTTCCCCCGTCTTAATGGGGCGTCGCAGGATCGCTTACGCATTCAACTACGACGCCCCGACGGCAGGTCTGCCGAAGCAGACCACAACAACCACGGGGTTGTTCCAAGGTCCACTCTGCTATCAGAGAAGTACCAGGAGCAACCCGCATGGTACACCGCCTTCCGAAGAGGGCCACCTCCCACCGCCCACCGAAGTGGGCCACCTCCCTGTGCGTTTCTTGGCTTCGCGCCCGGTTGGGTTGCCGGGCACTACTGAGCCCCCCCACCACGACAAGGTGAACGCACGTTGGGGGAGATGGCGTTAATACCTAACCTAATCTAATATCTGCAGATATTAATTTTGATTTGATGGTATAAACGAGACAATCACTTTAGATTATAATCAATTTGGGAATACCTACAAATAATTTAAATAGGTACTTACTAGGTAGGTATATAAGCTTTAATATATTATTTATATCTTTGTATAGCTTTATACATTTTTATATCGTTATTAATACATATGTATAATTAAGTTCTAAGTCGAACCTGTACATTAAATATTTTTTTGAAAAATCTTATTGAAAAAGTAACTATTATCGCAATTCAAAGGACGAATCTATAGGTTTTAGAATTTTTTGTCTGTCTGTCTGTACATATACGATAATTTTTACTACAAGAAAAGAGAAATTTTAGAAATTTTGAAATCTATACTAAACGTTAAAACGTAACTAGGCACGAACCCGAGCGGAGCGAGGTTGAGTCGCTAGTTTATTACATTATTGTTCTAAGTATCTATTAAATAACTCTCGAGTCGTTCTTAGAGTATGGTAGAGCCAGGTCGCCTGTGCTTATATGCGTTAAAAATATCCATATGTATTATGTACATATGTATGTGGAGTGTGGACCATTCGAACACCTAAAAAATTAAACACCAGTTTCCTGGGCCCCGTACGGGCAATTAGGGTAGAATTATTACGGGTAGTATTTTACTGAAGGTGCTGTTTGATCTGACAGCACTTTTAATAAAATACCAATTTTTTCCAAAAATTATATCTTACAAGTTAAGCAAAATCATTATTATTTTATTTGTCTCTCAGTTTCAACATCTGATCTCAGCCTAATCGAAAAATCGAAAAAACGTGAAATCTTTCTCACCATAATGATATGGCAGGATAGAACTTGTGAACTATTAGGTACCATAATACACATGGCCCACTGTACTACTAAAGTTTTTTTTTTTTTATATGGCATTAATTAAAACATTGTATGGAACGAACGTATTTGCACGTCTTTTTCACCCCACACTTTTGATTGATGACTTTGCACAGCTATTAATGGTAATTGGTTTTATTGTACAAGTACTACTGTAATTTGAGTTGATTGCACTAAATAGCTTAAGTGTTTCAGCATTGACATTTTCTTTGTTTTTATTTGCATATAATTGTTTATGTAGAAATATTAAACGTCTACATATTGGACATTATTTTTTAACTACCGTATAGGCACAGCACGCGAAGAATTATGTACATATCATATTGTGGCGACACATTGGCGATAGCCGCGTCAGCGGAATGCGCATCCGGCGCGAGCCGCGCCGTGGCGTCGCAATGTCTACAGCCGCGTCAGCGGAATGTGCATCCGGCGCGGGCCGCGCCGTGGCGTCGCAATGTCCACAGCCGCGTCAGCGGAATTTGTCTCCGCGACCGCTCCTGCGCCTTCAGCGCAGGGCAGTAACAAGTCAGTCGTTAGTTTCGCGAGTGCCCCGACGGTCCCCCTCTTTCTCTCTCACACAATAGTTTTTATATAGAGTCTTATATGTATTTATAAATGTAACGTTTGGGAACAATATATGTGTTAAAGATATTTCACATTCATATAGTATAGACTCTAAAATATTATTCCGTCTTGCTTTACAAAAACCGTAGTAGCCCGGGTAAATGAAACCATATAAATATAATTTACTAGCGACTCGTTCTTATTTTGCTCGGGTTCGTCCCTAAGTAGATTCTCCAATAGAAATTTTAATCCCCATTTTAACACTCTTAAGGGATGATTTCCGGGATAAAAACTATTCTATGTCCTTCCCAAGGTCTCAATCAATCTTCTTACCAAATTTTATCTAAATTGATTCAGTAGTTCCAGAGATCACGTCCTACAAACAAAATCTTTATAATATTAGTATGACTAGTAGCGACATACCCTCGGATCGCTCGGGTGCGTCTCTAGATGACGTTTTTTTCATACATTTAATTGCTTTATTTCAAACCTTTAGGCAGGGCATGCTGATAAGGCAAGTTATTGGTCAGTTTTATTCCGACTCAATTAAAGTTGTTATATATGGAATAAAAAATGGTCCGTAGTACTCAGCGGTAATATACCTTCATATTAGTGAAAGAATTTTTTGAATCGGATCAGTGGTTTCGGAGTTATTGACTACAAACAAACAATGGGAAAAAACCCACAAACAAATCTTTGATAATATAAGTGATGAGTATAGTATACTCTGTTATAGTAATTAAAACGATTGATTCCAGGGCAGCAGAATGTGGGCAGTCAGCTCGATCGTTTGCAGGCAGCGAGGCTGGTGGTGCTGCTGCGGTACTTGAAGAGGCGGCCAGGTTGAGAGGAGATGATGATGACTTTGATGTTATCCTCCCGCATTTTCAGCGGGTGGCGATCAGTGGGGAGGACACTTCTGGAGTAAGCTTATATAATTCTACTAGTCATTATAATGCCCACGAAATAGTTCCGTCGATTAAATTGCCCTAAAACTATTGATCTGTTACATGAATAAAAACTTTTTAACAAAAAAATAAAAACCGACTTCAAACAAAAGCACTAAAAAGTAAAAAATAACTGATTGGTAGTTTTCATTTACTATACATAACTAATCAAATATTTTCGAAGTCGGTGATAGTAAGTTGAAATGACGGAGTTTTGAGGTAACAAACATAAAAAAAAATACAGTCGAATTGAGAACCTCCTCCATTTTGAAGTCGGTTGAAAAGTAACGAATACACGCATACACATGATAAACTTTGTAGGTATATTTAATAGGAGTATGATTTTAAGGATTTTCAATTAATATTATTTATTTACAGGTTCCTCTAGAAGATTTGCAGCAGGCATCCTCGTACCTGGTGCAAGCTTTGGAGATTCGCAAACGTTACATGGACATGTCCCAGCAGAGCTTCTCCAGCATCACTGCGAGGTTCCTCAAGAGCATGGACACTGAAGCTGCTGCCAACCACGCACCCAAGGTGAAGTTAGCACGAAATCACATTGCCGGTAAGTGAAATATTTTTTATTATTTCATAATAATTAATAACTATAGCTATTAAAATATGTTATAGTTAGGTACAATATAATAATTTTGGTTTATTCTATATATGTATAAACACAAATAAAGTGAGCATTTACTGATCTTTTCTGGACAATATGTAAAAAAATATTAGATAAAAACTTCAATATATGCTTTTTTAACATTTATTTAAACTTTTTTTTAATTTGGCAATATATTGAAGGTATGCTTTACAAATGTTAAACCTTATTTACCTTATTTTCCAGACCACATTGTTCATCCTCCCTTTAAAGACAACAAAGACCCTTGGGAAGGTCCAACTCCTGAAGCAAAGAACTACCTCATCAGATCAGACAATGGGGTGTTCAATCTGTACAGGAAGACTGAAGAGGGGGAGGAAAGAGTACCCTACCAGTACATCAATCTGGCTCAGTACATCCAGGACAAGAACACTATGTGCAATATGATTGCTGACGGACCTTTGTGAGTGATCTATATTTATAATTGACTAGGATTGCCCGCGGCTCCGCCCGCGTTCAGATGACCAAAAACCTAATTCTTAGGTTTTACATATTAGTATACTCTTACAATGCAGTTTTTGTGTTTTTGTATTTTTTCTCAGAAATGAGATATTTTCCCGCGGTAAAAAGTAGCCTATATGTTGACCCGGATAACCAGCTATCATCATACCAAATTTCATCAAAATCTGTCCAGTGGTTTTCTCCTGATGCGGTAACAGACAGACAGACAGACAGAAAGACAGACAGACAATAATTCTAAAAACTATAGATTCGGAGTCTGTACCGATAATAAATTCTATTTCAATTAGATTTTCCAAAAAATATTTAATGTACAGATTTGACTTAGTTAGAATTTTATTATATGTATAGATTAATATTTTTTACTTGACTGACTGACTTAAGCAAATCGAGTCAAAAATTACGTCATCCCTAATGATGTCATCATCTAATATTTGTTCTTAATTAATTAGATAAGAGCAGATTATAATCTGTCGGGATATGAAAAAATACTGTTTTTTTATATGCGACTGTATTTTTTCCGATAATTGAGAATAAGCCCTAAGACGAAATTTTTTCAGCGAATTTTCCTTGAATGTTTAACTTTTTGGATTTAATTTTGAATAATTCCTATTATTTTAATTGAGAGATCCATTTCCTGTTGAATGTTAACAAGTATATAGTTAATATTAGAAGTTATTTGTAAGTATACCTAAGATGATGAAACAATAATCTTTCTAATTGGAATATTTGATATGGTTAGGAAATCGTTCTGCTACCGCCGCCTCAGCTACCTGTCCAGCAAGTTCCAGCTGCACGTGTTGCTGAACGAGCTGCGCGAGCTCGCCTCGCAGAAGGCCGTGCCCCACCGGGACTTCTACAATATCCGGTTAATATCATATCTTGGTGCTACTTTCAGTATATGCATATGATTAATATTAATAATAATAAAAAGTTACTTTTTCAATGGAATTAATAGTAATACTAGCGACTCATCCACGCTTCGCTCGGGTTCGTCCCTAGGTACGTTTTAATTTTTTTGAGCGGAACTCTAATTCTTTTCTAAAATAAAAGTAGCCTATGTTACTCCCTACAATATCAGCTATCTTCCAGTGAAGGTCCCGTCAAAATCAGTCCAGCCGTTTCAGAGATTATCCGGAACAAACAGACAGACAGACAAACAAATTTTAAAAATTGTGTTATAAGTACCGTATGTAATTTCATATACATTTAGTAAAACGCTGTTATTTTGACATTACACACAGGCACTTTAATTTTATTTATCTGCATAGATTACAAAGGTTTTTTTTTCTATATAATTAAAATTATTAACAATACGACTGACTTACTACTTTCAGTATTGAGGAAAGCGCGTGTCTAAAGAGAACAAAGTATATTTTAGAACAAAGTAACAAATGTATTTTTTTATTATAAATAGAAAAGTGGACACTCACATCCACGCAGCTTCTTGCATGAACCAGAAGCACCTGCTGCGCTTCATCAAGAAGACGTTGAAGAACCATGCAGATGAGGTGAGACCTCACTTGTTACACTTAATTAACGCGCTCTATCAATTTGTGGTAATTATTAATTTTATATTGTAATTTATGAAATCATAAAGAAAAATGAAAACTTGTAAGTAAAAGGTATCAATTATGTAATGCAATTAAAAAAAATCTCAACGGATCTATTAATATATCATCGATATTTATAATGTTAAAAGTGATCAATAATTGTATAGAAAAAAGCACTTTGCGGGAGGTGAGAGACGGGTATGATGAAATTATAAAAATTCCGTTATAATCTTTTGCCTACGAAATCTTAACAATTGTATTTAAATGACAAAGGGTGTGTATACTATTCAACTTTCCTTTTGGCATCATCCTTTTTTTCTTCTAAAAAAACCCTCCATACTAAAGCTTACATTGTCCTTTACTCTTATTATGTCATTCCCAAATATTTTTTGGATTTTTATTCATCAACAGAATAGAATGATCTAGAAGGAAACTATTTCTAAGTAGCAAGTATATATAAATAAATAGAGATTGTGTGTGTGTAGGTGGTGACGCTGCACAAGGGCACGCCGATGACGCTGAAGGCGGTGTTCCAGTCCATGAACCTCAGCACGTACGACCTCACCGTGGACATGCTCGACGTGCACGCGGTCAGACATTAATTATTTGAAATGACAGCTGATCACTTTTTGAAGTTATACTTTTTTTTGGGACGTTTGGAAAAAATTATGAGAGTAAAATTTTGACGATGCGCGCGCACACCGACAGCATAAAAGCGACATGATGAAGTTAGCTGCATTCCTTTTACAAACAGAGAGTTGTGACATACGGGATAAAATCTTTAGCTATTTTTGTTTAGTTACGCCAAAGAAGTATAACTTATTACGTGCGTACATAAGTACAAACACACACACACACACATATTTTTTTACCCTTTGGGTTTTTTTTTGTGAAAGTAAATTTTGAGTTGAAATATAAATATGATTTATAATACTATTATAAGTTATCGTCGTAGTACATAGAAACAGAGCCTAAGCCCTTAGCCTTTTATAATTGTAAGAAAATTTAAAAAAGAACAACAGATTTGAAATTTTGTATTTTTGTTAAAAAAACAAAAGAAAAATATATATTATAAATTTCTCTATTCGAGAAGAAACAACACATTAGCCTTTACGAATAAAATGCATAAATAATAATTATTGCAGGACCGTAACACTTTCCACCGTTTCGACAAGTTCAACGCTAAGTACAACCCCATCGGCGAGAGTCGCCTGCGCGAGGTCTTCCTCAAAACTGACAACTTCATGAATGGGAAATACTTCGCTAGGATCATTAACGTAACTATACTTATCTTATATATTTAAACGAGCTATTCTTGTATATATATATATATCAATATATAATCTGAATCTCGAAAACGGCTCCAATGATTTTCATGAAATTTAGTATACAAAGGGTTTCGGGGGTGATAAATCGATCTAGATTAGTCTTATGTCTGGAAAAACGCGTGTTTTCGAATTTTCATGCGGTTTTCTTTTGCATTTTCACAATTTTTGCATTGTCAGTTGTCACTTCTGGTGGGCGGGAGGCGCCACTGTGCAACTGTCAATATCGTGTCCGTATTTACATCAAGTTTAAAATATTTAAGTGGAAATAATCTAAAGAAAAATTCTAAATTTTAATTAATTTAATAATAATTTTAAGAAATTTTAATCGATAAAATCTATGGGCAATATGTAAACATCACCAAGTCTAGATGTGTTGAAGAACAAATGAGCTTTTAAAAATTCACCTACCAAACAAATACAAAAGTGACAAACATAACATATAGATACTATCAGTGCAAAATCATCTTTTCTGTGTGTGATGACAATAAAACAAAATAATTTGTGAAGTGAAAGCGTAAAATATTAAAACATAAGTTTATAACCTCAAAAGCTAATACTCGGTATAAAATTGCAATTCAACTAGGTGTAATTGGTGCTCTTTTTCAATCAGCTTTTCTACTTCCAACTTCACACTTAAGATGGAGGAGATAAAAAGTTGCTAATAAACGTACAACCAGAAATAAGACAGCAGAAAACAGAAATGTTAGAAATGAAAGAAGACCTTAAAAATACAATCAACAATAATATACTTAAATGAGAAATTTAAACACTTAGAAATAAAAATTGAAGTTCTTGAGAAAAAAATCCAGTAACAAAGTACCTCAATAAATAATTTAGAAAGACATATTAGGCGCAAGAACTTGGTTATGTTCGGAGTAGAAAAAGGTAAAAAATCCTATCATGAACTAGAGGAAAAAATAAAGTCTTAAACAAATGCAAGGAGTTACAAGCCCAACTGAAGATAAACAAAAAAACCTAGGCAAAACAGCTTTCATTAAATATGACAAACTAATTATTGTGGATAATAATAAGAACACTTCTCGCCAATACTCAAATAAAAGAAGTCTGTCTGTATCTTCAGAAACGTCTTACCTCAATTATAAACAAAAACTAACAAATAAACAACATACAAAGAAAACCAAACCTGCTAATATTAAAGACTTTATATTATAAAAACCAAAATTAACTTTCAACCACACAAATGATAACCAGGAACAACTAAAAACAACACAGCAAGATACAGTATATTAAACACAGTAGGAACCTCCTCATCTTTATCCCCCAGTACGGCCGGTCACTGTGGGGGAGTTCGACTGTAACCCTCCAAAGAAAAACAGACATACAACGAACAAAGGTATACATATCTTCACCAGAAAAACTTCTAGAATTAAAAGCAGCATTTCCTACAACAAATCAAAAGAACACAAAGATAAAATTATAAACTTTATAGGCATATCAGAAACAAATTATATATTGGAAACAAAATTTGAAAAGAAACCCTTTGCAATCATTCATACAAGCATAATCTCCAACGAAGAGCTCTATGCAGGGCTACTTTGGAGGAGGCTTATAACCGAGAGGGGTCTATACATGAAAAAGACATTTACTAAATAAATACATTTAATTATGAAATTAAATACCTAATTTATAACTATTGTCAGAATTAATGTATGGAAAGAAATTTTATTTATATTTATTATTGTGAAATGTTTAGTATTTACTCAATTGAATTATTTAATTTATTGTGATTGTTTATTTATTTATTTGCTAATGATAATTTATATATATACAATATCATTTCAAATAATATGAATTTGATGATTTTTAAAATAATTTATCTCCAGATTACAAAATTATAAGTTAAAAAATTATAAGTTAATAAATAGTCACTAAATTATATAATTTTATATTTCAGCAATGTGATATCTAAGACATTTCTTTTATTGTACAACTAAAATGGCTCCTTATATACTCTTAACCAAATAAAATTTTAATGGAATACTTTTATAAAAAGCTGTGCATACTTTTAAATTAAATTTATATATAAATAGGTAAAATTATAATGTTAAATAAATGTTTTTATGTAAATTTAGTTAGTAAGCCTTTATAATAAATAAATGAATAAATAAATAGAGCTTTATTATTATTATGATTTCTTTTGCATTATTTCAATAAATTAATAATTCCACGCAAAATATTATGTTCGATAATTTCGCATGCTCAGATATAAGCATCATGGTCAAGCGGCAAATGCGCAAGTTTGACAACCACAGGTATCTGGGTTCGTATCCCGGTCGGACACAAAGGTTTTAATTTTGTTTTTTTTTTGTATTTATTCAAATTCTTAGTTTGTTTTTTTTAATGTTTTTTTTGGCCAAAAACTCCGAGCAAAGCTCGGTCGCCCAGGTACTTTATTTATTATATGTTAAAAACTTCACATATAAATTAAAATAAATCCACAACGTAAGAATAACGACGTTTAACAAAGATAAATTACACCGTTTTTTTTATTTATATGTACATGGTATATAAAAAAAAATTAGTATTGGTTTTATAAAATTTTGTATTCAAAACGATTCTTTGATGATGAGACATCTTAATCATTAATTTTCAAAAAGTATTTATATTAAAGCATTAATTTAAAAATATTAATACACTGACGGACCAACAAAAAGACATAACAAATATATGTGTATAAGTAGGTCTACAACTAGTTGTAAGGTATAAGTAGTACCTGCATGATTGAGCTTTGTCCGGCGTTTTTTTTTTGTTGTAAAGTCGTGTTTTTTTTCAAAAAACACTATAAACTTAAATAGGAAAACTTTATTCAAATATAAAATTTGATCCAAATCATTAGAGTCGTTTCCGAGATACGCGATATATTTGTATATGTAATTGTTAACAAATGCAGGAGGTGGCGTCGGACCTGGAGGAGAGCAAGTACCAGAACGCGGAGCTGCGGCTGTCCATCTACGGCAAGAGCGCGGGCGAGTGGGCCAAGCTGGCGCGCTGGGCCATCGCCTACGACGTGCACTCCGACAACGTGCGCTGGCTCATACAGATACCGCGCCTATAGTTAGTGCACGCTCTACTTTTTATTTCATTCCAATCACACAAAGGTGGGACTGGCAAGGCTGAAGACGTTCGTGGTGGTTACGGATAGTTGCCAGTTCATAAGTAAACACTACCTCTTTCGTTTACGAAATTCTAAGATATGAAAACATTCAAATAAACTGAAATTAAAAGAAATAAAGTTTACGTTGAATTCTAGTACTTAGAAATGCTTCACTCGAGTGCGGCCCTAGGTAGGTAGCCTGACAGTAGCGTATATGATACTCCATAATATAACCTATCTGTGTACTAAATTTGATCCAAATTCATCTAGTCGTTTTATCATGAAAAAGTAACAAACGTACACACATACAAACTTTCCAATTTATAATAGCGTGAAAAAGCTGTATTATTACACCTATATACTTATGTTTTATCGTTTCCCTCTAGTGACATCTTCAAGTCCAACAAGATCATGAACAACTTCCAGGAGTTCCTCAGCAACATCTTCCAGCCGCTGTTCGAGGTCACCAACGACCCCAACAGCAACCTTGAACTTCATAAATTCCTTACTGTAAGTTTCTTCGTTATGGTATATGTTAGTTGAAATATAAAAATTTATTGTTACTACACTTTTTAATATTTTTTTGAATATTTATTATTACCTTTTCTCATTCCACAACCATTTCTTATTCACCAAACAACAAATTCGTACACAGTGAGAGTGGGCGACGACCGATATCAGTTCGATCAATCCGGTCTGGAGATGATAATTATGAAGTTTTATTATTGATTTATAGCATAGATATAGAGTATGGACTGAGCAATACCTTAATGAAATTGATCTCTCTCTTAATAGAGATAGATACCTGTCTTTTATTCCAATTTGAATTTATAAATAGGATGTTAAAAAAATATAAAACAGTGTAATAGAAAACACTGGATATACATGTCTATCTTCAAATTAATCCTACTTCAATTAATAAAGAAAACTTTTTCGCCGCTCATTCGTTTTGTCTCTGTCGCCTGTTTGTCTTTTCCGTCGTTTTTAGTTTACATGATTAAGATGGCAAAAAATACTAAGTCCACTCTCTATGTCTATGGCATAAACGTATAATCTATACAGATAAATAAAATTGAAATGTCTGTGTGTAATGTCAAAATAACAGCGTTTTACTAAATGCATATGAAATTATATACGGTACTTATAAGAAAACCACAATTTTTAAAAATTTTGTCTGTATCTGTCTGTCTGTTTGTTCCGGATAATCTCTGAAATGGCTGGACTGATTTTGATGGGATTTTCACTGGAAGATAGCTAATGTTACAGGGAGTAACGTAGGCGCTAGTTTTATTTTAGAAAAAGAATTAGGGTTCCGCTCAAAAAAAATAAACCGTATCTAGGGACGAATACGAGTCGCTAGTAATAAATAATATGTTCCAGCACGTGGTCGGGTTCGACAGCGTGGACGACGAGTCCAAGCCGGAGAACCCGATGCTGGACGCGGACGTGCGCTTCCCGGCGCAGTGGGACGACGAGGAGAACCCGCCCTACGCCTACTACCTCTACTACATGTACGCCAACATCACCGTGCTCAACCACTTCCGCAAGTATGTGTACTTTATATATAGGCATACAATTATCTCTTCGGGTTCGTTCGTGGATTTTATAATAATTTGGTTCTTGAAGTTTCGAATGCTTCGGCAAACATGCCACACAAAATATTGTTGATATTAAAATTCTATAACTGGAAAAAACAATATTGTAAATCCGTATTGAAATTTAAAGAAAATAAAAATTATATAACTTTCCACTTCCCATATATAGAAAGTAAATTCAATATAATAAAATAAATAAATTCACCAGGATATTTGATATTTTAAATTAACTACTTTCTCGGAAAGCGAAAGGAATCTCATGATTAAGTCTTTTGTGATTAAACCGTAAAGCATTCAACACATGATCGTATAAAAACGCGATAAAATCCCAAAAAAAAATATTTTTCCAAATAGTAAGAATAGCATATGGGTAACATTTTCAGGGAGCAAGGGCTGAACACGTTCGTGCTGCGGCCTCACTGCGGCGAGGCGGGCCCCGTGCAGCACCTCGTGTGCGGCTTCATGCTGGCCGAGAACATCTCGCACGGCCTGCTGCTGCGCAAGGTACTGCCTCTACGGCCACGGCCTGTTGTGGGCTCATGACTTTGATCATCAATTATCATCTAAAATGTATATTAGACGACGCTCTTTAAATTAAATTCACGATTCATAAGTGCTTATATAGGATCATTTGAATAAAGTATAATTTAATTTCATTTCAATAAAAATAAAATACACTACGAAAAATGCTAAGAACGTGGCGACGTGTGCCAGGTGCCGGTGCTGCAGTACCTGTACTACCTGGCGCAGATCTACATCGCGATGTCGCCGCTCAGCAACAACTCGCTGTTCCTCAACTACCACCGCAACCCGCTGCCCGAGTTCCTCGCGCGCGGCCTCGCCATCACGCTCAGCACCGACGACCCGCTGCAGTTCCACTTCACTAAGGTATCGCGTTATAATATCTTGTAATGTGTGTCAACAGTTATATCTTTATATATATAATTCTTCTGTGAGTGTGTATGTCACTGAACTTCTCTCAAACGACTGGACCGATTTTGATGAATTTTTTTGTGTGTGTTCAAGGGGATCTGGGAATGGTTTAGATTCACAATTTTGTCCAAAAAGTTTGAAATTTTCAAATTAAAGACGTGTAGACAGGACAACGTCTGTCGGGTCCGCTAGTAAATCATATATAACTGTTGACACACACCTTGGATCCGCACACGATAAATAAATAAATATGTTGGGACATTATCACACAGCACCATCTAGTTACATGGCAAACTACGAGGCTGGTTTAATGGGTACCAGGTAGTTGATACACTACATATATGCAATTTTACATACATATTATAAGTATAAACACCCATGACTGAAATACAAATATTCGTGCTTACACACAAATGAATGCCCCCAGCGGGACTCGAACCCGCGACCGCTGGTAGTAAGTAGGATCACTACAAACTGAGCCAAACGGTAGTAGAACTATACTAGCACAGTATACTATCCATAGACCATACAGTCGTCTTATCATAGTACACATAGAGAGTCAACCGAGTATTCCTTTGCCAGCTGTAAGCTAAAAATAGCGGAAGAGCGACAGAGACAAAACGAATGTGCGGCCAAAAGAAGTCTGATATTAATACGATTAATGAATATTTATAAGCATTCACTTTTTAGAGGGTGATCAATTTCATGACAGTATTGCTCAGTCCATTCTCCACATCTATGCGTCTCACGAAGACGTCGACACAGG
This sequence comes from Brenthis hecate, assembly GCA_951806755.1. NCBI lineage: Eukaryota > Metazoa > Arthropoda > Insecta > Lepidoptera > Nymphalidae > Brenthis > Brenthis hecate. The sequence goes on from OX638254.1 coordinate 758,762, forward strand.
ACAGTCGGGGTGTGCGAGGGGAGACGCGGGCAAAGCGCACCTGACAGCCTACCATTTCCTACTCTATAGACTTTTAGACTGCTATTAATATCAACAAATTGGACAGCCTTCATTTGGACTATTCTTTGAGCTATTTTGTTTTCTTATCTATATAGAGTTGTAGATAATGTTGACCAGAAAACTATCAAATTGATTCATTTTTAATACATTTCTACTAAAAGAAAATATAACAAAATACATTTTGTATTAAACAAAATAATTTTTCCCTCTCATTCACGCCAATTTACCATTAACTATTCGTGTCATTTTTTTTAACGTTGGTAAATGCATTTACGCACGAAGTGTGGGACTCACCGGCGAAGCCAGACTAAAACTCAACAAAACCTTCCCCCGTCTTAATGGGGCGTCGCAGGATCGCTTACGCATTCAACTACGACGCCCCGACGGCAGGTCTGCCGAAGCAGACCACCACAACCACGGGGTTGCTCCAAGGTCCACTCTGTTATCAGAGAAGTACCAGGAGCAACCCGCATGGTACACCGCCCACCAAAGAGGGCCGCCTCCCACCGCCCACCGAAGTGGGCCACCTCCCTGTACTTGGCTTCGCAGCCCGGCTGTATTGCCGGGCACTACTGAGCCCCCCCACTACGATAAGGTGAACGCACGTTGGGGGGAACTATTCGTGTCATATGTTGACATCCGTCTTGATGCCTTAAGCATGATTCAGGCTTGCTCTTTTTTTCCGAAGACGTTCTATACTCTCAATTATGCAACAATATCTTATCATAAATATCTGGTTACAGGAACCCTTGATGGAGGAGTACAGTATCGCAGCGCAAGTGTGGAAGCTCAGCTCGTGCGACATGTGCGAGTTGGCGCGCAACTCGGTGCTCATGTCAGGATTCCCACATGAGGTATATTTTTTGTTTTTTATTTATTGATTAATCATTTGTTGTAATCAAAAAACAACTAAAAAATATGTTTTCATAGATATTAAATATTCAAAAATTTTGAGCATTAAATAGCTTCAGTTTTCACCTTGTGACTATTAGACTTTCGTAACTAATTGTAACGTAAAAAAATTTTTTGAAATAAAAGAAAACAATTGAAGAGCGCATTCACAGCTCTATTGACCCCATAATCATATTCTGAATACCAACCTTACTTTAATGATTCGACTAAATTAATAAAATGAGTTAGTTCATGAGTTCCACTATCCATTTCCCTAAGCAATCATCAGACCAGCCTGATGGTATCAAATACTTATATTATGATACGAATTTTTTTAATCGACTTCTAACACTATTACATACAAGTAAAAATAAAAATAGCGTGTTAACTAACAAGACACGCAACATTGCAGATGAAGCAGTACTGGCTGGGCCCCAACTACATGAAGGAGGGCGTCGCGGGCAACGACATCACGCGCACCAACGTGCCCGACATACGCATCTCCTTCCGCTACGAGACGCTGCTCGACGAGCTCACTAATATATTCAAGGTATGTAACAAATAAACATATATAAAAAAAAAGTTTATTATATTATTATGCCATATGGGATTTAAATATTTTCTGTGGAAGTTGGCAATGATTATCCTCCGCCATTTTAATTTTATTTCTACTTAGCGGTGCACGATGACTCTACTATGTTTTGGATACTTTAATAAACGAAATATGACAGCTCTATGGTGCCCTAGAATTTCACATTTCTGAAATGTTTGGAAGAAAACATCGCCATTAAAATAACCTTACAATTTGAATATTATTATTGTTAATATTATTGTTAATTAATTTATAATGATTGTGATAATTCTCATTAGTCGAACTGCACTTTTAAATATTTCGGTAATGTGACACTTTAGGGCATATTATTGATACTTTGATTGGTATTTAGTTTCATATTGTGCCGCAAAAGTAAATAAAATGGCGATGATTAACAATGAACCTTTAAAGAACATAGAATATCGATATAAGTACGTATTAAGGTGGAGCGAAGATCATTTTTTTTAACTTGGGGGTAGAATTTGTAGTTTATAATAAATACATTTTTGAAAAAAAAATTTATCATTTTGAGTGGCCCATCGATTTTTAAAATAAATAATTTTAATTTTTTGTTGGAATGTTTTTTTTTCGACTGACTATTTTTGAAAACATTCAAGAATTGACGAATATAGTCATTTTCTACTCAACTACAAGCTACAAATTCTATCCCCAAGCTAAGAAAAAAAAATTTTTTTTTCGCTCCATATTAGCTCCTAGTACATATTAGTATTTGTACAAAACGTACACGTAAAAGTAGCATCACATTACACATATAGATATATTTTTCAAATTTTGAATATTGCACATATACAAATTTACGTATAACTCACCATTATAATGTGTGCATCATACAATAAATTATGTTTTCCCATCGCTTGATGTTGTGACGTAACCGTTTTGTTTAACACTCGATCAGTTTCACTGTGTCATTTTGTCGTTATGCTTACCATCTCTCTTCTTTTTCTATTTTTCATATAAGAAAGAGATAACACGACATTAAAACATCTTCATCGAAATAAATTGGTTTGAAAATATAGTTATTTCAAAATAACACTTTCAGGAAGGAATGTCGAGCCGAGGATAAACATCACTTCAATAATATATAAATCATTTAATCGTGTTATTAATATTAACTAATTTGTTAACGCACCTCACGTGGTTGCCCCAATTTAATGTAGACAGTATCGGCTTTAGGAAAATGATGATAATAATTTAAAATATCCAATAATATTTTACTTTTTTCAGTGTTAGTAACAATATTTTTAGTATTAATATACTTGAAATGTTTTTTAAATAAAACGTCTCAAATAAACTTCCCGCATCACGTACCGTAGTTTCCTAAAGTCGGATCTGAATATCTATATATTGTAGCCTTCCTAGATCAAAGTGGCACTTATAACATGGATCCAACCCTTTTGAATAGCCCCCAAGTAGGCTCTTTAAGTCTGTAAACACTTGCCCTTAAGGACTAGAAAGAATCAGTAAAACAAAGAACATAAGTCGCCATCAGCCCTAAAAATAGTTACTATTAGTTATTAAGTCCTTTAACTAATACAATTATATATTCAAAAACATGATTTTAGTAAATTCAAAGTTACCAAATTTTTACACTTTAATCTATTTTTGCATTTATGTGGTGTGAAAGTTTGGATCGAGTTAATAGCAAGGCCTCGTTTGCTATAGCACTCTATAGCAAACGTCACCCCATTGCATACAAAATGTCGTTGGACAATGGCGCCTTACGTTTTTGCAACATATCAATATTTTATGGGGCCACATGATGAGTTAAAAGTTAGCCGGAATTACTAACTCTGCTCTATATTAGCCTCACGTTGATCCGCTCCATTGCCACATGAAAAAATAAATCACCAAACATTTACGCATTTACAATATTAGTAATGAATTTTTAAGTGTAACTTTGTTCTATGGAATTTAATTAAGAATTTCCCTCAATGTGATAATTCGGTGACTTTAATCTAAGTGCCATTCACTAGTTAGTTTTGTGCTGTGACCTCCCCTAGGTATGATTAGGCAGTAAGTTAGGCGACTGACAATATAAAAAAATACTTATCCACGCCTTCCTTTACCACTTCAAAACACTTTTGAAGTTATACTTCTCTTGGTACGTTTAAAAAAAATTATGAGAGTAAAATTTTTACGCTGCGCGCGCACACCGACACCCAAAAAGCAACATGATGAAGTTAGCGCATTCATTCATTTTATACACGGAGAGTTGTGACATAAGGGATGAAATCTTTAGCTATTTTTGATCAGTTACGCCAAAGAAGTATAACTTCTTACTTGCGTACATAAGTACACACACCCGTTTTTTTTATGTTTTTTCCTCATTACTGTTATTTGTTGTGTGATTTTATAATTAGTAAATTTAAAATTTCATCTGTTTTGAATCAATGATCTATTAAACATACAATGTTTTTTGAGTATAATTTAGTTACTGAAAGCTACAATAATATGAGGTCTTATTAGATAAGTGTAGATTTTTTAATACGTTTTATATTATATTTTTCCACTTTTAAATCATTTTATTATTTTTTAGTAAACAAATAAGAATTGTAACTACAATCATTTTTTTATATTTTTATAATCGATTCTAATCAGTTAAAGAATAGTTTTTTTTTTTAAATATTAAATAACTTTTTACTTTGACTACGTACCTACCTATATTCCTTTTGATCGACTTACTGACATTAAGCAGTGACCTAATTTTTTTTAATTGTTATATATGACGTCTCATATTTTAACTGTTTTTTATACGTGCAGCTAGCTTAGCTGTGGTTTTTTATGTATTTTACATCCAAATGACTTAAAAATTAAAATAATTAAAATTAATTAATATTTACAATAATTATAATTAATAAATCATATCTTTATTAATACATTTTTATTGGATCTGCTAAAATATTGCATTATTTGTTGTTTCTCATCTATGGCTCATATTGTTGGTTGCAAGTGTTTTGTGAATTGTTTCATAGTGTTTTGTCCTTGCTTGGATTTATAAATTTTTAGGATGCCTACAAACTAAGTTTTCGAAAAAAAATTAAAATAAATACCTACTAAGGGTATGGATTTATAATATTGTGCAACAGTAAAATGTGCTTTATATGTGTCTGAAAATATGTATATTTTTAAACTGTTACTATTTTTTATTTTCCAATTTTATTATTTTGTAGGCAACCTGAATATTATTACACTCTTAAAACTGCTCTACAATAATCTTAAGATGTATATAAAGATTGTGTACTTAACCATGACATATATGTAATATATATCGACATTAATTTGGTAGGTACATATACACTTTTATATAAGAGTGGTTATCATGTTGTTGGAAATAAAGTTGCTCACACAAATCGCATTATTTATTTCTAACACTTATTACAATGTATTAATTTTATTAAAAAAAAAATATATATACATCATAGCTCCTATGACTGTTTTTATTTTTTTAATATATAATAAATAATTTAAGTTCAGCTATGCTTTGAATAATAAAGCTTTGTGAGGAGTTAGGATTGAACCTGCGACTTTTGACTCGTAAGTCCGAAGCCTTAAAATATAATTTTTATATTTTTTGTGACATAGATACAGCAAAGTGGCACGCCGCTCCCGCCATAAGGTACACGCTGAAACTGTCAATGTCAAAATTACTTATAAACTTCACTTTGAATTTTAAGGGTAACTTTGAATATTGCTAAAAATGATTCCGTCTAATAGAATTGTTTTTTAAGGACAACGCTATTTAAATAAATATATTTTTTTGTTTTGTTAATTAAAAAGTGTAATAATTTTGGCATTGGCAACAAGCGTTCGTACAGCATGTATATTGAGCATGTCGATATACAGTATAGAAACTCGTTATAAAAATATAACATCAATGGTATCATTAAACGTGCTCATATAACATCTTATAAACATTTTTCTATGACAAAATGTTTTATTATATTTAAAATAACATTAACGACTCATATACAATTCAAATTAAGTTAATTTCATAAAAATTTGCAAGGAATACTAGATATATAAATATGTTATCCTATATTATTTACCAAGATTGTATGGACTGTCGTTTGTGTGTCGCCGTGCTAACAGGTAATCATTATTTTCATCATTATATATAGTTTTTTTGTGTTATGGATATTTTTTAATTAGTAGATATTATTTTTTAGTAATTAATTTGTATTTTGTTACATATAAAAAAATAACGAATTTTCTAGGCTTGTCAACCCCCCGGTCAACAGAATGGGGTGCCTTTACCAACTAAGCGACGGGAATCCCGTCGAACCCCTCCCCCAGATTTCTCCGCACCAATGGTCAGCATTAAACGACCTTCGCTAGTTTAAATAATTTTCTTCACTTTTTATTGCTATTTCTTGAGTTATTTTGTGACAAGCAGCTTTTATTAGTACTGTATTTTTATACATATATTTTTTTTTATTTTTATGACAAAGATATTTTGTTAATGTACGTAAATAAAATGTTTATAAGTTAAAGTATATTTATTAATCATTTGTTAGTCCTCGATATTTTGATATAATAAAAATAAATAAAATAATTAAAAGAGGCATTATATTTTTATTTCTCTTTCCTTTTATTTCATTTGTTTGTTAATGTATATATTTGGATTTGGTCCTTCGAGTCAATACAATAAAAGGATTTAAATAGTAATGATTAAAAGTAATGCGTATGTAAAGTAATATAATAGAATCGAAAACAACATAAAGGTCTATCTATGTTTTTAAATTTTAAGACAAAAAAATAACTTCAATAACAATGTCATTCAATACATGACATAAAGCAGGCAAAATGGAGAATACGTAAATTTTAGTTAACATGAAATAAATAAAAGATTATAATGTTTGGCACTAAAAAAGACTTTAAACAATGGAACCGGTCCCGCGGGTGAGTGCGATTTGTAGACTAAACTATTAGGTATTGGTAGAATTTGTGATTATCTAGCATTAAAGCAAGCTACAATGAGATATCAGCGATTATCACTAAATTGTGAGTAGCGAAAGCTTGTAGAATCGGATTTTTCAAAGACATGATTGATATCTGAATTGATCGTTTAATAATACCGTTAATGGACTCGATTGATTGTATTATTTTTTCGCTCTAACCGCGGCACTTTTGAAGTACATGGCAGAGTATCTAGTACAGTCGTAGATATTTTAAAATAGCCATTTTGTAAATGATGACGTTAAGAAGAAACTTATTCTTTTTCCCTTAATGTTCTAATTTGCAAACAACTATAATTAATATTTTTCAATTGATATAAAGGTAAACGTATATTTATGATAAGTAATATTCTCGTTTTTAAACGTTATTTACAAAGTTTAACATATACTTAGTGAGACTGCTCGCAATGCGATGGCGAGTGCGACTCGCACGCACATCCGCGGGCCCGGCCACGGCCGCCGGCGCTACACGCTGCCTTTCCAACGAGTGTCCGTTACTGGTATTCATATAACTGGAGTAAGTGGCGATCATATTATTTCATCTCATATTCAGAATATTTGTATGTTCAGTCCTTTTCACTATTGGGCACGGGTCTCCCCTGAATTAAGGGGGGTCATGCCATAGCCCACCATGCTGGTCAAATACGGATTGGCGGACTAAGTATGAATATTTAGTAAATCGTTTCTGAACGACTGCTTTTGTATTTTTTTTTAAACTTAAGAAAATGTAAAATATTACATAAATATAACTTTCGAAATCATTTAAATAGGTTGATATACTGTAACAAAAATATAATTCTGATTGAAACTTAATATTTATTTTTATTTATTAATCTTTGCACACACAATATAGGGCGTTAAGTAGGTACAGGTGTTGTTTGAGAACGAATATTTTATATTAAGTATGCAAAGGCAGTTATTGCTAAAAGCAATCTCGATCAGACGATCTCGGGTTAAAAGATTTTTAATAATGACGGAAATGGGACGATAGCATCATAACATAAGTAATAATAAGTACAGAAATAATAAATTCGTAATAATAATCCTAAAAACTAGTAGGTATCTAACTATTCTGCTGTATTTATGATTTGGATTAACAAATATACCAAATATAGGTGCCCTTAGAAGATCTTGAAAGATCTTCCACGATGCTGGTGAGCGCGCTCAATCTGCGCCGCCGGTATATGGACATCTCCAGCCAATCCAGAGCTCCAAAATCCAGAGCTGTTGTTGTACTACCTCTTGCATCATGAGGCTCCTCCGTTTGATAACCAAATTGAAGAACCTCTCGATTTCAGCCGAGCATTATTGCACTTTGATTGTAAGACTAATAATTTTGCTAAAATCTTTGTAATATAGACTTAACTATAAATATAATACTTTCGTATATTTACGCCAATTTTTGAGATTTAAAAAAAAACTATCTTTTTAGTAGGGAAGCCCAAGAGGAGATTACAGGCAAAAATCAACATAAACTTTATAGTCGATTTTTTCCTCTTCGGCTTATGCAAATCGGCAGATTATTGAATTGCACACTTTTCAGAATGCAATTAGTCCACCATACCTTAATCTGACGGTTTCAAGTATTACCTTATCAAAATAATTTTTTTTTAAATATTTTGATCGGCTGCCCTAGACGCACGGTTTTTTTTTTGTTGGGACATTAACACTCAGCGCCATCTAGTTCCATGGTAAGCTCTGAGGCTTGTGTTATGGATACCAGATAGTTGATACACTACACATATATAACTTTAAATACATACATATTATAAATATAAACACCCATGACTGGAGTACAAACATTCGTCATCAAACAAATGAATGCCCCCAGCGGGACTCGAACCCGCGACCGCTGGCACAGAAAGTAGGGTCACTACAAACTGAGCCAAGCGTGTCGTCATTATATAGAGGACTTGTATTATGTTCAAGTTACTCAATAGAGTGCAAGGTATCCCCTCTTATGTTAATCTGCCGCGCTTGAGTATCTACCTAACTGCGAAAAAGCTCTTGGGCCCCCCTACCATTTCGCGATTATTTCGCGGATTTTGTTGACAGACACTAACAAGTATACTACTCTGTTAAGAAAGTATCGGGAAAAGATCAATTATACACAAAATGTTTGTTATTCACCCAAATTTATTTTATCACCTTCAAAGTATGCTCCTTGAAAAACGATACACTTACGCCAACGAATAATCCAATCATCAAAACATTTTTTAAACGCATTTTCCGGAATTGAGTTCAGTTCTCGCCGCGAATTTTCCTTTATGTCTTCTACCGATTGAAATCGGGTGCCACAAAGTGGTAACTTGAGTTTAGGAAAAAAGAAAGAAGTCGGCAGGAGCCATATCTGGTGAATATGGTGGTTGCTTGATGGTATTTGTTGAGTGTTTGGCCAAAAATTCGTTCACAATTATGGCCTTGTGCGAAGGCGCATTCGTGGTGCAAAATCCAAGCATACAGAAAGTTCTTCGGTTATCTCTCTCAAAGTTGAATGAGGATTTTCAGTCACTATTTCCTTCACTTTTGCGATGTTAATTAATTTCAGTTGCAGACGTTGATGACCTACCAGAGCGAGGCAAATCTTCCATCACATCTCGACCGCTTTTGAACGCTTTGTACCATTCATAAGCACGTGTTTTTGATAAAGTCGATTCACGTTCAAGTCTTTTGTAACATTTTCATTGACTCCGAACACGAAATCCATTGGCGATGCAAAATTTAAGACAAACTCTTTGTTCGATGTTTTTGTCCATGGTGAAATTCGCAATACACACTAGATATGATATAACTAAAAACAGCACTGTACATATTTAATATAAATAACAGATGCAACTCATACTCCGCGCCAAAATGGAAAACAGTAGTGCCAATCTAACAACAACAAAAAAAACAAAAATTTGAATTTGGAACCATAAACAAATCATCTATTCCCGATAATTTCTTGACTGAATGTATAACGCCTTTTAGGCCCGCTTCACTTGATATTCCAAGCGAGAGCGTTACCATTGGGTTACCACTGCTTAATTTACTTATCCACTTAAAATATGTAAATATACTTAAAATCTTATTTAAGTGTTGATTGATGCATTTCAGCTGCAACCGCTGAGCAGTTCTTACATATGAATGCTTGTTCATCAGAAGACCTGCCTTTAGACCATGGTATTGGCCTTGATAAAAGAAGTTCGCAGTACTCCGATAGTAGACGTACGTTTGAAGGAAATATTAATTTATACCACCGACCAAATTCTACGAAAAATATAGTCATGATTAACCATTTTTTTTTTATTTATAGTATATTTAATCAACGTTTTTTTTCATATCTTGTAGCTTTTTCTTTACGAGTGATTTATTTAGTCTTTATCCGTTTTTTATTTGTGCAGTATACCCTACTGGAACTCTATCAATTTTCCCTGGCCTGAGTAGAGTTTCTCTTGACAGTCAAGACGAAATGCAGGACAGTGAAACTGGTATATAAAGTCTCAGTTTTATTAAAGAATTTTTTAAAAATATCAATATTTTAAAATAATTCTTATTTAAATTGTAACTTTTTACAGCCGTCCAAGATCCCTGGAGTTGCTTAACCCCTCCTGACCGCCATTACGTGTGCCAATGGAAGAAAGGATTAGTTCGCGTGTATAAAAATCAAATGGACGCTACAGATAGTAAATCTTTGCAATATCGTTACGTCTCGTTCAAGAAGTACGTCGAAGATATGGCTCTTTTGACTGAAATGGTGTCGGATGGACCGCTGTAAGACAGTCCCGGTTATATGTTTCGTTTCTATTTCAATTTGTGGTTGACCTATTCATGAAATTCAAATTCATTCTAGGAAATCATTTTGCTACAGGCGTCTAAGTTATCTTTCGTCTAAGTACAGAATGCACATTTTACTCAATGAATTGCATGAGCTCGCGTTGCAGAAGGCTGTCCCCCACCGAGACTTTTATAACGTCAGGTATAAATTTGTAAAAATGGCAATGGTTTGAGACTTATTGTTAGAATTTATTATCTAAATCCTCATCACTTATAAAGGAAAGTAGACACTCACATACATGCAGCGTCGTGTATGAACCAGAAGCATCTTCTTCGCTTCATCAAGCGGACGCTGCGGAAGTGTCCGGGACAGGTAGTGGCGCTGAGGAACGGTATGCCCATGACCCTTAAATCCGTGTTCGAGGACATGCAGCTGGACGCGTATGATCTGAATGTGGACATACTCGATGTACACGCTGTTAGTGATACGCTTGATTTTTATTTACTCTTTGCCATTTTGTTGCCATTTCAATATGATTTGTGATTGATAATAGATTAGTGTGTAATTAAATTTTGTTAAGTTTTTTTTAGTGTAAACGTTCGGCATTGTGAAATAAATCTAGGACTTATAATGATAAGATGGCCCTCTGTTGAACTTAGTCTATTGAGCTTAACTATATTCTGTCACTGTTTTTTAGGATCGAAACACATTTCATCGCTTCGACAAATTCAATGCAAAGTATAATCCAGTTGGAGAAAGCAGACTCAGAGAAGTTTTCCTCAAAACTGATAACTATATGAACGGCGCTTACTTCGCCAGTATTATTAAGGTTTCTTAAAAATATGACAATTTTTTTATATTATTAAATGATAAACCTGTTTTTAATAAAGTATCACCATTGTCACATGTCTAACGAATGAATTGGGATTCCCTGCTAGTGAGAAACTGCGGTCATTACGAATATTTTACTATTAAGTAGGAATATTAAGTTCACCTATAACCTACTTAAGTTCACCAGTTTAAAAAACAGCTGCCTTAAGCAAATGATGATGACAAACTGAGGTGTTATATATTTTTTAATTTTCTATTAGCGATATTACAACTTATATCAACTCTTACAAGTCTAGGTTGGCTAAATCTGGTTTAAATATACCAATTTTAAGTTCTGACTTCTCAAGAAAGATTTGTTCAACTTATCACCTTAGGAAGTGATGAGTGACCTAGAAGAGAGCAAGTACACGTACGCGGAGCCGCGCATCTCCATCTACTGCAAGCGCGCGGAGGAGTGGGGCGCGCTCGCCGCGTGGGCGCTGCGCCACGGCGTGCACTCGCACCACGTGCGCTGGCTCGTGCAAGTGCCCAGGCTTTAGTGAGACATTTGTCATATTTTCAATAGAAATTTTTTGGAGTGATCGAAATATTTGTGATAAACCATGTCGTTTGCCCAGTCCTTAGAAATATGCAATGTGCAAATAACGAATTTGTAACATGTACTATTGCTATATATGTTGTACAGCACTACTACTACGAGTACTAGCTTATGTGTCTGTTATATCTTGATCATTTTCCGGTCTCGCCCGAATGAGAAAAATATTATGTTATACTCAAAATAAATGTATATGATGTATACGAGAAATAAACCCACCACCTATTGTGCCTGTGCAATAGAATATGCCGTACACGATCAAATAGTAGGTATGATGTGTCCAGAATGTGTAGTTTATAAAATAATAGATGATGAGAAATATTAATACTTAATTCCAGTGATATTTACCGCGCAAATAATATTCTAAAGAATTTTCAAGAGTTCCTCAGCAACCTATTTGATCCGTTATTCAAAGTGTCTGTGGACCCGAACTCTAATCCTGAGCTACATAAGTTTTTGACGGTAAGTTGCCAAAAATTATCTCCGAAATTAGAAATTCCTCCGTTTTGAATTAAATCGTCTCAAGTATCATTTTTAAATTCTAAGCACCTTAAACCTCTATCCAGCACGTAATAGGTTTCGACAGTGTCGATGATGAATCGAAACCAGAAAATCCGAATTTAACGGAGAATATGAAGACACCAGACGAGTGGGACGACGAGGAGAATCCGCCCTACGCGTACTACCTCTACTACATGTACGCCAACTTGACCACACTGAACCAACTTCGCAAGTAAGTAGTTTTTTTGTATCTAGGAACTTATTGGTTTCTGTAGTTCAGATTTATTTGACGACCTTAAAGATTTTTAAAGTATTTTAGTTATTTTTAGCGCTGTTACTGATAAAATAACTTGGTTATTGATGAATGAAGAATATTGACAAGTTATAGGTTACTAACATTTTTATTCCATACACGTCCATCAAAAAAATCTGAACAATTTTTTATTGAGTTGAAAATAAACCATGTACCATCTTATATACAACAATAAAGATTTCTTAATAAAGTTCTTTTATATAGAGAGCAGGGGTTGAATACGTTCGTGCTGCGTCCGCACTGCGGGGAGGCGGGCCCCGCCGTGCACCTCTGCGCCGGGTTCCTGCTCTCCGAGAACATATCACATGGCCTCATGTTGAGAAAAGTAACTTTCTTTATGGCATATTTTTTTAAATGCCAAATAGTGCCAATAGAAACATCATGCGGAAAACATTTTTACTATCTATTTAGAATTATTTTATCATCATCCCACTGCCTATTGCTCAAATTAAGGGTTACGAGCAAGGTTCTCAAGTTGCGATTAGAATTAATTTATATTTGTTCAAAACAAAAAGGTTTTTTAATCTTGTGACTTAAAAGATTACTTTTAAAGATTTTCATATTTTTTTTTTATTTTTGCAGGTGCCAGTGTTACAATACGTGTACTATTTGGCACAAATCTACATAGCGATGTCCCCCCTCAGTAACAACTCGTTGTTCCTGCGCTACCATCGCAATCCTTTGCCGGAATTCTTTGCTAGAGGCCTTTGTGTGACTCTCAGTACCGATGACCCGCTGCAGTTTCATTATACAAAGGTACCCAAGTACATATTAATTTTTAGGGTTCCGCATATCACGAGATAACATGATAACCTTATAAGACCACTTTATTCATCTGTGTCGCTATTTTTATACTTTTTACCGGAGATCGAGTTCAACTGATTGGAAAAATTGAAGCTAAATAAACACATTATTGGGTAGGTATATATTAAATAGAATTAGTTTATGATTCCTTGTTCGGAATCTTTCCTCAAACGAGTCCGACTCACACTTAACCAAGATTTACTTATAGTTTATTTATCTTATACAAAACTTCTTTTAACTCTTTTATACTTTCAATGCTGCTTCCTCCGAGTTTTGTTTCACAATGGGTACAAATCAGATTAAAAAAAAATACTTTTTAAATAACCACTTAATTTTAAGTAATGTACATCTGGAAATAAATTTGCACTGTCCAGGAGCCTTTAATGGAGGAGTACAGTATCGCGGCGCAGGCGTGGAAGCTCAGCTCGTGCGACATGTGCGAGTTGGCGCGCAACTCGGTGCTCATGTCCGGCTTCCCGCACGAGGTTTGTGTTATTGATAATCTTAACTATAGGTATATTCATTTAATCAAAATATATACTGTCCTTAGTTATTAGTGCGCGAGAAATGATGTGAAAAATTTCTCTATTAAATTAAAATATAAATCTTTTGATATTATGCAAAAAGTAGACCTAATCACACTGATGTTTTTGAGTCTAAAACTGCCAGTTACTTATATGCACTTGCTCTAATTGGTTCAACTCATAGATAACTTTTTATTGCGGGACTCAGGCATGAGTGGAGCCGCGGACAAAAACTGGTCAGTAATATGTAAAAACGCTATTTATAAACCCTCCATGTATTCAGAGCTATTGCTCATGATTAGAATTGAAATGTATATTGTATACTCACCTTCGCTCATGACGTGTAGAACTTATCTATACAAGACCGAATGGAATTAGTTACGTTTCAAATTTTCATCGAGTCGAATGGTAGATTTAGATCTTTGCAAAACGAATATAACATTGGCCCTATAATGATTAACTTTATAATTTTTATTCATATCTTATTTATCATATTTTTTCGCAGATATCTAAATTTAAACAGGGATTTTACTTCTACAATTTTATTTCTTTAACATTTTCTATTTATTTTCGTTCATAGCAGGGGAGTGTAAGTGCATGCTCCTAGCGACACCTTTTTTTTCAACGTTGGTAAATTTACGCATACCACCTGTAGACATACAGGTGTTTATTTGGGCTCACCAGCTCGAAAAACCAGAACTACCCACTAAACCATCCCCGTCTTAATGGGGCGTCGCAGTATCGCTTACGCATTCAACTACGACGCCCCGACGGCAGGTCTGCCGAAGCAGACCACAACAACCACGGGGTTGCTCCAAGGTCCACTCTGCTATCAGAGAAGTACCAGGAGCAACCCGCATGGTACACCGCCCTCCGAAGAGGGCCGCCTCCCACCGCCAACCGAAATGGGCCACCTCCCTGTGCGTTTCTTGGCTTCGTGCCCGGCTGAGTTGCCGGGCACCACTGAGCCCCCCACCACGACAAGGTGAACGCACGTTGGGGGGAGGTCTAGCGACACCTATGACAAGAGCTGTAACTACTAATTGCAAGTATTCCCATGAACAGATGAAGCAGCGCTGGGTGGGCGCGGGCTACGCGCGCGCGGGCGCCGCCGGCAACGACTTCGCGCGCACCAACGTGCCCGACCTGCGCCTGCGCTACCGCCTCGACACGCTGCGGGACGAGCTCGACAACCTCTTCAGAGTCCCTCCGAGCTCCTAGCCCTACTTACTGCCTTTTGTCAGAAAATACACCTACATATATATATATATATATATATATATATATATATATATATATATATATATATATATATATATATATACATAAACGGAAAAAATAAAACCATGCCCAATTTGATGCAAAGCTAGAACCGTTTCTAAAATGAAATAAATTAATATACATATGTATATACAAAATCATGAATCGATTTTTTATAATAAAGCATTTGAAGGTTGTGGATTTGATAAATCAGCTTTTAGTTCTTGTGAGGTTCGAGAAATAATAAGAAATTTCTTTTGTTGAAGTAAACTATATTTGTACAAAATTTACAAATAAATTAATGTTACTACAGTTTTGTGTATTATTTACAATAATGTGTTATCATTAGTTTTAAAGTTCTACACTATCATAATATCGACGCTGTAATATTTTTCTCTTAATATAATTATTATTTATTCATCATCAGTCATCATTCATCGTGGATCAAAAATGTCAATATTTTTTCATGTCTTTTGGCTCTTATTTTTCATGTTTTATTTTCAATCTAATGAATCCATTGTTAATGAATAAAATTTAAAAAATATTTTTATTTTTTTTCTAAATACATAATATGTGAACTGAGTGCTATCACAATTTACTAATCCATACAGTCTAACGATAACATATTTTTAGTTACACAGGAAAATCGTGTGACTCACCAAGAGATAGCAATACATTATGCAGCTTTAATTTCGAAGCCATTTTCCAAAAAAAGGTATTTTTTATATACCTACAGTAATAGATGAATGAATTTACTATATCGTTAAATATTATACTTCTGAACTTCTAAGGTTTCCACGTTCGGGTCTGTCACCAACTTGAACCAAATCATATTTAGATGTTTCGATAGTGTCAAACGTTGACATTTATTGAATAAAAACTAAAATACAAGATTTTGTGTATATATATACATATATGTAAATAAATTGACGTTCGTTAGTTTCACTTAAAACACAATAATTCTTTTTTTATTTTGTTGGGAATGTGACAAGGGTGGTTTAAGTATAAAAATAGGGAAACCCCAAAAAAAAAAATTGCAGGAAAATCTAAAAGTTCACAACTGTTTATTTTGTACCTATATATATATATATATATATATATATATATATATATATATATATATATATATATATATTCTATCTATTATATATTATATATATAACCGTTAAAACGTACCTAGGTATGAACCCGAGCGAAGCGAGAGTAACAAAAAACTTCCTATATATATGCCATCTAAAAGCCCGTGACAGCGCGTACGGCCTTCTCCTCCTCGTGCGGCGCCATCTGGCGGTTGGAGTGGAACTCCATGGTGTATGTGGCGAGCCCCGAGCTCAGCGAGCGCACCGCGGACGAGTAGCCCAACAACTCGGACAGTGGCGCCAGACATTCTATTACCTGGAAATACCATTAATATTATAAATGCGAAAGTTTGGGTGGATGGATTTTAGTGGTTGTTGTAAGACGCGACGAGTGGACATAAATAAGTCTTTGTTACGTCACTAATAAATTGTAATAAAAAAGTCAACACACACGAAAGATAGAATATAGCATAAGAAGAGATGTTTAAAGTTAAGTTAAAATAAAAACCGAGTTCCAGGCACTAAAATGTAAAAAGTAACTAAACGGGGGTTTTCATTTAGAATAGATACATAATCAGATATATTCGAAGTCGGTGCCTGGTACTATACCTGGGAACTATGCCCTTTGAAACAAAAAAAAATTCCAAATCGGTTCCGGCGTCTTCGGGTAATCGGTAAACATACATAAAAAAAAAGATTTCGACGAATTGAGAACCTCCTCCTTTTTGGAATTGGAAGTCGGTTAAAAAGAGCTGAATACATACAAAACTATGATCACCTTGTTCTTATTCCGCAGGTGTATATGCTGTATATCAGCGCGGCGTCGCGCCAGGTCGGTGAGCAGCCGCGCGGAGTAGGACTCGGGCACCACCAGCTCCAGAGACATTACCGGCTCCAGTAACACTGACTCTGCTTCCACAAACACCTGGGTTATGAGATCAAGGATTAGTACAATTTAGTGCAAATAGATGGCGTTATGGTGGATTTGTTATGTATTAAAAAAATTAGTACAAACAAAAGCTATGTAATTCAATGGATGTTAGTTATAATATGGCTTTGATTTAAAGGATGTTTGGTGTATCAATTTGAATATTAAAATATACCTTCTATCTGTAAGTTTTGTTTTTTTTTTAAAGATTAATTAAGAGTAGTTTCGTGTAGATAAAATAAGAGTTTATTCTTTCATTACATAAGATTTAGCGAACAAATAAATACAACAAACAATGAAAATGAACAAATAATTTATATGTTTAAAATGACCTTCCGCAGGCATTGCGAGACAGTAGCGGCGACGACGGAGTCGGACGTGCCGCGGCCCACCTCGAACCAGTGCAGGGTCACTTGCACGTCCACCAACTGTGTACCGAATATTTGCTTTAATCATTGAAACATGTGTATTATATAAAATAAAATTCGAGGATTTAACGAGGATATACTTGTGCAAAACAGCCAAAACGTGGAGAAAAAAGTGATGATGTTCTCCTGACGGATTCCGGCCACGGCGGCCAATCTCATTGAGACTAGCCAACTGCGCAGGAGATATTATAGTGCTCAAGTGTACGCGCATACACAACGTGAACTCTCTGTTCCTATCACTTTCATACTCCGGTGGGACGACACGAGACACGACCAGTGAGAGTGGCGGCGCAGGACCGACGGCTTTACGTGCTCTCCGAGGCACGGGGGTGAAACACCGCCAACTTCCCAACTCCGCGCTGTTACTGAGGCTTAATATACAGAAAGACTCAATAACTAAACTTGGCCCGACCCGGGACTCGAACCCAGGACCTCCGGGTGTGCAGCCGTACATGCTAGCCACTACACCACCGAGGTAGTTTAGAGGAGAGAAAAGTATTTCACCACTTACAAGTATGTACGCGGTCAATCTCGTCACTCGTTGTTTTGTTTGGTTTATATTAGAGATGGGCCGAATATGAGTTTTGCCGACTAGTCGGTTGGAAAAAGGCCGACTAACCCGACTAGCTGATCATTACTCTCCGCGATGTTCGGGCGACATGTTTATCGCACTTCGCATCCCTTACACGCGTCGCGCGTGCGGACGTGTACGAACAGATTTTTGTTTATTTAGCAATTTATTTGTTGTATTTTTTTGAAAAATAAAACAAAAGCCAGTGAATTGTATAGCTTAGACGGTTTGTATTATAGTGAAAGTACCTACTGAATTGAAATTAAGTCATGTCATACTTTCTTAGATTTACGCGAATACTTGACATTGACATATACACACAAATAAAATTGAAGTGTCTCTTTGTAATGTCAAAATAACAGATTTTTATTAAATGCATATGAAATTATATACGGTACTAATAAAAATAAAACAATTATCAAAATTCGAATAGTCGGCCACTAGTCGGTACATCTCTAGTTTATATGTATGATCATGAAACGTGACAATTAAAAAAAAAGGGGTTGTGCGTGTGTTTGTATCGCTGTGTGTGTCTGTCTGTGCGTGCACCGACCGGGCAGCCGAGCCTGGGCCCGTGCAGCAGCGCGGCGGCCACGCCCTGCTGTATGGCGGCCAGGTAGCGCGGGTGCACGTGCGCCAGGTTGGCCGCGCTCTCCGCCGTCTTGTCTAATCTGGGAACAATATTATTATTATTATTAATATATATATATATATATATATATATCAGGATTTTTCCGTGAAGCATAACACAATGTGATTCATCTAAAACAGAGCTTTATTTAAGTAAATACAGATAAATTTTACATAACCAATATCAACTAATGAAATACTAACCTAAAACAGAGAATCGACAATTAAATGTTCATGCTTTACTATTCTTATTATTAAAACTTAAATCGTCTCTTGTACTTTTAAATTAAATCAAATTCACAAACATAACTTAGTTTTTATGTAATTATTAAACAATATGCGTAATTTAACTATACGTTATTATTCGATTGGAAAAAGAAACCTGACACACTCTAATGTCAATGTCAGTGTCAACACAAAGCTTACATATATATATATATATATATATATATATATATATATATATATATATATATATATATATATATATAAAGATAGTTTGAATGCATCTTACTCAAGCAGACATTAACTTTTAAGATTCGCACACGTAAAAACTTTCACATTTATAATAATAGGGCAAGTATATAATAATAAGGTTATCAATGTACTTCGGACAAATTATGCATTAGTTCATCCACACATTAAAAAAAATAAAAACCAACTTCCAGGCACTAAAATGTAAAAAATAACTAAACGGGGATTTTCATCTAAAATAGATACCTAATCAGATATTTTCGAAGTCGGTGTCTTCGGTGTCTTCGAGTAATCGGTGAACATATATAAAAAACAAATATTCCGACGAATTGAGAACCTCCTCCTTTTTGAACGTCGGTTAAAAATTAAACCAGCTAAAGGCCATCAGAAGCGTCATTTCCGTGTTAATTTAGTAGTTAACTCCATAACAATATTTAACTATGTAACTTGTATTATAAATAACTGATATTTTAATCTTCTTTGTTCATATTGACATAAAAAATTTTTTTACACTTTCTTTGATTTATGCGAATATTTGACATTTTAAACAAAACTATCTTTTCGGATTTTTTGCAGATTTATTTAATAACTATTTGACCTTCGAGACGTCTACTAAATCTGAGTCTCTCATATGACCATGATTACTGTAAAGCATTCGAAACTTCGGGAACCAAAAATCAAAATATATCCGTGAAAATATACGAACAGATAGTTTTATTTAAAATAAAAAAAAATATCTCTAAACTGGGCCATAACTTACTTGAGCACCTTATCCTGAGCAACCCCCTTCACAGTCTTGGCAGACATCACCACCTTGGCCATCTGCTTGGCGTTGCCTATCTTCTTCTCCACGGCCAGCGTGTGCTTGGCGCTGCCCACCAACGTCTCCTTGTACGAGATCTGCGCCGCGCCAAGTTCCACTTCGATCTTGTATTCACGTATTATACGCTCTTTTATTATTTCCAAGTGGAGTTCTCCCATACCTGAAGATAATATGGATTGTTACTCTATTTTTATTTCATTGTATAATCATGTTGAAAATGATTCGCACATGAAAATATCACAGGTGCGAGAGCCGGGATTTGAACCCGCTACTCCGCTGTCTTCTCCAGCCCAGCCGGTCTCAAGTGATTGTTAAATAAATTGAAAGTATTTTTTTTATTAACTATAATATCGCATATATACAATTAATGATATAAATCAGATTTATTATGGTATTTTTTCCCACCAACCCAGAGGAGTTACGACACGTGAGGTGAGTCACTGAAGCAGTATAGGGTACTTTCGTCTACCCCAATGGCATAAGCAGCCCATCAGCCCATCAACCCAGAATTATTCAACAAGACTTTCTAAAAACATACCAGTAACAGCATCTGAGAGATAAAAAAACAACAAAAAAAACTAAACTATTAACCGGCCAACACAATCTGCCCGGTGTCCTCATCGCTGGTGACCCTCAGGCTGGGGTCCTCCCGCTGCAGCTCAGTGAGCGCCGTCTCCAGCGCGCTGTGGTAGGCCGCGCTGGGCGGCTCGATCGAGCACAGGAACACGGGGTCTGGGATTGTATTACCTGGAATCACATTTATCTACAAGGTAAGCTAATCATCTAGGAAATTAGCTAAAGTATTAACTTAAGTAAATTGTTGGATCTTAAAATTTTAATATTTTATATCAATTTTTATAAGCAGAAAATAGGTTTTATTTAGATGCTTTACAACAAAAAAATAATTTGTAAAATTCGAAAAGAGTTTCAATTCAAATATTAGCAGAGAGAGGTTAAAAAATATATTCATTTCTATACACGAGTAATATTAAGAAAATGTCCACATTAGAAAAGACTAAAAAAAGGCTATTAGGATCTTAAAGTTTGGGAAACTCTGCTGCAGTACATACCAATTCCTAATAGGACTTCAGCGATTTCTCCTACAGTAGGCTCAGTATCGAAGGTCTGGAGCCGTTGGTGAGCGCTGGGCAGCATCAGCTCCTCACGGAGACTAGGGTCTTTGAGTAAAGAGGAGAGTTTCTCTTTCGCTCGCTTTGCAGCCGCTTGGTTAGAAGTTACGAGATCCCCTGACATTGTTGCCTGTATGTTGTAAGTTTTGAAAGCGTATTTAAAAATAGACAAATTATATTTTAATCACAGGATTTTCATAAACAAGGCACTTAATACTTTCTTAGGTTTACGCGAACGTTTGACATTTTAAATAAAATTATCTCTCCGGATTTTTTCACAGATTTATTTTGCCTTTGGTGCTTTTGGCCGATGTTTCTAATGCTTTACAGTAATCATGGCCACATAATTGTTACATACAGCTGTTTATAATGCTTTTGAGAGGAAAATCCATAAAGTTAGTTTTATTTAAAACAAAACACTTAAGTGAACAAGAAAGGTATATTGTATTTCAATACTATATAGCGATATTTTATTTATTGGAAAATTTGGATCACATTATGACTCTCATGTAGATGATACAAGAGAGAATATTATATTTTACCTTTAGTCCACTAACAACAGCAATATTGCCGTCCGTCACTTTCTCCACAGGTTTGTACTCATCAGCCAACGCCACATACAGCAACCCTGTCTGAAAATTATTATATTATATACATTATATACTAATCTTTATTGCACTTATACGTAACATACAGAAATTCAACATACAATAAAATTAGTTAGCGAAGGTGGACTTTATCTCTAGAAGAGATCTCTTCCAATCAACCTAAGTTGGAGAGATAGTATTAAAAAGCAGGCTAAAGTGCAGTCTCTCAAATATAAATACTTAAATAAATATATATTATATATACATATATAATAATATATTGTACATGCTATATACCCTAACATATGTACATTCTACCACATACACAAGTACATATCTATATAATATGATCGTAATAATAGTAGTTAGTAAAATAATTATTAATTGCGGATTAATTTGTGTGAGAAGGTGCTGTTTTATTTTCTTTTTAAAGGCAAGTTATAGAGGGACTTAATTGGATTTCATTCTCATTGTAATATAAATTATGAACCAATTATGAGCAGAGCTCTGAAACCCATTCAATTTTTAAACCGGTTTTTGTCATTGACCGTAAACTGAAAGGTTTTCGGTTACGTTCTTTAACCAGTTAAATCTTGGAGAACGGTTTTTGACGAATTTAGATTCCATAATCAAAATTAGTTGGTTAAAATGAGTTTTTGTGAGTTAACATTTGGCTCGTCTTTTCTAATGGTGAATGACTTAGTAGAAGGATGCATGCACGTTTCTTATTTTTGAATGAATTAACAGGTTTATTTCGTATTACTAAACCGTTCGTTTTCATTAACCGGTTAAAGAACGAGCTATGAATTAATCATTACATTACCGAAATAAACAGTTTTTTTAAACCATTAGAAAGATATTGTCATGTACTAGTGAAGAACCCTTACTTTGCTTGGTTTTAGCTATAACGAACTTAATGTAGTACACTTTTACATAAAGCTTTTATAGCTTTAAAATGCCTAAATGAATCAATATCCTTGAGAAGTTAATAGAAATATGACCAAACCAAATATAATTACTACAGAAATTAACTATTAATCTTTATCTTATCGACCCCACTAACTTATTTTAAACATCAATAAAAACTTTTTCTTTTACTTTTTATTACAAACTATTGTCAATATCAAACCTATACTATCTGAATACTACTGGCAGTGGTAGCCCAGCGGTAACGCGCTTACATGGGAAACCGAATGAAGTGGGTTCAAATCCCGGGTCTCGCACTTGTTATTTTCATGTGCGAATCATTTCCAACATGATTACTACTTATCTTATGGTGATGGAAAACATCGTGAGGAATTATGCATGTTTGAGAGAACTTAGTAAATTTTCGAAAAACATGTGTAGTTCGCCAATCCGCACTTGGCCAGTGGGTATTGTAGGGAGGCCCGTGCCCAGCTGAGGGACATTAAAAAGGGCTGAATACTGAACTGTTAAAACTGTACATTTTACCTGTTCACTTTTCTCCTTAGCCAAATTATAAACCTTCTGTCCCTTATTTATTTCTCCACTGTACAGCCTAAGGAATGTTAGAACACCTCTTTGGTCGTCATGCTGCACTTTGAACACTTTTGCTGATAGATCATTATCAAAACACTTATATACTTTACTCCCCTCCAAAGGCGAGGGTAAGTATGCAATTACACCATCTATTAAAGTCTGGACACCAATGTTTTTGTATGAACTTCCACACAAAATAGGAAATACTTTCATATTTATGGTACATCTTCGAACAGCATTTTCAATTTCTTTATTATCTATATTATCTAAGGATTCTTGTTGTATTATTATATCTGCCAGGTTATCATCTAAAGAGGACAGTGTGTCTATGATTTTTCTATGTTCATTAATGGCATATTCCCATTGCCTTCCATTAGATTTTTCTGAAAGCTTTCGCCGTAGAAAATTTTGACCTCTACCTTGTGTCCAAATTACTTCTTCTAAGGTGATGAGATCTATAAGTCCTGCAATAAAGAACTGAAATTACAAATTATCAATCGAAACATATAATTAAAATATATATATATATATATATTAAATTTACTTCATAGATTATGAGTCAAACTAAGTTAGAAGTATTCAAAAAGAAGAAACTATAATTCAAAATGAATCTTTGCTACTCAAAAAACACAATAATTTCATTTAATATCTCAATTACCTATCAATCTATCTTCATACACTATAGGTTTATGTAACAAGAGTGGTGTAACCTGCAGCTTATCTTCTACAGATCTGGCACAAGCTGCTGCATCTGCATCATTACGATCCATCTTATTGAGATATAAGATTCGTGGCACTTTGTAGTTGTTTGCTTGTCTCCATACTGTCAAGGTTTGGGCTTCTACACCTGTTCAAATACAGTAGAATCCGCTTATAATAACATCGAAGGGAAGTGACAAACAGGTAATACTAAGTGGACGTCATACAAAGCATAGTCTTAGAAAATAAACAATTTTGTTAGGTATTTAGTTTAATAGAGAGAAAAACTACAAATTGTATTTATCTATTTCATAAAAATAAAAAGAAACATGAACTGACACAAAACAAACATACGTTGTAATAACATTACATATTATGTAATAAAAACTATAAAAATGGTACATAATACACATGTACATACATTACATAAATTGGATAAAAATCATGTTGGTCACTATCAGCGGAGACAACTTCCTAAAAATATGTAATAATAAGCGACATGTGACTATAAGTGAAGTCATTATTTTAGACTGTGTTGTAAATAATTTTATATGGAAACCAAACTTCGCGCATAATTGTGTCATATTGAGCGGTTGGTCAATATGGCCGGCGTTATAATAAACAGATTCCACTGTATTTTTTTTATTATTTAATGTATTATAGTACATATATTGTATTTTGAAAATGCTGTTGTAATTTTATAAGTAACTGCAACCATATTATTAATATTAAAAATGAGATAATTTGTGAGTATGTATGGATGTTTGTTACTCTTTCATGTCAGAATGGCTGAACGGATCTGGATGAAATTTGGCACAAAGATATAGTCTGGAATAAAACATAGCTTACTTTCTATCCCGGAAAATGTACGGTTCCCGTGGGATAGGTTCGTTTTGTTTTCCTAGAGGTGAGCCACTAGTATAAAATAATAATTATTCAAAGTTTTTTAATTCAATTTTTTTTGCATATCTAATTAATTTAGATATCTAACACAATTGAAATAAGTTTATACCTGCAGATCCATCTAACACCACAACAGCTCCATCTAAGACTGACAGACTTTGTTCCACTTCCATCGTGAAGTCTATGTGCCCAGGAGTATCTATAAGATTTATTTGGTATCCACGCCATGGAAACGATACAGCCGCAGCTATAACAAATACAAATTTAAACATTTTAAATTTTGGAAACACAATAGTAAATAAATAAAGATATAATAATAACATACATGTAATTGTGATTCCTCGCTGTCGTTCTTGTTCCATATAATCAGTAACAGTGTTTCCATGATGCACTTCTCCCATTGAACGAATTGTACCAGAATAAAATAGCATACGCTCTGTAGTAGTGGTTTTACCTTGAATAAAATTAATTTTTTTTTTACACCAGACGAACTCACTGACTTAAGAATACATAAGTTTTGGCAAATTATCCTTAGCAATATGACGGCAATAAATATAATTATTAGACGATAAATTAAATAAATTATGATATAACCTAACCCGCGTCAATATGAGCTAAGATGCCTATATTTCGGATTTTATTGATGCCATTTTTCTCTCGATTGCTTTCCGAGCTGCTATATTGGCGTATGTGGACATTTTTCAGGAATTTTCTGTAATAATTTACTACGCTAAAACTCTTCATATCCCAAGTTCAAAATTATCAACATAACATAACCAATAACCATGGATGACAAATAAAATAACATAAGTCATAACAATCCAAATTCCAATTTCCTAGAGAGAGTTACATACTCTATGTACTAAGCTTCGTAATTCATTCGAATGAGTCGAATAATTTATTTATTCGAATAATTCGACTGGAGACATTTATAGCCGCGCATCATTAGTCAATAGTCATTATTGAATAACTTTAAAGTTTTTCCCTGTTTTCCAATTACAGAGCATAATGCCGTATTTTGGCGCACAATGCCATAGTGTGCTAATGCCTAATACTTATATGGAACGTGAATTAGTTTTCAAGTGCACCAGAAGAGGGCACTGGGTTCGGTGTTGAAAGAAAAAATTTAATTAACTAACTAATATGTATATAATAATACATATCGTGGTTATAATATATAATATAATAAACTAGCGACTCACCCTCGCTTCTTTCGGGTTCGTCCCTAGCTTGCTACCCAATACAAACTTGCATCCCTATTTTTACCCCTTTAAGGGATGCTTTCCGGGATAAAAACTATCCTATGTCTTTCCCAAGGTCCCAAATTATCTTCTTACCAAATTTCATCTAAATCGGTTCAGTAAATCCAGAGATTACGACCTACAACGTCACAAACTCACAAACTTTACCTATTTATAATATTAGTATAGATATATAATAATATATAACTAATTAATATATAATGAAATAAATAAAATATAAACAAATATTACTAACGATAATGTAAATAAAATTATAATCAAGGCCACCTTGAAAAAATAACACTTCTCATATTTTTTTACTATTGAATTGGTATACTTACACACATCACGCCAAATGCTCAATTGACCGGAGCGTTGCTGTAGTTAGAACATCCGAAGTTAGCATTATGCCGCATAATGCGCTTTAGTGCTCTAATTGGAAAACAGGGTGTGCCTTGGGTCAACTGGAGTCTGGAAGTCTTGTAGTCTCCTTAATCTGTGCATGTCTTTTAATCTGTGGTTGGAGATGGCACCTGCGTTGATTTGTTTTTGTTGAATACGTGACAATATAAATTATTGATAATATACTGAAAACAAATCAACATTTACATTAAGTTTGTAAAATGGGAGTACCAGCGTTCTTTCGTTGGCTGAGCCGCAAGTACAGCAGCGTTATTGTCGAATGTGTTGAACAAAGGGTAATTTTTTTAACCTAAAAGTCTTACTTCATACTTGTTGAGTTATAACTTATAAAATAACAATAATAATCATTGTTAACGCTTATTTTTAGCCAACCGACGTAGATGGCCAACTCGTTTACGTAGATTCGTCCCTACCAAATCCAAATGGTGTGGAGTTCGACAATTTGTATTTGGACATGAACGGCATCATCCATCCATGTACGCATCCTGAGGATAAACCACCTCCTAAGGATGAGGACGAGATGATGGTCGCCATCTTCGAGTGCATTGACCGATTGTTCCGTATCGTGAGGCCTAGGAAGTTGTTGTACATGGCTATTGATGGTGTTGTGAGTTTATATAGTTTTCATAAAATTCAAAAATACAAAGCTTAATATGTATATATCCTGTGTGCTGTTAATTTCTTAAAAAGCTGATAAACATTATTTATTTGTTAGGCTCCTAGAGCTAAAATGAACCAACAAAGGTCAAGAAGATTTAGAGCATCTAAAGAAACTCAGGAAAAGATTGAGGAAATTGCCCGTATTCGGTCTGAATTGCAAGCTAAAGGAGCATATCTGCCACCTGAGAGGCCTAAGGAAGCTCATTTTGATTCCAACTGTATTACACCTGGTACACCTTTCATGGACAGATTGAGTAAATGCTTACATTATTATATACATGACAGGTACATATATTGATTTTATATATCTTTCTTAAATATGTGACAAACTTTGTGTGTGTATTATGTTAATTGGATGCTTTGGTGGTTCCACCCCAGTGCCTTGGAAAGTATGTAATGAGAGTATGAGAGTAACAGGAATAGAGAGTGCATTTGTGCACTGTAATATATCCTGCACAGTTGGCTAGTCTCAATGAGATTGGCCGCCGTGGCCGGAATCGGTCAACATTATTTTAATGTTAACTAACAAAGCTTACAATAATTTTTATAAATATTTTAGTGTAAAACATAAGAAATGGTGTGTCTGAATCATTTGTAGATTTGGCATGAGCATATTTATTTAACCCTCTAACCCTATGGGGATGAAATATTTTGTAAATGATTTGTAATGAATCCTGTTGATTGTATGTAGTATTTCTATGTAAAAACACTTGTATTTAAATGTTTATGAACGCAGAATGTTATATAATTATATAATAATTTTTAACACACAGCTACTGTGAATGTGTTGGGTCACTATATATCTAATATAATAATATTGACATGAAACTTAACCCGCAAAAACTTCTAAAGTAAAAGTGAGTAAGTCAACAATTCAATTTTATAGATTAAACAATGATCCTGGTTGGAAAGGAATCAAAGTAATACTTTCGGATGCCAATGTCCCCGGTGAAGGAGAGCATAAGATTATGGACTACATTAGAAGACAGAGGGGTTTGTAATAGTTTTATCTAAAATATATGTTTATTAAATTACACATTTATTATATGACTAGTCATGTTATTTTATTACATATTTTTTGTTTAAATAGGCATTTTTTGCTAAATATCCAGTAAAAGTTTATAATTTATTCATATTTATTTTAATAACGTAATTAGGGTTATTAATGCACCCCTAAGTAAAGTATTTTGGTACTTTGATGTTTAGTTTATTTACTTGGTATTTTTTTCCAGCTCAACCAGATCATGACCCAAACACCCAACATGTACTATGTGGAGCTGATGCAGATCTGATTATGTTGGGGCTTGCAACACATGAACCTAACTTCACTATTATTAGGGAGGAGTTTAAGCCTAATAAGCCCAGACCTTGTGATGTCTGTGGACAGACAGGTATGACATATTTTTTTATTTTATATTAGCTAGTAGCTACTTAGCTTCAGTTGCGTCTTTAGGTACCTAACAGTAGCCTATATGTTAATTCCAATTATAGCTTATCTGTACAAAATTTCATCTAAATCTATTTAGCTATTTTAATGTAAAGGACTAAAAAGCATACTCACTTTTGCATGTACAATAAATAGTCCGTTATCAATAAATAAATCTACAGTCATATTATGATGAAAGAATAAGTAAAAAAATATATTAGGACATTAACACAGCTCCATTTAGTTCCATGGTAAGCTACGAGGCTTGTGATATGGATACCAGATAGTTGATACACTAAACATTTATAACTTTTAAGTACATACATATTATAAATATAAACAACCATGACTGGAGTCAAACATTTATGCTCATCACACTGAATGCCTCCAGCGGGACTCGAACCCGTGATCTGGTAGCAAGTAGGGTCACTACAAACTGACCAAAGGTGTAGTCATAAAGAAAAAGAAGTAACAAGCTGTGAAGTATTTATTAAACTTTGAAAATTGCTTAATAAATAAGGAGAGAAATGAGGAAGCCATATTATTGCTGAGTGATAAATTATGTTCTTATTTATTTCAGTACTTAAACCTAATAGGTAGTAGAAGTTTTGATAACTTTTTCAGCCATTTTATATAAAAAGTTGTTTCAAAATGAGTGACCTTGTTGTAAATTGGTTTTAAAAATAATTGAGGCAACTAAAATAATTTATTGTTAAACTATAACAGGACATGAGATGAAAGAGTGTACAGGCACCACTCCTGATGCAGCATTGGTTCGATCAGATCCAGCTTTTGGAAACCAGGATAGTTTTATATTTGTGAGACTGAGCGTGTTACGGGAGTACCTCGAGAAAGTAAGTACTACATATACTATATATGTATTATCTTTTATCTGCTCATATAACATAAGTATAATGGAATTATATTTTTTTTACCATATCTGTGGACCTGTTACAGATTGTAGATGTAACAAACATACATATTAACTTTCATATTTGTAGTTGTAATGTGATATTTTTTCTTACAGTACAGTAAATATTGTTTCTTTATTCGTAGGAGTTACAAATGCCGAATTTACCGTTTAACTATGATTTTGAACGTGCATTAGATGACTGGGTGTTTATGTGTTTCTTCGTGGGTAATGACTTCTTACCACATTTACCCAGTCTGGAGATCAGGGAGGGAGCGGTCGACCGGCTTGTCAATTTATATAAGAAGTGCGTCTATAAAACTAGAGTATGTTTATTTTGTCTTTATATATATTTAAGTCCCGTCAAAATCTGTCTAGCCGTTTCAGAGAGTAGCCAGAATAAATAGACAGACAGACGGATAGATAAACAAAAATGTTAGAAATTGTGTTTTTGTTATAAGTACCGTATATAATTTCATAAGCATTTAGTAGGAAGCTATTATATTGACATTACAAATAGACACTTTAATTTTATTTATCTGTATGGATTAATTATAAAATTACATTACAAATTGTATGCTATTTATCTTATTAATATTATATATATATATAACATGTATATATAATTTAAATTTTTAGGGATGGATAACAGATTCTGGAGATGTGAACCTTGACAGGGTTCAAGTCATTATGGATGAGCTTGGCCGTATGGAAGATGAAATCTTTAGGCGGAGACATCAAAATGAAGTCAGCTTCAAAGCGCGCGAAAAAGCTAAAAAACAACAAAAAATCAATTTTGAATTGTTGGAAAGAACACAATTTGCTCCAATGGTAAGAAAAACAACCCAATATGCTACATAATTGTACCTACAAAAGAAGTTGAACCAATAAAATAAAAGTAACTCATCGATGAAAAAAGTACTAGATAATTCTCTTAAAACCGTTACCAATTGTGTTTAGGTAATTATTCTAGTTTGAATAAATATACAACAGTGTAAATTGAACCTTAAATGCAATGCTTAAAGTAGTTTTAAAAAAATAATAATTAATAGTGCACTCAAATGTTCAAATGAATGCTCGTTCAGTGAGGACTTTTTTTGTCACTGATTGTGTATCTAGTACTTTTTTTATTTATGAAGTAACTGAAAAAATTAAACTTAAAAAGCATTGCTATTTCACTTTATATAATCACCTTACATGAAGTGTAATGTTTCTTGTGTTCATCTCAGAGTAAAGAATTATGTAGACGGGGTCCGCCCAAAAAAATTTTGAAAGTATAAAAAAATATAGTAGCGTGATTTTGCTGTTTATGCTATATAATTATTGTAGTATTCTCAATTTTGCCATACAGACTGTTTACTTTCTTTAAAGAATAAGGGAAATTTTATTATAATATATTATTGGTTGTTAATTAACAATTTTTGAGAAGAAAATTTGAATAATAATATTATTAATATTAAGAATATTACTATATATTTTTTTGTATTTTTCAGTTCTCTTTCCATTGAAAGAGGTTGATTATATTGGCTAAATTTTATTTAAATTTATTTACTTATCACAGCGATTAATAATATTTGGCTTCATGTTTAGTTTTCTGTCTACATTATTCATATCTTATAAACTTTATTTTAACAAGCCCGTTTTTTTAGTGTACAGTTTATTTTTGTTATATTAATGAAATATTTTATAGCCATTGGGTGCTGCCTCGAAGTCAGTAGAGAATGCGCGTCAGGAAGCCGCCAATATTCGTTTGGCTGGTATGCAGGCTGTCGCTGCGGTGAGTGGGAAATTTAGAATTTACATTATTTAGCCATGGGAAGGAAATTAGACCACTTAGTCCTATGCGTTGTGATTTTGAAATTTAAATGTTAGAAATAGAATGGATATGTTAATTTTATCCGCCCGCGTTCAGATGACCAAAAAAAACCAAATTCTTAGGTTTTACATATTAGTATACTCTACATTGCAGTTTTTGTATTTTTTCTCAGAAATGAGATATTTTCCCGCGGTAAAGAGTATCCTATATGTTCCATCAAAATCCCTCCAGTAGTCTTTCCGTGATGCGGTAACAGACAGACAGACAAAAAATCTAAAAACTATTGATTCGGCCTCTGTATCAAAGATAATGTCTATCTTAATAAGATTTTCTAAAAAATATTTAATGTACAGATGCTTAGTTACAATTTTTTTATATGTTTAGATTTATTATATACTGGGTACATTATACGGTCAGTATGGGATAGATAGTCTATATATTATATGATATATAGTCCATAGCTTTCCTCAATAAATCTCTCTAATGCAAAAAATCTCTATCTCTATCTAATGCAAAAAGAATTTTTCAAATCGGATTTTTAGTTCCTGAGATTAGTGCGTTCAATAAAACAAACCAACTCTGGCTCTTGATAATATTAGTATAGATTGGCTTGGCCGAGCCGGTGATAGATTCCTCACGGACTGACTACACTGACATTTAATTTAAATTTAAAATATAATTTAAATTTAAAATATTAATTGACGATTCAAAAGAGCTTGTAAAAGTCTATTTGAATAAAGTATGTTTTGATTTTTATTTTTATATATTTTCCCTATTCGTCACAGCAAGAAGCAGGAAGAGATCAACGTGGCAGAAAGCGGTCCGCGGCCGAGGCGGGGCTCGACGATGATGATGACGAGAAGCACGACGAGGTGCGTCTCTGGGAGGACGGCTTCAAGGAACGCTACTATGAGAGCAAGTTCGAGGTGGCCAGAGACAATTTGGAGTTTAGGTGAGATGTGATGAGATTAGTAATGATGAAGTGTTTTATAGAGACAAGGTATGAGAACGTGATTAAACTTAGATATTAAGATTAGATACAAACTGTTGGTGATAAATTATTGGTACATATTAGTTTTTTTTTAAATATTTTTGTAAGTAAGCTGAGAACGATTTGGCAAGTGTGGTTTGGTGTTTTGGTGTATGTATTTGTATAAACCCTCAAGTCTTAAGTAAATTAGAGACAGGGAGCGACAGATATTATTTTTAGTTATTATATGATCTTTGTGAAAAAATCAAAAGAAATTTAGATCAGGATTACCTCTGTCAAATCAGTTATTAAGCTAACAACACTCCATTCCCCAGATACCGCGTGGCGCTGCAGTACGTGCGCGGGCTGTGCTGGGTGCTGCGCTACTACTACCAGGGCTGCGCCAGCTGGAAGTGGTACTTCCCCTACCACTACGCGCCCTTTGCTTCCGACTTCGTCAACATACAGGGACTGTCCACCAAGTTCGAGAAGGGCACGCAGCCTGTGAGTTGTGATTTTATGATATACTCATGTATTCTACGTGAATTAATTGAAGTGGGATAAAATGTCCCGAGTTTGGCATATAAATAATACTTTTCTATTTATATCTATATGCAAAAAACATCATGTCGTCTCATTTATAATATTACTCAGAAGTCTTTTTTTTGTGTTTTATATTTTGTTTAGTTCACATATATTTAAAGTTATAATAAATGTGTAATGTATCAAATATCTGGTATCTATACCACATGCCTCTTAGCTCACGCTCACTGTGGAACTAGATGGTGCTGTGTGTTAATGTCCCAACATATTTTTTATAATAAAACACATTTCCAGTTCCGCCCCCTGGAGCAGCTGATGGGCGTGTTCCCTGCCGCCAGCGCGCAGCACGTGCCGCGGCCCTGGGCGCAGCTCATGAGCGACCCGGTACCTATACATCACCCTATTGCCGTCAACTGCTGAATAAAGGCCTCCCATAGGCATATAGACACATGCTATTATGGATTTTTCTGTAGGTCTTATTTAAGACCTACAATTTTTTAATATATTGTTTTGATGTATCTCTTAGGATTTAGTCAGCGTTAGCGTTTCAATTAAAATGTTCAATTTTTAAGAACGACCTGACATATCCCGTTATTGTGTTTTCCCGTGGGAACACATGACTATAGTAAAAGGTATCTTAAATGTTCATCCGGATAATAAGCTATCACTGCAAGTTAAAGTTTGTCACTATTTGTGTCAAATGTCAAAATAATAGGTTAGATTAAATGTTGACTTCAAGTATAAGTTAAGAGCCTAAAAAACATACAAAATATGTTATTTCAAATATTAAACAATTTAAGCGAGAAATTAACTATTTTTAACTAAAAGTCTTGTATGTGGATAATTTTAATTTGTATTTATTCAAAGTAAAAAGGTTGCTATAATTTTATTTTTTCTGCAGTTCTCTCCAATTATCGACTTCTATCCCACGGACTTCAAGATCGACCTGAACGGCAAGAAGTTTGCTTGGCAGGGTGTAGCGCTGCTGCCATTTGTAGATGAAGCCAGATTGTTTAAGGCCCTCGAACCATATTATAAAGATTTGACACAGGCCGAAAGTAAGTATTGATTGTAAAATAAGAAAAAATGTATAATATAATAGACCTAGTTTTAATAAAAAGTCTGTAAATAAATATAAAAATAGTTTAAATATTGGCTATCCTCAATTCAATTTTGCTGTTAATGGCTTCAAAGTGTGCCAGTTGAGCACAGATTACTTTGCCAATGTCACGAATACAATGGAAAAGCTAAAACAATGATTGAAATAATGCTTTTTTAAATTTTAATTTTAATCACTTTCTAATTGTCATATTGATTTGAAAATTCATTCCAGTCCCAAGCAGGATTTGGAAGTTTTTAATACTTAGATTTACGCGAATATTGGATATTTTAAATAAAATTATCTTTTCGGATGTTCTTCTGTGAAAAATCTAAATAAATCCGCGAAAAATCCGAAAAGATAGATAGTTTTATTGTAAGTTTTTTTTTAAATCTATAATTATTTATATAAGTTTACAGATAAATAATATACACAATATTTGTCCACAGTACAGCGTAATATAAAAGGTCACGATCGTCTCTACGTAGCGCCGGCCAACAAGAGCTACGAGTTCCTGCAAGCGTTGTACCAAGAAGCGGGGGCAGATTTGAGGAAGTTAATACAGAACGAACAGCGGTACCCATTCCGTTGTGAGGGCGTTCGTGGCGACGTCATGCTCAGTGCCGACAATGTGTGCATTGGGGGGTAGGACTTTTATATATATTTTAGTACTTATGGGACCGTTTTTTTTTTGTAAAAAAGTGTTTTTTCGGAAAAGATATAAGAATTGGGCTATTTTCAGAAAAGACATCGGGTACATATTATATAGACTTAAATACAAAACTTGATCCGAATCGTTAAAGCCGTTTCGATATACACGAAATTAATTTAAATGATCCTTAATATTACAAGATAACAATATTATATATCAAATTCAAATGCAAGATTTGTAAATAAAACAAATTTTCGTGGGGAACGGTTTCGAAGTTAAAGTCATCTCATAGCAACAACAACCGTGAACCAAAACCGTTTTTCAATAGTTATATCAAAATAAGTTCATATTTACCCCCATATTTAACTGTCGTCAGTTGTGTCCGCCTCGCCCTCGTCTCCTCCCCCTCCTCCCTCTCCTCCCCCCTTCTCCCTCTCCTCCCCCCTTCTCCCTCTCCTCCCCCTATCCTCCCCTCTCCTCCCCTTCTCCCCTTCTACTCCCCCTCGTCTCCTCCCGCACGCTCCACACGATCACCCTGCCACTGCCCTATAGACATTCGTTAAACGACTATGGACTAGTATACTGCGTTAGTATCATAATACTTAGTATGGAAGTTATGTTAAATTTCAATATATGGCGACGTATAAATTTTAATTAATATTTAAATTAATAAATAAAAAAATGAAGCTGAATAAAATATTTTCTGGCTTATAATAATATAGTTTATACAGCGTATGCATAGATGGCGCTACTTACATTTCATGCGACAGATGAGAATGCGAATCAACGCCATCTATCATCTAAGAAAGCCACCCGAAACATAACTCCAATTAAATTAAAACTGTTCAATTTTTTTTATGGGATGTTGTATATTAACTAGTATAGTTTTGTAATCTGTGCCGATATTATTTTGTAAAGATGTGACTCTCGCGAAAATAGAGCAACTTACGGTTTGTACTTTCTTGTTGATACGTAATTGATTCCGTCGAGATACAAAAAATACTGAAGGGTTTGTCGGGTACGAGGCTAATATACCTGAAATATTAATGTTCAAATTATACACCCACTAGAGGCTCGCCCTCGCTTCGCTTGGGTTTAGAAAAACACAAACAAATCTATCCCACGGGAACCGTACTTTTTTCCAAGATAAAAAGTAGCCCATGTATCATTACAGACTATAATAAAAAATCTCTCTAAATCTCTGTGCCAAATTTCATCCAGATCCGTTCAGCCGTTCTGGTGTGAAAGAGTAACAAACATCCATTCATCCACACTCACAAAATTTATAATATTAGTATGGATTAATTTACTTTATTCATAAAAAAAAATCATTGTCCATAGTCAACTAGCATCACCAGTGATCGGTCTCCGCCCGGTCCTGGACAACCGGGTCATCTGCGTCAGGTTCCAAGACCCTCAGTACCCGGAAGAGTTCGTCTTCCCCGCGAGGAGGCTGCGCGGTGCCGTGGAGGCGCCCAGGGTGTTGAAGCCAGGGAACCTGTCCCATGAGGAAAATAGGAACTGGAGACCACAGATTGGTGAGTTCTCTATCTGAATGTATGTGAAGTCCAGGCTATGTGGTATTAATTTAAGTTGCACGAAAATATTGCGAAATTGTTCGTCATATTCCTATCTTGAAGTTTTTTAAAGATCATTCTTTGTTATTTGTGTTTATTCTAACATAATAGAGAAAGATTTTCATAACATGGTGAATTTTGAGAAAAATAAATAACGATACAATCGATAACATGATAGCTCGTCAATAGCTACTAAACTAAAAAACAAAAATTAAGTTGGTCGACAAACAGGAGAAAAATGCACTGGACTGTTTTGTCTTTGCCTGTCTATATATAGATATTTACCTTTATAATATTTTTTATTATATTTAACGTTACACGTACCGCAGGCATGGTGCGGTCGAGCACGGTCGCGTCGCTGGAGGCCGCCGGGCACCGCATGCTGGGCCACCAGCTGTCGCGCAGCCACTCCTACGGCAGCGTGCCGCCGCCGCCGCATCACAGTGAGTACTCGGTGTCTTCAATTGTCAATTGGATCCCTTTCGTAAAGTCCCACTGCTGGGGGTGGGCTTTCCTTCAATACGAGAGGGTCAGGCCATAGTCCACCACGCTGGACATTTGCGAGGTGGACTTGACACATATCTTTCGAAAACTTGCTAGGTTTTCTCAGACATGCAGGTTTTCCTTCGCCGTAAGACAAGTGGTAATCATGTTGGAAATGATTCACACATGAAAATATTAGAGGTGCGAGACTCGGGTGTGAACCTACTTCACTCGGTTTACCAAGCGAGCGCGTTGCCACTGCATTAGCTGGTTAACCTGGATATTAATCGATTTCAATGTATAGTGGTAGCATATACGACATGTTTAATAAACACGCGGACGATGTGTGTATAAAATTTCCGTTATTTGCGCATTTCTGCACTGATGCACTAAAATGCATACGAATTGCGCGTTGAAAGTTCATCGTGTGCTCTAAGCCTAATGAAATAAAATAATTTTTTTTTATATGTAATTTGATTCTTATAAGTGATACTATCAACTCAAATTATACTTTATTCATTTTAAATAAAACTATCTTTTCGGATTAATTTAAACTACGGTTATAGACGTCTCAAACAGTCTCTCCCGTAACCATGATTGCTGTAAAGCATTCGAAACGTTGGGAACCAAAAACCAAAATAAATCCGCGAAATAATCCGAAATGATAGTTTTATTTAAAATGTCAAATATTCGCGTAAATCTAAGAAAGTATTATATTTTATTCATATAGACTTTTACAGCCACTTATGGATATCTTTAATTTTTACATTTAAATGAAAAGGCAGTTTTTTACGTCCGTAAGGAAGCTACCACCCGATCGTAGGGCGATTATGCTGATTCAGCGATATGCTGTTCTTTGATATATAATATTTGTTTGCAAAACTGGATTACGTGAGGGGACTTTTCAAGATCTCTACGTATATTTCTGTGAAGTGGAGTATAATCCATTTTAATAACAAATGCATCGTTTTTGTTCCAAAAAGTCTATTATTATTTACTTTATTAAACATACTAGCGGACACATTTTAATGGGCACTCCGGTCAAAACATATTGTCTCTTTTATTATTGTATATAAAAAAATGATTTTGATTAAATTCGCTTTGAACGTAGCAATCTTGCAACGGGATCTTAGTCCAATACGTAAACCGCAATACTGTTACAAAAGAAAACTTAAATGACCTAAAAATTGTCAAAAAGTGTCAAAATATATAATATCAAATTACAAGAAAATAACAATGTCTATTTGTTTATTTAAGAAGTTTCTCAAATATTAAAATGATCTTTCCGAATTATAAACAAGATTATAAAGATTATAATAAAATTCATTGAGTTTCTATTTTGCACCCATGAATATATTATATCGTAAATATATGAAAAATAATATTATTTTATTTACCGGCATTGAGGCAAAACCCGATCCATAGTTGTTACCAATTATTTAAAGTTTTACTGTTTTCAGACTAGCAACTTTCACGTCATCTGTTGGTCCTTTTTTTTTACCTTTGACTCGTCGCCTTTTGACGCAATCAGTATTTTCTGAGAAAAGAAGAAAAATTTAAGTATTTTTTTTTAATATTTTGAAACGATTTCTGTTGTCTATTCTTTTGCTAATATACAATAATATATTTCATGATTAAAAATCTGATATTTTTCGTCTTATTTCGTTCCTTAAATATTTCTCGGGTATCTTTTTACAAGGTGATAGTGCTATGGTAAATGGTTTGCCAAACGTATTCTTTTGGTTTTAAATGTCTAATTTGAATTTCACTAATATATGTAGGTATTCTAAGATGGATGGAGGATGGAGTTGAATCAATTCTTACGGTTTCGAGAAGTAGAGACATACTACATTTTTTCTAAATCGCAGAGCCTTACATCGAACATAGTATTAATAAAAATATTTACAAACACCTAATAAAAAGTCTGATCCATTACGCACTAGAAGTGTACTTAGAATTCTTTATAATTTATAGATAAAAATAACATTTAAATACTAATTATATATTTTATAATATATTATTAAATAAGTCATTTCTATAATATTTTCTTAGATTAAAGCGACAATTTGACTTTCTATTAATATTATAAATGTGAAAGTTAGTGAGGATGTATGGATGTTTGTTAATCTTTCGCGCCAGAACGGCTGAACGGATCTGGATCAAATTTGGCACAGATATAGATTATAGTCTAGAATAGCACGTAGGTAACTTTTTATCCCGGAAAAAAATATGGTTCCCGTGGGATAGTTTTGTTTTTGTCTTGGGACGAACCCGAAGCGAAATTTAAATAAAACTGTCGTTTCGGATTTTTGATATGTCTAAAATCTCATTCTCTCCTGTGACCATAATTGCTGTAAAGCATCTGAAACGTCGGGAACCAAAAATCAAAATAAATGCACAAAAAATCCGAAGATATAGTTTTATTCAAAACTTAAAAGTCTTTTCCAAAGAGAGCATCAGAATTGCACAAAAAAGGCAACGCTTGTTGAATTAGAGATTATATTCTGTAATGTCGAAATAAATTCTTAGGATTAAATTTACTAAAAAGAGACGAATACCTACTATATTTTTAAAATCATAACTAAGTGATTATTATTCTCAAAAAGTAGTTTAAAAATCGGCTTTTTACCGAATAGGGCCTGCATCGCGAGGGGAGCGAACGGAGCGCGTGGCGCAATTACGCGCGTACATACATATTATTAAGCCGTCGACAAATTAACCGTTTGACGATTATTATATCTGTATTAGTTGACATTGACAGGGGATAGATGTTTGGTTCTAGTAATTTTTTTTTAATTAAAATTTGTATATAATAGTGACACGGGTATCATGATTTAGATTTTATTTTATAAATATATATTTGTAAGTATTTTTAGTATCATTTTTTTCACGACAACAACATGACTTATCGGAATGTGTAGAAGTTGCTTACGTAATTTTGTTGCCCGTAAAATTGCTATTCCGCGGAATTTTTGCTTTCCCTGAATAAAATTAACTTTGGTCTGAATTTGGTAGTTTTTTTATTGGAAAATAAAATCTATTTAGTACTTTAAGGGACCAGCTGGTATAAAAAATAAACTTTTTTTTTTTACAATGTTTGGAGTTTTGGACTATACCTACAAGCCTCTTGACTGATTTCGGTCACGGCGGCCAATCACATTGAAACTAACAGTGCAGCACGTTTTTGCGCTTACTCAATTACATTCTATTCCTATCACTATCTTCTTCGATCAACAATACTACTAGACATCGGGTCGGCGTAAGAAATCCGTCTCGGTAAATATAAGCTCACTTGCAAAGTGAGCGTATATTTCGATTAGTTCTATTCAAACACCGCCAACGTAAACACGTTCACAAAGCCGCAATATGTATTTAAAAGTTCCAAAAATAATGCGCGAACTCTCTTACTCTTTATGGGACGAAAATTTGACACCACCGGTAAGGCATCAACCGATGGTTTTATTTTCTCACCGTCACTGGATTGTAACATCGCCAACTTTTTCATTCCGGCCTGTTACTGAGAATTCTCGTAAAAAAGCCCCAATAACTAAACTTGGCCTGACTCGAGACTCGAAATCAGGACCTTCGTATCTGCAGCCGTATATGTCATCACTAGACCGATGGCACAGTCACTTTGTAATATATTTTTCAAGTCACAAACAGACAAATCTTTATAAGCCTATAGTATGAAATGAATAATCTTTAACATTATACATAAAAATATTTCATGACAGATATCGTAAATATATTATAATTTATTATTTAGACGAACAAAAGCGAAAACAATGATTGAACCAATCAAAATACCTCAAAAGTCAATGAAACCAAATCAACCTATATAAAGGCTAATTAGAAATAAAGCACAATAAGGCAGTGCCTACCAATTAGCAGCGCTTTGTCTAGTTGATCGGACTTTTGTTCTGATCTCGAATGCCTTCGTTAGCGGTGAACTGTCGTGCGGAAACTTACTGTTATGTCAGTGTGAATGGAATTAAAATATATGGTAACTTTTTCACGTGGTTTTGCTTGTAGTTTTATATATTCCCATTTATACGACTCTGCTCGCGTAGCTCATTTGTGTATATTGTGTATAATTGTTCTGCGCCTAAGGGTATCGTAGTGTTAGTCTTCCAACCTTTTTCAATAAATTGGCTAAATTGGCATAAAGTTTTTTTTTAGATCTTAGGTACCTTTAAAGATAAGCTTGTCTAAAAAAACAATTTCTTCAGTTTTATAATATTATATGTAGATCAATTTGCCCCGTGAAGATGGAGCGTCTATTCCGAAGTAATTAAATCTTGTGTTATTGAATTTAAGCTCGACTTCGATTTCTGATCTACGTTTTTGATTGCCTGCCTACCCTCAATTCGAGAAGAATCAGGCCATAACCCACCACGATGACCAAGTGCGAGTTGTTCGATTTTACATATCATTCGAAACTATGTATATAGTTAGGTTCTCTCAGACATGCCGGTTTCTTCAAGTTGTTTTCTTTCACCGTAAAAGCGATGAGATAGCCTTTTTTCATATTTAAATGTCTAACATTTGTTATTACCTATGGTAAATTGATAATATTGGTTTTCCTAATAGAAACGCCAAGAAAAATATATGCGATTGTACACTTATAATAAAAGTTCTTTTTCCATGTTATTTTACGTATTATTACATGTATATTACTCCACAATTTTGGATGACAAAGGAGTTTATCTTATACGTATATCAGGTTCTTATGCAATCTTCGGCTTAAACTGTTTTCTATATCAATTACAAGTAACAAAGCATGCAATTATCCAACACTATACGTCTCTACAACGAAATGGAACCTATAATGCCGACGAAAATTCCATTATACCCGAATTCAAATTGGCCTATCCCCGAGGCATTGACGTGTAATAGCGCGAAAAGCAAACAGGAAGGAAGGGCCTCCATTGTCCGACGCAGTGTCGCCAACTACGAAAATAATAATTATCTGGGGTTGCCAGCACAATGGTTTTTTTTATAAAATAACGGGTCGATCGGCTCAAGTGCTTCCTATTATCCGGTTCGAGAGGATTACTGTGTGTTTTTTTTTGTATTCTTGTATCGTTTTTTAACTTTATCCACCTGGAGGTGTGTTAATACGTATTTTAGTTACTTTTTATGTTTTAATCCGTTAATATTTTAAAATTCTTTGATGTTATATTTAATGTATATTTCAAGTATCGACCGGAAGGCTCAAGCTTCTCTACTTATAATAATAATTGAAAAAAAAAAACTTTAGAGCAGCATCAAAAACAAGACAGTCATATGTATCTGTAGAGTACGTTTAATCTACTATTTATTTATTTTATTTAATATTTAGTATTAATTATTATATAACACAAAGCAGTAGGTATATATAGATAGGTACATAATCTAGTGCCTCTTTGATACGCGCCATGTTAATATTGATGCGTTTTATTGCCACTTACCACACTTGTGTTTTCGAAATATTCCACCACACACAAAAACCCCTTAACTTGACTCCCAATTAATCTCTTTCTATTTCGAATCAATTAAATCTAAAAAAAATAATAAAAAATGTTTGTTGTGGCGCTTATTACTATGGAAATAAGTTTCATTTTTCTGTGCGTTAATAAAAAAAATGTCAGTAGGGGGCAGCACGTGGCCTAATTACTCCACCCCCAACTACGTGTTTCTTTAATTGAATACGCTTATTTGATTTTTAAATTGACATGTCTAAATAAAATACGGATCTACTATCGAAGTTTTGAATGCAAGCGTTGAAGCGTTTCCTTTATTGTTTGTTAATGAATTTTACATTTATTTGCTCTATTTGTTATTGTGTACAAAATGTGCACTGGCAGTTTCTTTTTACTTCGTCCCTAAGAAAAACAGAATAAGAAATTATGTTACAGATTTTGTTTTAATTTTTTGTCTTTAATTCTGG
Source organism: Brenthis hecate (assembly GCA_951806755.1). Taxonomy (NCBI): domain Eukaryota; kingdom Metazoa; phylum Arthropoda; class Insecta; order Lepidoptera; family Nymphalidae; genus Brenthis; species Brenthis hecate. Next base: position 801,347 of record OX638254.1, read on the forward strand.
TCAGTTAGACGATTAGAGTTCGATTTAAATTTATCCCAAATTATATTATATACTAGCATTGCCCGTGGCTTCGCCCGCGTTCAGATGTCCAAAAACCAAATTCTTAAGTTTTACATATTAGTATATATACCTACTCTTAAATTGCAGTTTTTGTATTTTTTCTCAGAAATGATATATTTCCCCGCTGTAAAAAGTATCCTATATGTTGACCCGGATAACCAGCTATCACCATATCAAATTTCATCAAAATCCCTCCAGTAGTTTTTCTGTGATGCGGTAACGGACAGACAGACAGACAGACAAACAAAAATTCTAAAAACTATAGATTCGGCCTCTGTATCGATAATAATGTCTATTTCAGTAAGATTTTTCAAAAAATATTTAATGTACAGATTCGACTTAGAATTTTATTATATGTATAGAAGATGTATGTATTTATTTACATCTCTTTATTATTTTTGTACATATTACCTGCCTAGATCCCTTTCGGTTTTTACACAGTCGGCTAAAAATGGCCTTTTTATTGTGTCATGTACATTGTACATAATATCTAAATTTAGATTTACAGAATTCTTTCTGAGCATTAAATGTATGTAGGTACATATTAACATAAATTACAAGGCTCCGAATTTATTATAAGAAAGAAATCGCTTTTAAAAGTATTTATTTCGCCCTTAGAGTGTGGACTTTTTCGAAATTTATGTAGGAACCACCCTAGAATTTAAAAGGAAAAAATATGAAAATCGATTTATAAAATTGGCGAAGATATCGCGTGATATACCCACAAACAAAATTCAGACGAATTGAGTTCCTCCTCCTTTTTTAATTAGGTCAAAAAAGGCAATAAGTAACTAATATTTAAATATTTTCAACCGACTTCAAAAAGGAGGAGGTTCTCAATTCTACTGTATCTTTTTTTATGTTTGTTACCTCAGAACTCCGTCATTTATTAACCGATTTGGATAATTTTTGTGTTGTTTGAAAGTGGCTAAGTAATTAAAGCCTACCTATTAAATACATACCTAATCAAATATTTTCGAAATCGGTGTCAGCCCATACAAAGCAAAGCACACCGACTTCGAAAATATTTGATTAGGTATGTATAGTAAATGAAAACTACCAATCAGTTATTTTTTATTTTTTAGTGCTTTTGTTTGAAGTCGGTTTTTATTTTTTTTATAAAAAGTTTTTATTTTCATCTAAAGTAATATTCATGTTATTAGTCTTTGTACAGACAGAAAAATAGATATTACAAAATGTGATTTTTTAATAATAAAAGGTAACCCTCGAATTATGGTGGACATTGAATAAAAATAAAATACAAGTCAAGTAAGAGATGATGATACATGAATAAATTAAAAATTGCAGTTGCACGAACAAAATGGTCCCATTGTTTCACTTTTATATTCTATCGGGTTATAATGTATTTTTATTAAAAACATTATATAATAAGTATTTATGAAAACATCGTGAGGTAACTGGCATATCTGAGAGAACTTATTAAGTTTTCGCCAACCTGCACTTGGCCAGCGTGATGGACTATGGCCTGAACCCCTCGTATTGAAGGGAGGCCCGTGCCCAGCAGTAGGGCCGTTAAAAAAGGGCTGAATACACATAAATATTATAAAATGATTACAAAATCAGCCCTTCGATATATAAAGTAACACGAAGCTATAAATGTCCATATTGCACTCGAAGCTGTCTTCGGTGCCTACATTGTTCTATCTATCCACGCTTAGTTCAAAATGATGCCTAAAAACTGTTTCCCCGACCTCGCGGCTTAGGTACTTGAGCACGCGCGCCACCGACTCTAATTATTGCGAATCCCAGGTTCTGCCACGGTCGAGTGGCATGCCGTCTCGTTTATTTCTCCTTTTTACAATTTTTTCCCTACAAGAAATTGTCAAGTTGTGACGAAACTCGTACACTCGAGATGATAGGTAAAATGTTTGTTTTTTTTTAAATGTTACGGTCTTACATACCTTAGGTCTATACATGTAAGTGCCTATTGATTTTGTTGATTTGGTTTATTGTTATTATTATTTGGAAATATTGACTAAAAATTAGATTAAAATAGCTTATAAGTTTGATTTCTGTTTGTTGAAAACGCCCACATACCAAATTTCAGCCAAATCGTTAGTCGTGTCCGAGATCGCCGGTATAAATAAATAAATAAATATAGAAAAATTGCTCGTTTAAATAGATAGATATAACGTAAGTCGTAACATGTACAGGATGAAATGTCAAGGTAAAATGTATGTAAGACTAAAATCGAACCCTCGATCTACAATGCAGTCGTATTACGCATTTTCCATTACGTCAAAACGTTCACCAAAGTTTGTTTAAGGAAGAATAAACATAACTTTTACATAGTTTTTTTATAAGAAGCCGAACTCGAATGCTACCTATAGTTAGACATACATACTGTCGGATGCTTGGCAAAAGAAACGCTAAGAAACCTTTTCTATCTATCGTTTGAGACGTAGAAATTTTCTTCTCTTACTTATTTTTTAACGCTCGTTAATGTTTCGCCTGTCTACGTCCACTTATAAAATATAATGTTTTTATGTCTGTCTGTCTGTCTGTTACCGCATCACGAGAAAACCACTGGACAGATTTTGATGATATTTGTTATGATGATAGCTGGTTATCCGGGTCAACATATAGGATACTTTTTACCGCGGGAAAATATCTCATTAATGAGAAAAAATACAAAAACTGCAATGTAAGGGTATATTAATATGTAAAACCTAAGGATTTGGTTTTTGGTAATCTGAACGCGGGCGGAGCCGCGGACAATGCTATTTTTATTATATGTATAGATGTAGTATGGGTAAATAAATAAGGTAATATAATATGTATCTTTTATTATTAAGGTGAAATGGTCTCAAAATAGTCTTCTTCATCCTCTTTATAAGTTATATTACTATTTTTATCTGCGGCTCTGGTCGTGTAGAACGTAGTTCGAAGAGGACTGTAAAGGTGTTAAATATCTAGATTTGTTATCAATTTTGTTCAACGATTTTTTATACGAGCACACTAGAATCCAATAAAGAACCTACACTTTTTCATGCTTCTAATGAAGGAAACGGTCAAATATTTAGTATATATTTAAAAACCATACACAAATAGTCAAATATAGGTTCATACATCAATGTATTCGCTAGACGGCGCGTCCTCGGTACGTATAATTTAGGCGCGAACGCGACGCCGCCATTGCTCTTATTTGCGACGCTTTCACACGGTGAATGTGTCGCGCCGGCGTCCATTAGGTGCCTATTATATGCTACCACGCTTATTTTTTTTACTATTGCTTTACACAGCTGAAAGATCGGTGCTCGGAACATTTTGGCTTCGAGGTTTGGTTTTAAGAAGTGGTATATATATCTACACTTAAGACTTTAGTTATGTTGTATAGTCTATGTATAGTATGTCAAAATTAAAAATAGAGGTATAGGAACAATTAAAATAGACCACAGATTACATTATTTTAAGGTTTCTTACGCTACGCATAATAATATTCCTCGCAACACATGACACTGGTAGACTATATTGCGTCTGTTGACGCAATGTTAGCCACTAAAGAAGAAATAAATGACTATTATTACAATTTCATATTTAATTTCTAATGGAAGTGAACAGAAAGTTGTAGCCGTAAATTTTCTTTCTTTAATAAATCACTTACTATTAGATTCGTTAATATCTTTTTAAAAAATCAGTATTACTTCATTTACTATACGGAATATGGTGAAACTACAATATGTTTGAGGCTTTTAATGATGTCATTCTCATTAAATTTATAAATAACCTCTTACTTCTCTCTGTACAGTATTATTTATATAAAACCCGAATTGCGAATTCAGATATTATATATATACTAGTATGTATATATAAATAGTACCTACAGCGCCATAACGAAGGTAGCACAGATCGCGCCCCACGTCGGGCGCCATCCAACAATGGCACCTAATGGCGACGCCTCGTTACGCACTCGCAGAGAGCATAATTATAAATGAGAGCTAGAGTGGGGACTATCTGAATTATCACGTGCCTTTTAAAGATTAACTAGGCGCTGCGAAAGCTGACGTGTAACTGCTAGTTTTGTGTGGATAGTGTCACATTACTGCGGCTTTATTCAGCATTCACGAATGCTCGACTCTCACGCGAATATTCGAAAGAAGATATCAAATTATGATAATTAAATGAACTTAACGATATTATTTATAAATTTTAATATTATGTTTCTCAGTACATTATAACGAGTTTCGTGATACTGCATCTATTAAAATTACATAATTATGTAGAGTGCTTTTAACAAGCTTTTGGTTTGCAAAAGCCTTTAGACTTGCCAAATAAATGTCTAAACATACAAAAGCTAAAATTAATATGGATTAGTGTTTGAAATACTCTGAGTTCTTAAGAGATTTTGCGGCTATTAGACCAAAAAGAAATCGTCTGCTCTATACGTAGAAGTATGAAAATTTGTAAGAAATCACTCGATATACGCACTACTTGGCCCCGTACTTGTTTTATTTTAACCGGTTCACAACCGCACTCAGTGCGCCGTTAAGACGGCATAAGTGTTTGAGAACGCTTTGTTTGTGGTAGTGCTAAGCTTAAAGCTATCGGTTGAGTCGCGGGTCTATCGCGGAAAATCCTTTTAGATCCAAAACTTTGTACAGACCTCGCCCACTCCCGCCTCTTTGGAATAAGCTGTTTCAAACGTTGACATAAAATTACTGGAAATAGCACCAGTAGCCACAGTCTGAAATTACCATTGATTTTTTTATTAGTTTTAACACGGGAGTGATTATGTATATTTACTCGTATATAAATAAGACGTTATTTATGTAATTGTTTTACGATTATTTACTTATTTTTAAAATCCTCGTTAGATAGGTACATATTCTCAGGGTAAATTCTCACTTTTGATGTCACTCCACATGACCCGCGAGACTTTTAATTTTTAAACACCTTAAATAAATCTTTTGTGCTGTACATATAAATTAAAACTAAAGTATCTCTTTATATCTCTACAAGAAACCTTTCACCTCGAACGAGCTATCTGCCAAAGTATAAAGACGCTTCACACGTTTCTAGATCCGCACGTAAGATATCGCACAAAGCGAACGATTAAACACTCGTCGACGTTTCACACGGGCACGATTTGCAAGCGGTTTTAAGCTGTCGAGTGCTGCGTCGTTTTGTGTTAAGAGCTAGATGCCTTATAGTTAGTAAAAAGTCAAACTTAGCGCGTGGATGTGGCTATTCATGACAGTTACTTAATAAGATGTAAGTGACCAGCTTTGAACGAACCGTACGTGTAGTATTTCTTTTAATGATTTTGATAACGTTGTAATTCAAATGGCGTTCTTTCAAAAATATTTATATATTAAACTAGTTACTGCAATCATATTAGCAAATGTCAGTCAAACTGTGTGTTTTTCTTTACTCTACAAATGGAATATGGTGACATTTTTACTTTGTTAGTTTTAAGATAATGCGTGTTAGGTGACAATTTTATACGAGACAATACGATAGCGAGGTCCTGGGTTCGAGTCCTGGGTTAAGTTAAAATAGTTGCTGGTCTTTTCTGTCACGATATACTCAGTAGCAGCCCGGAGTTGGGAAGCCGGTGTTGTGTAAAGTGTAGATACCCCGTGCGTCTGTGTATTATGTTCTTCTTCTTCTCTGTGGATGTTAGCTTCGTATTTATTTGAGAGTCCACAAATTCAACAATAATTTGTTATGTAAATTCATCTGGACACCTTGCACAGTGTCAACTGTCAGTACGCCACACCAGGCGTTTGACAGAGACCAGTATAAGAAGTTTTAACAATGAATATTCTTCGAATATAATATTTTTAATTGATATAATATAATATATGAAAACATAAGGCAGGGGGAATAAAAGCGTCTTTTACAAAATGTTGAAATTGTTCCAGATCGTTCGCAATCGCAATCACAGTCTTTTGGACCACGGCGTGGCGGTTACGTGCCCAATCAACAATACAACCAAGGGTACGATCAATCGGGATACCAGTCAGGGTCAAACCAAGGCAGATACGGTCACAACCAGGATAGACACGGCTCTAGCCACGATAGATACAGTGGCTCGAACCAAGGTTACAGGCAAAACCAAGGCCACAGATACCAAAATCCAAACCAAGGCTATTCCTCAAACCAGCAGGGACACCACAGACAGAATAACACATCAAGAGATGGTCAGAGGAATCACAACGGTCCACGACCGTCTGGTCCGAGTAGGTACCAAGGTAACTCGACATGGCGTTGATTTTCAACGTTTGCAAAGTTGGTATATTAATAAGTTTAAAAAGACGGAAGACTGGTAAAAGTCTGCAAACGTTCGGTTTGTATGGGGACGTGGGGTGTAATGACGTATCATTTGGATAGGGTTAGCTAGTTGAATATGTTATTTTTGTAGTTTAATTACCTTTTAGCAGTGTTAGTGTTAGATCGCAATCATTTATTGCCTTTTGTGTAGAATATTTTTTTTATTTTGTACATATTACTTCGAACGACTTAAACTTTTTTCCTCGAATTCAATTCACTACCACTACATTTTATATATTTATCTAAATATATATATATATATATATATATATATATATATATATATATATATATATATATCATCATATGTCTCTCAGACATGCAGGTGATTTTTGATGTTTTTCTTCACCGTAAGAGGAACGAGAGCAGGTTTGAACCCACTTTACTCAGTTTACCAAGCAAACGAGAAATCACTGCTAGGATCACCTTAAGTAGATTTAAAAAAATATAGAATTTTAACTTATAATTTTTAAAATCTTTTCTAAAGCATTTTTATCTAACTCGATATAGAATACTTACATTAGGATTATAATACATAGGTCTTATAAAATATCGCCGTCAGTGAAACACACTTACCTATATATGTATGAATATGTGTAACGCATCTCCTCATCGCTCTAATATGTTAGTGCACATTTTTATGAATACAACAACAATATATGAACAATATTTACCTGTCACTTTTTAAGTATATAATTTAAAATAAAATATGTTTTTTAATAAATTTTCTTAAGAAGTCTAAAAAAGTTTCTCTAAAAGATATGACCAATTAAGAAAATGATCAAGTAACTAAAATTAAAAAAAGGTCCCAGTTGGTCATTTTCTAACATTACAATGTTATTTATACATGCGAGGAATAAATTTTTATTATAGATTTTTTTATTCTTTATAGTTATTGTTTTTTTTACAATTTATTAAATAGTTAATATTGTTCTTTGCTTTGCGGCCATCATTATGCAACATATCTATGGTTTTTTACCTATCAGAGAGAAAGAAAATTGATAAAAGCTCTAAAATTAAACATTAATGTACCTATTCATGTTTGGTACAAAAATTTAGTGGATTAAATGTATGTTTTAATAAGAACCTCTATGCAATTTAAATGTACTCTCTACTAAGACATTTCTTTGGCAGTTTACTCATTTTCAGTTATTACTTGACTGAGGCATTAAATAAGTTAACAATGTATGTACGTGCGTCACATACTAAACTTTTTATTTGATAATTATAATTGATATGAATAAGTTAATTTTACATATCTATATTTCATTTGATATGTTTTTGGAAGTCTTTGGGTTGTATTTTTTTTGTCAAAGTAAATGTCGATCAAAAAAGTACTAGATACACAATCAGCGACAAAAATGTCTTCACTGAATGAGCGCTCATTTGAACATTTGAGCGCACTTTTTGTGTGATAACAACTTTACGCGTTGTATTTAAGGTTCAATTTACATTGTTGTATATTTATTTCAACTAGAATAATTACCTAAACACAATTGGTGACCGTTCTAAGAGAACTTTTGCATGGGATTGTGTATCTGGTACTTTTTAGAACTATGTAAGTAAAACAAAAAAAAGAATTCATTTTCTGTATCATCTGTCTCGAAAAATATGTATTAAATTAGTCAATTCATTTGAGATACTGTTTATTACATATTTGTGCATATAATGTTTTCTTTTAAATAATTCATTGTAAGCGTACAAATAAATGATTTAGAATTGTACAGTATTTTTTTTTGTTCCTAACTCCCAATACCATAAAGACGAAAAAAAATCATAGGATGAAGTACAATAAAGGAAGATTAAAATTGCTAATTTCATCAACTTATTGAAATAAATTCGATATAAAAATCTTGGGATTCGTATTTAAATTAAGAAAGTCAAAATGTCTGTTCTTAGTGTATTATATGTATGTCCTTTCTGAGAACCGAGTCTACGGCTGTAGGCGTAATTTATGAGCTGGCAATAGAAAATGAAGCTATTACCGAGCATAATATTAAAGAAATCGCAGTAAAACTACTATTAAGTTTATTGAATCGAGTGAATCTATATAATATAGGTAAATGCGAGTGTGCCTGAATGTACGTTTGATTTTAATATTATTTAGTAAGTAGGTACTTGAAAATATAACAATGTATAACATAAGATAATATGACTATTAGAGTGGTCAACTAATGAAGTAGACTAGTACTAAAAGAAAAACAGTCTTCTAGGTAAATATTTTCTTAGATTTTCAGCTTAAATAAAAAAATATGCATACTTTAAAAGTTTAAAAAAAATATGGTGCCCATCGCTTTAAAAAATTCTTCGTATTATATGAACTTTCCACTCAAAACATACTCGCACAGCGTCCAGTCGAGCTTTCTTTGCAAAAAAGCACAATACGTCGTTAGACTGATTGTCAAATAGTACAGATCTTAACTCTTTCGAGCAAAAGTGACACAAAGTCAAAAATACGCTTCAACTTGATGCTGGCAATTGGCAAAATAATCGAACTATTTCACCGACTTCGAAAATGGGAGGAACTTAATTCGTTTGTAAAATGTATGTATGTTTATTACGCAATATCTTCGCCAATATTGCATGTATTTCCATAATTATTTATTTAATATATAAATCACTAGCGGTGGCTCCGCACGCGTAGTTCTATTATGTATTATGTGTTAACAAATAGGTACTCAACATGTTTTTTTTAAGTCGGTCAAGAAGAAGTCATCGATTAAAGGCTAAAGTGGAGTAAAAAAATGTTGTATGAAATAAATAATATTATTTGTTAAAGAAATTGAGCATATTTATTATTATTAGGGCGGAGGGAAAAAAAACTTTTAGCTTGGGGTTAGAATTTGTAGCTTATAAAAAAACAGTTTATTTAAAAAGAAAAAAAAAATTACTCAACATTTTGAGGTAGCCCACAGATTTTTATAATAAATAATTAACTCCACCCAATGCTTATTTAAAAAAAAAATTTTGCATGCTCATGAGCATAGTATCAAATTAAAAAAAAACCTGGTGAACGCCAGGTCAGCCGGGCGTTAGGATACGTATGTGGTAGCTAATTTAATATTTAAATCGCTGTTTTAGCGATACTAGGCCGCTTTTTGTGCATTTTGCTACTACTGTATTGTACTTTTTTTTATATTTCTTCCTATTTTGTGTGTGCAATAAAAAGTTTTTGTTATTATTATTATATTTAATAAGATACCTAGTTGTAGGAATTCCGCTAGTTAGGATATAAGAACACATGTAACCGCCGCAACGATTTTCAATATCGCGGACAAAGCGGCTGAAGTGGCGATTGTGTGCGATCAATAGTTTTTTAATTTCTTTTTTCTCCACACAATCGAAGGTACGAATTGAGATGAAAGGAATTAGGGGCCAGGCTGGAGGCCACTCGAACATGAATGAGGTACCAACTTAAATGATTTTTAAGGTTTTTTGTCCAGGTAAGCGTAATGGGCCGTTATTAATTTCGAGGTAGTTTGCTACTGATTTTGTTTTGAGATTTTTAAATGTAATTTTTTGTGAGAAATATATCATAGTGATTACTTTTTTGGGTATTACTTTGCGTTGAAATTATATTTATAATATTTGAGGTTGTTTTTAATATTTTGAAGTTATACTTCTTTCGGCACGTTTGGAAAAAATTATGAGAGTAAAATTCTTACGATGCGCGCGCACACCGACAGCCAAAATGCGATATGATGAAGTTAGCTGCATTCCTTTTACAAACAGTATACGGGATGAAATCTTTAGCTATTTTTGTTCTATTAATAAGTATAAGTACACACACATATTTTTTTTGTTACAGTTTTCCCATTTAGAAAGAGGAAGTTGATTTGATGCCAAATTTAGAGAATATTATGAATATATATGTCAAGGACATACCTTCTTACATACACTGAAAATGCCCAGAAAATTCAAATTCCATTCAAATTCCATGTCTTTGTGGTAATTCTCATATTATAATAAAATTATCTATTTAATTCGGACGACCGTAGAAAATAAACTTAAATCTTAATAGGACAGTGGAAAGTGGAAGGAAAAATCTTAGTGAAAATGGTAGATTTTCATCTATTTTGGCCGACTTTGAAAAGTGCCGATGTGTTTTTATGGGTATGCTACGCGATATGATCGTAAATGGTGAAGTTATTTTTATGAATGCTTTTTTAATGAATAAGTTTGAAGTTTGTTTTAAGGGTAGTCCCATGTAAATTAAAAACTCGAGTAATAGAATAATTACTTTAGAATTTTTTTAATCTTTATAGGTACTGTTTAGCTTACAAATAAGAATCTTAGATATTTTTTTGCAAAAAATTAAGAAGAATAAAAAAAAAAGATTTGTTTTATTAACACTAGGTAAGTATTAGATATCATTTAGACAGAGATTATATGATTGATACCTACTACTTATAAAGGTTTCATCAGATAAACTACTGCTCATTTGTACCTAAGTATATTCCGCATAAGAATATGATTTGACATGCAAAATATTACTGTTAACTACTTTCTTTTGACATTTTTATAATTTTAACTACGCAGTTCGAATTTAGAAAGTGGGTACTTATCGCGATTAATAAAAGTTTTTTTGATCAATGTCCCACCGATCAAAAACCAATCAAAACTAGATGAATTCGTCAATTGTGCCGTACTCTAAACCTATTTGATTTGACCTAAATAAGAAAAAGTAATCGCCTCACTGTGTCATTGCTGTTGTGTTGACGAAATTTCGACTAATAGAATAATCTTACTTTTACACAAAAAAAGCTTAAATATATTATTTTTGAAGTTTTAACTTTAATTTTAATTTTATATAATAAAAAATCTGTATTAGTGTGTTAGAGAAAAAAGCTCTTATAGTGTTGAATAGAAAGTTTCGGAAATATTGCCTTTTTACTAGAAAATATACTTATTTAACAACAGTATTTCGGTACCTTATGTATAAAACTATAAAAACCTTGAATGGGTTTAAACATTAGTACCACTAAGTAGTACACACCTACTGGGGTAGATTTAAGATATTTAACTTAGTTTTTTGTAGATAGGTAGGTAGATGTTATACTACCTTGCTAAAATAAATTTGAGTAGGTATCCGTCCCTCTGATTGTTATACTTATTAGTTTGTGACGTCTTCACAGTAAAACAAAACAGAATCGACCTTGTTTAGATATAGATATACCTATGCTAGGTATTCATTCTTATTCATAGAAGTGAATGAATTTTCTTTGGACTGTATATTAAAGTAAAATGGATATTGATAATACTTTAAGATATATGAGATATCTTAAAGTTCTATAAATATTTTGAAAATAAGTATAGAATGCATTCCAGGTGTTAAAATAGCAAATCTATCTTACTGTTGGGATCAATGTTGAATAGTGTGTTGTTGCGAAACAAATACGAAACAAGTATCAGCGGTCGCTTCTCAACGAGTTTTACTTATGTGAAGTGGAAAGTATGAATCTTACAAACACCTTACAAATATTTATTTACAGCGATGCGTAGATACCTTAACTACGTCCTTAAAAAAATTTATTAAATTTTAATTTCCTTTCTTTCAAATATAAAAAATAATAATAAGAATTTTCTTATTTGTATTTCATGTATTGTCATATCTACTTTTTATCTAAAAAAAAAACATATAAACGGTTATATGAGTCGAGAATCGAATGACCGCGGCGTCGATCTAGTTTACAGCTTACAGAACAAAAATTAATCGTGTGGGTGATTTTTTAGGCGATTCTTTGTTCAATCATGTACGGGGTCACGCAAACCGTTATGCCGCGGGGTATATAATAGAAAATTCACAATGCACATAGAAAATTTCACGGCGTTCAATGGCTTGTTCGACACTCGAGTCGAGGGCCAGGGGAGATTACGAAACAATGGGTTTTTCCAAAATACATAATAATGCCGCGTCAAATGGCGGTTTTGTGGGCTTAGAGGTCCGCAGAGTATTTTGTGAGCCCTTCCAGCGTCCACGGAACCGATGTTTATACATTTTTGTTTTCCTAATATGTAAAAAAACTGTGAATATTATATTATTTAGATATATTTTACTTAATAATATTATAATTAAGAATATTTATAGCTACAATTGGTGTCGCTAGGTTTCTGTTAGTACAATTGGAGATAAGATTCCCTAGAGCTCCTTAGCCGCAGGGAGGGGGCACTCTTTGGGAATTACATTCGCGTCTGAAGATTATTTAGTATAACCATAACAAGTCTATACATATAATAAAATTGTAACTAAGTCGATTCTGTACATTAAATATTTTTTGCAAAATTTTATTGCAATAGACATTATTATCGATACAGAGTCCGAATCTATAGTTTTTAGAATTTTTGTCTGTCTGTCTGTTGCCGCATCACGAGAAAACCACTGGACAGATTTTGATGAAATTTGGTACGATGATAGCTGGTTATCCGGGTCAACATATAGGGTAATTTTTACCGCGGGAAAATATCTCATTTCTGAGAAAAAATACAAAAACTGCAATGTAAGAGTATGCAAATATGTAAAATCTAAGAATTTGGTTTTTGGTCATCTAAACGGCCAATGCTAGTATTGAATAAAAATCAATTGCAGATTTTCTACAGACTAGGCAATGAGTGATTATCTGTTATTAATTCTATGGCTTGTGTTAAGAGAATCTTCTCTACACTGGTAAATATTTACTTATAAAAAAAACTTGATAGATATTTTTTTTTTAATGCGAGTATTTTTTTTAACTAAACTTATAGAGAGGAATTTTTTTTTACAAAAGCCCATCACTAAGATTACTGCTGAAAGATTAAATTGTAAATAAGTACATACTGAAGTTAAAAAGAAACGCTATAATTACGTTGCGTCTAATGCCTCGACCAGATTGACCCTCCATGCTACCTATAAGGCGAAACTTAGACAAAAAACCTTAATTATAATTGGTCACGGAACCCTCATAAATTCGCGTCAGTAATTGCGACACATGGGTGGTTTTCGAGATATTTCGGCTCGAGTGGTCGGCCGGTGCCGGCGCTCGCGAGAATTATTAAAAAGTATAAAAAATATTGCGCTCCACGAGGCGGCCAGCCATGAATATCACGGCTTAGGCACGGATAGTTTGATATGCTTATTAAATATGTATGTATAATGTATTAGTGTACCAAATGTTAGTTAGTTGCAAATTATAAAGCGATGTGGCGATACGAATGAGATGATTGGCCATGGCGTACATATAAGCTAAGCTATGTATATACAATTATTATGTAATATTTTTATGAAGGTTTTAATTTACAGTTAAAAATACATATTTTTAAGCACAATAGTGTCTAGCTGTTGCTTAAAAAACGTTTGCTTGAAAAAAAAGAATAATAAAATTAAATAATGTTGTGTAATTTTTAAATTAACATGCAATTTAAATAATTCAAATATATTTTTGTGTTGGTACCTATGTCGTCGAATGTATTTAATTATTTATTAATTTTATAATTAAATTTAAAAATTCAAAAAATGCCTACATTTACTACTAAATTAGAATTAATACGACTCTATCATTATTATTCATGCATATGTTTTATGCATAGCACGTATTTACAGCTTTTTACTACACAATTCATTCATAAAAGCATTTCATGTTTTAATAACGCCATAATGTATGTAAAAATTAATACTAAAATGCCCAACATATCAAACTACATCAACACTTCAGCTTTCAATCGTGATATTCATCAAAATTTGCACAAAAACTATTTAAAAACCGGTAGCGGCGAACAAAAACGCATCCAATGAATTAACTCACCCCCCGATTGGATCTAACCAACCGCACGACAAAGGAATTAGTCAAAATAATACAAAAAAATAAGTTACACAATAGCTTTTGAAACGCTGTGGGCGAAATTGTTACTACGGTGTAGCAACATCTGGCCAGAGGGGAGCGAGTGTGAGGCGAGACGGCGGAAGCGCCTGGCAGCTTTATGGTATTGTAAACCATAAGTTGTTGCGATAAGGGTGATAATGAATTGTAAATCGATGGTTTTCACACCCTCTCATGATGCATAGACTCGTCTTAACGCCATTACTGTCAAATTGTAGGCCAATCAGTGCGCAGCGACGCCGACCAATAGTGGGGACGTGCGGCGCGTGCCTCGAAACCCAAATTTGGGCGGAAACTCGAACAATTTGTAACTTTTTGTAATCGCGCAACGGAAGCTAAATTTTGTAAGCGATTTTCATATTGTCTCTACCGGATGTTCTAATGAATGGCCACAAAAACTTTTTATGGGTTTCCCTGAAAATGGCAGTTCCGTTTGTGGGCAAAGTTCTTTTATGTAAGATAGATTTTTAGTAAAAAATTTAACTCAAAATAATTAAGTACCTATCTCAAAAATTTATAATATATTTTTTATCAAATTAAAAGGATTTACGATCGTCGTTGCGTAAGCGTGTGTATATTGATTTTAATACCCAAAGATCGCAGATTCGTTCCTGTACTGTAGCTTGTAAGTGTGGCTTATAATATAAGAAAAAAATACTTATTGCCTTATATATTTATTCGTTTTGCTTATCTGTTTTGTTCAAAGAAAAAATGCGACATGAGATAGGTGCCCCAACCTAATTACCAATTATTGACGAAGAGCGGAAATAAAGAGAGAGAGAACAGTCCCTTGGTTGATTTTTTTACTCTGAAGGGGTAATTAGTGTTTTTAGATAGTTTTAGATAGATGAGTATCTAGGCTTGAGGCGCTCTGCACATAGGTGGGTTAATCTTAGATAATCTCTACATTTTCTTTGAAACTTTACATTGTATCAACATTTTCACGTCAACAATCTATTCTATACATATAAGGAAATTGTAACTAAGCCGAATCTGTACATTAGATATTTTTTGGAAAATCCTATTGAAATAAACATTATTATCGATATAGAGACCGAATCTATAGTTTTTAGAATTTTTGTCTGTCTGTCTGTTACCGCATCACGAAAAAACCACTGGGCAGATTTTGATGAAATTTGGTATGATGATAGCTGGTTATCCGGGTCAACATATAGGATACTTTTTACTGCGGGAAAATGTCTCATTTCTGTCTCATAAGTGTATACTAATATTTTAAACCTAAGAATTTGGTTTTTAGTCATCTGCTAGTGTTATATAAATTCGTAATATTTCTATTGCCTAAGATTAAAATAATATTTATAATAATAATTTTTCTTTTTATTTATATCATTGATTTTATTTTTTAAATTAACTTTATTTCTTACGACTCAGGAACACTCACAACTTAGGGACGTTTAAAATGACAACAACTGCATTTTTTATGTAAAGAATTAATTAAAATTAGGTTAAATAGAATGTAACAGTAAAACTAATTAGAAATAAGAAATCGGACAAGTGCGAGTCTGACTCGCACACTGAGGGTTCAGTGTAAAATATTAAAATAAGTTTATAATCGCAAAAAAAAATTATGAACAAAGTACTACGGTTATTAGATTTTTTTTTCGTCACTTGTGGTATAAGATATTGCTTCTTGCTCTTCATGATTCTAGGTCAACGGAAAGTATCTACCCTATAGGTTTAGATTCTCTTGCTAGTGCCAAATTTGCATAAATGACCATATCTTTTGATTGCGTTGTCTTAGAAGATTGTTTTTATCACAGCTCCGAGAAATTGCAGATCTGAGTACTTATTTGATATCAATTTCAACTTGGTACCTCCGAGCGTTTCTGAGAAAAAGGCTCTTGACTGACAGACAGACAGACATTCAGTCTCTATGGTAACCATGACTGCTGTAAAGCATTCAAAACGTCGGGAACCAATAATAAAAATAAACCCACGAAAATAATGCCAAATATTTGCGAAAACCTAAGAAAGTATTCAATAGCCAGTAATAGGATATTCTACAATTGAATTACGCTACATGTTAGATAAGAACAATTCATTGTAATAGTAAATGTTGTAATTTATTTATGAAAAACCAACGATTTACCCTTGCTTCGTTCGGGTATCATAACCATCCTAATCCGTCCATTTATTATAGCGTGAAAGAGTAACTAACTCAAACATACATACAAACTTTTGTATACATATATAATGGTAAGTAGTCCGACGATTAGACACTTCTTCTTTTATTTTATTGAGCAATAATCTATACCACCAATAAAATGTATTATTTATAAATACAATAAAAATTTCTTAAAAATTACTTATTTTATTTTTTATAAAATAACTAATACACTCAAACAATTTAAAATAATTAAACAAATAAACCACGTCAAGGCGAACTATACACATCAATACGCACCTGAGTTCTCACGTCACATTCCCATCACTTAGGAAATTGCTCATTCACACTCCGCCGACTCCTCACCACTTGCCCACTTAAGAACTATAAAGAAGTCAAATCTATCAAACGGAATTTGAATTTTTTGAAATGGTAAGGGAACTCGTAGGGCAGAGCTCCGCGTGGGGTCCTTCACAGTCACGCGGTCGCAGCAGGTCGCAGCAGGTCGTCGGCGCCACGCTGGCATCGCCTTTGCTCATTACTTGAATCAATATGATATGCGAAATTCATCTACAGTTTTATAGGATATTTATGGGAAGTGAGCAGGGCCGCGGTTCGCGACGTGACTTTTCACGCTCGAGATATATCGTGAGATTTGGGATTTGCGAGTGTTTGAGTTCTCTTCAATGGGCAGTGGCAAGATTGTGAGAACTGATAAATTAATTTCGGAATCTTGGAATATGTAGAGTTCTATTATATAGGTATTGTGTATTAGTGGTATTTTCTAAGCATAACTATAAAATTTTAGGCATTACATTGCTCCTTAAGAGCTAATTATTATAATATTAGACAATAAATATTAATGACTAGCATTGCCCGCGGCTCCGCTCGCGTTCAGATGACCAAAAACCAATTTCTTAGTTTTTACGTGTAGTATACTATTACATTGCAGTTTATTTTTTCTTAGAAATGAGACTTTTACCCGCAGTAAAAAGTATCCTATACGTTGACGCGATTAACCAGCTATCACCATACCAAATTTCATCAAATTTCCTCCATTGGTTTTTATGTGATGCGGTAACCGACAGACAGACAGACAAAAATTCTAAAAACTATAGATCGGCCTCTGTATCGATAATAATGTTTTTTTCAATAAGATATTCCAAAAAATATTTAATGTACGGATTCGGCATTGTTACAATTTTATTATTATTATGTATACATGTCATTTATGGAGCGTCTTAATGCTAATGCCATTGCCATGCTTCTGTAGGCATAAAACTTTCTTAGATTATGCAAATATTTGACATTTCAATTAAAACTATATTGTCGGATTTTGTACCCGATGATTTATTTTTGGTTTTGGTCGGGAATAAAAATAAAAATACCTATATCTTCGAAAAGATCCGAAAAGAGAGTTTTTTAAAAAAGACACTTCAGGCGTTAAAACAGGTGACATTTAAAATTTTATCTATTAAGTAAATGCTTACTTGGTTTAATCTTCTGTTACTTATGTACTAATATATTTATGTACTTAATAGACCTAATAAACTAATTACTAAGTATATATTAGTGGCGAAGGGTGAAATTTTAGCAGAGGTAAATCGTCCCAAAAAAAAGACACAAAAAAACATTGATATACAATGTTCATATTCGTATTAATTCAAAACGAAATAAAGGCATTATTATATATTATGTATTTCCAAACAAACGTTTATACATTTAAAAAATTAAATATATGTAAAATTATAGCAAAGTACATTATAAGGTAAGACATCTTGTAAGGACTCTTCGCCACTGCTAAGTATACCTATGTATATAATTTCTGCGTTTAATATATTATAATTCAAGGATATATTTTCAACCAAATTTATATTGTTTATCCAGTAGCCAACGTAATAAGCGTTCTCTAAAAAAGCCGAGCAGATGATGTGAAGCTCTTTTAATGTTGGCACGTATTTTATTATAGAATTCGCATTCGTAACATGGCTGTACCTTTCATATTTTAATTCATTCACACTGTTTATATTTTGTCATATGTCGTCTTTTTATCTCATTACTTCTTCAATGTGCATAAAAAAGGACGACTCTACGAGTTCGGGGTTTTTTAAATTAAGTATGTAGTTAAACTTTTTATCTATATACGAGTATAGAAGCCGTTAATTTATTTAAACTAGCGATGCATCCTTGCTCTGCTCTTGGTTTAATATTTTTTTTGCAATAAACTACTACGCAGAAAATCAGATAGACACTGCTGTATTGTTATGTGAAAAAATAAACCAACGAACGTAATAATACATGTAGGTATAATATTAATAATTTGTCAAATTAACTAAAGTGAAGTGGGTTGTGAGATTAGCATTGCTAATTGCACACTTTGTTTTCTTCTTTCATCTTATTTATTTTATAGGTACCTACTGTGTTAATGATGATGATGTTCTCCTGACCGATACCGGCCACGGCGGCCAATCTCATTGAGACTAGCCAACTGCGCAGGAGGTATTATAGTGCACAAGTGTACGCGCAGACACAAGTGCACTCTCTATTCCTGTCACTCTCATACTCCGGTGGGACGACTGCTCGACACGACCAGTGAGAGTTAAGGCGCAGGACCGACGGCTTTACGTGCTCTCCGAGGCACGGGGGTGAAACACCGCCAACTTCCCAACTCCGGGCTGTTACTGAGGCTTACTATACAGAAAGACTCAATAACTAAACTTGGCCCGACCCGGGACTCGAACCCAGGACCTCCGAGTGTGCAGCCGTACATGCTAGCCACTACACCACCGAGGCAGTCTGACTGTGTTAATACTATATATAGGTATAATAAAATTCTGAGTCGAATCTGTACATTAAATATTTATGAACAATCTTATTGTAATAGAGACCGAATCTATAGTTTTTAGAATTATTGTCTGTCTGTCTGTTACCGCATCACGAAAAAACCACTGGGCAGCTTTTGATGAAATTTGGTATGATGATAGCTGATTATCCGGGTCAACATATAGGATAATTTTAACCGCGGGAAAATGTCTCATTTCTGAGAAAAAAAAAATACAAAAACTGCAATGAACGAACATACTAATATGTAAAACCTAAGAATTTGGTTTTTGATCATCTGAACGCGGGCGGAGCCGCGGGCAATGCTAGTTAAATCATATACTCAAAGTTAGAATTTTTTTGACATAGTAGGTAAGTACTTCCATATGAGATGCTACGAAATTTGTTCTGTTATTGTTGTGGACACACAGTGTAGTGAATATTTCAACAATTTAGCCCCTCCAAGATCCTTGAAGATCCTCACGCGCGCTTCTGGCAAACTAAGCAGTTTCCGTCACTCACGTACCTCACTATGCCGCGACAAAATCTCTAGGTCTATTCAATTATAGATTTCTAAACCTAAACGACTATTTAATAAGAATTATGCGAGTGTTTTACTGTTTGCCTGTTTGTAATCTTAAAGATATCTTAAAAATATTTCCTTATAATGATAACTAATATAGACCATTTTTTATCAATTCAGCATGAAAGAATGTGGGCGAAATCTAGATAATATATTATAATCGTATTAAATTATAATTTATTGCTTCACCGCCATTGACATTGCATTACAATAGCTTACTGTTCACAACATAAATACCGGCTTACGCACAAATCAAACACTCGAAAACGCGCTTTAATCATCGATAAAGTAGAAAATAAAGCCCTCCACAAAAATATTCAGACAAAGTATTTCCAAAGGCGGAGCTGAGTCTAAAAGGTTACACTTGCTGTATTATCAAAGGTTGCATTAGTGTGTGCTCTTTGTGCGAGTTTTGAATCACATGAGCATTACATCAGACGATTTGTCCTTTGTACGTGGAGGAGGCTGTATTGTTCCCGAATGCATTAGAACTCGTACGTTTGAACAGCCTTAGCTTTTAACATAATTGTTATGTCGCTTTGAAACGATACAAGTATATTATGAAACAATAAATTTAACACATTCTGAAATGTTTTTTGTTTTTAAAATTCTTCCTTTTTTACAAACGTCGTTGTATTGGTTTGCGCGAGGCAAGAGAGATGATGTAGATTTAATCCTACCGACCTTGCCGCTCTCAACGGTACTTACATGTAAATGTTTCGTATGGATATCGAAACATCTAATTCTGTACAAGTTAATAATTATAATGTTTTATTGATAAGTTTAAATTATTTGACAAACGCCATTTTATTTAAAATACTAATTAGTAAAATGGCAATGCTATGTTTTAATTTTCAATATACTCACATACAAAAAACAAACATGAAATGCTCAGAATCTATAGGTGTTTAATTTGAAATTCACATAAAGGACTACTATTCACAGTAAGGATTAGGGAAAAATTATTCCTCATCATTAGCTTTACTAAACACATTACATATACTGTACAAACAGACTAACTCTACTACTCATGGCATAAAATGTATTACTGCCACTCTACTGCACGACCATCACAAATTGTGAATTATTTTTCTTACTTAATTAACAAATACCAGGCAGAATTTGAAAACACTAGATATGTATCCCTTCAGTACTTAAAATAACAAAGCAAATAACTCTTGATTGTTTCTCCCTTTGATACAGCCACCTGTCACGGCGTCCGGCGAGCTGTCAAAATACACTGAGCCAAGTTGAAATAAAAGTCGCTTCGTCGATGATTCAACAACATCACAATTGTGTTAAGATTTGAAGATCCTTTAACTAATACGATTTAAAAATGTTAAAAGAGTATACATATAAAAATGTGATGTCGTAGGTTCTTATTATCCATCAGATTATCATGGACTTTAATAGTTAATTATTTTATAGATTTATGTTTCTTTAATTTATATATAATTTATTCTGTACTAGCGACTCACCCTTTAGAACAACAAAAATAAATCTATCCCACGGGAACCGTACATTTTTCCGGGATAAAAAGTAATTTTTATCCCGGAAAAATGTACGGTTCCCGTACATTTTATATATATATATATATATATATATATATAATATATATATATATATATATATATATATATATATATATTGTTGTACAATCCATTCGGTAGTTTTTGCGAGAGAGTTTAACAATCATCCATACATCTATCTATACATCCAGACATCCCCACAAACTCGTCTCTTTTAAAAGATCTCTGAGAAAAAGAGTAATTAAAATAGGCAATTTAACACGCTTTTAATAATACCGAGCCTTACGAAACAATTACATTTTGACAATGCAATATTGCTGAGAAAATTTCATACTCTATACAGTGTGAAAGATATGTTCCCTAATTGTAATATTAGACAAAGTGAACATTAAAAATAAAATACTGAAATAAACAGCTTTATTTAATATCTTATAAGGAATTCTGACAATTTATCTATGCAAATTTATAATGTGTATTTTCTACGGAACCCAATCTCTAAGGCAGTACCGCGGTGGTCGTTCGAGAGCTTTACAGTGACGGACAGACGCATATCTGAGTGTTAATGAGACGTCAGGTGGAGGCGCGCCACCGTGACTGGACGTAATTATTTATTTCAAATGTATTCATTTGTAAGATACAAGTAATCGTATGTGATATTATTGATATTTTATTTAATATTATATTTTATTTAGTATCATGTATTATAATTTTATACGTTTTGACGATTCAAAGTTGTTATTTTTCTATTTAAATTATTATTATTTGGCAATATTTCTTCCCCTTTTTATACAATTTGGACCTTATATTTCAATATGTAGAAACTTTACGTTACATATAATAGAAATAATTAAATAGAGCCGGGAATGTGTTTGAAAATAAACAATTTTAAAGTTGATATGGTAGAGTAATGCTTCGTAGTATCTACATTCGCTTTAATTAAATGCTATCTTCACAAATCCGCGTTAACACACTAGTCCCTTAATAAATTCATTACAACGCACGCCCGTGCTCTATCGATTGTGGCCTCTTTGCCCGAACGTGCCAGAGACAATCGACGCGATGGCGCTTCTGTACGCAACCATAGACAAAGCTAAAACATCTTTATACTCATAATGAACATGCAAAAATGTATTTTAGCTGCACGGTATAAAATCTAAATTCGCAAAAAATATTCTCGTCTATGTGCCTTTATAGATTGTCAATTAAAAAAAATAAATTTCAAGCCAATGTTTTTGCTGTATAGAAAAATGGGCCTAAGGCACAACTGTATAGAGCCTACAACTATATTTGCTCGGTGACGCGATATGAAACCTTTTTGGGCGTACGCGCGCTTTGTCTCTGCCTCACTGTCAAGCGTACTTGTGTTTTCCCGCGTTTTTTGTTCTAATTAGTCAGCCCCGAGCCCTCGACGTTACAGACCACGCTATAGCTATAGTGGCTTAAATATAGTAAAACAAAAACAGTAGGACGCATCTCCAGTGTCATATTTGTATAATATAACGGCAGCTTGTGTTTTTAAGTAAAAATTACTTTTTTATTATTTCATTTTCCATTTTTGAGCTTTTGGAGAGTACAACTTTTTTGACTGCTATAAGTTTTCATAACATAAAAATATTTATTATATATGGTCAATTTATTCTTAGTTTAAATACTAAATTTTTTGATTTCAGATATTGCCGTATAAAATAGGAGGAAATATCCCTTTCCTGTGTTCCTTATCTTTCGCCAATATTCCACTGCATCATATATGATAACATATTGATGAAATGGAATACTAGCAAAGAAGATATACAATGTAGGTAGGTACTCAGCATCGCGCTATCAGATCGGGACAGATATACTTTGTACATATTTTGCCACAGACACTTATCTAATACGGAAATCGAATGTCCGAGTCGTAAAAAAGATAGAGCCTGATTTTTGGGAAAAATAAATGAAATGTTTTATATGACATACTTAGTAATAAAAACTTTTTGGGTGATATAAATATTTTTAACAATAATACATTATATTATAAAGTAAAGTAAGTAGTAAGTAGAGGTAAAGTTTGT
Organism: Brenthis hecate; assembly: GCA_951806755.1. Lineage (NCBI taxonomy): Eukaryota > Metazoa > Arthropoda > Insecta > Lepidoptera > Nymphalidae > Brenthis > Brenthis hecate. The sequence continues at coordinate 824,662 of OX638254.1, forward strand.
GAGTTTGTGACGTTGTAGGGGGTAATCTCTGGATCTAAATATGATAAATACATCAGGAAACGCAGGTCGCAGGTTCATTTTAGACGAAGCTAAAACCATTGCTATTAGTTACAAAGATGCTTTAGCATTTTATGAAGAAGCGAAAAATTGATACATCGACAAGAGGCTGTAAGTAAATAAAAACATTATTTTATTTTTATAATCTGTCTTATGGGTTCCTCTGGTAGGTAGATAGGTACTCTTAAAAATACGCCAATTACCTATGTATCTCCCGTCGAGATTTTACAACTATAACAATTCAACATTTAAAATTCTGTATTGTCTGTGTATAAAAGATAAACAGTTCGGTACCCTTTTCTTCTCTATTAATTATCATATCTATCTATAGCATTTTCATACAATAATAATAAATATATACCTAATAAAAATGTTAGAAACAGTTTTTTTATATAGATAGGTGAATTCTAATGTACATTTTCCGTAATTTTTCCTTTATTTTAAATCATAATGAATAGAAATATCATAAAATAAATTTTAGGACAAAGACAATTTCTTTTTTTTTCTAAAGTTGTGTTATCGATTGAATTTCGACCACTCGGCGAACACTAGTTATTATAAAAAAAACGTCATTCGTCACGAACATAAGCATTACATTTATAACTAAAACCAATTTGCCTCCATTCCTCAGACGCTTTTACGGCAATTACGATTCCCAAGCCCCATGCATTCAACGTCTTAACCCCATGAATGGAAATCTTAAGTTCGTACCACCCTTTGGTATTCATAGCTACCCCTGAACGCGAATAATATTCACAAATTTGTTTACAGATCGTCTCGCCCCGTATTTCAGGGGATTCAACCCCGTATTAGATTTATTTTTTATGATTTCACTAAGTCTATATTTCGTGTAAATATTTGAGGCATGAATTATGTATTTGATATTTACTTTTTTAAACGTATTAATTTTAGTTTATTGCGAATAGAGTTTATTTAACCATTGTGTACATTGTACATTATATCTATTTATTAAAAGTATTTTTGTAATGGTACGTACATATTGAACAACATGTGACAGAGATAATGAAAGAAGAATTTTGTTAACGCCCAAAATAGTATTATTTTATTTTATTAGTATTTGATTCTTGCCGAAATTGGATTTGGATTTATTCAAAGTTAACCAGACGACCCTTTACATTTCTTCGTGAAGAAAAAAAACTTTTACACTAATCTGTGCAGCGTAGTTTTAACCTGCATATTTTTCTAAGTTAGCTTGAGGTCGTTGCCCTTCACATTAATGAGTGCGCAGGAAAAGAAATCTTAATATTTTAAAATAAAACCCCTTGCTGGTACAATGAATTGCATCGTGCGTGCCGTATCGCGATCGATGGCCCTCATCCATGGCTTTGTCTAATTGACACTCGCTCTTGTGACATCTTTGTTATACTAGTCTTTGCCTACGACTGTGCTTCAGACTAAAGAATTATATGGACGGAGTCCGCTAAAATAAATGTCAAACCAAACACCAAACCAGACCAAACAGAGCGTTTACTTTCTTTAAAGAATAATGGACATTTTATATTACATATTATTATTTCTTAGTCTGAAGATAGTCCGTGGTGTAAGTTTATTTCAAAAAGATACTCATTGGACTACTCTTATACAACCAAAAGTTTGTATGTGTATGTGTGGATGTTTGTTACGCCATTACTGCAACTAGATGAAATTTACTATACTATAAACGGGAATAACACATAGATTACTGTTAGTCATCTAGGCAAGCACCTGCAGCAGTCCTGAGCGAAGCGAGGGTAAATCACTAGCATCTCATAAGGATCACTTCATGTACCTGGGTAGGTATAAGCAGAAGTGGAAGGTTCGATGGCGCCCTAGGCCCAAGTCGATATGGCGCCCTTTTTCTTTCGTAACAGTATATATAGATTTTAAATTAATTATTTTAACAAATAAATTTTACCTTTGAAATTTTACTATGTTAGATAATAAGCGCGCAATAAAATAAACTTAAAGATTTGATCTTACAGTTTACAGAAAACCCAATCGATTTTTAATTTTAGTCGTCTTAAAAATTTTGGCCCCCCATAAAATTTGTCGCTCTAGGCCCGAACCTCACGGGCCTATGCCTGAGTCCGCTACTGGGTATAAAGTAGGCACATTAAAGCACCCATTAACTGTCTCTATGTAATAAACAGAACAACAACACATTAAAGCACCCATTAACTGTCTCTATGTAATAAACAGCATAAATATTTGCTATGTTTTTAAAAAAACATTTTTTTCTTTTATAATATTACTTAGGATTTTATATTTTACCCTCGGACTAAGAGACTAAAATAGAAGGAACGTTATTTAACAAAAAATTAAACTAAACAAAACTGATGCTAGGAAAACGTGTAGGTAGAGTACCTACATAAATTTTTAGGCACCCATTTATTTATTTGTATTTTTTACAAATCGATATAATTGCTTTTATTTTGCATCTATTCTATGTTTCCTTCTATAGTCCTGATTGATTGATGATTCACTCTGTTTTGACGTGAAAGAAGGACAAACAAACAAACAAATAAACAAACACACTTTCAGATTTATAATATTAGTATGGATTTAGATTTAAGACTATTAGGTACCTGGAAGCTCAATAAATAAGCCCCACTCAAATTCACAAAGAAGTTACTATTAGCTATAAGAAAAAAATCTAGAAACTCGTTATAATTATATAATTATAATTATTTTATTTATTATTTGTAATTATATAACTATATATAATAGCTACTATAGTAAGTCACTTCGAACTCGTCGAAACGAGAAGACTGATGCGTTGTCTATTGAACGGATTTATGGTACATAGTATTAATTAAATTCAATTACTACTAAAACAAAAGCCCCGTTAACTTAGCGATTGTGCGAGCTGGACCAATTCATACAAGACAATAGATATGCACTCGCGCACCATTGTTATACTCACAATACCCGTAGAAGTGAAATAAGAATTATTTATAAAATAGCAGTACCCGCGGCTTCGCCCGTGTCCAAACTTACGATCGCTAACAAAATTCACAGGATCGCCCGCTGGGCTAATCTGAAGATTACCTGAAAATTTCATCAAAATCGCTCCAGCTGTTTTGGAGTCCATAGAAAACATACTCGTACATACACACATCGATTTTTATTTTATTTATCAACAATTACATTTATTTATTGCTCGGAAAATGGAGTCATTTATAAAAAAATAGTGACACGCCGACTGCAGCGCCACCTACTGGGTCCATTTGTGTTTTCAAACCTTGCAGGGTAGGTACTCGGACATACACAAAAAATATCATTAAAATCGTTCCTGCCGTTTAGGAGAAGATCAGTGGCACACCGACTGTAGCGCCGCCTACCGGGTAATTTCAATTCTACTGATAAATTAGACATTTTACTTTAATAGAGGCGAAAAAATGTATATTTTTTACATTCGTATTCTTAGAAATAAAGCTTTTTTTTAAATAGAGGAAAAAACTCTACTGTAAAATACAACAAGTATTGGTCGTTGGAGGCAGTGGTAGCCCAGTGGTAACACTCTCGCTTGGGAAACCGAGTGATACGGGTTCAAATCTCGGGTCTCGCACCTCTGATATTTTCATGTGCGAATCATTTCTAGCATGAATACCACTTGCCTTACGGTGAAGGAAAACATCGTGAGGAAACCTGCATGTCTGAGAGAACCTAGCAAGTTTTCAAAAGACATGTGAAGTCCGCCAACCCGCACTTGGCCAGCGTGGTGGACTATGGCCTGATCCCCCTCGTATGGAAGGGAGGCCCGTGCCCAGCAGTGGGACGTTAAAAAGGGCTGAATACACACATTGGTCGTTTTAACAAATAAGCACTGAGGCTACAAATTTGGTGAAGATATCGCATAACAGACACATAATAAAAACCTAAAGGTACTTGCATTGGATTGTTAGATACTCCTCGTTTTTAAAATCGGTTAAATAGAATAATAATTATAAATATAGGTTTAAATAACGTTTAAGTAAAATTAAAGCGTTTACGAAACTATAAAAACATTTTTATTGGAGCTTTTGAAAGGTGACATAGATTGAAAGTTACTTGCTTAGGGTAGAGTTTATACTTAAAATTTTAAAATGTCAAAATTTAAGTTATCTAACGACAATTAATTATTTCAATTGATCTTAATCGAGCTCAGTATACATTTTAAAGTATACAAATTAAGTTTATAAACCTTCAGATTTTAATTGTGAAGAAAACTTCTGTCCAAGAGTATTTATTTACCTATTATTCAAAGAGATCTACTATTATCTTTTCAAATGTCCATTCGCTCATTAGACACCATTGTTTTGTCTTCATTTCGAACTCCAATAAGACCCTCGTAACTAATTACGTCACTTCTGACATAAATCCTGTAACATTAGACGTCACCCGATACAAGTATTTCATTAGAGGCAATGTTTCCAATCTCGCCCTCACCTGTCCATTTTATTACCCGTAATACGCACGTGCACTTGCAGAATTGCTCGCCATTGTTCTATCCAAATGCTTCATTTAATTCAAATATTATATAACCAAATTGTAACGAACAAAAAAGATACTATTAACATTATATTTAAGGTTTAAAGTACAATGTAAGTTAGTGTAAGTTACGATTTTCTGTAACAAAGTCGGCCATGTTATTATTTCGTTTTGGCGGGCTTCAGTGATGGAACAAAGGCGATGTTGCCATGCGGAATAAACTGTTATACGTTATGAGAGATTATAGGGTAATCTGGGAATATTGAAGACAATAAAATGAGCTTACAAGCTGAGGGGTCGCATAAAGGTAAACGTTTTGCGACTGGTATTGTTTCCATATAAATAAAGGGCATCGATTATTGTTATGATACCATTTTTCTTTTACTTTTTTTATTTTAAGATTAGATTTTTTACATTTTTATTCTAAAGGTTCGTAATAAAACAAATATATAAAACTCGTTAATTTTTATTAATTTTATAAATCGAAATTCATTACACCTCATTTCTCGTATAATTACAAATTCCTTTTCGTTATTAATACTATTATTTATAATTAATATAACTTCTCTAAGCCTAGCTAAAATAATTACATCGGCCTAATTTCAAAACATATGTATAAATTAAGTTACAAAACTTTAATTATACTCTTTAAAGAATTTGTTAACTGACAAATTGTTTAAAGGCTTATTGCTATATTTCAACGCTGCCGCGCTTCTACTGTGTTGCCAACTCGCATTAATATAATCTACTAAAATATTTACAATGGAATAAAATGTTTAACTAAAGTGTGATCACGTTGTGTAATTTTAAGTACAAAAACAGTTTTAATTTCATCCTGCCAGTAGAGTTGCATGAATCGTTATAATCTGTGAAGAAGGCGAGGGTTGTTCGCACAATCGGCACCCAATTAGGGGCTTGTAGTCAATCACCCATCACTCGCGTTAGTCGATTGCTTGACTCGACACACCCCTCACAAGATAAAATAATTTATTTTCACAATGTTTTCTTAATTTAATCATTCTCCAAATCATAATTTTTATTTAAAAAAAAGTCATTTAAACTGCTTACATTTACCACATGAACCTTTTTATGGAAAGGTACTTATAATTTTACACACGGTGAAACATATAGGCCTATGTATGTAAATGAATGTTGAAGTAGATACAACTTTAGTTATAAAATTATAATGTAAGTACCAACTTTGCTAAAGTTTTTGTGGAAATATGAAATGCTAGCAGAAATGATGACTGTTTAAAAGGAATTAACTCAAGAAACGTTTTAATTCATTTTAATTTTAACATAATTTTTTTTTTAAATACTCTGGATATTGATAAAATCAATTACAGTTATAGAAATTTAAACAAACACGTTTATTTTATATTTTATTAAAATTCAGTTCAATATTATGTATAATACTACTATGAAATTCCACTGGAAAATAATTAGCTATGAGCCAATGAAGTCGGCGACTATGCAAATCGATATTTACAAGTTACTATCTACACACGCACAAAACACTGACCGTTTTATTCATAAATTATACTATACACACAACAATTAACTACATTAGTATCAGTTATTTACAACAGCTCAGAATGTATCCTAGATGAAAAGCTGTAAAGTAGAATAATATTTGTTTCACTATTTTATTTGAAAAATCATATCTGTGGAATGTTAGAAACGAGGAAACATTACGTTATGAATGTGAATTCGACAGCTGAAAAAGAGGCATTCACTAAAAAAATTTACAAAAAGAAAAACATTTAAGTCAAATCCTTTGTGGTGCTTATCTATAACTGAATATTTACAAAACCCTCCTTCGAATACCGCTAAAGCATTAGTCCAATGTTCTTTTTTCACTTAATCACTGAATCACTTTCACCGAGTTAGACATTTGGGTAGCGCTCCGCCCACCGCTTTACCAGTGACAATGTTCCTTTCGAAGATAGTCTTAGAACCGAACAAATGAAAAACAAATATAAAATAATCAAAATTACTAGAATAGTGGAAAACTTGTAACCTGGCAACACATTACCTGTCAAAAAAAAAGTCGATTGAGTTAATCAAAGTACATCTCCTCTTTGAACATTGTCTCGTGGTAAAGCTGTGGGAACTTCTACCATGCCCGGCCCTGGAGTGGTAGGTAACCTGAGCACTGCTGCTGGTAGGCGGTCGGCTGGCGATAGCTCGAGACCAGGGGGTTGCTGCACGCCGCCTGCGAGGGCTGGGGGGCGGAGTACCCTGATGTGGGGGTAGCGCAGTGGCTATGAGCTGGGGATGAAGACTCCCCTGACCCGCATGGCTTCCCGTCCTTCACCAGCACTGGAACCGCTACTCGTCGAGGTGATGAAGCGGACTGGCGAATAAATATTTATTTATATTTCCACTAAATCTAACTCCATAATTATGTTAAAAATTACAAGACTAAAGTAAAAAACGGAATATCATAATCTTTCCAAAATTATTTCTATAGAATTTTTCAAGATTTCTATATTTGGAACTTTTTGGTTATAATTATTATAAAAAAAAAAATAGCTAACTATTATATACTAAATGATTGACCTATACCATAAAACAAGAAGCTAACACCCATTCAAATACTCACGTTCTTTGGATCAAAAATTAAAAAAAATATCATTCCTTGCTCTATATATGCATAGTTTGACACTTCTATTAAAAGCTACAACAGAAATCAAATCTGCCCCTCATTAAGCATTACAAAACATTACTCTCCCCACGTCCCCTCGACCCCTCGACTCGCCCACGCAGTAGCATCAAGTCGCATGCACTTCGCAAATTGAGCCAATCGAGCCTGGCAGCCCCTGTGCTTAATTTGGTCTTGCGACGAGTTAATATTATTTGCTTTTTATTAATAATTTAATTATAATGGGCATACTTTGTCAACTATCAAGAATTAAGATCTTTTGGCATAGTGATAGTGTGGTATCGTTTGTTTATTGGTTGGGAGAACGCAGGTTTTATTCCAAGTACATATGACAAAAAACCATAGATGGTTGATGCTCGGTCTCAGGGATATTGATCTAACTAGTACATATACCTATTTAAAAAGTCTTAACTCCTTAAAAATAAAATATAATATCACGAACATTAATTTTTAATCTATATATAATTCAATACCTACTTTCACCCCAAATGATAATTGAACTCTTTTTGATTTGTAAAAATTTAATTCTTTTTCCAATTATAAGTAATAATTAAGAAGATGTAGGTACTTCGAATCTGGGACCACCCGATATTCGCATACCTAACTAAACAAAATCACTGCGTCATACGGCAAAACAATCCCAAGAACAAATCCTTAGTCCATTCGCTACAACAACATTAGACAGCAATTTAAAACTTAAAATATATTTGTATCAACTAAATTGTCCCGGAGTTCGTACGATGCGGGCCCCGTACCAGCGGTGAGTGCGCGGCGGGAGATCGCTATCAACTAGAACTCTTGCTCCGTCAACGATTTTTACCGCTTTGAATATTCATTATTTAATACCTGATTCGATGATAGTCATCAGAAATCTTTTGTTTAGCTTTAATAGCTGACAATACGATTCTTATAAGAGCAGAGCAATGGATTAAGGACGACGTATAGAAATATTCATATATTCTTTTTACTTACCAAATATTAGAATATGGAAATTCTTTTATTTTTTTGCATTTTCATGTTTTTTATATAGGTCGAAAATAAACAAAGTATTATAACTTATACATAAACTAGCGACTCACCCTCGATTCGCTTGGGTTCGTCCCTAGGTACGTTTTAACGGTTAGTATGAATATAATATGCATGTATTATACTTATATACCTTCCTCATAAATCACTATCTTTTGCTCAAACTGCATTAAAATCTGTTGCGTAATTTGAAAGATCTAAACGTACAAACAGCGGGAGCGACTTTGTTTTATAATATGTATAGATTGGTCTGATTCAAGGCTTTTTTCTTTTGGCTGTATATAAGACTAGCATTGCCCGCGGCTCCGCCCGCGTTCAGATGACCAAAAACCAAATTCTTAGGTTTTACATATTTTATACTCTGACATTGCAGTTTTTGTATTTTTTTCTCAGAAATGAGACATTTTGCCACGGTAGAGTATCCTATATGTTGACCCGGATAACCAGCTACCACCAATAATACCAAATTTCATCAAAATCCCTCCAGTGGTTTTTCTGTGATGCGGTAACAGACAGACAGAAAGACAAAAATTCTAAAAACTATAGTTTCGGCCTCTGTATCGATTATAATGTTTATTTCAATAAGATTTTCTACAAATTATTTCATGTACAGATTCGGCTCAGTTAGAATTTTATTATATGTATAGATAATCAACTATCGCTACATTATATATTAATTGGCAGTAAAAAAATATTTTTCTGGCATAGAAATTGAACCTGTGGCATAATCAAGTTAATATCAAACATTTTATCTAGTATATGAAATGATTAAAAACAAACTCAGTGAATGCTTATCATTTATGTTTGAACTAACACTTGACCTGAAATTTTAGATATTTTTAGTAAAATATTATGTATGTACGAATTACCTGGTTGTGTTGGTTCTGTTCCGCCATAGCTTTCTCCTTGGCCTGTCTCTTACATTTGTAGCGATGGTTTTGAAACCATATTTTGACCTGTAACAAAGAAATATTTAATAGATGCACCAAATATATTTATTTGTCCATAATTTAAAAAAAATACTTTAATTATTATCTAAGCGTATAAACGATAGTAATTTACTTAAGCATTATGAGCTATTTCATGATCATATTCTTAAATAGATTAAAAAGACAAATATGTAGCACTCGTGACGAGATTGAACATGTGACCTCTTATTAAGAAGTAAGAACCCACTGCTGAGTGCTGGCAGAAAACCAATTCAAAGTTCCATATTGAAGCTATAATATATAGAACATCAGTCTATCCACTATTAAAAAGTAACTCAACTTACTAAATGGTATACTATTTAATTAAAACCTTTCAGAATACTAAAAAGGGGTACACAAGTACTTAATTTACTTCAACTTTATAACAGTAAACGTCATCCACCATGAAAAAAGAAATCTGAAAAACCTTGAAGTAAAATTGAACGCTCTCAAAGCGCACCGAGTACCAACACTCGAGGGCTAAAGAAGATGGCGCTGGATGGCGCGTCGCAAACACATTACAGTGTGAATGGAATGGAGTGTCCGAAGCGCGGGATGCTGATACACTCTTGGCGTATGAATCTAATAATGATTTACTTTACTATAATAATCTTGGGTTTTACATACTTTAAAGTATTCTTAGTCAATGAAAATATACGTGATATTATTTGATCGAAACTTCTTGGCGTTTTTGGTGTTTTTTTTCCAAACCACCGTTGGGTAGCAACAGATTGTCTGCAAGAGTCTTACGTTATATCACGACACGTATTGCAATTCACATTAACCCCATCTCTATTTCGCGAATGTCAACACACCCGCTGGCCGCGCCTGACCTCCCTGAAATTAGCGCTAGGGCACGCTACGGCAGTCAACACTCTGCCTTAATGACGAAAGAATAAACACAGCTCATGCGATGTTTGCCCCGGCCGGGTCTTTGTCTACGCACGCTGGAAACGCAGTAAAATATACACTTTATTTATTATTTATACATCGAGAGAGTTTCCTCCGTGTTTATTCTTTGAAATGGAATGCCCCACCCCTGGCAGCGTCGCCGTTCCGTTATGAAACGCCAGCTCGTGCATAAATATCCGCCATTTTGTTCGGCTCTCGATACATAGTTGCGAGATCCGTTATGATAACAAAATGAAGATACATGGCTACTACGAAACGCGCTCTAGTGTCCACTTCGCTCGAGGGTCTATCGGTTTATTTGTTATTTTTCAATGTTGACTCTAGAGGTGAGGACGGACCTGTCGGTGGGAACTCGCAGCAGTGACGCGCGCTTTTGTGCGTCTCTAGCCGAGGCACGTCGCTCGCTAGTTATTTATGAGCTAGATGGCGAGAGTTAATGAACGGGCCCCGTCGGCGGGCGTCGTTTATTGCACTCCGCCGAGGCTTGGACGCTCTCGTGTCGAGTACTTTCTTTTCAATCTCCTTGTGCATAATGCTCCGTGTTTCCTTCCACGCACTCTTCATCCGAGCACCATTCAATTATTTGTTTTACTTTTAAATGACATGCTCTGGCTGGCAAACGACGGTTTTCGGGTTTCATATGGTTTTAGATAATACCAATTAGAGGGCACAACACTTACTTGTATATCGATATGTGATTATAATCGGCTATCAAATTCGATGTATTCGATTCGATTAGTTAGTTTTTTTTTAAATAAACCTATTAAATGCAGCTAACAAAACAAAACATGTAATTAAAGCTTAAAGATCAGACCCTTTTTAAATTGAAGTAAAGGCCACCCAATGGCTGTCATCTCGACAATACCAGTCAATTTTGGCACCAGACAAAAACTTCAAAATCAGAGTAAAATATGTCGAGCATATAGTAAAGGGTATAAGAATGAGAATGCTTAAGATGCAGTGGAGATGTTTGGAGGCGCGTCCTCGCGTAGGTGTTCCGTTCCTGCGAACGATGACTCGCTGAATCGAGGCCACAATTATTATAAATAAAAACGCTCTCATGTTTGTTTAACTCTTCATTTGGAACAGTGATTTTTTAAACAGTGACGCTACATTTAATTGTAAAGCTTTCATTTACGAACGGTACGGTTTCTGACTAATATTTAGTATCAAAAGCAGTTATTATTTTGTGCATAATAATAAAATAAATATTATATAACTCGATTATTTTTCAATATTAGTATTCTTTCAAAATTAGAATCTCTACACTGTATGTTAGTAATTATACTTAAGACTCTACCATACTTGATGTGTGTTCGCGAATTCAACTGTCGAGCTACACAAGTTTTAACAGGATAACACTACTGGTACTGATAAATTAGTTTCGTTACGATTGTGAAGCGGGAGATTAACGGTAAAATTTTAGAATTGGGACAAACCAAAAATTATCAACTATACTAACATTCTATAAATGCAAATTCTTATTTATAAATACATTCAATTTTTTCTATTTTTCTATGGAAGTTAAAAATTTGTTCGTGTAAGTTCGCCAACAATGGCTCGCCGTGCGCGGAGATTGTGGTTTAGACGCTGAGTAAACACGCGCGCGACGCCTGACAGCCGATCAATGCTCATCATTTATTTAGTAACTTATCAAAATAACGAGGCAAAAACTGACCACGCTCATTTACACGTGTGAAATAGAAATTATTTCAAATTTAAACTTTATTCTCTATGTCATATCTACAAGACTGGTGACTAGAGATGAAAAAATACGACGGTTATTTTAATAAGACGTGAGTCAATGCGACAAATCTATACAATTTCGAAAATGATTTGCGACGTGTTTTTACAGGTGAACTTATATGGGAATTTCATTTGGGATAAAAAATGGCTGTGTGATAGAAATTTTGGTTTCTATACACGTTGATGTAAATTATTTTAATTTATAACTAAATTTATCGATTTCTGTACAGAAAGTGTCTTTTAAACTACGGCTGTGTTAGCTCAGCATATTTTCGTGTGCGAATCATTTTCTACATGATTACCATTTGTCTTAACGGTGAAGGAAAACATTGTGAGGAAACATGTCTGAGAGAACTTAGGAAGTTTTCAAAAGACATGTGAAGTCCGCCAACCCGCACTTGGCCAGCGTGGTGGACTATGGCCTAATTCCCCTCGTACTGAAGGGAGGCCCGTGCCCAGCAGTGGGACATTAATGAGGGCTGAATACATAACTACTTTATTAAATGTTAGGTACATTTACCTACCTAAGCCAAATCCAAAAATTAAAATACTAGATGTGTCTCACCGCTCACGTGGCCTATATAGATATATATATATATATATATATATATATATATATATATATATATATATATATATATATATATATATTATACATATATAGTTACCTGAAGTTTTAACTATTTAGTATTTGGTAAAAATGGAATAACTTTAAAGCAAGCCTTAGGAGGGAATACTTTTTGTTTCATTTAAATATCTTTTTTTGTTTAATGTTTAATTTAAATGTGACAACTCTAAGATATGGACTATTATTTAAAAAAGGATTAAAAATCGATAATAAATCGGCAAAAATATGGAGTAACAACCATTAAATAGGAAAATTGAGTCCTTTTTTTTGAAGTCGGTCCAATCGGTGTAGTATAAGCTTTACGTGCAATCAAAATAGGTATAGACACAATGTATATAAACTGCTACATACAGCGAGTATCGTTAGACGCGGACGACCGCCCACCCGGCAACTTTGTTCCGAACCCTCCCCTGCCCGTCGACCGTGAACTACAAAGCTCCAATCAAATATTTACTTGCCAATTCACAAAATTAATATTTATTTAATAAATGATGATTAAATCGCCTTAACGTTTATTAACAAGCTATGTTTTCGTTAAACAAACATTATGTATAATTTTGTTTGCGATATTGGCTTCGGTGAACGAAAATAAATATTTTTAATTAAACTTGTAGCCTTACTTATATTTATTTTTTCATTCGAAACTAATTATCTTTTTTTTAATGGTTACGTTAATACATATTATTGTAATGTACCAACGAAATTGATGTAAAAAAAATGTCTAACGCAAATACCGCAAAAGGACTTACTATTTGATAGAGAAATCTCAAATATAAAGACATAATGGGCTATACCTGCAACACAAAGAAGTCAGGTGCGTTATCGGCTTAGATAGCTAATCCTATCGTACAAAGAATGTTAAAAAAACTCGCCCATTCACCAAAATATAATCTCCAACGTATTGCAACCATTATCAAAGGAAATGTGCAAATCAACCGAAAACCCCGCAGTTACATCAAAATTTTCGCGGTTATTACACAATTATGTCAGCATAGAATATTCTTTTTAATCATAAAAGACATTTCATCGTCCATTTGCAAATTTGTTTTGACATGTTGGCTGCGATGAATAGGTGCGTTCACCGCCATGCCGTCTATGATACCATAAACATTTTTTTTCTTTTAAAGAATTAAGCAGATGATTTTATTGCGGCGAGCCTTTGACAGGAAGTGAATTGAGATCTCACGAAGATTTGGGATTAGAAAAAATAACGTGTAATTATGGAGAAATTAGGACTATTGAAGGTGTTATTGAAAGGGATCAATGAAGAATTACATATAAGTAATTTCATTTGATGCAGATAAGTAGCTCGTTACCAGGGTGTATCAATGGAAAATTGTAATTACAAAGAAATGATCAGAATTGCAAATGGCAGTGCACTCGATGTCCAGCCAGTGAACGAACAGCGATTTGACAAGTCGTCATTGTTTAAAATGAACCATTATCTCATTGCCTCCATTACACCCGCATGCGCCGCATCCGGCAGGCGACAGACTATATCGAGTCGTGACCATAGACAAAGGAGGGATTGCTCGCAGTAGGTCTTTGTCTTCATTTTTTGTTATTGATAACAAAGGGTATCTAGTAGCAAAGATGATATTCAAAATCTATGGGAACTAAAAGATATTTTTAAGGAAACTCAAATTAGAAACTTGATAAGCCACTAATAACAAGTAGAATTATATCAAATTAAGACCCCGAATCTAAAACCCTTCTTTTAATAATGAAATAATAAATAAACAAGATTCAACGCGCCTTCGACTCTTCTAAGATTTACGTGATAATTACTTTCTAAAAGCCTAAAATGGCGACCACGAAATAATACACATTGTTCGAAACGTTATGATATCAAATAAACTCAAAGAAATCTTCATATCATTCTAAAACTTTTGTGCATTAGACACAGAATACAAACATTCGTTCAGATGACAACACATGCTTAGTAATAATGTAACTCCGATCTTCAATGCGAACGATATTATCTACTGTTTCCCCATACAAACTTTCATCCCCATCTTCACCCTCTTAAGGGATGATTTCTGGGATAAAAAGTATCCTTTATCCTTCCCAGGATCTCAAACTATCTTCTTACCAAATTTTATCTACATCGGTTCAGTACATCGTGAGATTACCCCCTACAACGTCACAAACTCACAAACTTTACCTCTTCATAATATTATTATACATAAGACATCATCTAAAAGTCATAAGAGTAATCCCTTATTGGTAGTCTTGAGTCTTGGGGTTTACGAGTATTATTCAATAATATATAAGAAAAGAACTAATAATATTTTAAATCAAATAGGTACCGTAGCGTAGATAGGGAGGTTGAAACTTGAATGGCATTCATTTTAAAATGTAAATTATTATAAATACCATTTTAAAACAATCTATCCACTATCTACATTAAACATTTAAACAACTAAAGGGGCAGGTCGCAGGCAATTAGCTGAAATGAAAGCAAAAACTCGCAGAATAGGTCCCAAGCGAGTATCAACAGTGGCGGTCGGAACATCGAAATTTACTTAAGTTTAATAACGAAACGCGAGCCCCGTGTTTGCTTCCAACGTCAAATACTGCGGAATATTATTCCCTGTACCGTCAGCAGAAAAATATTCTTTCATTTCATTATTACCAATAGTAAAAGAAAGTTGTTATTGAAACAAGCAATTCGTGTAACAGACAATAATATTTAAATTTTTACCCAATATAGTATATTTGAGTCAATTAATTGATATTTTTGTTGGTTTTTGCTGTCGGTACGACCTTTATTGCAGCTTCCATTTAAACTCAGTTCGCTTTGAATATGCAGAGCGTCGAGCAATGCGTTTAACTTGAAGCGCTTTGCTTCCTGGGCTTGATTGCGATAGATTCAACGAACTGCCACACAAATGTGTGAATTCACGTTATATATGTATATTAGTTGGTAAAATAGAGGCTCCTGATGTACATATTTTTGAATCAAATTAGATTTAAGCATAAAGGGACATTTTAATATTTGAAATATTTAACTACATTACTTGTACTTTATCCTCAATTCGCTTGACGACTCGATTTCAGAACATCAACTTTTCTTTACTTTATAGTACAAAATATCAAATATGTATGTATGTATTCCGAAAGAAATTGTCTAAGTATTATGAAAACGGAATTTAAAAAATTCTGTAGATATGAGAAACTAAGCGCACAAACAGACAGATAATAGCTAATTAGCTACTTTATTTTTACTATTTATGAATTTTGCTATAGTAGGTCCTATTCTATAAACTTGAAAATAAATCGATTATTTAAAGTAGGCACCCCTGTAAAATCACTTATACACACAAAATTGATAACATACACTGAATGGATTGATCTGAGGTGGATATTTTTATTGACTTATGTTTTTTTATTAATGAGTATGTAACATCCCATATACATATTTTTCGTGCCCTTTTTTAAAACTAATGCATCCTGTTTAATATTTTTAACCCCCGACATAAAAAGAGGGGTGTTATAAGTTTACGTGTCTATCTATGTGTATGTGTGTCTGTGGCATCGCATCTTCTAAGGAAATGGACCAATTTTTATGCGCTTTTTTGTTTGAAAGCTGACTTGGTCGAGATGGTTCTTGGCTATAATTTATGAAGGTATGAAGTTAAAAGGCGAAGAGAGAAATTTTATTTTTTTACTTTGTAGAGATTTTTTTGTGTCGGGGGTTACTTCAAATTATTAATTTGTTTTTAAGGAATTAAATTTTAATGTCAGAAATCGAGCCCATTTAAGTGAGGTTGTTATTTGTTTTTAAGATATTGGAAAATAAAATTTTAATCTTGCTGCAGTCATGACTTCTACGTCATTTAAGTCTTTAGGATCAAAGTTGCTCAAGAGTACCCGCCACGTAGATTCTCAACAATGTTGGAGAGGGCCAAACGAGCGAAGTGTCAGTATTTTTGGTAGACATCAAAAAGAAAAAGGTATTCAAGTCTGTATTATTGGGGAATGTTCGCAAATTGTGATTTTTTTTATGAATAGGTTATACTACCTCAAGGGTGGAACTATATAAATAAAAAAACTATAACTAAATAAGGCAATGGTAGCCCAAACCGAGTGAAGCGGGTTTAAATCCCGGGTCTCGCACTTCTTATATTTTCGTATGCGAATCATTCAACATTATCACTACTTGCCTTACGATAAAAGAAATAAATCGTTAGCAAAACTGCGTGTCTAAGAGAACCTAGCAAGTTTTTAAAAGGCGAAAGAAGGCGAAGTTATAAGCCTGTGAAGTCCGTCAACCTGCACTTGGCCAACGTGGTGGACTATCTCCTGATCCCCTCGTATTAAAGGGAGGCCCGTGCCCAACAGTGCGACGTTAAAAAGGGCTGAATACACGGGCGTAATAAACACTTCTAAATTATTTTGAAGTCTGTATACGTATTTCGTTAAATAAATCATCTCTATTTTATTCCAAGAGAAATAATTTTATGCAGATGAATTATCTAATTCTTTACACAAGAATCATAAAAGTTACTTAATTTGTCACATAATAAAATAAATATTTTCTGTGTATTTTACAGTCATAACAAAGCGAGTCAGTCGTACTCCCAAACACCGTAACAATACGCGTAGATAATCCACAGTGCGGGGCACGCGCCGTCTGCGGCTGACAGCTTGGATGTGAGTCGGTGACCAACACCATAATGTGCTAGTGTCGTAAATTGTTTATTTATTAACCATGTAACTTGGAATGATTTTAGATTTGTATTTATTGTTTTAAAGTTAAGAATGAAATTTTTAAAATTTCATTAATCTCTCCACGACCGCGGACACGCCGGCGTTACAGCTAACAATAGATTTCTTAGAAATTTAGCTGAAGGTGTTAATATTTAAGTTTTTTCTACCTAACTATAAGAAATTGACCTAACTACGTGTTATTGTAAACTGTATTTGTTATTGTCGAAAACAATATTAGGGAAATTTACTTATCGATAATAATCATGGATTTACTTGTCATGAGATAAATGTTTAAATTCGATTTCTGGATTTGGCATCGGTAAATGAGCGGACTTTTGTATTGACCAAAAGATGCCCAGGGTTAACTAAAATTACAGTACGAGAATACTGACGCCCTCACTAAGTATCTTCAGGGGTTTTTTTCTCAATTCTCTTTATATTCTCAATAACTAAAAAAACTCATTTTATACGACAAACAAAGTAAAAGATGTCATATCAAGTAGTTCCAATAAGGACAATTGAATCTCTACACGGTTTGCAGTTTATACTGTTCTAATCTCATGAGAAATTAGAGAAATAGGGAGTGTAACAGTGTTTACACATGCACTAAAGATTAAGCGCCATAACTTCGAGTATACTAACCGACTAGGAAGTGATTACAATTTAATATGTCTATACATCAAGCTCCGTTTCTCCAAACTGAGTAAACACTACCACTGTGTATTTCATATGCTATAGAGATACAAAGGGTTTAACTTAATGCATATCATGTAACAAGGACAACAGGTTAATCGTGTAATCGATAGAACCAATCAACCTGTGAACAAACAATGACCAAAGCAGATCGTGCGAACCAATTAATATCACAATGCACACCGTATTATAATCGTCGTATTATCGCGCCCCCACGCCTTCGCCGCCATTGTCTCCGTCAAGTCAAACGTCACTCTGACGTTTGTTTTGGCGGGAATTCTAACGTCGTAAATGGTGTTGACACCCTCAAAATGGCGATTATTCATGGATGTTTGCGGCCTTTGTTGGGGTTACGCCGAGTTTATGAAATTTATATTGACACGGCCGAGATTATTGAGTCTTTGTTATGAAGGATTTGAATTTCGCTCGCGCGATGTGGGAAAATGGGTCGCGTGCCGGTGACAGATATTAATAATGGTACTTTCAAACTGGCGTATTTGTACAAATATTTAAACTATACAGGATATACGACGCTACATATTTAAATTAAAAATGTTACTTTTAAAACTCAATAAATAAAAATCAAAGTACATCCTTCACAGAAGGTTCAAAGAGCAATGTTCACTAATTTGAAGACGGCACTCGAAAATTCAGACAAGAGAAATATTCTTCAATATCAAAGCGACCCTCGAACCGATTTGTCGGAGCGTAAAACAAGATGCCAACTCTAACGAGCTAACCTGTACATCTTACATGTTGCCAGTGAAAATAAAAGGAAGCAGTACGACATGTCGCCTGAGGCGCGTCTCCCTAAGTATTTTTATTGCGTGTATTCTATCGTGGGCGGTTTGTAATTGGGCCGGGACGCGATAGCCGGAGGCGTTGTGGCAGCGATTGTAATGTGATTTATGTTGTCTGTCGCCTGCACTCCGCTACGCCCCACTGTGTTTAGCAGTTGTATGACAATGTGTTGATAGAGTAAAAAGTGGCTTTGTCTATTTTTATTGACAGAAACAAATCACGCTCGCGGCTACCGTTTGTATAAGAGGGTAATTTTTTTTTTATTTATTGAGATTCACCAGTGGTAATTTCATTATTACAGTAAAAAATTATGCTATGTTACAAAGTTCTTATGGCTAAATGCATTATCTTTTATGGTGAATACCGCATGCAAAAATAGGCGTGAAATAGTTTTATAGAATATTATAGAATTATAAAAAAAATGTTGTTAGAATATCGCTCTTAAGCTATAAGTGATTGTTATGAGAGAGACAGCACACTCCATAACCTATATGGATATAGCTTTGGCCTTTGGCGATATTTTTAATTGGATACTACTATTAAAAGATGAAATTTTTCCAAACCACATAAAAGTTTTAAATTATTGTATACTTTAACAACACTTTAAATAGTAATAGTAAAAAAATACAAGATACAAAAACAATACGGGAATGAATAATAGAATAATTATTGCTTCCTTTAAACCCACCTATCGATTTCAATGTCAGCTTCTATTAACACAGATTAAAAAAACATTTATAAAACAATCTTACTATTTGTTCTTGTTTGATTTAAATCTAAAAGACTTACACCTCTACTGTAGGTGCTCTAAAAAGAAACGTTAAATGTAAAATACAGCTGTTATTAACATTCATTGTGAGCCGCATAAATCGACGACCTCTGCTACGACTACTTGACACCGAGACAAATATTCACCATGTTTGAGCATTTACTGCATTTCAAAATCTTTATTTAAATATTATATTTGCGGTATACAAAAGAAAGTAACGGAGACTGAATATGTACAATGTATCCATAATATGTGTGTAAACAAGTGCGAGTCGAATTCGCACACGAAGGGTTCCGTACTACCGTACATGTAGATACTTTTTATTAATATGATTTTTATTCTATGTTTGTAGTATATTAACTTCTATGATCGATTAGGAAAAAATATTTCTTGTATTTTTTTATTTGTATCATTTATTGTTATAACGGCAATAGAAATACATACTTTGTGAAATTTTCAACTCTTTACCTATTACGGTTCATGAGATAGGTACAGCTCTTTGACAGACGGACGGACGGACGAGCGGACGGACAGACGGACGGACAGAGGAAGCTTAGTGATAGGGTTCCGTTGGCACCCCTCGGGTACGGAACCCTAAAAAAGGAAATACGCATATTATCCAACAATATAGGTACTGTTAAGAATTAAAAAAAACCTATCCTATTTAAAACTTCGATATACATGACAAAAATTCACAGTAGGTACATTTTTTTTTAATTTAACTTAAAAATGATTTAAAATTAAAAAAAAAATATTAAACTAATTTGATAATTTATACGTTTAAAAAATGTAATTTTTAAACGGTTTTTATAGGTATATATTATGAGAATGGTAGTGTAAGATAGGTACCCATAGAGTAAGCGGGACGTAACGATTCCGCCCCGCCCTCTGCATATCCTTCTAAGAACATTGCATAAATTAATGTTGTATTCTGAGAACAAGCAATCAGTATCTTGATAGCTGTTCCTATAAACTCATAACAACGTCTTATGTAAAACAAATAAAAGTACTCAATTCAATGAATGCAATATAGCTTGAAATGTGTTATTATTTTTGTATATTTGTTGTAGAAACTATAAAATACAAATTAAAAAATATATTTATTTGTTATGAAGATAGTAAGTATATATAAGAATCATTTTTCGCCGTCGGAAAGCTACTTACTTCGGAATGCACTTCTGCTCAGAAGAATCAGGGAAGAAAACTGTCGAGTAGTGCAATTTAATAATTTAATAATAATCTTATTTGATTATATGATACTTGATAATAAAAAACGATTCTTTTAATTTCCTTCACTGGCAGATTTTGTTATTATTAATGATAAAAAATCACATCATTTACGTACCTACTGCGATTATCTTAGTTATTAAGTAAATTATATATTTATTGAATCATATACTTAACAAATAACAACTAGTGCTAGCCTAGCTTTTTAGAAGAAATTAGGGTAGGTACCTACCTACGTATTATACCTACGTATTATACCTACGTATTATACTTTCTTAGATTTGCGCAAATATTTGATATTTTAAGTAAAACTATTCTTTCTGATTATTTCCAATATACATAAATTTTAATTTTTGGTTTTCGACGTTTCGAATGTTTTACACTACAGAAATCATGGTACGAGAAGGCACAGACTTCTGTAGAGTTAAGATTATTAAGAAGAAATTTCTAGTACATCTCCTAAGATACTTAACATAGATTGACCTGAAAATGCAATTCCGTATGTTTGTTTGTGTTTCACACCTCAACGGAACAAAGAGTTCGAACTATCCTTACGGATTTTTTCCCAATTTACTTTAATTTTCGGTTGCCGACGCGACGTTTCCAATGTTTTACACTACAGCAATCATGGTCACGGGAGACACTTCTATAGAATCGCACTAAGAAAGAATTTTTAGTACTCCTTAGATATCTAACATAGATTGACCTGAAAATGCAAAAGTCTTTGTTCCATTAAGGTGTGAAAGACAAACAAACATACGCCATGTTTGTTTGTCTTTCACACATTAATGGAACAAAGGGTTCATTTGATTTATATATATTATAAAGGTAGCATGCGGCCCACACCGAAAGCTTCCAAATGCTAATACCCAAGTATTTCTATAGGTATTGTGAAAAATCTTTTGTTTACCTAGAATTTATGTTCTAACTGGAACTTACCTGCGTAGGAGTAAGGTGTATGAGTGATGCGAGGTGCTCTCTTTCAGGCGCCGAAAGGTACTTCTGCTGCTTGAACCGCCGCTCTAATTCGTATACCTGTTGTCAAAAAATATATGTATCTATTAATTTAATGTTATAAGTTAGTTTAAATAAAACTATCTTTTCGGATTATTTCGCGGATTTATTGTTCCCGACGCAGGTTGCTGATTTTTGGTTCCCGACGTTTCGAATGCTTTACAGCATCCATGGTCACGGGAGACTGAGGTGTTACATGTCTCGAAGGCATAGGTATTATAAGTTATGATTAGTTATATCAGTATTACATGGAAAAAAATACTAAATATTTCATAGGATTTATGTAAATCACATAACGTAAGAACGGTA
Organism: Brenthis hecate; assembly: GCA_951806755.1. NCBI lineage: Eukaryota > Metazoa > Arthropoda > Insecta > Lepidoptera > Nymphalidae > Brenthis > Brenthis hecate. Next base: position 846,660 of record OX638254.1, read on the forward strand.
AAATTAAAGAATTATATTTTTTGAAAAGAAGATACAAGTAAAAAGATGTATCTATGACCATTTATAAAATATAGAATAATTTCTTTAATTTACATTAATGTCGTCCATATTATTATTTTTCTTCTTCATGCTTCACTTGTACTTATGTAAGTAACAATGTGACAAACTATAAGTTGCTTTATCCGAAAAAGAGAGCGAAGCTGTCTCCCGCCGGCAAAAGAGTTTAAGGGTTGGTAGATGATTAATTCATAGGTTAATTTAATGTTCATATTAACATTTCACATGCATTTTCATTTAATTTTATTTTCATTTATATTCTTATTATATTGTGTTTTTCTTATAATATCTTGGAATTTTCCTTAATTTTGTATTATATTTTTTTTATTATTATTATTTTACATAAGTCTGTTGAAGCCTCTGACGCCCAAACTAGAATAAACGTGTATGTCAGGAGTCAGCGGCCTCTTCCATCTTTAATCATAATTGGAGGTCAATAATATTACAGTGTGTTTTTAAATAGATATAAACATCTAATAGGTATAATAAAGAGCTAATATTATCAAGAGGTAAAGTTTGGTTCTAAGTTTGGGTGTAGGAGCTAATCTTGAAACTACCGATCTGATTCTGAAAATTCTTTTACTAATAGGAAGTTATTTTACCGAGTGTTATAGGATTTTTTTCATTCCGATAAAAATGTTTTAGGTCAGAAATCATAATGAACGAATTGCTTTATCGGCGCGCACTGCCTAAATGGCTTACAAGAAAGCAATAAAATGGCAAATAGACACCTAAGAACGTACCCGAGGAAAACGAGGATCGCTAGTAATAAATCTATTATAAATCGACATTTTATAATTTTACAGTATTATTACTTATATTAAAACTTTTGTATTTAAATTAAATAAAATCTTATATTGGTAGGTATCTTTATTAGGTACAAGCAAATAAATAAAAACAAAACATTTATGTCTAAATATTTCTAATCAAAAACACTAAACGCGTGATTGAAATTTGTTTTTTTTTGTCAAATTTTGATTACGTATTTAGTATTCACCCTTTTAACCCTCTGACATTTATAATTTATAAGTATTAAGCCACACTATGCGACAAATGTGATATTCTTAAGAAGCATCCTCAAACATTATGCCATTATGAATATATAACTTTATACAATATACACGCAATTAAACATTCCGCGTTACCTGACGCCAGATTACGTTAACACAGCTATTTAATTTCGAGGGGCCCTCCCTCTGCCCCTCCCACTTCCGGTGGAGGCCCCGCCCCCGGGCCCCGGGGTGATATGCCACGTTCGCTCCATGTAATTAATTCTATTCCCTGAAAATCTCCCCTTCAACGCACACATGGCAACACCTATCCATTGTTACAGAAAGGTATTGTTTTTAAATGTTTCACGAAGTATTATCATAGGTGTATAAGCGAGTTTTTAACCTATGACACAAAAGAGGTTGAGTCTAGGATTTCTGAAATGCCTCTCTAGATATTTTTAAAGGGATGTGTTAACAGTTTTTAAAGTTACGAGGTTCTTGAAACACATGCTTATTAGCTAAACACGTTTTAAGTAGAAAAACTACCTAAACCGTTATAAAAGATAATCACAAAGTAGACTCATTTTCTTATTTTAAATAATATTTTCACTATTTTTTGTTTAATTTTTCCTAACAACAATTTGCACAAGAACTTACCATGGTTTATTTTATAGACTTTCTAATAAATTACTTAAGATAAGTCATAAGAACGAAATCAATTTTACAAACCAACCATTTCTTTGAGATAGAAGTTTATATTATGGATAAATTTTGCTTCCAAATAAAATTTGATCCCTATCAATTATGTCGGAAAACGGTTAAAACTAACTATATGAACTTAATAACCCTGGCTCCGTACCCTCGGCAATAAAAATCGCGTTAGTAGCGATCAAGCCTCCCCTCGTAGAATAAAGCGCGCCATAAACCGCACGATCATGCGTTCATTGTTGTTGCTGATTTTTAACTGCCCTTAAATTAATATTTTTCATTTTCAATACTATTTTTTTAAATACTCAACTTTACTATATTAGTAATTAGATTTTTTTTATTAAGTTTAAATCTCAAGCTATTACATATGTATGTGGGTCAAAACTATTTAAAAAAATAATAATTTCATAATAAGAACATACTATTTCAGCTGTCTCGTTGAAATAAAAAAAAATATGGATTATAATGTAGAAAATTTAGTTGGACTACTATCATAAATTCGAAAGCTTGTATGTTTGTTGCTTCTTCACGCTAGAAAGGCCGAATTTGGATGTTTAGTACAAAGATTAATAATATTATAGAGACCTTAAGTAATACATGTAGACTACTTTTAGGCACCCGAAGCGAGTCTAAATCGCTAGTATTCAAATATGGAAGTTACGAAGATTCTATTGATCTATATTGTATACTCAAATATTTATATAAATCAGTCAGTTGGTCAATCTACTAACTTAATATTTTTTATGTATTTTATTGGTCTCAAAAATTAAATATAACATATTATATACTAAGTGGAATGCATTAAACCCAGCCAGGTAAGGTCCCCCTACAAAATTTATTTGTAAAATGATCGTCAAACACCGCTCCCTCGTCTGAAGGGTTGGCAAATAAACCAGAGAGTCCGCGCAGTGCGAAATGAACAAAAGTTTTGCCGAATTCGAAAACGTGATGCGAATATAAGTATTCATAATTTGAACGATTTTGCTTCTCATTACATATAACATGCGTGTCGGACTTTGTTTTTTTTTTAATTTTCATTGCCATTTTAAAAATAGTGAGTATACAAGACTTCAAAACGTTTTTTGGTACAATTTACAATAATTAATTATTTTTATCTTAGATACTAGCGACTCACCCTCGCTTCGCTCGGGTTCAACCCTGGGTACCTTTTAACGTACTCATTCTGTTTCGACGTTAAAGAAGGACAAATAAACAAACAAAGTCAAATTGTATATCTGTAGGTACCGTATAAAAAGAAAGTGTCAAATCTACAAATGCATTCAAGTTTATATTAATTTTAAGGTTGTGTTCATAATTATAAAGTAGTAGGTAGTAAGCAAAAAGAAAAATGTGATTTTTACGTTTTTCCGTGAACATTTACCAATTTTTTTCTTCATAAGGACCGTCTTTGGACTCCAAAGAATATTTAAAAAAAAAATGTTAAGTAATTGCACCCTAAAATGTTGCAAGAATGATATCAAAAAGTATTGTTATTTACAATGGGGAATCTCATTATCCTATTAATATTTCACATTAAGCATTGTGAAAGTTTTTAAGGAATTACTTATTTACATTTTAAGAAATTTCTATACGTTGATAAGATAAGAAAATATATCTAAGTTCTCGCTAAGAAGCACTAAATCCCAAATATTAAATGACCCATCACAAAAGTTATATCGAAAAAGGTGAAAATATACTCACTTGTGCTTGTGTGAATAGGACCCGTCGCTTGCGCCGCTGGGCCAGAGGGAACTGCATGGGCTTGGCGTCGGGGCCTGCGCACGCGGCCAGACCGCCCATGTTGTTGACGTGGCCCATGCCACTCGACGTTGACGTCATCAGCCTGGAAACTAAAGCAATCGCTCAACTACCATTCTCACTCGTTATTTACTAATGATTAACTGTCTCGATAGTGTGTATCATGTACAGAGGTCCTGGGTTCCAGTACCCGATCGGGCCACGTTTAATTATTGAATCTACCTGTTAGGAAAGTCTCAGTAACACCCCGGAGTTGGGAAATTGGCTGTGTTTTACCCGCGTGCCTGAGAGCACGTAAAACCGTCGAAGCTGTGCACTAGTCTTTGCACGTACACTAGTGCACTATATTATCCTATACGCAATTGGCTAGCTTCAATGAGATTGGCCGCCGTGGCCGAAATCGGTCAGGAGAGCATCATCATCACTAATTATTATAAATACGAAAATACTTCTTTTATTATAAATGGGTAAGGGCTACAACTTTTTAACCGACTTCCAAAAACGAGGATATTCTCAATTCGTCGGAATCTTTTTTTTATGTATGTTCACCGATTACTCGAAGACGCCTGAACCGATTTGGAAAATTTTTGTTTTGTTTGAAAGGTTATACTTCCCAGGTCCCATATAAATTTTATCGAAATCGGTCGAGCGGTTTAAAAAAAAATCAACAATAAATATTTTTATAAAACAAATTGTTTAATCGAATATGTTATTAAAACTTTCTTCCTACAAATCACCTGCTTATTACGTGTACACTAAAAATATAAAAATAAAAACTAAATAAAAATCGACTTCCAGGCACTAAAATGTAAAAAATAACTAAACGGGGGCTTTCATTTAGAATAGATACCTAATCAGATATTTTCGAAGTCGGTGCCAGCGGACAATATTTTAAAATATGTATTCTACCCATTTTTTAACGTCCCACTGCTGGGCACGGGCCTCCCTTCAGTACGAGGGGAGTCAGACCATAGTCCACCACGCTGGCCAAGTGCGGGTTGGCGGACTTCACATGTCTTTTGAAAACTTGCTAGGTTCTCTCAGACATGCAGGTTTCCTCACGATGTTTTCCTTCGCCGTTAAGACAAGTGGTAATCATGTTGGAAATGATTCGCACATGAAAATATCAGAGGTGCGAGACCCGGGATTTAAACCCGCTTCACTCGGTCTCCCAAGCGAGCGCGTTACCACTGGGCTGGGCTGGCTACCATTGCCTTATTTTAAGATATATGAATATCTAATAGGTAAGTATGTATTTTACGTATGTATATTAGATTTCCTATGCGTCGGCTGGCACCGACTTCGAAAATATCTGATTAGGTATCTATTCTAAATGAAAACCCCCGTTTAGTTATTTTTTACATTTTAGTGCCTGGAAGTCGGTTTTTTTATTCTACTCATATGAAGGTGGGATTGCTACTTTTAAAGTAATTTAAAAGTCAGTGTATATTTTTAATTTAATAATATGATTAATACTATGGTATCATAATATGACAATCATAATACACAGAAAATTCTATCAGAATTGGTGCAGTTATTTGTTGAACATATCTTCAATGTTCATTTTACAAAAATATATTTCGTAAACCTACGAACAGATTTATTTTTTATATAGGTATGTATATAGAGCTTAGATAGTTTAAATTAATTTATTATTAATCCCTCCACGACCGCGGACACGCCGGCGTGTCAGTTAACAATAGACTTCTTAGAATTTTAATTAATTTCATAGAAATTTACCTGGAGGTGTTAACATTAAGCAATAATCGAATGCATGGTAATAAATTATTATTCGTGCAGTTTAATTTATTGCCAAATTTTGCAAATTATACTTAATTTTTAGCATAAGTACTTTATGGTCTGGAAAATTGTATAGACTGTTTCCAATACATTCAAGATCCGCTACATACCTACTTAGTAGGTAGTTTTCGTCTTACGTTAGTATTTTGTAAGAAGTAACAGAAATTCACAGTATGTGCTTGAGAATTAAGATGAATGTAAAACTCTATCAAAAACAGTAGCTCAACACCAATAATTCGTACTGATATGCTTTTATTAGTTTCACGCTTAATTAACAGTGACAAAAAATCTCGGAACCCAGCTTTAGCCTTCTTATTGGTTTGAAACTTGATACAATCGAGTTAATTTGATAATGGAATCAAGATGAGGGTAATATAGCCATGTGATATGCCAGACTATAAATCTATTTCTGTGCCAAATTTCATCCAGATCCGTGGAGCCGTTCTGGTGTGAAAGAGTAACAAACATCCATACATACTCACAAACTTTCACATTTATAATATTAGTAAAGATTAGTATAGAATATTATAAACTAACACGGATATATATAATAAAATTCTTAATCAAATTTGTACAATAAATATTTTTTGGAAAATCTCATTGAAATATTCATTATAATTATCGATACAGAGACCGAATTTATAGTTTTTAAAATTTTTGTCTGTCTGTCTCGGAACGAGTCATGAGAAAACCACTGCACAGATTTTGATGAAATTTGGTAAGAAGATAGCTGTTTACCCGGATCATATGATATTATTTACTGGGGGAAAATATCTCATCTCTGAGAAATCGATACTAAGTGTTAAATAATATTTTTATAAAAATCCATAATAACCTACAATGATCTTTGGCACAATAGAACAGTAATATACCTACTGTACCAACGGTAAGGTTTATATGTGTACATACATACATACATTATAACTTATCGGACTTTTGTAATTAGATAATGGTTTATGAAGTTATTTAATTTAATATGAATACTCTTAAAAGTAATTACGTTATTAGTATCTGCCATCAGTAAGACAAGTTCTTATCTTGTTTCCTTTTTATAAATCTACACGATACCTACCTACACTATGGTATTTCAAATGTAACTAACTTGAGATTTCAATTATTCATCTTGATCTTATGTCTTTTATTGAATGGTTTAGGTTTAAACTAATAGGTACCTATAGTCAAATGAAAATTCCGTTAATTGTATATGCACATTCAAATCTACAAAAACGTAGTGCAGTTCATTAAACAAATTACACCATGCCTAACATTCTGTTCACGTTTAAAAATAATTGTTTAAAAAACGTCTGTCTTTCCAACTATTTTTTGCGAATAAGACAATGAACGTATAATTTAACGACATAAAAACGCAGCATCACTTAATGTTTTAATTACATTGTCACAAACCTACCTCCCTATTATCATTGGTAGAAAAAAAAATTAATAACAGCGGTGAAATTAAACTCCTCGCGCTGGCAACATTAAGTGCGCCGCCATGCTTGCATCCGCTAATGACACTAGACGTTCCCGCGCAACGCGGTTTTATTTTAGTTACTTTTCACAGATAAAAAAATTGAGGTTTGTTTACTCTGTGCGTATATTATCTCCATGATTCATATTGCGTACTAACATGTGCGACGATCATAAAGAGGGTTAAAAGTGCTTATTTTTATTGTATTCTTGTAATATAATGATGCTGTTCTCAAACACCACTCGCTCTACATTTTAAGTAGGTCCTATTTATATCTGATACACCTTTAAGGCTTTACTGCAGAGAGGGTTGCTTTACATTGAGCGGATTCTCTTATCTAGCTGGATTACCTATAGCCAAGCTATATTACCTAATACGTAAAAAAGTTTCCTATTCCTATGAATGGTCTTAAGAATAATTTTTAAGCAAGCCAAAATAGGAATAAGGAAATGTTAATCAATACATATAATACCTTCAAATGGAACTTTTCCATAAGATTTGTGTAAACAGACATATCGAGATCTTGCATTATTTTATTGTAACGTTGGCAGTCGCGAACGCACGGCAATATTCCACACATTATGCTCCATCGAATTCACCGCTCATTCTATTTACACAACACTCCAGCAACGAAAAGGGTCTTTCAATAAAATATAACTCCCCATTCTGTCTTACGTTGCTATTGTCCGACCTCCGTGTGTTTTGGCTGCATTATACGATATCGTTGCTTTGCATCAAAAAAAAATTAAGCTGGGCTATGCCCGTTCAAAACTCCTTTGTAGAAATGTCAATGCGCCACCGGACATTTTGTTATCTCGTTTGAAATCTTTTTATCGAGTTTTAATTGAAAAGTTTAGTTGTTTATATTATTTTAAATGTTTTAAATAGATACTTATATGAATATACTTCGATAGTACCTACTATGTTAACAGTGGGTGGACCTATAAAAATTAAGTGAAAGCTTATGTTATGAAAAACAAAAGAAAATCGCTTTCTTTTTAAATTGTATTTACTATGTTCACGTTTGTATTATTTCCATGGTTTAGTATAATAACAAAATTACATTCTGCAATTCGTAACGAAACCTTAAGATACAGTTGAATACCTATTAAGCAATTGTTTCTACTGAAGACAAAGGTTATAGAAGTTATAAATTATCCAAATTGTGAGATTTTATACCTACATAATATGTATAATTATACGTACTTTGCTTATATTATAAATTGTATTTCGTAGTTGTATCTCGCTAGGATACTATACTAGCGGCTCACCCTCGTTTCGCTCGGGTTCGCCTCTAGAACAACAAAAACAAATCTATCCCTCGGGAACTGTATATTTTTCCGGGATAAAAAGTAGCCTGTGTGTTATTCCAGACTATAATCTATCTCTGTGCCAAATTTCATCCAGATCCGTTCAGCCGTTCTGTCGTGAAAGAGTAACAATCATCCATACATACTAACTTTCACATTTATAATATTTATACAGATTATAGCTACGAGTATCATCACAAATGTTATTTGTGATAAAGTATGCTTACTGTCTTTGCTCAATGGCAGAGAAACAACGAATCGATGATTTTTAAATAGGGTAAACCTACCCCTATTGTTTATAAAATGAAAAAGACATAGGCTGAAACATGTACCTAATATCCACCATTTTAAAGGTATGTATTGGCAGTATGGTCGCAGTATATGATGGCTGGCGAGTAGACTCCATTATAGTTTTCTCGAGTAAAAAACTTTTTAACAAAAAAATAAAAACCGACTTCAAACAAAAGCACTAAAAAGTAAAAAATAACTGATCGGTAGTTTTCATTTACTATACATACCTAATCAAATATTTTCGAAGTCGGTGTGCTTTGCTTTGTATGGGCTGGCACCGATTTCGAAAATATTTGATTAGGTATGTATTTAATAGGTAGGCTTTAATTACTTAGCCAAAGCACACCGACTTCGAAAATATTTGATTAGGTATGTATAGTAAATGAAAACTACCAATCAGTTATTTTTTACTTTTTAGTGCTTTTGTTTGAAGTCGGTTTTTATTTTTTTGTTAAAAAGTTTTTATTTTTCCCTTTTTAGTGTAGACAGTAGTAGCTAAGTAAGGATTCTAACGTGTTAGGCTTGTCAAATCAAACAAAATAAGCCCAAACTCAAAGTATCTACTATTAGCCGTTGAAGAGTTCCACCTATCCACCTTCTGGCCTTGCCATCAGATCAGGTCAACAACACCGAACCACTGTACTATCAACGGAAATAGAAATAATTGCAAAGTTTCAAGTCAATATAACAATTAGAAGTAGGTTAAATTCATCATTAGTTGTTTTTCCACCCTTAGGGGTGGTATTTTTTTTTAAATTTAAATGGGACCAATCTGGAAGTATACCCTTTCAAACAAAACAAAAATTGTCCAAATCGGTTAATAAATGACGGAGTTCTGAGGTAACAAACATAAAAAAAAAACATACAGTCGAATTGAGATCCTCCTCCTTTTTGAAGTCGGTTGATAAAAATGAGACTCAAGGCTGTAAAACTTTCTATCTACTATACTAATATTATAAAGAAAGATTTTGTTTGTTTGTACCGAATAAGCTCTAAACTACAGAACCGATTTAGATGGAATTTGGTAAGAAGATAGTTTGAGACCCTGGGAAAGACATAGGATAGTTTTTATCCCGGAAATGATTCTAAAGAGTCACTAGTGTTATATATATAGGTACTATATATCTATATATGTAAACTGTCTCGGTGGTGTAGTGGCTAGCATGTACGGCTGCACACCCGGAGGTCCTGGGTTCGAGTCCCGGGTCGGGCCAAGTTTAGTTATTGAGTCTTTCTGTATAGTAAGTCTCAGTAACAGCCCGAAGTTGGGAAGTTGGCGGTGTTTCACCCCCGTGCCTCGGAGAGCACGTAAAGCCGTCGGCCCTGCGCCCTAACTCTCACCGGTCGTGTCGAGTGGTCGTCCCACCGGAGTATGAGAGTGATAGGAATAGAGAGTGCACTTGTGTCTGCGCGTACACTTGAGCACTATAATATCTCCTGCGCATTTGGCTAATCTCAATGAGATTGGCCGCCGTAGCCGGAATCGGCTAGGAGAACATCATCATCATCATCATGTAAACTGTCGTACCACTTTGAAAAGATGCAGTTATAAAATATTTAAGAACGGGTTTTTCACCTCCTGATAAATTTCCAAGAAATTAATTAAAATTCTAAGAAATCTATTGTTAATTGACACGCCGGCGTGTCCGCTATCGTGAAGGGATTAATCATATTGTATTTTTTCTTTCCCTAACTAATATAAGGTTATATATTATGAAATAGATAACCTACCTACTTTAAAGTTCAAAATTCTGATATTTTCAAGCTATTTTAGAACCGTTGGCTTTTAACCGCCAATTTCCTATATCAATAGTTTGGGTTTTGCTTATTGCAAGATTACCACCCCTCTGAGTGCGTTTGATGACCGCTCAACTGGCGTGAAATTGAGGCGCGAGGGTCACTCACAGCTGACGGTTCTGGACGTAATTAACTGGTGAGGAATTTTTAATGGGACCAATTGATTCAGTTTAGTAAAGAAAATAAGTTAAAAGGGGTTCTTTAGAGATGGCTCATTGTAAACTGATAGTTTTATCACAAATTGATGCCAACTTATGTAAATAGGGTTATAAGTAAAGTACGTAAATCTTATGCAAAATAAAATGATCCCCTTCACGGAAGGAATGAATAGTTTTATCTTCCGTGACCTTCATACAGATGAACTTCTATACTATATTCACGTCAATAATAAAAGAGAAATTACCAAAGATAATATAGAGGTAAATAAAGTGTCCAAGGCTTAATCAATAAAAAAACTAAAATATCAACTTTCAGTAGCAAAAGTAAATATATTATTCAATCGGTCGTAGGTAGGTCGTAGGTACTTTATAAATAATGAATTTTCATATAAATCCCAACCCTTTTTTTTAACCAAAAATTCTAGCTCTTTATGAGAAATGTTTATCTGTCTCAAATTTATGGCATCTATCCTTTCTAAGATTTCGGGAATGACATTTCAACTCCATGACTATACATAGATGAATAGAAGATTTAAGAACATAGATACTACTAGGTCCAATGCACAAGAATTATTCCGTATTATAATATTTATGAACGTGTGCAGTTAACTACACGGTCCGCCTTCCTCGGTGCAAGATCATGGTGATCGCCTGAACCAATATTGACACTCATCTAATGGATTCGCAAGACCCCTATGCTATCCATGTGTGAATGAAAACTTATTTGCAATTTAAAATTCTATTAGAAATGCAGTTATTTCAAATACGTTTGTCTACATTTACAAGAAATTGTTCAGAACTATGATGATAAGGTGTGACAGGTTTTTTCTATTTATTAAAATATTTTTACGATTGTATTAAATTTGATGAAGTCGGTTGATTGACTCCTAAGTACGACTTAATATTGTATAGGATTATGATAATTTGTTGAATATTGTATAATGTAGACCTACATTCAGCATTCGAATAATTTTTTTTGTATAAGTTAGGCAAGGAGTTTCTATTATTTTTTTACTTTAAAAGAATGTTTGACATGAATACCTACAATTTACTAACATTAGAAAACTCCATGTACGAAGTTAGAGGCAAATGCCAGTAGCAAGAATTCTTAATATAGATTAATTTTAGACAACTCCAATAAATAAGCTGACATTACAAAAATAATAATTACAAAATAAAAAAATCTTGTCACTCGATAATGTTTAGATAGCGAATGCGTTCTGATCAAGCGATATCATCCCGACGGGGGAGATCGTAACACAATACTGCTATTATTTCCAATGTTTATTCACGCACAATTTGCCAGCCTCGTTTGTTCAGCGTCGGCTACATTCTGTGATGGGTCCATTTTAATGCGATTAAAACTTTTGTTAAAGTTATTGCGGCTCTAAAATAAATATTTGCTTTTAAATATATTAATTGAAATCGACTAAATTATAAAACTGTTTCGTATTTACTGGACAGTTCCAACTTGTTCACTGTAAGCGTATTTGTTAATTGTTATATACCATTAAATGCTACATATTTCATTTGGAATTTCCGAAATTAACTGTAGTAGAATGAAATAAACTGATAGAAATGGAAGTAAACACCGTCGGCTATTTCCCCCGGTGCAAGAAAGATAAACCGTGTCCGTCTGTCGCTGACGTCCACTACACTCTCGCATTAGGCGCGCTACATGGAAAGTAAGTGTGTCGCACACTTTACCCACGCCAGTTTTAATTTCAACTGACCGTGGCTGTGACGGTTTGACGTCCTCGACGCAGGTATCGTTCGCGTGATTAATGATTTTTTTTTATGAAATACGCGATACGGTTTGCTTTACGACCATTAAAATATAAAACCGCTGCAATATTTTTTTATAAAAAAATATTTTTTAAGCTTTTTGCTTCGACATCCACTCTAGTTTCATTAATCTGTTTGTTTGGTACGTAGATTTTATGTAGCTAAATCAACATTTTATTTGCAGGTTTTTTTTTCTATTTAATATTATATAATAAGACTCTACTAAACTTAATCAAAATCATTTGATATAGCAACCCCAACTACTAGATAGTGCGTACTGCTCAAATAAAACTTAAACACATAATATTATGTCAACCAATTAACTTTTGAGCAAATGAAGTGGCACAGAAAAATTACGCTCATACTTAGACAGTAGGTACAATATTTACATTACACACAATCTTTCTCAATTTATTTCGAAGGTGTCATTTCGAAATTCGATACAGAGCGACTCGAGTATTTATCTATATTTCACCTTGCATTCGAATACTGAATTTTACTTTGCCTTTACTGCATCATGCTATTTGCGGACGTGAGACCTCTTGTTTACACAGCCAAGACTCTAGTGGTGGACAAACAGGGGACCGATCGTCCGGAATTGCTTATTTTGTCTGCCTACACGACTCCCTTTTACTGTACAGGTACAGGGTACCGCAGGGCACTGTGCTATGTCCAGTGTTTTTTCTAGTGTAATAATTCGGTGTACGGTATTCGAGTGCATGTTTTTGTGTTGAACTATGGTTTACCGTTTTAATCTCTTTAGATTTAAGAATGATTACTTGTATGGTTGTACGGTTCGTTAATTTGTAAGCCTTTCAGCTTTTGTCATATTGTTTATATTTTTTTAGTATGTCTGTGTATTTAATAAAAAGCAAAAAAAATATGCTAGCAACATTTACAACTATTTTTTTATTGTATTTCCTATTATAAGTATAACAGTTTATATAAAATGTTTGGATGTTCGTTACTCTATTATGCGCAAACCGTTAGACGGATTTAGATAAAACTTTGCACACGGATAGGTCACATCCTGGACTAATCCCAATAATACTCTCAAATGGGGTTATTATCCAATTTCAAACAAAACGGGCAGTAACTAATTTTCAATATATTTGTATGTTTGAGCTATAGCTACTTACATTAATTTGTTTATCAATAATTATGTACTTAATTTATTAAACGCTTCACATTGTGAACATCTTACAAAAAGCTTACAACTTTTTAAAAATCTTTTGTCTGTATATGTACGTATATAATAAAATTAGGCCACAACACAGACAAACCCCGGTGTAAGAGGCAGTTAAAAGGGCTTACAATTCTCATGCACAGATTTAACTAGTACCTACAGATGACGGAGCGAAGTCAAGAGACAACGGCTCATTAATGAGCGATGTGCAAACAATAACATCTTTAAGTTCAAGAACCACGGCCTATACTGATCGTACATGTATATCATACTATAGTGGTTAGTTCTGCATTGTGTTGCCATATTCATTTGCGAGCAATTTTTAATGTTACTGTTATTTAAGTGTTTTTTTTTTAATTATGCATATTTTATCACTTAAATGTTTTTATAAATAAATATTACTCGTTGCAATATTTCATATGTCATTGATTTTTTTTTCGTATACTTTTTTTGTAAATTGCCACAGATAATTAATATATATTAAAATTTACTCTTTTTTATTTGCTCTATGATTGGGTATATTATATATTATGACACATTACTTCTTTTGCTTACCTATGTGTTTCTATTTATCTAGCGACCAAGTCTATATGATATTGTCTTGAAACGCACAGAACGGAAAGCGCTAGCTATTTTTGAATCTACATATTCAATTAAGAAAGAACTGGGAACTATAATTTTTGATTCGAATCTTTACGCCAATAATTGGTCTCTCCCGCAATTATCATTGCTGTAAAGTCACGGTAATGTTATAGGTATAACATTAGGTACCGTGGTAATGTATTGGAAAAGTCGGAAACTAAAACTCTAATTATAAATCCGAGAAAAATTCCGAAAAGATAATTTTACTAAAGTGTATATTATCCTACTAATATTATATACGTGAAAGTTTGTAAGAGTGTATGTATAGATGTATGGATGTATGTTTGTCACTCTTTCACCTACTGAATGGATTTTGATGAAACTTTACAAAAATATAGCTCATACATCAGAATAACAAATAGACTACTTTTTATCCCGGAATATATAAAGCTCATTGAAATCTGCTTATGAGTGATTCTAAATACTGTGGAGCTTAAATTTGCATTAAAAATTACACCTACAGTAGATACGTACCTAATGTATACCGTGACTAGATAAAGATAAAGTAGATAAGCTAGCTCAATAAAGAATACGATCAAAACATTAATAATTATTATTTGTCCTCTATCATTTGAACTTTCTCTATGACTCCCGGATTTGGGATTCAGATTAAGTTTCAGAGTTCTTTGATTTGTATTGTCTATTGAGTGGTTGGCGGGTCAGCGCCATCTCGAATGGAGTGCACTTTCGGAATTAGTTGGCAAGGAATAATCAATTTACGGCAATCAAATGTCGATAGAACGTTGTATTTTACAAGACTTTGTTTATGTACAAGACAAAGATGGTGATATTTTTTCAAATATTCACCTCCTTTAAATATTATAGTTTACTAGCGACTAACTCTTGCTTACTTCGCCATATGAGGTAATTTTCATCGAAATCCGACCAGCAATTACAGCTTGAAGGAGTAACAAACATACATACACACATACAAACTTTCGCATTTATAATAATAGTGTGATTACTATACTAAAAAATATTATTTGACAACGCGTTTATTGTTTATCTCTGAATACTACCTGCATCAAAATTAAATTAGAACTATCTACCAAATATTATTTACGGTTTTTTCAAGATTTTTTTTTTTGTATAAATAGAAATTATTTAATAATAAATACGACAAAGAATGTGAGCAGGGAGAATGGCTAGTCATAAAATAACAAATAAGCTGGGATCCCAAACGGTAGCCTCCCACTACCTAGGCGAATGTAAACAAGCCACGATCGGCTCCTTAAACGCACCTGTGCAACTAATGTAGGTCCCAGCTCCGGTTACGTCGCTCAGTACGATGAAATCAATACTGAACAAAGTCAAGTGACGACAGGTCAAAAGGTTGTATGACGTTGTTAGAAATTAGAATATCGTTCTCTATAATTAAGGAAAATAGAGGAGAATAAGTGAAAAATTTTCCGTGGCACAAATAATACTAGGTAAAGCAGTATGCATCATGCATAAATATCAATAATAAATACCTATCTACCTACTTATAAATACATTAAATCCATGTTTTTAGATGGGTACATATTTATGCCATTTGTGCTCGAATACGAGATGAATTTTAATTTGAACGTTTTTGTAATTAAGTTTTAATAAGTAGTTTAATATGACACTTTAAAAAATATAAGATAGGTACTAATATAAATCATAATAAGATAGTTGAAAAAAATACCGTATTCTTGGAACAAAAAGCTATTTTAAATAACATTATTCAATAACACTAATATTACACTATAATTTAAACATATAAATAAATCTAAGATTTTGATAACAATATCTATAAAAAGTATCACGCACTTAAGAGTAAATGTACCGGATTATTTTCAAGTGTAAAGTTACTAAGCGTCGCCGACGGCGGAGAGACACGCCGCCGCACGCATGCACTGCTTTTTTTATGTTTATGGCTAATGGTGTTGACTCATCAAGCTTAATCTTGCAATTTGAGACACTTTAAAACTAAGTAGCTAGTGCAATTTCCGTAAATGACCGTAAAAGTTAGGATTTATTCAGATAGAAAATCTTTACATGTAAAGAAATATTTTTGGGAGTAAAGTTAGTATTTTTAAATACGAGATCTTTAGCATTTACCTTATTCAAAGATATAAAGAGGTTTCGGCATGTTATTACACTAATATTATAAATGCGAACGTTGGTGGATATACTTTTATGTTTGTTACTTCTTAAAGCGTAACTGAGCTAACACACAGATTATTTTTATTATAAAAATATATTTTGATTCGAGCAAAATAGACTGTTTATGTGCTTTTCGCGTATACACTGTCATATACCTATTTATAACATTTGAGGAAACTTAGGACTTCTTAACTGCAAGAAATTAAAGAGCGCACACCCCGTAAACGCACCTATCTATACAATTTACATGTACAGACACTTTGTGTTTTTCTTTATGTTATCTAGGTATGTATAATATTATGTTAGATTACTAGTTACTTCATTTAAGATGCATATTTGCTATGTATATATAATAGTTAAAACATTTACAATATTATATTTTGGGTAAAAAATTATCATATTATATAATCTGTTTTAATTAAAAACTAATAAACTAGTAAGGAGATAAATGTGCAACATATAAAACCTCTTTTCAGAAATTAACTAATAACATGGCTACAGTTTCACGACTCTTTAATTGTAATAGGCGAGCTTGATGCGCGCGCATTTATTGACGCGGACCGCCATTTTGAGTGGGAGTGGAGAAATTACTCGTTTTTTATCTGTTTACAGTTTGTATTGTTATAGTTTCCAGTCGGATATAAATATAACAGTTTTTAAATGTCATCGATAAAAGAATGAGAAATGAGAGAACATTAATTATTATAGAAATATAAAACCTATGTTCTTCAATACCTATTATTATTACATAGCAATCCACAAAGATTTTATAGAAAAAGATTTTCATCTTTTAAGGTGACCGAAACGCAATACAGTGCTTTAGTTACTACTCACTTTGAAATCTATTAAAAACAGTTTGCGACAAAGTCAATAGGTACGACTTACGAGTCAACGAAAGAACGTAGAGCCTTTATTTTCTAGAGTTTGTGGTAGCTAATTTAGAATACCAAATATTTATTTTGTGATTTACAAAGAAATATTTATATGGATATCGTGCTAGATAAACCTTTATACCTGATATGATATAAAATGAAATTAAGCTTTAATCAAGTAGACTTGAAAAATTGATAGTTTAACGAATACCGAGGATGCCTTATTTTTGAAATATATGCATTGACAAATCAGTCATGGTGTAATCATAATATTCTTAATGAGATTTGACGATGTTGAAACCTATTAATTGAAAACTAATATTAAATACCGGCTCGGATAAGTCATAGTCTGAACAAATACAAATTAGAATAAACAACTACAGCTTTTTCTGCGGGCATCGAACCAGCAACCTTTGTAGAAACCACTCTCTAGATGACTATATCAATATCTCAGGGTCCAAGAAATCTTAGATTTTCTCAGTCTTAAGTCTATTTTGTGAAAAAAATCAAACCGCCGACTCACTGGCAAACCTGGGGTCGTTCGAGGCTGGATACCAGCTGGCGCCTCGCATGTCGCCATAGTGGGGCAGGTCGGCGGGGGCGCAGCCGTAGCCTTGCACCGGCGCGCCGCCGTATAACGGCACTGCGTATGGGTTAGCTGCCATGCCGCAAGACGCAGCAGGCCCAAGAGGTGAGTTTATACTGCTCCCCGAGGAATTTGACCTGAAAAATAGGAGAATATAAGTAATGGGGAAGAGTGGTTACCCGATACAAAACTTAGGATATAGTGATGGGTTTTAAACTTAGAGCACTAGTTAGCTAGTAAGGTTTCCTTTTTAATATTTATAGATACCATATTCATTGGAAATCGCTGTTTCACATCACATAAGACACAATTATTTTCACAAAAAATAGGTTTTCTGTATAAAGGGTTCATATGTTTATTTTTTATTTTTTAATTCATCATTGATATTAGGATATTTTATAGTCACATTTAAAAATAAATTCAAAATAAGATAAACTTATTCTATGACTAAATTTTTTCAATACCCGTTAATGTAACTAAGAAAATAAAACCTTCCATTCATAATGTAAAAAAAATAATTACTGTCTGCCAGTATTAACTTTGAAGTAACTTGTGAATAACTCTGACCTAAATCTGCCACACGCATTACCGTTACTGTCATGGCGCCAACTCGTCACTTCCGAACAAAGCCCAGCTTATCTGCCTAATCCCTATTTACACAATTTAATCTTCTACCCTATCTCGATACCAGTCAAATGTTTTGCTAAATATTTCTCACACGATTTTAGGCTTTACGTATTGCTACATAGAATTTTCCCGAGCGGTTACAGACCCCACGCCATTTTGTTTGGTTTGACAAATTGAGTTTTGACAGGGCGGGAAATTGTGACGTTTAGTTTAGGCAGTATTAATTAGTGATAATTTCGTTATAAATTACATTGTTTTCCTTTAATTATGCGTGGTATTAATAAATTTTGTAATTTAATCGGCTCAGGTAGATTAAGTGGTAACTTAGGAAGAAAACAAGTTTAAATTAAGCGATCAGAAGATAAGCAATAGGTAGGTACTCAATATGGTGAAAATTGGAAATTGGTTATATATTCATTTTCGTTTTTTATTATTTCCTCCGTGTATCAATTTTATTATAGTAAGTACAAAAAGATTCCTTAGATCAAAATGAAAGTGAAAGTAAAATTGAGACTATATTATAGGTAGGTACCTACTCTTAGTAGGTACCTTCCTATCTATAAAGGAAATTGGAAGATGATCTCATATTTTTGTCTATAAATTATGTAGAATGATAAAGAATATGAAGTTTAGAACCAATTCGGTAAGCATAGATAATAATAAACTTTCGCCTGATAATAGTATAATAATAAGTATAACAGATAGTTTTTAATAATAGTTAAAAATAAACTATTTTGTCTCGATTGATAAAATTGTATAAATTAACGCAATTTTATGTGATAACAAGCTTTTATTGAACATGTAGAGCCACATTATTTTTAAAACCTCCAATTTTTGTTTGCCGAAATGTAAATTGACAATGCAAACAGACAGGCGCGAGTCCGTCACCACTTGTAGTGTCAACACTTGAGCACATGTTGTTACGCAAAACGTCTTAAACATTAAAATAGCATATTTTACTTTCGCTATGTAGTTTAAATAATGACTGTGTATTTTGTAAATAATTGTCAATTATTTATTCTATTATCTATATACATTATTTTTATTTTATTATGTATATTTATTTAATGGTTGTTGTATAATTAAACTGTCAAGGTCACATCATATTGTATGCTGTTTGTGTTTTCTGTCTCTCAATAAATTTGAAGTGAGAAAACAGTAGCAAACTGAGCAACGGCACCTATTATGATAAATGCCACCTATTACGTATTCGCTACTATATGATAAGGGAAAATTCATTAAATTTTAGTTTCATGCAATAAAGTTTTTATTCTACCTAGTTTTGATTTCACATTCAAAGTATTTCTCTTGCAATTTAAAATATCTAATTCCTTATACAGATAAATAGTGAGAAATAGGCTGTGAGTGCTAAAAAGCGAACATTCCGTTAATATCAGTTTACCCGCTTTGGAAATCTACACATATAATAAAATTCAAACTAAGCCGAATCTGGGCAATAAATAGTTTTTGGAAAATATTATAGAAATAGTCATTATAATTGAAACAAAGGCTGAACCTATACTTTTTAGAATTTTTGTCTGTCTGTCTGGGAACGTATCACGAGAAAACCACTGGACAGATTTTGATGAAAGTTGATATGATGATAGCTGGTTATCCTGGTCAACATATAGGATACTTTTTCTGCGGGAAAATATCTCATCTCTGAGAAATCTGCACTAACCGTTAAAACGTATCTAGGAACTATGAAGGAATATACTGTATTCGCCGAATGAACCAAGCACTGAGATTTTACGCTTCTCCGTTATTAGTTGTAGATAAGACGCTTAGGCCGCGATTACAATGCAAGTCATAATTAGTCCGTCGTTGCATTCCGTACCTTTCAGACGTCCCTCGTGTAGGATTTATTATCAATGCAGGAGTTGACAGTGATACGTCGAAAAGCGAAAATTAATGAATAATAAAGGTATACAAATATTTAAAAATACAATTACTTTTACTTTAATGTTCATTTTATTTGTTTGTTGATTTTATCTTATTACAAATTATTAATAATTCCTCGCTAAAGCATTAGCAATATGTACAAACCCTATGATTTCAAACCAGTTGCAAGTGTTAGTGGGCGGAGAGAGTTTTCTGTCCTTATCAGTTTGTACGCTAATGTGGGACAGAGAAAGCTTTGCATGGTTCACTCCTCGAATAGAGTATAGTAGCATAAACAATCACAAACACATAATTTAATGGTATCGCGAAATTAAGTGGGGATGTCCCTGAACTTATTTTTTTATGAGTATTTTTTAATAGTACCTACCTATTGAAACAATGTAAAAGAACACTAAAACTAAAGAATATTTAGATTTTACGAGTATAAGATGATGGTGTTTCTTATTTGATAAAACCTAACTGTAATGTTCTACTTATATTTTTAATAAAAAGTTAACGTTTTTAACAAAAAAAAATCACGAGACGTAACCTACTTAGCTAAAGTATCATTACTAGCGAATTTAAAGAAATTCACGTATTATAACTTTAAAAAAATGCTTGTTGAAGTGTATTTTATTAAAAGTAAAAAGTACCTACCTATATTTTGACTTGATTAAAAATGGCCTGAGTTTTATCATGTTAAAATGGGTTAGAAAGTCACCAAGTACAACACACAGTATATTAAACTTGTAATAGTGACACTATCAATTTCAATTTTTAATGTAGGTATTCATTGTAATTACCAAATCTCATTAACCTCTGATCTAATAATAAAAGCCGTCTTTTCTCCATTCTACGTGACATTGGCGAAGTAATTCTAGCACTGGCACGCTTTGAAGCCATTAATAAGAAAATTGAATTGAATAATAAAACCCGCGACCCACTCTTTATCAATGTTAACTATACTCTACTTTACCTAAGGAGGTTTATTATTTTCATATGTATGAATCGTATACACTTATACCTATACTATACCTACTAAGTAGTTTCGTCATTCTAAGAATAAATCAATAAATGACATCACATTTCCAACAACCGAACAGGATACGTTGCATATTATCTGTCAATATTATAATAATCAATTCATAAAATACATAATATTTAAATATTATTATACTAGCAAAATCCGCGACTCCGCTCGCGCTAAAACTACAAAAAAAGCTCTAAAAAGCTAGGTTTTATACACACTTTCATCCCCTATTTTACCCCCTTACAGGATGAATTTTGAAACATGCTTAAACACGTATTTCTTTAATTGTATTGAAGAAGTTAATACCAAGTTTCAAGTGATTCTGATCATAAATATTTTTTTGGGTTATATTATAACGTGTTTCCACGTGAGAATGAGATAATCTCCTGCGATAAAAAATATGTCACTCTCAGCTTACCAACTATCTCCACACAAAAATCCACGCCAATCTGTCACTTCATTTCGACATGAAAGAAGGACAAACAAACAAACACACTCTCACATTTATAATATTAGTATGGATTTATAATATTAGTAGACCGTCTGAAACAACGAATCTACTAAAGCGGCTATTCATGTGATCGGCAGATATAAGTACTAATATTATTATATGTACCTAATCAGTACATTTTTTGTATAAAAACATTAATTTTACCGCAATTTCCGCTTTTATTTTTTTTAATAGCCAAGAAGTCAGCTCGATTGCCATAGTTTTGAAGTCATATTTGCCAATGTCATGTGTTAATTTAAAATATTCCAGAACGTTCATTTTTACCGTTTACATGTAGGTAAAATGGATACTGTGAAACAGATGAGATGTAAGTTACTATGTTTAACAATTCCAATATTATAATTTAACTAGCGGCTCACCCTCGCTTCACTCGGGTTCACCTCTAAGAAAACAAAATCAAACCTATCCCACGGGAACCGTACATTTTTCCGGGATAAAAAGTAGCCTATGTATTATTCCAGACTATAATCTATCTCTGTGCCAATTTCATCCAGATACGGTCAGCTGTTTTGGCGTGAAAAAGTAACAAACATTCATACATACTACTCAATTTTCACATTTAGATTTTCGTAAATATTTGACATTTTTAATGGAACGGGACGGGAGAGACCCGTGAACATGATTGCTGTAAAGCATTCTTAACGACGGGAACCAAAAGTCAAAATAAATAAGCAAAAAAAAAACGAAAAGATAGTTTTAGTTTATTTAAAACGATTTTTTTGTTAAATTGTAAAATAAAATATGTTAAACAAACAAAATCCACGCAAAAAAAAATAAAAAAATATATTCCACTAATAGAAATCGCACTCTACCTAGTTACATTTTAAGACGTTTTGTGCATATTTAGGTATCGGGAAGAGCTTTTATTTTAAATAGAATAGTAGAAACGATAAGAAATCATCCAAATTGTTCATCGTGTTGTTCAATCATGTTCCATAGTAAAGTCGTTATCTACAGCTTGTCTATGTAGAGCTTAAAAAATCCTTTGTAATCGCAGAGACTTTCTTTAAGGTAATATTAATTAAATAAACAATCTACATGAGAGATTACCTACTGGTTTGATAGAATAAATATTTGTGTCTCACAATATTATGACAAGGTTACTTTTACGTTGGCCATAATTTATTTCATTACAGAACCGGATAACAGATATACTAGATAGACATACCTATAATAAAATTCTGGGTCGAATCTGTACGTTAAATATTTTTTGGAAAATCTTATTGAAATAGTCATTATTATCGATACAGAAGCCGAATCTATAGTTTTTAGATTTTTTTGTCTATGTGTCTGTGAACGCATCACAAGAAAACCACTGGACAGATTTTGATTAAATTTGATATGATCTCTATCCGGGAAAATATCTCATATCTGAGAAATCTATAGTAAAGTTCAAATATGGGACTGGACCTCTAATATTATATTAGAAAAAAGCCAAAGATGAAATGTAGAGGCATAAGGAAGAAAATTTTAACCTCTGTCCGTAAGGATATTCTAGGCGAATCCAACGAAATCCCACAGGAGGAATGGTATTATAACTGTTAATCGAGCATTTAGTTCATCTGCGTAAAAACCTTAATGCGAATAACCAAAAACAGAGTCTCTCATATTCCTTCTGTCAAATATTCCCGTAAGTCTAAGAAAGTATTATTTGATTAACTAAAATTCAAATATAAACTTTTATGTGTTATTTAAACTGTTATTCAAAAGTGCTTGTAATAAGTCTAATTGAATAAAGTTTACTTCATTTCATTATGATTGTTTGTTTCTCGTGTATGAGATAGGTGATGTTGAGCCTCCCCCCCCCCCCCCTAAAGTGCGTTCACCTTGTCGTGGTGGGGGGGCTCAGTAGTGCCCGGCAACCCAACCGGGCGCGAAGCCAAGAAACTCACAGGGAGGTGGCACACTTCGGTGGGAGGTGGCCCTCTTCGGAGGGCGGTGTACCATGCGGGTTGCTCCTGGTACTTCTCTGATAGCAGAGTGGACCTTGGAGCAACCCCGTGGTTGTTGTGGTCTGCTTCGGCAGACCTGCCGTAGGGGCGTCGTAGTTGAATGCATAAGCGATCCTGCGACGCCCCATTAAGACGGGGGAAGGCTTTGTTTGGTTTTAGTGGGTAGTACTGGCTTTGCCGGTGAGTCCCACACCTCGTGCGTAAATGCATTTCCCAACGTTAAAAAAAAAGGTGATGTTAAGCCTACGCTTATAATTAATTATTAATATGATGTAATAGTTATAAAAATATGAGACATCTAACACCTCAGTCTCTCCCGTGTCCATGATTGCTGTAAAGCATTCGAAACGTCGGGAACCAAAAATCAAAATAAATCCGCGAAAAAATCCGAAAATTTAAAATGTCAAATATTTACGTAAATCTAATAAAGAATTATGATGTAATACTAAGTATTGGGATGAAAAGTAAACTTTTGTATTACCGGAGATAGTTTACATCCCGATATAAACTTTGTCCAACCGAATTTCAATTGAAACCGTAGAGTTATTACACCTTCAAAAACTTACAAACATACACACACACACACACTGATTTATTCACTTTATAACTTTCATATGTATATCACTGTGATTGTTTAATATGTTTGATAATTTGCCCTTCTTTCACATAAAAACGGAGCAACAAATCGACTAAATTTTCTATACCTATAATAAAATTGTAACTAAGCAGAATCTGTACATTGAATATTTTTTGGAAAATTTTACTGAAATAGTCACTATTACGGATACAGTGGCCGAATCTATAGTTTTTAGAATTTTTGTCTGTCTGTCTGTTTGTCTGTCAGTCTGTGACCGCATCATAGTAAAACTACTAGAGGAATTTTAATGAAATTTGGTATGATGATAGCTGGCTATCCGGGTTAACATATAGGATACTTTTTATTGAGGGAAAATATCTCACCTCTGAGAAATCTATACTAAAAGTTAAAACGTAACTAGGGACGAACCCGAGCGGAGCGAGGGTGAGTCACACATAGTGTATAAAATTCCTGTGTCACAATTTTGGTCCGCGATGAACTCCGAAACTACTCATCCGACCTTAAGGTATTTTTTATCAAATTTGTGATTTGTTCCAATTTAAAAGATAGGATAATTTTATCCCGATTATTTTCTTTTTTTATTGCATAATTTAATAATTGAACGAATTATAAGTGTACCACAGCAACACGTGACCGGGTTTGCTAGTCTATACCAATATTACCTATAAAGACAGAGTTTGTTTGTTTGAACGCGCTAATCTCAGGAACTACTAACACGATTTGAAAAATTGTTTTGCATTAGCTAGGCCGTTTATTGAGGAAGACTATAGGCCATATATCATCATAATTGAAAATAAAGTGAATCTATACAGCTAACAAACTAATGCATTGATGCAATTATATTGTAATGGACATTTAGAACTATTCTTTTAAGTTGCATGTTTTGATACAAGTAGAGACTTATCAAGAACGCTAAATAATATAGGTAGGTATATATATTATTATTAATGCGAATATTGTTTGTTGGTTAATTTATCTTTTATGCATATTCTTCTTAGGGTATATTTTTTTCATAGAGATAATTGACTGGCGGGAGAATTACGATTAATATAGGCAGCTTTTATCACGCACTTTCAAAAGTTTACTGCAGAGTATTAGAGATTTGTAGAAAGTTAAACTAGTAGTAGACTGACGTTCAGTACAAAATTGTAATAGTTTAATGCTGAATTAAATATTTTTAATTTGAATTTAGTTACTAGAAGACGTGGCAAGACTAGTTAAAGTTAAGCATACCGATTCACTTAGAAAAATGAAGAACTCTACATTTGCCTCTCTTAATTCCTGTTTTACAAGATAACTCCCTAAGTATTTTTTTTGATTAAATCATTTACTTTCACTCTTTATTATTAGAGAATTTATGAAGTAGAACTCTACATGACGTTTTCTTAAAGTCCAACGTATGTAGGTAACAATGTGTTAATTTTGATTGGTTCACTTGCGCACTCTATGTGATTAATAAACCGAATTACAGCTGTAAACTCCCTGATTAACTATATATACGTATCTAAGCATTAATAATAAAAGGAAAAAATAAACTTTATAGAAATCAAATTATCACTTTTCAGTAATAAAAGTTTTAACATAAAATAGTTAAAATATTACTTCTATAGAAAAATCAATAAATAATAAATGTTAAAACGAAATATTTAGATAAAATATTTTAAATAAAACTGTCTCTCCCCTGACCATGATTGCTGTTACAAATCATTCAAAACGTCGGAAAAAAATCAAAGTAAATCTGCGAAAAAATCCAAAAAACAGTTTTATTTAAACTGTTAAATATTCGTGTAAATGTAAGAAAAAGTATTACCTATATTTATCTTTTTTAAATAACCGACGGTTATTTAAAATTGAAAAAAAATAAATAAAAATAATTAGACCGCTACTAAAATTTTGTTACGTTAAACTAAAATAAAAAGTTATTTGTATTTATAATGTCCTTAAATATTTATAAAGGTTACGCTATAATCAAATTTTAGCATTAGTTTTTAATCCAGACAAAAACAGGACATATTAAGTATGATCGTCAACAAAACACATAATTTTTCAAAGTAAAACCCATTTACATATTAAATATAAAATACTAAATAAACTAAATTATTATAATTATTAATTTTTAATATTATGAAAATTTGATGCAAATTAAAAGACTCTATCAAAAGAAAATGTATTTTTTTAAAGACAGGAACGG
This sequence comes from Brenthis hecate, assembly GCA_951806755.1. NCBI lineage: Eukaryota > Metazoa > Arthropoda > Insecta > Lepidoptera > Nymphalidae > Brenthis > Brenthis hecate. Next base: position 872,990 of record OX638254.1, read on the forward strand.
AAGTGCTTCTACTTTTGTAATTCAAAAAGCTATATTAATTTATCATTGTGATTAAATAAGTTATAATTACTATTAAAGATTATTATTATTTAAAAACCAGCCGCCATTAAAATATCTGTAGTTCAATAAACATTAAAATACGTTATTCTCTACGAGTTTTCTTATATGAATTCCGATATGTTATAGTTTATATTAGATATTTTCAAGTGATCTAAGTTTTTTACATGTAAGTAATATATTTAAAGTTTTAAAATCCAAATGTTCAATTTAATTTAAATTATTCACAAAGACGTTCGTTTAAAAATCCGTCGGACACAATAGGTTTAAGTAGGTACCTACTGTAGGCACTTTCAGTTACTTTCAGGCAATTTTTATCGTATTTTTTTATATTATTTATTGAATAACAAAGGATATTTTTAGTCTCATATTATCCTATTAAAGAGCTATATATTTTTTAGATGAACTAAGAAATTCAGTTTTCTAACGAATTATTTTATCTACTTATATTGATACTTAATTAAATTCTGCGCCTTTTTGTTAATTTGAAAAAAAAATTAAATTTATTAAAGAACTAAATTAATTGTTCCATGGCCTATATTATTTAAAATATAATTTTTGAATTTTATAAATTTCACATCATCAATCACAGTTGTCGGTGACACGTCATAGCTAAATTTTAAAATCACTTAAAACACTTCATCACTATTAAAATTATTTATTAATTTATTTTAAAGTATTAATTAATCGCATAATTTGAACACCAAAATGAACAAGTCGCGTCTAACAGTACATACATACATATGCATGTAGGCTTCGAGAGGCATGACGTCGTTCAAGGCTGCACAAGTCCTTTACTATTCATCGCATATACGGCATATAATATTACAAGTGTAAACGGATCGATGGCACGTAACGTAAAAATAAAACCGTCCAAGTCCACGCGAAGAACGAGCACATCGTTGACCTCACTCATTGACCGATCACAACATACCTGCACGAAACGTCAAACTATATCCTTGTGACCACTCGAGGGTGGCGCCCCCCTATCGATCGACGCACCTGTACGGGGACGGCGGGTTGTTCAGCTCGAGCTTCCTGTACTCCTCGATGGGGGAGAGAATGTCTGTGACGGAGAAGGGCGTAGAGTGCTGGAGCTGCAGCTGGGAGAGGTTCTGCTGCAGCAGCGCGGACTTGGGCGACAGGCTCATCGCCAGCTCCGCCGCGCTCAGCTCCGGCAGCGCCTCCGCCGGACACGGCGAGTAGCCGCCGCCCTCCGCGGACATCCGACCGGTACACTCGACGCCACTCGACGGCACAGCCTCTAGTGGCTCTAGAGCGAGAGTGACGGGAGCCCCCGGTCGCCGCGCCGGCACCGACCACGCCCACTCCCGGCCTGCGCCTATGCCGACGCCTCGCCGCCGCCATTGGTCGACGGCCGCGCTGCCACCCGGTAGAGCCCCCCCGCGAACTCTCTGCGGCAGTGTGCCGCGCCGCGTGGTGGGGGGCAGTCGTGTCGCTTAATTGCCAGCTGCTAATGTTAACGTGGACGTTCATTGAACGGTTGACAGGTTTAAAGGCTTATTAGTATATTAATACCCATTGTTATTATTGTGTGCTTTGTTAGTAATTGTAAGGTGGAAAGTTCTAACAGGACCTAATTTAGCTTGTTTATGTTGAAACTGTAAGAGCCTTGTAGTAGGTATGCTTAAGGACCAAGTTGTGCTCGTATGCGGTTAGACGTGCTGTGTTAGCCTTATGTATCAGTAATATAAGGTACTCTTATGTTATTTAACTAAACCAAAGACAATTGATCTAATATAAAGAATAATTTCAGATTTTTATTTATTATTGAGAATATTTCATTGACATAACATTTTGACTTTAATTATTTTTTTTGAATTTAATTAATTTCATTTTTCATGAAATTATACAAATAACTTACATAATATGGTCAAACAAAAACAGTAATAATCAAAAAGATACTTTATTCAAACATAATTTGATTAAGATACTTACTTGTTTAGTTAAGTATTTATATATGTAATAAAAAAGAAGCTTTCAACTTCTGTGACTGAACTCTATAATGAGCTCTACCTATATACCTAATTGTATTTTGCATATTTATTGTTATTTTAGATATAGGTTACATTTAATAAAACATAATAAGTAGTTATTTTGCTTATAATAAGTAAAATAATAATATAAATATAAGTTTATTAATAATATAAATAAAATATAAGTTTAATATAAGTTTATTGTTAACAACTTTATTATTGTTGCTTTGAATAAAATTAAGATTATAATGTATTAAATTAGTATTTCGTAGTTATGTTTGTGAAGACCTAGTGCACTTCCATCTTGCAAATCTTTACGCTAGTCATTGGTTCAATTCCGATCAAGACAAACTTCTTATATACTCGTAGGTAGGTACAATCTCAGATTATGCAATAATATAATATTTTTAAAACTAAGTATATACATGTTAATAGAGCAGCATCGTTGTAATAACTAAATAAATGTTAATAAATAAAAATAGTTAACGCATTTTATTATAATAAAGAAAAAAAATAAACGAATGTAGGTAGGTACCTACTTCAATCTATCTTTCAAGGGGAAGAGAAGTAATATTCAAAATTCAAAAAAAAAATGTTATTATTTTTATTATTCATATTTTCTCTTCAAAAATTGTATGTTAACGACTTAATATATAAAATTTCTCTTATTATTTAAATAAAACAATATATATCTATGGCAACATCGAGAATAGTGGCATAAACAGCAAAATCGTTTTTGATTTTGACATATTTTTTTTTTGTTGTCTAAATTAAAAAAATGTCAAAGCATGAAAACCACAACAACCCACTTGTCCATGTTTTTATTATATAGGTAGGTATCAATTAATGAAAACCATTGCAATCTCAATTCTCTTAGATTTTCTTTTTTTTTATGTTATTGGTTAAATAGCTGTAGTTTTCGTTGTAAGTATAATATCTAAAGGTAATTTTAACACTTTTAGGTAAATTTCTAAGAAAATAATTAATTTTCTAAGAAATCTATTGTTAACTGTAACGCCGGCGTGTCCGCGGTCGTGGAGGTACTAATATTGTATGACTCTGTATGTAGATTATAGTCTAAATAAAAATAGCTAACGATATAAAACATTGTTATATCTATTATATCTAATAAGTAATTGTTTTAACTATAGGTATAAACACACAAATAAGTTGCGAAATATGGAGTAGGTATAATCAAGACTTTCCTTTATGATATACCTATAACTTTGTAAATATGTTATCTATATAAGAAAAAATAATAATTTATAGTTAGTAAAATTTCCTTTCGTATAAAATAGCTCTACTTATGTACCTACACGGCTTCGTGGCATTGACCGACATTATCTATTGCGTCGGAAGTCGCCATTTTCATATCTGCAAAATGAATAATTGTATTAAATAATTAATTATAGAGGCATTTGTCAAAGCTTCATTCTCTAAGTGTTTAGAAATTGAAAAATATTGTACGAGTAAGGCCTAGCACAATTGTACCTATAGGTATATGAAATGTACTTCTGCCTTATACATATGTATGTAGGTACGTGGAGATATTAATTAAAGAACTTCTTCCTTATTCTTTTACTCAACTTTTGTGTTACCTTTTTTATTTATTTTTAGGTGGATTCCCCATACTAACTTTCATCCCCATTTTCATCCCCTTAAGGGATGAATTCCGGGTTAAAATGTCCTTCCCAGTCCTTTTACCTATAATTATAGATTAATTAAATTTATCCGTCTTAAAAAAGTTTTTAAAATAAAAAATACCTAATTTTTAAATATTTTTAAAGCAAGAGTAGTGCTTTAAATATTTTCTTATTTGTTTATTAATTTGATAAGAAATGATAACAATTCTAATCATTAAAATTCTCTGATAATTGGTGTTGTATCTACCTATTTAGTATTTATACGTATATTTTAAGAAAAAGGCTTATATTAACTGTGGCTGAAGCAGAAATATTACATGCCGCTCTGTAACAAGACTTGCCAAGAGAACTGTAAGACGATACCTACTATTTGACGTTCAGTTTGCTTTTTTTGGTATTTTAAAGTTTTATTAATAACTTTGAGAATTAAGTAATTACTATTTCAGAGCCTATTTCAGAGCGGTGCTGTTTTAATGCAAATAGTACGCATAGTAGGTATCTACCTTTATTTAATGCGAATAGTGATGTTCAACCTGACCGATTCCGGCCACGGCGGCCAATCTCATTGAGACTAGCCAACTGCGCAGGAGATATTATAGTGTTCAAGTGTACGCGCAGACACAACGTGCACTCTCTATTCCTATCACTCTCATACTCCGGTGGGACGACTGCTCGACACGACCAGTGAGAGTGGCGGCGCAGGACCGACGGCTCTACGTGCTCTCCGAGGCACGGGGGTGAAACACCGCCAACTTCCCAACTCCGGGCTGTTACTGAGGCTTACTATACAGAAATACTCAATAACTAAACTTGGCCCGACCCGGGACTAAAACCCAGGATCCCGGGTGTGCAGCCGTACATGCTAGCCATTACACCACCGAGGCAGTTATGCGAATATGCGAATATTAGATACCTACCAGTGGCGAAGGTTCCATACAAGACAATTTCCACCGTCTTACCTGAAAATGAATCTTGCTATAATATTTTACATAAGTAGGTACATTTAATTTTTAAATGTAAAAACGTTCTTTTGGATATAATAAATGGCCTTATTGTTTTATTGCATTAATACATGTATAGAAATTGTATATCAATGTGCTTTTTTTGTGTTTTTTTTTTCAGAACAGGCCTCTGCTAAAATTTCATCCTTCGTCACTGGAACCTAATAACTATAGTCGGATATTACAGATTTATTTAAAAATAGTGTTAAAATGCTAAAAGTCAATAACTATTGAACATTGAGAGAGTCTTTTAGAATTTAAAAACGCCACAAACTAAAAAAAAAGTTGTATGTACATACAATAGTTTTTATTATATAGTAAGTATAGGTATGTTATATATGTAAATAATAAAGTTTTTTAAGTAAAATATTTTTTATATAACATATCTACCGACTAATTTTTACTGCAAAATCCTCGTACCTATGTATTTATTATATTTAGTCTAAGTCTATATCCACTACATATTATCTTCATATTACCTTGAAGTATCACCTTTGAAAAGAAGTGCCTAAAACTACGAAGTTAAACTGCCACTTTAGATGTTACTGGATTAATTAAAATGAAACTTACCAAATTTTACAATTCAGGCTATTAGCTTAATCTATACATATAATAAAATTCTAACTAAGTCGAATCTGTACATTAAATATTTTTTGGAAAATCTTATTGAAATAGACATTATTATCGATACAGAAGACGAATCTAGTTTTTAGAATTTTTGTCTGTCTGTCTGCCTGTTACCGCATCACAGAAAAACTACTGGAGGGATTTTGATGGAATTTGGTATGATCATAGCTGGTTATCCGGGTCAACATATAGGATACTTTTTACGGAATTGCTGAGAAAAATACAAAAACTGGTTAAAATAAAACCACGACGATAGGTACTATATATATTTTAGCAAGGTAACTTACTAAATAAGGCAGAAACTATTAAAAATAACTTGAAAAAAAAAAATAACAATAGCGCTATTTTATTTAGTTTTTGGTTATTTAAACGCGGACGGAGCCGCGGGCAATGCTAGTAAGAAATAAAATTTCATTGCAATCTGCGCAGTAAACATACGGACAAATTTAAAATGTGCATGCTTTTATAACATAAAAAAGGGGTTAAAAATGTATTATGTTAAAGTATGGTGAATAAGTATAATGTTCTGATAAGAAATATTTATAGAACCTAATAGTATTTTTACAAAATCTGTATTATTTGCGCTAAGGTCATTTAATAAATAAAAATAGGGATCAAATATGTAGATACTTATATTTTTAAAGGTGAATCAAAGGCGTAGCGCGTGGGGGCGGCTACGACAGGCTCGGCCCATAAATCATAAGTAATAAAGCCTTTGCCATAACTAGGGGAAGAGGGCACACTCCTTTGCCATGTAATTTATATCTATATATAATAAAATTCTAACTAAGCCGAATCTGTACATTAAATATTTTTTGGAAAATCTTATTGAAATAAACATTATTATCGATACAGAGGCCGAATCTATAATTTTTAGAATTTTTGTCTGTCTGTCTGTCTGTTACCGCATCACAGAAAAACCACTGAAAGGAATTTTGATGAAATTAGGTATGGTGAAAGCTGGTTATCCGGGTCAACATATAGGATACTTTTTACCGCAGTAAAATGTCTCATTACTGAGAAAAAATACAAAAACTGTAACGTAATAGTATTCTAATATGTAAGTAAACCTAAGAATTTGGTTTTTGGTCATCTGAAAGCGGGCGGAGCCGCGGGCAATGCTAGTATCTATATCTAAATCAAAAATCTATCAGATCATCATATCACATACACATATCGGACACTTTAATAATAAAAAATGTCAGTACAACAATTGTCATTAGTAGAAAAACCGTAAACCGTACAATGATTATTACCTAAAGACTGAAATAAGTAGGTATTTCTTCACACTATATGAAACTAGATAAAATAGCTACCAGTAAATGTATATTATCTATAATATTTTTTCCCGCGCCCACATGTTAAGTAGATAAAAGTAAAGCCTTTATAGGTACCTACATCCCGATTATGCAATCTATATTTGTGCTGAATTTCATCTAAATCTGTTCAGCCACTTAAGTATGAGATAGCCACAAGCAGATATACCTACAGAGCTACTGTCACATTTATAATAATAAACGTGTTCCGCACTATTATATACCTAACCCTATGAAAAATACATCTAAGTATGCTCTCTTGCCATGTGACAAAAGAACAATCCAACATAACCGCTCTATGCAAGGTTTATTTCAGAATTTATTCATATTAAATTATAACTTTCTTAGTAGGTAGGTAGATACAGTACAATCCAGATATTTGATAGTACCGACCAATCTCTCTAAGACGAGCCTAATGCGAAAAGGCTCACTTAGGTAATGCGCAAAAACTTATTAAACTTTGAAGATACGTTTGGCTCAGTTTATAGTGACCATACTTGCTGTGCCAGCGGTCGCGGGTTCGAGTCCTACTGGGGGCATTCATTTGTGTAATGAGCACGAATATTTGTACTCGTCATGGATGTTTATATTTATAATATGTATGTATTTAAAGTTATATATGTGTAGTGTATCAGCTATCTCTATTTGGTATCCATAACACAAGCTTCGTAGCTTACCATGGAACTAGGTGGTGCAGTGTGTTAATGTCCCAACATTTATTTATTATTATTTATTGTACATAAGTATGTAAGCAAAAACTAATGTAGGTGCTCTCTATTGGACGATAATCCAACAACAGATCAGGATCGACAGCTTTACCTACATGTTCTCCGCGACACAGGATTATACATACTGCCAGCCTCCCATTGATCTGCTACTAAGAATTTCTTAACAGAATAAGCCAATATTGGTTTAATTCGAGCGGACTTGAACGAAAGACATATGTATTATGGGGCTGGTTATACACGCTTATAAGTTATCTATACAGGTAATTCTAATTGAAGTGTCTGTTTGTAATGTCAAAATAACAGCGTTTTACTAAATTCATATGAAATTATATGATGTTCTCCTGACCGATTCCGGCCACGGCGGCCAATCTCATTGAGACTAGCCAACTGCGCAGGAGATATTATAGTGCAGCGCGTGTGAGGGAGAGCGCAGACACAACGCGCACTCTCTATTCCTGTCACTCTCATACTCTGGTGGGACGACCACTCGACACGAACGGTGAGAGTAAAGCCTAGTTCGCATTAAGCTAGTATTTTAGTTTAGTAGCGAGTAATTTAGTAGCTAAATTACTCGCTACTCACCAAAAATCGTTCGCACTTTGGTCGAGTATAGTTTACAAGTGAGTGGTGTTTTGCAAGATGAACATGCTTTTGAACATGCTTTTGAAATAAAGTAATGAAAAGTAACCTGATGTTTTTAATTTTCATTTTCATTTCTTTTTAGCCAAATCCGGGTATATTCATTATTTTTTCCAAATCTAAGTATGCGGAATGTTTCATATGCTTGTTTTTATAATGCAAGGACCTAATATTCCACAAGCATTCGTGTTCAACATATTTCGAAACAAATTTAAAAGTCATTTCTTCGCTCCAGCGAAACGACATTATGGCGGCAACTAATGAACTCGACTAATTCGACAGGTTCGTACTTGTTTAGCCGGTGAACCAGTGAGCTCGGACTCGTGATGGGGGCTGCTACTCGCCCAAAAAAATAGAATAAAATGGATTGACTCGACTAAATTACTTACTAAACTAATCGACTAAATTTTTAGTGTTCAGACACGTTTAGTTACTAAATTACTCGCTACTAGACTAAAATACTAGCTTAATGCGAACTAGGCTTAAAGGCGCAGGATCGACGGCTTTAAGTGCTTTCCGAGACACGGGGGTGAAACACTGACAACTTCCCAGTTCCAGGCTGTTACTGAGGCTTACTATACAGAAAGACTCAATAACTAAACTTGGCCCGACCTGGGACTCGAACCCAGGTCCTCCGGGTGCGCAGCCGTACATGCTAGCCACAACACCACCGAGGCAGTTTGAAATTATATGCAGTACCTACGTATAAGAAAAACACATTTTTTTTTTAATTTGTCTGTATCTGTTTGTCTGTCAGTTTGTTCCGGAAAATCTTTGAAACGGCTGGACTTATTTTGACAGGACTTTCACTGGAAGATAGATGATGTTATAGGGAGTACCTAACATAGGCTACTTTTATTTTAGAAAAAGAATTAGGGTTCCACTCAAAAAAATTAAATCGTACCCAGGGACACGTGAGTCGCTAGTGGTAACTAATACACAAGTAGACTAATAGACTTATGACTTATGCGTTTTGTGTATCCACTTAATTAGAATATTTTTTTGCGTTTTAATGAAATGAAAGTTAATCTTATTCAATTAGACTTAAACAAGCACTTTTGAAAAATAAAATTCTAATTCACTTTTAACTAATAAAAACAACAGCCTTTACTTAATTTAATGTAATTTAATTTTAAAAAATATAAAAAGCATTCATATCTACTCCCAAGAATATTTTTGTTAAAGCGCCATCTATGTTTTGTTAAAAGAAGCAGAAGAAAATTCAAGTTTATAGTTTCCCTTGTGTTATATGCAAGTAAGTTCTAAAGAAGTACATTTAATGGTGTTTAAAATATTTTCATATTTCATAACAACATTGAAATTTATTTAAATAATTCTCGATAATAATTATAAAATTATTGAGAAAAATATTTTGACATTAGTATTAAATATTATTCAGTGGGCACACCTGCAGGGAGCTGGCCACATTCTCGCTGTCTCCGAATCAGCAAGTATGTAAATGTCATTTTTATATCTAATTTACAAGATTTTAGCATTAACGGTCGCAAACGTTTATGTTGTAATATTGTGAAATTGAAAAAAAAAGTGCTATTAATATTTCCTTCGAGATGAATGTATTAGGCAGTCATAACCTCATCGTGCACATCACGTAACATCTAGAGGCTCCGATGGTTAGGAAGACGATGGTGCTGAGCACGGAGTGGGCGCAGGTGGAAGTGGTTGAGCTTACAAATGATGGCAATGGACTAGGATTCAATTTAGTTGGTGGTAGAAGCACGGGCGTGGTAATAAAATACGTTTTGCCCGGTGGGATCGCCGACAAAGACGGCCGATTACAGAGCGGGGATCACGTGCTGCAGGTAGGATCGGTCAACCTCCGTGGATTTACGTCTGAACAAGTGGCTGCAGTACTGCGGCAGGCGGGGCCTACGGTGCGATTATTAGTCGCAAGACCAGCTGACCCTGCCACTGCCCTTCGAGCCCCCCTCCCAGGCACCGCGCTCGTGCCTACCAAACTGCTTGCTGATCCTGAGCTTCTTGACCGCCATCTAATAGAAACCGGATATGGTGCTGTATATGACTTGTCTCAGTGTTACAGTGAATATATCAGTGGGCAAAATGGAGATGTCGAAAACCTAGTGGCAGCTGTTAGTGTAATTGGTGAAAATCCTCAACAGATCCCAGATCACCCTATAATAGCTGACTCTTTATCTCCTACTATAACTATAACTGTACCTGTTGAAATACCCGCTTTACCTGAAGTAGAAATAGTGCATGTAGACTTAAATAAAAATGTATATGGCTTAGGTATTACAGTAGCGGGGTATGTTTGTGAAAAAGAGGAATTATCAGGAATATTTGTAAAGAGTATAATAGAAGGTAGCAGTGCCGAGCAGAGTGGGAAAATTAGGATAAATGATAGAATAATTGAAGTAGATGGTGTATCGTTAGCTGATAAAAGCAATCCTCAGGCTGTGGAAATATTAAGAAATACTGGAATATCTGTACATTTAGTTTTAGAAAGATATTTAAGAGGTCCTAAATTTGAGCACCTTCAGCTAGCTATATTTAATGAGGAGAGACCAACATCACCTTCTCCTTCAGCAACAACCTTAACATGGTTTCCAGTGCCTTCCCAAGCTGATAACAGTACTGTAGAAATTGAACCCGAGCCTGAGTCAAACACAACTATAGACTCAAGTGTATTAGAAGTTGGAGAAAACGAAATTGATGAGCCAACTCAAGAAGAACTAGATAAAAGGCTTGATGCTATACTTGCAATTAATGAAGAAGAAATAAAAAAGAAATGGGAAGCTGAGATAGGATCTGAAAAAGAAATATTAGTAGCTGAAGTTCACAAGCTTTCAGGCTTAGGGATAAGTTTGGAAGGAACTGTTGATGTGGAAGGAGGACAAGAAGTGAGACCACATCATTACATAAGATCTGTATTGCCTGAGGGCCCAGTTGGGCAGCAGGGCACACTCACTGCTGGAGATGAATTGCTCGAAGTAAATGAATATAGACTACATGGACTTACTCACACAGAAGTAGTCAATATATTAAAGCAGCTACCAAATCGTGTACGTTTAGTTTGTGCACGTAGCAGTACAGATGGTGGGCCAAGACCTGTTATAAATTTAGCACAAGATAGAGAGGGTTTTGAGGCTCGAAAAATAATATCGGGTAGCCTTAATAATCTCACTACTCTAGTAAAAGCTCAGTCTGATACATCAATAAATACATCAAGTACAGCAACCTTGACTAATCATTCTGGACAGTCCAAAAAATCTAAGTCACTAGAGTGTGTTTCTGGTCTAGCAATGTGGCAAAGCAAGGAGGATATTGTGGAGCTTGTCAAAGCAGATCAGGGTCTTGGATTTTCTATTCTTGATTATCAAGATCCAATAGATCCCAATGGCACTGTTATTGTTGTGCGAAGCTTAGTACCTGGAGGTGTAGCTGAGAAAAATGGTGAAATATCACCTGGGGATAGAGTAATGTCAGTAAATGGGGCAAGTATTAAAAATGCTACCCTGGACCAAGCAGTTCAAGCTTTAAAGGGGGCTCCGAGAGGTGTTGTTAAAGTTGGGATAGCCAGACCTCTATCATCAAATGAAAATTCGAAATCAAAAAGCACCACAACTTTAAATACTAAGGCGAGCTAATCTTTAATGTAAATTAACTTTCTGTGTTACCACTAGTCAAAGTTAAAACCATATCTGTACGCTTAGTAAGAAACTACCCTTTGCATTTAGAATGCAAAGTTTAAGTACATAGTCTAAGTAAAGCCTAAGTTTAACACTAAATCCAGTTTTAGGGAGCTATTGCACCTGTGAATTATGTAGATTAGTCTGCCATTGTAACAAATATTGAAATGGAGCTCAAAATCAGTAAACAATAAACTTACGCTTTATTAGATAGTCATGTATGTGTTTTAGATCACAATCCTTTTGTATCGCACTGTTTTTACATTAAAATATAGTAGGAAATTACATACATATTGTATTTCTCACTTCTATGTATACTATCAAAGTTTCATAAAATTTAGATCAAGTAGGCAATCTAAAATCTTTATCATGGAGTTATTTTATTTATATTATTTTCGTGTAAACAACAGCAAATTTTCACTTAGATGCTGAATTATATCTATTTTATGATAACTATTTTATTTATGATTTCTATATACAAAAACTTAATAAAAATCATGTAATAAGTACAATACAGCAAAATTAATAAATCAAAGTAACAATCTAATAAACATTACATAACAAAAATATACTGAAAGAGTAAGTTATAAACATCTTTATTCTAAAAGTATCACATTAACACATTTTATGTATCACCTAGATTTAGATATAGAATTTAACACGAATCTCGTAGATATTAACCTAAGGGAGCAATTAAAAAATATTAAATGTTTGTAAATAAAAAAATTGGTATCTCAAATATATACCTATACATAATAATTGCAGTAAGTCATGACAAAAATTGTGGAAAAATTAATTTCTCAGACATAGCTAGCTGTTTTATACAAAGTACACTTAATTTAAAAATGAATCACAAGGAACAATGGCTCTCCTTATTTTATAATGAATTGCAACACAGATAGATTTTCAATCAGAATAATAATTAAAAACATATTGTCTAAAATATGTTAGATTATTTAGATCTGAGAGCATATCAATTACCCTTTATTTCTTATAAGGTTTAATGTACTACCTATATTTGTGATTATTATAGTATTTTATTTATTCAGTATTATTTTCATGTATTATTTCCAACAGATAAAACTAAATTATTTCTATTCTGTTTGTTGTTAGTGCAAAACAATGTAACCTAAATGTTTGCCATTTGTTTATTACACTGATAAAGCTCTTAGCTACACTATGTTACCAAATTTTTTTTTTTTAATCTAAACAAAATGGTCCAAATCTTGCCTATTCTGCCATTAATTTTTTTTTATTTATCTATGGTTTTTAACTTATTGGAATTTAATTTGATAACTATTGGAGCACTTCTAGTCTTTACTAAAGTGCGCTCAATAATAATTTATGATATGCACATGTGATATTTTTATTTACAAATTTTTACAAAATCAGCATTTACATTGTTTTATAAAATTTATATTTTCAATTTATTTAGTACTAATACAGTCAATTTATACATGTAATAAAATATCGTAGTACTTACTAATATGTAATTTAATTTTGTATGTCTGTAACGTAATATAATGTATTTTTGTGGATATTTATTTACATGCAAACTTAACATTTAAAAAAGTTGTGTTGAGTTTTTTATAAACAATTCGTTAAATATACGAATATCAACTTTTAAATAATAGTCCACATATTCAAGTAAATGTTGCATGTAAATCAATGTTAACTCATTGATCAAAAAAGTAGAAGATAAACAATCACTGATAAAAAATGTCCTCACTGAATGAGCGCTCATTTGAACATTTGAGCGCGCTTTTAATGTTTTGTTTTTTGTGAAAACAACTTTTAGCACTAGATTTAAGGTTGAATTTACATTTTTGTATATTTATTTCAACTAGAATAATAATATTAATTACCTAAACATAATTGGTGACAGTTTTAAGAGACCTTTTACGTGGGATATTGTGTATCTAGTACTTTTTTGATCAATGTGTTACCTACATATTAACAATGTTTTGTTTTTGTTAAATGTTGCTTTAGTTATAAACGAGATATACCGCCATTTTGTTAAATAGTGTAAATTAATGACCAACGGAATATAAATCAACATGGTCTATAATAAAAAATAATGGCACATTCGAATTTATGAATATTTTTTTAATTACTTATTTAGTGCCTTCATAATATGGCTTAATCTGTGACCTTAAATAAAAACATATGTACCTACTTGTTTAGGTTTAAATTATATTGTACAAAAGTCACTATAATATATTCAATAGTACAAGTATAAAACCTATCTAAATGTTAGCTTCTTAAAACATAGCTTAAAAATATAGGACTTACATATTATATATTTATAAACTTAAACGAATATAAAACTACATATTTGTATTTGATAATAATTGAAACAAGTGATTTTAACGTATATAAAGCTAGCATGGCAAAATGAGCGGAATCGCTCAAATGACATTAGAATTAGAGCGTTTTTTTTTTAATTATCAAAATTGCTAATATGACAGTCTCAGCAAGATAGATCTGCATCAGTAAAAATTAGCACAAAAAATAGTTCTTATTAAGTACTAGTTTTCTAAACAAATATTTTTTTTCCCTAAATTGCTAATCACATATCGCCAGCGCTCATGTTGAGCACTAAATTTTCAGTACATTGCCATATTGCTATATTGAGTTAATTACGGCGTTTATGGGAATACACTGCTAAAACTGCAAAATTTTAGCTTTTGACACTAAATAAGCACAATTTTTTAAGCGATTCCGCTCATTTTGCCATGCTAGCTTTATAGACGTTGATTTTTATTTAAATCAACACGTTGTTAAACAAAAACTTTGGTAGCCTTTAAAGCATTTTAGTCTCAAGGATTTATTAACAAATTTTAAATACTAAAAATCGTTCCATTAAAATATTATTTAAAGAATTTGTTTGCTGTAAATAATAGAAAATGAACATTTGTAAATTCTTTGAGGCTTCGTTTGATGGTTTTTCGTGGAATATAATATTTACAGCAACATGATTATTTTTTATAACCGTTACTTTTGTTCTCAAAATATTTAAAATAATACGAATTCTCGAAATATGTAATAAAGTATTTTTTATTTCATTCTTACATTCAATCATTGAACTTGTCAAATTAATCAAATTTATATTTTTGTACATTTTCTTATCTATACCATATAGGCTTCCTTAGATTTTGTGTACACTAAATAAATCTTCCTTTATCCGACTGAAATAGATGTTAAATTAACCGGAATATGTGAGTATACATAAGTGCGTTCACTGTCGTTGCGTTACCACTTCTAGTTCCTATGAGATCGTGGTTGTGGATCGATTCTTGCCAGTTTTTTACTTTAATTAAATAAATTTTAATATAACAATTAAGTGCACATGTACCTATCTGTAAAATACACATGTCTCGTAAAATGTCTATAAAAATGTATCCTCACATATTTCAAATGTTTTGAAATTATAAATAGTTTTCTGTATTTAGTTAGCACTGTAAACCACGAGATTAGACATACATACACTTTAAAATAAAGTTATTAAAAATATATAAATAAAATTATTGTGATTTCATTTCTGTCTCATTGATAAAAGCGAGCTTTATTAGGGTTAACTTACCTTGTAAGCCCAGATGCAATTTACGCTAGTAACTCGAGTAAGAAATAAAGAGTGAGTTGTCATAACTTTTTCTTCGGACCTATATATAATGATTTTTGGAACAATTCAAGAATTGTTTATGCATTTAACTAGCTTTTGCGTTCAGTTCAATTCATTCAAATTTGGCTTTTTTGTAATTTTGGCTTTTTTTCCAACGTTAAAAAAACAGCACTCACACACAGGCAGTTATGTGGGACTCGCCGCCTAAAAAACCGAACTTTCTCCGTCAAACGGAGCGTCTTAGGGTCGCTTACGCTCTCAACCACGAAGCCCCTACGGTAGGCCTGCCCAAGCAAACCTCGGCAACCTAGGGTAGGCCAGCCCAAGCAGACCTCGGCAACCAAGGGGTTCCTCCCACGGTCCACTGCTATCAGGAGCATGGTACACCGCTCACCCAAGTGGACCATCTCCCAGTGTATCTCTTGCTTTGTGGCCACCACTGTCCACGAATCTTTCTAAATATCGTTAAAACTCACCTTACAAAAGCAATAAGTACATTATAATTGGATGACCAATATACATGAAACTCAATAGGTATCAATAAAATATACCTAATCGTTACTGCTGTTTTTATTGGCAGCTCGAAATAGTAAGTATCTATAAATAACCTCATTAGGATGTTTATACGTGTACGTATATATAAATATTTTAATGAATGATTGTTTTTTTTTAGCAATGTGGGTGCCCAACATGCCCATCACCATCCTCACTGGCGTGGCGGCGGGAGCGGGGATGCTGTGTATCTTTAAGTAAGTATTTATATATATTTTTAAACTAGCAACTTACTTTGCTCAGAGGCACGTGACGGCCTCTTGTATATACATAAAATAAAAATCTGAGTCGAATTTGTACCTAAATTAAATATCTTTTAGAAAGTCTTATATGAAATAGTCATTATTATCGATACAGAGGCCGAATCTATAGTTTTTAGAATTTTTGTCTATCTGGCTGGGAACACATCAAGAGAAAACCACTGGACGGATTTTGACTTTATACTGCGGGAAAACATCTCATCTTTGACAAATCTATACTAAACGTTAAAACCGTTTATGCCGTGGCGTATGATTTACGTCTTAACTTACAGGACAGGCATAGAAAACAATATAACGCGAAAAAATTAAGAAGTAACAGGTCACCTCTTTCCACCATTGTCAAGATGTGCGGCATGCGTTTATGTGTGCTTACAACGTACGCTCTAACCATACTGTTACAAAAATCCAAATCATAAATGATTGCACATATTTAATTTTCTATTGCGGTATTCCATATTTGAGCCTGCGATCGCCAATGGCCGCCAATGTCGAGCTGAACAAAAACAATGTAACTGCTTTTTAATAATATATTTTTGACTATTTTTATCAACACTAATTTATTGATATTTTCATTTTATTGATAGATTTTATTCTCAGCAACCTAGTCTACTTACTACTAAGTACGTTTTATTTGTTGTGAATTTTTTTAAATAAAACTATCTTTTCGGATTTTGTCGCGGATTTATTTGTATTTTTGTTTCCCGACGTTTCGAATGCTTTACAGCATTCATGGTCACGGGAGAGACTGAGGTGTTACATGTCTCGAAGGTATAGTTGTAACAGACAACCTACCCACAATTTACAAAATGAAAATGAAATTTTCAAATAAATTAGATAAATAAGATAAATGCAAATAAATCCGCGACAAAATACGAAAAGATAGTTTTATTTAAAATGTCAAAATTTTCGCGTAAATCTAAGAAAGTATTATTGTTGTGAATCTGTTAATACTTTTCTACTTAGTTAAACGAGTAGTTCGAAATGTTCAGAGAGTACAAACGTACGTAAAATAGACGCGTTACAATACGTTTTACGAAAGTAAATTATTGTAAAGCGATGGTCTGAAAAATAGAATAATAAAATTTTGTTCTAAAGTAAACATCCCCTCCCCCTCGACTTGGAGAAACGTATGTTAAACACGATTCCAGGGCATGTTTCTTTTTTTTTTAAGTACTGTTGAACCGCCTCTTGTTATTTCAGTAGGTAACTATAAACTAATTAAATAATGGAATTATTGATCTACATAAAATGTAAACTACAAAAATAGAACCATAGCAAGTATTATGCAGTCGGAGACATAGTACATATATATGAAGCAAGACTAAATAAGTATAAAACATGCATATATTTAACTTTATCTCTCAAAGAGATGTCTACGGTGGCGTGGCCTTCGATAAGAAGGTATCGGCTGAGGGCAAGACCGTGATCGTGACGGGGGCGACTAGCGGCATCGGCAGGGAAGCTGTGTGGGAGTTCGCCAAGAGAGGAGCCAAGGTAAAAGATTTATTTTTTATTTTTCAAGAAATTATGACAAACAATATGTCGTAAAGTCATTATATTGCTGGCACAATCTTTGGAATCGGAGATTATGGGTTCGATTTCTGTAAATGAATGAAAGGTTGTGCTAAGAATACTAAATATGACCAGGTGTAGTTTTAGACGAAATCGATTTCCCAACAACAATAGTAAATAAAGTTAGCTAGCAAGAAAGTTACTTTACCGATGACACTTACTTGCATAAATATGTGTAGGTGATGATGATGATGTTCTCCTGACCGATTCCGGCCACGGCGGCCAATCTCATTGAGACTAGCCAACTGCGCAGGAGATATTATAGTGCACAAGTGTACGCGCAGACACAACGTGCACTCTCTATTCCTGTCTCTCTCATACTCCGGTGGGACGACACGAGACACGACCAGTGAGAGTTAAGGCGCAGGATCGACGGCTCTACGTGCTCTCCGAGGCACGGGGGTGAAACACCGCCAACTTCCCAACTCCGGGCTGCTACTGAGGCTTACTATACAGAAAGACTCAATAACTAGACTTGGCCCGACCGGAGACTCGAACCCAGGACCTCCGAGTGCGCAGCTGTACATGCTCGCCACTACACCACCGAGGCGTGTAGGTACTAAGTACCTATATAATATATATTTTTGTTTTAAAATTTTTATCATCTAGAGCTCCTACAATTATACATAATATGATGAGTGATGACCGGAAGTAAATACCGAAGAATGCAACAGTGATAGTCTATCGACAGCTTAAATTTCGAGTACTTTACATAGTATCCTGTACACGGTTATTCAGTCTTGATTAAGCCCATTTGCAATACTTCTTAGTCCAAATTATAAGTAGAATAAGATCATTGAAATTAATTTATTTTGAACAGGTGTTCATGGCGTGTCGTGATATGAAGAAATGTGAGGCAGTACGCCGCGACATTGTCCTAGAGACCAACAACAAGTATGTGTACTGCCGGCCGTGCGACCTCGCCAGCACCGCCTCCATACGTGAATTTGTAGCTAGGTAATAACACCTCCAAGTAAATTTCTAATAAATTAATTAAAATTCTAAAAAATCTATTGTTAACTAACACGCCGGCGTGTCCGCGGTCGTGGAGGGATTAATTTCTTTGAAACTCCATAAGGTAAATGCGAATGATAAGACAATGATTTGTTTGGACGAGCTGATCTGATATTGGAAAAGGAGGTAGGTAGTGGATTTTATAACATAAGTGGAGTGGAGTGGAATTTATTACGAAAGTGTTTGGACTCATTTAATTTTTTTGTCGATTTCCATACAGTGGATATTAAACTTTTTTTATAGTTCTAAAAAATATTAGAATCTAATAGTTTTATCGAACTTTTTCTTCTGTTCTGAACGTTCCACTGGAGTTATAATACACATATATATATATATATATATATATATATATATATATATATATATATATATATATTATATATATATATATATATATATATATATATATATGTATATATATATGTGTATATATATATATATATATATATATCGCTTAAATATTATTATTTCAGGATGAAAGCAGAAGAGCCGCATGTAAATATACTAGTGAACAACGCGGGCGTCATGGAGACTCCTAAAGGCGTGACCAAAGATGGCTTCGAGATACAGCTTGGTGTTAACCACTTCGGGCACTTTCTATTGACTCAACTATTGTTAGATACATTGAAGGTAATTAAACATAGCCTACATTTAACTTATTTAAATTAATAAAATTTCATCAAGTGATTTTCGACGGGATTTCCTGCCGACAATATGAAAAGAATCTCAAAAATTATTGATACTTCGACGTTAAAAAATGGCGAACCCCCCATATTTTTTCACTATTTAACTTCTTTAGGGGCTGATTTTTTTTCTGTCAAAAGTAGTTTATATTGTTATTTATTATATTTGCATTATTCGAGACAGTTTTATAATCCTAGTTTTAGACCAATTCTGTTATAATACACGAGTATAATACGAGTACAGTTATTTAGTATTTTGCAATACATACTTTGAAAACAGCTACTTTGTTGTTTCTCGTCGCCTCTTTTTGGTAGAATTGCTTTCCGAGCCGTTGATAGATTCCTCAAGAACAAGGACATACATACTGATATTTAATTTATATAAAAACTAACTGCCTCGGTGGTGTAGTGGCTAGCATGTACGGCTGCACACTCGGAGGTCCTGGGTTCGAGTCCTGGGTCGGGCCAAGTTTAGTTATTGAGTAGTAATCTCAATGAGATTGGCCGCCGTGGCCGAAATCGGCTAGGAGAACATCATCATCACATCATAAAAAAACATGTAAATAAAGTATATTTTGATTTTAAGCAATCAGCGCCAAGCAGAGTGGTGGTGGTGACGTGCAGCGCTCACCAAAAGGGCACTATTAATAAGGAAGATCTAAACATGACGAACAAGTACGACCCGGTCGCCGCGTACAACCAAAGCAAACTAGCTAATGTGCTGTTTGCGAGAGAACTCGGGAGACAAATGCTAGGTGAGATGCAAATAATTGAAATGTCAGCCATTAAATAATAATTTATACTAAGTATTCATAGATGGCGTTGTTTTATGTTTTATGACTTTGCCTACAAACGGTTAGCTATAAAAATATGCCAATCTAGTGACTCCATCCAAACAGAGATTTGTGACATACGAGATGAAATCTTTAGCTATTTTTGTTCTGTTATGCCAAAGAAGAATAACTCCTTACGTGCGTTCATAAGTACACACCCGTTTTTTATCGCATTTTGCTATATTGGACACATTTTTATTACAGATTTTTTTTAAATAAATTAGTTTAGTAGCTTTCGGATAAGCGCCATATTTTTGGTACTATTGTTCATAGATTATAAAGCTTGTAATGGTTCCCAAATACAGGAAGTTCGAAGATACCTCCGCATAATAATATTAATTTATTTTTCATTTAAAAATTAGACTTCTCATATCTTTATATAATCTCGTTCCATTCCACTAAGATAATGAAAATCATACATTATAGTCACCCATATTTTTTAACACTAGACACAGAAGTAGCGGTGACAGCAGTAGACCCTGGCTTCACGGACACGGACCTGACGAGGAACCTCGCCATGATGAAGAGCATCACGCGCTTCTTCGTGTACCCGATCTTCTGGCCGGTGATGAAGAAGCCCCGCACCGGCGCGCAGGTGGTGCTGCACGCCGCCCTCGGCCCGGAGTTGGAGGCGAGCAAGGGAGATTATTATGTGTATGTCATTTGTTACCACATACATCAGACAACGAATATTTTAACCAGCCCTTTTTAACGTCCCACTGCTGGGCACGGGCCTGTCTCCAATACAAGGAGGATTAAGCTATAGTCCACCACGCTGGCCGAGTGCGGGTTGGTGGACTTCATATAGCTTTCGAAAACTTGCTAGGTTCTTTCAGACACACAAGTTTCACACGATGTTTTCCTTCACCCTAAAACAAGTAGTAATCTAAAGTGTGATCTATGTTAGAAATGATTCGCACATAAAAATATCGATAAAAATATCGTGGTGCGAGACACGGATTTGAACCCGCTTCACTCGGTTACCCAAGCGAGTCCGTTACTACTAGGCTACCACTGCCCATTAATATATGCATTATTATTCATTAATATATGTATGTATAAATATGTCAATATTTATCTCGTCTCGAGTGGCACACTCTACGGGGTGGCGATTCATTAGAAAGCCAACCGGTGAGGGGTAAAGACTTTAGTACGTACGCGCAAAACCGATAAAGCTATAATATATACATTCGACAATTAATAATAAACCTTATTTTGTTAGTTATAAAGTGCACATTAGACACATATTTATTACTAATAATATTTGACAACACGTTTGGATCAGTTTGTAGTGACTCTACTCGTTGTGCCTGCGGCCGCGGGTTCGAGTCCCGCTGGGGGTATTCTTTTGTGTTTGGGCATTTGTTTGTACTCCAGTCATGGGTGTTCATATTTATAATATGTATGTATTTAAAGTTATATATGTGTAGTGTAACAACTATCTGGTATCCATACCACAAGTCTCATAGCTTACCATGGAACTAGATGGTGCTGTGTATTAATGTCCCAACATAAGTATGTATGTAATAAAAAAATATATGTTTTAAAAAAACTTTCAGTGACATGAAGAAAGCAGAACCGTCAAAAACCGCCCAGGATTACGAACTAGCGCAGTGGTTGTGGATAGTGAGCGAGAAATGGACCAAAGTTGCGGAACACAAAGCTGCAATCGCAAAAGCTCATGCTGCTTGACCTTTAGATGTTAAAGTTTGGGAAGCTTTGGTAAAAATTGTTGATTAAAATGATTCTAAGCACATGTTACTTTTCTAAGAAGAACCATATATGTAATAATTATCGATCAAAAAATTACTAGATACACAATCAACGACAAAAAATGTCCTCACCGAATGAGAGCTCATTAGAACACTTGAGCGCGCGTTTAATATATTTTTTTTTGTGAAAATAACCATTGCATTTAAGGTTCAATTTACATTGTTGTATATTTATTTCAACTAGAATAATTACCTAAACGCAATTGGTGACAGTTTTAAGAGAACTTTTGCATGGGATTGTGTATTGATCGATGGTAATAATGTAATTTATTTCACATATATTTAATTGCATATTTTATCTGTTTATAAACAGGACAAGATTTTTTTTAATCATCAATTGGGTATGAAAATCTGTATTTTGTTTAATGATGTATAGAATGAGCTGTAAGTTTGTTTGATTTGCATTTAATGTTTGTATGTGTGGATTAGTTTAGTGTTATTGTTAATAAAATGTTTAGACTTTTTTCTGTATTACCTTTTTAAGAAAAGTTTTGTTCGTAAAGTTCAGATTAAATTTTGAATTGAGAATATTAAAAGAGAAAATTGTATCATAACATTCAAACTTTACATTTTTTTAAATCACTTATACGAGGTGTGGCAACTAAATTCCAGATATGTATATACAATATTATATAGTATCAACTGCCTCGGTGGTGTAGTGGCTAGCATGTACGGCTGCACACCCGGAGGTCCTGGGTTCGAGTCTCGGGTCGGGCCAAGTTTAGTTATTGAGTCTTTCTGTATAGTAAGCCTCAGTAACAGCCCGGAGTTGGGAAGTTGGCGGTGTTTCACCCCCGTGCCTCGGAGAGCACGTAAAGCCGTCGGTCCTGCGCCTTAACTCTCACTGGTCGTGTCTCGTGTCGTCCCACCGGAGTATGAGAGTGACAGGAACAGAGAGTGCACGTTGTGTCTGCGCGTACACGCGCTGCACTATAATATCTCCTGCGCAGTTGGCTAATCTCATTGAGATTGGCCGCCGTGGCCGGAATCGGCTAGAAGAACATCATCATTATACAGTGTGGCGCGCGTACAGGATATTATAAAAGGAGACAATTGACAATACTCCGAATAATTATAATTACACTAGTGAAATAATAATTTAACAGACCTTACAACTTCCTTGCGACATAAACATTCTTTTAGATATCTAGAAAACTAATCGAGATATCGAATTTTTTTTGTTATTTTACGTTTTATTTTTCAAAAATATATTGAATTCCGTCAAAAATAAAAAATAAACTCGATTTTTGAGTATCGATATCTCGAAAACTAAGCGAGATATCGAAAAATGTTATTCTTACTGTTTTCGTCTTATTTTGTCGAGATCTATACAAATCCAAATTTTTGAAATCGTGGCGTCGTAATAAACGTAACCTTGCCAAGATTGGCATTTGATGATAATATTGCAGTCCCATAAATTATAAAATAGATAAACTCACGCAGAACCAAAAATGCTTATTAATAAATCTTAACCCCTCTGTAACCTCCTTTTACCCGACTGCGACGAACTGCGGTGAACGAATATGGATAAATTGTTATTAATATTTAAGAACAATATAATCATATTTTTACAGGTATTATGGGTAAAAATGCAAAAAAAATATTTGAAAAAATAAAAACGGTAAAGTTGTCGATTCACCAGAATTTGGCTTTTTATCTTAAAATCTTAAAAATATTAAAATCTTTTGTGGGGGGGGGGGGGGCTCTCCTGTGGAGGCACCGGGGCTGTAGTCACGGATGCCCTCCCCTAAATCCAGCCCTGTGCTCTGGGTAACTTTATCAAACCACAGAGTGGGTAAATCGTGTCAAACAGCAAACTGGAGAAGTCACTTCAAATAAAAATTCCATATAAAACAAACTATTTATTACCGCTACTCCTATATCGAAGAACGGTTCTCTGTGCTATCAAACAGCAGATCGGTTTTGGGTGGAAGGGATTACCTAAAAAAACTCCATCATAATATAAAAATGATTACTCCCTACTCTTATATGGGAGCATGGTATTCCGGGTTTTCAAACAGCAGATCGGTGTTGGACGGGAAAGGTCACTTCAAATAAAAACTCTTTCATAACACAAACAATTTATTACTTAGTCCCATATGGAGGCGTGGTAGTGGGGGTTGTCGAAGAGCAGTGCGGGCGCGGGGAGCGCGGGGGGCGCGGGCGGCGGGGGGCGGTGCAGCAGCTGCAGCACGCCGGTGCCCACGCCGGCCGGCACGCCCAGGATGATGCACTCGGACACGCCCTCGATGCGGTCGCGCTGCCCGTAGTACGCCGCGTCGAACAGGTGGTCCGCCGTCTTCTCGAACTGAGGAGAAAGGAGGTTTTACTCGATTCGGCTGTTTTATTTTGTATGTAACGTGGTAATTACGGAATTGTGAAGATTTTGAAAATGAAATAACTTTTTTGTTAAATTCCTAGTTATTATTACAAGTGTGTTTCCAGTACAAGTTCACTCTCGAAGTCCGATGCAACATCAGACTATAAAAAAATATTAACGCAGAAATTACTGCTTATAATATAAACGATCAATTATACGACCAATCGATTGCGAAGCTGGCATCCTACACCCAAATTGCCAGCATAAAGACCTGAAAACGCATCACCAACTTAAAGCACGACTATTCTCAAAGCTCTACAAAATTGCCACGATCATCAATTGATACGAGACCTATTAAAATTAAAAAAAAAAACAAAAAAATCACGTCAATAAAAAAAATCATAATAAAAAAAGTACAGACAAAAAGTCTGTGGTGATCGCATCCTATCCTCCCCTCACTATAAACTCAACCCTCCCCCGCCCCACGCCCCGCACGTGTACTCACGCTGGCCAGGTTGAGCACGCTCTCCTTCATGCGCGCGAGGCCGTAGCGCGTGATGCCGAGCACCTCGCCGCGCGCGCACATCTGCGCCGCCAGCAGCGCCACGTGGCGGCGGTCCACCGCCATGCCGTGGCCCGCCATCACCGCCTCGATCTCGCTCATGATGGTGGACGCCGCCGCCTCGATGCCCAGCGTGTGGAACACCTGTACGTACCGACGTTATACAATACTTATTTGAACATTTTAAATGAATATTTATTATTTATGTATATTTCCGAATTTTGTGGCGGTTTTATTTTCTGTTATTGTTTCCGACGTTTCGAATGATTTACAGCAAACGAAGTAAGTAAAGAGATAATTCGAAAAGATAGCTTCATTTAAAATATCAAATATCAGCTTAGATCTAAGAAAGTATTAATTAAAATATTTCCAATAAATGGTACACAGACACATACATACATACATACATAACTATATATATACAAGTAATAAATCCAATAGAATTTTCAATCTTATGACGGAATTACTATATTGACCTTTTATTTAAATGTAAAAATTGACGATTCAAAAGACCATGTAAGAATCTATTTCAATAAAGTATATTTGATTTAATTTGACAGTACCAGTTATTGCACATGAAGAGTTTAACGCGCTGTCATAATAAGAAAGATTTTTTTGTAAAAATCTAAAAATGATAAAATATCTAATATATTTAAACGAGCAATTCTTATATATATATATATATATATATATATATATATATATATATATATATATATTTACTACACGTATGTATGTCATACTGGGTTTATTTCATCAATATTTGAAATATCTAATACAAATCTGACCTCTAATATATTATTGGAAGATGTCTTCCGGCCGTCGACGCCGAATGTCGCTATAACATCTCTCAGTCCATCACCTTCTACGCATAATTTATATCTGTAAAACAATAAAATGTAAAATACAGAATAATATAGAATGCTCATTAAATTATTATAAAAAAATAATTATCATAAATGTAATAACATTGGCAAATTCCTATATTTTGATTATGAATTTGTTCCATATATTTTTAACATAAACACAATGAAACGAAAAAACAGACCTCCTATGTGTTATTCCAGACTATAATCTATCTCTGTGCCAAATATCCAACATCCGTTCAGCAGTTCTGGCGTGAAAGAGTAACAAACATCCATACTCACAAACTTTCACATTTATAATATTAATACGGATAAATAAAACGGCAAGAAGTTTTTATTTTAAATTTATCTTATAATGTTCTTATAAATGCTAAAGATTGAGGGAATAAATGTTTAGTTTTTGGACTTTACCACGCAGTTAAAGAAATTAATTGAATTTACATATAAATTAATATTTATCAATGTATCTATCTACGAGACCGAAGCGGGCAAACATTTTACTAAATTGATGTATTTGTGTAATGTACAAATAACGACTTATCCTTGCTTCTCTCGAATGTGTTACTTTTGGTTATAGTCTATCCTTAGACTTAACTTCATCCAAATCTGTCCAGCCGTTTCAGCGTGAACGAGTAACAAACATATAAACATACACACCCATACAAACACTCTCATTTATATTTAGTCCAATCGATATAAGTCTGACAGCTTAGTAGTGCACGCTCAACGTGCACGTGTGTATATACGAGCACATCATGTGTATGTGCGCGTGCGTGCGTATGTATGTGTGCACGCGCGTGCGTGTGCGTGCGCACCGGGGGCGGGCGGCGGCGTCGTCGCAGGCGATGACGGCGCGCGCGACGCGCGGCAGGCCCTGCACGACGACGGCCGGCAGCGCGCGCGCCAGCTGCTGCAGCGCCACGTTGAGCCAGCCGCCGTGCCGCGCGCCCTCCGCCTGCACCTTCACCGCCCACTCCGACACCGCGGACACGTTGCACGCCTTGATCTTCAGTTTTGATGTGCAGATACTGTACGAATACATCAAACGGCTCGACGGAGATTACTTGTTCGAGTGGTATAATTAAAAATTAATATTACTGTGCTTATGTCATTTTTCGAAGATTAGATCTTTGTGTTGGTAGTTAACATATTTATTGGTTTTTTAGTAAATATAAGCATAAATAGTAAATTATGGTTAAACAAGTACAATAATGTATTTAAGAATTATAAAATAAAAAAATGATTTAAAACATATTAAGCCGACTTAAAAAAAAAAAGTAAAAAATAACTGAACGAGAATTCTCATTTACTATAAAATACCTAATCAGACATTTCCGACAGTGCCTTAAGATATGAATTACTAATAGGTAAATATGACATAGTATGAACATTCATTATTTATATCGAAGTAGATTTATTTTGCTTTGCATCGGCTACAATTAATAAAGTCAATTAATAAATATAAAATAAGCATTCCGAATACTGATTCTTAGTTAAAAATACAAACAACACTAACGAGTAAACAACCGAGTGCACGTTGACCTCCAGACAGAGCAGGCGGATGCGCTCGGCGTCGAGGCGCAGCAGCAGGAAGCACTCGTGCGGCAGGTACACCTCGTCTATGTACGTCGTGATCTACACGCGGACATACAGACACACGGACGGATTAATTTATATACATAATACAAAAATAGTATACAATACACTTTTAATTATTTGAGAAAACAACACATATGTTAACAGTAAATATGAACTTGATCACAATATAACCATCGGTTTAAACAATTTGGGGTATACAAAAGCATCATGCATTATTACATATCGTTGTTTAGCGGTTGCTATTAAATAGCAATTAAGATTGCTAAGTTAGTTAATTTTAAGTAATAATAAAATCTTCCAGACCAATTTGAGCCATGGCGGTCAGACGCCGACCTCACAGAGACTAGCCATATGCACAGAGAAGTGAGATTTACAATCTAACTAACGTGCATTAAAGTTTCTCATAGTGGTTTTTGTAATAAAAAATACAGAGTACTCAATTTGAATAATAACCTTTTTCGTAATCAAAAATTCATGGTTCAAGGTATTTACTTCTAAATATTAATTAGACACTCTCAATAACTATACAAAATTATGTAAACAACGAATTCTATCAACAAACTCACTTCACCCAAAGTAGTCTTCTCTACTCTCCCTTTGACTCTTCTCGCGAACTCCTGGTCGTAGGGATCCATGAGTTCAGCTGTGATGATGGGAGTGGAGATGTTGCGAGACGCGTTGATGATCTCCTTGACACGGGGAACCCCCTGCGTGATGTTCATGGAGGCAACTCCAGCAAAGTGGAAAGTTTTCAATGTCATCTGGGTACCGGGCTCCCCTATACTCTGTAACAATAAAGAATTATGCCACGTTAATTTAATGTCATTACTGAAATTAAAATTTGAAAATTCACTATTACAGCCTATTTGGAACTACAGCGAACAATCTAATCCATAAACTCGAAACTCTTGTTAGTATAAATACTAAACCGATTTTTTTAATTATACTCGAAAGTTCTATTTTCTCATCCAAGCATAACCATCCAATTTCATCCCATAAAGGGTTGATTTTTAATAGATCAATATCTAGCGGTAACCTATATCGTTAAAAGACTAAACAATTAGAATCTCAGCCAGATCCTGTAGTTTGGTGTGGATTGACCAGGATCGTCAGGAGAACTAACTTTATTTTACTTTCGGTAAATTAAGTCATATTAAAATGTTGTACGTTTGATTTTAACTCCATTCTTTTTAAATCGGGAAGAGGCGTCTTCTCCATTAATGGGATTAGACCATAGTCCACCACACGACCAAGTGCGGGTTGGCGGTTCTCTCAGACCATTGTAATAATGTCTGTATTACCTGAGCAGCCAGCGCACCAACTGCTGTGCCGGGTTCGATGATGCTCCTCTGGTACTTGTCGTGGCAGACGCGGATGAACTGGACGAGCTGGGTAAGCGTCAGTCGCTCCAGCTGCATCGCGATGGGTCCGCACGACGCGTATCTACTTCGTAGTAGACGAACTTTATTCGCTATGGTCTTGAGGAAATTTCTGGAATATATTAACTTTTTATTAGATATGTGGCGATTTTGAAATGCTTATGTCTTTTTATTAGTAAATTTTGGATATAATACTTTCTTAGATTTACGCAAACATCTGATACTTTAAATAAAACTATGAGAAAGATAGTGTGGTGTAACAGTGACCATGATTGCTTTAAAGCATTCGAAACGTCGGGAAACCAAAAATCAAGTACCAATACTTTAACAGCAATCATTACAATGAAAGTTAATTGTTGATGTCGTTTATTCTAACGATATATGAACACTAACAATAATTCAGCCTTAAACTCATCGGGACATGTCTTGAAGTCGTCCAGCGCCAGGGTCTCTTCAGCAGCCACGACGATGCCGTCACCGTCCAGAGACTCCTCTTCGCTATAAGCATATGAATAGATTAGAATTCAAATATTATCATATTTATAATTAGATTAGGAAAGTTGGCGATGTTACACGTGCATGTGGTATACGTAAATGCATTTCCCAACATTCAACATAAAAAAAATGGTCCCATCGTTCCATTAGGGCGTATTGTGTTTGTGCACACACTAATTCACTATTAAATATTCTGTGCAATTAGTTTCAGAGAGATAAGCCGTCAAATCCGAAATCGGTTAGACAGACATTATTAGATGAATACTTAATTAAAAAATCAATAATTTAGAATTGTAGTATCAGAGATTATCAAGTAAATATTGCCTTTTTATTATTATAAATTAAATTAAATAGTATTATGTATGTTAGTTACTCGGTAGCAATAGGGAGTTGTGAAGTTATTGATATCAACATCTCTATGAATACGTAAACGGTTCTCCTTTTTGAGTATTGATATATAGAAACTTAAGGTTCACAATTAGCGACTCAAAAGTGTCCTCGAAAAAAATGCGCACAATTCGAAATAGTGCGTTTTTTTCAAATTTGTTTTATTTTTTGTTTTTCGGTAAACAAAACTAAAACACACGTTATTTCATTTTAAGAAAAAGTACTTTATGTGGTGCGCGTAAGGTCGAATTTGTGTTAAGAGAGAAATTTGGATTTTTGAATTTTATTCTTAGATTTGACTTAACATTACATATCGACGTCACTTTTTGAAGAGATATCTCTTAGTACACGACATTGGCGAAGTAAATTGTGCCCAAATGGCACGCCTATAAGCCACAGAACAAAGAACATTGATATTTGTTAGGAAATGTTTTTTATATCAATGTCTCTGCGTCCTATATTTTTCAGATTACAATTCTCCGTTTTATAGTGTGCGCGTGCGCGTGCGCGTGCTCACCGCGGGCGGCAGTGCGCGCGCACGTGGCGCAGCACGCGCGCGAGGTGCACGGGGCGGTCGCGGGCCTCCATGTAGGAGGGGTCGAGGCCGTCGCTGCCGTAGCGGAACTGCACCACCTCGCCCGTCGCGTTGCGCACCGTCATGTCGTAGTGCAGCACCAGGTCCTCCAGCGACTGCAATACCGACACCCTCTCACATAACACATTCATTTAATACTACTATATGCATTTCGACGATTAAAAAAAACTAAAATACAAAAATGAGTAATACGTGACGTAATACTTAATAAAAAATGTAAAATAAAAAATAGTTTAGAATACCTATAACAGAAATATGGTTTCGACGGAGCCTTTAAGCTAAGTATAGAGCACTAAATTTTTTTTTATTTGCAACACCAGTGTCAAAGTGTACATTCATAAAACCTATAAACATTTTAAGATATCTTCGTCCCAAAAAGGGTTGTCTCTTATGTACAGCGAATATATCTTATCTTGACAAGAACCATCGATAAAAAAGTACTAGACACAATCAGCGACAAAAAATATCCTCACCGAATGAGCGCTGATTTGAACATTTGAGCGCGCTTTTAATATTTTTTTGTGAAAACTACTTTAAAGCATTGCATTTAAGGTTCAATTTACATTGTTGTATACCTAAACACAACTGGTGACAGATTTAAGAGCACTTTTGCATGAGATTGTGTATCTAGTACTTTTTTGATCGATGCTAAGAACAGTATTTTTTTATATTATTAACCTTAACAAGTCTCCGCTGCAGGTAGCCCGTCTCCGCGGTCTTCACTGCGGTGTCCACGAGACCCTCGCGCCCTCCCATCGTGTGAAAGAAGAACTCTGTCGGCGTGAGACCTGAATAGAAGCTGTTCTCTACGAAGCCTCGGGCTGCTGGGATCTTCGCTGCATTGAAAAGATTACTTTATAAATACTAAATTTCAAAGATTCAACTATGTTTAACTTAATAATGTTTTTTAAAACCTCTCGCTGCTGGACACTAAATGTGATAGGGAATAAGCCATAGTCCATCACGCTGGGCAAATTCAGTTGGTAGACTTCACATGTCTTTTGAAAACTAGTTAGGTTTTTAAGGCAAGCAAGATCTCACGGTGTTTTCCTGCACGGAATTATCAAGACAAAAAAAATTCAACATTTATGATTAAAACTGCTCCGCTCCCTTGGGTAGTAGTAGCATGATGATATATAGCCTATTTATTATAGCCTTCCTCGATAAACGGGCTATCTAATGCAAAAAGAATTTTTCAAATCATGTTAGTAGTTCCTGAGATTAGCACGTTCAAACAAAGAAACAAACAAACTCAATCTTTTTATAATATTGAGTATAGATTACTACATACATATGTATAAAAATATTCTAAGGTCATTTTATAATATCTTAATATATGAATGCACTTACAATGTCTTTCAAAATGCGGCAACGAGCGGTCTTCGAAGCCGTTGGGCACTCGCTTGCCGTTGAGAGCCTGCTGCCCCACGCACGCGATCATTTGAGATATGTTGATATTAGACCCTATTACAAACGGACAAAGTTCATTATAGAATGGTAAAATCATTATATAGTATGTCCTTAATACATTTTAAAATCTCATAAGCTGAATAAAATCCACTTATTTGTTTCACCACAGTCGGGTAAAAATAGACATTTAAAAGTTTTATCAATTTGAATATTTTTAGTCTCGCCTAGTAGTGATAGTAAAAATATAATATATAAACTAAAAAATTAAAAGTCGACTTTAATTGCTTGAGAAACACCTATTTAACATTTGATTATCATCTTAATACTTAATACCGTATAAAAAACTTTACCTTTCGAGCCACTTTGCGCCATAATGAGTGGAGCGTTGGTGGGGTGCAGTTCTCGGAAACAGGCCTTGGCTGCCAACTCTCTATGAAACAAAACCCATATTTGTCTAAATTCTTCATTTTCCCGTTATAACTTCCATTAAAATGTGTATTGATTGCAAAAATCGAAAATATACAAACCGACTCATTCATTCACTCTCATTTCTCATACATTTCAATAAATCATTTTTTTTTACAAATAGCCAAGTCATCTGAACACAGTTTCCGTTAGTTTCCCTTCGCTTCGCTCGGGTTCGTCCCTAGCTTGATTCCCAATACAAACTTTCATCCCCATTTTCACCCCTTAAGGGATGATTTCCGGAATAAAAAGTATCCTATGTCCTTTCCAGGATCTCAAACTATCTTCTTACCAAATTTCATCTAAAACGGTTCAGTAGATCCAGAGATTGCCCCCTACGACGTCACAAACTCACAAACTTTACTTCTTTATAAAATTAGTATAAAGCATATCCAGAAAACTTAAATGGGACTGGGCTGGTCACGTCTATCGTATGCCTGCGGAACTGTGGGCCAAAGTTACCACAAAGTGGAACCCTAAGACAGGGAGGCATCGCGGCAGACCACTGATTAGGTGGCGAGATGCAACGGCCAAATTCGATCCAAATTGGCCTATTTTTCCGCAAGATCCCCGCCCTTTGCCTAGTAGTGATATGATGTAAACTAACTGCAATTGTAATATGGCATTATAAATTATGAATACTAAATTAAACTTACCTAATGCTGCTCAACTCGCTCAACATAACCGCCTCGAGCGTCTCCTCCATGGTGCAGCCGGGCTGACACTGCAGCGTTCCCTTTTCCATCTCCAAAATATATCCATCACATTTTGAATATCTGTAGGTAAAAAGTTAAAATAAATTATATATATTTTTTTATTTTATTACCTAAGTAAAATTTACAAGTATATTTTTATACCAGACTTTCACTAAGAGTTACACTCAATGAATGTAAGTAGTTGTTAACAAACAAATAGAAAAGGAAATTCGAGTGTCTGTTTTCTTTGTACGCATTGTAGGAAAAATTAAAAAAAAAAACTATCTATTTTACAACTTTTTTTTAAATTCATTTAATGACCCTTTTAGTTAAAGTTCGAGGTCCAAAGTGAAGTGTTGAAAGTCTTCAAATTGTTTGAATGAGTAGTGATTATTAATTATTTATAAATTTAATTTGTATTCCCACTCACCCAGACTCCAGAAGTTTATTCTTGGCTTCGATAAGCTTCTTGCCGGGCGTCACGTCTATGATGCCGAAACTGAATCCTCTATTCATCATATAGTAAGACGCCATCCGCGCCAATCTAATAGAAAAAAAAACCCTTAGTGGCACCAAACCTTGTAAGATAATAATTGAGCTCTTTAAGCATCCTATTGCTAGATATGAGCCTCCCCTAGGTGCCATAGAAACACGCTAGCTAAATGCGGACTTGCAGACTCCATAAAGATATCTTTTCTATCATTCCACGTTCTAGATAGCGAGTAGCTCGTTAATAGCACGCTTGCTTTGGCAACAGTGGAGCAAATTTGAAATATTATCTGCATATCGGAGAGGGCAGTGGTTAAAAAGGCAGTGGTAGCCCAGTGGTAACGCGCTCGCTTGGGAAACCGAGTGAAGCGAGTTCAAATCCCGGGTCTCGTACCTCTGATATTTTCATGTGCGAATCATTTCCAACATGATTACCACTTGTCTTAACGGTGAAGGAAAACATCGTGAGGAAACCTGCATGTCTGAGAAAACCTAGCAAGTTTTCAAAAGACATGTAAAGTCTGCCAACCCGCACTTGACCAGCGCGGTGGACTATGGCCTGATCCCCCTCGTATTAAAGGGAGGCCCGTGCCCAGCAGTGGGACGTTAAAAAGGGATGAATACATCGGAGAGATAGCAGAAGACACGTGAAGTCCGCCAATCCGCATTAGGCCAGTGTGGAGGACTATTCCCCAAAATCCCAATCCGCATTAATGGGAGGCCTAAATACAAGGGCTCGTCGATGGTCCTTTATAAATTTCCATAAAAACCAAAATGCAACAATTAATTATATTAAATAAGTTTAATTTTTTGGGAGTTTTGCTAATTTGGTGTTTAATGTGTGGGAATATGTTTTGTCTGTACGTAAATAATAGTCTATAGGTAAGTACGATAATAATGTTTAACACAGTCACAGTAATATCCAGTTTATTCACTATATATAATACACATAAAGAAAACCTGTTTGTATGTATGTTTGTATGTTTGAATTATGTAGGAGAAGCCCACAATTAAGATTGAAAAAGCTATTGTAATATTATATTTTAAAAAGAAGTTCACCTCCACATACTCCGGACCGCGTACTCCTCGCCCCAGTCCCTCAGTAGAATGTAGAAGATGCTGGTCTTAGTGCCGGAGCCCAGCGTGCTCTTGTCCATGGACCCGCAGATTAGATCAGAGTTCCTTATTATTACATCTACGAATTGTTTAACTGTTATTTAAAGACATACATACATATTACTGCATGCATCATTTTGTAATTAGGATAGATAATTTTTTTTAATACTAGCGACTCACCCTCGCTGCGCTTCGGGTTCGTTCCT
Organism: Brenthis hecate; assembly: GCA_951806755.1. NCBI lineage: Eukaryota > Metazoa > Arthropoda > Insecta > Lepidoptera > Nymphalidae > Brenthis > Brenthis hecate. Next base: position 907,558 of record OX638254.1, read on the forward strand.
AGACAAAAACAAATCGTACGGTTTTCCTAGATAAATAGAACCTATGTGCTATTCTAAACTATAATAATCTATCTCTGTGAAAAATTTCATCCAGATCCGTTCAGCCGTTCTGGCGTGATTGAGTAACGAACATCCATCCTCACAAACTTTCACATTTATAATATTCGTAGGATATTTTAGTCTAATGTTGGAAATTCATTTTTTATGCTCAAAGTCTGTGTAATATCAGTATTTAACAATTATTTGATTTGATGGTCTTAATACCTTTACTAGGTTTACCGAATAAATAACTCTGTTAAAAGAAATTCAGGGTTACTATTAAACCTTGTTTCTTCAAAATTATAATCTAGGGCCTAGCGTCATAAATAGACCGAATAGACCTTTTTTAACACAACAATGACCATATTTTTATAACTTGCCTAAGTAAATACTATAAAATTAATTACAAATATTTTTTTTAAGTTACGCTTCTTTTGACATGTTTGGAAAAAAATATGAAAGTAAAATTTTTACAATGCGCGCGCACACCGACAACCAAAAACGACATGATGAAGTTAGCTGCATTCCTTTTACAAACAGAGAGTTGTGACACACGGGATGAAATCGTTAGCTATTTCTGTTCTGTTACGCCAAAGAAGTATAACTTCTTACGTGCCTCTTCTCTTCTTCGTACGTATTTTTTTTTTCTTTTTTAAAACATAAATGTCATGGAAGTGTTACCGTGGTAGAAAAAAAGGCGGGATGGATAAAAAAAAATACTACTTAAAGAATGGTGTCAAAGATGAATTATGTCAAAATTGCGATTACTGGCTTTATTTATAAATAAAAAATATATAATACGCCACTTACATGAATCCTGTACGCACATGTCTTCATTTCCCGTATAATTTTTGCCTTTTGTCTCCAAGTTAGCTTCCACTTCGCACCGTTTATTTGGTTTCATTATTAAACTGAAAATAACCCAGTATATTTAATTCTTTAACTCAAGTATTTATAAATAATTTTATCATGTTTTTTTTTCAATATTAGGTACTATAACCTTGTGGTAAATTGCTTTCTATACCTACAGGTATAGAAAGCAATTTACCACACAGAAATCCCCCAAAAAAATTATCTTATAATATAATATTAAATGAGCAATTCTTGTATATGTAAGGTTTTGCTTTTTAATTTTATCCATATAGGTGTATTTTCTGTAAATCGCAATATTTAAATCTTTTCGAAAAGCACAGAGCGTAACCCAGTCGCCCAGGTACTTTAAATTAAATATTGTATAATAAATATTGGCTTAAAATGATCATCATCAATCATGATTATGACGTACTCCTGACCGATTCCGGCCACGGTGGCCAATCACACTGAAACTACCCATCTGCGCAGGAGATATTATAGTGCCCAAGTGTACACACAGACACTAGAACACTACCTATTCCTTTCATTCTCAAATTTCGGTGAGACGAGAATTCGATAAGGCCGGTGACAGAACCAACAACCAACTTCCCAATTCGAACCCATGACCAATCTGTAGCCACTAGACCAAGGAAGCAATCAAAACATAAAAATACATACCTAAAGATCTGTTTCCCGGTCCACAGCATCCTCGGCTTCAAGATAGCAGGTGGTGGCATGTCTATACGCATGGTGCTATCCGGTCCCGCTAACAAACAGCTGGCCAGCTGCTGAGCTTCCGACTTGGTGAAGAAAGTATCTCTTTGGGTGATGAGATAACCACCGGTGATAAAGTCCTGGGTAGCCGCTATTAGCAGTTCACCGTTACGAGGTGTTACCAGATTTGATTTGTTCTGAAAATTATTATTAAAAATTATTTTAAATAGCAATCACCAGACAATTACATTAAAATTTAAGTACGTTTTGAATATGAATATTTATTATGTTTCAGTACACAAAAAATCGCTCTCAATAAAAATCTCATAGTTGGGGAGGGCCCCATAATATTAGTCTCTGGTAGTTCAGGACGTGATGCCAAGAAACATGCACCACGATGGGCGGTGTACCATGCGGGTTGCACCTGGTACTTCTCTGATAACAGAGTGGACTGTGGAGCAAGCAACCCGTGGTTGTTGTGGTCTGCCTGGGAAGACCTGAAGTTGAGGCGTTGTATTTGAGTGCGTTAGCGATCCTGAGACACCCCATTAAAACGGTGGAGATTCCGTTGGATTTTAGTGGGTAGTACTGGTTTTTCTTGATGGTAATCCTACATAAATATCGTTAAAAAAAGTAATACCCCCATAAGTATGAGCGCCTCGGCCCTCGCCTCCTCCGTCTGCGGCAGGTGCATGTTCATCTCGTCTCCGTCGAAGTCAGCGTTGTACGGGGTGCACACGCACTCGTTAAACCTGCGGAAAACAAAACTTCGTATGAAATTATACTTAAAAACGATTGTTTTTTGACTACTTTTTTATTTATTTAAGAAACATATACACTATAAAGCTATCAGAAATTACTTTATATATTAATTCAATGTCATATTTATATATATAATTCAATCTTCTAATGTTCCATTTCTGAGCCTGTATCCCTCTCCATGTGAGTGGTACAGGGCAACAGCCCTCTTTCAAAGACTAGTCGAGTTCTCTCAGATATGTAGTTTTTCTTTAGCAAGTAAGTGGTAATTATGTAGGAAAATAACTCCACTCATGTTTCCTTCACTAAATTTTCTTTTAAATAAGCAACTTTTTCAGGAAATGGTGCATGTGTGAAAAAAGTCGGGCTTTAAATGTAGAAAGAACTAATAAATGGAAGTAAGCTAGAGTAGAAGTAGCAAGTGACCTGAAAGTGCGCTGCGGCTGTACCCTCGCGCGGTGACACATGATGGACAGCTTGTGCAGGGAGGGCTGGCGGTTGAACAGCACCACGTCCCCGTCCACCAGGTGGCGCTCCACTATGTCCCCGCACTGTGCAGAATAATAACAATTTTGTTAAACACAATAAATATCGCAAGGCGACACATACTTATATGCAAGAGAGTATTAAGTAATAATATGGATGTAGATAAAAGTAAAACTTGACCAAGGAAGGTTTAGATGAACTGTATGAAAGAAGATAAGCGTGTGAAAAGTCAGACCGAGATGACGGCTGTGAAAAGGAAATGGAAGAAGGAAGCATGTTGTGCCAACCCTATGTAGCGTGAACTAGAGAAGGGCAAGAAGTAAAGAAGAGGGTTCACACAGACAGACACACAAGTAATTTTATTTATTTTGTTTTTATATCAAATTAACTAGTAAATAAAAAAAAATAACTATTCTAATTCTCTTGCTATCTATTAATTTATTTAAATTTTAGCTAGCATTTTTTAATTCATGCATATGTGATTTAAGTAAAATTGCCAAAAAATTAAATTGGGAAATAAGAGTTAATCCCCGAATTTTTGACTCTTCAAGAGAATTATTAACACAAACAAATTTATTTATATCTGTCAACAAGTATCTAAATAAAAACAATAATTATAATAAAATAATTCAAAAAGTAACATCTTCACCTTCAACTCCTGCGCAATCTTCTCCCTATTACCATATTTGAGATATTTCTTGTGAGCGACGCCGCGCTGCTGCACGTAGTTGGCGCCGGGGTGCAGCTCGGGCCCGTTGCACACCAGCTTCCTCAGCCACTGCAGGTTGGCGGGGAACACCCGCTCCGGGTACGTCAGGATTTTAGCTACGTGCACTGGAACACCCACCTAAGTGGGATATGTATTACGGTTTGGTTTTAAGTTTTATGGATAGGCTTGTTTTGTAGAGTCCTGTCTTTTTTTTAATAACGTTTTTGATTGTCGGATTAGAAATCAAAAACATACTGTTTTCTGAGTGAAAACTTTTGGAAACTTAAAATTTACATATATATAACCAAATTTACATATATATAACATATATGGAACCATCTTTCAAAATCGGTTCACAATTGACGAAGATATCGCATAATAACGACACATTCAAATTAAGAACATCGAATTAGTTGTTAAATTAGTTAAATAAAAAAATAAGCATAATTAATAATATTAAAAAATATATATTTGATATCAAACAAATCACCTCCTGAATTTGAAGATTGGGGTCCGGCGAGATGACGGTACGGCTGGAGAAGTCCACGCGCTTGCCCGACAAGTTGCCGCGGAATCGACCCTGCTTACCTTTAAGGCGCTGAACCAGACCACGACCTGGTTTTTTTGGCTGTTCAAACAAAATGCATATATATAAAATATTAATCCTACTAATATTATAAATGCGAAAGTTTGTGAGGATGTATGGATGTTTGTTACTCTTTCATGCAAATACTACAAAGTGGATTTTAATGAAACTACAATAATATAGATCATACATCGGAATAACACATATGCTACTTTTTATCCCGGAAAAATGTATGGTTCCCACGGGATAGATTTGTTTTGTTCGAAGCGTTATTTTGTTGTAATTAAAAAGGAGTACGAATGCAATAATACGATGTCCAGCTGAGTCAATTGTATCTTATAATAATTACAAAACCCATTTGAGTATTTTTTTTTGCATTTTATAGCTTACTTATTGAGAGTATCTAGCATAAGCATAAATAAACAACACGGACAGATCTCAGCAACGTTAATCTTTTATATATGTATTTCTATCAAGAGATATTAGTAAATATGAGTTCCAAATTAGAATTTCCTCTTCCAAAAATATTCTTACTACCCCATTCCCTACAAAAATATTTCTCAAAGGCAACTTTCTCAAATAAAATTAAAATAATGAAAACAGATAAGAACCTGCATGGAAAGTGGTATGCCAGACATTTCACTGTTAATATATAACGCAACGTGCAACTGCAGGTAGTCCCAGTCTTCTTGCACCAGCTCACTCTTCCCACCACTGGCCACGTGACGGGATATCACGTCATTGATCAGAAGGATCTCAGATTGCTTCATTGTAAGATCGTCTTCGTTGCTGGAAAGTGGAAATATGTTAGTAATATCCTAACACTTTCCACTGATTTCTATATTACTAATATAATAGAATTCTAATTGACATGAGTCAAATCTGAACATTAAACATTTTTTGGAATATCTTATTGAAATAATCATTATTATCAATACAGAGGCTGAATCTATAGTTTTTAAAATTTTTGTCTGTCTGTCTGTTTGGGAACGCATCACAACAAAATACCACTGGATGGATTTTGATGAAATTTGGTATGATGACAGCTGGTTATCCGGGTCAACATATAGGATACTTTTTACTGCGGGAAAATATCTCATCTCTGAGTAATAATCTTGGATGTTTTTACTCCTTCATGCTGAAATGACTAGACAGATTTGAATGAAATTTAGTGCACAAATAGGATATAACCTGTATTACTGTTAGTAATAGAATTTGCTAAATGCTGGCAGTGCTAGTGTCTGCATCCCGTTGCACCTGAGTGAAGTAAAGGTAAGTAATCAAAAGTACTTACGTGCCAGCTTTGATATCTGAAGCGACACTAGGCCTGATACAAAGAGGTGGTACTGGCAATCTTGTGAGAATTAGGTCCTCTGGTCTAGATTTTTTCACATCCATGCCCAATAATGCGATGTCTTCATCAGGAATGCGCCGAAATAAATTTAATACCTAGAAAAATGTATAGTCATATATAGTAAGGCCGATAGAAATTTAGATATTTATAATTTTACTCCATACTGCACCATGTTTTTAAAAAGTCTTTATTTATAATTTATACTAACCTCTAATGGACTAAGCTCAATAATAAGTCCACTGTTGATCATGGTTGCTAATTCCTTATTAGATTCCTTTGCTTCATTAAAATCACTCAACACTCTGAGCACCATTGGATCAGTTGGCTTCTTAGTTCTATATTTATCATGAATAATCTTCAGTATTCCAGCTGGACTCTTCTTCACTATACCATTGAGGGATTCACAATATGGGCACTTCGTACAGGTTTTAGCTTTTTTAAGGACTGCCGCCCGAAAATTCTTTTTGTGAAGATAAGATAGTTCTGGATGCATGAATTTACGGCGAAACGTTTTTTTTATGGTCTCTGGAAGCATCACTTTTGCACAATTCTAAAAAAACTCATTTTGTCAATCAATTATTTATTAAGATAAAATAAAATATTTATTTCTTTGTAATTAACGAAAAAGTAATGTAATATTTCATTAATATTTAAAGAAATATATATAATACAAAGAAATCAAAAGTAAAATAATATTACTTAATAATACCTTGCATATTGTCTGAAGTATAGTGATGATAGATCTGAAGTAGCCAACATGAAAAACTGGCAATGCCAATTCTATGTAGCCATAATGTCCGACACACTCCGCCAAGCCTAGTCCACATGTCTCACATTTTGCATCTTTTTGATTTGTACCCTGTACAATACCTTACAACATTAGAAATCATCATTACACATTAGCACAGCTATTAAAATTTTAAAGATATACTCATTTACAAACCATCCGTCTATCAAGAACACCATAGCTTGCTGGCACTCTCTGCCCATCCTGAGCATAAAGGTTTTTTGTAATGACTTGAATATGTGCTGCTTGTTGAATATCAGATGGACTATCCACATTGAATGTTACATGGGAACTAAAAATAGAATTCATTTGTTATGTCTTTGGATATATGTATATATTATGTTAAATAATAAAGAGATATCAATTGATATGGAGCATAGGATTTTGAGTAATATAAAATACATTTCAGTAAAGAAGGAAATAAGTTAATGGTACAAAGAATTAAATTAACAGTTTGTTAATTTAGTTACAAAAAAACAATTTATAATTTAATCTCTTCTTTTTTAATATAAGATCCAAAAAGTAAAACTTGAATATAAACATAACCTCACTTACATTTTTCTGCCGACGTATGTCTCGCGATATTGTTCCTTAGGCATATTTTAGCACAATTTTTAAATACTTAATAAACAACTTAAATAGAATATTAATCCTAATCTAAAATATCACTGTTTTTCTTCAAAACATTTCACAACTTAAACGGCATTGAATTCGCTTAGTTTATTTGATATTATGGACTGACAACTGATTGACAGCTGTTCAGTGTTTTAGGTTAACAACAAATAACATCAATAATTGGATTCACAGATGCTAAAATTGTACGTGGAAGAGTTTTGCCATTTTCTCTCGCTAGATGTCGCGATCACTATAATCTTTAGCAAAGCTCTATAACGTGGTTGGATTTTTTCATTTTGTTTAAAATTTAATTAAAATGACAAATTGTACCATGCCAGGATGCAAATAAAACGGATATCATTTGTTCCCAAAAGACAAAAACTGAAGAAATTGTGCGCTAAAGCAATAAGACGACAAAAATTGACAAAATATCAATATTTATATTTAATACTGAATGTAAATATATCATACATGTAACGTCCTCCTTTCAAAAAATATTCCCCAATCTTAAACACCTGATAAAACCAACATTGTTTTTACTTGTAAGTTTTATCTTTGAAATTTAAAGAATAAGCAATTTTATAATAAATTACTATATAATTTACGTTTTACAATCTTATTAGCTAGTAGTTGTAGTAATTGTCATCAATGGTTAGTACTGTCCTTAATTTGAATACACAGGGTTACTAGCGCAAAACTAACATTTCTTCTAAAATGAAATATTTAAATACCAAGATTTTTCTATTTAAGTTTTTGCGCATTTATAAATATAATCTCTATTTTAAAGAACTACTATTTAGTACTCTTTATTTTCTCTAAAATAAATTTTATAAAAATATTTACCATAATCAAAATAAGCAAAAAGACTAACTTTTATTCAACTTTACATGTACATAATATATATAATAATATCTTTCACGCTTTAGTGTGTTTCATGTTTAAATTTGTTTTTTATAGGAATACTTAGACTCGTATGCTATCTGGATGGCGAAGAATAACCTGTAATCTATATTTATGGTCCATATGTTGCATCATAAAGCAGTAACAAAGATACAAACACATATAATATAATAATTTTCAAATAATAACCAAACTATATTTCATACTATACTAAGTATGTTTTAGTAAAAGCAAGATATCTTTGTTTAAGTTTTAAATACTTTACTATAATCTCAAGTAATTGAAACGAAAATGTGACAAAATATCTAGTAATTTAAATGAATATTATAAAATGAAACAATATAAAATTCATAGCCAAGCCATAGTGTACCACATTTCTTACAAAATGAAAAATTAGAATTTCTACCACAGAGTAGTATTTTTCAAGCTAGCCACCCAGTTCATATGTTTCTGGCGTAAAAAGAAGCTCCTAGCGCGCCGTTTTTTGGCTTGTCAACCGAAACCACGCAACAATTTTCCCTTTGCTAAGCTTGATAAATGTTAATATTACACTAATGTTTTACAACAAAATATACGGCTTTCAATGCGCCGAACGAAGTTAAGTGATATCCATTAAGAGTGTTATCGTAAAATTTATTCAGATACTTTTTCCCACCGCTGTGACCCGCAAACTCTTAACATGCCTCTGTTAAAAAGAAAAGCCTTTGAGAAATCCACGGCGTTGGAGTACTTGCGGGACGATGATGAAGTCTTCCACTGCGAGATTACCGATGAGATATTTAAAGACTATGAGTAAGTAACAACAAAAACATCATTTTCGCGCATTTTGCTATTATCTAAAACAAAATGTATGCTAACAGGACGGTTGACATTGATTCCGCGCGACAGGCTGTGCATTTACGCGAGCGTGACACAATGTTTCACAATTTTATCGGCGCGCGTCATTTCTTGATGATATTTATTCAATATTTTGAATTTATTTTCGCAGGGAATATTGTGAAAGGATCATACTGGTCAACTCAATGGTGTGGACATGTGAGATGACGGGAAAGAATAACCTTACATATGCTGAAGCCTTAGAGAGTGAAAAGGCTGCACGGAGATCCTTAAAAGATTTTCCCATGGAACTGCGAATACCTATTTTATACCTAGCAACAAAAACAAAAAGGTGTTCTTTTGCTGAAATGTCCGAGGATGTATTTAATTTTGTAAGGGAAAGATTCTTTGTAGGAGAAACGGTAGAAGCATGTCTGGAGGGAGATATGTGGCGTGAGGCACACATACTCTCTGTTACAGCACAAAAGCAACATCCAGACAGGTAAACTTCTAAATTTTGCAGTACTTCACTACTTATTGTAAAGTATATAATTTTGCAATATTTCATTTTATGATTTTACATAGATAGCAATGATTTAATCATGTAATATTCAAAAACATTCCATCATTGAAGAAAAATGTCCCAAGTCCATCAAAAACATAAATAATTTATTTTATTCCCTAAATTGATGTTAAATAATAGAAATTTGATGATGTTAAAAAATAACACATCTAATAACAAAAATAATCTAATTCAAAACATAATAAACGCAAATAAAATGATTTATGCAAAAAATATACTTATTAAAAACAATTTTTATTATGAAGTGTGCTCAGTTCACTTATATAAGTAATGTATGTAAGGTTGTATAGGAGATGAGAATATTCACTGTTCCATTAAAATTTCCAAAACTAATTAAATTTGAAAGTAAATACTTTTAGAGTAGCTGATTCATGCAAAATATATGTAAATTGAACAATAACTCCTAATTCAATTTACTCCCCAAATCATTTTCCTTATATATCATTTTACTAAATGTTGACATATCATTACATAATACATTAATTTTTAACTTCTCTTTTGTTTTAGCAGCATTTTATGTTTTAAATATATTATGTACTATCACACAAAATGTTAACTTGATAATAATTTTCATGAAAACTATTGTGGTAGTTATATAGTGAATACTAAAATAGGTCCTAGGTTTGATTTTTGCATAATAAGGTCCATTCTTAAATGGAACATAATATTATTGACATATGTCTGTACAAGTTCTATTATGAATCAATATTCTTTACTAGAACTAGAATTTGCCAACACAACTTCTTATATAATAACTAGCTACTCGAGAGCATCCTTAAGTATGTCTTAATATTTTGAGCGGAACCCTAATTCTATTTTTAAAATATAAGTAGCCTAAGTTACACCTTATAACATCAGCTATCTACCAGTGAAAGTCCCGTCTAAATCAGTTCAGCCGTTTTGGAGAATATCCAGAACAAACAAACAGACAATTTATTATTATCAATATCAAGTATCATTTTTTTTTCTTAAAAGTAAAAAAACAAAGAATAAAATGATTAACATAAGTCTAATGGCAATATTATGTTAAAAATCAATCTTTCTAGAGGAGCTCAGGGTTACTTTTTTTCTAACATAGTTTGCTTCATAAATAGATGCATATAATAAATAGCATAAAAGGTCACTGAACTTATCATTATCTAAATTTGATAATTAACAATGATTGCGATGAAAAACTATTGTCCTATCAGCTAATTTTATTGTACACCATGTCTAACATACTTATGTATTTAAGGGTCTTAATTAATTTGCATTCTATATGACTAAAAAATATCAAAAAAGTCATGTGTCCAACTATTCTTGTTAGAGAAAGGATCTCTCCGATATATTAAATATTATCTCTACGTTTTTACTTGCGGATTTATGGGTGATACTCTATCTAACCATGATTGCTGTAAAATATTTGCGACGTCAGGAACCAAAAATCAAAATAAATCTACGAAAAAATCCGAAGAGTTAGTTTTAATTAAAATGTAGAAAATTCGCCTAAATCGAAGATAGTATTATGAAGACCCTCCTTTAAAATAGTGCACTTAAAGAATATATACCAGATGTATTAACAACTAGTTGTGCCCCGCGGTTTTATCTCCGTTAAATTTGTTTGATTATAAATATCAGTTTTACAATAATATATGGAAGTCTGCCCAATTTGTTGATATTTATAATTATTGCTTCGCCCCCTTGTGTAGTAGCATGATGATAAATAGTCTATAGCCTTCCTCGATAAATGGGTTACCTAATGCAAAAATAATTTTTCAAATCGTATTAGTAGTTCCTGAGATTAGCGCGTTCCAACAAACAGCCTCTTTATAATATTAGTATAGTTTACTCAAAATCAGCTGTATTTTCTTTTCTAGTAAAGTCATGCTTCCACCTTCTGCCTACTGCTACGAAGTGGAGCAGTTCGACGAAGACCCGGCCGCTGCAGGTCAGATCGGCACCGCGCCGTACGACCGCGTGCGTCGTCGGAAAGGAGTGTATACCCGGGATAAGAACAGGCTATTCCTTAAACAGTTTGTCGCACCTGGCAATGTTATAGGTATAAAGGTAACTAGAATAAATTTATATAATAAACATTTTTAAAAACAAGCTTTCTTATCATATAAACTAGCTGTTCATCCTCGCTTCGCTCGGATACACCTGTAGGAAAACAAAACTAAACTTATATTAATACGGATAGTGGTACAATAAATGGGTTTTATAATTTATTTAACTTAAAGTTTATTTTTTAAGTATTTATTCATATTCTTCTCAACAAACCTTTTCATTTAACATACATACCATGGGGGTGCATAAAAAAACATAGTCCGCCTTTGTTGGGAATCCGCCATTTTCGATATAGAATGACATCAATTATCTAACCATACATTGCCATCTAAAATAAACTTGTATGCAAAATATCAGCTCAATCAGTTGAAGATAACTGCTTTAAAATTCAGTTGCAAGATTTGACCCGAACAAACATACAAACATTGCAAGATAAATAAAAGCTTGTAAAAAATGTATTTATTAAAAGTTTCTGTGACTTTATAATATATGCATTTTAATTTGCATTTTTTCATAACAGAAAACAGCAGTAGACAAATACAACATAGCCAAAGTAAACTTCGACCAGATATTCACAGGGAGTCCACCAGATTTCCCTTCATCAAAAAAACTCATGAAGACCAGTATGTCGCCACCCACTTCCTCGAAAATACCAAAACTGGGATCAGCATCCAAATCCCTATCACTAAAGAAACCTAGTCCAGATAAAAAAGGTAGGCAGGAGTCTATGGATAAGTTTGTCACGAAAACAGATAAGTCCGAAGGTAACTAACTTGTAAATCTATGATATTCATAGATAGTTTTCTAAGAAATAATAATCATATTGTTTTTATTACAGTAAAACCAAAAACACCAATGGACCCTGAAGCTCGGAAGTCTGCTCAGGAGCTAGCAGAGAAGATGAGAAGAGCTGAAGATCAGATGCGACAGCGCAGAGAAGAGGAGAAAGCAAAGAAAAAGGAGAAAAATGCACGACTTATGGCTTATATGAAAGAATGGCAGAAAGTCAAAGATGATCAGGAATTGGAAGATCATAAGGTAATTTTTGCAAGTCCTTTAAAAATTTTACCATGTTTGAGGGGAATGTATTACTAGAAATGAAACACGATTTTATTTTCGCAATATATAACGTAAATATATTTGCCGGCGGGCTTTAAAATCTATACATATAATAAAAGTGTATCATCGCTGTCTGTACATGGAAGATTTTGAGAAAAACTATTATTGGAGGTCTTTTGTAACGCCTTCGATAAACAATACTACGATCGAAGCGTAACGCAATAGAACTCAAAACAATGATTTTTTGTTTGATTTTGTTTTTGATAGGTTTTTTGTTGTTTGTTTGTGCATTTGTGCGTGCTAATCTCAAAAATGGCTTTGGGTGCGTCAATCACCAGTCTATAATAAAAATAAAAAAAGAAGTAATAGTACTTAAAGTGAGGATTTAGCTATTATTATTAATTATTTTAAACACATGAACTTATGCGCTTTTCCAATTCATATTCAAGTTAGTTACCAAATTTTTTTTTTCTAAACAGATTTTACCAAAAGGCACTCCAGTTGAAGTGGAAGGCATTCCACAGAGTAATTTCGGCGACTTTCTATCGGTTTTAGAATTTGTCAACAACTTCTCTGATCTACTGAAGGTTAAGGACGTGTTCCCCAATGAACTGGACATGGAGACCTTCAGGAAGTCCCTCACGTCCAAGGAAAATGCTTGGATGTTCAGTGAACTGGTGCAAATGTTGCTCACTACGATATTCTCTTTGCAAGAGGATGAGGCTGAAGAGTATAATGAGAGTAAAGGAATTCAGGAGTCTGTTGGTATGTGCAGTTTTTAATTATTTTTATTTAAATATTTTTTTGTATTGCTTACTTAGTGAAAACTGCCTCGGTGGTGTAGTGGCTAGCATGTACGGCTGCACACCTGGAGGTCCTGGGTTCGAGTCTCGGGTCAGGCCAAGTTTAGTTATTGAGTCTTTCTGTATATTAAGCCTCAGTAACAGCGCGGAGTTGGGAAGTTGGCGGTGTTTCACCCCCGTGCCTCGGAGAGCACGTAAAGCCGTCGGTCCTGCGCTTTAACTCTCTTAACTGGTTGTATCGAGCATTCGTCCCACCAGAGTATGAGAGTGACAGGAACAGAGAGTGCACGTTGTGTCTGCGCTCTCCCTCACACGCGCTGCACTATAATATCTCTTGCGCAATTGGCTAGTCTCAATGAGATTGGCCGCCGTGGCCGGAATCGGTCTGGAGAACATCATCACTTAGTGAATTGCAGTTTTTAGGGTTCTGTACCCGAAGGGTGCCAACAGAATCCTATTATTATTAAGCCTCTGCTATTTGTCTGTCACATTTATAATAAAATTAAACAAAGAATAGCATCTGAAGAAACAATGTTAAATATATGATTTCTATTATTATAGAAATTGAACCAACAGGCAGTACAGTAGATACACAACGGTCAATCGAGTTAGCAACTAAAGCAGGCAAGTGGGCGCACACCTACCTCGGCACCCCGCTCAGCAAGCTGCCTTTAGACCCTACCACTGTCAGTGAGGTGTTGCGGTAAGTATCTTATACACAAGATGTTAGAAAGAGACAACAAATAGAGATTTGAGGGTATTAAAATCATAATCACAAAAATTGAGGAACGGGAAAAAAGTAACACTTAAAAATACTAAAGAATATGTAGTTTTATTTTATTATTCATATTTTCTTCTCAAAAATGTTAAATTAATACCTATATAAAAATTTGGATATTTAGTGCAAAATCGATTATAGTAGCATAAACAAAATCGCGCTACTATTTTTGAATTTGACATTTCTTTTCACAGACTCTTATATAACTGTTCAGTCTGAGATGTATATTATGTTCGGTGCTGTAACATTCCAGACTGCACCTGCTGTCGTCTGGGGGCACGGCGGGCGCGCGCTGCGCGGCGTGGCGCCTGCACCAGCGCGGCGGCTACGCCAGCGCCGACGACCCCGCGCTGCGCCTGCGCGCCGCGTGCCCGCACGCGCTGCAGCGCCTGCGCACGCGCCACCTCGCCGACCTGCCCATCGGTATGTACACCCAGCCCGTTCCTACCGTTTATTGTAAATTAATATACTCTGCTGAAGTGGAATAATATCCTGATCGATTTCGGTCATGGTGGCTAGCCAGATGTGCAGGGGACATTATAGTGCAGTGCGTGTACGCTTAGATACAACATACACTCTATTTCTTTTACTCTCGAAGTCCGATTTTGAGAGTTATACAACCCAGGACCTTCGGATCTGCAGCTGAAGTATATGTATATATGTACATAATTACTATATTTTATATACGCTTAAGCACGCTGATACGTCGACGTAAATAGCCTATATAATAATCCAGGATATGAGATAAATATTTTTTTTTCTTTTGATTTCTTTCGAATTTTATACAAATCAATTACATTGTCATTATAATGTAAACAAGCGAGCTTACTTTGGCAATTATATTATTTCCAATTGTGTTGATAAAGAATATTGGTTGAGCTTAATGATTAATTAATTAATAATTAGCCTAAATATCTTAATTATTGTCTTTTAAATATGAAAAAGGTTTAGTAGTTTATTTAAAGTGCACATTTGACAATGTTGATATCTTACAAAGTACAAATAATCATAAGATTGTTCTTTTCCTTTGAGTCTTCTCCATTGTACGTAACATTGGAGAAGTAATCTGTGCTCAACTGGCACGCTTTGATGCCATTAACAAGAGAATAATTGAATAGAGAAACTTATTCTTCTAAAATTTATTTGTTGCAAAATAAAATTAAAATATAAGTATGTATGTAAATTTCATTGTTACATTTATTTATAATGTTATATAATTTCAGATGATAAGTTCCAAATATTGCAGTGCCTTATGAATCAGATCATGACGTATGCGACAGTTCGTGAACAAATAGAAGAGAAACTAGAGGAGTACAAAAATTTGAAGCATGCTTTAAGAACGTTGCAGGTAAATATAATGTTGAAGTTTGTGTCAATTTAGTATAAACTATCTCCGTTCAAAATCTAAAATAGCAAAGCAGAAACAAAGAAAAAAAACTAACAATTAATATAAACCTGCGCATTTAAAATACTAATGTAATAGTTACAGCACATATTTAAGATTGTAAATTTACGATAAATTTAGGTTACGACAGAACAATTTTGAACGACGAGACACACAAGGGAAGTTTGAAACATACAATATATGTACATTAAATTATATGTAGTATAATTTAAAATTTCATGTATTTAAATTTTAATAAAATTAATTAATACACTTAAAAAATGTAATATTCAAATACTACTATATCTAAATCTATTATGTACGTATTTTTCAGATAAACGAACGTAAACGCGAACCTCAGCTGTCGGCTGCGAGAGTGGAACTCAAAAAGGAAACGGCACAAAAGAAAGAAGAACTCAAATTAACTGGTGAAAAGGCGAGGGTAGCTGATGAAGAGTTGAAAGATGCGATAGATAAATTGAAAAAGGATAGCGAGGCTAAGAAAGTGGAGCATGACAAGAAGTTGAAAGAGTTGCAGGCTCAGCTCTTTGACTATACTACATATATTGGTACTTATATTTTTTTGATAGCATTGTTTGTTTAATGGCTAGCATGTGTGTATAGCTGTAGATTTCGAGGTCCCGAGTTTTAAAATTTGGGTTGCCAACAAAGTATAGATCTGTCAAGAAGTTCTCAGTAACATCCTAAAGTATCCATGTCCATGTTCCACTCTCACGCCTCAGAGGATATGTTTCAAATTGTCCTCCCACTGGAGTAAGAAAGTGACAGGAACAGTTAAATCAGTACAAATAAATAATAAGAACAAATAAATAAATAAACATAAAGTGCACTTCTGTTTATGAGCATACTTGTGATGGATAATATCTGTCTCGGTGAGAGTAGCATGTTGTAGATGTACAATATTTGTTGGTTTACTGGTGGATATTGTGGAATTAAAAAATAAATAAATTGGATAGTTGACACCAATATCATCCATCAGTTGATATTTTTATGAGCTGTCGAAATGTAATTTTTTATGGTTAAAGGATAGGAATTTGTGACATCACTTATTGACCAATTTAATTGAATATTTATAGATAAAAAATAATTTTACAGTTAATTGAAATTTCTATTCAGAAGATTTTCATTTTTCAGGGCTAAAATTAAGTGTCTTTTTAGAGAAGTTATATTTCGATATTTATTAATGGTGTAGTTAATTGTAATTTATGTATGTAATTTTCCCGGTCAGGCTCGGACCGTGCGTACCGCCGCTACTGGTTGACGCGGCGCGTGGCGGGGCTGTTCGTGGAGGCGGGCGCGGAGGCGCGCGGGCCGTGCCGCGCCAAGCCGCTGCCGCCCGCGCCCGCCGCGCCCGCGCCGCGCCCCGACGTGCTCGCCTACGTCACGCAGCTCTACCACGACGAGAGGGAGCGCGAGAGGCAGAAGGAGACTGGTGGGCGATTGTTTTTCTTTTAATTACCAGCGATGATAAGTTTCGATTATGTTTTTAATATATTTTTTTCAAGGTAAAAAGGACCTTGAGATTCTTAAGATTCTTAGTAAAATTTATAGCCGAACTCTATAGCCGCGGTACAACTGACACTACATCTCTCGTGGTAGTACCCTATGTGTTGTTACTCCAGATCATAATTTAGCTGTGTATTACATTTCAGCGTGAAGTAAACGTAAAAGTAACAAACATATACACATACAAATTTTTGCATAATATAAAATAATAATCTTTTGCATATATAAAAGAAAATTATAAAAATGATTATTTTTTTTGACTTTATTTTCTATAATGACATACAAATTTTCCAATGTAAAATAATAATATAATGCATTATTTCAGCTGGAAGTGATAAGGAAAACGAATCAGGTTCGAATTCTCGAGGTGGTTCGCCGAAGAAACCTCTCACCAATCTGAATGGATTAAATACTAAATTGAATGGTATAGACGCGACTGTACTGCACTGCCGCGAGCTTCTCGTCTGCACTGCGCACATCGAAACGTGCTATGTACATGGAAAGGTAAATAAAAATTAATATACATAGCTAAATTAGGAAAATTTACGATATCCTTAAAATAAATATAATTTAAATGAATTATTTGTTTTTTTTTTTTTTAATTTAAATTATTTTTATAAAGTAATAAACGACTTAATACTTTCTTATATTTACGCGAATACTTGACATTTTAAATAAAACTATCTTTTCGGATTTTTTCGCGAATTTATTTTGATTTTTGGTTCCCGACGTTTCGAATTGTGGGTAGGCTGTCTGTAACAACTATACCTTCAAGACATGTAACACCTCAGTCTCTCCCGTGACCATGGATGCTGTAAAGCATTCGAAACGTCGGGAACCAAAAATCAAAATAAATTCGCGAAAAAATCCGAAAAGATAGTTTTATTTAAAATAATAAACGACTTAATATGGGTACGCTCGGGTGCGCTTCTAGGAAAAAATTTTTTTTCTGAAAGTGTCTTCAGGTCCTAGTCCATCTGTGTACTAAATTTCATCAAAAATTCATCATTATCATTCAGCAGATTGAGCGTAAAGAAATAACACACATACACTTTTGCACAGATAACAATAGTCCAATTTATTGTATACTAGTGACTTACCCTCGCTTCACTCGGGTGCGTACTATAATCCGCATACCTAGATGCGGTTTACAGTCATAATTCCATGCTTTTTATGTTTTTTACGCAGAACCATGATTCTTTTTCTAAAATAAAAGAAGCCTAAGTTACTCCTTATAACATCAGCTATCTGCCAGTAAAAGTCCCATCAAAATCGGACCAGCTGTTTCGGAGACTAGCCAGAACAAACAGACAGACAAAAATTTAATAACTGTTATCTTAAAGTACTGTATATACTTTCATATGCATTTAGTAAAAAAGCTGTTATTTTGATATTACAAACACACACTTCAATTTTATTTATCTGTATAGATTGTAATAACGCTTATTCCAGGGTGACTACAGACCTCAATGGTGGGTGTACAACACAGAAGAGCAAATTGAAGCTCTCATAGAGGCTCTCAACAAACGAGGTCTGAGGGAGAATGATTTAAGACAAACATTAGAGATGGATAAATCTAATATAGTGGAGTATATTAAGAAGTGTCCCATACATCTGTTGACTCCTAGTGCGGCACTTGTGAGTACTTCTTTTGTATAATATAATTAAAAAATTATATATATCTAATATTGTAATTGTAAAAACATATTAATATTTATTTGAACGTTATTGTAAATTGACTTATTGTTGAAATATATTGTTATTCAATGGCAACCATGATAGATCAAGAGACAAACTATGTTTTGTTTATGCAAAATATAACAACAGAGAAATGCATTGTCTCTGTCTATTATATGATGTTAAAATGTAAAAAAACAACAATAAATGAAAAGAAATGTATGTAAATTAATATTAAATAAACTATCTTAAAAGCAAATAAATAAATATAATAATTTATTATAAATAAATAGCCACAACCACAACAACACGCACATTCGACGCGACAAAAGCGAATACAGCCGTCGCTCCAAGTGCCTTCAGACAGCACACTCTCTGAGGCGCTGGAACTGTCTCTGCGAGACCATATCTTGGAGCTTGAAGAGAAGATCTTCCACGGGTGTCTGGGATCTCTCAAAGTGAAGGTACAATTGGTTTTTATTCAGTTTTCACTGCTTTTTTTGGGGACAAATTCAAAATATTTTATTCAGCCTTAAATTATTACAACTATTGATTAAAAGTCATGATTCTACTACCAGTTCGGAAAGAAGAAGCCTCAGATCTGAGAAGAACTGGCTGAAGATGATGCAAAACTAATCCTGTATAAATGGTTGCACATCCATTTAACACAATGTTTATTTATTGATATTTGTTATAAGTTTTCATGGTCACTGGTAATATTCTTAAGACGTAGGTACAGTGTAAATATGTGGTATATTAACAATTTTATTAAAAACAAACTACATCTATACATGTAATAAAATTGTAACTAAGCCAAATCTGTACATTAAATATTTTTTGGAAAATCTTATTGAAATGGGCATTATTGTCGATACAGAGGCGGAATCTATAGTTTTTAGAATTTTTGTCTGTTTGTCTGTGACCGCATCACGACAAAATCACTGGACAGATTTTGATGAAATTTGGTATGATGATAGCGGTTATTCGGGTCAACATATTAGATACTTTTTACTGCGGGAAAATATTTCATCTCTGAGCTAAACATAAGATAACATCAGATTTGCAAAAACATGGTAATTATCCCATTATCGTACATCATAAGAATGTATCATATGTCTTTAAAAATGATATGACATCATAATCCATGTGAATGTGTGGTCAGGACCGCGAGGCGTGGCGCGGCACCATCATGCTGCGCGGCTACGACAAGCAGGCGGAGTACCTCAGCTGGGGCCCCGGCAAGCACTTCAGAGATGACTACCATCAGCCAGACGGACATTTGAAACTGCCCACCGGTCAATATTTTACTTTGCTTATTTTTCATTAGTAGTTTTATAAGACCTAAGGGATCATTTGTAGGGAATGAGAATAAATGTAAAAACAAATAGTATTAAACTACATATTTATAATTAATTAAATAAATTTCTTTTGACAAACTTAAAGTAATACATAAAAGTTATAGTGCTAAATCCAAGATATTTGAATTTTATTTAAATTTGATGATAACAACGTTTAAATTATAAACAGATGTAGATAAATCGGAGATAGAAACGATAGCGGAGAACAAATACCGCGACCCTGGTCACTGGCTAGAGGCACCTAAAGTGAATGGCATTAAATTGGAGCCCGAGGAGGACATCGGGCCGAAGCCCGAAGTCGTGCGGGGTCTCGCCTGCGCGCTGCTGCAGGTGGCTCAGTCAATACACCAGAAGTACCTGAAGAGGCCTCTTGGTGAGTACCACTGAGATATTTTTTTTTTAATACTATCTTAATTGACTCTTGCTTATCAAATTAAATTAAAATATATTTTATTTAAATAGATTTTTACAAGAACTTTCAAACAGTTTTTTTTTGTATTATTTATAATAATAACACTTTCGTAGATTTATGCGAATATTTGACATTTTAAATAAAATTTATTTTCTCTTTGGATTTTTTCGTGGATTTATTTATTTTGATTTTTGGTTCCCGACATTTATTCATCAAAAACTATTCCAGGTCTCGACGAGAAAGAGCGCAAAGACCGCGAGGCGAAAAACAAGCCCCTGGAGCTGGAAGCGCTGGAGCGGTGGGAGGTGTCGCTGATGGAGTGCCGCAGCTTCTCGTCGCTGGCGCTGCACCTGCTGGCGCTGGACAGCAGCGTGAGCTGGGCGGCGTCCGTGCTGCACGCCGCCTGCCGCCTGTGCCGCCGCCGCGCCGACCCCGACAACATGCTGCTCTGCGACGGCTGCAACAAGGGACACCATTTGTATTGTTTGAAGCCTAAGCTTGCGGTTAGTTTTATTTTTTGTTATTTTTTTATTGGTCCGATGAATTGGCATAATTTTTTTTTATTTTATGAGCTGTTAAATTGTGATTTTCACATACAAATAATGATGAAATATAGAAATGCTAATTTTACGGTTATTTTTATTGAAATTAATCCGAGTTTTCACGGCTAATAAAGTATTTTGTTATAGAAAATTTGATTTGATTCTTGGAATATTGGCTAATTGTGTTTTACCAATGTTCTTTCTTGGGCTTATACACACACGACTATTTGACGCGCGCTTGTACCCAACTAATTTGTATTTTTTTAAGTTTGTACATAGATGTTCAACATTCATGATACGCGCGTCGTCAACGCGTTGGTATCGATAAAGGATTTCAGAAAAATTAAGCATCTCGATAGTTCATAATGTTTTTTTTTATTTTATTACAAGATACTTTCGTTTACAGTAGTCAATTTTTTTAAAGATGGAAATGTTGCAGATTTCACTTACATATTTAAATTTCCTTTTTTTTGTACTTTTTTTATATGTTTCTCATTTTCTGATTAACATTGTAACATTTTACATAATTATTGTTGTTTCATGCATCCATTCAGTTGAGTATGAAGAAGGTATTGTAGAATTTTATGGACTCTTAGATTTATCCTTTTAAAACCGTGCAGTTTTTTTTTATTTGTTGTGTTATTATTTTCATAGAAAGTACCTGAAGGCGACTGGTTCTGTGATCAATGTAAACCAAAGGAAAAGACACCGAGAAAGCGGAGAAAATTGTATACAGAGGAGAAATCGGATGATGCTTCAGATGATAGGTAGTTATATATTATTAAATTGTACTTCTTAGTTATAAAAAACAAACTAGTTATTAGCATTGCTCGCTATTTTATTTGCGAAGTTTTTTATGTGTACTCGCTCGGCTCTTATAAGTTTTAGTATGTTGGTGAAATCAAACTGGTATTTCCTGACCGCAGGTTCAAACAAACAATTTATTGAGCTATTTATAGATTTTATTAATATATTCGTGTATATTTTTTGTCTTTAAACCACTTTGAGAAAACTAGAGGCACTTCTTGTGTGTTTTTTACGTGATATCTCTTTCATTTGCTGATTTTATGACTTTAAATTAAGCTGTGCATGATGAGCAACTGTATATATGAGAAGATAACGTACTAGTTTTCGAATACCAATGTTCTAGTTCAGGAGTTAGGGTTTCATGTACTCGTTATCATGGATTAATTTGAATAAGCTCTATTCTTTTATACAAATTTTGAAAAAATGTAACCATGTGTCGGGCGTCAGTTGCAGCCCGTTGTCGGTGTCGTCGTGCGCGGTGTGCGCGGCGTGCGGCTCCGGCGGGCGCCTGGCGGCGGCGTGCCGGCGCTGCGGCGCGCGCCTGCACGCCGAGTGCGCCGCGCCGCGCGCCCGCCGCCGCGGCGCGCTCTGCGACGCCTGCGCCGACAACAGGGGTAACTATATTGTTATTGTTACTCATTAAACTATTTGTACACACGCGCATAATAAATTCGTTGGCTTACTATTACAAGGTTCTATGTTAATTTTAATGAAGTTTAGTAATGTTTACATAGAACTTCGTTATTTTGTTATCGTAAAAAAAACAACATAGAACTATGTAAAATTCAATATTTTGTAGTTATAGTGCCGCTATCTAGTGGTTTGTTTTTGCAAAACTGTAGCTAATGACACATAGAACCTTGTAGCATTCATAACTAAATAAGTACTAAAATTGTAACATAGAACCTTGTAATAGTGAGCCAACGAATTATGTATACTTATTTATACACACACATATGCAATCTTTTACGTTTATATGTGTACAGTACTAGCGACTTACATCTATGTGTTATTCCAAATTATAACCTATCTGTGTACAAAATTTCACCATATTCGTCCAGCCGTTTCAGCATGAGGGAGTAACAGACACACACACATGTACATACAAACTTTTACATTTGTAATAGTACTCCAACTCATGTTGGATATAATTATTTGGATTTTGGCTAAATTATACATATGACTAGTCTTTATGAGAACTTGTAGAGACATGTCTTATCCATATGTGAAATATTGAGGGCAGCATTATATCCCCCTAGTGTTTTATTCTCGAATATAGTGGGATGAAACATTCATTTGTAAACACAGAATATTTATAAAAAATAGAATATATAATAAAATATGGTTTTCAAACAATTATCAATAATATTGTCAGAATAGTGAGAAAGGTAAAAAATTATTCAAGTCCGACTATGTTTATGGTGTAGTAGAAAAAAGTAACAAAACTGAATCTGTCTTAACCGCAAAAGTTGTGCCACGAACTAGTCTGTTTATGATATAAAAATTATGGTATGTATAAAAAATTTACATTAAAAATACTTAGTGCAATCAAAAAAAAAAAAAAAACATTTTTTTCTCGATTTTGACATTATTGAAAAATGATCCCCATATAATCCAGATGTATGCCACTAGCTGGCGTTAAATTGTAGACGTACGGTCCCTATACAAGATATATTTTTTTCTACAATAGATATTGGTATATATAGAAACTAGCGGACCCGACAGACGTTGTCCTGTCTACACGTCTTTAATTTGAAAATTTCAAACTTTTTGGACAAAATTGTGAATCTAAACCATTCCCAGATCCCCTTGAACACACACAAAAAATTTCATCAAAATCAGTCCAGTCGTTTGAGAGAAGTTCAGTGACATACACACTCACAGAAGAATTATATATATAAAGATTTAACATGAAAATGTGTATATTATTATGTTATTGATGATTCTATATATTTTTAGTAGCATAGGCCCGCATATCTGTCCCTTGTGGTTTACTACTGTTTTATGAAACGAAACCCAATTAAAATTATAATACGTTTTCTATATTAATGATATTTTCATTATAATATGTGTATGTGGCTAATGACTATAAATTACATAATAAAATTATTGATTAAATGAGTAGTAATGAAAACAAAAAATACAAATATTAAAAATATAATAAAAACTACTACAATTTAAATGAACAATTACAAGAACAATTTATAAAATAGAATGGCAGTATTTAGATGTAATAGTAACATGTGGGGGTATTTCTCAAGAGGCGGGCGGGCGCCGGCGCTGCGCCGCGGCCGCCATCTCCCACATACAGCGGTACGCGCGCGCCGTGCAGCGCCACTCCTCCGGTACACCACTGGCTCTGTCTCGCTCCCACTCACATCCCGCTATAGCTCTCTCGCTCTTCATGCGCTTTAGCTCTGTCCCTCTCATTCTCACGTGCGCTATAGCTCTGTCTTTGTCTCTCATGGAGGATATGTTGCTTGTTGAGAGAAAATATTATATAATATGTTGTTTATTAGAAGTAACTAAATTAATCTGTTATAATCCTTGCTCTGCTAAAGGAAGATTGTAGATGCAATTAAAAACAATCTTTAAATATTTTCTCTCTTATGGCAATCATTTAGATGTCTTCGCTTCTTCTCATCTGTTGGTGGGCTCCATTTTTTTCATTCACCTTTTTTCGCTAACAGCATGATGATATTCCATCAAAGTATCATGTTATTGTGCCGAAGTCCAATGTTCATATTAAACTAATGATGTGAAGTTCCTGAGATTGGGATTTTAAGTTAATACGCAAAATGTCTAATATTATAATAGAAACCCATGTCGCCACCATATTGTAAATCAATAAATTTTTCAATAAAAAATATATTTTGTTATATAATCTCTGACTTGAATAAACTAATAAGGTCTCCTACATCAATATTCAAAATATTAACAGTGTGACTCTTTTAAACTTAAAAGTTAATATACGGGATAGAATAAAAATAATTAACAGCTGCTAAAATAAAAATGTCTGGTCCATTGGTCTAATTGCATTTGTTTAAGGTTTAACCTCGCTTAACTCCATATCTAACCTACTGTTCATCCAGCCATGGCCTTTATTATAATTTCATGTGTATGTTACTGTAAAAGCTCATAATACGGAAAAGAACAAACTAAAATTTACTAAACTAATAGAACAATAGGGAATATGCGTGTTTTTATATAATAGCTTACATAGTTATATAATTGTAAAAAAAGATCTACCTCCAAAAAACTAAATTTTAGTATAAATTTTTTTTAATTATCACCAATACGAATACTTTAAACGCCCACCATTTTGGCGTGCTTGGTGTGACGTCATAGTCTATAATAACAGAACCAATTTTGCCAATTTAGCGATTTTGTCACCCCAAATGACTATATTTGCTTAAGCAAATTTGTAAGCTAAATTGGCAATGCTGGCTCTGTTATTATAGACTTTGACGTCACATTCGATCCAACCAATAATGTTGCGTTTCAACTACTTTAAATTTACATTAAAAAATATTAATATAGGCTTAATTCAAAAGCAATAAAGATTATGAAAAAAATATTTCACCTTCATTGAAATAACACCCATATTCCTATTTAGACCTTTACAATTTACACTTTTATGTAGCAGTTTGAGTTTTGCAGTAACATTATTTTATATATTTGACTGAATTTATTGATTGTAATCATTTAAACACAGATTCAGAAGATAGCGAATACAACACAGCTCTGGTGAAGTTGAAGACACGTAAATCTCGGGGGAGTGAAGAGCCGGTGCAAAATGGCACCTCTAAAAGAGGACGCAAGTAAGTGTGTCTCACTTGTGTTACTTAGCTGTCGAATCCAATAAATTATCTATCTTTATACAGATAAATAAAATTACAAGTGTTTATTTGTAATGTCGAAATAACAGTTTTTAATACGTGCATATATTAAATTATATACTTATACCAAAAACGCAATTTTTTAAATTTTTATTCGTTTCTCTGTCTGTTTGTTCCGGCTAAACTCCGAAACTGCTGGACTGATTTTGACGGAATTTTAACTGCAAAATAGCTGTTATAAGTTACTACTTAGGCTACTTTTATTATAGAAAAAGAATTAGGGTTCCGTTTAAAAAAAATTAAAACAGACCTAAGGACGCACACGAGCGAAGAGAGGCTAAGTCGCTAATTAATTATACTTTATTACTTCAATATCGTGTCCTCCGACTCTTGTTATTTACTAAAGCAAAAATAACTGTTTGTTTTTGTGTTATTCGCGATATTTTCGTTGAATTGAAATAAAAAAGTGAAATAAAACATTTTCAAAGAAACATTGCATAACATTCTCGTTCCAATTGTATTATGTGATGACATTAACACACAGCACCATCTAGTTCCATGGTAAGCTACGAGGCTTGTGTTATGGATACCAGATAGTTGATACATTACACTTATATAACTTTGAATACATACATATTATAAATATAAACGCCCATGACTGGAGTACTAACATAAAATGAATACCCCCAGCGGGACTCGAACCCGCGACCGCTGGCACAGCAAGTAGGGTCACTACAAACTGAGCGAAACGTATCGTCAATGATTTTGTAATCAAAATTTCAATCTCTCGTGTATCTCACAGGAACTTTTTTTTCGGCACTTAGGATTGTTTGTCATTTTCAACTGAAACTATTAACTGTCAGTGAAAATTTAACTATAATTTAATTCTCTGTTTTATTCCACAAAAACCGTTTTTCTATTAAAAAGTTAGTATGAAAAGCTGCCAGGATAAGACGTCCTTCTCGTCTAGGTTCTCTCAATATTAGGTAAAGTTCCGTTAAAATCGTTTCGATTTCGATACATCTATCAAGGTGCAAACAAAGGTCTTTTTTTATCTATAAGTAATTATATCACAATCGATACGTAATGTTTATATGTAAAAATACGAATCAGTTAAGAATTAATACAAAAATATAACTTTTATTTCAGATCGAAAGAAATAGTAAATGGCAGTTACAACAGAAGATCTAAAACCCTCACAAATGGTCACGGTGAGAATGTTGTAACCATATATAATATTTAATTACCATAAGCTAATATTATAATATTAATAATAACAAAATTAATACTGTTACATTAAAAATATATTTATATGCCTATTACTGTGTAAACATTAATTCTTTTGTTTGACCGCGTTAGATTCTGTGACTATCAGCCCAATTTAAAAACATTGTTTTATGTAATTTATAATGTATTTACATTTAAAGGTGGGCTATCTAGTATAATGCTACGACCTTAAAACATAAACTCCGCAGGCATCGTTAGCAAACCGACCACCCCTATACAATATTAAATTTATGTTAATCAAGGTACTAGTAGTTCAGGTAACACGCTCGCTCGGGAAACGAAGTGAAGCGGGTTCAAATCCCGGGGTTCAAATTCCGGGATTCAATCCCTCACGTTGGAAATATTTCCAACGTGATTGTCACTCGTCTTTCGTTGAAGGAAAACATCACGACGAAACCTGCCTGTCTGAGAGAACTTAGCAAGTTTTCGAAAGACATGTGAAGTCCGCCAACCCGCACTACTTGGCCAGCGTGGTGGACTATGGCCTGATCCCCCTCGTATTGAAGGGATGCCCGTTCCCAGCAGTTGGACGTTAAAAATGGCTGGCATACAATACAAACTATTATCTTCATTTGCAGAAGAACGTGCAAGCAAGAAGCGTAACAGGGAGGTGAGCATGGAGGAGCGGCCGCCGCTGCAGCCCGAAGCGCTGGCGGCACTGCTACGCGACGCCATGAAGCACAAGGACAGCTGGCCCTTCCACGACCCGGTCTCCGTGGAAGATGTACGTTTGGAAAATGTGCTATTATATATTATATACTTAAACATATGTATGAAGTTTCATATATTATATGTATATATTATGAACAAAATGGTGAAATGGGACCAGTCCCAGCCAGGCTGACAATAACATAGCTGACAATAATATGGTAGGCACAGACCGAGATGAGTTGGACTCTTTCCAGAGAGACTGGTCTCTTATGGCGGCTGATTGGGAGCATGAAAATCTGTTCAGTTGTTTTTGAGTTTATCGTGTTCAGACAGACAGACGCGGCGGGGATGTTTATCTTATAATATGTGTTGATGTTAAAAAATGATTGTAATCCAGGTTCCAGATTACCTAGAAGTGATAGAGCAGCCCATGGACTTTACGACCATCAAGAATAAGCTGGAGAACGAGGAGTACGAGACGGACGAAGAGTTCCTGGCGGACGTGGCGTTGATATTCACCAACTGTTACACATATAATAAGGATACGCACCCTGTCGCCAGGTGCGTTTCTATCCATTAATATACTTGAATATTTTATACATTAATTATTACTATGTACTTAGTTTTTAAATGAATTGGTTTTTAAAGCCATAAGAAAAACGGAAAATTAATAGTGTATATATGGCCTACTCATAATGTGTCATAGCCTAAGTTCCATAAATCATTTTTTACTGTTATGTTTAACGCCATTGTCTTATGTATTTTTCTGTCTTTAACTTCTATTTAGATCCAAAATCGTTCCTGAGCACAGTACATATTATGTCCCATTTTGAATTTTTCTCAAATCCGTTGAGACATGAAAGAAACATAAAAAAGTAACAATCAGTCACCAAATAAGTTATTAGTGTAGAAGAACACTTAGACAAAAAAATATAAAAACCAACGTTTTTTTTTCTAGAGCGGGAATGCGCTTAGAGAAGTACATCACGAAGCGTTGCTCCGAGCTCAACCTGCCTTCGTTCCCCAACACTGAGGGGCAGCCGGAGGAAGACGAGACAGGGCTCAAACCCAAGAGGCCCAAACTCAACTGATGCTCGGCCCCGTCCAGATTTAGTGATTATTTGCTATACTGATGACGGGATATTTTTTTGGGATTATAAAACGTTATGTTACAAAAATACAGTGAATAAGAAATTGTAGTGTACAAGAATTAATAATAATGCGGATCAGTTAATAGAATTGATTAATATTTAAATGGTATAAATTAAAGTGAATGAGTTATGATATGATAGTTATTCGAAGATGGTAAAATTATAATGCTTTGTACACCAGTTGTCTCCACCGAGGCTAATGACAATGCTTAGTGCTTTAAAATACCATAAACAATTAGTTGTAGTGTCATTGTGATCTGGGAAACTAAACCATAGAGTGAAACAAATATATAAATGCTTGTGTAAAAATAAGTAACTTAGTGGTTAGGCCGTTAAATTGTGAATATCGAAACAAAACTTTAGATGTAATAAAAAGTTAGTTTGTAATTTATGTTTAATGAATGAATCGGGTTTTTAACATGGGCGTAGCTGTTCAGATGTAAGAACTATTTTAATATACTATTAATGTTTATTTACAGCTTCTATTTCATTATGTTATGTGGGAAATTGACACTTAGCCATTTAAAGATCGAAATGTCTTGTTAGTAGTCATTATCAACGATTCAGTGTGTGATAGACAAACAAACATTATATGATGTGACAGACAAACAAACATTATATTTATAGTCATAGCAATGCATTTAATTATATTTTTCATATATAGTTGGGTGTACTAATAACTTAGTTTGTACAGGGCTATATACAATGTCTGTTCAGTGTACTTTTTTGTTCAAATATAACAATATTCATCAAGATATTTTGTATGTTCTTATAATGTGAGAAAAGTAAAGTGTAAAATGATAAACCAGTGATCCGTTACTGAGTGAGAGATAAGGACAGACAAACACATATTATATACTAGGTAGGAACCTTCCTAATATTATAGCTACGCCTGTGTTAATTGAAAAATTCACAATAGGGTTTTGGACTGTTTTATGAAAAGTATCTCAGCCTATTGTTTACATAAATAATATGCTGCTAAAAATATTTTCCCGCAGAAATTACTGTATTATTATGTAAAAAAATTGAAAATTATTTTTCACTTTTGATGTGGCGCTAATACGTCGCTCTTTTAATAATCATCGAGCGTGACGTCACTTATCATACAGAGCGTGTGTATACTTTAAAGGGTTCGATTATATTCCGTAATGTGTGGGCTCGATCGATTATTTATTATTTGAAAAGGGAACAAGTATGTCGAAAATGAGTGCAATTAAGTATTATCAGTATTGTTCAGTGCTTATACCTGTGCCTCATGATAAAAACATGCGAAAAAAATGGATGAATCTGGCAAGGCGAGATTGGAAAAACCAAGCCATAAAATCAATGATTTACGTCTGTGAAGATAATTTTGATGTAAGTTTAATGTTTAAGCAACAATATAAAATATTCATTGAACTATACTTACATATTGCCACACGCGACACTGGTCACTGCTGTAGGTATGCTATTAATCTGTATTTTGATATGATGTTACGCTTAGGGATTATTTAGTTTCCTTGGATTATGTTAAGGCTAGTCAGATTTTTAATTTTAAACCTTTTAATTTGTCTAATAGTACTTATATGACAGTTTTTACATTTCTGAATTCCGCCGAGATAAAATCAGGGTTTTAGCTAAAAATTCCGCCACCATCATGACATCGATACATGACAAATTTGAGTAGTCAGCTCGGACTTTGTTCGTTATGGTATTGACCAGGAACGTAAGTAAATTTAAAAAAACTTTACTTAAACACCTCTAGGTAAATTTCTAAGAAACTAACTATTGTTAACTGTAACGCCGGCGTGTCCGCGGTCGTGGTGGGATTATACGATTAAAACTTTGAGATTACAAAGAATTAAGTTTTCTAAAACTGCACTATACACAACAAACTAGCAGCGATCTAATAATACACGCACCGTAATTGGCGTTTGTAGTCACGTGATTTTGATATTAAAAAAAATAATAATATTAAAAAGAAATAAAAATAATGATTTTCATTTTATCATCCCTTTTAATAATGAATTCTAGCTCCATAAACTACCGCTATACAAAACATCACATCTTTTTATTACTACAGTCCAAAACCCTATTAAGTAAAATTGTTGACGATAAGACGGCTTTTGTGCCTTCACAATACTATATTTGTAGCACATTTGATACTTCAAGATCCGTACGCTAGTTTCGTAAAGTTGTAGAATAAAAACAATATTTTACACATATATATGACTGTTTGTAACTCAAATTAAATTGTTTTCATTCTTTTTTTATTTGTTTAAATTTTGTGTTCTTTTTTTTTTGGTTCACTATTAAATTAAAATGGTTATATTGTTTAACAGTAACATTGCATTTATCCTTTTATGTAGTTCGTTAATGTTGGGCTTCAATTAGTTTATGGAGAGAAAAGGCAAGGAAGTTAGGTTTTTTTTCCACCCAAAAACTTTTTAATATGGCACGGAACCAAGTTGAGTGTCCACAGAGTACAGCTATAGCATACATTGTGTCAGCGCCATCTTTAATGAATGGTTTTTTCATAGAGATATATTTCTTAGACAGTATTCCTCGCCTTTTAACTTCATAATGCAGCTCTTTTGCGGGTCAAAAGAAGTATTATTTTATCATAAATTACTAGTTAAACAAACACACGATTCTTTTCCATGTTTTTACTTTGTTTCTTCCAATTTTTGATTAAATTAAAAAATCAATGTAAATTTAATTATGTCAACAAATTATGTATAAGTGCTCTTATCTTAACCTTGGCTAGCTCTTAAAGTAGGCTAGAAATAAATGTCATTTTGAAATATGACTTTTTTTGAGCTATAGCCGATTCGATATTGGAGAGAAATGCCAGCGGGAAAGAGTATAATGAAATCGTTTTTTTTTTCACTGATGTTATTTTTGCTCAACATGTTTGCTACTACTATATCATATATATATATATATATATATATATATATATATATATATATATATATATATATATATATATTGCATCATCAAGACACGCGGTAGGGTGTCTAGCCAAGTTCAAGCGAAACGAACTGGCGACGCAGCACCGTGTCTATATTTACACGAACCATTTGGAGCCACTTTTCACCTCGTAAAAACTCAAAATCTATTTAACGTAAACTCATTCAATTTGTTTCATTTATTAAATCCCCTTAGATTAACTAGAATCACCAATTCCATAAATATAGCTCAAACGGTTATTGAGATATTAACGTATAAAAATCGGCATTTTTATCACTGACTGACATATAGTAAAACCTAAGCCACTTCCAGATGACCTAGAAAGTTGAAATTTGGTGTCCAGATGGGTAATCGTGTGCATACAAAGGGAAAAATCCGAAAACAGTATTTTTTTTAAATTTAAAAGAAAAAAACTTTTTTAACACCTTGCGCCTTCCGAAACATAGTAGCAATAGCTTAACACCTAGTGCCTTTTGAAATATAATAGCAATAGCAATCATAGTAATAGCAAAAAAAAATTCTTTCTCAGGACAAAATGTTCCATGACATTTTCCTATTTTGCCTTATCCACTAACGAATAGTCGCAAAATTATGAAAAAAAAAAGATTTGATTTACATGTCACTGGAATTATGTACAATAATAGTCTCTTTACAAAAAGTCATGATATTTCATCAAAAACAAATGTAAAGATGGGAGCCGAGTTCAATATTAAGAATAAGCGTGGATGTCAATTTAAGAAGTTCTATTTTTATAAAATATAAATAATAGCAAACACTTTTGTGGCAGAAAAAAAAAACAAGAAATTGTGTATGTATTAAATTTTTTAAATCGTGTATGTTGTATGTTCTTATGAAAATATTTCAGGATTATCTATAGAACTTGGCTCCATTTAGATCTCAATTCTTTTGTTGGTGTGTTGACATCCACACTTATTCTTAATATTGAACTTGGCTCCCATTTTCCTATTTACGTTTTTGATGGGATCCTGTTATAAATTAATTTACTTGTTTGCATATAAAAAGTAAATTGTTCGCCATTTTTTATAAAAGACAAATCTCCAGAATAATGACATAATGGGCATCTTTCGATGCTTCTTACTTAATATTTAACCTTTGACCAATTGAAGCTTTTTTTCTTTGATAATAATAGGTTTAAGGCATGCAAAAAGAACCTTTCAATAAAATTGTAATAAATTTATTGTCAGAATTTCAAACATTGATTTTTATGAGTGTTGTGTATTATTGCAATAAAATTAATTAATCTATGTAATTGGTCATATTTTTGCTTATAATGTATATAAAGGGCATGAAATGTTATGTGGTCGGTCTATTTATAATATGGGAAAGTAAATTATAGAGGTTATTCTCTCTGTGTTCTGTAGTTGTACTTTGTGTTGATGTCGTAATTGTGAAATGTAGACAAATTATTTAATAATATAATAACCCATGTCCAACTTGAAAAATGGCTTCGACTGATTATAATATATAGATATCTAAGTAATTGAAAGAGAATTACTCGTACATGAAGAGTCGACGCTTCTTTTTCATTTTACTTGAATTAGCTAGTTGACAGCATTATCCAATAATTTCAAACTAACTTTTTGAAAACAAACATTAGTTTTAACCCTAAATATTTGTTCATTTTTAATCAATTATCAAATTAAATTTTTAGTTTTAAATCTATAAATAGTCAGTCGACTTGGGAAATGAGTGACGTCACAGGTTGCCATATAAAATTAATAGGTAAATAACCTTTTGTATTTGTCAATTGATCAATGGTATCAACTACTCAATGGTTTGTCAGTCGCTATACAATAACTTAAGAACTGATAGTTTCAAATTGATGTACCCTTTTTAATGAAACGCAATACTTAATCACGTAACTATGCCTTATCAATAACATGTAAAAGTTAAAATTAGGAGTTCTGCCAACAATATTGTCATCTGTTATCTTTGTGTACATCAGTTGTAATTTTGATGTGAAATATTAGAATTTTTGAATGACAAATTTATATATTATACATAAAATTATCGACATAGATTTAAATAGTAATATGAACCATGTTTAAAAGAATAGTGACACGCTTGCCTTATTAATAGTAAAATGCAGTGCCTGATTAAATCTGAAATGAAGCAACTACCGGTACAAAATATATGTGGTATATTATGTACATGTAGACACTAATGTATACTACTCATCTCAACACATGTGATATGAATATTATAGACAAGGAGTGTAATCTCTGTATGTACAAGTTGTCCCGATATTTTGAAAAAATAATAGTGGCCGCGCAGAGAGCGCTGCGATCGCTGTCCCAAGATTGAGGGGTAAGAGGAAATTCTCGGTATATTCAAGTTAGGTTAGGTAATATTATTATAATATTAAGGTATTTAACAATTAAATCTTTTTTTAATATTCCTTTATTAATAGCAACAAGAGAGATTCATTAAATTTACACTGATTTGTTTATAACTAATTTCGCGCTACAACTAAATTCGCCTGGTAATGTAAGTGAGCGCGACTTGTGGCAGTTTTTAGAACTATAGCTCTAAAAATGTTTGCGTACGTATTTCTCATGTGAAATGTGTGAGATTGGACTCCCTTGTCTATATTATTCATGTCTGAACAAATCAATTTTTAGATTATTTTCTATAAATTGGAAGTTATTAAGCTTAATAAATGTTAAATAATAATTTACAATTTTGCACTGTTTTTTGCAAATTTTGATAGTGTTTCGGATTTTGCACAGATTAAATATTACATGTTAGCTTTTTGGAATTAATTTTTATTGAAGAAAACAATTTTTTTTGCGGTGAAAATGGATAATTTATTATGTGAGCAACATATTTTTAATTGACTCGTGTACTTTATGAATCGAGACAAAAAGATTAATAAAACAATCGTTTTTAATATTTAGCTTTAAGAAATTAGTTTGTAGTAAAGTAAATTCCAATCTTGTAAGTGATTTTTCTCACCCATTTTGTTATTATTAATTATTTTTTGGGTTATTTAATTGTTCCGCATATGGGTATGTTTTGTTTTTTTAATTTTAATTTGTACTTTACAAGCCTTGCGCTGGCGAAGTGGATATTTATTTTTTTATTATTTTTGTTGGTGATTCTGGCAACCCAATTTGTTATTATCAAAGCATTCCTTTAGGAACATAGCGGTCTTTTAAAGTAGCATGTTGGCTTCATCAATCATTTTTTGTCTGTAATTATTTATTTATGTAATTTATAAGTTTTATAATAATTTATATTGTAGTAAATAAAGCACCTGAAAACGCAAATTGTTTTTATTTTTATACCTACATACGTATTTTATCTACCTATACTAATATTATAGAGGTAAATATTTGGTTATGTGTCCATAAAAATATTGCTCAATTTAAGAAACACAGTGATTTTCATAACGTGAATACTAGAAATAAATATATACTTGCAGCACCTATTACTAGGCTCCGTAAAGTTAACAATTCATTCATAGGTAATTCTGTAAGATTTTATAATAAACTAGCATTGCCCGCGGCTCCGCCAACCAAAAACCAATTTCTTAGGTTTAATATATTAGTATACTCTGACATTGCAGTTTTTGTATTTTTCTCAGAAATTAGATATTTTCCCGCGGTAAAAAGTATCCTATATGTAGCCCCGGATAACCAGCTATCATCATACTAAATTTCATCAAAATCAAAACTACGGGAGGGCCCGTAGTTTTTCCGTGATGCGGTAACAGACAGACAGACACATAAAAATTCTAAAAACTATAGATTCGGCCTCTGTATCGATAATAATTTCTATTTCAATAAGATTTTCCAAAAAATATTTAATGGACAGACTTGGTTTCGTTACAATTTTATTATATGTATAGATTTAATGTATTTATTTTTTAGTTTATTATGACATGTACAAAATTAGTTACAAGTTATTGACTGATAAGTAATCGTCCTGATTCTATCAATTAATGATTCTTTTATTTTAAAAGGATTTATTGTAATAAATAAATAACTTTATGCAGAAGTGCACGATCTCGCGTTCGCTCGTACACGCTGTTCCAGCCTTTGCCTAGAGTCCAAACGGTGTTGTCGTCACAGACTAAGAAGACTACAGTTGCCGTAACAGTTTCTAAGTAGGTAAAAAGCAACCAAATTTGCATCATTAATATAATAAGCTAAAGTGCTTAATAGCTCGATCAAAAATTTTTAATTAAATAAATTGCATTAAAACACTATAGCTTTTTTTTAGTTTATGAAATCATACTGTTTATAACTAAATAATATAAAAGAGGGTTAATGAAAATAATTCTTTGAATATTTATTACGTTCGTTATCCATGATAACCTAGATATCCTAGATATTATGTCATAATTTTTACAATTATCCAAATATAAATGCAATAATAGAATAAAAAAAAACACTTAACTAAGGCATGATTTTATTCATAATTACACTTATTTAAATAATTGGATTGCAGAACAAAAAAGAATGTTAATGATGTGCAGCAGCTTCCTTCTTCCTCATCTCAGCCCATTTGCTCACATTCTCAGGGGAATTAGCTATGGAATAAAAGAGATTTTTATTATTTTAAATAACTGTACACTATTCATTATCTATTTTATTTTTAATAGAAAATAAAAAGTTGACTATTAAATATGTATAATTTTTCCATTATCAAATATGATGATGTTTTTATAAGCCCATTTCCCAATCATTTGGGGTTGGCGCAGTACATCTCCATCAATAAATGAGTATAATACTTAAATTGAATAATACTATTTATTAATTTTTAAATTAATTAAATCCAAATTGTATGGTTAAGCAATTTTATATGTAATGGCTAGGCACTTAAAACTTTATGTTTTAATTTTTAACTACCAATCTAATATATAAAAAAAAATATTTCTTTATTTGTTCATATTTAATGCGCTGACTGATTGTGATAAAACCTAGTCATCTTATTGCTAGCACGTTTGCAAAGGTTATAGTACAATTAACTGACAGTAAGTGGCATACCAGCAAATATATTTGAAAGAGAATATTTGTTAAAAAAAAATATTTTCATATGTTTACATGGCAAACACTGGATATACCTTAACTAATATCAAAAAAAGAACTAGAAAATTGGTGGTCTTTATGTGAACTACAGAAAATTCTATAATAGTATGTACGCGTGTATCTCTTAAAGTACACTCAGGATAACTGTTATCTAAAACGTAGCTATGGACGAATCCGAGCGAAACGAGTGTACATCGCTAGTATATGAATATGAATGCCGTATATAGTATATTTTTCTATTACTTAACACTTACCCATTTTGTGGATCTTGTAGAACACGGGGGTGGCTACCGCGATTCCAATCATCCAGTAGCGCCAGATCCATTGGTTCTGAATGTAGAATTTTAAAGGGAACTGCGCGATCTTAGCAGTAAATGTGTAAGGATACTTCATGGGTCTCGCGGGAGTCTCCGACATCCTGAATGATGGGCTGTACTACAGAAACATCATTATGTAATAATCGAGTTTACCTTCACCGATAAACTTTATATTGATAAATTTTTGTATAATACAGAAATTACATTACATATTTAAAGATATCTAATTATTGATCAGTTATATTAAAATTGTAGCACAAAATTAAATTAAAATAAATCTAACCTTTACTCTGCTCAAGAACTATTCAAAACCACAGTGGCACAGACTGCTCAGAAACGAATTCGAAATTTTGATCGATGCATTGACATTTGACAGCAAAAAGTCAGTAATATGTCAAAATATTCCAACGTAAAGTTTGAAGAAAGTTGTAGTAGGCAAGGCACTGATAAATCCTACTTTTCAACCGACTTCCTCATAAAGGAGGAGGTTCTCAATTCGGCTGTATTTTTTTTTTATGTTTGTTATCTCAGAACTCCGTCATTTATTAATCGATTTGAACAATTTTTGTTTTGTTTGAAAGGGTATACTTCCAGATTGGTCCCATTTAAATTTAAAAAAAAAAAACCACCCCTAAGGGTGGAAAAACAGCTAATGACGAATTTAACCTACTTCTAATTGTCATATTGACTTGAAACTTTGCAAGTTTTTCTATTTCCGTTGATAGTACAGTTGTTCGGTATTGTTGACCTGATCTGATGGTAAGGCCAGAAGGTGGATAGGTGGAAGTCTTCAACGGCTAATAGTAGATACTTTGAGTTTGGGCTTATTTTGTTTGATTTGACAAGCCTAACACGTTAGAATTCTTACTTTGCTACTTCTGTCTACACTAAAAAGGGAAAAATAAAAACTTTTTAACAAAAAAATAAAAAACCGACTTCAAACAAAAGCACTAAAAAGGTAAAAAATAACTGATTAGTAGTTTTCATTTACTATACATAGAATTGAAGTTGGTTTTTATTTTTTTGTTAAAAAGTTTTTGTATTTATTTTCTGTTTTCCAATTGGGAAGACTTAGAGTATACATATGAGCGCGCGTGTCGCTCATTGTCCATTATGTGAAACGTAAACAGATGTTCTACACACACCTATTGATACAAACTTGTAGATGAAGCGGTTGAATAGTGATGCGCCTAGTAAAACTTTTAGAATTTAATTAAAAAACTAATTAAAATAAGGGATTAACGATTGTATGAAACTTTGTCTTTCTTTATGTGCAATACACAGAAAGGGGTATTAAGCTTTAAAATAAAAAATCAGAAATATTTTTATTGGATTTGTTTTCGAAATTCATCCCTTAAAGATGTAAACGGGGGTAATAAAGTTTACATAACCAAAGAATTATTTATGATCACTTATGATACTTGAAACTTGGTACAAATGCTTTTCAATACATTTGAATAAATACGTTTTAGGATTTTTGAAAATTCAACCCCATAAGGGGGTAAAATGGGAGATAAAATTTTGTATGAAAATCTGTAAAAAAGCACAACAAATAAAAAAAATACTCACCAGTAGACGATTTAAGAGTTTTAAAATAACTTTCTTTTGAATGATGTCCACATAGCTTTAAATATAAAGATTGTGATTTCACCAATTTTGATAGTCTTTTTGCTTTAGCCCACAACTTCTTCAGTTTTTCTCTTTTGGGAACAAAGGATATCAATTTTCTTTAAATTCTGGCACTGCACAATTTGTCATTTTAATTAAATTTTAAATAAAATAAAATAAATCCACCTACGATAAGGAACTTTACAATATACTGAGGACTATAGTAACTATGACATCTGGCGGGAGAAAAAAGCAAAATGCTTCCCCATTGGAAATGCCCTTTGTAATAATATTTCACACCATTCTTTATCATATATTAAGTATAAAGTTTATTTTACAATGTATTAAACTAAATGAAAAATATCTTATTATAAATTTAAGAATGTAACTTATCTGTAAACTAATATTCAAAACATTGCAAGCTAAATATCTTTCTCGCGTTCGAAGAGTTAAAATTTTATTTAAAATTTCGATCACTTATATAATTTACATAACACGTCTTTGAAATTAACATCTCTTCCATGATGCAGCATAATATGTGAATGCAATGATACTTTAAAGAATATGTTATTTGTCCATATTTGTAAGGTATGCATGTGACGTAATATATATATTTTTTAGGACAACACTGACGTCCATTGTTATGAATTGTTGCTCTACGTCCCGTCGTCTG
This sequence comes from Brenthis hecate, assembly GCA_951806755.1. Classification (NCBI taxonomy): domain Eukaryota; kingdom Metazoa; phylum Arthropoda; class Insecta; order Lepidoptera; family Nymphalidae; genus Brenthis; species Brenthis hecate. The sequence continues at coordinate 946,683 of OX638254.1, forward strand.
TCAAGTGAATCAAATAAAATGTCAATTTGCTTTGTGGTGTCGCATTCGCGTTCAATGTAATTTTGCGAACTAAAAAAGTTATTGACAATATAATGTGTGACAATGGCCTCTGTAAAAGTGGCTGTAAGGGTGCGCCCATTCAATCAAAGGTAAGAAGGTGCATTAGTCATCAAAACGTACCAAACGTTAGTTAACAGAATTGTAATAGAATTCATATTCTGCTATCAAGCTTATTATCATTAACATAAGCTCCAAAATTTTTTTATGTGGGCGTTATTTAGGCACGTACATAATACAAGATATGCAATTAAGTTATTATACATTAAGGGAATTCGAAACCTACCTAAGTTTTTGAAAGTACAAAAAGACAATGATGTCATGAAACGGCAATGACTTTCACGGTTCGGCTGCATTTAGAACACAAACTGTACCTTAGCAAAGTATTTAAATGAAAGTTGACGAAAAAATGCATAAAAACCTGACCTAAATACTGCCCTCTCTAATCTCTTGAATTTTGAAAGCATTGTAAATGTATAAGAATGTGGTGTTTACAAACAAGCAGAATGAATGCTAACATGTTTGTAATGATAAATAAATACGAAAATAAATATAAATATTTAGATAATACTTTGTGATTTATCTATTACCATTAAAAATATCCCAATTTCTATTTTGATAATTTATTGATATGTATTTTAATAAATAAATAAGATAATGAACTCATTAATTCGAATGGAATAAGTTCAATTTAGTATACTTAATTAAAAGTAAAAGAGTGACGGTAAATGATAATTAAGAGTAACCTTTTATTATATTAAATTTAATTGAATTTTTATTAAATGAACAGCAACTCACCCACCCTTCATTTGGATTCGTCCCTAGCTTGATTTCCCATACAAACTTTCATTCCCATTTCCAACCCCTTAAAGAATGATTTCGGGATAAAAAGTATCCTATGTCCTTCCCAGGGTCTCAAACTATCTTCCTACCAAATTTCATCTAAATTGGTTCAGTAGATCCAGAGATTACCCCCTACAACGTCACAAACTCACAAACTTTACCTCTTTATAATGTTAGAATAGACAGAGGAAACAACAATTACTAAAGACTATCAAGTAGTACATAAAATAGCTAATAGTATTGAGTTTACAAATAATACTATGCAATATTTTTCCTGTCTTCATCTTTAAAAACTTGCTAATTTTGCACTGTAGTAGATTAAAACCTAAGCTCTCTGGCCAGTATCCTTATATCAAATATTTTCTCTAACCAAAAGTAGAGTGATAATAATGCTGAAAATGATTTGCATATAAAAATACCAGAAGCGTAAGACCAAGGTTTGAATCTGCTTTTCTTGAAGTTTCCAAGGGAGTGAGATACCACAGGGCAACTTTTCCTTTATTGTATTTAATCTATTCTATAGATATTTATTGTCTTGTTTTATTACATTTTAATCTTAAGCAAATAATTTTAAGTATGTATGATATTTATAATTTACATTACATATTCTTTTGCAGGGAGAAGGATATGAACGCCAAGTTGATTGTCCAAATGGAAGGGAAGAAAACAAGACTGCTTACTGTGAAAGTAAGATTAAAATAATTTATAAATTTTATTATTAAATTTATATTTTTATTTGTAAACAATTCAAATTTTATTTAATTATTTCATCAGAGTAAATATTGATATGTACTTAGCTCTTTCTAAAGTCATCCATTCAATATGAGGGGGATCAGGCCATAGTCCACATCACTGGCCAAGTGCAATTTGACGGACTGCACACTGTCTTCTTTCGAAGAAAACTTGCTAGGTTCTCTCAGACACACAGCTTTCCTCACGATGTGTTTCCTCACTGTAAGACAAGTGGTATTCATGTTGGAATGCATTTAAATTGGTTCGAAACCTGTATTTAAACCCTCTTTTTTCGGTTTATCAAGCAAGTGCGTTACCACTGGGCTACCACTAGATACCTATTGACATATACAATTTTAATGTGTATGGACAAACTTCAGTTCTGTCCCTAGAATATAGACATCTTTATATTCTTTAAATATTGATCTTAGATTAATTTAAATGAAAACTATATAAAAAAATAGTATGCACAGACAGTCAAAACATTTTACTTTTTAGTATAAAGTAAATACATTGAATAATCGATTACTTTTAATGTCGATTCGTGTTCTATTTTAGTAGACCTATAAAATTCGCAATTATTATCGAATTACGATTATGTAAACTCATGTTGGAACAGATGTTGGACAAAGTATCTGTGTTTACTAAATTCTACGTCATGTCTACATTTTTTTCTTTGACGTAGTTTCTATAAACAGTACCAAAATATTATATTGTTTATAAAATGTCATCATCATATCTTCCATAGTAATTTTTAACATTTTACCTATTAGAAGATAGTATAACTCACATTTCATTTCTTACAATTTCTCAATCAAATTTAAATATTCTATTATATGTTATCATTTAGACTTAATTCTACACCGACAGGTATAACAAGTGTTAATTAATTTGTTCACATCCATTAGTAATGTCAATTGAAAGATATTTAAACAAAAGAATTTGAGAATAGATTTTTTTTTTAATTTTCACGTTATGTTATCTGTTAAAAATATAAATAAATTTAATAGTGTCTATAATAAATTCTCCCATCGATTGGAACGAGAAATCCAATCAGGGGACAAGGACCGTTTATGCCTCAAAGCCTGCAATTTGAAATGACCTAAAGACCTTCCTTCGAGTGACCGAACCTATATCAACGTCTATTGATTACATTTAAAGCTTTTGCTCATCAATATAATCGTGTTTAATTAATATTTTTTGCATATATGTCTGCATATACACGCCATTAAAACAGGCTAACTTATACTAACTTGCATAATTCAGTATATACGGTATTCCGCTGAGTGTCCTTCGCTAGTTCTTCTCAGGTCTGAGGCTTTTTCTTTCCGAATAACTGGTGGTAGGCTCATGTATGTAGTATAGTATTCAGCCCTTTTTTTTAACGTCCCACTGCTGGGCACGGGCCTCCCTTCAATACGAGGGGGATCTGGCCATAGTCCACCACGCTGGCCAAGTGCGGGTTGGCGGACTTCACGTGTCTTTTGAAAACTTGCTAGGTTCTCTCAGACATGCAGGTTTCCTCACGATGTTTTTCTTCACCGTAAGGCAAGTGGTAATCATGTTCGAAATGATTCGCACATGAAAATATCAGAGGTGCGAGACCCGGGATTTGAACCCGCTTCACTCGGTTTCCCAAGCGAGTGTGCTACCACTGGGCTATCACTGCCAAGGTATGGTGGTAGGTGGTAGGCTCATGACGTTCAGTAATAAATTTTAATAATTTAATGCTGAATAAATTATATTGAATTGAGATTTGTTTTGAAGTCCAAATAATTAACATATCTACATACAAATTGAAATATAGTCGTAGGAACCAATTAATGCCTTGTTGTGGCAAATGAATAAATAAATGTATGTAAGAAACTAAATTTCACATGGGGTGGGTATTTCATATTCATTTTAATTTCGTACTTATTAGTTGTATAAATAACTTCTACCATTTTACAATGGAATAGATTTTTGTGAGATCATTTTATTAAACAACAAAAATAATCTAAATATTTACGCCGCAAAGAAAGTAGAGTGCAGCTTGGAATTCACTTGTGTATCATAGGTGTGTGACTAATATTTTTTTTTATTATAATAATTTAAATATTAAAGCATATATTAAGCATATAGTACAAATACATATATAAGGAGGTTTGGAATAAAGAAACGAATGAAGCTCTGCGATATTTTTTATCGATCATTCCGGATTCACAACGCAACTCTAAAACCAACAAAAACCACAGTCAAAACAAAAGTAATTCATCTTATTTTTCTTTTTATATATTTTCGGTCAGTATCGTATTATTGGAACAGATATTTAATTTAATTGTACATCATTTTTAATTTTTACCATATACGTACATTGTACATATATTTAGAACAATATAATATGAATAATCATAGGTATATGTACACGATGATGGAACTATTAAACAATCAGATCATTAAAATCGGTTTTTAACGTTTGTAAACACAAAGAAACAGGTTGATTTGCACACTTGGCCTTTAGGTATTAATCGCTAATTACGTTGGCAATCGTGTGGAACCACTAACTGTTCATAGCGGAGCATGTCATGTCCAACGGCTCGTTTGTGACTATCAAAACATCCATTTGCATTTGTTTCCTTTGTTTTGAGATACTATTGGCCGATTTCACCAACGTCACCTTAGTTTAAGGGATCCCCTAAGCATGGTTAGGGGCCTGTTTTAGGGGACAGTTTTTGTTTCACCGACAGTTAGGGGTCACCTAATTGTTAAAATGCCACCGAAATATAGATACTAAAAATACGGGCTCTGACGATGGTAAAGCGAAATTTAATTTAGGGGCTAGTTTAGGGGATCCTTTAAGCTAGGGATCCCATACGTAGGTGGTAGCTTATGGGATGTTGGTGAAATCGGGCATATGAATGTTTATTTTTATTAGTATGTAGGTAGTCTTGGCCAAAACATTTTACATATAAGCGGTACATTTCAAAATCTTCTTGTATCTTAGTATGTACTAATTTCAACATGTCTACTAAATGATGCACAATGAAATGATCTATCTATCACGTCTATAGATAAGAGTAACTGATCCGAAAGCGAATCGGATTTGCTGTCCATATACTTTGTAAGTGTATTTACTGCAAATTGTTTCCTGCTTAGTTCAAACAAAAACTAGGAAGTGTTCGAAACCTAGACCATGTACTGCTATAAAGCCATGAAAGAATAGGCTATACAAATAAGTACCGTAATTTTCCAATTGTAGATATTCTTATGTTGTAAACAAAATATGATATAATTTAATATTTTTACCCGCTTTTCTTTTATATTTATCTCGCTTCCTAGCGTTTTACCCTTGCTTTGCTCGGGTGCGTCCCTAAGTATGTTTTAATTTTTATTGAGTGAAACGCTAATTATTTTTCTAAAATAAAAGTAACATAAGTTACTCCTTATAACATCAGCTATCTGCCAGTGAAAGTCCCGTCAAAATCAGTCCAGCCGTTCCGGAGACCAGAACAGAACAGATAGACAGACAAACATTAAAAAAATTGTATTTTTCTTATAAGTACCGTATATAATTTCATATGTATTTGATAAAAAGCTGTTATTTTGACATTACAAACAGACACTTAAATTATATTAATCTGTATAGTATTTATCTGTATAGATCACATGTGAAGCTTTTACTGTAAAGCTTTTGCACGTAGAGCTGACAAATGTTTATATACGATTGTCCATACAAATATTAAGCTCGTACGAGTACTCACAAAAGATGTGGTAGCTCGTTGATAACTCTTACATTTTCATGTGCAAATCATTATCATAACAATAATTTCATACTAATACGGTGAAATAAAACATCGTGAGGAAACCATCATGTCTGACAGAAACTAACTAGTTTTCGAAAGACGTGAGAAGTCCTCTAACCCGTTCTTTGTAGAGTACGTCCTGATTTAATGTTTTTTCAAGTCTCGCTTCTAAAAAAGCCTTAATTGTATATGAGTACCTACTTAGGCGAATATGCTATTATTATGCGTAACTTATATATGAGATAGAATACACATTATATTGGTGGTTGTATGGAGTGAATAGCGTAATACATATTATGGGTGGATTTATTTAAATGTACCTTTTTATTGGTAACTAGCGACTCACCCTCGCTTCGCTCGGGTTCATCTCTAGAAAAACAAAAACAAGTCTATCCCACGGGAACCGTACATTTTTTCGGGATAAAACGTAGCCTATGGGTTATTCAGATGTATGCGCTATATTATTGTACAGTTTCAATAAAATCCATTCAGTAGTTTTAGCGTGAAAGAGTAACGAACATCCAGACATCCATACGTCATTAGTAGGATAGTAGGATTTATTTCGCAGTGTCTTTAAATTCATGTGATGAAAATCTGTCCAAGTGTTTAAATGCTAAAAACTCTTTTCCGTTCGAGTTGAAGGAACACTAAGTGAACAAAATAAATACCTAATGCAAGAGAACTACGTAAACACATCGTTTAACCATAAATTCTACTTTTATCGACTCACCCTTGCTTCCCTCGGGACACTATGTACGTTTTAACGGCTAGTATTCGCTCCCTAGGGTAGTCGCATGATGATATATAGCCTTTCTCAATAAACGGACTACCTAATGCACACAGAATTTTTCAAATCGGATAGGAAAGGTAGTTCTTGAGATTAGCGCGTTCAAACGAACAAACAAACCCTGCCTCTTTATAATATTAGTATAGATTCTATTTCGATTTTAATAATTTGCACTGTTTCTATTCAATCATCTAATCAAGTGCGTATTAATTTTAACCATTATTTTTTTTACTTATTATTGGTGTATATTATTAGGTGATGGGATATCTGTTTATTTATTTATCTGGATTTGAAATGGATACATTCGGACATTTATATAGTCTATACTAATATTATAAAGAGGTAAAGTTTGTGGGTTTGTGACGATGTAGGGGGTAATCTCTGGATCTACACTGAACCGTTTTAGATGAAATTTGGCAAGAAGATAGTTTGAGCCCTGGGACATAGGATAATTTTTATTCTGATGGTGGTGAAAATGGGGATGAAAGTCTGTATTGGAAAGCAAGCTAGGAATAAACCCGAGCGAAGCGAGATGAGTCGCTAGTATATTATAAACTCAATATAAAATGTTTGAATATCTGGAAAACTTACAGCCACACGCGCCAGTTTAAGCGGAGGCGCAGTTTCGTCAACCCACACATTTAACTAGCGTTCATTGAGGTCAATATTTGAATCTAGGATAACCGAGAGTACTATTGTTCACAGAATAGCAAAGAACAAAACGATGGCACCCGGGAGAAGTTCAAGGATTTTACCTTCGACCACTCCTACTGGTCGTTCGACAGTGCTGACAAACAATATGCGGCTCAGGACCAAGTAAGGAACCTATATTTTTTTTATAAATGAATTCTGTCATATAATGTCTAGTAAGATGCGGACGCAGCCGGTATTTTGTTTTAATTTCATTTATTAAACAAATAGTATAGACACACTTATTTAGTAATCCATACTTCCATATATAATATTACCAATGTGAAAGTGTGTTTGTTTGTTTGTTTCTCCTTCTTTCACGTCGAAACGGATTGAGGAATTGGCGTGATAGTTGAATGGTTGGAGTGACATAGGCTGCTTCTTTATGCCGCGGGAGATGATTGATTACTGAGTTACAATACAACCCAAAAAATATTTGTGATCAGAACTACTTGAAACTATGGTATTAATGTTCTTCAATACAATTAAATAAATACATGTTTTAGCATTTTTCGAAATTCTTCCCATAAGGGGGTAAAATAGGGCATGAAACTACGACGAACGACTACGAACTCTACCTTTTTAGAGTTTTTTTTTTTTGTAGTATTAGCTCAAGAGAAGACGCGGGTTCTGTTAGTTACAGCTATAAACTAAGGGACTTTATGACATTGACAAAAAAAATGTGTGAATATATAGGTTTTTTATTATATTTTCGAATTTTGACATTTTTATCAAAAGTACCTTTCCAGTTTTTTTGGCAGGTTTATTTTGCCTTTTTAATCTCTCCTTGCCAATGTAAAAAATTGCTGCAAAATAAAACCGCGAAAATATCCGGTTTTATTTACGAAATGTTGTTTAGTTTTTTTTTACTTAATATATTAAGTGTTCTACATTATAATATTATGTTACATAGTGAAGAATCAAGTAAAAGAACAACCAATAATATTGATTGTAGTAAAACTTGATATAAGGTTGCGTAAAGTATGCATAAATTATATATTCTTTACACATCGATATCATTGCGGAATCTTTTTTTTTTAAATTTATAATTATAACGGACACTTATTTAATAAATTAAAAATGATGTGTGTGCCAGTAAAGAAATTATGAAGTTAGCCTTGGGACTTAGGACGTCGGACATTCAGCCAAATTAGGTGGCTTGAGTCGATTTTTACTTACAAAAAAACGTGTCAATATGGAAACGTGATACTCTTAAAAGAATTGCATGTAGGTACAATGTTAAAAATAAATCTTACGCCATCAGTCGAAGTTTTAGTCATTTGGTTTGTTATTTCGACGAATGTAGCTTTAAACTTGAAATGTCTCGAGTTATACCTATACATATTTAGTACAGCGTTGTTATCAGCGGGGTGGAGGACTTTTCTTTTTTTGGAAACTTTTTTCTTAGGTCTCCTGTACTTTAAATATCTACTGTGTATTTTTTTATTTGAGGTCTTCATAGTACTGAAATGCGTTTTATTTCTAGCATCAAAGAGAAATAATATTAAAGTTCAAAAAAGCAGAAGGTTAGGTTACATATGTACTTATAGACTGTCACCTTTTTTATCACCGTTGAAGTAAGGCATTCATAATTTATAAAGTGATACTTTCTGGGTGGTTAACTTTGTATACACTAGAAAAAAAGCGCTAAAAGTACAAGCTTTTATTAAACTTGTAATAAACATTTAATAGTTTTTTTTTGATAACTGCCTCGGTGGTGTAGTGGCTAGCATGTACGGCTGCACACTGGGAGGTCCTGGGTTCGAGTCCCGGTTTGGGCCAAGTTTAGTTATTGAGTCTGTCTGTATAGTAAGTCTCAGTAACAGCCCGGAGTTTCACCCCCTTGCCTCGGAGAGCACGTCCTGCGCCTTAACTCTCACCGGTCGTGTCGAGCAGTAGTCCCACCGGAGTATGAGAGTGACAGGAATAGAGAGTGCACGTTGTGTCTGCGCGTACACGCGCTGCACTATAATATCTCCTGCGCAGTTGGCTAGCTCTCAATGAGATTGGCCGCCGTGGCCGGAATCGGTCAGGAGAACATCATATCAGTTTTTTTTGATACAAACGTATCTACATAATACGTTTTTTGGGTCTTGCAACTAAATTTAAAAGCAGCAGCAGCCGATTGAGATGAAATTTTGCATATGGATGAATGACAATGCATGGTTAGCTAACTGACGACATTCTAAATCCAATATGGCGCACTCCGAAAGATGGCGGAATATATATTTTTTATGCACCCCCATGATATGAATATTAAAAATAAAATGCTAAGAAATACATATTTACGCTAAATATGTTTAATATGCTAAACTTTACAGTTTACACACTTATATCATACATTTCTTTGTATATATTACAATTAAATAAACGACAGTTTCGTCAGACCCCATACTAATTAGTCTAGGCGATAGAGTACTCGTAGTCATTAATTTAATATTCAAAAACATTTTAAAAACAAGCTTTTAAGTATATCACATAAATCGTATAGTGTAATAAAATGGGTTTGATTTAATTTAAAGTTTATTTTTTAGTTATTTATTTGCATTCCTCTTAGCATTTTATTTCTTCGTGTCTTGTATATAAGATGTTAGTTTTAATACGTAGATCGTTATATTATATATATTATAATAGCTAATAACGTTTAAAACGTATCTACAATATTATAATAGCGATTGTGTCTGATCAAACTAAGTCACGACTTACGAGGACGCGAACTTGTGTTAATATGTATGTATAATACGTATATCATAATGCCATGATACTTTCTTGTCTATACATATAATAAAATTCTAACTAAGCCGAATCTGTACATAAAATATTTTTTGGAAAATCTTATTGAAATACACATTATTATCGATGCAAAGGCCGAATCTATAGTTTTAAGAATTTTTGTCTGTCTGTCTGTCTGTCTGTCTGTTACCGCATCACGGAAAAACCACTGGAGGGATTTTGATGAAATTTGGTATGGTGATAGCTGGTTATCCGGGTCAACATATAGGATACTTTTTACCGCGGGAAAATATGTCATTTCTGAGAAAAAATACAAAAAATGCAATGTAAGAGTATACTAATATGTAAAACCTAAGAATTTGGTTTTTGGTCATCTGAACGCGGGCGGAGCCGCGGGCAATGCTAGTAATATTATAATTTATCAAATATGGTATATACATATTTCACCTTTATAGTACGTCGGACATGTCTCAAAATTATATGCTTTTAACGTCTTTTAATTGTAAAAGTAGTGATAAATGTATGTGACGCAATGTTGACTTCATGTTGAATTCCTATGACTTCACTAGGCCCATAGTTCTACAGGCCATTTATTTTAGAATATTTTTGAAAATATAGGATTACTCGTACAAGGTATTTATTAAGAAAACAATTAAAAATGATCGTAAAATACAGTAGCTACACGTTTATAAAATGTTGTTCTAAAAATGAACGAGATCGCTACCTTTTTGTAATTAAACTGCAAATCACCGTTAATACAGTTCACTTATAACGGGTTTGTCGTTACGTGATCGAGAGATTCAGGCTTTTAATGATTTGATGAAGATGTACATAGAGCCTATTACGCTAATATTAAAAATGCGAAAGTTTGTATGTATGAATGTTTGTTGCTTCTTCATACTAACACGGCTGGATCGATTTGGATTAATTTTAGTAGTTCGTATACACAGATAGACTATGACATGTACACAGTACATACATAGGTTACTATTACCATTACTGTATAGGTATAATATATTGGTAAAGCAAATAGTAAAGTAGGGGAGCCCAATAGGGGATTTTGGGATTTACTCAGGCGCGGCAGATTGACATAAGAGGGGATACCTTGCACTCTGTTGAGTACCACCACCATATATAGGTCCTCTGTATAATGTCCTTCGTTTAAATATTTTGATAAGTTAGAAATACTTGAAACCGTCAGATTAAGGTCTGGTGGTCTAATTACTTGCTGAAAAGTGTGCAATTCAATAATCCGCCGATTCCGAAGCCCAATAAACGGGGGCGAAGCTAGGGTAAATCGAAACAGAAACACACAATAATTTTATATTGGGATCTTAAATGCACTAATGACACATTGCACTAATTAATTATTATTAATCTATGTATATAAAACAAAGTCGGGTTAGTTACACCATGTATAACTTAAAAACGGCTCGACCGATTTTAATGATCTTTGATTTGTTGGATTTGTCTCCGCTCCAAATAGTAGAATAACTATTAAAACATCGGAAAGATGCACGAAAAAAAATGTCTAAATTTATATGGCTAACGCTTGCTAATAACTATTTATATCTATTTAAAACGTACCTAGGGACGAAGTAAGTGAGCCATCAGCCACTAGTCTACACCTACTTCTATACTAATATTATAAAGAGGTAAAGTTTGTGAGTTTGTAACGTTGTAGGAGCTAATATCTGGATCTACTAAACCGATTTAGATGAAATTTGGTAAGAAGATAGTTCGAGACCCTGGGAAGGACATAGGATACTTTTTATCCCGGAAATCGTCCCTTAAGGGGGTTGAAAATGGCGATGAAAGTTTGTATGGGGAATCATAATAATTAGTTTATTCAATCTTAGTTCTTTTTATTTCGCTGTAAGATATCTTAATGTCTTAAAATGGGTTATTTCTATTGTCCCAGACAATGACTTAGCATATCGACTTCTCATATTATACAAAAATGAAAGTTACACTTTCACCTTAAATGATCAATTTAAACGTTTTTATTATGTTGTCACAACTGTTTTTATCGATCGATCTGTCCATTGACGAATCGCTAACGGGTCCCGGGTTTGTCATAGAAAAAATTGACAAATATCTTTGTATGTGTGCGTTCCTTACATTTTAGATCTACGAAGACTGGTCCGGTCGGTAGACGTTAAATTGTATTTTTTTTAAATTAAAACTGTAGCATGAGAAGCCATCTTGCTCTATATTTACAAAATGGCTTTGAGTGTTATATAAATTACGGAATTGCTATACTTTTGTCTTTTTAAATATAAATATTTTTGCTATTTATTGACTTTGAAGTATTATTTTATTGTACAGATAGTACAGATATGCAAACAGCGGATAGCAAGCTTTCATCATACCAAATTTCATCAAAATTTGTCCAGTGGTTTTATCGTGATACGGTTTAAGACAGACAATTTTTTTAAAAACTATAGTAGATTCGACCTCTATATCGATAATAATGACTATTCCAATAAGATTTTCCAAAAAATATTTAATGTACAGATTCGACTTAGTTAAAATTTTATTATATGTGTAGATTTTGAATAGTGTCGTGAGAATGATGCCTCCTGTACAAATGGCCTTGGCGGAAGGTCATGAACAAAATTGCTATTGTGTATAATCTGTGCGTACGTAACAAAATGGCGTATTATTTGGGATAAAGCCATTCAGACGATTTCAATACATTTTCTGCTTGGGATTTTCATTTCAAAACTATTTTGTTATGATCTATAGGTGAATCGCAGATTAGCTTTTGTAGATCATTGCAAGTCCGAAGTCATGTGGCCCACGGAAGTTGATCAATTTTTTATTTTTTGTTTTAAAATTACAATATTTATAAATTATGGAAGAAAATATATGGTATAGACTCGTATAGACAACAGAAATTCTGGTATTTATCTTTGATTGTGCGAAACCGGTTAATTTGTTTAACTCTAGATATATTATAACAATTCTATGTCTCCTTTGTGTGATACAAGAAAATAATTTAATTAAAGTAGTATGTATATGTAATTAAAGTAGTATAGGTAGAATCAAAATTGCCTTTGTTTAAAAAAAAAAAAACAATGAATCATGAATAATGGAAAACATTTTTGAAAATACATAATTAAATCACGCAGAATAGCGAAGACATACGTAAAAAATTCAAATAGTTCTATCTAATACTTGTTTTTTTCTTAAAATAGCTTTCCTGTTAGATATGTGTAAAGTATATTATAGAATTATTTACTTAAAAAAATAAATTAATCGTCATCTTTAAAATATTTCTCCATACTACCTATTAATTATTATAAACTATTTGCTTTAAGGTTTCATAATGTATATAGAGATCAAACCAATTTTACCTGGTTCGTTACTCCCCCCACGAATTAACTTCCGACAAAAATGTATAAGTAAATAACTCTTCTTAGTAGTTATGCTAAATATCCTCTAGACAAAACAATCGATACATAGCTCATTAATATTATGTCCGACTAGCGACTCGCTTCGCTCGGGTTCGTCCTTAGGTACATTTTTTTTTGAGCGGAACCCTAATTCTTTTTTAACTGAAATAAAAGTAGCCTAAGTTACTCCTTATAACATCAACTACCTGCCAGTGAAAGTCCCGTCCAAATCGGCCCAGCCGTTTCGGAGATTAGCCGGAACAAACAGACAGACAAAAATTAAAAAAAATATGTTTTTCTTATAAATACCGTATTTAATTCCACATGCATTTAGTAAAAAGCTGTTATTTTGACATAACAAACAGACACTTCAATTTTATTTATCTGTATAAGGCATAAAATATTAGTTTGACTCATGTTTTAATCTTTTATTGACATTTTAATATTGCTTTAAACTTGGAAAGATAAAGACAGAAAAATCATTGCCATTTGCCAGATATTGTCAATGCCATAAGGGCTTTATAGTTTAAAAATTCTTCGCTTGTATAAATTGTTTTTTTTTGCTTACGGTTTAAACTCACGTGTTAGTTAGATCTATAATCTAAATATTGTTACTGTGGAGAAGATGTAACAAACAGTCACTCACAAACTTTCGCTTTTATAGCTTTTTTCGTGATGCGGTCACAGTCAGACAGACAAACAGACAAAAATTCTAAAAACTATAGATTCGGCCATAATAATGATAATTTTAATAAGATTTTCCAGAAAATATTTAATGTACAAACTCTACTCACAATTTTATTTTATGTATCGATTAGCGCGACTATCCCACCTTCTCCTTATCCTCATTTTATGTGTGAAATAGCTAGTCTTTTGTAGATATACAAATAGGCTGTCATTTTCGAACCCTTATTATCACTGTATAAAAGTCACACCAATAAATTCTTGCGTCAATGAGAAAAACCACACCAAAAATACATACATTCACGTTCATCTTCTTAACAAGGATAAGGATAACTAAGATAAGGATAACTAAGATAAGGATAAATCATTAGATATAAATAATATCTAGATTTAAATATCTAAGCCTAGGTTTCTGTTAATACTATTTATATATTTTGTTATCTAAACATAAACATGAAATATTTAGAATCATCTTCGTGAATCATCTTGAACCTTCGTCGATCATTTTGATGTAGGTCTACTTCAACTTCTTCTATCTCTCAATCGTAGACCAATACGTATTGGTCATTTTTGATATCTATACTCACTAACAAATTAAATTTTACTAACGAATATATTGTATTTTCGTTACAAATATAATTTATTGGGGGATAACTGTAAACATTTTATGAGACGATTAATGAAACGCCTCGTATCTTAATGTGCTATCATGATAGTATCAACATCAGTAAGTAGAGCAATTTGCGAATTGCACTCAAATCTACTATCCTAAAACAAGACCTTATCTGTTACCTATCTAATCGTTTCAATCGTTAAGATATAGAAAGAAAGCCAATGTGTATCCTTTCTAGATCTATTGTAAGTCTATATTTTTAACCGACTTTAACTAAAGTTCTAAATCCTTAAGTGTAAATCATGTCGATTTCGCCTATTGTGAAAAGAAATTTTTTCGATGAATTGGGTATACCTCAAATATAAATGTATTAATTTCAAAAAGGAATTTTAGAAGTAGGATTTTTAGTCTGTGCTTAAGACCACTTTTTAAATAATAACTTATTATGTTGGTACACGTGTGCTTATAATACCATTAAACATAATTTAATAAAACTATAGCTATCAAATAACCATAGAGAAAGTATGTATTTGGTTATGAATTATTAAATTTTAATAGATGGATTTATTTATGGTTTGGGACATCAATCTCTCACGTCTGCAGGAAGGAAATTATTTCATATGATTATAAGAGACTAGCGACTCACCCTCGCTTCGCTCCGGTTTCTATCTTGCTTCCCAACACAAACTTTCATCCTCATTTTCACCCCCTTAAGGGTTGATTTTTGGGATAAAAGTATCCTTATTTTATGTCCTTTCCAGGGCCTCAAACTATCTTCTTACTAAATTTCATCTAAATCGATTCAGTAGATCCAGAGATTACCCCCTACAACGTCACAAAGTCACAAACTCTACCTCTTCATAATATTAGTATAGATGAACATATCAATTGTGATATGTACCTATACAAGTATTGGATATACGAAGCTTGAACATTTTCGAATTATTAAATATATATTAAAGTTATTTTGGTAATCCAATGCTTTTATTGTAAGTAAAAGAGAGAGCCTGTCCTAGTTTTCACATAACGGCTAAAAGGATTTTGATGAAAGTTGATATGGAAATATCTTGTGGCATTTCTTATTAAGATCATTAAATGGGTTGAAAAATGTGTGTAGAAAAATTATTTTATTACATGGAAAAATCATCTATTTGCGTAACTACTTATTAACATGATAATACTAAAATATCAATAAAAACAATCTAAGCAAGGCTTTTTTAGCTGTTAATAATTGATGTTCTATGTCATAATATGAGTCACCTATATCTAAACTTAGAAGGCAAAAGAGATCTAAACGTGTTTTATGTTCTAATAAATGAGCCGTTAAAGTAGGATGGAGAATTACTTATTACGTAATGCAGTAAATTGGCGCTATTTATTTGACTTAAATATGCAACAGTCATTATTAGATAAGCGAAACCTTGACAGAAATCATAATTGAAAATTATGTTATACACTATCAACTTACCGTCGCTTCGCTCGAATCTGTTCCTAGGTACCCAATAGTATCCTATGTGCTACTTCAGATCATAATATGTATATATATCCATACTAATGTTATAAATGTGAAAGTTCGTGAGGATGGATGGATGGGATAGATGGATGTTTTACTCGAACGGCTGAACGGATCTGGATGAAATTTGGCACTGAGATAGATTATAGTCTGGAATAGCACATGTTAATAATACCTACATATATCTATGTACTAAATATAAGATTTTTCGTACAACTTAAATCTTTTATGAAGTTAAAGTCAATTTACCGAAAACATCGAACTTTTATTAAATTTATAATAATAAACGATTTTTTTGCATGTAACTAATATAAACATTTTACTTATCTATGATAACAGTAAAGTAATATTTTATTTAATAGGTATATATATCTTTGGGTAGACATGACATGTGATAACATCATATTTCAGTATATTACAAGTTACTTTCTTTGAAGCCAAGGCAAGCACGTAAAAATTGAAAATGTTCGTAAAAAAACCATTTAAATTATTATTATATTATTGACAAACATTTACCGTATTTTTTGATGTGTACAAATTCCAAAAACCACGTCATCATGTTTGGTTGCTTTGTGAAGGACAAACTTACAGACTCAATTTTGTCTTTATAGTATCACTTATTAGTAAAGATAAGAATCTGTCCGCAAAAGTGATAAAGAATAAATATGTTGGGACATTAAAAATAAATATAAAAAGATAAAGAAGAGATTGCATTATTGCGGTGTGGTCATGATCATAACACTGAACACGTTACTAACGTATATAACGATTTATAAGATATGATTCTGATATACTTGTGGTACGTCACGAGTTCGACACACCAAAGCAACAAAAAAAAGTTGGTCAATTGCGAGTCAAATTTTCACACTAAGGGTTCCGTACGTTTTTATTAAAATATATATATATATATATATATATATATATATATATATATATATATATATATATATATATATATATATAGTATATTAATTACTAAACAACTACAGTAGTTTCTTGTATTTTTATTATATGTTGTCATAGCAGCAATAGAAATACATACTGTGTGAAAATTTCAACTCTACCTATTACGGTTCATGAGTTACAGCGTTTTGATAGACAGACGAACGGACAGCGGAGGCATAGTAATAGGGTTCCGTTGACACTCTTCGAGTACGGAACTCTAAAAACGTAATTCCGATATAAGGCCAAGGCATTATTGGTACTTTCACATCAAGCTTATTTAAAATATCTCATTAAAGACAGTCCATTCTGATTGTAAACCAAATGCTATTGAAGCGTGTGCCGCGGGCCCGCGGGCATCAGTTAATGAGAGGTAAATGGTGTTCACAGCAACAGGAGTTGGCGTGATGTACGTTAAATTATAATGATACTAATCATACAAAATTGCAGCAATAGATCCCGGATCGGCCCCAACATTCTGCCTTTGCTAGTTTTGTTTTGAACGGGTACTAGTGGATAGTGTATTACAGTTTATTAGTACACACATGTCTTTTGAAAACCTGCTAGGTTCTCTCAGACATGCGGGTTTCCCCACGATGTTTTCCTACACTGTCAAGACAAGTGGTAATCATGTTTGAAATGATTCGCACATGAAAATATTAGAGGTGCGAGACCCGGGATTTGAACTCACTTCACTCGGTTTCCCAAGCGAGTGCATTACCACTGGTCTATTACTGTCTACTACTGGATAGTATTAGTGGTATATCTTCTTTACAACCTTTAATTGTTACTGCGATAGGCTTTTAAGTAAGGTTTTTTTTTTCAATAACAGATCTTCTCATTGTGATCTACTGCTAATGTTTCACGTGAATTTGAATATTCTATTTTATTATTATAATATCCAATTAGATTCATTACTGAGAGAAAGTTTTTGTTTTCCAATATAACGGACTCTACATCGATTTATCTTTAAGTAACTAATTAAACTTTAAATTATAACTTGTGTCGTTGTATTTAAGGTTTCATGTTCCTTACATAGGTTTTTAAATTATTCAATACTAGCGGAAAACAAAAACAAACCTATCCCACGGGAACCGTATATTTTTCCGGTATAAAAAGTAGTCGTTCGTTATTCCAGACTATAATCTATCTCTATGCCAAAGATCCAGATCGTTCAGCCATTCTGGCGTGAAAGAGTAACAAACATCCATACATACTGAGAAACTTAATACTACTTTTGCCCGCGGCTGCGCTCACGTATTAAGTGGGGCGGGGATGAAAATTTTCTTAGGTTCGTGCTTAGGATACATTTTATGTCCTTACCAAATTTCATCGATATCTGTTTAGCAGTTCAAGCGTGAAAAGGTAACAGACAGACTTACTTTTACTTTTATAATATTAAACTAGGATCTAGCTGACCTGACAGACGTTTTCTCTCCAAATATCAATTTTGCTTGTAATATTTGAGCTTATACAAAATTCTGTAGAAATCTTTCTCACTCGCTCATTTATAATTATTCCTACATTTTCTAATTTTCCGGTTAACTTTTCAAATTTTTTCCTAAAAATCTTATTCCGACTATTACTAATATAAAAAAATAATATATAAGCAAAATCGGTCTAAAGTAGGTACTGGGCCAAACAACGAACAGAATTTCATTTTTATTTATATCAATCAGTGGTCAAATTAAGTCCATATTTCTATTCTAATGGGAGAATTCTACAAGAATAATTTTTAGCATTAGTAGTCTGCGCAAATGGATCACAAGTTTGACAAGCAGCGGGCGACGACGCGTGATAAGAATAATTATAGCGTTAGGCCGGCCGCATATTATAAAATTATTTCTGTCAGAAAATTTCTGATGCCCGCCGGTATCACTTCGCACACTCATCAGAAACTTCTCTCCAGCGGTCCTCTCGACAACTGATGAGAATTTCTGACAAGTTTGTAGGGTCTAGTACAAAATGTATAAAGAGGGGAGAGTGCCCTCCGACGCGACGTTGTGATCAGAAAAAAATCTGACGTCCGATCGATTGCATCCGGGACTTATCAGAAGTACCCCGCATACTATCAGAATTCCGACGTGTCTGACATCCGACACATCAGAATTCTGATAGTATGCGGGGTCTAGACCAAAATATATGATCAGAGTGAATTCCTATGGGCGCCAAAAATTTTCTGACAGAAAAAATCTTATAATATGCGGCCTGCCTAAATTGTAAAAGATGCGTTAGTTAGTCCTGAGAGCGTGACGCAGAGACAGCAGACTTCTTTCTTTACATGACATAAGGGATAGAAATTAGTGTTGTTGTTGCTCTATATAAATATTTATTTTATTTAAACATGCTATTTTATATGGTAACGTGCAGAAAATGAAGCTAGAGTAGCATTTTTTGACCCACTCTACTAATAAAATGAAGCTGTTTTTAATTTTAGTTATTCACTTGTAAAATAATAAAATAATTATTATTTCATATGCTATATTAGATTTAATAGTTAAAAGGACAGATTCACAACAGTTGTTTGTAAATCAACGGGAAATAAAGAATTCAAAATTCCTTTATAAATAAAATTATTATATTATTATGTTTATGTATATATAATAAAAAAAATAGTATTTTATGTATGTTTATTTAGGTATATTAAGTTTTAATGACTTGCACTTATACACCTTTCCGCTCTTTGCACTTATTTTCTTGTATCTTTTTCTATCGGTTGCCTGTAAGGGATCGCTTTTAGTGATAAGGCCGCCTTTGCACATCTCTTTAACTGTATTTTTTAATGTATCATTTTCCTGTGCAACAAAGTGTTATAAAAAAAATATTCAGCCATTAGAAGTGCTTAGCAAATAAATAAACGGCTTCTATAGTTTTCCGTGACTATAATAATTATGTTTAAAATTTAAGTTTAAGATTTAAATCTATCGTCAAAATGATGAGATGAGATGAAATACTCATACGATGAGATGAATATCTTAATCAAATGTTGTATTACGTCGTGACTGCTAGAAATTAACTAAGGCAACCTGTATAATTTACTTTTCTAACTTTGCCTAATAAACTCTAATAAATACTAAAATGGCTTCACACGCTGTTATAAAATTTTATAACGAAATGGCTTTATACGGACTTTGTACGCACTTTAGTATTTAAGAAGTCTTAATATGCAATACCTATTGCTATTACCGTTTAATTAGCAAATTCGATAAGCAAAACCTAATAACGGGTCTGTCGCTTACCGTTTACTTTAATGGTCACCGGCGGTTCTTGGCTTACTCTTGCGTCAGAAGTCGTTTGCTAGATTTCCACTCGTGACAAACATTCAAGTTGATATTATAATGAATTCGAAAGTTTTAGTATGCGACAGACTTTATTTCCTAAATATTATTATTTTATATTTTTTTATATGTTACATTAACACACAGCACCATCTAGTTCCATGGTAAGCTACGAGGCTTGTGTTATGGATACCAGATAGTTGATATACTACACATATATAACTTTAAATACATACATATTATAAATATAAACACCCATGACTGGAGTACAAATAT
Source organism: Brenthis hecate (assembly GCA_951806755.1). Classification (NCBI taxonomy): domain Eukaryota; kingdom Metazoa; phylum Arthropoda; class Insecta; order Lepidoptera; family Nymphalidae; genus Brenthis; species Brenthis hecate. The sequence goes on from OX638254.1 coordinate 967,011, forward strand.
TCATGCTCATTACACAAATGAATGCCCCCAGCGGGACTCGAACCCGCGACCGCTGGCACAGCAAGTAGGGTCACTACAAACTGAGCCAAACGTGTCGTCGAGTTAACTATCGACTTACCCTCGTTTTGCTCGGATGCTACTTTAAGCGTTACAGCAGGTAACAGTCATAGTCTATCTGTGTACTTCATTCAAGCCGTTCCAGCGTAAAGAATTAACAAACACCACACACCCACATTAGACGATACGTTTGTAGTGACCCTACTTGTTGTGCCAGCGGACGCGGGTTCGAGTCCCACTGGATTCATTTGTGTGATGAGCACCAATGTACATATATGCTCCAGTCATGGGTGTTTATATTTATAATATGTATGTATTTAAAGTTGTATATATGTGTAGTGTATTAACTAACTGGTATCCATAACATAGGCCTCATAATGTCCCAAAATATTTACTATTTATATAAAAACATTCGCCTTTATAACAGTAAACCGACTTAATATACGACTTCGTCGAAACTAAATTTAATTGCAAGGGATTTTTTGAATCCTCCTTACTTCCTGCAGCAGATGTATCTGCAAAAATAATGGACACGATGTTATTAGTTTTTTTATTTTTGTTTAACATCTTCACGTGTCACTGAGTAAACACTAAACATATAAAACACCTTGAGACTTTTAGGTACATACCGAGTCTTAAAACAACCGAACGTCGAGCTTTGGAGTTGCTATTCACATTGATACCCTCCTGACGGAATTTTAAGGTTCTTTTTTTTCTCTGAGTATAGACTCATTTGTATTTGACATTTCTCTGAGTATTGACTCATTTGTATTACACAAATTGTAATTTCTCCTGTGCAATAGCATAGGCTATTGCACAGGAGAAATTACAATTTAGACACATACTGCTCGAATACATGCATGTGCACATGCACACACACCGGTGCAATCTCTGTGCATTCTTAAATAATTAAATTCAATATCATGATGTTCTCCCGACCGATTCCGGCCACGGCGGCCAATCTCATTGAGACTAGCCAACTGCGCAGGAGATATTATAGTGCACAAGTGTACGCGCAGACACAACGTGCACTCTCTATTCCTGTCACTCTCATACTCCGGTGGGACGACTACTCGACACGACCAGTAAGAGTTAAGGCGCAGGACCGACGGCTTTACGTGCTCTCCGAGGCACGGGGGTGAAACACCGCCAACTTCCCAACTCCGGGCTGTTACTGAGGCTTACTTATACAGAAAGACTCGATAACTAAACTTGGCCCGACCTGGGACTCGAACCCAGGACCTCCGGGTATGCAGCCGTACATGCTAGCCACTACACCACCGAGGCAGTTTTTATTCAATATCAATTGTATATTAGTTAGTATAATATTGTTACTATAGGAATCCTGGAAGCTAATATTTAATATTCTTTTCAGGTATTCTCAGACTTAGGTTTAGACGTGCTTGACAGCGCGTTCGAGGGCTACAATGCGTGCGTGTTCGCGTACGGTCAGACCGGCAGCGGGAAGACTTTCACTATGATGGGATCCCCCGTAAGTATGAATTCTAATAGCTGTATATTGTAAGACCTACGCAGACTACGATTGTTTGTATCGATACGAACGCTCACCCTCTGCATCTTTTAATTCATCAGCGCAAAATATACGTAAAAGATGTGCAATGTACATTTATGATACGCACGCCGTCGGCACGTTTGTTAAACGTGATGTGCAAAGGCCCTTAAATATAAAAATTTCCACAGAACACTTATATTATACTAGCGGACCCGACAGACGTTGTCCTGTCTACACGTCTTTAATTTGAAAATTTCAAACTTTTTGGACAAAATTATGAATCTAAACCATTCCCAGATCCCCTTGAACACACACAAAAAATTTCATCAAAATCGGTCCAGTCGTTTGAGAGAAGTTCAGTGACATACACACTCACAGAAGAATTATATATATAAAGATTATATATTATTTAAGTAATATTTTAGGGATGTTCAAGATGTTGTCGAGTTTTATAGAGGTTTAATTTTAAATAGTGGAGTGGATTAAAAGATAAGATAAAAGATAAAAAGTGCTTGACCCGTCTCCTTTTACATAAGTGGTTGCGGTTTAAAAGAAACTAGCGACTCACCCACGCTTCACTTCGGGTTTTTCCCTAGACAAAACATATCTATCCCACGGGAACCGTACGTTTTATATATAGCCTATAGCTTTTCTCAATAAACGGGCTATCTAATACAATGAGAATTTTTCAAATGGGGTTAGTAGTTCCTGAGATTAGCGCGTTCAAACAAACAAATAAACAAACAAATTCTTTATAATATTAGTATCGATACATACATTACATACATGTAATATATCTGTACTCAGGCAAAGTCAAACGCTAGTTGACATGCTTGAAACTTGAGTAAAATTATAATGATTCACCACACACCGTACTGCGAATTGCGATAGAGATAATAGTGTCGTGTCAGATCGTAAACAGTAACGGAAAATGTTATAATCCTTTGCGTTCAATCGTTACGTAATTTATTCGATAACTCAGTTACGTTTTAACGTTTAGTATAGATTTCTCAGAGATGAGATATTTTCTCGCAGTTAAAAGTATCCTATATATGTTGACCCGGACAACCAGCTATCATCCTATCAAATTTCATCAAAATCTGTTCGGTGGTTCTCTCGTCATACATTCTCAGACAGACAGACAAAAACTCTAAAAACTATAAACTCGGCGTCAGTATCGATAATAATGACCATTACAATAAGATTTTTCAAAAATTATTTAATGTACAGATTCGACTCAGAATTTTACTATGTCTATAGATTATAAAAGAAAATATTGTATAGATATAATATGAAAATTTGTGTTAAAATAGTTTACCTTGAATACCATGAATCATATCTTAATGAATTGTTTCATTTATGGTTGTTATTTTACATAGATTTTTGCGTCATATAAACAGAATGTGCACGGATGGAGGCGTCCCAGTCCGTAATGATACACTAAGCCAATAGCCATTTTGCTATATGGGGTCGCCCCAGAAGCCAGGTGTTAAGTAGTTTTTTATATGTGTTAATTCAAAAATAAAATACCTTCGACAAACAAACTTAATTATAATATATATACTATGTACCTATATGAAAAATAATTGAAAGAGCGTCTGACAAATGGCGAAGTATAAGTTATTTTATTTTTTTAATCGAAATCTTAAAATACAGGCCATGTAAAATAACTACATAGGTACGAGTATAAAGCATATTTTCTCACAAATAGTGATAATATCTTGTGACTCACCTAATATATTTGGATCTACATAGATGGAACCTACTATTATATTATTTTTAACATTGTTGGTATGTTTTTTGCAATACTTAATTCTTACAACCAAGGTCGGTTGAAGTAATTCGTTTGAATGTTACAAATACATCGAATTTTATGAATCCAGTAAAAGGTTCTAGATAAAACCGATAAGTCCGTGTCCCTTCGCATAACGATACATATACTCACTTTATATAGGGAGGGATTTTGATGAAATTTGGTATGGTGATAGCGGGTTATCCGGGTCGACGTATAGGATACTTTTTACCGCGGGAAAATGTCTCATTTCTGAGAAAAAATACAAAAACTGTAATATAAGAGTATACTAATATGTAAAACCTCAGAATTTGGTTTTTGGTCATGTGAACGCGGGCGGAGCCGCGGGCAATGCTAGTTATATTATATATATCATACAGTAAACATGAACCCGGTTTTATAAGCGAGCTCGTTGAACTTGGAAGTTCAAGCAGTAACTTAGATTAACTTTATTGAAATGAGTCTCTAATACGTTTGTATACAAATTATTTCGTACATGTATGAAAAAATATGGAAATTAATCTAGCCATGAAGATAAATATTTAAAAAAAAGTGAATTCATAATTATTTTGGCATCGTTACAATTATTCTTACGCTTTATTTTTATATATTATGTAATTACAGGAATCCCAAGGCCTCATACCACGAATATGTCGTCAACTGTTCTCACGCGTGGCCGCTGGCAAGGAGTCTGGAGCATCATATCGCACGGAAGTTAGCTATCTTGAAATATACAATGAGAGAGTGAAAGATCTACTTGCTACTGATGCTGGACATTCCCTTAGAGTTCGAGAGCATCCGAAGTTGGGACCCTACGTTCAAGATCTGTCCAAACATTTGGTATCGGATTATGATGATATTCAGGTTAGTTTCTATTGAAATATAATTATAAATAACATTTAAATAAATAAACTTGAAAACCCACTTATAAGTATGAAATTAGAACTAGATTATAATTATTTTTTGCATTACCAATACTTTATGCGTTTATATCCATTCTAATATTATAAATGTGAAAGTGTGTGGAGTGTGTGAAGTGTTTGTCTGTCTGTCTGTCCTTATATTCTGGAGAGTGGCATAGGCTACTTTTTACCGCAGGAGATTATTATCTCATTCCTACGGGAAAGCACAACTCGAAAAAAATATTTATGATCAGAATTACTTGAAACTTGGTATTAATACTCTTTAATACAATCCCATGAGGGGGTGAAATACAGGACGAAATTTTGTATGAAACCTACCTTTCTAGAGTTTTTTTTTTGTAGTTTTCGCGCGAGCGTAATCGCGAGTTCTGCTAGTTTTACTGTAATAGTTTGTTTTTGACTTGTCATATGTCTAGAGTTTCAGATTTAACATATTGTTTAGCTTAATCTATTTTTTTTTTAATTATATCTATAAAAATACGTTATTTTTTTTCTAAATTGTTACTCAGTACGCAAACATAGTTAATTAAATGTAAATATGATAAGTACTATATATATAATTGAACAAATATTGCACCGGTCCGACGCAACAGACCAAGGTGGTTGCCTCATCGCGACGTATTTGCTTGATTGGATATATTTTTTACTTAATTTTAATATTCAGTTTTTATCTATTCATTAAAATATATTTATGAAGATATTTTTGAATTTTATATTAACCTATCATATCCTGCTTTCTTCAATCCTCTTTACTTATAATAATGTAAAAATATATATTAGTTTTGAATAATTAAATCTTTTTTGGAAAATTTTATTGAAATAGTATTATCGATACAGAGGTCGAATCTATAGTTTTTAGAATTTTTGTCTCTGACTGTCTGTCAACGCATCAAAAGAAAACTACTGGATAGATTTTGATGAAATTTGGTATGATGATGGCTGGTTATCCTGGGCAATATATAAGATATTTTTTATTGCGGGAAAATATCTCATGTCTGAGAAATCTATATTAACTGTTATAACGTATTTAGGGACGTGAGTCGCTAGTATATTTTTATAGAAAATATTATTTTGTCAGATACTCAGATAATAAATTAAATGATTTTTCTTCCATTCCAGGAATGTATGCACCGCGGCAACCTGCACCGTACCACAGCATCCACTCAGATGAACGACGTGTCATCTCGATCTCACGCCATATTCACAATCACATTCGTCCAAGCCAGCTACCTGCGTCACAACAACATGCCCAGCGAGACCGTGTCTAAGGTTCACCTCGTCGATTTAGCTGGAAGGTGACATGATGTTTGATATTTGAATAAGACTTATATACATACATATTTTATAACCATGTGACATTTAATACTTTCTTAGATTTACGCGAATATTTGACATTTTAAATAAAAGTATCTTTTCGGATTTTTTGCTTTGTAGCAATCATGGTCACGGGAGAGTTTAAGGTTTTAGATGTCTCAAAGGCATTATATGGTTGTTACAGACAGCCTAACCACAATATAACAAAATGAATTTAAAAAAAAAAGTTAAAAATGGCATCAATGTACCCTTTAATATCTGTTAATTTAAATTTTAAATTTTAAAAAAGCATTTGAAACGTCGGGAACCAAAAATCTAAATAAATCCGCGAAAAAATCCGAAAAGATAGTTTTTTTTCATGTGACATTTATTTGTATGGACTTAAATACTTATTTTTAAATTTGGTTGCACTTTAGCAGTATTATTTGCTTAATGAATATTCAACTTAATAGTAACGAGCTTAATTTTTTAGTATCTTATCTTACATTCTTTTCTAATTTTGTTGCGGATGTTTTTTTTTATTTTTTGTTCTCGACGTTTCGAACGAAGGCTTTACAGAAAACATAATTGTTATTATAAATGGTGTTTATCTATAAAATACCTATCACATTTTCCATACATTCCAGTGAGCGAGCGGACGCCACGGGTGCGACAGGCCAGAGGCTGGTCGAAGGAGCCCACATAAACAAGTCTCTGGTGACTCTGGGCTCTGTCATATCCGCACTGGCCGAAGCGACGCAGCCTGCAGACAGTGAGTACATAGCTTACTGAAAAATAAAAAAAATAAAACGATTTCATTTTAAGTCAGCATATACGTTTATTTTTGTTATATTTTTAGTAGGTTTAGTTTTAAAAATAAATATAACTTTACTTCATTTGATGTTTTTTGTGGATATATAAATAAATAATTTTATTTTGTAAAGACTGGATTTGGTAGTTAGCAGTTAATCCCTACTTCCATACTAATATTATAAATCTAAAAGTGTGTTTGTTTGTTTGTCCTTCTTTTACGTCGAAACAGAGTGACATATTAGCGTGATTTTTTGTGTCGAGATAGTTGGAGGGCTGGAGAGTGACATAGGCTACTTTTTACCGCGGTAAATTATCTCATTCTCACGGGTGCACCCGAGTGAAGCGGGGCTACGCCACTAGTAATTAAATAAATAAAACAATTAAATAATCATGCTTTCCAATTTTGCTACTGCAGGAGTTTCACAAGGTAATAATTTGGTCTACACTTACTCATATGAACTTATATTTTTTTAATATTCATCTATTTAAAGCATGTCTGTATTTGTAGAAAATTTATTATATATTACATATTATGTTAAAAGTATTTCAAGTAAAATATAATGTAATTTTTTTATGAACAGGTCGTACGCCTAAAAATAAGAAAGTGTTCATCCCATACCGAGACTCGGTACTAACATGGTTGCTCAAAGACTCGTTAGGAGGAAACTCGAAAACTATTATGATTGCTGCGGTTAGTACTTTTTTTGTTTTTTTTTTTTTTTATCAGCTACTTTTATTATCCAGTTTAATTTTTTTTTGTATCTGGTCACGAGAGCATGTAATAAATAATACACGCACGTACAAATTTTACAATGAAATAGTAGACTGATTAATGGTATTTTAAGAAAAATGTTTTCTATTGCATTTATTTTCTTATGTCGACGTACAATCGCTATATTATAAAACTTTGAATGAATAAAATCTGTTTAAAACTGAGTTTAATTTACCTAAGCTCCCAACTTCAAATTAAAAAATTAATACTACAATAAAAAATCTTTTTCTTACATTATAAATATAGATAGATAGATAGAGGTCTGCCAACCCGCACTTGGCCAGCGTGGTGGACTATGGCCTGATCCCCCTCGTATTGAAGGGAGGCCCGTGCCCAGCAGTGGGATGTTAAAAAGGGCTGAATACATACATACATACAAATTGATAATGTATTTTTTTGTCTGTTTCAGATATCACCAGCAGATTGCAACTACGGCGAGACCCTCTCCACTCTCCGCTACGCGAACCGAGCTAAGAACATTATCAACAAACCAACTATCAATGAAGATCCAAACGTTAAGCTTATACGCGAGCTTAGAGAGGAGATTGAAAAGCTTCGGAAACAGATAACTTATAATACGGTAATTATTATTTAATATTTATTAACTGTGTGCATACGTATACTTGCCTGTGCAGTTAGTAGTCAAATCAAAAGTTATGAACGTATTTCGAATTAAAAAAAAGTTGACAAAAAGAAATATATTTCTATGTACGATAAAAGGAATCTCTATTTCTCTCAAATGTATAAAGTCGTTGTAGTTTTAAGAAGTAAGAAACATAAGCTCACTAATAAACTGACACATTTAAAAAATATGTAATGTATTGACATCTGCACAGATGGTTAATATCAATAAGATTGATTGATCTTGACAGGCATTAATCAAAAAGATATTAATTGTATTTTTAATATTAAAAAAAAAACTTTAAAACTATCATACTGATACGGATACTTTAAACGTCCGCCATTTCGCGCGCTTGGCGTGACGTCACAGTATGATATAATAGAGGCAGTGCTGCCAATTTAGCGTTAAATATGACAACTTTTGTTTAAGAAAAACTCGTCATTTTTAGCGAAAAATTGCCAGCACTGATTCTGTTATATCATATTTTGACATCACATTCGGTCTGACCAGTGGCGTTGCGTTAGATTTACTGGGATTTTCCACCTACTATTTTAGCATTTTCAATAATTATTTTCTTAATCTAAAAGAAATTACATAAAAAATATCGATACAGGCTTAACTCAAAATATTTCACTTTTATTTAAATCACTCGCATATTCTTTATTAACATTTGTTTAATTTTTCAGGATCAAATTGACACAGAGCCAGGTGTACTCGCGACACTCCAACGTAAAGAAGCTCAAGAGAAAGTCCTCACAGAGAAGTGGACGGAGAAATGGCGGGAAACGCAACAGATCCTACAGGAACAGAAGGCCTTGGGACTAAGGAAAAGTGGTCTCGGAGTCGTTCTAGACTCAGACATGCCACATTTAGTTGGGATCGATGATAATTTGCTATCGACTGGTGTTACGTTGTACCATCTAAAGGTTGGTTTTAATTTATACTAATATTATGAAAAGGCAGAGTTTGTTTGTTTGAACACGCTATTCTCAGGAACTACTAATCCGATTTGAAAAAATATTTTTGCATTAGATAGCTCGTTTATTAATTTTTGATCATTGATCTTATTTGCGTTGTTGATATTGCTAATGTATACGTATTGATCGGGGGTAGGATATTATGAGATATTATCATTTCGAATTTCGCTTTGAATTCAGTTCAGCCATTATAGCGTGGAGCTACTAAGAAAATTTATAAAAATATTTATATAAATGAAAATGAAATGCTATTCGTTGGTAAGCGCATAACTAAAGAACGCCTGGATCGATTTGGTTAGATTCTTTTTTTTTAAATATTAATAACTATTCAAATAAGGTTTATACGGGAGAAAAGGGCCACTAAATTGCGTTATACATGAAAGTGTTTTAAGACTTTTATATGAACAAAATTTCAAAATTAAAAATTTGAACAAACGGACGGACAACGGATAATTTACTAGTGATGATGTGATGGTCACGTGACACAGGAGGGCGAGACGCTGATCGGCAGCGAGGAGTACTCGCCGACGCCGGACATCGTGCTGTCGGGCGCGGGCGTGCTGCCGCTGCACTGCCGCGTGGCGCTGCGCGACGGCGTGGCCACCATCGCGCCCGAGCCCGCCGCGCAGTGCTGGCTCAACACCGTGCTGCTCGACGGGCCCGCCAAGCTCAGCCAAGGTGGGTGCGGGGGCGTGTGTGTACACATTGGTCACACACACGATGATGCTTATTCATGATTTGGTTAGTTGACTTGGCAAGTTTTCATTTTATGTACAAATTTAGATTTTTAGTTAGTATGTAAATTAATAATGCTTATAATTATTTGTCCAAAGTATTGCATTATTCTGACACTGACAGACAAGAAAGGACAAGATAATTTTTTTCCTAAATAAAAGATTTTTTTTTAAATTTATTATTAAAAAGTATACATACAATACATACATATATCTCACGCCGGCAGGCTGCATCCTGCTGCTGGGCCGCACGAACATGTTCCGCTACAACGACCCGGCGGAGGCGGCCAAGCTGCGGCAGGAGGGCGCCTCCGCCATGAACCTCTCCCGCCTGTCGCTGCTCTCCTGGTCCACCACCGACCTCGCCGCCAGCACTGAGAACCTCAATAATACTTTGTCGTATGTGTTTTGTATATAACAAAGCATAGATCAAAAAAGTACTACATAGATACACAATCAGCGACAAAAAATGTCCTTTGAATATTTGAGCGCGCTTTTTTTTGTGAAAACAACTTTAAGCTTTGCATTTAAAGTTCAATTTACATTGTTGTATATTTATTTCAACTAGAATAATTACCTTAACACAATTGGTGACAGTTTTAAGAGAACTTTAGCATGGGATTGTGTATCTACTACTTTTTTGATAGATGTACAAGTAAAAACATAACTATTTCATAGTCCGCTAACTTTTATAAATAGTACGCCCCCGAAACCACCTGTATGCTACATATCATGAAAATCGTTGGAGCCGTTTCCGAGATTCAGGTTATATATATATATATATATATATATATATATATATATATATATATATATATATATATATATATACACACAAGAATTGCTCGTTTAAATATATTAGATACTATTGACTTACCTCGCTTCGCTCAGGCGCTTCCCTCAGCTTGAATGGTTTAGGAGCGCATAAAAAAAACGTTCGAAGAACATTTTATTTTTTTGGCGTCAGGGACTTTCACAGACGTATTCTGACTAATCCACCAGAATTTCATCACAATCGGATCAATGATATAGGAATGTATATAGGACAAACATATGAACATTCATTTTTATTTATATAGAAGATAATGGTTTTGCAACTCCGCCATAACGTTGTCTTGGTGTTTATTTGTCCAAACGACCAATTTACTAAATGACTTTTTATTAGAGAACTTTAGTATAATATACACATTTTACTTTATAAGACCCAAGAATGTATTTTATCTATATAAAGTATGTGGAATGTGGAAAAGAAGGATGTTTTGTCATAATGACGACACGACGATACGCGTAAACATTATTATTTGTAATTTTTTGTATAATAAATAGTCGGTGAGCTATCAAGTGGTTTTATTTGCATTCTCTGATCCTGTAAGTATGTATATACATTTTAAAAATAAACCTTTCTAAATAAATCTAGGGACCTGGAAAGTGAGATCCGGTGCGAGCGCATTTCAGCGCAGCGCGCGGAGCTGGAGCGCGAGCGACAGCAGTTCGAGCTGCAGCAGGAGGAGCGGCAGCGGCGCTGGCACCAGGAGCGCGAGCAGCTGCAGCAGGCGCAGAAGCTGCTCGATGAGGTACCTACAGCTGGATGTTGGTACTTGTTGTATGGGTTGGGGGTTTGGATTGACATGTGTGTGGTACATATTGTGTGTGATGTGTTTGTCATTGTTTTTTGTTTTCATTGTGTTTGGTGTTTATTTTATTTTTTTATATTGAGAGTATTGATATTACTTTTTGTGTTTGTGTTATCGATTATATTTAATAAATAGAACAGTTTTAAACTTTTTTTTTAAGTTACACTTTTTTTATATTTAGTTAAAAAAAGGGTTTATCATACCGGGCGTTTAAAGTATCCGTATCGGTATAATATTTTAAAATTAAATTAACACTAAGTTTTATTTTTTGGAGCCGGATATATTTTTCACAAATATATAAAGATGTTACCTATTGTATAAAAAAAATAAAAAAATCATGCATATTCTACATTGTGCTCTGTTTAAGTGATTTAATTTAAATGTTTGTTTTTTTTTTCGTGTAACATGTAACGAACAGCTATTAGCAAATCTTATTAAATTAATAAATAAATGTAGGCGTTCCTCGATTTTCATTAACGACGCCTGTGTAACAGGAGCGGTCCGCGATGGAGAACGAGTACGCGGCGGCGTGCCGGCGGCTGTCGGGCGACTGGCGCGCGCTGGAGCGCGGCTGGGCGCTGCGGCGCCGCGCGCTGCGCGCCCGCCAGCGCGAGCTGGCCGCGCGCGCGCGCGCGCACGCCGCCGCCGTGCGCGACGCCGCCCGGGAGGTACGTAGTGGCTCCTGTTTATGTGTTAATGGTTTATTTTTATATATAAATCACAGATGGATTAATACTATAGTAATGTGAATGAGAAATTGGACTACGCTATTTTGGATTGTTCCTCGCTACACGAAAGGTGCGTGCTATGTTTATTTATATCAAAGATTTATATTGCTCTGAAACGTTTAACGTTTTTATAATTCCCTTATTTATATGTTGCCGTGGTAACACATAAATAAACGAATTACATGGCCGCCTCTGTCTGTGACGTCTCCTAAAAGGTGCGTGCTGTGTGTCCGTGTTTGTGTCGTATCTGTAGATGAACCCTGTAGGCTGCAATATTTAATTCACAGAATTTATTATTTAAAATTTACATAACATTGCTTAAGATTGCCCATCCTACACAAAGAAATTGGAAAGCGCTATTTTTTAATTTTTATTTTTCTCGCTACAAAAAAGGTGTGTGCTATGTAATATATTCTATAGACGCGGTCTATACTTTTTAAATCACAGATTACATATTACTATACTAATCCAGATAAAAAATTGAAATCAGAACGCCGCTACTGGCGCTTATTTAGACTATTTCTCGCTACTCATGACCGATATGTCTATTCATATTTGTATAAAAGATTTTATATTTATAGATTTACTCTCCAACGTTTAAGTGTTGTTTGTCACGTTTTCGTGGTTCGTTTATTTATGATAACTTTTAGCATTTAAGTACTAAAACATACTGAAAATTGTCTATCCAAACACTTTCTCTGTCTGTTTTTTACAAATAAATACAACACATCTTTCACTTTATTACGACATTTCCTAGATGTATAAAAAAAGGTTTTTATCGGTTTTTAGTTGTACATTCTACAAATATAAATAAATGTCACAAGTATGTATCATGATGCTATCTATTAACAACGCAAAACTCACTCACTTTTACGCACGATGTACGGTGAAGGAAAATGTAAGATATAAATCTTTGATTAGTAGTATATTTTTTTAAACCCACAATAAGCAGTAATCGGTATGCGACCGACATGCTATGCGTAACATCAACAAAAGGTATGCAGAATATATTTATTAATAGTACTAGCGATTTACTCTCGCTTCATTCGAGTGCGTCTCTAGGTACGATTTTGTTCACAATTTCATGGGATTTAATTTTTTTGCGCGCGGTACCTTGATCCTTTTTCCTTAATAAAAGTAACTTAAGTTACTCCTTATAACATTAGCTATCTGCTAGAGAAAGTCTCGTCAAAATCGGTCCAGTCGTCTCGGAGATTAGCCGGAACAAACAGATAAACAAAACTTTTCATTTTTTTTTACTTATTCATACCGTATATTTTCATATGCTAAATGCATGCAAAAAAGAAGTTATTTTGACATTACAAACAGACACTTCAATTATTATTTTTTTGATATAGTGAAGGATAATCGTATGGTCTGCGTGATGGTAAGTACTAACGGAAACTTATATATACATTTAGAGGTGATAGGTTAGAAAAAAAAAAGAAAATGTAAGAGGAAGAAGAACGTACGAGTTCCAACGTGATTACCACTTGCCTTAAGCTGAAGGAATAGCATTATGAGAACAACAGCATGTCTAGAGTTCGTTCCTAGCAAGTTCTCGAAAGTCATATGAAGACCGCCAACCCGCACTTGGCCAGCGTGGTGGGCTATGGCCTGATCCCCCTCGTATATACGGAGGCCCGTGCTCAGAAGAGTGGCGTTAAGAACACATACATACATACATACATAATATTTATTTACATTAAATACCAGTATTCAGCCCTTTTTAACGTCCCACTGCTGGGCACGGGCCTCCCTTCAGTACGAGGGGGATCAGGCCATAGTCCACCACGCTGGCCAAGTGCGGGTTGGCGGACTTCACATGTCTTTCGAAAACTTGCTAAGTTCTCTCAGACATGCAGGTTTCCTCACGATGTAATTCCTTCACCGTAAGGCAAGTGGTAATCATGTTAGAAATGATTCGCACATGTAAATATCAGAGGTGCGAGAACCGGGATTTGAACCCGCTTCACTCGGTTTCCCAAGCGAGCGCGTTACCACTGGGCTACCACTGCCTTCTAAATACCAAGTGTGTAGAAAAATAGTGCATATCGTTTTTTATCGCCGCAATTTCAGTTGTAACTCATAATATTGTAAACATCATGCAATGTTTTTTACCCTCGATGAGAAGGGTATTATAAGTTGAAAGATGGACGGATGGAATGCGATTTTTATCACGAATTGCTATTGTTGTCATTTTAAAACTTGTTTAATTTTGAAGACTGTTTTTTGTTTATTTATAGATACTCAATATTTATTTGATAAAAATATCTCTTGTTACTTATAATTTGTGAGCTATTTTCTAAAGTAGTATGTAAATGTAATAATAATAAAGTTTAACTTATTTTACATCTTAAATCTTGACTTTGACTTCAATTTGGGCCATATTTTTGTAAATTCGATGGTCCCATAACGATATGGTGACCTTAGGTGCTTGTAAAGTATACATATATTTTGGTTTCACGGTAAATTGTTCTTGATGGTCGCATTAACAATTTATTTATAACTAGCATTGCCCGCAGCTCCGCCCACGTTCAGATGAGAAAAATCAAATTCTTAGGTTTTCGTTTTACATATTAGTATATTCTTACATTGCAGTTTTTGTATTTTTTCTCAGAAATGAGATATTTTCCCGCGGTAAAACGTATCCTATATGTTGACCTGGATAACCAGCTATCACCATGCCAAATTTCATCAAAATCCCTCCAGTGATTTTTCCGTGATACGGTAATAGACAGACAGACAAAAATTCTAAAAACTATAGATTCGGCCTCTGTATCGATAATAAAGTCCATTTCAATAAGATTTTCCAAAAAATATTCAATGTACAGATTCGGCTTAGTTACGATTTTAATATATGTATAGATATTGAAACAAACGGTTTGCAGCTTATACAAAATTAAACCTAGATAGACACAAGATACAGAAATACTGGAGATGTTTCTCGCGTTATCGGTCATTAAAAGGACACTGATGTGTTCACAAACAAGCTACCAGTTTACTTAACGTTGTTAAAATATTTACTGATTAATTTTGAACTGCATACGTTTAATTTAGTACAACGGGCTCACGTTTGTTAACTATAAAGAAAACTCGCGAGTTTTCATTTAAAACCGTCTTGTATTTGAACTAAAATTGATACCTATTCGGTACGACAGAATTGTTATAACTTTTGAAACCACTATCTCCTAAATTTTTGGTTTTAGAAATAAATAAAATATTGTATTCAGCCCTTTTTTAACATCCCACTGCTGGGCACGGGCCTCTTTTTAATACGAGGTGGATCAGGCCATAGTCCACCACGCTGGCCAAGTGCGTGGCGGACTTCATATGTCTTTTGAAAACTTGCTAGTTTCTATCTATCTAGACATGCAGGTTTCCTCACGATGTTTTCCTTCAACGTTAGACAAGTGGTAATCATGTCGGAAATGATTCGCACATGAAATTAACAGAGGTGCGAGACCCCGATTTGAACCCGTTTCACTAGGTTTCCTAACCGAGCGCGTCACCACTGGGTTACCACTGCTTTAAAAAAAAATATTAGCCTTTTTAAATTTATTTTTACGATAACTTTTACCGTTTAATAGTTATCAGCGATATATAACTGTTTTCTAGGCCTTTGATTTCGAATAAAAATAATCGCATCTCGGACTCGATCGGTATGTACTTTTTACAAGATGTTTTGCGAATTTCAGGACCTTTCGCATATTTCCGCTCAATGCGGATTTTTACTTGTAGGAATGGCCGTATTTCTATATTACTAAATTCATAATTATGTAATTCTGACCAGTAGTTCTTAATGTACAAATAAAGAGAGAGAGACGTCGTGTAAAATATTTGCTAAGGTAGGTGACATTGTTTAGTATTTTGTATATATTATGTATGCACTATTAATAAGACAGCGTAGACGCACCATATTCAATCAAATGTGCAGGATTTTTAGAAGCCAACTTTAGGTTTAACAGCATTGAATTTGATTGCTAAAATAGTTTTTTAAAGGAGAATTAAATCTACATTTAATATCATCAAGGAAACTAGCGACCGCTCTCATGTGTCTAGATAGTCTTCTCATTTATAATATTACGGAACATCTCAAAAGAGATGACATATATCGATTAAATTCACAGATATCATCGTATCGGTAGCTTGTTTTCGTAAAATTGTTTATAATAACTCAAAAAAAAAACAAGCTCAGCGTGGAACTAAAGCGGAAGGCCTATAATTCACGAGTATAATATGTGATGGTCCATGACGGAGTTTTTGCAAGTAAAGTGTTTTAGACATTTTGGTTTTGGATCCTCAGAAAAATGTTTAATATTCGTAAGTAACAAAAAATTGTACGGTATGATTATGGGTCTTTATTACGAGCATTAGAGAAATCAACTAGATTAATGTAAGTATGATTGTTAGTTTCAAAATATACTAATAATAAAGTCTAGTTGGAATCCAGTAGTTTTATGTTTATTGGCCATTCGCTTAACAATGCCCAATTAAGCTTTTGCAATATCTTGTCTCATAGCATTGCATAGAGAAACCATCGCCATTTTTAATATAAGAAAAAATGATTAATTTGATATGGAGCGTTAATTTTTTTTATTTTTATTATAAATTTTACTTTTTTGTAATAAATAAATACTACTTTCTAAATACTATATGAAGCAAATTTGATAAAAACGTAAAAACTCACATCTTTACTAAAAGAAAAAAATGTTTCATATTTCTTAATAATAAAATCTCATCAAAATCGATTCAGCTTCTAGATTAGTTTGTTCTGTAACACATGACAAAATCTATTATAAACAGAATGCAATGAAATTCTAATAAATTGTTATTTATAACTACAAATCGTTGCTCAGTTTTTTACATACACATAAATACATAAAAAATATATGAGATTACGGCTATAGTAGAAAGCGGAAAATCAACTTAACGGACATGTCATTATATAATTATGAATAATTAATAATCTCTTTACTGATGCCCTAGCAGTGCTTTTAATTCACTATTTCTGCTGTTTTATTTAACAATGGTCTAGAATTCCCACTTGTCATCTCATATTTCCGCTATTATGCGTTTTTATTGAAGGAACATAAGAGTAATTCAGTTAGATAAGACAAAAATGCTTTATAAACAAATATTACGTCACACTGTCTGTAATCACTCGTGTCGATGTCCCCCACCTGAGCTACTACCGTTTCTCGTTTTTAAGTTCCACGAATTTTATATTTACTAAACTTTTAATAAACTTTTATTTGGACTTTGTGATAGTTTTGTTAAGAATTTTCTCTATCTCGAACCATTTTTTAATTTTTTTTGTACTTTTATGATTTCTTATAAAATTGAACTAATATGAATTCTCTGTACATTTCAAATTTTAATAACTAAAGTCTAAACTGTTATTTTATTTAGCTAAAAAAATCGTAAATAATAATTATTGCAATAAACTAAGAACGACACGTTGCGATATATTCCTGTGAAAGTTAAAATAGATCTCTCTCTCTCTCTCTCTAAATTAACAACATGAAGGTTAGGTTATTTGAAATTGTTTTGAAAGAATAGTTACCAACAAAAATGGTACATTAATCTTAATAATTTTCTCACGCTTATTTTATTTATTAGTAATTCGATCGAGAAACATTAGTAGCGTTCAGCCGCTGCACATTCACTTTTATGTAAACAATACTAGTTTTTATTTTCTCATAATCGAATGTGCCGTCCCAGTTATTGGACGAACACACTCGTGCCTTGTGTCTCCTATGTGCTAGTTTTTTTTTATTTATTTTTTTATTTGTTTTGTTACATGGAGGTTTCATTTCAAGTTTTAATTAATTCATTAAATAATTAGTGATTGGTGCCGGTCTATTGCTTAGACTAATTAATTTGAAGGCTTGAATTACGTTAACTAACGTGTGTGTGAAGAATACTAATAATACGGTTCTTCTAATATTTATTAGGTAAATTATTAAATAAACTTAAATACATTATTTTGCATTATATATAATTAGCATTAAAAAATTTTGAAGAAATTGATATAATTATATATAATTATTTAAGAATCTATGTATAAAAAAAAGATTCTCTTGAAAAAAAAAGATCTTGCAATAGCTTGAAGTGAGAAACTCCATTTTTTACCATTATTTTGCTACTCACCTTCCCCGTAGATTGAGAAAGAAGAGGCCCAGATATCGGAACTGCAGAATCGCCTCGGCGGGAGTAGGCAGGAGTTGGAGCAGTTCGTGAGGAACCAGGTTCAGGAGTTGGTAGCGAACGGCTGTAAACTCGATGAGGTAAGCTGTGGTTTTTTAGAAATGCCATTGCATTTAATACTGCGATAGTCTTAATTGATACTGATTAGATTGAAGTAAACTGAAAAAATATGAAAATAATTACGCAAGTAATGAAGATATCGCGTAACATACGCACAAAAAATATGGAACTGAATTAAGTATATACCTCTTGGTTTTCGAAGTCGGTCAAAAATATATGACTTAATAGCCAATTTATAACTAACTAGACTGGGTTTGTTTTTGTTTTTTTTTCCTTATTTATAACTAGCGGCTTACCCTCGCTTCGCTCGCCTCTAGAAAATAGAAACAAATCTATCACACGTATATTACACACGGGAACTGTGTATGTATGTGTGTAGCCTATGTGCTATCCCAGACCATAATCTATCTCTGCGCCAAATTTCATTCAGCTCCGTTCAGCCGTTCTGGCGTGATTGAGTTGAACAAACATCCATTTAAACTTTCATATTTATAAAATAAGTAAGTTAACGACCTGTTTTAAATAAAACTATTTTTTCGGTTTTTTTCTCAACTGTATAATGACCTTTGAGACGTCTAAAGCCTAAGTTTCTCTCATGTCCATGATTATAGTAAAGCATTCGAATCTTCGAAAAAAATCTAAATAAATACGCGAAAAAATCCGAAAAGATAGTTTTGTTCAAAATGTCAAATATTCGCAATCTAAGATAGTATTAACGATCTGTTTCATAAGATTCAATACAATCATTTTAACATTAAACACTCACTTTATAGCAGGATATGACAAAGTAGAACATAGATATCTATTTAACATCATAATCTAGACTCTCGTCTAATACCTATCATGGTATACCTACATTTGTGTACAATGGATGGAGGACATTAGAAACTCATACTCAAAGAACAAACTAATTTTATTAAATACTCCCTTCACCGTATCTCAATGTCGAACACACGCTATTACATATTCAACAGTTATTTGTTATACTTTCAATAAATGGACAATCTCACGGTAAACTAAGCTATATAATATTACTTCAGTTTTATTTTTCATTAGCGACTTACCTCCGCTTCGCTCGGGTGCGTCCCTGAGAACGTTTTAATTTTTTTGAGCGGAATCCTAATTCTTTTTCTATAATCTATCTAATAAAAGTCATTTAAGTTACTACTCTTTATAACAGCTATCTGCCAGTGAAAGTCCCGTCAAAATCAGTCCAGACGTTTCGGAGATTAGCCGGAACAAACAGACAGACGGATAGACAAAAATTTTAAAAATTGAGTTTTTCTTATAAGGACCGTATATAATTTCATATGCATTTAATAAAAAGCTGTTATTTTGATATTACAAACAGACACTTCAATTTTATTTATCTGTATAGATAAAAGGAATGTTTCAATAGGTTATAGAAAGTTATAATTGTAAGGAGACTATTTTAAGTCAATACAGTTGTGTAGACATTGAAATTGGGTTGATGCGAGTGAATTACTCGTACGTATCTATATATTATATGTAGATAGATATCCCATCCCAGGCGGCCGGTCGTAAAACTTTTGCCGAATCCTTTCAGCAGTACAAAAGATGTACTGCGCCGACTCCAAGTGATTGGGAAATGGGCAGCGAGAAGAAAATATCCCATATAGAAGGAATAATTCCTTAATATAGTAATTATGTGTATTGGTTTTTCGTAACTTTAAAAATATCAACAGCGACACAAACTTCTACCTTATTTACACATCAGTCAAAAAAGTACTAGATACACAATCCCATGCAAACGTTCTCTTAAAACTGTCACCAATTGTGTTTAGGTAATTATGATAGTTGAAATAAATATACAACAATGTAAATTGAACCTTAAATGCATTGCTTAAAGTTGTTTTTACAAAAAAAATGTTAAATTAAAAGCGCGCTCAAATTTTTAAATGAGCGCTCATTCGGTGAGGACATTTTTGGTCGCTGATTATGTATCCAGTATTTTTTGATCGATGGGTTTACTTAATATAATTTTTTGATAATTGATTTGTTTTTTTTTACACAGAGTCTAACACCGAGTCCGGACAGCCCGCCATCGGAAACCTCTACGGAGAGCTTAATGCATCTCTTGCAGCAATGCGAACCTAATACCGCTAAGAGCATCAAAGAAACTGTAGAAAGACATGTAAGCTTTTTTAATATACTAAAGAATGCTACATACATAAATAGCACAAGTTATGATGTTACATTCAAAATTCTTAGTAAGTAGTAGTTAGTAAGTTCCATAAAACAGCATTAGAAATTTAATTGAAATTTATTTACAACCAATTTTTTCCACTGTAATATTTTTATTTATCATGGAAATCATACAAATCATGACAAGCCTTCTGTGAAATCAGCATTTGTTTTTTTTTTCAGAAAAAAGAGTTAGAGAACTTAGAGCAAGAGTTGCAAGGGCGCGTGGCGAGCGTGGCCGCGCACCGCGTCAAGATAGAGAGGCTGCAGAAGGAGCTGGCCCTGCTCGCGGCGCGGGAGCGGGGGCTCACGCGCGCGCTCGCCGACGGGGGTGGGTACATCTAGGGGTTAATACTTAGATATGACCCTCATTCAGAAAAATCGAGAAAAATCGAGAAAAATCTTAGTTTTGTTTCCCAAAAAGGGATTAGTAGACTGCCGCTTGCATCTAAAACATTAACATTATTTTTAAATATTTCATTGTATTTTCTCACAGACGTGGACAGCGACATGTCTCCGCTAGAAGGCGTGAAACGCAGCAAGTCGGAGCTGGTGCTGCGCGCGCGCCGCGACGCGCCCGAGCCGCTGTCCGCCGATGAGAGGGAACACTTCCGGAATAAGAGGCTTAGGTATGCGTTATATTGGATTGTGTGTGCGTGTGTGTGTGTGTGTGTTTGTTACTCCTTCACTCTGGAATAGTTGGGCAGATTTGGATACTTAGTATACTGACTAACTGTGAGATATAGGCTACTGTTGGACACATAGGGATGTACCCGAATGAAGTGAGGATAAGTCGCTAGTGTTTTTAATATTTATTTCAAGTTTAACTAGCTGACCCGACAGACGCTGTTTTAAATTTCATTAAAATGTCTAAATTTCCATTTTAATCATGATCTCGGGTAATGTAAAAATCCTTCAGCATATTTCTCTCTGTAGACCTTACACCTACCTACAAATATTTTAAGAAAAATATGCCAAATTGATCCGGTCTTGTATCTGTCAGTTATGTGCTTACCAACGAACATTTCACATTTATATATACATTTGATACTGTTGTTCAATGTACTAACAAATACCACCACACCCACAGCTTAAGCCTCAGCTTGGACCCTCTCCCCTCCCCCTCCACCCTATCCCCGGACACGTTCCACACGGCCTCGTCCTCCCCCCCGGGCGCCATCTCCTCCCCCCACACCCCCTCCACCACGGACGTATCGGGCCTCCTCAGCGAGGAGCCTCCTGTGCCCAAGTTCAAGCTGGGACCAGCGCCCGAAGATAGTGATGATATGTCCAGTACTGAAGATTATCATAAGGTGAGTGATAATTGAATAATTGAATTTTTAAATTTTACACATTTTCAATAATTTGGCCAATGTGACATTAATTAATTATATTAATAATGCTCCATACAAAACAATTTATATAGAGCTTGTAAGTCGTAACAAAAAAGATGTAAAGTTGTTTGCTCGTTCAAAATATCGATTTCTCCGAGTTTTATAAAATCAAAATTTTCATAATAGAGAGGAAATTGATTTGCAATTATTATTTATTTATTATTTATTTTAAACATGAATGATTTTGTTTTTTATTTAAATTAATTTATAACAAAGAATATGTTGTTCTAAAAGATGTGAAGTTCCAAAAATACCTTATATAGTCTTATATGTAACTAGCATTGCCCGCGGCTCCGCCCGCGTTCAGATGACTAAAACCCAAATTCTTAGGTTTTACATATTAGTATACTCTTACATTGCAGTTTTTGTATTTTGTCTCAAAAATGAGACATTGTTCCGCGGTAAAAAGTATCCTATATGTTGGCCCGGATAGCTGGTTAGCTATCACCATACCAAATTTCATCAAAATCCCTCCAATGGTTTTCCCGTAATGCGGTAACAGACAGACAGACAGACAGACAGACAGACAAAAATTCTAAAAACTATAGATTTGGCCTCTGTATCGATAATAATGTTTATTTCAATAAGATTTTCCAAAAAATATTTAATGTACAGATTCGGCTTTGTTACAATTTTATTATATGTATGATGTACATACATAGAATATTTCATAGTTACTTGAAAAGATACATATTCTTTATTGGACTAAACAAGTACAAGAAAAGATAGTAGTAAATTAAATCTTTATATGTAGTCATTTAAGTGGATTTCACAAATCGATTATTATATTGTTAAATCGACTTATTAATCTATAAATAAGGAAAATGTACTGGCTTCTTGTACATTGTATATTATTAATAGACTTATGATACTAGCAGCACATTATTGTATGGGTTTTTCTATTAAGGTGTAGAGTAGCTACTAAAGACAAGTGCTATAACCAACATTTACCATACATCGTTGGTAAAACCTAGCATGTATCACACTGACAGTAAAAGCCTGAAAGGTCGTTTTTATAAAATCCTTACATTTACCAACTCGTGTTGGTAAATTCTAACATTTACCACTATACGGGCTTTTACAGTAACATATACATAGGTATAATGAGTTGTTGTTGGTTGTATTATAACGTGTTTTCTCGTGTGAATGAGATCATCTCCCGCTGTAAAAAGTAGCGTATGCAACTCTCCAGCCCCCCAACTATCTCCATAGAATAATCACGCCAATCCGTAACTCTCTTTCGACGGGAAAGAAGGACAAACAAACACATTTTCACATTT
Source organism: Brenthis hecate (assembly GCA_951806755.1). NCBI lineage: Eukaryota > Metazoa > Arthropoda > Insecta > Lepidoptera > Nymphalidae > Brenthis > Brenthis hecate. The sequence continues at coordinate 990,018 of OX638254.1, forward strand.
ATAATATTAAGTATGGATAGTGTTAGTATATTATTATTATTATGGATTTTAATTATTTATAAGTAGTATACTGTTAGCGTTAACTTTATATATACATATTTTATTTCCTAGCCGCGAATAGTAGAAGGGCAGTCGTCCAGTTCGGTCGAGAGATCGCCAGAAGACAGACATCCGAGGACCAAATACAGGAGACGTATTAGTATGTATCATTTTTATTATATTTAATAATTCATAATTGTAGATAAAATTAAACCGATTTGAAGGAGATAAAATAATTTAGTAATATTTATATTTTTGTTTATAAACTTCGTATCATTGGTATTGCGGTTTATTCGTATATAGAGTTACCGTGTTGCGTAAAGAACGACAGATGATATTATTATCACGTTGTTGCCAATATCAAAGCTGGATGATTTCATTTTTGTACTACCCATTGAAATATTAAATCTTCCTTCTTTAATGTACGTTTATTTAAATTATATAAATGTATTATGGTAGAAAAAATCCTAATAACTCGGAGTCTGTTTTAAGAAAAAAATCTATAAAAAAAATACATAAATATTATAATATTAGGAAAACCTCCTCAACCATATTATTACTCGTAATAACTTTAGTCAATTAATTTTAAATAAATTACTGTAAGTTTTTTCGGATATTATCGCGGTATTATTTTGGTTCTATATTTGCGATGTTTCGAATGCTTCAATATCAAACATGGTTTTGGACGACACGTTTGGCTCAGATTGTAGTTACCCTACTTGCTGCGCCAGCGATCGCGGGTTCGAGTCCCGCTGGGGGCATTCATTTGTGTGATGAGCACGAATGGTTGTACTCCAGTCATGGGTGTTTATATTTATAATATGTATGTATTTAAAAGTTATATATGTATAGTGTATCAACTATCTGGTATCCATAACACAAGCCTCGTAGCTTACTATGGAACTAGATGGTATTGTGTGTTAATGTCCTGACATATTTATTATTATTATTATAGTCACTGAAGAGACTAGGCTTTTGACGCTTCAAAAGTCATAGTTGCTACGGACGATATCTACCCATAAAATTATACAATAATTATTAAAAAAAAAAGAGTTAAAAAATAAATTAATAATTGAAAATATTTGACAATTCTGTTTAGGACTTTTATATTTATTTATTATTATACAATATTAAATATTTGTGTAAATCTAACAAGGTATTATTAAATATCGGCAACGAAGATTTAAATATTTGTTTCGTTTCAGCTGATGGCAAATCACGTCGTCAAGTGACAGAGGCGGAAGCACTGCGCGCGATGCAAAGACTGTGTTCGAGGATTGCTTCTCAGAAAATGCTCGTCATATCGTCTTTAGAAAACGACTGTTCTAAAGAAGAGCTTAATAGGCAAATAGCGGTGAGTTTCGATTGTTTTGTGCCAACGTACGTACGTTGAATCAAGATGGCGATTGATTTTTATAGTGATGTTACTTTGAATGGCAATTTTGATACTTTTCCCTGCATTAAGTTTTAAAAAAGTATTTGTTTATTTATTAAGTAAAATAACCCATTGTTTTATGTAACAACAACAGGTTCTACAAGAGCTCCAAAAGAAATACGTCCGTTTAGAAATGGCGTTACAGTACTCATTCTTCGACAACCAGCCCAAGCGCACCATAATGGTGACCCCCATACAGGAGACGCCCTCGCTCACCCTCAGCGAGAGCGACATGCAAGTGTCCACTGAACAGGTCTCTGACGCTCAGAATGGACATATTGAAGACCCCTTGCTTAGCAGGTCAGTTCTGAAACACTTAAAGATGAAAAGGTGGATGAAATACTATATGGTACAATGAATGATTAAACCTTTAACACCAATTTCGGTTAATTTGTATTGTATTCAGCCCTTTGTAACGTCTCACTGTTGGCCACGGCCCTTCCTCCAATACGAGGGCGATTAGGCCATAGTCCACCACTCAGGCCGAGTACGGGTTGGCGAACTTTCACATACCTTTGGAAAACTTGTTAAGTTCTCTTATACATGCAGGTTTTTAAATAAAACTATCTTTTCGGATATTTTCGCGGATTTATTTGGATTTTTGGTTCCCTACGTTTCGAATGCTTTACAGCAATCATGGTCACGGGGGAGACTGAGGTGTTGGTGTCTCGAAGGTATAGTTGTTATAGAAGACATGATTGCTGTAAAGCATTCGAAACGTCGGGAACCAAAAATCCAAATGAATCTGCGAAAAATTCCGAAAAGACAGTTTTGTTTAAAATGTCAAATATTCGAGTAAATTTAAGAAAGTATTACATACAGGTTTCCTACGTAACCGTAAGATAAGTGGTAATTGTGGTTAATTTGCTAAATGTTAAAATACAAAAATTCAAATTCAAAATTCCACTTCAAATTCACGATTACTTTGTATTACTAAGATTTATAGGGATTGTGCGAAGTTGCCGTACTGGGTCATAGAAGTTTTTGGATTGGAATAAATAGTTAATCTATCTTGACCTTGCTGGTGTAGGACTAGCTTGTATTCTTCAACAACCAAGATCTTTCATCATGAATTAATCTAAGACCCTAACTCACTCTCAGTGTGAACAACATTCATCAACCTGGCGTTTGAAACCCGAGGCGAGAATTTTTGAAGATACCCGTTTACATCCTCATTGGTTTTTTTTATTGCTTATCTAGCTGATCTAGTGTGTAGCCATTAGACAAACGAACCATATAATATAGTGTGATATCTAAAATGATGTGTGCATTAAATTTTATAAATAAATAATAAAAAAATAATATATGGTAATTTGTAATCAGATTAAAAGAAACGGAAGTGGAAGCATCAGACAACGTGTCTACCTCCAACGACGAGCTGCCCTCGGAGCAGTCGTGGCGCGACCCCCTGCGGGACCCGCTGCGTGACACCACGCGCGCCCGCGACCCCCCGCGCGACCGCGACCCCCCGCACCTCCCGCACCCCCTGCACTCTTCGCCCATAGCCATACCTGTGAGTATTTAAGAACAAAGATGAAATGGAAATATAGGTGTACATTACAGTTTAAATCCCGATATTGATTGATAGTAGGCACACACGAACATTTAAAGAACTAAATTTAAAAGCTCTTCAAGTATTAAGTTGAATAACGTAAGCCAACTGGCTATGCCAGTGAAAAAATGGCTGAATTTTAGTGCACATTATGGTTTGACGTGAAATTGAATGATTACATATTTAATAAAATTAACTCTAAATTGGATATTGAAACGTCACGGCAAATAAAATTAAGATAAAATACTGCAAGTGTGTAGTGTCGCAGAAGACAATCTCCAGCACGACGTTGGTAAACAAAAGCATTCCCAAAGAGGGTTGATGTCAGGCAGGCGGCCGGTCGTAAAACTTTTGCCAAAACCGATCAGCAGTATGGTAGACGTACTGCGCCGACCCCAAGTAATTTGGGAAATGGGCAGGAAGAAGAAGAAGAGTAGCCACACACGAATAATTATTGGCGAAAGCGTACAATAGTTGAGTGTGTAATATACCTCAAAAAAAGCCAGCATTATATTTCAAAACTTATATATTTTAATTAGATTTAGTTACAATTTATTAGAAAACGTTAATTCTCAACTATTACTTATTTCCTTTTTCCAGTTAAAAATCACGGATAGCATCCACCCATGTCAACTTCCCGACAACCGATGCCCTTATTTCGGTTTTTATAGTCTTTCTATTTTTTATTTGTATTTCTTTCTTATCTCTTTCTTTCTCGGCCTGCCCATTCTCGTGGTTTTTAACTGGCTGATTTATGAAGGTATCTGTAATTTGTGCATTCGCGTCGTCAGTGTAGCCAGTATAAACAATTAATGACTGTTTTATTATACATTAATATAGCGAAAGTTTTGTACATTAAAAAAGAGAACTTACATACTCGTATTATAAAGTATCATATAAGGCTCGGCGCACACTACAGTACAAATCTTCATAACCTGCTAAAGGTAAATATTTTTTTAAGGACTCTTGCCTGGCGGTAGTCTGAAGATTGATGATGATTTTTTTTTGGACTTTATTGTCTGAATTGTGAGACATGCCTTTAAGGAATCTGCTAGCTGTCAATTAATTGATATAGGATATTGTAAATGTCAAATCAAATTGCCATTATTAATTTATATAATAGTTCATTTCGTATTATGTGTATCGTATTATGAATATGTTTAAAGAGTTTTATATAATTTAGTTTCCATAGTTATGTTTGTTGTGTCGTGTTGTAGTTATGTTACCATAACTACTCTTTTTTTTTCTAGGATTATGGTGTGGAAGGTCTTATGCATCCTGTAGATTTTTGTAAGTTCATTTTATCTACATATTCGTGTATATTACATTGTTTCTATTGCAAATATGAAATTAATTTAAATATTTATTCAATTTCTTGATATGAAAATATATAAAAAAAATTGATATTTTATTTTGCTTTTTTTAAATCTATATTTATAATCGTATTCTTATTTTTTATATTAAAAATCAACAATTAATACTAAGTAAAACAAAAAAAAACTTTTTTTCTAATATGACTTACACAATTTAATTCTTTTGTTAATGGCTTCAAAGCGCGTTGAGCACACTTTTCACATTACTTCGCCAATGTCACGTAGGATGGACATAGTCCAGTCGAATTAGGGTTTAATTGTTCAATAAACAAAAATTCACTACCTCTTTTCGGGTATAAATCGAAAAATATCGAGCCTACGAAAAAATTGATAAGGACCAAAAATGTAGAAAATTTGAATTTAAACAACTTTGCTTATTACAATTTTTCGCGTCAAATTGAAAAGAAACGAGTTATTCAATAAACAAACATTCACCGAAAAATATCGATCGATAGGAAAAAATTAATGAGGATCAAAGTTGTACGAAATTTAATTTAAAACAATTTTTTAATAACTATTTTTTGTGTAAAATTGAAAATAAACGAGTTATCGAATAAAGAAAAATCAACCCTTAAATTCAAGATGGCGGATGACGCAACGGGTCTTTTACCCCAAAAATCTAAATTTAGACTTCCAGTGAGCCCCCTCAAAGAATTCCGAAGGAAAATTGTTGTTAAATTTTTGCAACGTTTGCCCCCTTTTTTGAGCCAATTCGACGGCTAATAAGACATAGGAGTAATAAGTAATAACAGTGATAAACGACACCGTGCAGCGCGCGTGGTGAGCGTGCCGGGGTGGGTGACGCGCGGCGCGGGCGCGCGCACGCACCACGAGTACGAGGTGCGCCTGCGCGTGCCGCCCGCCGCCTGCGCGCTGCTGCGCCGCTACCGCCGCTTCCGCGACCTCTACCTCGCCGCGCGCGCGCTCTACGGGGAGAAGGTGCGCCCACTCTGCATTCATCTTGTTGTCACATGCGAAGAGTTAGAGTAGTATAATTACAATTGAGAAATATCTTAATAGTCTATGTCTCGCTCCACGTCATAATCCTACATACATATATATCATATTTCTCAGCGAAAAAATGTAACAGACATACATATACACGTACAGTCGTACAATCATTCGCTATTATAATAATAGTTCAGATTTTCAACCCTAAACCTCGTCTTAGATTTACAACTATGTTAACTTAAATAAAACTATATTTTTGTTATCATTTATCCATAAAATTAATATATAATTTTATTAGTATATACCACCTCTTATGGCTATGTATATAATATCTTTTAGAAACCTGAGTTCATTCGAAACGTCAGGAACCAAAAATCTGAAAACATAGTTATATACAAAAACCTCTAAATCCATGTGACGACCGAACGCTGTAGGTGGCGGCGATCCCGTTCCCGGGGCGCGCGCTGTGGTCGTCGGAGGCGCTGGCGCGCGCGCGGCGGCCGCAGCTGGAGGCCTTCCTGCGCCGCCTGCTGGCCGTGTGCGCCGCCGACGCGCGCTGCCCGCTGCACGCGCAGCCGCTCACCAGGGAGTCGCTCGTCGCCTTCTCGCCCTTCTTCAGGAAGGTTAGTTGCCTGCTCCTTTCGACCGCACGTTTTGAACGGGGTCGGTTAGGTTTGTTATACTATAGATGGACATTTTGACCACAGATTTTGAATAGGGTTGATTAATTCGTGATACCGATGTGGATGACGAGAGGTAGTGGAGAGATAGGTATGTTATTCGTTGCATTTTGTGGTGCTCAACTCCTAACTGACTGGTCTTTTCGTGATATTATCGTCACACGTCGCTACAATATATTAAGATATGAATATCTAATACTTAAATATGATTCGGTATGAACTCTAATATAGTTAAAATATTAAAACACACATTAATTTGTAATGTATTTTACGTATCGAAATATATTAGATTTGCTTTGCATCGGCTGGCACCTACTTCGAAAATATCTCATTAGATATCTATTCTAAATAAAAACCTCAGTTTAGTTATTTTTTACTTTTTAGTGCTTGGAATTCGGTTTTCTTTCATTGTAAACAACTCGAATCTAATATTAGTATACACGTTGCACGTTATATGTATGTACCCATTAGTTTATGCACAAAAATGTATACAGTTACTAACAACGCATAACCCCGCGCAACCAGAGATTGAAGTTTGACGTGCCTTTGACAGTTTAATAATGTTGTCATATCAAAACTAAAACACACAGACTCACGAGAAGGGATCTTTTGGTATAAATTATGACATGTTGCCCAATAAAATGTACCCTATTTCTGAAAAATTAAAATCTAATTTCGTCCTCGTCAGGGCGTGTTCGAGAGCGGCAAGTGCGGCACGGGATGATGGCGCGCGGAGCTAGTGAGGCGCGCGCTGCGCCGCGACGCGCGCCGCCTCGCGCGCGCGCTGCGCGCCGCCGCCAGCCTGCTGCTGCGCTGCGCCGCGCTGCTGCTGCTGCTGCTCGTGCTGCTGCTGCGCGCGCGCCGCCGCGCCTGATACGGCGCTCGGTGCGCTTGGGGCAATCATACGTACTGATACAACTGCTGCTGCTGCTTCTGATGTTGTGCTGGATATACTTAACATAAACATACATTTTTTTTTGCTGGAGAAACCCGCTAAGGGGGACTCTGTTAACCGTCAACGGGCAGGGTACTGTGAGACTCCTACTCACTTAAAACTCACAGTGGAACCCGTCGCCGCAGTGCAATGGGGCGTTGCAGGATCGCTTGCGCACACACTACTACACCCATGCGGAAATCATACATATGTACTGATACAACTATGCTGCGGCTTATCGCGTCCGTGACGCTGATGCCGACGCGGGTATACTTAAGGAATACAACTACTACTGTTTCTGGTACTGCGCCTGGTATTCGCAGTTGGACATACTTGGATATGTTTACTGGTAATGTTATTAATGTGTGTATGACAGTACATACCTATACAAACAAAACGTGCTGTATTTATTGATATTAATGCGACTTGTTAAGTGTGTTCTTTAACACACGATAGTTATGCTAATGTGGACCACACGTACTACAGGACCTGCTAGTGCTCCCTTGGCTAGCCATTATACAGGTAATGTTAACGATATGTATGTGTATATATATATATATATATATATATATATATATATATATATATATATATATATAGACTGTTACACATTATGTTTTCTCTTCTACGGGTCTATACTATAGTCGTATTATAACTGTGCTGTTCTAAAATTGGGATAATGATACAAGTTAGGAATGTTATGGTACGCAAGTGCATTTTTAGTGGTGATATAGACCATCCACAATCATTTGCTACTAACTTCATATGAACACAGTTATAATACAAAGATTATATTTGTTTCAAGCCGTGGGTCTTCTCACGTCCCCGCAAGGGGAGTGGGAAATGACTTTAGGTCAGAGCCCTGTGGCCATCCAAGACCCTTTAGGCATCAGAGTAATTTCCTTCAAGGTTTTACGGTATGGTTTTATATATGAGTATATACTAATATGATGACTTCACACAAGTCTATTTTTTTTTTTTTGCAATTTAGTTTCCTATATAAAATGTCACTTTGATTTTACTCTATACAGGACTAATAATACTACTTCATTAGTTCACATGTAATGATAATTTAATATAGTACAAAATAATTTAAATATAAAGATTCATTCATTCATCATTCATTCATTGTGTGATGTGTGATCATTCGTGAAATTAAAATAAAGTGATGATCATTCGTGAAATTCGTACAAATGGCTTTGCAATGCGAAAACACAAAACATTACCTTTAGCAGTTTTTTCGGCCTATATTTACTCTGTATAAGCCTAATATTACAAAAGACTATAATAAAATGTGAATTGAACATTACTTCGGGATAAACAAAATATGACAGCTACAATGAATAGTGATGTATCCGTTTATCTGTCGGATATTAACATCAAAACTACAAATTGATAGGTAACATTAGTGATGTACCCATATGATGCAATTATTTAAATTACTTGAAAGTTCTTGTACTAAATACAAAATCGTCAACTTAATGTAAAGAGCGTCAGTGTTGTCAGTTCGCGAGGAAGCTACCAACGGCACGGAGAGCAAATCTGCTAAGAAGATATAATAATTTTAATTACAAAACATCAAATATTCATATTATTCTAATGGGTCTTTCGCGAGTTTGAGTTTAATAATGTAATTACACGCATTAATATTTTTAATCTGAGTCTTGGCAGTTTAAGGGCTGACCTCAAATACCTTTAAATAAAACAATAATTATTGTATAAAAAATAAATATATTTACAAATGAAATAGTCCCTATATCTTATACGTTGTAGTAATTAATGTGAAGACTTGTTAAACTACCCTCTTAGTCCCCTGTGCCTTTGAATTCAATTAAAAACCCCTCCTAGATTTTTGTTTCGTAGACGATTTAGAAAGAAATATAATATATGATTTGTAAGAATTATATACTGGAGAGTTATACGAGTACGTTATGTAGGTGTAGATGTAGGTGCATGCGCAGGCGCAAGCAGCAGCGGGATTTGTATACCTTATGCTATTAGATGTGGGCAATTTATTGACAAGTAGTAAAAACTATTTGATAACACATAAATATGGATATTTAGTTTTTTTTATTTGTTAATATTTGGCATTATAACTGACCAAGGTGTGTCCTTAACTGACATAACTTTTTTATCATTCCCAATGAACATATCGACTTTTAATTTCATTTTCGTATCTTGTTTTGTTCCTATGGAGCCACAGTTATTTGCCTTATAATAATATGTTTTGCGAGAGTTTTAAACCAATATTTAAAAGTAGCTCTACCCTGTCCCTTTCTAAGATGGACGCTGTTAGAGAGATCATATTATTTCACTATTGGCAGTTTTCAGAACCAAGGACAGACGTTCACTAAGCATTTAGACAATCTCCAGTATTGCCATAAAGGTTTCTTTGAATTCAAAATTATCCACAAACTAAATAGTTTGCTAATTTTAAATTTAAAAGAGGATTTATTGAACAATAATTGGTATTTTAATCAATTTTATTAAAATACAAAATAAATGAAAATGGCTCGTTATCTCTCGTCTATAACATAGTATAACGACTTGTGTTCGATATTTCAAATTTTATTTTTATTGAAGCATCACGATCACATTTCTTTAAAAGTTTTATGTGCCTATTTATTAAAAGACATTTGCGTATAAGTTTGTTTACAAACGTTTGTATCTTATGTTTCTACTTCTTGTTGTGTTTTTACTTCTTAGTTCAGTTCATCATTAAAATGTGTTTTTAGTTTTATTTAATATAATTTATTTTCCATTTTTTAGTTTGATCTGCTATAAAAGCGTGATTTTTTAAGTTTTTTTTTTAAATTATAAATATATTTTTTATTGTTGTATTGTCATCGGTCCTTGTTAAATGTACAACGTTTCTGTTCAATCAGAAATTTTGAAGTGGGTGAAAATCACATTCAAAGATTCCGTCAGGAATAGAAAGATAGATACAGATAGAAATATAGATAGATAGATGGTACTGTATGTATGTATGTCTATTTGCGATAGGTATATGTATATTTTGAGCAATTCAAGTTTAGTTTAACTTTTTCCGCTTTTCTATCAATCAATTGAGGACAATTTACCTACTTAGGTCGTATCGATCAATAAAGTACTAGATACACAATCAGAGACAAAAAATGTCCTCACCGAATGAGCGCTCATTTGAACATATGAGCGCGCTTTTAATAATTTTTTTGTAAAAACAGCTTTAAGCAATACATTTAAGGTTCAATTAACATTGTTGTATATTTATTTCAACTACAATAATTACCTAAACACAATTGGTGACAGTTTTAAGAGAACTTTTGCATGGGATTGTGAATCTAATACTTTTTTTATCGATGTTAAGTCGATACAAAATTGAAAATGTAATAATATCCCAAATATTAATGTGTTAGGAATACGATTAGCGCCCAAAAGCAGTACATACGCGTCACTAGCTCCCTAAAGTCTCTCGACTCGATCGAGCAAATTTTTAAATATATTATTACTAACAAAATAGATATGTTATCCCTTTAACACGATATCCACTAAAAATATTTTTATATAAAAAAAAAAACGTAAAATTCTATATACATCGATCGTCGGTCGATTGAGAATCAATAAAAAATTATAATAAGCATAAAACTATTTACACTTAAAATTAAATAAAATTATTGTAAATACTTTGAATATTAAATTATAGCTGTATCTATTTGCGCAATTTGTTTAGTTAAAAACTAACTTTTTACGTATATATGTTTTATTGAATTTGTTTCTACATGATAAAAAAAAATTTAGTACTTTCTAAAGGTGTTCGTATAAGGCCTAGGCTACCGTTGCTATTTGATTTACGCAGGCACAAATAATATATTGGAAATCCTATAGCGTATATAAAATAAATATTTTGGTTTGTTTCATCTTCATTTCATAGATTTATCTTCCAATTATTTAATCTGTCAGTAACAATAAATTGTTATAGTAATCGACAAACATGTTGATAGCTGACTTTGACCGATCGATGACCGGCTGAAGCTGTTTATTTTTTTTAAATAATTTTCTTTAATAGAACAGCAAAACATTTACATTATAGGATTGGATGTACATATATAATAAATATAAATTACGTCGTGTCAGTGCTTATTTGTCCAAACGACCAATTTATAGTTTTTAGTACAGTATTGTCTTAACGTCAATTGTATTGGTATTAAATATACGTTTTATTGTATTACTACTGCCGAAAAGTGAATTTTATCCATACATGTATAATATATGAATAAAGCTTTGGTTTAAAATAGCAGAACATAACTCTGTACTGTAAAGTACAATAAGTATTGGTCGTTTATATTATAGGTTTATATTTATTTCACTAAAGCTGCGATTAATTAAAACTGTGTTGTATCAAACCTGCAATAATGCAAAAGCATCGATCAATCAGTCGCTAAATTTTTCCATTGCGCCGCATTTTTCTCAAGGTGTTTGCCGGTTACCATGACAATTGACAACACTAATACCCGATTTCACTAGCGTCACCTAAGTTTAAGGGATCCCCTAAGCATGGTTAGGGGGCTGTTAGGGGACAGTTTCTGTTTCACCGACAGTTAGTGGGGTCACCTAAATGTTAAAAGGCCCCCTAAATTTAGGTACTCGACATATGGCCTTAAAGACGATCGTAAAACGAAATTTAATTTAGGGGCTAGTTTAGGGGACTTTTAAGCTAGGGATCCCATACGTAGGTGGTAGCTTATGGGTTGTTAGTGAAATCGGACATTAGTATGTCAAATAAACTGCTGTGTACATTGTTTGTGGAATATCCAATACACATATTCTTATATCAGCCTTCAGTGTTAAAATGTATAAAAGTCTTATTTATATTATTCTGTCGACCTGTCGGTAGATTAACTCGTGTTGATAGTTAAAATTTACAGGGCTGAGAAGTAATTTATTTATAAATGTCATAAAGAATGTAATATATATAGCTAATAACAAAATATTTTAAATACTACCTTTTGTCAACAAGGTGAATAACTACTAAATTGATCCAATAAACAAAATACTTAACGCTTTCTTATAAAAAAAATAATGCATGCTACCCTGTATATTATGGTAACCTTAAAATGTCTTTGTATGTATAGAATTTTCATGTTTGAACGAATTTAATAAATATAAGGTCATAAAAAATTGGCATATCTGGCAACATTGTTAAGTGTTGCCCGTTCCAATATTAAAAAAAATTGATTTCATTTTAACGTTTTTCAGAAAAGAATTGATAATTAGAAAATATAAAATATTTGTAAGTAATAAGTACCGTGATAGTTTATTTTAGTACAAATATCGCACATTCTCACAAGTTTTTAGTTTTATTACATTTCGATATATGAATTATTTAATGTTTTACATCACGTCAGAATTACATTATTTATTTACTTTTTGTATTTTCAACTATAAAACGTATGTATTTGTGTATATTTAAGTAGCAAATTTAATTTTTTTTTTCTTTACTTAGATTTAATTTTTTACTTTAAGGCTGCCCAGATTTTACTGTCAAAGTTAATTAATGATTTTGTTCTCTTTTGCACATTTTATATTTTATTGTTTAGTTTCACACAAACAAAATAATTTAACACCAAAATAAAATAATTTTAACAATTGAATATTATTTATTTATTTTAGTTTATGTATAATATTATTTAGTGTAATTTATGAAATGTCCAGTAATTTTATGGCCTTTGGTATGTTAAGTGTGGTTCTAATATTTTCTACTTATTGTACGTGTTCTAAAGGTAAATAGTTTAATTAGATTAGAATATAAGAATATATAATAAGTAAATTAGTGAATACTTAATATTTTTTCAATGCTGGTAACCCTAGCGAGATGAAGGCCTTGTTTAATCAATTAAATGTGTGGTTTGTATCGGAATATAAGATATTACCTTACTTTCCAATAAAACTATTTACAGTTAATCTAGTTTAACAAATTTGTCTGTATGAATCAAAAGTTGGCAGTGGTAAAGTACTATGGGAAACCATATTATAATATGAGAGATACCCGTCAGGGAGCCTACTATGTATTTAAATATCTACATAATTGTTATACTGGATGATGAGACACTAATATATGTATTAAAGTAGTCACAGTGTTTGTATATACTGTTACTGAAATATATTTTTATTATAAACTATATTCTTAGTATCACAACTAGTGACAGGCACATGAATGTTTATTACAGTATGCATATTTTAACTGCTGCTTTGAAATGGAATAGCTGATAGTGAATCGGTGCTTTTCGCTTAAAAACCTTCTTTGGTGATATTAAAATTCTTAATCAGTTTATTTGAAATGACACAGCAATATTCAGAAGTGGCATGGATATGATATGCGTACTGTATTTAAGTGCTGGTCTATCCCTAATGTTAACTGTATCTAATGCGAGGCCTTTGTGAATAGGATTTATCTGGAGCAATGTAATTTTGTATAGATTCATTTATTGGGAGTAAGTTGTATAGATCTAGAGAGTTGTTGCTGCAGAAATTTGAAAGTTTGATTATTATTGGTATTTAAAATCTTAACCCGCATAATATGACAAAGGAATAATTTTGTTAAGAACAATAAACTACAAAATGTTTTAGAGAAATGGCTTTTATTTCACTTTCCCTTAAAATCTTGTCTTAAATATATACAAGGTGGCACTTTTCTTTCATGTCCCATCCATTTGTCCTATCCTGTATATTGTTTACATTATATAAAGTTGTTATAAATAATAACTTATGCAATAATTAAAACTTTACTTCAATATCTACAAAATAATTGTGGCTTTACGTCATCTCAAAACTTCATCCAAATTGAAATTTGCATAACAGCAGAATTCATTAGCCAAATTATTTCGATGTTGAGGTCTAAATTCACATTGTTTTAATTCTAACAACTTCTCTACATTCTCCTTCATGATAGCTCCGGTGCAAACTATAATCTTATCTTTAGCTAACAGTTTTATTGTTTGAGAAGTTTTAGAAATACATTCTTCTGCAAGGAATGGAGGATCAGCCACAATTATGTCATACGAATGTGCCAAATCTGCAGGTACCTTTTCTGGCCACTTATAATCATAAAACACAAAGTCTGTCCCATGCACTTCAAAGCGTCTGTCATATTCCAATAGAGTCACTGAAAAAAAGGATAAATATTTTACAATGTTTTCCATATTTTTATCTCTAATGATTAACACAAATTATTTATCTGCTTGGGACTCACCCTCGCTTCTCTCAGGTTCATTCCTAAATACATTTTAACGGTTAGTATGAAATAGACTACATATTATATTATCATGATATATAGCCTATAGCTTTCTTCAATAAACAGGCTCTCTAATGCAAAAAGAATTTTTCAAATATGATTAGTAGTTCCTGAGATTAGTGCATTCAAACTAACAAACTCTGCCTCCATAATATTAGTATACAAAATAATGTTTAATGCATTTTTTATTCAAATGTTTTAAATTATTTTTTTTATTTTTTACATACCATTTGCTCTATTCCCAACTTGTCTCTTCACTGGTACAAAAAGTGTTGGACAGGATATAAGTGCTACCTTTCCACTATCTGGTAGAGATTTATCAATCACTTTCACAAGTGCTTGGACTGTTGCTTCATTATACCAGAATTGACTCAGTTGCTAAAATAGGAATATATATTTACAATTTTATTTACTATAAATCAAGATAATAGTTAAATAAAATATATAGTTTAATTAATGGTGTTTTACCCAATTCTCTTCAAAGATTATATTTTCATTTAACTGCTGTTTTGATTCTAACTTTTCCAGTATCTCCTGCCTTTTTTGTTGCTCTGAATAAAACTCTTGTAAAGCTGCAAAGGTCTCTGCGGAAAGTGTAGGTACATCGTCGTCCTCTTCCATTGAAAAGGAGCCTATAAATTATTAACAAAAGTAATTTTACAGTTAAACGTACGTAAAATATATAAACATACCGCAATCTACAAATAACATAAAATAGTAATTGTGTTGAACCTGCTTACATATGAAAAAAAATCAACTCCCAAATATAACAACTTGAACGAAACGTAGGTATAGCGATTAGTAAGATTGTGACAGCTAAAAATAGGTTAGTTTTTCCCTAGCAAGCATGGAAGCAGATACCTCGCAATTTTTATTTGGAACCAAATCTAAAAGACATTTGCCTGACATCTGATTATCATACCTGAATATATTGTATATTAAATCAGTAAGTACACAACAATTTATTTTGTTATTTATATAATTTAAACAAATTATTCCACAAAATATGAAATCTACAAATGACAAGATGACATTTCGATTTGACAAGTTGACAGTGACATGTTATTTTAAAATGTTCTATTTAGCACAATATTTATTTTATGTCCAGTAAATAGAATGTATAAATTTTATAATAATTATCCTTTTGAATTTTACAGGATAAAATGGAACAAAATAATTTGCAAGTGATAAAACTACACGAAAATCCGCAATATTTGAAACCTTGCTGTGAACTTATCAATGATGAGTGGCCTCGCAGCGAAACCGCTCGGATGATGTCGCTTCAAGCTTCTTGCGATCAATTGCCAACTAGTTTAATATTAATTAACGATCAAAGGCTTCTTTTAGGCCATTGTAAACTCACTGCCATACCGAGTATTCCGAATAGTTGTTTTATCGAAACAGTAATAATATCTAAAGCAATGAGAGGCAGAAAGCTTGGCACTTTTTTAATGAAAGAAGTCGAAAAGTATTGTAAAAATGTATTAAGATTAGATATGATTCATTTGTCTACGAAAGGTCAAGAGAATTTTTACTCTAAGTTAGGCTATGAATTATGTGCCCCCGTTTCTATATATGGTAGTAGTGTTATTAACGTTATCAAAACGGTATCTAAAATTGATTTTGTACCAAAACATAATGTTAATATAAATAATTTGGTCTCGGCACCGCTACCACCACCCCCACCCCCACCCCCACCGATGCCGAAACTTCAAAGTGTAAATAGTAATATCAAAACAAGTAAAACATTTATGTTCAAATATATAAGTTAAGTAGGCAACGTGTTTATAATTTATATAAAAATGAAATAATTTAATAATGTAAATAATTAGAAGAAACCTTTCAAAGGTTTTTAAGAACTTTTTCGAAATAGTTTTATACTAAAATATTTGTATATAACATATTGTAATACATACGGAATTAAATAACAATGCAAAATTTAAATTCGATTATTTATTGATAAATTAAAACTTGGCTTTATCTATAAATTCAAGAGCGCGTTGTCGTATGCTTTCCACTTGATCTTGGTCTCCGATCTTCTCTTCCACTTCTATCCACTTCTTGAATAACACTTTCATTTTTCGAGCTGGCAACTTCTGTGACGTCATACGCTCCATCACTTGACTGTGACCAAAAAATGATCTATTATAATACTTTCTTAGATTTACACGAATGTTTGACATTATTAAATAAAACTACCTTTTCGGATTATTTCGCGGATTTATTTTGATTTTTGGTTCCCGACGTTTCGAATGCTTTACAGCATCCATGGTCACGGGAGAGACTGAGGTGTTACATGTCTTGAAGTTATAGTTGTTACAGACAGCCTACCCACAATTAACAAAATGAAAATTGCACCAATTACATTACAATATTTTTTAACTTTAAACATTTTTATAATTTTAATTATAATTGAATATGGAAAATTATTTATTTAATTTTGCGCTATTTTTTTATAATTATTACAATTTTAAAAATATTAATTTATTTTTATTTAAAAATTATAAATATAATAATGGCAACACTAAATATAAATATAAAAAAAATATAGATTACTAATTAATATTTACAGTTATTAACGCTCGCCTCACAAGCGTCATGTATAACAATAAACTGAATCCTACACATATTAAACAAAAGTAAGCACAGCAACAAAATAATCAACAGGAAATATGCGTGTGATTTAAATAAAAGTGAAACATTTCTTTTATAACCTTTATTGCTTTTGAATAAAGCCTATATCAATATTTTTTAATGTTATTAGTTTTTGATTAATAATAATAATAATAATATTTTTTTATTTCAAGTAACCTAAGACTCGTATTTTGTTAGTATACAAAAAAAGAAAATAATTATTAAAAAATGTAAATATACGTAGGTGGGAAATTCAAAGTAGTTGAAACGCAGGCCATTGGTACGAACGAATATGACGTCAAAATATTATCATAACAGAGTGATTAGCGATTTTGTCGCTACAAGTTGAGTCGTAATTTATCTGTCTATATCATTCTTTAACGTCACGCCAAGCGCACGAAATGGCGAGCGTTTAAAGTATCTGTGTCACTATGATATTTCTAAATTTTATTTTATACTAAATTTCAGTTTTTTGGATATTTTTTAGATAAAGATGTTAGCTATTGCATATTTTTTTAAAAAAAAAACCACGCATATTCCCTATTAAACAACAAAAAAAAGAGTTATGATGACATTAATGAAAGACATATATATGTGCGAGCGTGCGCACGCGTGCGTGTTGAAAAAGTCTCAAGTTATAAGTGTCAAAAGGTCTTCCTTCTTCAATTGATAAAAAAATCGTAAACCTTTATTTTTTTAACACGCAACACACATACATCACCTCAAACAAGATGTCAAACACAGGATGAGACCCGTTTGTGCTCATATATCTCTCCCCAAACAAATGCTACTATATACACTAACCGAACATGTTCAACGTCCCTGAAGGCCAGCAACATGTCCACGTAGGCGCAGCACACGTCTACTCGCTGCGGGTACACGGCTATGACTTGTTCGAACAGCGCCTCCGCCCGCTCGCGCTCTCCCCGCAGCCGCTCCATTTGGGCGAAGCGTACCAGCAGAGAGACGTCTGGAATAGAATGTTTCGCATACATATATTATGTGTTTAAAAACTTAGTTATTGCTGAAACGCAGTTTTTTTTTAAATTATTATGTACACTTTGATAATACACAATTGACTTTATTAGCTTAACATAAAGTAATTAATCCTAATTAATAGACGAGATCCATCAATAGCTTTATTTAGTAGTGTTTATTTTTATTATAAATATGTGTATAATATGGGTTTCATATACTGATTTGGACCTTTTTTGGTGGTGTAAAACTAGCTCTATGTGCCGAACAGTAGCCTATGTGTTACCCAGGCTCTAGTCAACCTTTGTATTCACCTTATCGTGTGGAGAGGGGGGGGGGGGGGGGGGGGGGGGGCATTAGCGTCCGGCAGTCCAGTCAGGCGCAAAGCCAAGAGAGACACTGTTGACCACTTCGGTAGACGATGTACCATATAGATTGCTCCTGGTACTTCTCTGACTACTACTACTACTACAACTACTTCTGACATCAGAGTGGAATGTTGGAGCAACCCCATGGTTGTTGTGGTCTGCTTCGGCAGACCTGCCGAGGCCGTAAGCGATCCTGCATCGCCCCATTAAGACGGGGGAGATTCTGTTGGGTTTTAGTGGGTAGTACTGACATTTCTAGCCAGTCCCACATAACCACCTGTATGTATGCAGGTCGTACAACAAACGTAATATTGTAGTCTGATGAAATAGATTCAATAAATATTAAATCACGAAAGTAAAAAAAAAACTATAGAAAAAAAACCTTATAAAATTTATAATAAGAACATAACCAGGTTATAAGCTATAAGCATATTTTATAATAGTTATACATATTTTACTTACGTTCCTTCTTCTCCAACGCTGCTATACCCTTCTGCATTACATATCTCGCCTTATCCACGAGGCCCGCCTTATAGCAGGCCTCCCCACACCTGATGTAGACGTCCAAGTCTTTCCTGTACTTCCTCATCATCAGCTCGACGAGCGCCACCAGCTCCTGGTGCTTGCTGGTGTCTACCAGGATCTCCAGGAGCTTTGAGTGCACTTGGTATGTATCGTTCATTTGGAGAGCGTCTTCGAGGGTTTTTTGCTGGCTTTCCTATAATATAATAATGGTAATTTATTAAGTACTTAATATTCTAAATTTTAAAAAGAATGCCCTGTATGCCTATGTGTTCCTAAATCAAAGCCTGTCTGTGTTCTAAATTTCACCCAAATCCGTCTATCCATTTTACGCAAATGCACGCGCACACACACACACACACACACACACACACAAACTTTCACATTTACAATAGTAGTCTGTATTATCTATACTAATATTATAAAGAAGCAGAGTTTGTTTGTTTGAACACGCTAATCTCAGAAACTACTAATCCGATCTGAAAAATTCTTTTTGCATTAGATAGCCCGTTTATTGAGGAAGGCTAAGGCTACATATCATCATGCTACTACGCAAGGGAGCGGAGCAGTAATCATAAATGTCTACAACACGAGCAGAATTCCATACATTATTACTAATGGCATAAAGCCAAAGAATATTTTTTATAATTTTAGCGCGAGCAAGCCGTAGGTTCTGCTAGTATATAATATTACTAATATTAATTATCTTATAACAAACCCAAGCTCACCTTAGTACCGAAGCGGTGCTCGAGGCTGAGCAGCGCGAGCCACACGTTGAGCTTCTCTGCCTCCTCACGGAAGTTGATGATATTGAGTGCCTTGCGTCCAACCGCTCGAGCTTTCTCGATTTCTGTTGCCTGATGACAAGTGTTACAATGATATTAACAGTTTTCCCTATCGATCAAAGAAAACTAGATACACAATCAGCGACAAAAAATGTCCTCACCGAATGAGCGCTCATTTGAACATTTGAGTGTGCTCTTAATCTAATTTTTTTTGTGAAAACAACTTTAAACATTGCATTTAAAGTTCAATTTACGTTGTTGTATATTTATTTTAAATAGAATAACTACCTAAACACAAATAGTGACAGTTTTAAGAGAACTTTTGCATGTCATTTCGTATTTAGTACTTTTTTGATCGATGGTGTTCGCCGAAATATATAATAAAATTTATGGGGACAGTGGACTGTACACTAAGTAGTAGGAAAAACTACTAACTGCCTCGGTAGTCTAGTCAGCTAGTGGCTAGCATTACGACTGCAGATCCGAAGGTCCTGGGTTCGAGTCCCGGGTCGGGCCAAGTTTAATTATTGAGTTTTTCTGTTAAGATATTCTCAATAATAATAATCCGGAGTTTTGCACCGCTATGTCTCGGTACTCATGTGTCGCGTCGCTCCTGCGCGGTGCTTCAACTCTTATCGCGAGTTTCGAAGCATCGTCCCATTAGACTTTAAGAGGAAAATGAATAGAGAGTGCACGTTGTGTCTGCGCGTAGACAAACACACACGCGCTGCACTATAATATCTCCTGCGCAGTTGGTTAGTCTCAGTGAAATTGTCCGCCGTGGCCAAAATCGATCAGGAGGACATTAGGAGAAACGAACTACCAACTGTCGTGAGCGAAGTTGTTCCAGCCGACCAGCGAGCCTTGCCTTCCTCTTGCCATCCCACACCCCCGCTGTTAAATCTACTCGATATAAGCGATCTTCATTTCTAACCTCATTCAAATCCGATAACCGTTAAAAGTAACAAACAAATACACTAACATATAAAGAAAATATGGCCTGATGCGTGAGAACCTACTTGTCTGAAAGAACATTAGATTTGAAAAGACGCGTAAAGTTCTAGAACTCAAATTTGATGAGGGAGTGCCCTATAGCTTAATCCCACTCGCATTGAGGATAGGACGCCCGAAGTATGAAAAAAATATATAAATTTTATAACTTTACGTTTCCCTAACATTCGAATCCTTCATCTCCTCAAAATAATTTTTACATACTAAGACTCCCTATCCAAAAATACCACCGACTCCTGAGGCTGCGTTCCATATACTAAACTGCAACCTATTCCTGTATACTGTATATCCCACAACGAAAGATTAAAAATTTAAAGCCTCTTACGAGGCTACCTTTAAGTTAAATTTATATAGAAAACAGAGTGGTATTACTGTGTGAAACTCATGTCACTATGTAAATTTAGTTAGTAATATAATATAAAAAAAATAGTTAAAAATTTTACCTGTAAATGGAAGGCCATGTAAGCGATCCACAGCTGGCTGCAGTTGGGTTCTGAGAGCAGCGCCCTCTCGAAGTGGTCGCTCGAGCGCGGTGCGTTCTCACTTTCAATCGCTCTCTTCTCCATCTCTCTTATTCTTTCCTCTTCTTCTCTCGCTTTCGCTGCTTTCTCTGCTATGGAGAGCTTCTTCCTTTTCTTCTTAGGCTTCTCTTCCTCCTATGTGAAAATGGAAATAACGATACTTGAAAAGAAAAATATATTAAAAAATTTAAAGTATTTTTTAACCAAAATTTTTGCTCCTACTATATTAAAAAATATAATTTAAATATTTGAAATATATATGCAAGCCTATTAATATTTTTATACCTAATCATCATCTGTTTCCAATATTTGCGCTTTATATATGTAGTAGAAAATTTATTTTTAAGTACCTAGTCTCACGCAACAGAAATAATTATTAACTATAATATCTATATTATAACTAGCGACTTGTAAGTTTCAACGTTTAGTATAGATTTCTCAGAGATAACATATTTTCCCGCAGTAAAAAGTATCCTATATGTTGACCCGGATAACCAGCTGTCGTCATACCACATTTCATCAAAATCTGTCCAGTAGTTTTCTCGTGATGCATTCAATGACAGACATACAGACGAAAATTCTAAAAACTATAGATTCGGCCTCTGTGCCGATAATAATTACTATTTCAATAAAAATATTCAAAAAATATTTAATGTACAGATTCGACTCAGAATTTTATTATATGTATGGATAATAATAATCGTCATACAACTAAGCCAAATCCATTCATTTCAAAAACAATGAACATACCTCTTCCTCACTACTGCTAGATTCTTCCTCCCTTGTATTATTGACATCTTCAGCACTCAAAGACCAGAAGTCTTTAGCACTTGGAACTTCTCCAATGGGCTTCAACACTTCAAGTACCTTCACTTTTCTTATTTTTTCTGTTTTTTCCTTGTTTTCCTCATCTTTACTATCTTTACCACTTACTTCTCTATTATTTCTCTTTTTCCTTTTACTTTTTTCTCCATCTTCGTTATCTTCTAAATCTTTTTTTGTTTCAAATTTGCTAATGATCTTTGCAGGTAACTTTAATTTTTTTTTCTTTTTTAAATCTTTGTTTGATTCTACATCATGCTGATTGAATTTATCTTGGGCGATCGTAAGCGTTCCCATAAGTTTCTTTATTCTTTCTTCAATAACCAGTCTCTCCATGTTCATAGCTGTGTGATATTTTTTATTTGTCGCATTTAAACCTTTTTGCTCTATGGCTTCTATCTTTTTTTCAACTCTATTTAATCTGTTACTCCTAGCTTTAATAGCCTTAATTAATGACACAACTCTTTTTTTATAACTTTTTGCCGTGTCACAGTCAGATAAGTCAATTAAATTCAAATCTTGCGGTGTCAATATTTGGTCACTGTCTTCATGTATGTCAGTCTCTATCGCATCACTTTCTTCCGATGCTTCTTTCGTTTCTTTTTGTTCTTTTATTTCTACTTGAACATCACTTTTCTCTTCTTTCTTTTTCTTTTTATTTTTCTTTGATTTATTTTGTTCATTTCTTTCAACATCTTCTTCAGTGTCAATTTCATTTGTAATATCTTTTTTATAATTTTTTTTTATTTCTTTTTGTTCTTCTTGAACATCACTTTTTTCTTCTATCTTTTTCTTTTTATTTTTCTTTGATTTATTCTGTTCATTGGTTTCAATATCTTCTTTAGTGTCAATTTCATTTGAACTGTCTTCTTTATTTAATTTATCTTTGTTTTTCTTCTCTTTCTTTTTTGCTTTTTTAGTTTCAATTTCCTCAGTTTTATCAATATCTATATTTTCAGATTGATCTTTTTTATTTTTCTTTTGTTTTTGTTTCTTATTACTATTTTCATTTACTTCAGATTCATCTACGTCCATTTCGGAACTTTGATTACCTATTTTAGCTTCCTTTTTCTTTATATCTGTTTTTTGTTTTTTAGAAGGAGGTGCTGATTCCTTATCTTTTCCTTTTCTTTTAGTGGGTTTTTTAAGGTTTTCCTGAAATATTTTATTACAACATCAAAAGTATAAAATAATCAAAATTTAAATGGAATCTTATATATTTATTTACATTTGTTTTACTTACAGTCGGAGTAAAAGTCTTTGTTATGAGACTTCCGGACATTTTTTTTGTCTCTGCATTTACTGACATGATCGTACATTTTACCTGCAATATATATAAAATCATTGTTTCTTTAACATTAATCATATTTAAATGTAATATATTTTGCACATGAACAATTGTATTGACTATAAATTATATAAAACATATAGTTTATATAGATTTTTCCCATGTTTAATATATTAGTGAAGGTTGCTGAAAAGTTGAGATTTAGTTCATAAATTATACATCTAATTGGCACATGGTAGTCCAGTGGTAACACGCTCGCTTGGAAAACGGAGTGAAGCGGGTTCGAATCCCGGATCTGACACCTCTAGTATTTCATGCGCGAATCATTTTCAACATCATTTTCACTTGTCTGACGGTGAAGGAAAACATAGTGAGGAAACCTGCATGTCTGAGAGAACCTAGCAAGTTTTCGAAAGGCATGCTCAGTCCGCCCGCACTTGGCCAGTGTGGTGGACTATGGCTTGATCCCCCTCGTATGGAAGGTAGAGTCACCCCGCAGCAGTGGGACGTTAAAAAGAGTTGAATACATACATAGAAATGAAATATATAATAATATATACTTACAATCTGTCCCTGATGAAAGGCGTGTGTGAGACTGTCTATGGGTTCGGTGGTAACCAGCCTGCGAGGCACATACGCCGTCACATTGTTGAAGAACGATACTATTAAGTAATCTCTGATATGCTGTAAACAAATAAAATTAAATAATCTATACACGTTAGGAGACTGAAGTATATTTTATATGGAGTTAAATAATTCAATTCAATTTTTTTATTATATTTGACCGACGAATATATAACTACCTACTTCATACCTGAAAAGTTACAATGAGTTTAAAAATGTGAAGTATGAAAATGGGGAAACTTTTTTTAAATATTTTTTTTTGTTTGGTAAATTTGCGAAATTAAGAAACCTGCGAAAAATGCTTTATAGGATCAAGGGCTATAACATATAAAGATCAAGAGCCATAACATATTATGAACTTGTCGCAACATACAGCGTGACAACAGGCTAAGTATCCGGCTGCCGGATATCCGGCCATTCGGCCTTAAAGCTCACCGGATATCTGGCAACCGGTATCCGGCAACCTCGCCAGATATCCGGTATCCGGCCAAACAACTATTCCTTTGATGATTAGTATTTATCCTCACCGCCACAACTCCAGTATACATTTTCCCAACTTGCGCGTCTTCATAGCTCTTTAGAACTTCCAGGTCTTCTTCCAGCAGCGTGGGCTTCAGGGAGAGGGTCAGCTGGTGCTTGGTCAAGTCTATCGCCAGCACGCGAGCCTTCACATCTTGTCCCACCTTGCACATAACATATGAATATTTTAAGTAATATTATGTAGAAAGTTTAAAAAGTAACTATACATGTATCATCTGAGCATTTAATTTATTTTAATACTAGTTCACTTACCTTAAACTTTTTCTTGGGCAACTTAGAGTGCGTGGCTTTTTTTGGGTCGATGAAAACTCCTGTGTCCGTCATATGGGATTGTGGTACATAACCTAAGAGATAACAAAAGATAAACTTTTAAATCAATTAAATAAAAAATAATCACATATGTATCTCAATATATGTCACAAATAAAACGATATGTAGATAACGTTGATGATGATGATGTTCTCCTAGCCGATTCCGGCTACGGCGGCCAATCTCATTGAGATTAGCCAACTGCGCAGGAGATATTATAGTGCTCAAGTGTACGCGCAGACACAACGTGCACTCTCTATTCCTATCACTCTCATACTCCGGTGGGACGACTGCTCGACACGACCGTTGAGAGTTAAGGCGCAGGACCGACAGCTTTACGTGCTCTCCGAGGCACGGGGGTGAAACACCGCCAACTTCCCAACTTCGGGCTGTTACTGAGACTTACTATACAGAAAGACTCAATAACTAAACTTGGCCCGACCCGGGACTCGAACCCAGGACCTCCGGGTGTGCAGCCGTACATGCTAGCCACTACACCACCGAGGCAGTTAAATAAAAAAAAAGATAACGTTATATAATATATAAAAAAAATAATAAAACCTTCAGCAATAGCAAACTTATGCACATTTTATTCAATTTCTCAGACTTTTAAATAGTTTAAAATTTCTAATATAGTTAGCACAATGACAATAAAATGCTAATCAAAAAGAACCCACTCACCACTAACCCTTCCAACGTTAACCCTCAAGTGGTTATCGGCAACAGAAGTGACCGTGGCCGGTACTATGTCCCCGATGTTGAGTTGCGACAGGTTGAAGTATTTCTCATTCAAAATGGCGGCATCGTCGCTCAATGAGTACACGTAGTCGCTGAGATTGTAACATAGAATTCGCACTTTGTGGGTGCTGCCTGGGAAACCACAAATATAATAAATCACTGGCCCTTAAGTGTTTGTTCATACGGTTTTTATTAAGAGAAAGAGGGTTCTTTACTAACTAACATATCATATCTATACAGATAAATAAAATTGAAGTGTCTGTTTGTAATGTCAAAATAACAGCTTTTACTAAATGTATATGAAATGATATATGCTTATAAAAAATTTATTTTATCTATTTATGTGTTTGTATCTGTCTGTCCGACTAATCCCCGAACCGGCTAGACTGATTTTGACGCCACTTTCACTGGCAGATAGCTGATGTTATAAGGAGTAACTTAGACTACTTTTATTTTAGAAAAAGAAATTAGGGTTCCGATCTAAAAAAATAAAAGGGCCTGAGCGTAGCGAGGATAAGTCGCTAGAAGATCATATAAAGGAAGCATGGGACAGTAGTAAAATATTATTCATTCAAGACTCACCGATGGGATAAGATTTGGCTAGCACTTGTTCATCAGTGAGGTCTTCATGTATGGCCACTCTGCGCAGACTCAATATCCCTATACTTCCTTCGCCTAACTTCATATGGATGGACCGACCAGCGATTTTTAGAACCTGTGTGTGAAACATTAAACAAATACTTTATAGAAAAACGGTTAAATAACGAAAATAGATTACCTCTTGACCGATTTTCAAAAATTAGGTATAACACCTCGGGTTTGTGTATATATGAGATGTTATTGTTAATTGTAAACCAGATAAAAAATTAAATATTTCTTAATCAATAGGTTTTACGTCAAGGATAATAGGGAATATGCAAATGTGAAATATTTGTTTATAATCTTTACATGCCTATATCAAGTTATTTTAATGTAATTTCTTTATTATTAAAAAAGAATCTTATTTTTCTTAAGCAAAAGTCGTCATTTCGAGCGCTAAATTGGCAACACTAGCTCTATGTATATTATACTGTGACGTCACGTGAAGCGCGCGAAATGGCGGGCGTTTAAAGTATCCGTATCGGTATGATATTTTTAAAGATTTTTTTATACAAAATTTTATTTTTATACTATATTTTTGGAGCTGGATATTTTTTTACAATAACATAAGAATGTAAGTTATTGTATAAAAAAATAACGCATATTCCCTATTCTACATAAATAATAAGAAAACGAATTAACTATATATTTAGATAAAATGTAATTATTTTTTACCTTAGCTTCTTCAATGATATCGCCATCTTTAAACTTTTGCTCTACACTCAAGTCGGGGATGGTGGACGCGAATATGCTCTTCATTGTGAGGTACGGAGTGTTCTTTGGAGGCACTATATACAGTAATCTGGCTCTGATCTGAAAATATAAGTTAGGTACTATATTTCAGGCCTTTTTAATGAATATTATGTATTTTTTGTCTACAGCTCCACTTCCTTTGTAAACTGTAAATGGGGTGGAGTTAAAGTATTTTATATCTTGTCTCTGTGTTCCTATTGATACAAATCTGTTTAGCAGTTTGTGTTAAAAAAAAACAAACAGACAGACTTATTTTCTCTTTTATAATATCACTGAGCATTCATATAACTACATGAATGTGCTGTTTTTGGGTGAAATGCCATCTATTGTTAAATATTTTATGACACCCATCTAATAAAATCGACGTTTAAACGAGCGTCACTAAACAAGCAAGCAGATTTTAATTAAATTCTGATTCATTTTAACGGGTATATAATATACAGGCCTTGTAGCTTACCATGGAACTAGATGGTGCTGTGTTAATGTCCCAACATATTTATTTATATATAATATCTAGCCATACTAATATTATAAATGTGAAAGTTTGTGTGGATGGATGGATGTTACTCTTTCACTCTAGAACGCCTAAACGGATTATAGTTTGGAATAACACATAGATTACTTTTTATCCCGTGGGGTAATTTGTTTTTGTGTTTCACTAGGGACGAACCCGAAGCGAAACGTAGATGAGTCAGTAGTATATATTTAACGTATAATACAATAATAATTACTTAATTTGTCCTGCACTAATATTATAATTGTAAAAGTCAGTTAATGTGTTTGCTATACCACTGTTTTTAGATTTAATTAAAATGGGGGCGTGCAAGTAAAGCCACGGGCACAACATAAGTTTTACAATCATAAACATACCTTCTGTCCGAGAGCTGGTTTCTTTCCTTTAACTAAATCAGCCTGATGCCTCTGAATGTAGGCAGTTGTGTTATCCAATATGTGGCCTTCTATACCATTATCTAATGGCTGAAAAAATAATTATTTCTTTCACACCTTTAAGAACAATTAAGAAAAATTGTTCTTTGGAGGATAATATTAAGTGTGGGATAATTAAAGGATTGGATGAAAACATTTTTGAAGTTATACTTCTTTTGGCACATTTGGAAAAAATTATGAGTAAAATTTTTATGATGCGCGCGCACACCGACAGCCAAAAGGCGACATGATGAAGTTAGCTGCATTCCTTTTACAAACAGAGAGTTGTGACATACAGGATGAAATCTTTAGCTATTTTTGTTCTGTTATACCAAAGAAGTATATCTTTTTATGTACGTACATAAGTACACACACGTTTTTTTTTTAAATATTACAACATTCGATTTATATCTGATTCTAACTTAAAAAGAAATAATTAAACAGCGCTGGGGTAAATATATTATTTTATATAATCAAAGCAAATTTTCTTTTATAGTGTAAAATAGAAAACCAGGTATAAATTCCAATGAATTTTTTAAAGTATAACCCATGTCCATGCATAAATTAAATAAGTATCACTTAAAATCATTTCATCAATTGGACGAACAACATAATCTTCTAAATACTATGTACATGAAATAAAATGTTACCTTATCCACAGTAAAATCCAAGGCCGTACCAGGGAAAAGCGTATTGGTTTTACTTTTTTGCACTCCTCTCTGTAAATCTGTTAGTATATTACTGAGTTTGATCACGCTGCTGTCAACTGATGGGTTGGTTTTAATGGTGACCCAGGTTAGCATACCAATATCTAAAAAAAATAATTAAAATATATAGGCACATTATAATACTAAATTAATGATTTTCTTTTTTTTAATGACTTTTTTCTTTATCACATATAAAGTCAAGTCAAGTAAGAAATATATAAATCTTAAAATATTCTTTGTGAGCAAAATCCAATTAAAAGTAATATTTACCCAATTCAATTTCAGGATTTGCAGAATCCTTTGGTAAAAATGTCCTGGTGTTTGGTATGCCAATATCCATTACATACCCATGGTCTTCTACCGATAGTACGGCAGCTTGAAGAAGAGCTCCTGTATAGACAAGAACGTGTTGTATTAATATTTACAAGGTTTTTTATTTTATAGTATCAAAAAAAAACATAAACAATATGTACACATGTACACTCACACAGCCATGCTTAAACTTAAACATTTTACGTTACGTTATGTAAAAAATAGTAATAATGATTTGTGTTTGTAAAGTAAACTATAAGCTATACATATAATTGCTTATAATATATAAACATATTAAATGATATATATATTTGATACAAAACATACAATGCCCAAAAATCGTAAAATTTTGAGTTTATAATACCTTTATGCAAATCACCCAGCATTCTGCTACTGTTAATATGTTGTGGCATCATAGACAGCATGAGGTTTTGTTCTGCCACCTCTAGGACTTTTACAGCTACATACTGCCCAGGTCGGAACATTTGTGGCAACTCTTTCACTGTATCTGTCTGTGTTAATTAATTAATTATTGTAATTATAATTTAGATTATTGAATTTAGAATATTATCTGTAACATTTGACTTCTAATCTGTATTATAAAAAATACCATTGATAAGGTATTTTTGGGTCCTTTAGTTTCACTATACATATATAGTATACAAGTATATTATTTAAGTAGTAATTTTTTTAATGATTCTATAGTCTGAATTCTAAAATTAGCATATTATTACATTACCTGATCATTTACATATGCTTCTAATATTTTATTATAAGCTTCACTTATGTGACATGCCATAACAACACCACTCATTCTACATGGGAGAGCAATGTATATCTTAGTTTCTAGCACTTGACGGATTCTTCCCAATAGAAGAAGACCTTCTTTAACCACCTAAAATTGAATAAAAATAATGAAATTTGACTACTTTAAAATGAAATAAATTGTAACAATATATAATATACTTATTTTCAAATTTTTTTGGGATGAAAAAACGAGCTTTTAAAAGTTTACAACATTTATTTACCTTATAATTTAACCATATAGAACAACTTTTAAAAGACTGATCAACTTCTGTTTGCACTTCGTCAGATAAATATCCATCATCATTTTCTGATTTCCTTTTTATCTTCTTCTTTTTTCTTTCTCCCTTTTCAGCAGCTCCTAAAAACTATAATTTAAACGAATTTTACTTACATTACAATCTTTTATTAAAACCCAACAATAAATTCTGTTTTGATTACTTACATTTTCACTTTGTTTAAAATAAGTTGTTGTAGGTTTTTTGCCTCCACGTGGAAAATATTCCTCAGTATCTGCCATTTTATACACCACTAATAGGTAAATTAATTAAATGTTATCAAATGATTCAAAATTAAAAACAACACAACAGTGAACAGGCATGAACTTTTAAGGTTATAAATATAATACGTTTCTTTATACATATGTAACTGTCAGTGAGAACTGAGAGTTACGATTTAACAATATAACTTGAACACATTTTATAGTAATTCATTAATATATATTATGTTGAAAAAAATGGAACATTTATTTATCAAAATTTATAATCATGGAAATAAGTATATATTTATATTATATAATAAATTAATTCCTAATGATAAAAATATTTTTATATGGCCACATTATTATACGACCATAAAATATGCTCTAGAACTTCAATCGGCTAATTGACATTACATGTTTTTGACTCTTTTTAACATTACATAAAATATAGAGATAAACAATATAAATTTGCTATTTTTTTTATTATTAGGAACATTTTAAAATTCCTTACATAATACCATGTGTCAAATAAAATCACTATCATTATATTTGATATAATTTATTCATCGAGCAGTATTGAGCGGCAAATAAACCTTGAATTGAATTTATTTCTACTGATTTCCTCAAAACATTTAAGTTAACCTAAGGTAGTGTAAATGTAATGCTTGTGTAGAAGGGCGGTCTCGGGAGCTTGATAGAGATTGATAATATTAATCTAATCTTTTTAAAGTGTATTAGATCGTATTTTAAATTGTTTTATTGTGTTTAACAGTGAAATTTATAACTTTAGTTCATTATTAACAGATATGAAGAAAGTCGTGATTTTCGGTTCCACCGGTAATACCGGTCTTAGCGCTGTAGAAGCAGCAGTTAAAAAAGGTATGTACCTAATTATGTTCATTATCCTTGCAACTTTTACATAATATAAAAGTGCATACGCGTTAATTTTCTTTTATTAACATTTTATATTTGTTTTATATATCATTAGGTATTAACATATTGATGTGTTATTAAACTTGCAAATTACTTACTAGTCTTAAAATTTTCCAGTGATAATTAAAAACGACTACTACTGATTTATAAAATTACTATGTGAAAAAATACCAATAAAACAAATAATAAGTTTATTATCTGTGTATTAATTTATCAGCAGATAGATAAATGTTAATATTTATTCATGCAGGAGTAATATTATTATATTGCCTTTACAACCTTATTGTTTGTTTGATTATAAACCTATAATAAGCTTAAAAGTGTAGAGAAATAAAACATTCATCTTAATGATATAGGTATATTATATTTTTTATTATTTAATATAGGTATATTATATTTTTTATTATATAGGTATATTTATTTATTATTTAACTGCCTCGGTGGTGTAGTGGCTAGCATGTACGGCTGCACACCCGGAGGTCCTGGGTTCGAGTCCCAGGTCGGGCCAAGTTTAGTTATCGAGTCTTTCTGTATAAGTAAGCCTCAGTAACAGCCCGGAGTTGGGAAGTTGGCGGTGTTTCACCCCCGTGCCTCGGAGAGCACTTAAAGCCGTCGGTCCTGCGCCTTAACTCTCACTGGTCGTGTCGAGCAGTCGTCCCACCGGAGTATGAGAGTAACAGGAATAGAGAGTGCACTTGTGTCTGCGCGTACACTTGTGCACTATAATATCTCCTGCGCAGTTGGCTAGTCTCAATGAGATTGGCCGCCGTGGCCGGAATCGGTCGGGAGAACATCATCATCATATACTATTAAATTGGATTCACCACATATTAATTTGTGCTTAAAAAAAACTAAAAAACTGACTTGCTGCCTGCAACTAAAAAGTAAAAAATAACTAAACGGGGGGTTTCATTTAGAATTTATACCTAATCAGATATTTTCGTTGGTGTGCTTTGATTTATTTCGGCTGGCACCAACTTCGAAGCCACATAGAAACCAATAAATATTTATTGGTTTCTATGTGGTGTTTGTCACTTTTTATGACATCCTGTTGGAGCTTTTAAATAGGGTTCCTGACTGCCAAACTGCAGGTCACGGATTTGATTACTTGTCTAAATTACTTGTGGATGCTCTTATTTTACGATTACAAAATCAACTTAAAACACAATTAATTCTCCATGATAATTAAAAAAATTAAGAGTCTCCTTAAAAAAAAGATTATGGAGGATGGTACTTTATATTTACGCTAGCAGAACCAGCGGCTTTGCTCGCGCTAAAACTATAAAAAAATCTCTAAAAAGGTAGGTTTCATATAAACTTTCATGCCCTTTTTTATCCCCATATGAGATGAATTTTGTAAAATGCTAAAACATGTAATAATTTAATTGTATTGAAGAACATTAATACCAAGTTTCAAGTAATTCTGATCACAAATATTTTTTGTGTTGTATTATACGTGTTTTCCCGTGTTATTGAGATGATCTCCCACGGTAAAAATTAGCCTATGTCACTTTCCAACCCTCCAACTATCTCCACACCTAAAATCACGCCAATCCGTCATTCCGTTACGACGTGAAAGGAGTTCAAACAAACACACTTTCGCATTTATAATATCATTAGCATTGCCCGCGGCTCCGCCCGCATTTTGATGACCTAAAATCAACTTCTTAGGTTTTATATATTACTATACTCTTACAATGCAGTTTTTGTATTTTTTCTCAGAAATGAGATATTTTCCCGCAGTAAAAAGTACCTATCCTATATGTTGACCCGGATAACCAGCTATCACCATACCAAATTTCATGAATATCCCGCCAGTGGTTTTTCCGCGATGCGGTAACAGACAGACAAAAATTCTAAAAACTAGATTCGGCCTCTGTATCGATAATAATCACTATTTCAATAAGATTTTCCAAAAAATATTTAATGTACAGATTCGGCTTGTTAAGATTTTATTCTATGTATAGAAGTACGGATAGTTAACTGAATAGTAAAATCAAAACAAATCGAAATAACTATGTTCGAAAATTAATATATGTACCTACATTATCGAGATAAAAAAGTAATCTGCTAAACACGATGATCGGCGGGAAAATACGTAAACTTATGTAGTCTAACGCGATTTTTTATCCGATTTCCAAAAATGAGGTGGTTTTCAATTCGTCGGAATCTTTTTTTTTATGTATGTTCACCGATTTCAGGCGACAATATTTTAAAATATGAATATCTAATAGGTAAATATGTATTTTACGTATCGAAATATATTAGACTTGCTTTGCATCGGCTGGCACCGACTTCGAAAATATCTCATTAGGTATATATTCTAAATGAAAACCCCCGTTTAGTTATTTTTTATAATTTAGTGCGTGGAAGTCTGTTTTTTTTTTTTAAATTTTTTACAATCTATCGTTTTAGGAAAAAGATGTCCTTTTTGAATTTTGACCAATTTTTGTTTATTACCGTTTGTTTATTATTTTTGGCCTATTCTGTTAGTATCAGGGAATTAAATCCAGTATCTCCGTAGTAATATTTTAGTGTGTATGGCGCAGTGTCGCCACATATGATATAGTAAGTACGTCGATACGTAATAAAACAGTAATTAGACGTGTCTATGTAGGTATCTACTATTAATTATACCACTTGTTGTATAATTTATCCAAGAATGTCCAAGGTATGGAAACGTAGGATAGGTAGGACTAGCGACTCACCCTCGCTCCGCTCGGGTTCGTCCCTAGAGAAAATTTAGGTTTGTATGTATTTTTTAATGCCGAATAATATAATTTTTTTGGGGTGGACCACCCTTATCACTTAGGGGTATGGAAAATAGATAGTAGCCGATTCTCAGACCTACTGAATACGCATATAAAATAAAATTTGGTAAAAATCGGTGAAGCCGTTTCGGAGGAGTACGGTAACAAACATTGTGACATGGAAAATATATATATATATATAGAATGGTATGATACCATTCTATATGACGTAGGTACATGTTTACGCCATTCAATTAACTTAGTTCGAATTGAAATTTACGTCTTATGTTTATTCATTTAAAGAAAATTATACTATTGAAACAATTTTGTCATATATACATAGGTATATACAGATAAATAAAACTGAAGTGTGTGTTTGTGATGTCAAAATAACAGCTTTTTACTAAGTACCATATATAAATGTGAAAGTTTGTGAGTACGGATGTTTGTTACTCAATCACGCCAGAACGGCTGAACGGATCTGGATGAAATTTGGCACAGAGATAGATTAAAGTCTGGAATAATACATAGACTTTTTAACCCGGAAAAATATACGATTCTCGTAGGATAGGTTTGTTTTTGTTTTTCTAGAGGCGAACCCGAGCGAAGCGAGGGTAAAACGCTAGTATACAATAATTAAAAGGAATTGAAAAATGAAACCGAAGTACCATCATACCAGTACAATATTATGTTAATTTGAATTTAAATATTTTTTTTATAATTCCAATAACGGTGTAGTTGTACTATTTGGTGTTATTTAACTTGGCTTGTTATTTTTTGATTCTTACAATTTTCAAAACTTTATTTAAACTATTTCATTTAATGTTGCTATTACCATATCCATACTAATGTTATAAAGAGAATTTTTTTGTATGTTTATTTGTAAGTTTATTTCTAATGTATGTACTAAAATGTCTAACTAATGGATAAAATAAATTTAATCCCGGAAATCATCCCTTAGGAGGATGAAAAGGGGGATGAAAGTTTTTATGGGGAATCACTCATTTCTCAAGTAAGAGATATAAAGCTCATCATATCTATGTATACATATACATATGTACATATATGTATATAAAATACTAATGTATAGTCTTATGTATTCTATACTAACCGTTAAAACGTACCGTATTATAAAATATAATAAAAATAATCCTTATTTATTTCTATTGTCCATTAGGCCTCGAAGTGCGCGCTTTCGTCCGCGACCCGTCTAAAGTGCCAGATGAATTGAAATCCAAGATTGAAATCTTCAAAGGCGACGTCCTCGAACCGGACTCCGTTGTCAACGCCGTCGAAGGCATGGACGGTGTCGTCATCGCCTTAGGCACGAGGGAAAACCTGGAGCCTACATCGGATATGTCGGAAGGGACCAAGAACATTCTAGAATCAATGCGAGCGAAACATGTTAAAAACGTTTCCGCATGTTTATCGGCCTTCTTGTTCTATGAACCGGAGAAAGTGCCGCCTCGATTCATTCCAATAACTAAGGACCATAAGAGGATGTTTGAGGAAATCAAAGGCAGCGGTCTCAATTGGGTAGCGGTCTTCCCTCCCCATATATCTGGTAAGTTTTATGATTTATCTCTAATGTTAGGTATATATTTAATATGTGTTTTTTTATATTTTGGTCGTGTGTTTGAATTTTATTAATCAAATATATGTCAGGACATTAATACACAACACCATCTAGTTCCATGGTAAGCTACGAGGCTTTTGTTATGGATACCAGATAGTTGATACATTATAGATATGTAACTTTAAATACATACATATTATAAATATAAACATCCATGACTGGAGTACAAACATTCGTGCTCATCACACAAATGAATGTCCCCAGCGGGACTCGAACCCGCGACCGCTGGCGCAGCAAGTAGGGTCACTGCAAACTGAGCCAAACGTGTCGTCAAAATATAGTTTATTGAAATAGACTTTTTCAAGCACTTTTAAATCGTCAATTTTACATTTTAAATTTATATTAAATGTCAGCGTAGTCAATCCGTGAGGAAGGTGCCACCGGCTCCTACGGTAGTTCTGCTGAAAAGAGCCGGCGACAAACTCAACAGCTGCTCTTTTAAAATAATATTTGTTTACAATATTGTAATATAATAATTGTCTACTTTATCCCACATGAGACACAACCAGACTAGTTCCACACATTCATCACTCATCTACAAAGTATTCCATGGCGGTGTAATAAGCTTTATTCAATAACAAGCGGCTCACCCTCGCTTCGCCCGGGTTCGTCGCTAGGTACGTTTTAAATTGATATAAATAGTTATTAGCCAGCGTTAGCCATATAATGTTTTTTTTTCGTTAATTTTTCACTTTTTCTCTTTATTAAATTCCTTCCGTGGAACATACGAAAAAAATTTTTTGCCGAATTGGTCCAGCCATTCTTGAGTTATGCGCTTACCAACATTCATTTCTATTTATATAGATAAGTATATTTATATTTTTTAAATATATTTTTAATAAATTAAAAGTTTTTACATTTATCAAACAGTATAGTATGTTACAAATCAAATAAAGAATTTAGTGTAAATCGAAAAACAATCTAAATTAATTTTAAATTTAACATGAACAAACAGAATAAAGAGCAGTTATTTTTATTATATCACATTGTCCTTATCAATTCAATTTGTTGTTCCTAATCATAATTGAATTACACTTATATTGTTTTCATTAACCGATAACCCTTGACTCTGATTTATTAACAATTCATTTTATAGCAAAACTAGTTGTTCACGTTACGTTACGATGTTTAATTTAGATTTCTCAGAGATGAGATTGTTCCCACAGTAAAAAGTATCCTATATAATATATCCTATATAACCAGCTATCATCATCCAAATTTCATCAAAATCTCGTGGTTTGCTCGTGATGCGGTAACAGACAGACAGACAAAAATTAAAAAAACTATAGATTCGGCGTCTGTATCGATAATAATTACTATTTCAATAAGATTTTCCAAAAATATTTAATGTACCTATGGATTCGACTCTGTTAGAATTTTATTATAATATGTATAGAATATTCAGTAGCTTTTATTAATTTGACACTTTTTGTATTCAGCCCTTTTTAACGTCCCACTGCTGGGCACGGGCCTCCCTTCAGTACGAAGGGTATCAGGCCATAGCCCACTACGCTGGCCAAGTGCGGGTTGGCGGACTTCACGTGTCTTTTGAAAACTTGCTAGGTTCTCTCGGACATGCAGGTTTCCTCACGATGTTTTCCTTCACCGTTAAGACAAGTGGGAATCATGTTGGAAATGATGCGCACATGAAAATATCAGAGGTATGAGAGCCGGGGTTTGAACCCGCTTCACTTGGTTTCCCAAGCGAGCGCGTTACCACTGAGCTACCACTGCCTTTATTTGACAATTGTCACACTAATATAAGCTGAATGAGTCAGCGTTCGAGTGTACGCCCTCATTTTATCAGCTTGTAAAGAGTTGACATGTTACTCGATATATTAGATAAGCGTGATTGACATAATCTATCGACTGATACACAAATGTACCAAGCAAAAGGTAATTCCCACGTACACGTAAGTCATAAATTGTCAAAATAAACACTCTCTAACTTCGATTTAATACTGTTAATCCAGTCTCTTAGTGGAATAACTCAAAATATCACCGGCCAATCTCGAACGTGACTCCTCCATTCAACGTGACATTGGCGAAATAATTTGTGCTCAACTGGCACGAATTAAAGCCATTAAATAAATAACTGAAGCAGCTACAGCTATTTTTTACAGTTTAGAAATGGTAAAAGTAATTTTAACTTTTGCTTATAACATCTTTGTATTAGATCTAGTTCTGAATCCATATCTTCATCGTGTTAAACGTTATCGCTTCATCATCACCACTTGTTTATACTTTGGTAGCAATGGAAAATCCCATTTAAGACGTTATTTATGGTGATATCAAAATTACGACTCAATACGATACGATTGTAGCTTTTGGCACCGCATTAAAGAATATAAGCGAGGTTACACATTCGTCCGAATGTTTATTAATATTCTATAATTGGAAATTATATTAGTTAAATATTTACTTTCTGCTCAATTTTTGACTTCTGTTCAACAAAAAAATGGTCCATAGTTTCTTAATAATACGTCTAAAGATAAAGGCCCTTACCGCCTCTATTAACAAAAATCAGCTACTTGACAAAAAAAAAGTGTGTGTCAGCTCCGACGCACGACTGGAATTCACTTCTTAAATACGATCGTCTTTGAACATCGATCAAAACAGTACTAGATACTCAATCAGTGACAAAAAATATCCTCACCGAATGAGCGCTCATTTTTTTTTTGTGAAAACCGTTGATGCCGAGTGTAATAGTCCCAAGATTTTTCCAAGTTTTTGCAAAATTCTATTGTTGACACCGAAATCATACCGACGGTATACTGATAAGTGAGGAGATCTGGCCGATATCAGTAAGCTCTTGGTGACGTAGAAAATACAGATACCGCACCTCCAAGTCAGGAAGGGGCCTTAATTTCACTCCTCGTAAAATTTGCATAACAGGGGCCTTTGAAAATCGATTCTTAAGGAGTAAACTCCAATAAATGTGACGATCCGTTAACATTAACTAAGCAGTACCTTCATCGTTCTAAATTGGAACCAGTTATGCAAAAAACAGCCATGTGCGTAAAAGTACCAACAGAGTTATAAGCATTTTTCTGTCGATAGTTGCACTGGGGTTATGTTTTGTTTTTCTGGTTATTTTAAAATTGAACAATATTTATATAAGTATTATTTATTTTTTATAATTATCTTATTTTTTATAATCAAATGCTTATAACTCTGTTGGTACTTTTACGCACATGGCTGTTTTTTGCATAACTGGGTCCAATTATAGAGTCTAGGAACGGCGTGAGATCGGTTTCTCATGTTTCTGAGACTTCTGAGTGACAGAAAACTTAGCGGCGTATTAATTACTAGCTGTCAATGCTACAAACGAAAGAAATATAATCCAAAGTTTTCTAAACACCTTCGCTCTGATGTAGCTACATATATACATACGTATTAGTAATATATCCTAGTAACCCGATCGATCGGTGCTTGTAAAGTGACCCCCTTAGAGAACAATTTACTAATAGCAGCTTTTCCGTCGGACGTTGAGTCACTGTCAACGAATGATACTTTAGATTGACGATGTATTATATTGTTAGTCTGTCTGCTGTCATATATTATGTGATAGTTGCTAACTGCCTCATTGGTCTAGCGGTTATGTACGTGTTGTCTGCAGATGTAGAGGTCCTAGGTTCGATTCCCAAATCGGGTCTAAATATGAACACAAAGCACGTAGTTACGTGCTATCGTTTAATATAGATTTACGTGTACTAGGGACGAACCAGTGGGAAGCAAGGGTGAGTCGCTAGTACATCTAATAAAATTGTAACTTTGCTGCCGAATCTGTACATTAGATATTTTTTGGAAAATCTTATTGAAATAGACATTAATATCGACACAGAGGCCGAATCTATAGTTTTTAGAATTTTTGTCTGTTGGTCTGTCTTTCTGACACAGAAAAACCACTGAAGGGATTTTTATGAAATTTGGTACGGCGATAGCTGGTTATCCGGGTCAACATATAGGATTTACATTACATATAGGACTTTTTACCGCGGGAAAATATCTCATTTCTGAGAAAAAAAAAACAAAAACTGTAATGTAAGAGTATAATAAACGGGCAATGCTAGTATATTTATAAATTTAACAAAGTTTGTAGTAATAAAACCTTATAATTACTGTATTTATTGCGTTGCTTAGCAGACCTTGACCACGTTTCATGTATTATACCTACTCGTACTTACGTTTTTTATACCTCCGATATTGTATCGGTTGTTATAATGAATTATTATCTTTGTACGTAACTAAATATGCATAAGTATATTTAATATTCATGTATAAATGTGTACACAAAAACTTTAGTAGAGTCAAAATTTATATTATAATTTTTTCTCATTTTTTTTTAAAGACATATGTACACTGCCTTTAAAGTCGCTTAAAAGTAATTATTTCATTCTAAGGTGTGTTTTTTTTATTTTAAATAAAACTATCTTTTTGGATTTTTTCGCGAATTTATTTTGATTTTTGGCTCCCGACGTTTCGAATGCTTTACAGCAATCATGGTCACGGGAGAGACTGAGGTGTTAGATGTTTCAAAGGTATTACCTATATGGTTGTTACAGACAGCCTTCCCACAAAATAACTAAAAGAATTCAATTTTTTTTTACTACATAGGTATTTCTATTTGTTTATTGCGACATATTTATTGTAATTGTTACGTAACACAACTTCGGTATTGCTGCTAATGACAGATAGTTTAAAGTTAAATATAGTAAATATGTAATAGCAATATTGATAAAAATTATTATTAGAATAAAAAAATGGTTAAACACCTATGATATCACTGTAATTTAATATTTGGCTCAGTTTGTAGTGACCCTACTTGCTGTGCCAGCGGTCGCGGGTTCGAGTCCCGCTGAGGTCATTAATTTGTGTGATGAGCGCGAATGTTTGTACTCCAGACATGGGTTTTTATATTTATAAATAATATGTATGTATTTAAAGTTGTATATAGTAGTGTGTCAACTATCTGGTATCCATAAAACAAGCCTCGTAGCTTACCATAGAACTAGATGGTGCTGTGTGTTAGTGTCCCAACATATTTATATGTATTTATTCAAATAATAAAAGTGCTGTCATAATTCTATCTTCAGTACGTCAAAACAATAGAAAAATTAGTTATTATATTGGACTGGACTGTATGAATACATGCGTAATGTTTATTTTTTCCAACAGATGAGCCAAGTCGCGAGGTCATAGTGGAGGTGAACCCCGAGAAGTCTCCCGGCCGTAGCATTTCCAAGTACGACCTAGGAAAGTTCCTGATCGACTGTCTGGATGAAGAAAAGTACCGGAAATGCATCATTGGGCTGTGCAATGCTCCTCAACAGTGATAAGACTGATTGTAATTTTGTATCTACCACAAATAATATTTTAATATAACTATTGCAAAACTTGTGTTAAAGCTCTCTTATGTAAAACTTCGTTAAATATACTCGTAATATTATTTATTAGTATGGTTTCAAATTGAAATTATTAAATTTTTGTTCAATTATTCTAGCCAAAATAATATGTAAGTAAATAAATATTAATGTGTATAATTAGCT
The DNA here is from genome assembly GCA_951806755.1 of Brenthis hecate. NCBI lineage: Eukaryota > Metazoa > Arthropoda > Insecta > Lepidoptera > Nymphalidae > Brenthis > Brenthis hecate. Next base: position 1,030,880 of record OX638254.1, read on the forward strand.
TTTTTTTAATATAATAAAATATGTATTAAATAACATTGATATGATTTTTTTCAGCAAAGTAAATATTTAATTTAAATTTTACAGTGCAAAAAATTTGTGAATTCATAATGTTCTAACGTAAAGATAATTGAAGATTTAATGAAGTTTTATATACATATTTAACAAATTAAATGAAGGTTGTGTAACATTTGTTTTTTTTTTAATACCTCTTTTCCTTATCCATAATTCCGGCAATATACAAAAAAAAAATATGTCTTAAATATGAATTAAGTGTGAATCCTGCATTATAGTTATTTTATTTTAATTGCAATACCTCTACGTTATATCAATAATTAGAAGATTATTATTTTTTTTACAAAGCACGCAATAATGATTTTTATTAATGCAGGATAAATGAAGGTTGTGTAACATTTGTTTTTTTAATACGTTTTTTATCCTAATACATTTCTGGCAATAAACAAAAAAAAAATAAGTATGAATCCCGTATTATAGTTATTTTATTTTAATGGCAATACCTCTACGTTATATAAATAATTAAAAATATGATTAAAGATAAAAAAATTTTTAACAAATATTCATTTAAAGTACATGAATATTGTTGTTTCTCAATTTTGTTTTAGCACGTATAATGACTCATTAATGCAGGTGTCTAATGTCACAAAGGCCATAAGTGTTACGACGGAATGATTATTTTAAATACAATTGTACGTTTATAATTAATGAATTTTAGACGATAAATTCTTTAGCTTTCCATTTTCTCCATTTTAACACTCCAAAGGTTTTGCTCGATGCTTATCTATTGCTTAGTCGCGTTTTCATTTTTCGTTTCGGAAGCCCTTGAAAATCTATAGTGCTAGCCTGAATGGTGGACATTCGTCCAGTAAGAATTAAAATAAGTAAAGGAAGAAAAGGGAAGTAAAAATTCAAGAACAAATTGACGAAGAAACAGTATTATGCAGAATAAAAATCTGCATATAAGGTTTAACATTATTAATTTATGAAGGTATATTCTTGTTGTTGTTGCTTTTACCTTAATCTATACTAATATTATAAGGAGGCAGCGTTTGTTTGTTTGTTTGAACGCGTTAATCTCAGGAACTACATTCGATTTAAAAAAATCTTTTTGCAATAGATAGTTCGTTTATTGAGGAAGGCTTATATATCATCATTCTACTACCCAAAGGAGCGGACCAGTACCTAATCATAAATGTCAACGAATCGGAGAGACTTCCATGTATTTATTGTAAAACTATATATTATTTATTTATTATTATTTTATTTATTTATTTTATTATATTTTATATTTACTATTATATATTATATACTATTTAAAACGTATTTTATAGGGACTAACCCGAACGAAGCGAGGAACAGTTGCTAATGAAAGAATATAAAAGCTAATATATGATTATTCTAAATTTTCTAAACGTTCCTTATAGATTTATTCTTGATCCCTTATTCCATATTTTTATTTTACACAAACAATTTGTCTTTATTAATAATCGTATTTTTGGAAAAAGTTATTAAAATTGTCGTTTTTTTTCAGAAACGACGCATCTCTATAGATAAACTTAAAAAGCAAAACCTTATCTAAATACACGAAATTTTATATATGAATACACTAGCAACTTACGCACGCTTCACTCGGGTGCGCCCTATAAAGTAAGTTTTAAATAAATATAAATAATTATTAGCCAACGTTATTTTTTCGTCAATTTACTGACGTTTTAATATTTAATCTGCTTTAAGGGTCGGAGATAAATCCAAAAAATTAAAGATCATAAAATTCGATCCAGCCGTTCTCGACTTATAAATGTTGCAATTAACTCGACTTGTTTAATATACGTAGGTATATAGAAGATACAAGAATTGCTCATTTAATATTATAATTTATAAGAAGTATGGGTAATAAAATTAATTATGACGAAGCACCTAATTAGAGCATAAAAATCATATTTTGAATTTAAACCCTTCGTAATGCTGGAACAAATTTAAAGTAATATCTAAGCATACACTTATTTTCAGCATTACTGATTCGACGGTGTTATTTGCAGTAGATCTAGATTTAAAACCGGCCATCGTCGTCCATCTCTTAATGTTTGTGGCTCAAGATCATCAGACCGAACACATAGCTCGTAGTTATTTGATAAACTTTTTGCAATATGATTTTCTACTTAGGTATTTTGATTTTTATTTTGATATGAATATTACCACCTGTCTTCCGCACATAGGTTTTTTTTCACGTCCGTTTACTTCGTAGATATGTTAAGACAAAAAATAAAAAGAAAAAAGCGCGGAATTTTATGGTTCACGTATTATTTACGCCACTACTTACATGTACATATATGTATATACTGAAGATTTTATGATTAATAACATTAAGCGGAAGTGGTTTTAATTAGACTTGTAAATGATTATTCATAAACTAAAATCTGCTACAGCATATACCTTGTAGGTATGTACTTATTAGTACTGTTGTTAACTTAATTTTTAGCGAGTTTTAAGACTTAAAACTGGCCATTATTCTAACGTATCTATGAATATTAGCTTTATATGTATACTGCGTGGGTTACATGGACGCTAGGGGCACTCGGGGCTAGTGCCCAGGGCAGCAAATTTTCAGGGGCAGCAAAATTCAGAGGGTGAAAAAAAATCTTATTTATGTTATTAAAAATTCTTTTTGTATTTTCCAAAAAATAAATAATTAAAAAAAAAACTAGTACATTTTTCGAAAAATTGATCACATTAATCATCTTTTGCATTTAAAAAAAAAAATAATTAAAAGAAATTAAACTTTATGGAAATTTATCCATTTTATGCAAAATTTCGATAATTATTGGGCGGCATTTTTTAGTGCCCAGGAACGGCATTGTTGAATTCGGCACTGTATGTACAGGTACCTACATGTGACTAAATTTTTACGTTTTAATGGGTAGTACTAGCATATCTAGCTAGTGCAGTGAGCCTTCACATAAGTACCTACCTACATACATAGTATAGTATTATATGATCTGCGACACTTGTAAATATGCGTAAATATCGAAAACTCTCAAAAGTGCTAAACTTGCTAAACATCCCGTTTTACATTATAACTAAGGTAAAATCTGTAAACTAATTCAATTCCGTCCAGTTGTTTCAGCACAAAGGAGTAACAAACATACATACATACACAACATTCGCAAAAAAACAGTAGTGTGATGACATCATTTTATTTTCAATAACGAAGCACAGGAATATGTTCATAGAGTTTATTTCTATCGTAAACCAAAACTGATTCTTAATTGGATTCTTAATTAGGCAATAGTAGAAAACCATATTTTATAAATAGTTTATATGAGTTAGTTTATGTTACAGTGTAGGTAAATTGTAATGAATAATTAAAAGACGTAATAACTGTAATAAAAAAAATAAATAAAAGTGAAACACTATTTAATGTTATCACTATCAGTTAAACATAATTTTTGTTAAACGATTTCGATATTAATAAGTCTGTAATATCCTTGGCGCTTTCGAAAGTCTGCGATTCTACCAAACTTAGCCGACTGACGGAACTATATACTGAGTTAGGATAAATATCCGTTTCACTAAATAGACTACAAGGACTCCACGGGTAAAACACTTTGATCGTGTTAGATGCTGAATACTTCACGGGACTGGTGAATGATTCGAGACTCCACGAGCTTATTGTGCCTGATTTTGACTTTAAAGTCGATAGCGGAGGGATTTTCATAGTTTTATATGAGAAAGAGTTCGAATTTAACAATGTTTTTGTATTTTTACTATCCGAGCCCAAGTCCAGTGTAATATAACTAAAGAATGACGATGATATCGGGTTAATAGATAACGATAAAACATCTATGGTACTACGGGAATAGTTATACTCAAGATTGCGAGAAGACCAAGATTCAGTAGTCCAGGGTGTTGTTATCATATTTAAAGTATCGTCGTTACTGAAAAAGGAACTACCTTCGGAAGATTCTTCGCCCGACGACGTTGAATAGCTAGTTGATGATGAACTCTCCGTTATTGACAGAATGCTGAAAGATTGTATTGGAGATACCAATCGGTTCTTGGCTTTGATTACAACTTGCTCTTTTATGTTTATTCCAGCTACCATAGTGTCAGGCTGTGTGTATTCGCGACATGGTGACGATGGGGTAGCACGCCGTCGCCGCTTCCACGATCCACCTGTATTCTTGGAGATTTTCTACTAATATTTGTATATATTCTATGGGTTTCATCTTGTTTTAGGACTTGAACCCGTAGTTAAACTATTTTATTTTATATTTTCATCGTATTTTTTTTTTGTTGTTTTTAAATTATTTTTCCGATGAAAGTTCACAGCATGTCATTGTTTTGTCAAATTGACGCCAAAAAACAAATTTGAAAGGAAGTTTGTTAAAAAAGTTCACATTTTATTTACATCGCAATTTGAACATTTAATGATATACAGTCAGTTAACATTTACAGATTATGTACACAATAGAAAAAAAAAGTATTTACATAAAAACAAAAGAATTAAATTATGATAATAATCTACTATCACTAAACAACACGGTTTTGATATAAAATATAGGTACTAACAAACATTTCATATGTATGGAATCACGTATAACAGTTAATTAATATGGTAACCACGTGATTTTGTTACATAAATTTTTCGCCTTCTCTCTTTTTTTGTACACATTCAATTACATTTTAATGGTTAATTCAGAGATGAGATATTTTCCTGCAGTAAAAAGTATCCTATATGTTGACCAAAACCAGCTATCATCATACCAAATTTCATCAAAATCTATCCAGTGGTTTTTTCGTGATGCGGTCAGACACAGACAGACAAAAATTCTCAAAACTATAGATTCGGACTCTGTATCGATAATAATTAAGATTCGGCTTAGTAAGAATTATATGTATGTATTCAGCCCTTCATAACGTCCCACTGCTGGGGTTGGGCCTCCCTTCAGTACAAAGGAAATCAGGCCATAATCCACCACGCTGGCTGATTTCACATGTCTTTTGAAAACTTGCTAGGTTCTCTCAGACATGCAGGTTTCCTCACGATGTTTTCCTTCACCGTAAGACAAGTGGTAATCATGTTGGAAATGATTCACACATAAAAATATCAGAGGTGCGAGACCCGGGATTTGAACTCGCTTCACTCGGTTTCCCAAGCGAGCGCGTCACCACTGGGCTACCACTGCCTTTGTGCCATTATGTGTATAGATTAGCTCAATTCCTTTTTATTATTAATTATTTACATTTTCAGGACATTAATATATCGACACAAGGTCAAAGTAACATTTTTTCAAATAATTCCTCTAATATCGGCGATTTTTTAACGATACGTGCGTGACGACGGCTTTTAACAATGTTAATTTGGCCATGAAAATATTTTAATATTTTTTAACTTAATAGCTATAATTCGAAGTTCCCATTGCCTCATCGATAAATACTTCAAAATCAGCAAATAATCAGTTTATCACATCGAGTATCGATAATAATTTGCCGATAGCATCTACTTATAACAGAACTTGTACTAGCATACTCGTATATGTACATAAGCCGTGTGACTTATGTTATATAAGTATGTACATACGTAATAAGTACTAGTCTAAATAGAAACAGAAACTTGGGAGTTTTATTTAACAATTAGTTATCATAAATTATTTTTAATCATATGTATTTCTACAAATTTTTTATTAATTGCTTATTAAAATCTTTATTTTGATTGGCGCCATTTTTATATTCAACTTGGCGACATATCCTCACTTTGCTTGGATGCGTCACTAAGTACGTTTTTTTTAGCGGAAGCTTATTTTTTTCTCTAAAATTAATGTAGCCTAAATTACTCCTTATAACATCAGCTACTTATCTGCCAGTGAAAATCAGCAAACAAACAGACAGACAAAAATGTTAAAAATTGAGTTTTTCTTAGTACCTAATAATCTCATATGCATTCAGTAAAAAGCTGTTATTTTGACATTACAAACAGACACTTCAATTTTATTTATCTATATAGATAACATCCATATCCCATATGGTCATATCGGGCAGGAAAGGCGGTTCTCAAGTCAACACGTACGTGTATTTGTTTATGTACGAGTTGACTTGAGACTTGAGAATGTATGTCGCGTAAATTTTTACAAAGTAGGCAGCTTCCGGTTTTGCTGTTTCTTTTTTTTATTGGAAGGACATAGCTCGATTTAGTTCCATTTCAATTTTAAAAAGTATCTATATATCCGCTTAGTTTTTAAAGCATTAATTATAATTCTTATAATGCAGTAATATCTTAATAAATAAGAGACCAAAAAAAATTACAGAAAAAACCAACGTGCTTGTTTTGCGCTCACCTAACAAATTATCTAGCTTCCTAATGTATTACAAGGTTTATTTTAATATTTGAAGTTTTTTGCTATATTATATTATAGTTTAAGTGACTTTTTGTATAGATTAATGTCCTTCTGGAACTATTTAGTAGTTACGGGAAAAAATAGTCTACATGATATACATCTATGTAAATTAGTCTTACAGTTGAGTTAACGACGACGAACTGATTAACACTTTTTATTATAATTTTTATATTATATTAGTTTATCTATACATATAATAAAATTCGAACAGTCCAATCTATACCTATTACCTACATAAAATATTTTTTGGAAAATCTTATTGATATAGTCATTATTATCGATACAGAGGCCGAATCTATAGTTTTTTAGAATTTTTGTATGTCTGTCTGTCCGAGAACGAACGTCACGAGAAAACCACTGGACAGATTTTGATGAAATTTGGTATGATGATAGTAGGTTATCTCGGTTAACATATAGGGTACTTTTTACTGCTCGAAAATATCTCATCTCTGAGAAATCTATACTAAACGTTAAAACCTAAGCGAGGGTGAGTTATCATATTAGTATCTATTTAATAGGCACTTGTATAGAGATGATAACAAGCCAAAGTCGTTGAATCAATATCGTGTTAACTGGAGGTGATTGATTAACACCGTTCAATGTGACATTGGCAGAGTAAATGAACCTTTGACGGACCTATATTTTAGTATTAATAATGATGACTTTAAATATATAAACGATCAAAAAACACTAGATGCAGAATCAGCGACAAAAAATATCCTCACAATTTTATCTAATTATTACATTCGAATCGAATTTGTACATTAAATATTTTTTGGAAAATCTTATTGAAATAAACATTATTAACGATACAGAGGCCGAATCTATCTATAGTTTTTAGAATTTTTGGCTGTCTGTGACTGCATCATGGAAAAACCACTGGAGGAACTTCGATGAAATTCGGAACATATAATTATAACCGGTTATCCAGGTCAACATATAGGATACTTTTTACTGCGAGAAAATATCTCATCTTTGAGAAATCTATTAAAACTAAACGTTAAAACGTAAGTTATCTATAAACTACAACGTCAAGGAGTTTTCAAGTTTCGATTTATACAGGTAAATATACTCAGGTAGAGATTGGCTTAATTTTTTTGTTATGCGAATTTCCTGGATCGCCTCTAATCCTGAGATCTTGAGATTTATGTGAAGCATTATTTTATTTTTACTATAGAGGCCCATTTTTAACTAATATATAACAAATTTGCCTTTAAATAACAAACACGATAACGATTTTATAATAATTACTACGCCTTATACTTCCCTATCTTTGGAAAATGGACAGCACAAAGAGGTTGTAAATTATACAAAATTCAATTTCAAAAATATGTACAAACAAATTTTCATGCTACATTTTTTTCCTTTTCTTTGTCACGTTTTAATAATTCTAAATCTAACAACGCTTTTCCCAACTCGCCGGTCCGAAAGGCCTTTATCATCATCTTAGCTACTTCTGTGATGTCGGGGACTTCCCGGGTTTGATTGTCGTAGTCACGGGTACGTCGGACCCTGTTATATTTTATGGCACCTGTTATAAGTACCTGGAACAATAAATACGATGACTCGCTTAATGTTTTTTTTTTTTTGTTATTTAGCAATTCTATTACATTTGTTATTTAATTATTTTAATTTATGTTATCTACTTTAATCATTAATTATTTGTGGAAGCTTGATAGGTAAATGTATGTATTTAATGTAAATTTTATATGTTACAAGATATTGTTTCCCTAAAAACAAATAAAATACGTGTTTTTGTTCTATTTAATAATTATAGTTTTTGTTCTATTTTATAATTAAAAATTAAATTCTGCTTTTATTTATAGGTATACAAAGTTATAACTTACAGGTCATATTATAAAAACCTAGACTTTATGTCCGTTAATGAGAATTTAAATAGTATACCTAGGTATATCAAATAACTATCTTATTTTTGAATCTTTAATAGGGAATATACGTGTGATTTAAATGAAGATAAAATATTGTTTTTTAATCTTTATTGCTCCTGAATTAATATTTTTTAAAAATAATTTCTTTTTCATAAATAAAATAATTATTGAAAAGTGCAAAAATAGGTGGAAAATCCAAAGTAGTTCAAAACGCAACGCCATTGATCGGACCAAACGTGACGTCAAAGTATATAATAAATTTTGACATGATTTGTTAATGTAATTTAAATCAATATGCTCTATGGTATATAATAACAGAGCGTTGTTGTTTAATGTTTGTGATGGTTACTAACAATCTAGACTAAAATGGTTGGCGTTTAAAGTATACTATTTTAATATGCGAGTTGGATAATTTCGTATATTTTTTACAAATGATTATGAATGTAATGAGCTATTGCAGGTATTTTAATTCTCAGTACTGAATTACAATAATAGGTACTGAATTACAATAATAGATATGTCAAATGACACGTTTTTTTTTAATTTCTGAACTAGAATACATCTATGCACAACCTATTGAAATGTTAACAACGTTTTTAAGTAATATAACTAAAAACTTTCTACGAACGCGCAAATGAGACATACATTGTTTTGTTATTTATGAACAAACAATACATTTTCAAAATAAACACTATAAAATTATCACATTATTATCAAATCATTTAAGTTCTCAAAGTATTTTAAAATAACGGATATTTAAACACACTGTAAATAGCATGTGCATCGTGTGAATGACTCGACAATTCGGATAACGACCCGACTTCGAGTCAAGATGTCGGAGGTAATTTAGAAACACGAAGTGAGACCGGTTCGGGTTTCGAAAATGTTTTTTTAATATTGTATTTTTAGCCTTGTTTAGCCCTAATCGTTATATTATCACTCTAAATATTAATATAGCGGTTTAAAGTTTGGTCCATTCGCTGTAGAGATCCATACGGTTTGGACGTTTTTGTAGAAAACAAATGATAATTAATTGAATGTTCACTTTTATAAAATAATATAATTTATACCTATATAATTAATTAACCTAACAGTATTATATTTAAGAATTCAAGATGTTAAAATTAGTCCTTTATGAGGATTTAAACTAAATTTCTTTCAAACTGTAATATTTTCATACACACACACGCGCATGCACGCACGCACACTTTCACACACTTAAAATTTTAGAAACATAATAATTTGACAACTCATTGTCTCAATGCTCATTTGTTCAAACAACCAATTTAGCTAAAGAGTTTTTAATACGAAATCAATGAATTTTAAATGTCAATTCTATTGGAATTAAATACATACATATTTTACTTCAAAACACAACAGTAACATGTTCCTTGGTTCACATAAGACACCTACTTTACATTAAAGCGACAACTATAATAGTTTCCCAGTAAAATGCCTGTTACATACGGACAGATTGACAGAGGTGAAGACAAAAACATAAGGATTCAGATTTTATCTATTGCCTACAGGCTCATTATTTTACTAACAGCCAGCAATGTAGCTTCGCAGGCTATGCTTTGTTGGATAAGTAACCCAAACAATAAACATACATTTAACTTATACTCTGATATATTATTTTTCTTAAAAGCTCAATGACGAACAACATACCTTATTTATATCATCACATGGTTCTTCCAACCCCATGTAGTCCACATATTTAAAGTTGCCATGTTTATTCAGCCAGAATAAAAGATAATCTGCTATAATCTCTTCACCCACTAAGTGATCTTGGAGGGACGCACAGAGAGCTAGCTTTAAGCCCATCTCAATATCGGTAACAGACGGTTCCAGAATACCTAAAAGTAGTATTTATAATTTTAATCAATGATTAAATAAACTTATTTGTTTTAGTTGCTAGATTGCATTTTTGATGTTTTTGATTCATTTTTTACTAGAGACTCACCCTCACTTTGATTGGGTTCGTCCCTAGGTGATTATTTAAATTGACATACCTCTTTCATTTATGAACTGATTGAAATAAAACAAATATGTACTATATGTTAAGCCACCACCATTACCACATAACATTAGTGAAAACAACACCCAAATCGGTTAAATCGTTTCTAAGATTAGCATGGACAAATGCACAGACAAACAAAAATTCTAAAAATCATTGTTTTGAAATTTTTTTTTCATTTATGTACCTGGTTATTGGAATAAGATTGGATAGGTAATTTTGGAGTGCATCCCGGACCAATATCATGACAAGGGAATTTTATATATTAAGATTCATATATCAGATGTGGTATATAGCAAAAATATTTTAACATCTATCCTAACAAAATATAAACAAAATTAAGTCTCCCAAATATATAAAAATGATTACCTGGTGTATCAAACATAAAAATCTTAGGATCATTATGTATTCTTATCTTCGTCATTACACTTCTTGTGATCCCGGCCACAGCTCCAACTGGTAGAGCATGCTTGATATTCATATGCCTACTTCTTAACATGTTGATAAGAGATGATTTACCCACATTTGGCACTCCTATTATCATTATATTATAGTCTAATTCTTCACTTCTATTATATCTGTAATAAAATAAGAGATTTGATTTATAGGTATAAAATTTAAGATTTTATATATTTCAACAATACATAAAAATATATTTACCTGTTTGAGTCTTTAATAAGATTCACCATGAGAGGTCGCAAGGTTTTTAAACCTCGACAATGTTGATCTTTTGAATTTGTAAAGACTACATTCTGTACACCTTCTTCAGCAGCAAGTTGGTCTTTAATTTTAGGTATTAATGATTGAATAGTCAAATCTCTCTTGTTTAAAACTAAAATATGAGGTTTGGCTCCTGTTAAAGTATTGGTGAAAATAGGATTTCTTCCAGTAAATGGTATTCTGGCATCATGAACTTCAATAACACAATCTACCGACTTCAGTTTTCGCTGCATTTGCTTTAAGCCCTTATTCATGTGGCCGGGAAACCAGCGAAGAAGATCTTTGCTTACATAAGGGCATTTTTTACGAAAGCTATAAGCAGCTATATCGAACTTTGAAGCCATGATTTTGTTTGTTGTTGTTTTGAGATTATATCTAATAAATAAGTTTGTGAGACTCACTTATAATTCTTTTTAGCATTATTTTAATTGTTAGCTTTCTTATACTTTAATTATTATGTGGTAAGTAATAAATAATAGAAAGCAAGAGATGCATTTATTTAATTTATAAAAAATGTTTATGCAATTTTGATATACATTATGATTTTTGACATTGACAGCTGGAATGACATAAGCATTAAGCATTCATGAATCACGTTTAGAAATCAAGTATTAATTTCAATTCCTTTATTCAGTGGCGGCAGGAATGCCGTTTAGATATAATTTACTTCAGAAATAAAATATTAATAAATGAATATTATAAATAATACGAGAATAAGTAAAAAAAATAGTTTATGATTATTAAATCCTATTCATTTATTGAACTGATTTTAGAAAGTATTTTCGACACTTATCCGTTCAAGAAGTATACTTAAATAGATGAAAATTAAACCTGCTGGGTACTTTTGTGTAGTGGCCTTTTTCCAAAAGGCACATCGTGCTACGTGTATTAAACAAAAAGATTTTCCTACGGTTATTTAGTAAAAGTTCTTATTAAGAACTTTATATATATTAAACAATTATTATAAAGCCACTAAATTATACAAAAAATAAATAAACTGACATAATTGATAAGTCAATATCACCTATCAACTCAATGTATTGCAAAAATATAATTATAATATCAATATAAAATATCTTAAAATATAAACATGTCTCAAACATTTATGTTAGAGCCGGATATTATAGCAGCGGCAGAAAATGTTATGCCAGATCTGAATAATGATTTGGTTCTCGCAAAAAATTTCTTGAAGCAACAAAGTGCTGCTACGGGCGATACATTGTATATTTGTTTCTATCAATACTTAGAAAAACTACACATTTGATTACATAATACCATTTATTCTTTGCTATATATCTTTTGAAAGAGAGATTTCTCTTTTAAAAGAAATAATTTCCTTTCACTTTTAATAGGTATGATCATCTCGTCGACGTTGTACACAAAATATTGTCACAAAGACCACCAGATGTGGTGGATAATTTTGAACAGTACTCATGGCAGGTGAAACAAGAAAAATTCCGGCCTAACTTTGATCTTTTAAACGATATTTATATATCTCCTCCTCAACTTACTCTTGTTAGAAGGGTGGATGAAATGTTTCGGGTTATTATCTTTTCAAATAAATATAGATTTATAGACTTGTATTCCGTTTAGTAAAATTGAAATTTACATTGCGATATTTCAGCCGAATTATCAGTTTGAGTGCGTGATATTATATTACTTTTTTTTTTCATTTTTCCCACATACCTCATGCTTAAGCAAACTACCTATGTAGTATTCTACGGTCTACCGGTTAGATTTCAATTCAAATTCATTAAACCAAATAAAAAAAATAAGTGCTTGCAGAGCCATAGTCATGATGTAATTAAATAGGTAGTTGTAGTGTAGTTGATATGTTTTAGCTTGTTGAAAGTAAGGCGCAGAAAATGGAGGATATTGGGGAAGAAGAACACGAACTAGATCTTGAAGAGGAGTCAATAAGACCTAGGATTTCAGATCTTATAGATCACAATCATTACTTTCGTGAGGTATAGCTATTAATAAAATGTCGACGTTACATTTAATAAATGCCATTCATAAGTAAAATAAAGTTAAATTCACTAATGACATACGAGTAGGTATATATAGATGTACAATTATTATGCAGTCTACTTGAAAAGAAAGTCATTACGGTATCGATATACTATCAAATGCTCCTTACATAAATATTAACGAGATTAACACCACACAAGCTCTATTAAGGAATAGCGCGCCTAAGACGCATGTTCTCAACGAACCGAGTATGGAGTAGTAAGTAAAGTAATAAAAGCATTCATTTGTTGTCTCCTTTATTTCGACATTTTTACGCTAATTTTTTTTTGAGTAAAAAAGTTAAGATTTTAATTTTTTAGGGTGGTTTTGGTTTACCTGAGAGTGAATGCTATGCCCTTTACATAGCTCTCAATATGCTTGGTATAAAAGAACCTGTGGCTACCGTCCGGTAAGTCAGAATTTTTTTTATTAAGAATATTAAAGTAATGCATTTTTACGTCCATCTGCTGGACACAGACCTCGTCCTATCATGCGAGGAGACCCTGTCATGGTCCACCACGTTAGCCCAGTGCGGGTTGTTCGACTTCGAGATTATCACGATGTTTTGATAAATGAATAGAAAAATAAATAAATACGAATCTTGCTCAGTTGCTCATTTTTCCATACAGATTTTTTGGCAAAATTTTTGGAACCAAGGCTAATTACTATGTAGCTGAGGCTGACCTTACTATAGAGGAATTGGATAGAAGGATAAGAGTAAGTATAATTTTTTATTGATGAATTTTCTAGACTGGACTCACATCACAAATGCAATCACGTTTTGCACAAAAGCACATAATATATTTCGGAAATAATTTTATTCATCGCGAAATCTATCTTCATTATTTAATATCTATCAGTAAAAAACACAGTAGTACATGATTTTGGTCATAATTTATATTCAGATTTTTTAATTTTTGTCAGATATATTTTCTAATAGAACAAAGACTATTTTTTTTCTGATTAGGAGTTCGAAATGAAAGATATGCCCGGTGATGGCGAGGGCTTAGATGAAGATCGCGCTCAGGAATTAGAAGAAAATAAAGAATTAAGTAAGTAAAATAGAAAATGCTTAATGTGAACCAAAAAATAAAATTTGTAGAATAGTAATAATAATTAATTATGTATAAAGTGATTTTAAGTCGGCTGTATTTCAGTCAATGTAATGCAAATGCTTAAAACTTTAAAGCTTTTTCATTAATAAAAATATTTGCGATTAGTGGGTGAAGGTGAAACTAAAGAAGAGAAACCCAAGGAACCTGTTCCTCCAAAGCTACCCCCTACCCCAGAGTCCACGTGGCAGCCTCCTCCCGTCATACCTGTCGAAAGACCTGGACAGGGTGTCAATAAGAAGGTAAATACTACGGTAGACTTCGCATAGCCTAGTCCATGTTACCCTTGGAGTCCATCTTCATTGTTTGTTAGTATTTATTTAGAACCATAGAGACACTTACTTTTATTTGCATTAGAATTATTTGGATTAGAATGTAATGTAAGCACATGGGCGCTGAGATGACGTGCGCAAAGGGGTGTACTTGCACTTGCTGTTTAAATTTGATATCTGTGAAAAATAATAAATAAGATATTAATAAAAATTATAAAGTCAATCATTTAAAGATTAGTTAGTAATTTATTGTGGAGAAGGCGATACCGGGGAAATAATTCTGCCTTCGATCATATGTAAGGAACTAGAATGTTTCCTTGTTAGTATAAATGGGAAAATGTGTTTGTTGCTCTATTTTTGGTTCATACAGATAGATAATGATAAGATTTTTTGCAAAAAGATAAATTAATTATCTTTATATTATTAAAGTTTCTAGTCCATGTCGGAGTTTCATGGGGTGTTAGAGTATACATAGCATAGGTATGTATACTCTAAGCATGGGGTACTTTTATCCTTATAGACATATCAAGGGGCTTATTGGAAAATAAAATAAATAAATTTAACGCTAACTTCTAAATCATGAACTAATGAGGCCTATAGTTTTTGTTGCCACCAGTTGGCGCCACTGGTGAGTAAGATCCTAACGCTGTTGTTAAAAAAGGATTTGCTAGTGCATTAATAGTAAAATAATTTAATTTGATAATAATAATTAATTGTTAGCGTTGAAGCAGTTTATTAGAATTTTATGTTAAATAATTAATTGTAACCGAACAATAAAATATTGAATTTTTTTGAAGCCCTTCTTTAAAATACTAACATTCTTTGAATCGTAACGCATGTCTGTCAAAAATAATCAGGAACGGCACAATAATTATAAATAATTAGTGAAAATCCGCGGTAAAAAATTTGCAAAAAGTAAACATTCAGTAGTCATTTAGACATTACCAGAGACCTTACTCTACACTAGCACCTCTCGCGGCGAATTCAAGCGCGGTAGCGTTAATTGTAAGAAATCATAACATGCTCGTATATTTCTATAGTGAACAATGGACATTCTTATATAGGTGTACTATGTATGCAATCAACTGGGGGATCCCTGGATTTGTCTGCCCGATGTTACCCCGGACCAGATAAGAGTAGCTCGTCTATCAGTAAGGTGCATGACGGGCGACTTAGATGCTGAGGTGATACATTATTTATCAATATTTGATATTTGAAAAGTCACTTTATCAATTGAAAAAGCGTGTAAGGAAAATAAAATTAAATGTAGCTTGCCATTTTTATATATAACGCATTCTATAGGCGTTGGTCTCCAGTTCTTTTTTAAATTATCGTTCTATACCTATCGCTCAATAGTCTCTAACATAAAAAAATCTTATTTTAAATTCAAAACTACTATAAAGGATATTAGAAATGCGAAATTAACTCTGTCTGCTGACATTTCACGACAAAACCGTTGAAGAGATTTTCATCAGATTTGGTACGGACATAGATTGCATTGTGGAAACGACATAGGCTACCTTTAATCTCCGTCGTCCATGGGAGCGAAGCCGTAGCGTAAAACTAGTTAAATCTATTTTAAATACTTATTTTCTTAGGTAATTACATTTCCGCCATTTGATGGCACCGAGCGTAACTTTCTTCGTGCACAAATAGCGAGAATTCAAGCCTCTACATCTATTTCACCGCAAGGGTTTTACACCTTCGGCTCGGGTGAAGAAGAAGAAGATATTGACTTGGAAGAGGGAGCAGGTGTCGTATAATTTTGCTTTTAAAACGAAATTAATTACATTTCGAAATGATAATGAATTAAAAACTGTTTAATGCTGTAAAAAAATTCGGTACAAATTCAGCTGTGTAAAACAGCTGAACTCGTGTCGATATAGTATTTACTTAGGAATAATTTCGTATTGAAATGCCATTAAAATTCTTGTTAACTTCTCTTTGATGTAGCTAAATTGTAATATAAGTTAATGTATTATTTATATATATTTTTAAAGACGTATAGATATGTTATTTGCCGTAACTAAGCCGTAAACTAAAAACAAGCTAAAAAATCTATTTAAATAAGGAATAGTCTCGAACTTTATCGACCCAATATAAATGTTAATCTAATTAATTTTTTTAAGTTATACTTTTTTTGGCGCATTATGAAAAATAATTATGAGAGTGGATTTTTTACGATGCGACAGATTTAGACAACAGTATGAAGTTAGTTGTTATTGGCTACAGTGTGAAGTTAGTCGTTAAATCTCCCTTAAGTATAGTGAGATGTCTATATTCAAGATATTCATTTTGTTTTAGGAGACTTGGCTTTTAACCCAAATCCATTCTATCAAGGCCACACAATTAAAGATTTACTTGACCCCAATCTGACGTATTGGGTGCATCACGGAAGACATATCCTCAAGCAGGGCAGGACGATCTGGTGGAATCCAAACGCTGACATGGTATAAAAGAACAGCGACCAAATAGCCTATTATAAACTTAGATAGATATTACAATATGTATTAATATCGCATTTATGGAATTGTGAGTTAGACAATGGAATATTAAAAATTCAATTTCTTTTTTGTCAGTGAACTAGGTTGCTATCTACAATATTATAGGTACATGTTTTAATATAAAAATCGAATCGTTTTGTCTACTGGTTGAATAAATTGTCATAACATAGAAGTAATAAACACACATTAAGTCTTATATTATAATATTAGTGGCATATGTTGTATACGTATTTAGTCTTTTTCTTTCAGGATGAAGCAGTAGAAGAAGAAGAAGACGAAGGCGCACCATCAATGGAACCGGAATCAGGCCCTTCATTCTTCAGTCCCCTATCAGAAGACAACAGGCTCGAGGGTCAGAACGCGTGGACTGCTCGCATCAGCTCGACCCTCGCCCGAGATCGGGCTATCGCAATCCTAAGAAGTAATATATGGCCAGGAGCTGTCGCCTATTCTACGACTGGAAAGTAAGTAATATTGAAATGTCCATTTTAATCATCGTTCAAAAATTACTAGATACACAATCCGATGCAAAAGTTCACTTAAAACTGTCACCAATTGTGTTTAGATAATTATTCTAATTGAAATAAATATACAACAATGTAAATTGAATCTTAACTGCAATGCTTATAGTAGTTTTTACAAAAAAACAATTGAATTAAAAACGCGCTCATATGTTCTAATGAGCGCTCATTCCCTGAGGACATTTTTTTTTCGTTGATTGTGTGTTGAAGTGTATATAGTCCTTTTTTGATCGATGATTTTAATTGTTAATGTATTCTTAAAATTCACTATTTAGTTGGTTAGAATTAGTTAAAATGCCGGATTTTGCATATTACGTGTACTAATGGCGAGTGACGACTTTGTCACATTAAAATAATGATTAATATTCTGCGTACTCATTGTTCTTTCAAAAATTTACTGAATTTTGATATGTATTGTTTTGACCTTAAAATAACCTCTGCATTCAGAGAGAGTTCTATAAAAATCGATCTTTTTCTATAATTTATTCCACATAATCTTTTTGTCTCTAAGAATAGAGAGTAATTTAATTTAAATGTCTACATTCACTAGCGAGAGCTCCATTAAAAACGGTTTAGTACAGAGGTAAGCGGAGCAAAAAAACACGAAAACTTACAGAAAAAAAATTGGTTACTGGCTAACCATAATATGCTCTGAGGAAAGTGGATAAGATCAGATTGCAAAAACTATTTTTTTATGACAAATGGATTGCAATCCAGTTTATTAGGTGTCGGTTATGTTTGTACCAAATGGATGTGAATAAATGCATAATGTAAATAATAATAAATCAATATTTGGTCTTTTCCGTTTTACGAGACACTGACGAAGTAACATTAGTCGTAGAGAATTAAATAAATACTTGGTTCGTTATGTTCCCTATGGAATGTTCCCTATGGAAAAATAAAAACAAATAGCCATTTTAATTGTTATTTCAACAACAAGTTTGGCTCAGTTTGTAGTTGCAGCTTGCTGCGCCAGCGGTTGCGGGTTCGAATCCCGCGGGAGGCATTCCTTTGTGTGATAAGCACGAATGTTTGTACTCCAGTCCTGGGTGTTTATATTTATAATATGTATGTATTCAAAATTATATATGTGCATTGTATCAGCTATTTTGTATCCATAACACAAGCCTCGTAGCTTACCATGGAACTACATGGCGCTGTGTGATAATGTCCAAAAAAAAGAATTATAAGGATTTATTAGTTTATAAATTATTCGTACATAGAAAATCAGAGTGCATGTACGTTGGTTGGGGACTCAAGAACCAACCTCCGAACTTTACTCCGCTACAACTCGCAAAACCTCAGCAAGAATATGCTATAGGTCCTGAGGTCATGGAAATGGCTGACCCTACTTTCGCTGATGAAGAGGTTAGCTACATTTTGCCATACTTTTTATAAGGTTGCATTACAGGAAATTTGGAAAGATCTTGGACTTTTACGCTCGGTATCAACGGTTTCACTTGCTGCCTATACTGCGATACAGTGTGCCGCACAAAAGCCGTTTCCCGACTGTCATATAAAAGTATGTATAATAGTCGGGTGCATCTCATTCGTCTCTCACCCTATAGGTACACAGACATATAGACACATATATATTTTCTACCTTCGGTAGACGATTGTATGGATTAGTAGATTGTGTAAATACTTTATCTAAAACAATAAAGAAGTCTCGACATTATAAAAGTTCATATTATACTTCGACGACACGTTTGGCTCAGTTGGTAGTGACCCTACTTGACGTGCTAGCGGTCGCGGGTTCGAGTCCCACTGGGGGCATTCATTTGTGTGATGAGCACGAATGTTTGTACTCCAGTCATGGGTGTTTATATTTATGATATGTATGTATTTAAAGTTATATACGTGTAGTGTATCAACTATCTGGTATCCATAACACAAGCTTCGTAGCTTGCCATGGAACTAGATGGCGCTGTGTGTTAATGTCCCAACATTTATATTTACGTAATCGGTAATATTATTCAATTTTCAAGGCCTATCGCATAGCCCACCTCCCCCCTCCACCCCCACCGGAACTGCCCGGAGAAGAAGAGGGTTTCCCAGAAGAAGAGGAAGAAGAAGATGAATAAATGTCATATTAAGAAAACGTTATTTGATTGTCAAAATATTGTTATTAGATATATATTTTTGTTTCCATAAATTATTTTTCATTAACCTGCCATATTAAATATTAGCTGTAATAATTACTAATAGGCTTTCATCAGGAAGGAGTATTTTTTCATGTCAATGCTTTTATTTCAATAGTTATTTATATAAAAATACAATATCGGAGGTATAAAAACGTAAGTACGAGTAGGTATAATACATGAAACGTGGTCAAGATCTGCTAAGCAACGCAATAAATACAGTAATTATAAGGTTTTATTACTACAAACTTTGTTAAATTTATACATTTACTAGCATTCCCCGCGGCTCCGCCCGTGTTCAGATGACCAAAAACCAAATTCTTAGGTTTTACATATTAGTATACTCTTACATTGCAGTTTTTGTTTTTTTTTCTATTTTGCCGCGGTAAAAAGTATCCTATATATTGACCCGGATAACCAGCTATCACCATACTAAATTTCATCAAAATCCCTCCAGTGGTTTCTCTGTGATGCGGTAACAGACAGACAGACAAAAATTCTAAAAACTATAGATTCGGCATCTGTATCGATAATAATGTCTATTGCAATAAGATTTTTCAAAAAATATTTAATGTACACATTCGGCTTAGTTAGAATTTTATTATATGTATAGATGTAAAGTACAGTTTCAAAATAACTTTCAAAATAAATAAGAGTAAATACGTACAAAATGAAACTCAAAATAACGTTGTAATATATTTAATAAACTTAAATACTTATTATAGACAGAAACGATAATATCACTGACATGAGCTGGACAAAGAAATAATAATTAAAACTTTAATTAAAAATGACGACTTTTGAAAAAAAATATTCCCGTAGCAAATTAGAAATTACTACAACATTTTTCAAATATACTTCTCTTTAATTCATTATTATTGTCAAAAAATATACATGTCTTCAAAAACATAAGCCCTATGGTTTCAAATCAAACCCACTGTTACTTAAATTTAACAGATAAAAAAATATATGAGAAAAAGTTTTTTAATTCATTTTACAGTAAAAAAAACCAAACAAATTAAGAATACAATCATTTCTTATGTTTATGTAACTGAGGTGCGGACAGTTTCACTTTGCCGGGGAAATTTCTCGCAATATTTTCTTCTTTCACGGCTTTTAGAAGATCTTTCTCTCGGTTGGAACTATTTTTGTCTTTCAGGAACACTTGTACTGCCGTTTTGGCTGCTTTTCCCCTTTTATTGCTACCGGGTGTCAGTTTTACTTTGAATCTGGAATGAAAATGTTTTGTTTAGAAATATAAATAAATAATCGTTTCTTATAAATGATCGAATAGTCTCGGCTATTCAATCTATAAATATAATAAAATTCTAACTGAGCCGAATCTGTACATTAAATATTTTTTGGAAAATCTTATTGGTATAGCCATTAATATCGATACAGAGGCCGAATCTATAGCTTTTAGAATTTTTGTCTGTCTGTCTGCCAGAACTCATTACGAGAAAACCGCTGGACAGATTTTTATGAAATTTGATATGACGATAGCCGGTTATCTGGGTCAACATATAGGATACTTTTTTACTGCAGGAAAATATTTCATCTCTGAGAAATCTATACTAATCTTAAAACGTAAGAACGAACCCGAGCGAATCGAGGGTGAGTCGCTAGTTCGCTACTCATGTAATAAATATCTAGCGGACCGACAGACGTTGTCCTGCCAAATGTTGGTTTTCGTTAAGCATTCAAAATATTTAAAAAAAAATCCTGGCGCCCTATTGCAGCGCCATCTACCAGGTCTAATTGTGAATCTAAGTAAATAAATATTAATAAACAAAAATAGCTATCTCATCTCTGAGAAATCCATACTAAATTTTAAAATAAACACGACTTACTTATAATTAAGTACAGCAGAATACGGTGCGACGACCGGGACTGCAAACAAAAGTTCATCTTCCGGGAATGGATTTCCGGTCAGTTGGCACAACATTTCCGTGTCCGCATCTTGAGCCGAGGGGTCCACCTGAATATAACACGTAATATATTATTTATTTATTTTATTTTTGAAGTGAAACTTCTTTAGAACCGTTGTGATTTGAAACTAGATGAAACGTAAATGCGACACGAGAAAGAGACAAACACATAAGTATATAGGATTAAGAGAGTGAGATAGAATACATTGCCGTGTTGCCATGGTAACCGTTGTTATTGTCTGACAAATATATTATATTAAGTTTCACTTCTCCTTGTGTGAATTGCATACACACTTAGTTTATTTACTTTACTTTCTTTTATTTTTTAATTGTTAAATTTACTTTAATTAAAAAAAACAACTAATAAAAAAAGTAAAATTTAACATAATGAAATTTTACTCTATTACTATTTGTTTATAAATTCACTTATACAGACAACAATTTGAACTTAGAAATCTAAAGTCAATAACTAGCGCCGCGTTATCGCTTAGCTTCCATTACCCTTCACCAAAAAACTTTTCCAGTCCCCAGTATGTTGGCCATATATTTACCAATAGTTAGTAAATTTTTATAGGGAATATTTTATTTTATTATAACCTTCAAAGTGACTTTCAAATTATCTTTTCTAGTTATAAAACACAATACAATAAATAATGTTAAAAATACATAGATCAAAATAGTACTAGATACACAATCAGCGACATAAAATGTTCTCACTGAATTAGCGCTCATTTGAACATTTGAGCGCGCTTTTAATATATTTTTTGTGAAAACAACTTTAAGCAATGCATTTAAGGTTCAATTTACATTGTTGTATATTTATTTCAACTAGAATAATAACCTAAACACAATTGGTGACAGTTTTAAGAGAACTTTTGCATGGGATTGTGTATCTTGTATTTTTTTGATCGATGCCTTCAAAGTAATTTTCAAATTATCTTTTGTATTTATGATATACAATACAATAAATAACATTAAAAATAAATCAAATCCTACACAAAATAAAACTTTTGCAATTTACAGTTTAAAGAAACATAAAGGAGCCTGTTCTCTCACCTCTTGTTCAGGCTCTGGCTCCTCAGCATCAGACTCAGCCTCCAATATAATAGGGGCAGGTTGAGGGATCTTGGGGGCCTTCGGACCGGATTTACTCTTGCCTTTGACCGCTTGCTTTTGTGCCTTCTTAGATTCCTTCGCGCTTTTGTCTGGCTGTGGGTTTATGTACATAATTATTTACAAATAATAATATATTATTATGATATTGTTATTTGTTATATCATTGAGATTTTAGTGGCATATTTGTTTAAGGATAGGACTATTTTTCTTTAGTCCGACATTTTACTGGATCATTTCATAATTAAATCGTTATAAATAAAAGCTGTTTTAAAATTTATCAACAGCTTGATTGTTGTCATTAACAGCTTATAAAAAAAATGATATATAAAAAAAATTACAAATTACAAAACAAGGTATTAAAAATATGTTTAACTTTTTTGTTTAACTTTTTAATACTCTTATGACCAATTTCACCAACATCCCATAAGCTTACCACCTACGTATGGGATCCCTAGCTTAAAAGTTCCCCTAAACTAGCCCCTAAATTAAATTTTGTTTTACCATCGTCAGAGCCCGTATTTCTAGTCCCTATATTTAAGTGGCATTTTAACATTTAGGTGACCCCTAACTGTCGGTGAAACAGAAACTGTCCCCTAAAACAGCCCCCTAACCATGCTTAGGGGATCCCTTAAACTTAGGTGACGTTGGTGAAATCGGCCATTAGTATATCATCATAACGATGTATACCTGTAACAACTCCATTATTATGGCTCTATCTTCTTCATCTTGGTCCTTATACTTCTCTTTTATCTTCTTCATTTTGCTCTTCTGTCCGCGTTTTAGGCCCGGCTTCTCTTCTTTTTTGGGCTGCTGTTCTTTTTTATTTTGTTCCTTTTGAGGCTTCTTATTACCTTTTTTCGGTAACGCGGGGAACGACAGAGGTCTGTCTTCACCTGAGAAGATGTAAATATATGTAATATGGAAAATATTTTAATGTATATAATATGACACTACTGTACTGTAGATATCCCATACAAAGTTTCATCTCCATTTTCACCCCCTTAAGGGTTGTTTTCCGGGGTAGAAACTATCCTACTCTCTTCTTACCTGTCACAACTGTCTTCTTACCAAATTTCATCTAAATCGGTTCAATAGTTCCAGAGATTATTTCCTACAAACAAACAAACTTTACCTGTTTCTAATTTTAGTAGTATTATATATGTACAATTACATGATACGTATCAGGAATTCATCTAATAAAAGAAAAAAAATATACAATTTGCATATTTGGCTTACTTTTGTCTGACATTTCTGACATTGTTCTTGTTTTTGACTCAATAGTAACTTTTCCGGTTCCGTGGTCCACCTGAAAATCACAATCTCCTATAATTTTTATGTTTTAAAACAATGTAAACTGAAAAAAGCCTCTATATAAGTAAAGAAAAAAAAACAATGTAAATGTTTTAGCCAAATCTTTACGCGCGCTACCTGCTATAAAACTTGGAACTCGAACCCTGGACCTTTTTAGTCAAGCAGACTAGTCACTAGACACACGAAGCAGTCATTATTTGACGACACGTTTGACTCAGTTTGTAGTGACACTACTTGCTGTGCCAGCGGTCGCGGGTTCGAGACCCGCTGGGGGCGATCATTTGTGTGATGACCACAAATGTTTATACTCCAGTCATGGGTGTTTATATTTATAATATGTATGTATTCAAAGTTATATATGTGTAGTGTATCAACAATCAGGGTATCCGTAACACAAGCGTCGTAGCTTACCATGGAACTAGATGGCGCTGTGTATTAATGTCCCAACATATTTATTTATATTTATTATTATGCAATTAAAGTTAGTAAAAAAAAGTCAAGTAGCATCATGGGACACCCGGTAGGAACGAAGTTCCTTTTGCTGTCTACCTTGGCTTATAAATTAGGTTATAAAAATTATATCGTATATTAAACACCAAGAGCATCTCTCTTAGTAAACAATAAAGTGTCGTGACGGTGTAAATATTACACTTGTTTACGTTACGTCATTCGCCAAGTGTGCCGAGTGACGTGCGATAAGGAATTTCATTCAAAAAACGCATCGATCAAAAAAGCACTAGACACACAATCCCATGCAAAAGTTCTCTTAAAATTGCCACTGATTGTGTTTAGGTAATTATTCTAGTTGAAATAAATACACAGTAATGTAAATCGAACCTTAAATGCAATGCTTAAAGTTGTTTTCACAAAAAAAAAAATTAGAATCGCGCTCAAATGTTCAAATGAGCGCTCATTCGGTGAAGACATTTTTTGACGCTGATTGTGTATCTAGTACTTTTTTGATCGATCCAAAAACGTAATAAAAAAACCCCGTTTGCATAATTTACCTTAATGTGGGTATCAAGAACCCCATCATCAGAACTATCACTGTCCGAATGGTCTTCTTCTTTCTTATCCTCTTTTTCTGTTATATTTTCTTTTATTTCTTCTTTAATTTCTGATTGTTTATCTTCTTTTATTTTATTTACATTCTTATTATCTTTATTAGTTTTTTTCACGTCTGTTTCTTCGGTAATTGTGTCTAGAGGGAGCTTTTGTTTAGATCCTTCTTTATCAGAAGCGTCATCTAAAAAGATTTTTTTAATTTTATAAAGTATAACAACTATTCTATGTCCTTCCCAAGTCTCAAACTTCATACCCAATTTCAATTGGATTTTTAGTTTAAGCAACAGTTTAGTAGTGTTTAGAAACATAGATTTTTTTTTTATTTATAATATTGGTATAAACTACCGACAGTTCTTATATATAGCGACTGACCCTCGCTTCGCTCGCGTTCGTATCTAGTTACGTTTTAACGTTTAGCTCAGACATGAGATAATTTATCGCAATAAAAAGTATCCTACTTGTTTCCGGTTCAACGACCAGCTATCATCATACAGAATTTCATCAAAATCTCTCCAGTGGTTTTTTTCACAAAGACAGTCAGACAGAGAGACAAAAATCTAAAAACTATTGATTCGGCCTCTATATCGATAACCAAATCTATTTCAATAAAAAAATTCAAAAAATGTTTAATGTACAGATTCAGCTTAGTTACAATTTTATTATATAATGTATAGATATAGATTCCATACCATCATCAGAAACAACGATCTCCTGTTCCTCCTCAGTGTCCTGTGTGGAAGTGACTTCAGAGGTGGAGTCCTCCGCCACAATGGCTTTCCTCTCGTCGCGGTGTTTCTCTATACAACTGTCTTCTAGCTGTTGAGTTAAATTAATGAAAACACCTTTTAGCAAGTTTAATTATTAATCATATTATTGTTATAAATTCGAAAGTTTGTGAGGATGTATGGATGTATAGATGTATGTATGTTTGTCACTGTTTCACGCAAAAATTACCGAATGGATTTTAATGAAACTTTACAATAATATAGCTCATATATGAAAATAACACATAGGCTACTTTTTATCCCGGAAAAATGTACGGTTTCCATGGGATAATTTGTTTTGCTTTTTCCACGTTCAAATTTCCAATCGCTTTCCCTAAAAATTTCATTAAAATACATACACACATCGATGTTTATATATATATATGTACATATTATACGAGTATATACCCCCACTTACCCGAAACATAAAGCTGAATCCAAACTGCAGATGTTCTGGCAGCAAATAATTCTTCTTCCCCCGGATCATGAAAGAGCCGGTAGTGAGGTACTCCCCGGTGGGGGCTGACTTGGACACTTGGTGTCCGTAGACCCACCACGCTCTGGTTAGCACCTTAGCCTCCCAGGCAACACTGCAATTGGTATTATTTATTAAAGTCATTAATAATATATTTGTATCTGTATTGAATTATAATACTTAATAAAAAACCGACTTCAAACAAAAGCACTAAAAAGTAAAAAATAACTGATTGGTAGTTTTCATTTACTATACATACCTAATCAAATATTTTCGAAGTCGGTGTGCTTTGCTTTGTATGGGCTGACACCGATTTCGAAAATATTTGATTAGGTATGTATTTAATAGGTAGGCTTTAATTACTTAGCCAACTTCAGCTTCGCTCGCGCTAAAACTGCAAAAAATCTCACAAAAGGTGGTTTCATACAAAATTCCATCCCCTATTTAACCCATTATGATGAATTTCGAAAAATGCCAAAACACGTATTTATTGAATTTTATTGAAGAGCACTTATACCAAGTTTCAAGTAATTCTGATTATAAATATTTTTTTTGGATTGTATTATAACCTGTATTCCCGTGGGAATTAGATAATATCACGCGGTAAAAAGTATAAGCCTATGCCACTCTCCAGCCCTCCAACTATCTCCACACAAAAATCACGCCAATCCGTCACTCCATTTTGACGTGAAAGAAGGACAAACAAACACACGTTCACATTTATAATATTAGTATGGATGTCAAATATTCTCATAAATCGAAGAAAGTATTAAAGTTATTAAAGTTTGAAACGTCGGGAATCGTGAATAAAAAAAAAAAGAAAAGAAAATCAAAATAAATTCGCAAAAAATTCCGAAAAGATTAAAAATCTTTAAATCCAAGTTACCTGTACGCGACGGCGGCCTGCCCCGCCTCGCTGAGGGTCCTGGGGGGCGGAGCGCTGGGGCACTTGACGAGCACGGAGGAGGCGCCGGTGACCTCCGCGTGCACGTACACGTCCGTGGCGCGCATGTAGCGCTTCACCAGCAGCTCGTTCTGTTGCTGGTCGCGACCCGCTATCACCTGTTAGGTGAATGAATGAATGTTTGAATGTATGAACGAATGAGTGAATGACAATTAACTTTATTCAATTGGACTTATTACAAGTACTTTTGATATTAGTTTGTGCTATATAAGGTATGTAGCGACTGCTAAATTAATAAGTAATAAAATTTTCTGGGACCCTAGAAATATAATATTTTCATTAAAAAAATAATTATTACGATAAACTCATAATTGCCAGAGATAATAAATAAAGACCGAATTGAGTCCCTTTTTTTGAAGTTGATAAAAAGTAAGATTTTATTTTTAGCTACTATCCAAAAAATAACTTATACACAAACATACGTTTAACTTACTTTGCTATATAACATACTGTTTACTTGTACTTTTTATAACACCACTGCACTTAAATTGTGAATGTCATCAGATATTCTAAACTTAATTTCTTTTTATTGAAATTATTTTTTTTAACATTTTCTGAACTTACCAAGAAATTATCAGAAGATATAAACCAATAGAACTTCTCGAACCAATACGTTTTCCTAGCCTTGGTAATACTGCTGATAGTGTGCGCTTCTTTCAACGTTTGTTTTGTTTTCCTTTCAGCACTTTTAAGAGCTTTGTCCGCTGACTCCAGAGTCTTCTGTTGTTTCTTTGCAGCGTGACGCTTTTGGTCATAATATCTTAAAAACAATTAATCGAATAAAAACACATTAATATTATCCCTAAAGAAAATTCTAATTTTTAAGACCTTTTTCAATTATTTATAAAAATGATATTATTTTATTTAATCTATACTAATATTATAAAGTTTCTTTCTTTGTTTGTTTGAACGCGCTAATCTCAGGAACTACTAATCCGCAAAATTGAAAAATTCTTTTTCCATTAGATTGCCCGTTTATTGAGATAGGCTATATATCATAATGCTACTACGCAAGGGAGCATAGCAGTAATCATAAATGTCTACAAATTGGGCAGACATCCATACATTATTGTATAACCGATGTTTATAATCAAACAAATTTAATACCGGTAAAACTGCGGAGCAAGGCTAGTATTGAAATATTTCTGAATTAAATTTTTTTTTTTTTTTTTTAATATTTTAGGCAATATTGAAAGTAGCAATATTTAAACACTTTTTTAAGAATAGAACAATTTAAAAAAACTACAACTACCTTCGAGCATTAGCGAAAGCTGTCAACGACAAGTCGATGTCAACCATCATCGGCTTCAGTCTATCACCATGGTCATCACCATCACTATCATCATCATCATCATATGGATCTTTCAGCAGCATTGTGATATGATTGGTGTTAAGTTTGAGTTGCTTAATCGAAGAAGCTATGGGATCATTGTTGTCTTGCGCCGTTTTTACTAACAATTGGATATCGTCCCAAGACATCTAAAATGAAACGAAAACCATATCGAAAATTTGTATTCAGCTGTTTTTTTAACGTCCCACAGCTGGGCACGGGCCTTCCTTCAATACGAGGGGCATATCTCAGACATGCAGGTTTCGTCACGACGTTTCCCTTCACGACGTTTCCCTTCACCGTAAGACAAGTAGTACGGAAATCCTTCGTACATGAAAATATCAGAGGTGCGAGACCCGGGATTTGAACCCGCTTCACTCAGTTTCTCATGGGGGGCTCATTAGCGTCCAGCAATCCAGCCAGGCGTGAAGCCAAGAGGAGGAGAACTACAATATGTCTAAATTTTACAATTGGTAAAGGTTGTTCTACTTAAAGGCTACCACGACAAGCGAAAACATAAACATAAAATTTACTATTTACATGCAAGAATGTGATGTGTTTATTATAATAATACCTGATTTGCTAAAGCAGCCTGTATGGCCATCCTGGCTTGTTCCACCAGCGGTTCATTTCTGGATATCATTTCAGCCACCTTCCTATCTTCCAACTGAACTTTCTCCAACTCTGTGATGCGTTTATCGTGGTCTTTCCTTACATTTTGCAATTTTTTCATTGCTTCCTTTTCTACTTGAATGGTCTGAAGGAAAGAATTTTACACATTTAAATATACGTAGAATGATTATAGTATAAAATATATTATTAAAAATAGATATAAAAATATGTATGAGTTTTTCAATTAAAATTTGTCAAACTATACAAAATATTTTTTTATCTCAGCAACAAGTATTAGAATAGAATACAGATGAAAAAATACCATATTAATAATTATATTAATTCAATGAATAACCATTTCTTAATGTAAATATCTCATTAAAAACAAACATTGTCTACGAATATGCCAAACAAACTGTACATGACGGATTTTTTAGTCCTCAGTAAAATGACGGAAATTTAACATTAGTCCGATTTTCCTTAATTTAGAGTCATTAACACACACACACAAAATATACCTTTAACATTAATAACCAATCAATAAATACAGCGCCATCTATTGAATTTTTTTGGAACTAATTTTTGTTTCTGCGGTGGTATTAGTCAATAGTATCCAGTATATTTTAATCAAAAAAAAAAATAATATAAATAATAAATGAATTTACCTTTAAGTCAATCTTTTGTCCTTCTAACGCAGAATAGAACTCATCGACTGCTCGGTCAAAAGTTTCATACTCTGTGTGAGGCAGATCTTTGGTTTGCGCATATAACATTGGATGGAAATCTTGATTTGTAAAAAAGAATGTGGGACCATCGCCTTCTGGGTTTGGTCGCTCTTCTTTCTTTTGAATTATGTAACCCTGGTAGGAACGGAAAACATGACAGGGATTAAGTCAACCTTGAGAAATGGCACTGTTTTTTTTTAATACAAACCAAATGTACAATGTATTTAATTATTATTGGTTAATAATATTTTTCTTGAACATTCTCCTATATTTTGTATATTTTCTTTTCTCCTTTGGGGTGTTCAATAAAGGATTTATTATTATTTTTTTACTAGCAACTCACCCTCGCTTCGCTCTGGTTCGTCCCTGGGTTGATTCCCCGTACAAACTTACATCTCCATTTTCATCCCCTTAAAGCATGATTTCCAGAATAAAAAATATCCTATGTCCTTCCCAGTCTCAAACTATCTTCTTAGCAAATTTCATCTAAATCGGTCCAGTAATTTTGGAATTTATTCGTTACAAACATACAAAAATAGAAATCTTTTTATAATAGTAGTGTAGATTAATTTTAAAATAGTTCTATATAACAGTTATTCAATAAACGGTGGTATCCTTGTAGGCTAGTGATGCCCTGCACATACTAATTTATAGCTTTTTAAAAGTATAATTAAATAAATCTATACAAAATAACAAACAGAACTTTTGATGTAAGTTAATACACCTATATCAAAACCAGCAGAATCAGCAGCTTCGTTTGTGCTAAAACTACAAAAAGAACACTAGAAAGGTAGATTTATTAAAAACTTGCATCTCCTATTTAACCCTTATAGGGGTTGAATTTTGGAAAACGCTGAAATACGTAACTCATTATTTTTGCCGTACTCAATTCATACGAAATTTCATGCAAATACGTCCAAGGAATAAAAAGTTTCATACAAACTTTTATCCCCCATTTCGCCCCCTTGGGGTTTGAATTTTGAAAAATCCTTCCTTAGTGGATGCCTTCGTCATATGAGGAATATGTGTGCGAAATTTTAATTTTCTAGCCTTAAGGGTTTCGCCTGTGCGTTAATACATCATTCAATCCCTTTGCCTATTATATAGAATATAGATAGATAGATTACCTTTGACACCTGATTTTGTCCACTTTCAATCAACATTTCAGCCTGCTTTAATGCTGTATACAGTTTGTCTATGTCTCTTTCCACAAAAAAACCTTTATTTGCATCTTGAGTTACTTTCATGTTGCCCGATAACCCATTCTCTAATAAGACATGGTCTATTACAGCTGCACCATATTCTGTAAAATAATTTTCATAAAGTGTATTTTATATACATAATATTTAATACTGTGACACACATGTAAATGTGTATATTTGAACTAGATGGTGCTGTGTGTTAATGTCCCAACATATTTAATATTTATTTAATACTTAATTTTAATATTTATTTAATACTTATTTCTGACATGTAATTTTATAATTGGGGTGCATTGGTTATGAGATGTGAAATACTACATAATAAACTATATTTGTTTGTAAATATTCAAAAGCAAATATAAAAAATTCTCACCTAAATTTGGATTTAATATCTTTTTAAGATTGTCTCCAGGTTTGCTTTTTCCAAGTATTTCCTTTAAGGTATCAACATTTGGTGCTTCGTAGGTTGTTTTAGCTCTATCTAAAGGATATTTCTCTTTTACTGCAAATCTGTTAGAAAAATATAAATATAATTAGAGCTGTCTTTGACATTGAGTGAAGTAATCTGTGCTCAACTGGCACACTTTGAAACCGTTAATAAGAAAATTGAATAGAAAAACAATTCATTTTTACAAAATGTGGACATAACGACAATATATCTTAAATAAAATGCTATAAAAAAGTTTTTGCCATGTACTGTTTTTAAGTGTTTATTCAAAGATGTTTGAATTATAAATTTTCTAAGTCAAGATTAGAATCTCACCTTACTTTATCTCCTTCTACATGTGGCCTCAAAACATTTAATATGGTCCATTCATAGTCTGTTAGTACAATATTACCTCTGTCATACAGTTCCAGTATAACATGATAAGCAGCTTCTCCACTACCAAATTGGAGATCCACTATTCTGTCTATACCGAGCTGAGAAAGTTTCTCGAGACGCTTGTTTTTAAGATGTTTACGAAGCTGGAAAAAATGATTTTATGAAATAGTTTAAAAGATATCATTTTTTCTAAGAACATTAATCAAAGCCGAAAAAATTCTGTTTTATGTCTTCTTTTTTAAATTAAGTAACAATCTAATATTATTGAAAAAAAAATTGTTGAGTTAAAAAAATAAAATTGCCTAGTTTGATTTAGATTAGTAATACAGATAATCCTACAAGAGTTTCATTTTCCATTGGATGTTCCAGAATTCTACATTTATTGAACATACCTTCATAGTAAATCCTGATGGTGCAACATTCTTTGGCCATTCAAACTGTGTAGTATGAAATCTATTACCAGATTCTAATAATAAAACTGACTTTTCTTCAGACCTTTGCAGGCGAATAACATAAGTTTTATTGTCTATATCATAAACTTGATTAACCCTCATGCCAACCAGCCTTAAAAAAAGGAATATTTAATGAAGAACTATAAAGTATTATATATTTTTTATCCTGGCTACTAATAAATAATTAAATAAATATGACACTTGGTTATAACTTAGAGAATACAATACATATATTATGAAATATGCAAAACTTTTGTGAAATAATATTTTAAATAATATGGAATTACCAAAATTAAAACTTTAATGAAAGTAAAACTAACATTAATTATAGTTATGATTTATTTAAGGAATAACAATTAATTAAAAATCAGATAAAAAGGCAATAAAATATGAATATGAAAAAGTGCATACCTTTGCAATTCGGCCACCATGCACACAATATCATAAGTATTAAATCGGGTCTTCATTTTGAATTACGTCTTTTTATTTCTATAGCAAATAATTAATTCGACATATTTTATTGAATTTTTGATGTATTTTATGTTTCTTTTGCAATTTTGGCGATAATCAAAGCAAAACGTATATATTCTATAGTATATATGACGTATTTTCTGTCAAATGTCAATTGTCTTTTGTCATCGTATTGACATACACGGTAATGGCAACCCTGCCAGGCCATATTATTATAATATGACACAACCTTAATGTTCCAAGTCCTGTTTATTACTAACTTACATTAGTGGAAACCATGAGCCACACTATACTGGTTTTTGCTTCTATTGTGTTCGCATCTTACGTGATATCTGTGCAATGTATTGTACCTGGAAGTTAGACCAGCTGAAGGAAGAATTGAAAAGTAGAGTTGCATCCTGTGGTGATTTGGTCTGACTGATAGATCAACATACACTCTAAATAGCTGGTCGTAGAAACGTGAAATTTGGAGGACGTATTCCTTATATAATATAGGCATCCGACAAGAAAGAATTTTTCAAAATTCAACCCTTAAGGGGGTAAAATGGGGAAATAAAGATTGTATGAAACTCTGTCATTCTTAATGTGAAATACACAGAATGTGGTGGTTAGCTAAAAAATAAGAAATATATTTATTTGATTTTTTCGAAATTCATCCCTTAAAGAGGTAAAAGGGGATAATAAAGTTTGTACGAGTATAGGCAAAGAATTATTTATGATCAGAATTACTTGAAACTTGTTGTTAATGCTCTTCAATACAATTAAATAAATTTGTGCTTAAGCATTTTTCTAAATTAAATTTCATAAAGGGTTAAATATGTTTCAACTTTATTTCTTTTCTTTAGTTATTTTATATTTTATTTTACCTTATGTTTTATTTTGATGTATTGATTTTTTCATTGGCAACAATTTTATTGGTTTGAGTTCGGCTGTCACATTACAATTTTGAATTTTTAGGTTATTTTAAAATTTAAAATAATTGACCATATTACCTACCTAAAAATTACTATACAATAATATACATTATTGTAGACAAAATAATCAAAATGGGAGTAGAAGAAGTGAAGGATTTTAAAATCCGGCCAATGAAGTGTGAACTTAACTTTCTAAGTAAATCTGATGGATCGGCAATATTGTCACAAGGTAAACTCTTTACTTGACGATAATTTTCTTGCTCAAGAAGAAGTATCCAATATTGCATATTAAAAAAATATGGTCTTATATATAAAATTTATTGCATATTTCTTTGTTTAATTTTTGCAGTACTATAGTATAACCCATACATGTTTTATGTAAACAGGAGAAACTGTAGTACTAGCGAGTGTAAATGGTCCTTTGGATATTAAAACAACTAGCCAGAGTATTGAAAAAGCCACTCTAGAAGTACTATTTTGCAGTAAAGGAGGTAAACCATCAGTAGCTGACAGGTAAGTTACACACATCATAACAATCTTTAGTGTTTTTTATATATTTTTATGTACATTATGTATGTCAAATATTACATTTCTTTTTTCAGATTCAAAGAAAATATAATTAGGCAAACATGTGAGACAGCTATTTTAGGTTGTTTATATCCTAGAACTGGTATATCTCTAACTATTCAAGAATTAGAAGATTATGGAGGGGTAAATAATTTATAAAATGTGTAAAATAATTAAATTAGAGTATAGTGAAATTTTGTTGTAATATTGAAATTAAAATTAAACCTCACAAACATAAAAAAAAATCATAAATTGTTTTTGTCTTGTGCAAAATCTCTTCATTGTTGTCATTTTCAGCTTCTCACTTGTGCAGTAAATAGTGCATGCTTAGCACTACTCAACTCAGGTGTAGGAATGCGACATGTAGTTGCAGCTGTTGGATGTGCGGTGGACGAAGTGGGAAACTTATTATTAGAACCATCATATAATGAAGTCCAAAATGCTAAAGCCATGCTATATTTTGTTTTTGACAGCCGAGAAAAGAAGTTAGTTACAGGTAAGTGCAAACATTGTGGTACAATGAAAATTGCTATTAGAATTGCTGAGATCTGATAAAATCCGCCATATAACACTAGATGTATCTATAAAAAAATAAGTGATCCTGTATCATTTAACTCATGAAACTGTGTAAAAAAAGTTGGCCGTCACAGGACGCCCAGCAGATGTGAAACATATATGTTAATATTAAAATTCATAATTATTATAAAAACCAAAATAGTGAAATATGGTATGGTAAAATAAGGCAAGAAAGTTTGTGTGAAACCTACCTTTTTAGTTTTTTTGTAGTTTTAACGCGATCGAAGCCGCGGGTTCTGCTGATATATTCATAAATAGAATAGAAAATATGTACGTATTTTTAATAATAGATGCTGTTTTACAATGGAGTGTGAATAGTATATGCATGCACAAGGGAGTCGAGAGCGATGGTTTAGAAGTAGCATGATGGCATGACAGCGTCACGCCGTTTGCCATCACGGCATATGAGTCGGATTTACAGTACGGCGCGCCATTAGATATTTCCCATAAAAAAAAATGATTTTACTTGTTTATTTTAGAATAATATATAGTAAACAGTAAATGTTGTTGTTTCAGGTTTTACCGAAGGCTGTTTCAGTGAGGACACATATGAAGAAGCTCTGGCTAGATGTCGCATTGCAAGTGATATCATATTTCAGTTCTATAGAGACATAGTTAAACAATATTCTAAAGTTATTTGACAGTGATTTATTAATAAATAATAATTCATACATAAAAACTTGTTAGCTTTGGACTCCATAGACATAGAGAATGCACTGAGCGATATGAAATAATATATGAAATTGACCACTCTTTAGAAAGAGAACGAAAGTGACCGTTCGGCCAATAACTGTCTTTTTGCTAATAAATTTGAATTTATAAATAGAATGTAAAAAATTATAATATTATAATGGAATGTAAAATGTCTATCTTCATTATGCTATCTTCATTAATTGTATTTTAATGACTACAAAAGACTTCAGTGGCCGCACATTCGTTTTGTCTCTGTCGTGCCTTTCAGCCATTTTTAGTTGGCTGCAAAGAAACACTCTGTCCACTCTCTAATCTATGGTGGACTTTAAA
Source organism: Brenthis hecate (assembly GCA_951806755.1). Taxonomy (NCBI): domain Eukaryota; kingdom Metazoa; phylum Arthropoda; class Insecta; order Lepidoptera; family Nymphalidae; genus Brenthis; species Brenthis hecate. The sequence continues at coordinate 1,066,794 of OX638254.1, forward strand.
TTTACACATTCTTCAATGTTGTATTTTCATATGTTATAAAAATGGCCACAGTGGCATAAATTTTATTCAAAACATAATTAATGATTTATATATTGAGTGAATGGATTGGATATGTCTGAACTTTTCTGTTCTAAAGGTAATATTTATAACTTAGTTATAATTGAAACATATTTTAAATAAAACTATCTCTTCAGTTTATTTCGCGGATTTATTTAGATTTTTGGTTCCCGACGTTTCGAATGCTTTACAGCAATCATGGTCACGAAAGATACTAAGGTTTTAGACGTCTAAAAATAATCCGAAAAGATAGTTTTATTTAAAATGTCAAATATTCGCGTAAATCTAAGAAAGTATTATGAAGAATATTTAATAATAATTGAGATGAATATTTTGCAATTAACTTTATTCCCCAAAAGATTCATCAGAAACAAAAAAAAATTGTATTTTATTCAGGCCTTATTAAATAAAGTCCCAATGTTGTGTTTTAATAGTAGAGTGATCAGGCCAATAGTCCACGGTTGGTGGATTTCACATGTCTTTCGAAAATTTATTTAGAAAATATTATTAGAGATACACAGACGAGACCCAGGATTTGAACCCGTTTCACTTGATTTCCCAATTGACCACACTATTACTGTATTACAGTACTGCCTAAATAAAAAAATAATTTAAATTTCAATAGATGGTGTTATATGTACTGTTTAAAATTGTAACAGGTCATAAATTATATAGTCTAATTTAAAAAACGTGATCTGCTATTTTGCATGATTGTACAATTTTACTGGTGATTGAAAATTAACTAAGTACTTAAGTCAATAAGTTTGTGCTGCATATTCCATAGATGGCGCTATTTTTTCATTTTTCTGTGTTGTTTATCTGGTTTTTAAATTACAAATTCCTTTTATTATTATCCTTTCCTTTTAATATTTTGACTAATTTTAGAGCACATATTTTTATTTTTTATAACAATATGGTTATGCTTTGGGGCATGCGCCATCTATCGTCTACTCTGTTAAAACAGCCTAAATTGGGGTATTATATCATCTGTGTAGTTTTCGCTGTGTAGTTTTTAGAAATTGTCAATAAATATATTTTTACATGCAATTTTCTTTATTTATTTCAAACTTATATTAGGTAAGATGTTTAATAATTCAAGTAAGTTGTTGACAAACATGAAAAATAACTTGAATATATATTCAAGACAGTGTCTTTAAATAAGATAATAATATAATAAAATATAAGTTAGACGCCCAGAAAATTATTACTACATAATATAATGTATATTTGAAGCACTTTTAACGTGATTTAATTTTTTTTTTATCTCACAAGATCGAGCGTTCCATTGATTTTGGCAAAGTGCGGTGGATGCTTGAATGTATCGAAAGTAAAATAATGTCCTGACAATTTCTGAGATATTATAGTATACGCGATACATAGACACTTTCTATTCTTTAAACTCGCATAATTTGGTAGGATGATAATTCCACACGACCGGTAAAAGATAATGTGCAGCACCGATAACTACGCGCTCTCTGAGGCACGGGAGTGAAACGTGCAACTTACCTAATCTGGGTTTTTAATGAGATTTTTTTGAGAAAAAAACTCAGTAACTCAATTCGGCACTCGAACCCAATATCTCCGGATCTGCAGCCGCACCTGCTAACCATTACACCACCGGGGCAGTTAAAAGCTAGATAATTTGTATTTGTTAGCTCAATAAAACATGATTATTGATCTATATGTACACAAGTTATGGGTTCGACATCGGTATTAACTATTAATATTTATATAATCCATATCAGAAAGTGATTTCTGTCGCATGCCATTAATTTTAATAGAAATTTTTAATTTAGTCCAGAATCGAACCCTGGTGTTAACTAAAAGGTCTCTGAGCAGAATCAGTCAGCTCAGACAGGTTGTCTAATTAGGTGCACGCTATATCTGCTTGCAAGGAGTTAGTTTAAAACAAAAGTAGCACGTTGAATAATCGTCCTTTGTGATGCCGCTCCCAAATATAAAAGACACGGCAGAACGTATTATAAATTGTTTTTCTGTTAAGTCTGCGACACACTCAGCCTAAATCGCGTCTATCTATGATTGATTTTTATAATACTTTCCACTTTCTTTTTTTATATCGCATTTCATTTAAAGCACTTTAAAATCTTTTTCAACTAAACTGTTACTAATGTATTTATAGAGATGCGCTGAATTTTATTCAAATTTAAAGTGTAAAATTGATGATTCATAAGTGCTTGTAAAAGTCTATTTGAATAAAGTACCTATATTTTGATTTGATTTGACGAATATTCAAACAAAAATTCGTTCTTAATTGTACCGAACCGAATATTCGATTCATTTTCAAGTCGTAAACAGGTTTATATAGATTGAATTATTTTTTTATTTTTATAATTTTGTTACACAAAGTAGTGTTTCATTTACAAATCTTAGGTACGGTTCTTCAAATAGAGGTTTTATTCTGAGAACCGTACATAGAATTTGTAGATGATAGATATTAATCTTAAAATAGTATTTAAATATGCGGTAATTATTCGACAATCTAATCGAAAATTCGACCAAATACGAACATAAAAAATACATGCTTCTGCGTTATATATGTCTATTTGGACACAAATGGACTACCTACTACTCGTATTCTTATTGTGCTAACATCCAAACTATGCTTATCAACTATTGATCGAATGATGATTTTCGTATATGCCAATAATTATTTTGGTATAACAGTTTCAGGAATACTATAATTTTAAAATAATTACGCCAGTGTGATGTACGCCTTACAACAGCAACGCATTGGCGGGAAAAAAACGAGGAAGATGGCCGATCGACGCGATCTCGGATGCAAATGGCGGACGTAAAAGAGCCGCCGCATTTAAATGTCGCCGCTGATGGCCATTCCGCGACGTCATTTTTGCTCTATTTACCGGGTAAGAGTCAACTTTGAAATAGCGTATTCAAATGTAAGTGGATTCCGTAAAAGTTGTTTTTAATGAATTTCTTATTTTCTTAAGATGTGTGCGTTGGTACTGTTTATGAGTTATTTACATATACTAACTTTTCATTTTGATTTTTCACTGCTGGTTATACTAGCATGTATGCTGTATATATATATATATATATATATATATATATATATATTTATATATATGCTTTCATAAATTATTTAAGTAGGTATATAATTATTTAGCATGCCTCGGTTTTGTTTTCTTTATCTATCCTATATTTTAAGGTAAGCGATTTGCTGTCTACCTTTATTTACCTACCACTTTATGAAAATACTAAAATCGGTACACTCAGTTCAAATTTACATAAAATAAACAGTCTAAGCATGATTCGGAACTCATGGGTGAAATCCTTATCGCTGTAGTAGGACGCCTTCGGTGACACTACCCGCACGAAAAGGGTTGTTTTGCAGACGATGTTACGTTGATGGCGATGTTAGGATCCTTTTAGTAGCTATTGAAGAGCATCATATTTCTTTAATTGGCTTACGTCATAGGTATATTTATACCCTGATATATTTGAGAGTTTTTTGTAATGGCTTGATTGAAAGAGTTATTTATAAACAATAATTTTAATTTACTGAATGGAATATTTTATTACATGTTATTTAATAATTGAAAGTGAGTCTTAATTTGTGGCCATCTGCTTACTGAAGTCTGTATCATCGAATTTCGGCTACGACGGCAAATCTTGAGCGTTATAGAGGTGAACGTGCGTAAGCACAAGTACGCTCTCTATTTCAAGAGATCAATTTGCAATAGAAACCTTGCTTTCCAGCATCTACTAGAACTTCGTTGATAGAAATTCCCACTCTCTTTGTCCAACCCGAAACTCGAATCGAAGAGGCAGAATCTCATGATTTACAGCTGTATAAGTTACGAGAGCTTCGTGGTAATACGCTTTCAAATAAGTACATATAATAAGTACCTACAATACGTTTGACTTTACGTTACTTATTGCCGAAAGTCACGGGTTCGAACTCTTTTAGAGGAAAGATCAATGAAAGATATTCGACATGACTTGGTACTTAAGATAAAGCGCGCTTTGCAAATCATAGTAAGTTTATTATATATATATCTCAATTTCCTTCTGGTGAATGATGATTTTTGAGGTAGCACTTTCAGTTTCTCCCGAATTTCCTTCTATTTTTTTTCTAGCAACTTTTTAAAAAAAATCCCAGAAAACTTTATTCGAAATATTATAATGAATATTAAAATAAAACTATAGCCAACTCGATTTGGTCGTTCTCAAATCTCAAGTGATACTCACCAACGCACACCATTACATATAAAAATATGAAAAGTTTACACAATTATTTTTCCGTAACAGCAATTATTTCTACCGTATACTAGAAGTTTAAAATGCAGAAAACATCCAAACAATTTAGGTGAAATCACCACTGTGCACAATTTACGTATAGCTAAATGCAAATCAGATCTGTTCGAGATAACAGTAATTGAATACGGTTTAAGTGACCATTTTGCCGCCAATTAAAACGTCCTCGGGAACTGTACCTTTACGCCTTTCGAATGCTCACCTTGTAAGTCAGGACCTTAGATGGAGTGATAACTTATTTACTATAAATATTCTGAATAAATGACATTATTGTTCCGTTAGAATTTCTTATAATCTCATAATTTCTTTATGAAATACTGAAGTTACCTACAGTCTGTATTTTTGAAGTAAAATTTCTTCAGGCGTGACTGAGGGGTGCCTAAGTCAATACGTTGGAAAATGAGTGAACAAATCATAATGATTCTAAAGAAGTTTCATTTCAAAAAAATCCACAAAGTCGGATATCTAGTTCAAAAAATCAAAATAAAAGTTTAATTATGCGTATTATTTCTTTGCTTTTAACTCTGATCTTTTTGCTGTCACAGCAAAAATCGATAGAAATATAAGACGAAAACAAAAATATCAACTAAGTTACTTTACTTACATCTCATAAAAAGTAATCTTCATTGCATTTTAAGTTGTAACAAAACAAAGAATCTGTTCCAAATTGGACAAGTGGTCTTATCTGATGAATTAACAAAATAAAATATTTAGATTTATAATTTGAATTCATTAATTTTTTATCAAAATCCATGAAATATATCGATATTAATTACAAATTTGAGAGAATCGTTATAACAGATTATAGACGATTTTTATCAACCGACTTCCTCAAAAAAGGAGGAGGTTCTCAATTCGGCTGTATTTTTTTTTATGTTTGTTACCTCAGAACTCCGTCATTTATTAACCGATTTGGACAATTTTTATTTTGTTTGAAAGTGTATACTTCCAGATTTTACATGATTAATTTTTAAAAATAATTTCGAAGTCGGTGCCAGCCGATACAAAGCAAAACACACCGACTTCGAAAGTATTTGATTAGGTATGTATAGTAAATGAAAACTACCAATCAGTAATTTTTTACTTTTTACTGCTTTTGTTTGAAGTCGGTTTTATTTTTTTGTTAAAAAGTTTTTATCAAATTAGTGCTATCTCTAAAAAACTTACTAAGTATATTTTTCTGTTTAAGCTTTTACAGAGACTAGACATCATAGTACCAAAAATTAGTAAATCCTCCACGAAGTAAGCTACAATGGACCACATTAACTGGTCGACGTAGCTAGGGCCGACCTCGGCACCACACCCAATACAATAAATAATAATAACTCCTCCACGATAATGAATATAGAAATCGATTAGTTAGTATCACATTTTACACGCATTCGTGACAAGATATCAATAAATTCACTAAAACAGAAGGAATCTTTAAAATGAAAATTACGCCATGTATACTTAAAGATCAGAGCAAAAGGTTAGATAGGTAATAAATGCAAACATCAGTGGTAACAAGAGTTATCTATGTAGGCCAGAGCCAGTCACCTGCGCGTCCAATAAAGATTCTAGTTTAGACTTTAGCGTGGGAATGTCGGGTGCGAATGTTGGACTCCTAGACAGGGGTAACAAACTTATGGTACTAAGCAATATTCCTTAATGTAATAATTAAAAATGCTATCTATGTATTTGTAACTTTATGTCGTCAAGGATAAGAGAATTGATGTTAGAACACAATTAATAGCTCTTAATAAGTAAGGGTTTACATATTAAATCGAATTGGCATAAGTATTTAATTGTTTATTTAATTTGAAAGAAATACTTCGTGGGTATAAAAGCTGGTCATATCCTCCGTTTATGACATGGCGATGTAAATCCTTTAATTAAACTCATTGCAACTAAGAAATATGGTTGACTCAAGCAATTGATTTTTGAGAAGTAGAGCCTAGCAGTAGTGGGTAGTGTTCATGATTAATCTTGATAAGGGTAATGGTAAATAATAAATGAAAAGTAAAAGCGATACGCAACATTATGATGTCCTCCTGACCGATTTCAGCCAAAATGGCTAATCTCACTGTTACTAGACATCTGCGCAGGAGATATTATAGAGCACAAGTGTGCGTGCAGTCACGCAGGCACAATGTGCACTCCCTATTCCTTTTTACTCTTGAATTCCGAAAGGACGATACTTTGACACGACTGGTGAGAGTTAAGGCACAGAACCGAGGGCTTAACGTGCTCTTGAGGGATGAACGTGAACTTGGCCTGACTCGGGGCGCGAACCCAGGACCTCCAGATTTACAGTCGTACATGCTAACCACTAGACCACTGAGGCAGTTAACGCAACAATACAGGAAGTATAAGCCGTACTCTTCCGTTTTATTTCACTTTCATCTTTCGTTAGTAGATAGATATATGTATTGGTAGTAAGTTTGATTCCCCATGGTATCCAGTTCAAACGTGTGTACAGTGCTCCTCAGGCTAAATTATATAAACGGAATCCGCTAAGAAATTTGGAAAGTCAAAAATAATAGTGCTATTTAGCTATTTATGCTACTATTCCCGATGTTGCCATCGTTTACTTTCTTTAGAGAGTAAGAGAAATTTATTTATTACCTAATGCTTAATTTACAATTTTGAGGAAAAGAATTTAAATAATGATGAATAACAAAAATAAATAAATACGTAATACTTAAAATCAGATAATAACATTTTTTATAATAAATAAATATAAATATGTTAGGACATTAACACAACACCATCTAGTTCCATGGTAAGCTACGATGCTTGTGTTATGGATACCAGATAGTTGATACACTACACATTTATCACTTTAAACACATACATATTATAAATATAAACATTCACGATTGGAGTACAAACATTCGTGCTCATCACACAAATGAATGCCCCCAGCGGGATTCGAACCCGCGACCGCTGGCACAGGAAGTAGGGTCACTACAAACTGAGTCAAACTTGTCGTCATTTTATAATAAGATTTTATTTAAAAAAATCCAGTCTAGCTGATGTGACACATGTTATCTATGTAAAATGTTGACCGTCGCTGGTTTTAGTTATGCGGATTGCATTGAGGCTCGGATGAATGTCCGATCAGAGTTTTAGGGCCTGTTCTCACGTACCTACGCGACTGCCAAGATTTCGTATTGTAAATGGTGGATAATAAAAATAGATAGATTTATAGGTTCTCTGTGATTTATTTAGTTGTAACTTCTGTTTTTCAATTATTAGAAACATATTATATTTTAATAAGTGACCCATGTATTTGAAAACTCTTTTTAGGAATATCTTAATTCTAATCACAATATGCTAACATTTTTTAATTAAAAGGCCCTAATTCGTACTTTTTTAAATATAGGTAGTAGTTTTTAGTTTCTAAAATCTTACATAAGCAATAATAATATGGTATTACGCTTGACGGACATAGGTAGCCTTGGACTACCCTAAAGTTTACCATAAAATATGGCCGCTTTGAAACTGAATCATAATTTGTCCTCGCGATCGATAGCTTGATAGCTTTTTTACTGCTAAATTAAAAGTCCGAAGCCATGCGGAGTTAATGTTGTTTCCTCCAGTACCGACTAAATATTACGGGTTCAAGAAAAATGCTGCTATAATAGTGGGGCGTGGCCATCGCCTACTGGTTGCTCGTAAATCGACCAACTCATTTCGGTTTTAAATTATGTGCCTTTAAAATGCATGAATGATGGCGGATGAATTATATACAAAATGCAAATATGTAATCTTTTGATTGTAACATTCATCTCTGATAACGATCTGATTTTGATTTGAGTTTGAAATCTACAGTAAAGTATTTAAAACGTTGATTGTTTTTATTATTTTTCAAACATAAATATCCTAAAATGAAATCGTATTCTTGATAATATTATATAGAAATTCTATGACCTTGTTAGTATGCCGACTTGAAAATTGTATAGGCGCTCCGAATATGCGTAGGTAATTAGATAGGAATTACTTTAAAAATAAATATTTTTAATTTTTCTATAAAGAAATAAAAGTAAATCTTTGTCTAAACAAAAAAATATATTAAACATTCTCCTTTTCAAAATCCTAATCTGAATCTGCAAAATTGGCAGGAAATTAACTGGTACATAAATATATCATTAAATATTTAAAATATATTACTGGCCATAAAATATCATAATATCCTCAAATCATATGTATTAGGTACACACTAAAGTAATTAAAATATTATTTCACATAAAAGGTTGCAAAATAAACTAAATATTAGTTATTTCAAATCAGGGCTCTTGTCTATGGTTATGAAAATTTACGGTCATAATAATATTAGTAAATATATATTCATTTTATAACGCTTATAAAGTTAATGAGAAGCACCATGGGGCCGACCGCCTCGTGTACCTTTGCCGATACTTTGACAACAATGTTAAAAATTAAATTTACTCTTTGCATATCAGCGATTTAACTAATATTTTGTATTTTGTAAATTAGACATTAAAGGACAAGCAAGCCAGACAAAGACCGAATGAATTGTCGTTATTAAGTATACATTTTATAACTTACATTAACCCAAAGCGCGGAACCCCATGGAGCTGACCACCATGTTACACGAGCACGAGCAATCAATATGGCCCGGTAGGTACATTGTTTAATAAAAATCTTGTTTTATTGAAACATAAGCTACCGTTGCGAAATTAATTTTAATTGTCTTAAATTAGAGCCGACAGTAAAGAAAGTATCTTTTTTTTTAAATATGACATAACAGATTTAGTGAATAAACGTCTGTCATCCAAAGAGAATTTATAAACCAATATGAATACATGACACGGTTTCAAAACACTGATTCATTAAAATATACGTTATCGAGATTAATCTCAAATGGAACCAAGATATTCGATCATTTAAACGCACCTGGAGGATCAAAACATCCAATTCCATCAATTAAATACTCTCCGTAATTATAAAATTAAATCGTCGAATCGCTATCTCCATTTTCTTGGGTACGCGTGTTATTTCTTTATAATTATAAAACTTTAACCGCCTGCCTAATGATAGCATGCGTGTTTTTAATTGCAACCCCGCCGACTTGAACGAACTTGCTATACTTTTAAATTATCTACAATTGTAAGACGCGGATATTCTGATATCACGTTTTTTTGGTTATTTTTTCAAATTGAAATTTAAAAATTATTAATTTTAATTAATAACTCAATATTTTTTATGGTTTAAAAATGTTGGTTACAACTGAATGAGATTACTTTTTCGATATGAAACTTTAAATTGCTGTATCTGTGTGAATTAAAATATTACATATGTACACCTATATTTAAAAAAATAAAAAACATTATCTACGTATGATGTATATAAAACTCCATAATAGAAGTTATCTGGTCATATTATAACGGTGGCCACGGGATTTGCATTACCTCTCAAACGGTCAGACTAAAACTCATTGTTCAAACTCAAACTAACTATATGCGACCTTGGCAAGCACAGCCTAAATTTATTAAAAGACCGGTATATTAAAATCAATTTAGAAATAATACTAAGCTTAATATGGATATTTTCTTCGAATTCTTTTTAAAGGGTATTGGGTAGCCCCTCATTAAAAATAGTTTATTGTAAAAACAAACTAAAATAAATAAAAACAATTTTTTACAATTGAATTCAATAATGAATACCTTCTCCATTTTATTTACAAATAACGCGGAGCTACATTGATAAGATCTATGCTTTAAGTTGGGTTAGATAGTGAGTGTGGCTATGTAAAATAATTTTATAATTTAAATTGTGAGTTTAATTTATTGACGTGAGACGTCTAGCAACTGGCCCTCGGTTCGTTCAAGGGTGGCTTCGTGCCACCGGTTTTGTCCACGTAATATGTATATAGGAACTGGGAATTTTTCTTTTACTATGATGGTCATCTCAATCGAGCTGTCGTTTTAAATATATTTATAAGTGTTAGGTACCTATATATTAGTAGCCTTGTGTCATTGCAATATGTTTATGCTTAATTAAAATAAATTAAATTTAATGTTTATGCTTGCCAAACCAGGAACATTGCTATGTAGGCAAAACCAGGTTATAATCTATCCCAATTTAGAATTCCATTCAATTCCTATGAGCCTTGAGCCGTTATTAACAAACAAGCACACTCACAAACTTTCGCTTTAATCTATAATATCTCCATATTATTTAGTAACACGACGTATTTACATTCATTTTACAAGCTTTTATTTAACTTGCCGTGTTTGCATGTATGTTTGTTCGTGTCAAATCTTGCAACTGAATTTTTAAGCAGTTATCTTCAACCGATTGAGCTGAAATTTTGCAGACACTTTATATAAAACTATCTTTTCGGATTTTTTCGCGGATTTTTTGGATTTTTGGTACCCGAAGTTTCGAATGCTTTACAGCAATCAAAGTCACGGGAGAGACTCACTTTTGCAGACACGTTTATATTAGATGACAATGCATGGTTAGACAAGTGACGTCAATTTAAATCAAACATGGCGGACTCCCAACCATGAAGTCTCTATTCTTCATGCTCCCAACGATGGCGAACTATGTTTTTGATGCACACCCATGATATGGATGTCAAATGCTTTGGTTTGCTGAGAACAATACGACGAATAAATAACTAATTAAATTAAAGAAACTTTATATTAAATTAAACCCATTTATTACATTTATATGATATAAAAGTTTGTTTTAAAAAATACTTTTTTAATATTAATTTATTTAATTCATTTAAAGCTTCTTTTTATGTGGAGAATAAGTATTATCATTTACGCTTTCCTACGTCCGAATAATTCATTCCAACAGTACGTACATACTCGTATATTAATTCAATGGACAAGGCGACTAAATGTCAAAGCCGTTAAGTAAGTTATCTATAAACACAACGCTTTAGTGCATAATAATGTCTGTATGTCCGTTACCCTATCTCTTAACTTCAAAAGCAATTGAAATGTTATTTAAATCGTGTTCCAACTTGATTATTGGACATTGCGTAAATATTGGCGTAGATTACTTGTGCACGATAATATAACTAAATAGAATTTATAGAATAAGTACTTACTTTCTTAGATTTATGCAAATATTTGACATTTTAAATAAAACCTTCTTTTAGTTTTTTTTTTATTTTTCCGTTATATTTCGTTTATTGGTTTGGTATTTTGGAGTTGAATATACATAAGATAAAATGTAAAGATAAAAATTAAAAGGAACAGTGCATTTATGTTTATTATATGAATAAAGGCATTTTGGTGAAGATTATAGCATATATTATAAAAATTTTGAAAATAAGCAGATTTTTTTTTTTATAACTGGCACATCATGAATGCAAAAGTTACACCTATGAGATATTACTAATCCGTGAGTCATTTGGGTTAAAAGACAATTTGCAATATTTAAAGGAATCAAGAAGCGAAAACAACCTTTATAATTCGTCGTGTCCTATTAAGAATTTTCTATTGTTCAGTAAGTATCTACAGATTATGTAGTTGTAGATGATTAAATTTTTAGATAATTTCCTCTATACTCTATAATAAAATTGTAACTAAGCAGAATCTGTACATTAAATATTTTTTTAAGAAATTTTATTGAAATAAACATTATTATCGATACAGAGGCCGAATCTATAGTTTTTAGAATTTTTGTCTGTCTGTCTGTCTGTCTGTCTGTCTGTTACCGCATCACAGAAAAACCACTGGAGGTATTTTAATGAAATTTGGTATGGTGATAGCTGGTTATCCGGGTCATCATATAGGATACTTTTTACCGCGGGAAAATGTCTCATTTCTGAGAAAAAATACAAAAAATGCAATGTAAGAGTATACTAATATGTAAAACCTAAGAATTTGGTATTTGATCATCTGAACGCGGGCGCGATCATAGTTTGAATTGTCATCGTGCCGCCTCCACGTCCTCCTATAAGTAAAATTGGCGAAGTAATATGTGCTCTACTTGCACGTTTTGAAGCCATTAACAAGAGAATTGAATTGAGTTTAAGGTATATAAGTAATCTTATATATAAAATTTCCATGTCACAATGTTTGTTACCGTACTCCTCCGAAACGGCTTTACCGATTTTTACCAAATTTTATATGCGTATTCAGTAGGTCTGAGAATCGGCTACTATCGATTTTTCATAGCCCTAAGTGATAATGATAAGGGTGGTCCTCCCAGACCCCACCCCAGGAACCCGAGCGGAGCGAGGGTGAGTCGCTAGTATTATATAATATTAAAAAATAGTAGAGTTGTTTTTTTTACAATTTTGAAGGGATATTTTATTTGACCTTTAAAACGTCTACCCATTTAACAAAAGCCAATTCCAGTCATCGAGCGTAAACAACAAACGAATAATTTGTTTCGTGAATAGAATATGCAAAGAATTCAAATGTCAACGGAAGTAATTGTGACTTTATAATGAGGGATGCGTATGCGCAACTTCGATATACCTAGTCATGGTATTTTTATATTTTACTAAGAACTAGCGAGTTACCATTGCTTCCCCTGGGTACGTTTTAATATTTTTGAGGGCTCTTTATAACATCAGCTATCTGCCAGTGAAAATCCCGTCGAAACCAGTCCAGCCATATCGGAGATTAGCCGGAATAGACAGACAGAAACAAATTTTACAAATTGTGTTTTTCTAATATAATTTTGAATATGCATTTAGTAAAAAGCTGTTATTTTGACATTACAAACACTTAAATTTTATTTATCTGTATAATTAAAATGTTAGAAAATAATAGACATTTATTATGTTCTATCTTTCTACATTTCATTATCTTCTTATTTTGTTTCCTTTGTAGATGTTTTTGGAACTAAGTACATTTATTTACAGTTATATTTATTTAATGCAAGGGTTCTAATTAGGTACTTTATAACAGTCTAAATTTAAATTATATACGCAGACTAAGTAGTGAATGTTGGTCGAATTTACTTTTAATTAGTAATAAGAATTAAAATGTAATTTATTTTATATATTTATCATTGGGAAACATACAGCGTATCTATACATATACCTAATAAAATTCTAACTAAGCCGAATCTGTACATTAAATATTTTTTGGAAAATCTTATTGAAATAGACATTATTATCGATACAGAGACCGAACCTATAGTTTTTAGAATTTTTGTTTGTCTGTCTGTATGTCTATCTATCTGCTACCGCATCACGAGAAAACCACTGGACAGATTTTGATGAAATTTGGTATGATGATAGCTGGTTATCCGGGTCAACATATAGGGTACTTCTTACTGCGGGAAAATATCTCATTTCTCAGAAAAAATACAAAAACTGCATTGTAAGAGTATACTAATATGTATAACCTAAGAATTTGGTTTTTGGTCATCTGAACGCGGGCGGAGCCGCGGGCAATGCTAGTCCCATTATAATTTAAGTAATAGTTCATTATTTTTTTCCTTTAATGGCTCTTGTGTTAAAAGTCGTAAAACATTCTGCCAGTGTCACGTATTTTGAGGTAGACGCGAATGAGTTTTCAGTTTAAGCAGTATGTTGAAATTTAGCAGTATTAGAAGGAAATGAAAACGATGCATTAATGATCAGCCTAGAAAAGGAACCATTTTTGCATACCTCCTGTAGACATACAGGTGGTTATGTGGGAGTGGGACTCACCGGATAGAAAAGCCAGTACTACCCACTAAATCCCAACAAAACCTCCTCCGTCTTAATGGGATTGGGGAGTCGTAGGATACGTACAAAAGCAACCAACGACAATTATAGAGATTGATAATTTTACTTATATTATTATTTAACCGACTTCCAAAACGAGAGTGGTTATGTTCAACCAGTATTTTTCTTTATTTTTTGTATTTATTACTATTAAGTTGGTACCTACTGTTTGACTCATAGGTAAGTTTTATACCTTTAATATTTACTTCAAAGTTCAAACAAAATCTCTAATAACTACTCACTATCTACAAATCATTAATATTCAGATAAAATATTTAATACAGTTAGTTACAAGGAATAACAGAGCGAAAATAACTTAATTAGCGTTGAAGTTTACATATTAATTGAGACTTTCATAGACATTAGAAAAGGTCGAAATCGCAATAAAACAAAATTTATTTTTTTTAATAATATTTAATTAATAATAATAGCTTTAACCTTTAACCCAAAGCAGAGGATATCCTCGAGAGGGAAAAAAATAATACTTTGAAAGATATGAGCTTATATTTACAAGACAAAGAATTTATTTCAAAATATTATATAATGCAAAAATATAAATAGTTTTGTATACAATCTTTTTTATAATAAATATAAATTCCACTTAAAGTTTATATTCTTCAATAAAATGTAGAAATATATTTAAAACGCCAGCGGTATTTTACGCGAACAATGTTTTCTATCACACTCTCCGTAGGGGGTAGCGAGCTAACGAGTTAACGTTAAATAAATATATAGGTACTTGTGCTTTATACTGAGGTCCACGTTGGGTTACTGACTTGCTTATAGGACTTTTATATAGCTAGCTAATGCATGCGGCTTCGCTCGCGTAGACTCAACCGATTATTATCGATGATGTACAATGTACAATTATATTATGTATAATTTACTTTATAGTAAATATTAGTATGAAGCGGACATTCTTGTTTGTTTGTTTAAACGTGCTAATCACCGGCGCAAGTGGTAGTACGATTCAAAAAGTTATGTTTTGCCTTTTGTAGTTTACTAGCGAGTGAAGCGACTCACCCTCGCTCCGTTTGGGTTAGTCCCTAGTTACGTTTAACGTTTCGTATAGATTTCTCAGAGATGAGATATTTTCCCGCAGTAAAAAGTATTCCATATGTTGACCCGGATAACCAGCTATCATATTACCAAATTTCATCAAAATCCCTCCAGTGGTTTTGCGGTCACAGACTGGCAGTCAGACAAAATTTTTAATAACTATAGATTTGGCCATCGGTATTTTAGTAGACATCACTATCGATACAGAGTATCGATAATGATGTCTACTTCAATAAGATTTTCCAAAAAGTATTTAATGTACAGATTCAGCTGAGTTAGAATTTCATTATATGTATAGACTAGTATTTTTGTTTGTTTACTTAAACGAGCTAAGCTCCGCAAGTACGATTCAAAAATTGTTTTTTCTCTTTCATAATTTACTGAGAACGCCAAGAATACACTTCTAGCGAAGCCCTGCTTTTTGACTCTGATATAATTTTGTATAATATCTAAATAAGTATTGTTTTTAAAGGAGGTTAATAAGCTTTTTGACATTTATCTGAACCATGTTCTCTGGATCTTTCTCAAATGTCACTGACATATGATCTTATCTACTGAAATATTAGCAATATCTTGGAACTTGTCCGAACTGAAAATTTACATAAGACAATGGTTTTTAAGAGATTTAAAATTTTTAACAATAAAATTCTGTCCAAGCATTTGTTTCAAAGGTATTTTATATTTAATTTATATATACTTCTTTCCGTTAATTTTTTTTTAAACATTATATCATCACGAGCACACCGGCATGTCTGAGAGAACTTAACAAGTTTTCGAAAGATATCCACCAACTCACACTACACTTGGCAAGCGTGGTGAACTATGGCCTTATCCGTGATAAGGGATAAGTTATACCTCTCGTTTTGTAGGGAGGTCCATGCCCACCATTGGGATGTCAAAAAAAGGGCTGAATACATACTATGACTATTCAATCAAGTAATCTGGCTAATTAATTATAATTGCGAAATTATGTATGCGTGTTTGTTTGTTACTACTTAAACCTGAAACTGCAGAAACTATATGGATAAAGTATACAAATAGATCACGACCTAAAGAATAATTTTTATCAAAACCCGTCCAGCCATTTCTGTAGTAATAAACACGCACCATACATTTGTGTTTGTAATAGTAGGGCAATGACGCCAAGATCATGTTCTCGCTGGAGCCCCAGAATAGGTCAGAATATTGAACTTGACTGGCGCGACGTTTTAACGGAAGCTGAACAGATAGTTGGTTATCCAACATCCTTCCTTAACCTGCGATGGCTCTTTAATGACGAGATAGCCAGTACAGCTATACATCTCAGGAAACTGGTTAGTCGTATAATTCTAAACTGTGGAATTGAATCTACTTGAAATGTAGGTGTTATTTCGAAACAACTTTAATGTTAATAATTTACCTATAATTAATCAATTTATTTATTAGTGATCGACATTAAAAAGAGGTTCTAGTCATTATTATAAGCTGATGTTAAATAAGTATTTTATTCTGAATCACACTAAAATTCACGTTTGTAATTTTATGTATATGAAATATTGCACGCTGTAAGACTGAATTTGGCTGAACATTAAATATATTATTATCAAAATCTAAATGTATGTAGGTACTAACCAAAGTTCGCAATAAAGTGGTTGATTTGATTTGATTCATTGAGACATGACGGCTTAAAGAAGTAGGTAACCAATATGACATTCTCGTAATTATTCGAATTTAAATAATATATTGAAATTTAATTTATCTATATAATCTGTATCAGGTGGGGACTAACCATCCCTTATTAAAGTCAGCGAAAAACCTCCTTATTGGTTCAAAAAGCAACCTTCAATCTGTCGGTCTCATCATTCTTCTGGTGTCCAAAGCTGCCGGATTAGACTTTCAGTGCCATACAAAAGATCAGTATTCCTCGGGTGTTCTACATTCACAAAGAGCTCTGGCTGAGATTGTGGAGATGAAAAGAACTGGTCACTTGGTTCACAAAACCATGGTTAATTTAATGGAGAAAGAGAAATATGGGGACAAGTACAGAGATTTTCTGTATGGCAATAAAATTGCTTTACTCACTGGTATATTTACATTTTTACTTATGTTTAGTTTTTAGTTAGGTCCGCCCTATATTAGCAACTAGAAAATTTCTCTCGCTCTGTTTGGGTTTCTCCCTAGGTGCCTATCTGTATACACATCCAAATCTGTCCAGCAGTTTCAGCTTAAAAGAGTAACAAACATACACACACATACAAACTTTAGCATTCGTAACAGTAGTCTGATTTTAGTTAGTCGTAGGTTCGATGGACGTTTTCGACAAAAAATGTAACAAACATTTCAATTAGCAAACAATATTGTGAATGAGTCATTTTCATGAGTAGGTATATAAGTCCATCAAGTGAAGTTTCTGTCAATTCTGAAGAAGAAATAAATAAATATGTTGGGAAATTAACACACAGCACCATCTAGTTCCATGGTAAGCTACGAGGCTTTTGTTATAGATACCAGACAGTTGATACACTACACATAGGTATATAACTTTATAATATACATTACACATATTATAAATATAAACATCTATGACTGGAGTACAAATATTCGTGCTCATCACACAAATGAATGCCCCCAGCGGGAATTCGAACCCGCGACCGCTGGCACAGCGAGTAGGGTAGTAGCAAGTAGTAGGGCACTATAAATTGAGCCAAACGTGTCGTCACACAAAAAGGATCACCATTTCGCAAGAATAAATAAGATTTCCACAATAATGCATACATCTAATACTTTCTTAGATTTACGCGAATATTTAACATTTTAAATAAAACTTTGTTTTTCGATTCTGCCGCGGATTTATTAAGATTTTTGATTTCTACTTACAGCAATTACGGTCACAGGAAACTGCAGGCAAATGTAAACTTTATTTTCTTTATTATAGGTGACTATCTCCTAGCGAGCTGTTTAAAGAACTTGGGTGGTTTATACAATAACGAAGTGACTGAACTCATTTCCACTGGTCTCCGTGACCTTGTTGAGGGAGATTTCCTGGGTGACTTTGATGATGACAATAACCCTCTGCCAAGTAGGCCAACAGGTAAATGAATTTTAAACCCATTCCTATAAATGATAATCTTCTTCTTTTACTTATCTTTATACCACGCTATCTGTGGTGGGCACAACATGTTTCCTTCTCCACTTTCCTCTATCAGCCGTCCTCTTAGCACACACACCTTTCACACACAAATCCTCTTACACACAATCTATCTCGGTCCATCTCTATTTCAATATCTATCCACATTCATACCTAATATCCTCTTGCTTATATGACTTTATTCACTCCTCATGTCCCTACGATGCTAACCTATTACTCCTCAGTTTCTCTGTCACTGGTGGTATCTGATACTTTCAAACTTCCTGTAATATACTCATTCCTAATCTTGTCCCTTATAGTAATTCCACACATCAATTTCAATATTTGCCTTCCTAATATATAATATACATAAATTATAAAATTATATTATATAGGTAAGTTAATAATTAGGAAGTATTCCGTTCATCTGTATTGTTTTTACCCTACAATATCCGACTACGGCGAAGCCCAAAGGAGGGTTATGTGTCTGACCTGTATTTATGTATTAGAGTTTGGGGATGTCCCGACATTCACAAATTGACTTTTTTTAAGGTAAAACGCCAGAACTATTTCTAAAAAGTATCAGGAACTGTAGAAGTCAGGTGCATGCGAATAGAACTCACATTTTTTTTTGGTCTGCTGGACAATGATCTGCTAAGTTCACTGACATAAGTCCCGGGACCCGAGACCACTCACGACCGAGGTCCAGGGACGTCCCGGGACTTCAAGACTTCTCAGAATAAAATTAGATTAATTTTTGGCGAAATGTAACAATAAATAAAGCAATTTTAATATAAATCAATATTTGTTGAACATATTTTATGTTTCAAATTTTAACATCGTTATTTAGTCTAAACAATTCGTATATTTAATTCTTAAACAAAATTCAGTTCTTGGCAATAAAATATTATAATTATCAAGCAAACTTAAAAATACTTCACTGCACAACACCTGCAACTCGTTTTTTAATGTTGTCCTTGGTTTTTTTGCTACAATTTCAGATACCTACATTTGTTGCGATTTTTTTATTGTTTGTTCCATTTGACTTTGAAATGATTCATCAGATTTGTTGTGTACAGTAGTCAAACTAGGTACTGGTGCTAGGTTCAGTGTCCATTATTTCGAATTCTGGCGTTTGGATACAAGGGATATTTTCAAAAAGTCTGCAATACAGTTCTTGCGCAAACGCAGTTTGCTTTTTTCGCAGTCGGTATTTTTTTATTTCTGTAATTATTGTGGGTATGTTACGAAATATCTTCGCCATATGTGAATAGATTTTCATGATTCTGAAATTAGGATTACTCAATAATAACTTATATTTTTATTCAAATTTCATAGAACCACGAGGTAAATAGTAGAACTCTTTAATAGTAACTAGTAAAACCTTCATATTTGGGATTATTTAATTGGTTTTAGTACATGTATCTACATTACAGTTGATCAAAATTTATTAAACAAAATAAAGTTTTATTAGTATTTTAATAGTAATATTATTTATTATTACATTTTAAAACAAAAATAAATTTGGGTTTAAGTTAGGAATAGGAGTCGTTGTTGTAAGCGAAACACATTATATATACCTATGTACATGATGTTACGATGAAATGCCTGTGGTTTATTCTTCATTATGTTTTAACCGCATTATAAATTTTCTAAACTATAAACAACAAAGAATATATAAAACTTTCTTTTCAGATTTTTCCGCTAGTTTTATTTTAAATGTCAAATATTCGCGTAAATCTAAGAAAGTATTATAGTTTATTTGTTTCGCTTTTAATTCATACTTATTATATGGAATTTATTTACAGCTTGTAATAATGCCAAAAACTATCAATGGCAAATAGAGAACAACCTTGGTACACTTGGCTCAAACGAGTTTCTTGGCCAAGGCAAGAATGAATGGCTTTTAAGAACAATGCTTACATCTGGCAGCCTACTTGGCAAGGGTTGCCAAGGAGCCATGAAGCTGGCAAATAGGGGGGAGAAGATAGAAAAAAACGCCTATATACTTGGCGGTCACTTGGCAATCATTTGGCAACTTTATTTAGACGTTAAGGATTTCTTTACCTATCCATATTCCTATTCGTTAGTGGGGGCTCCAGTTATACTAGCAATATGGGAGTACCCAACAATTTACAGCTTTATAATCGAGGCTAAATTAGAGAAGAGGCCAGTAGAATACAAGCAATTGTATTACGCAGTCAGAGCTACTCGGGCTTTGGATTACTTGACGATATTTTTAGAAGAAGAAATGGCGGCAATCATGGAACACAGTGACAAATTCCCAGTTGAGGATGCAAGAGTTGCTATCCAGAAGATGGCGTTAACAGTTCGCACTGAAACTTTACAATATATGGAGTAGATAGTCTTGAAAATATTAAAATAATGACATAACCTTATTGTTTTATTTTATAAAATTAATAAATACCTATAAATTGAATATAAAATAAAATATGTCATTAAAATCGTCCCCTTCGTTGATCTCTTTTTGAATAACATTTTTCTGTTATAGAGAATGGATGTAAATGTCAACAATACATAGATTACTAATTGATGTATGTATAATACTTAAGGTATAATTAGAGTTCATACCTATTCATATATTAAATATTATTAATATATTAGATATTCATATATTAAAGCATTGTTGAATGCGACTGGCCTCGATTTCGAAAATATAGATAAAATTTTGTATAATATTTCTTTGGAAGCCCTAATAGATTATCATATGTAAATGTTTTGCAGTTCGATTTATATTACATACATACGTGTCGAATTGATAACCTCCTTTTTTTAAAGTCGGTTAAAAAATGGTTCCCTTAAAATAGCATTGAAATGCTAATTAAAGGAAAATGATATAAAACTCGTTCCACTATTGATGATGTGATAATTGAATTTTGCGCCTGACCCGTAATTTCAAACATGGCGGCGCGGAAATGTGCTGGAAATGAATGTGGACGCCATGTCAATTATGGATTTTAAAGTGTCACTTCACAAATTATTTTATCATATCTGAAATGGATTTCAATTATTCTTACTTATACTTAAAATAAATGAAAATAAAGCATAGGTAGATACCATGAACGAATGTGACTTATTCGTTCATGGTAGATACCTATATCTATACTAATATTATAAGGATGTAAAGTTTGTGAGGTTGTAGGGGGTAATCTCTGGATCTACTCAACCGATTTAGATGAAATTTGGTAAGAAGATAGTTTAAAACTCTGGGAAGGACATAGGATACTTTATCACTTTATACTGGAAATCATTCCTTAAGGGAGTGAAAATAGGGATGAAAGTTTGTATGTGGAATCAATCGCTATGCTATAAATCGCTAGTGTATAATCTATGTAAATCTATGTAAATCTTTTGTTACGCCGAAAATATGACAATGTAAAATATGTATGTAAAAAAAATTATTACTTAAATTTTAAGTAGCTAACCTAATGTGAAAGTGTGTTAGTTTGTTTGTCCTTCTTTCACGTCGAAACAGAGTGACGGATTGGCATGATTTTAATAATGTTAGAAATGATTCACACATGAAAATATCAGAGGTGCGAGACCCGGGGATTGAACCCGCTTCTCTCAGTTCCCCAGGTAAGTGCGTTACTAAGCTACCACTGCCTCAAAATATAATAATTTTATAATAAAAAAATGAATGAAATATCATTAACATCCCATAGTATTTATTTACAACAAACACAACAATCGCTTAAATTATGTATCACAAAATTGACGCTTACAATTACTTATTCTAAACTAAATTCCCCGCAAAAAAATACAACAAAGACGTGTCAAAGAAGTCGGGATGTTCCGAACAATTATTATAATTCAATTCTTTTATATTGTGGCTTCTAGGAGTCTGTCTTCTAGGAGTCTGTCTCTCTTTGGGCACAATTTACCAATTATTATAACCAAACTGTATGAAGTAGACCTTAACGTTATTTAAAAATTGTCTTTTTCATTCAACCCATACTGTCAACTATGTAAGAGATTTTACCGTTCTTCCATACTAGATAGTATGAAATCAGTTCTCACAAATTATTGTGGCTCTATTAATATAACAAAGAAATTTGTGTGTATAAGACGAAACTACAAAATGGGGAGATATGTCGAGTACCTGGTCTATCGGCTTAAATAAAACTTAAAAAAAAAAAACCGACTTCAAAAAGTGTGCTTTGATTTGTATCTGTCACCAACTTCGAAAATATCTGATTAAGTAAGTATCTATAGTAAATGAAAACCAATCGGCTATTTAATACTTTTTAGTATTTTTTTTTAAGTCGGTTTTTATTTATTTTTTTTAAGTTTTTATCTTTCCATTTTTAGAGTAAATTTAGTAGTAGCAAAATAAGAAGAAAGTATTTTAAAAATTCTGTTTTTTTTTCAAATTTTGAATGCGACCATTTCGGAATCAACTTCTTTCGAACAAAAAAAGAATTTTGTAAATCGATCTTTAAATGACCGAGCTATGCCCGAACATACATAAAAAAAACCATCCGAATTGAGAATCTCCTCCTTTTCTGAAGTTGGTTAATTACGGAAAACAAGTTTAATTGGGCCAAATGTTATAAGCTAGACGTGTCTGTCTGTGGCATCGTAGCTCTTTAACAAATGGACCGATTTTGATGCGGTTTTTTTGTTTGAAAGCTGACGTGATCGAGATAGTACTTAAATTTAAAAGAATTAAGATACTTGATAATAGAATATTTTTTTCAATAATATATCAATATTACACAATCATGTCCAACCCAACCCACATATTGTTAAGGTTGCCTTATCAATTATTGATTGTTATCATCTGTATGATAAGTAGAATCTATTTTTCCTACTTAACACAGTTTTATTAACTAAAAATTAAAATCAAAGATAAAGAGGTATACCATACAAAATTGGACATACAATATAATTTATAAACATAAAACTTCGTAAATTGTCAGATGAAAAATTTAGTAAAATTATTGATTTTTAAATATAAAGTTTATGTACTTTGTCATTCACCATTATTTTTGGGTTGCGAGTTAACAGTTAGATAAATGAGTCCAACATAACCACCTGTACTATACATGTGGTATGTATAAACGCATTTCCCAACATAACAACAAAAAAAAAGATTTAAAAAAAAAAGATACATTTTTCCCTAGCAATTTGAAAAATGTTTACAGATTAAATTTATTGTGTTACAGCCTGAATAAAAACATATTTAACAGAGCATGTGAAGTGTCAAATGAAAGAATATGTCAAATAATTATGAAATTAAATCTTCTCTTTCCAATGTGAAGACAGAAGGCCGTATTTAATTAGACCACTCTCAATGCTGAAAATGATAATAGATATAGGAACTATTATTTAATATTTAAAATTATATCTAATATATATAGTATATATTATAAACTTCAAACAATTCATATATAATATTTAAAAAATCCCCATTCTCATAAAAATACTTCAACTAAGTTTTAAATTTTTCTATTAATTTAGCTAAAAATTTATTTTTTATATTATCATACAGTTTTTATTAGTTGTTTTATAGTGCTTACTGATTTATTGTCTCCAAACATTTCAATATAACTCTTTGCTTTGTCCGCATTTTCTTTATACAGCTGCTCAGTTTTATGCAAAGCATCAGAATTTAATATCTTAGCCTTCAAGTCAACAAAGTCTATAGTAGAAATACTGTTCAAATTCTTGAAATCTTCATATAAATCTGGCGAATCATTTAATGCAAATAAAACTGGGGCACTCACTAATGAAAATGACTCTTTACTGTTAGAGGAAAACTTTTGAAGTTCACTGGCTGCCTGCCATGCTAAACATAAATGGCAGCCAAATAAATAAGCTTTTTTCTGTTCAGCAATACTTTTACCACCTAACAGCACTGCACCTTCACATCCTCTACCGAACAAAGAGCCTCCATTATACATAGTCCTTAAAGTCCATTCACGTTTTGGAGACCCTAGAATATCTGTCACATTTAAAGGCACTGTTTCACTGTTAATTTTAAAACTATCAACATCCCTTTTAATTGGTTTTCCAGGCAGTGGCATATTTTGATTATCTCTAGGCCCAAAAAATTCTCCTTCACTTAAATCTCTCAATGCTGTTGATATTAAATAAGACAAGTCTTGATTTTTCAATCTGGCCAGCATTCCGTTGGCCGTTACAAGTAAATAGTCACCTATTAATATAGCGATTTTGTTTGCAAACAATGAAGTATCCTTAGTTGAATCTCTTTCTTCGACAGGTATATTTAAAAGACCTCTATGAACATAGTGTCCTGTACGAATCATTTCTGTTAATTCTGCCAGCATCCTTTGATGCTCAGTAAGAGTTGTTGATAATATCGAGGGTGTGGTAGGACTGATGGCTTTAGATAGTAGTAAAATTATGAGTCCCCATGGTTGGAGATTATTTTGTTCATTGTACAAAACTGTTTTTGCCGTTTTCATTATGGGATGGTTACTCCCTACCTACAACAAAAGTCAAAACTTAAAATCCTTTATTAGAAAGGTGTGAATTTATTAAGTAGTACACTGCATCAGGTAATTTTATTTTTTGAAAAAATAAGTTAAAATAAAAAATGGTCATCTATACTTAGAAGTTAAAAATTCCTTAATACAATGTGTGCTGTTTATCTAATTGTAAAAAATTAATAAAATTTAACATATTATATTAATACGAAAATACTTCAGAGAAGTATTATTTTATATTCATATATGTAGTATACTTAGTATGTACATGTCATTTCAAATTATAACTTTTTTTTAAACATAAAATAATAATTTTAAATGGCAATTGTAAGGTCATTTCACATTTATTATAAAATACAAACCTTGACATATAAAAGGAAGTAACCTTGAAAAAACCTTGCATATTATCACATTATTTTTTAATATTTCCATTAATTAGTTGAGTATTTGTTTTTTAAAATAAAAAATCATAATTCAAGCTAAAAAATATTTATAAATTTGAACTTCACTTTTAGTTTTAATATAAAATTAATTGAACATCAGTTATGAAATGAATTTGGTCAAGATAAATATGGAAACATTTACCAAATGAATAAGTAACACTTTTCTAAACAAGGTAGTGTATCACATTATAATTTTATTTATAGGTAGATTGATATTTATTTATAGATTTTTAAAATTATGTTTATTATTATTAAATTTGTTATATAAAATACTACTTACAATTTTGCGTAAATGCGTAGCCAAATTGGCAAATTCATCACTTAATAACCATCTTAAATTCATGAAGGAGGTTGGATATCCCACTATTTTCTCTGCTTCTCTTATAACTTTGCCCCATTGAGCCATTGGTGGTCGAAATACAAAATCTTCTTGGGTTAGGTTGGTCATGGTGCTCTCAAGTCTTATTTGCTGAGATAATAAAGCAGTTTGGCGCAAGTGTCGTATCATAGCGTACGACATTTTAAAATATAAATATTATTTAAATTTCTTATTCGTTCACACCTAGTTTCAGTTACGGTTTCACGTTTTATGATAAAAATTATTTCCTGCGCGCCTTGAATACTCGTGATTATGTCATTCATTATTTTGACGTTTCCCTGTTACGTTCAGAAACGCAATAGTTATGACTTATGGCACTTATTAAATAAAGAGTTTGCATGAGCTCCGTAATTATAAAACTAGCTTGTTTTTTATTTTGTAATTAAAATGTTATTGGTTTTAAATGTTACTTCTAACTTTTATTTCATTTAAATAAAAAGTAAGAGGTGTAAGAACGTTATATTTTATTATAGGTTGAAATGTTCGAGTTATCCAGGGATAACGAAAATTGAAAATCAGATCTGTATCCATCCTTCCATAATTTTTTAACAGAGTAAGTAATAAATCAGAATGCTATGCTTAGAGATAATTTTGTAGAGCTAAAGGAACTTTTTATTACAGTCTACTGCTTATCCAGAATAGATGAAAATTTGTCTGGAAATTGTCTTTAATCAAAAAAAAATCAGTCCATGCTGAAATCGAACCAGTCTACTACGCACATAGTACATACCCCCATGCTCCACTAGCAAAAAAACTATCAAATAATACGTTGTGATTCGTGGCATTAAGTATAGTATAGTACTCGTAAATGTTATTTGTATGTGTAATTACACTCACGTGACTAACATATTAGAACTACGAGTACATTGTAAAGCATCTACTTATTTAATGTCCTTTGTAGCGTTGATACTTGATAGTTGGAGATCGAAAAAAAAAACAAGTTGACATTTCTAATTTATTGTTTTCTATTAAAGGCAGGTGCTTGATAGTTCACATAGTTGTTGCTAATTTAATTTTCACGGTTTACCATCATGTATACTAATAGGTATACTTAACGTATGTATGTTTATTAATACTATAAACAAAGTATATACGTTTATTATATAAGAATGTAACTTGAACACCGTTGAATTTAATTTTCTTACGGTTTTGATACCATATCAGTGGCTATAACGTATACTCGTAACAAAGCAAGTATAAATCTAAAATAAATTAATATACTGAAGTTTTTGAATTGACATAAAAATATTTGCAGCATGCTACCTTACAGGAAGTTAGCTTGAATGACTTGAAAAAATGAATATATTGATTTATTATCTGTTTTGATTTATTATCTTTTTTGAACCTTGTATCTGTAACTTTCCATTTGATGTGGGAAAAGAACCCCCGATGTCCTCCGAAGAAGGGAAGCCTGTGTAAATTCGAACCACGTGGTATGATTGTTGTTGCTATTACGTATCTATTCTATCAAGAAATACAATAAAAAAATATGTAGTACAATTTTTAAAGATTTACAATTAAATAACAAATAAATAAATAAATTCTTTATTGACATAATTTTATACTTATATAATTGTACATTTAACTTATTTAGAAAGTTTTTATGGGAAATAAAGTGAACTACGATTGTTATAATTTTAGTAGGATTGACATTCGCCGTTTCGCACGTTCTTCTACAAAAGCGGTTATTTGTCGATTTTATATGGTCTGGGGTATCGCTCAGTAAGCAAGGGATTAAGTTTAAATTTATCGTATCAATATTCTTAAGTATATTATTTTATTAAGACAATTATTATAATTCTTTGCTTTATTTGTTTTTGTTCCTTTGTTAGTATTTTTGGATAGGATGTACCTATAGATGAAATATAAATACAAGTCAGCTAAGCCGTAG
This sequence comes from Brenthis hecate, assembly GCA_951806755.1. Lineage (NCBI taxonomy): Eukaryota > Metazoa > Arthropoda > Insecta > Lepidoptera > Nymphalidae > Brenthis > Brenthis hecate. The sequence goes on from OX638254.1 coordinate 1,094,192, forward strand.
TAAGTTTTATGTTCATTTTAAATATATACCTGGAGTACTACGTATATATAGTATTATATGATCTATCATCTATGGTACCAGATAGGCTAAATTTAAGATTAATAAATTCATCTTTGACACTTTAAAAAAACTAAAAAGCGATTATAATTCAATAAACAAAAAGATCTGCAGAAGAATTGAACTTCGACAACAAAAAAAAACTATCTCATAAGGAAAAATAGCAGCACGACACATATGAAAAATTGGATTAAGAAACTTATTATTGTAAGTCAGATAAAATTAAACACAAAGCATTTAATCTTTTATTTCTAAAACATTTTCAGATATAATCTATTAGGCAAATGGTTGGTTTTGAATAAGAAGGACAGGCAAAGGTACTTAGCGAGACAGCTCGGCAATTAGGTTTTATTATAGATGTTATCGTTTAAACGTATGCTAATAAAATACGAGGTAGTGAAGGCTTCTAGAAACTACACCGGCCAATCACGTGTCTGCGCAGTATAATTCAAAAATAAAAGGGTCATGCCTCTGGCTAAGTTGGTGGCAGGATGCATGTATGTAGGTACAAATGGCTTCCAGCAACTGTGCTATGTAAAGTTAAAATCTATGCAGTAAGTTGTGGAATAAAATTTAAAAAACGGTTAAAAGTAAGTGTAAAAGGAAAATGCTGTTTTGATTTCTGCATTATAAAAACATTGTAGGAATGTGGATGAATGGCTGCTACTAATCTTGTTATGTTAGCTACATGATATAAAAGATTTATACGAGCTAGATAGAAGTATTTTTCCACAGTCTTCTGATACTAAAAGCTTTACGTTTTAATTTTTGTGTTAGAGTTTTTAACCTTGCGGAATCTGTACCTTAAATATTTTTTGGTAAATTTTATAGCAATAGACCTTATTATGGATAGAGGCGCCGTATCTATAGTTTTTAGAATTTTTATCAGTCTGTGACCACATCACGTTTCCGTGTTTTTCAACCACTAGAGGGATTTTGATGAAATTTGGTATGATAGGTGGTTATCCGGGTTACATTTTACATAGGATACATTTCACTGTGAGAAAATATCTCATCTATGATAAATCTATACTAAAGTAGGGACGAACCCGAGCGGAGCGAGGGTGAGCGGCTAGTATATTATTAAACGCTTTTTTACCATTTTAAATATAAGTAAATATGTTTATCGCCCAAAGCGTATCATAGTTAGGTCTCTTTAGCTGTTATAGAATTTGCAAAGACCTACCAATTATTTACGCTATAATATCATTCGTAACTTAAATCAATTGTCTTATAAATTAGGATTTAAATATAAAATGTATTTATTTATAAAATTTTAACTAACAATCAGATTGTTATCGTAAGAAAAGCTTAAGTAAAGCTAAATCATAATTAACTAATTATAATTTAAAAAACGATAAAATTATAAGAACTATATAGTGTATAGTCTATTTGACCCAGTAGAAGGACATATTAAGTGTAATTCGGCCCTGGCTTTAGCGTTTAAAAACTTGTAAAGATATCTAAGAGATTTGTATCGTGGTACGGTATAATAATTACCGTATTATAAATAATAAATATGTTGGGACATTAACCCACAGCACCATCTAGTTCCATGGTAAGCTACGAGGCTTGTGTTATGGATACCAGATAACTGATACACTACACATGTATAACTTTAAATACATAAATATTATAAACATAAACACCCATTTCTAAAGTACAAACATTCGTACTCATCACACAAATGAACGCCGTCAGCGGGACTAGAACCCGCGACCGTTGCTATAGCAAGTAGAGTCACTACAAACTGAGCCAAACGTGTCGTATAAAAGTAAAATAAAGTATTGTTTACATTATTTTATTATTCGTGACTTAAATCAATTATCTTATTACCATACTTGCTAATTATTATTAAAGGTTTATACAGAATTTAGATACTATTAACGATAACATACGTTTCATGTTCTGTTATATCTATCTGATCAAAATAATATAAATTGTTAAAATTGTTACTTTGTATTTGACTAATAGTCTACACTATTGTGAATTTAAAAAAAGATTTTTATTAAAGTAAGAGGTGAGCGAAGTTGCAGATGAGAAAAAGTTATTTTTTTTTAAATACTAGCAACTTAAACCACGCTTCGCTCGTGTGCTTGTCCTATTTGCCTAAGAATAGCCGGTAAGGTTACTTGACGGCAATTTTTTTTCAGGACCTCCGGGTGTGCAGCCGTACATGCTAGCCACTACACGACCGAGGCATGCTGTATGCCTACAGATATTATAAAACTATAATCGTGTCATCTTTATACGAAAGTATGGAACATTTTATCATAATAATAACAGTAATAAATATAATATTCAAAAGGATTAAATATCCGCTGATACGTTTGCCAGTTTGTACGTGTAAATATATTTTGATATGATGAAGCAATTTTATTCAAGAAGCAACTTTTATCCAGGGCCGGATTTAAAAGTAGGGTGGAGGGGGGTGCGGGGTGGCGGGGTCAATTAATAAATGGCGGTAAAAGTTAATCATCGACATTATTTTTTTGTATTTATTAGATATACTTGCTAATATATGGCGTAGTATATAGTAGACCATATTTTTTTTTATTGATAACACTAAAGCTTGTCAATAGGTACCTACTAAACCAAAAAAAAAAAAAATCGGTTGACAAATAGAGAGGGGGAAAAAGTAGGTACTGAACTGTTGTGTCTTTGCATATTATATATTTATATTAGAGATATATTCATATAAACATAGATTCCATAAACAGAGCCGCGGGTAATACTAGTTAGAATAAACAAAAATTAAATATAATGTTCTATCAACGGTCGACTTTAAAGGCCTATGGGAATACCATAAGTCAGTTTCCAGCCTATAAACTATACCTATGCAAAACACATCGATTTTTCTACGTTACACGTGAAATAAGGAGAATCAAAAAAAATGACAGAATATGAATTTGTAATATTAATAGTAAGGTCCAAAGGTAAGGTTGTATGTGCGAATCTTTTTTTTAATATGATTACCATTTGCTAATACGGTAAAGGAAAAACATCATGAGGAAACCTGTATATTTGAGAGGTTCTAACTAGATTTTGAACGACATGTAAAATCCACCAACTCGCACTTGGCTAGAGTGGTGGCCTATGGTCTGATCGTATTAAAATGAGGCGCAGCTGTTGACGTTGAAAAAGGCTGAAACACTCTCCAATTCAGTCATTAATTTTAAACTCAAAAAATCTAAAAACGACTATAAATCGACGAAGCCATATGTATAGCTAGTATTATACATGTACACGGGCACTCGGTGGCGGTTAGTCTGTAGCAATTAAAAATAAAATGTGTAATTTGTTGCAGGTTATGGAGTCCGCAAAACGAAAAAAACGTTTGCATTTGCATTTTGATCGGAGCATTTCTGATTGAGTGAGGTCTGCGTAACTTACAGGGATTAAATGCCATTTAAAAGAGTTTCTGTACGTCTTTAAAAAAATTTTATACTAGTGATCCGCCTTGGCTTCGCTCAGACGTTATTAGATGACTTTTATGGAATTGTCTAGAAGAATTCATGTATCAAAATGAAAAGTACCCTATACCATTATTTAGTCCAAAACTGTATGAAAGACTAAATCAACAAACACACAGAAAGATATAAAAAAAAATAATTTACATGCAAGTGTTACTATCGTGTTTTCTTACGCGTGGAGGGTAACAATCCTCAAAAACTTAATTTTACCAAATTCGAAAATAATACCAAAAACCGTTGTACGTGGACCGTGAACGTGGAGTTCGTATTGCTTTTAAGGTAGGCATACGCCAAGTCTATTTTTTCACCGACCTAAAAAGAATTCTGAATTCACATAATATGTATATTTTTGTTTATTTTTCTGTTTATTATACGGTATCTTTGTAGACTACGACCAAATTATATCCTTTCTTAAGGGTGGAATAGTTATTTTAAAAGTTATATTGAAGTCAAATTGACTTTTATTTTAGGGTAATTAAATAAAAAAAAGATATTTTACAAACAATCATACATAGTTTAATTATTAAGTGAAACTTTAGGTGCTCCATGAGAAGGAAAAAAGGAGAAAAAGGCAAAAATGGCGTTACGATTTTCGTAACGGAAATGATTGTTACGGAAGTGAAAAAATAGTCAATTAAAAAATTATTGTATTTATTAATCAAAAATTGAAAGGATAGTAATAGATTTATGTGTTTATGTTATTATTATAGCTAGTATAGTATTATATGAACTGTGATTATAGATAAGTTGCTAATATCTAAGGTTGTGGTATTTTCAATTAGTTACAGCCTTAAAGTAATAATATTGAATATTTCGATAAATAAATTAAAAAAAAAATGACTTTGACTTTTGACTTGGCCTTGTTCACTACCAGTTTATAGCTGACATTGCACCTTGGATGTGATTTGATCGATCTAAGTAATTTCAATGTTAAATGTAAATTACATTATATAAGGCAAAAAATTATAAAAATAATACTAATTCTAATAATTTAAGGATATCAACTCATTAGAGCAGCCATTTTGAATTTTGATTTTAAATATATGAGAAATTAGTTTCTATTTTTAGATTATCTCTATGGTGAGTTACAATGTTGTTCTTTGCAGGTGTCGAATTTAATTTCTATCGTTGCGTTAGATCTTTTCAGAGCTTGTGTCATTTTTTTCGATCTGGCGGCAGATTTTGATGTGCAGTAAGGCAATGTACCTATATAACTTACCTACATAAAAAAATTAAAGTTCGTTGCTACTCGCATAATTTAAAAACGTCTGGACCGATTTGGCTATTTTTTTATGTCCATACTACTATAAATGAAGTTTTTAGGCTAAATGTGGGATAATTGTCTGTAAAATTGGGATCATCAAAAGCTGAAACTGATTTAACATTTATACATATCATTTTTTATAAAAAAAAAACGAATTTAATTGAAATTTTGACAGGACAAGGGCGGGGTTAGCTATGCTAAAAATAATGCTCCACGCTGATATGTATATTACACGTCCTTAAACCCCTAAGAGACATAAAAGCTATTAAGATTTCTCTACGTAATTCAAAAATACCTACTTAGAGTCGGTAAATATTGTATTTAATTTAAAACCTTTCAAACCTTTTTATTTTGTCACGATTTGTTTACTTTTTTTAGAATCCCGCAACAAATTTTGATTTAATCTACCGCTCTTAATTAGTGTCCTTTATATCTTGTTTTCTTTATAATATCGGAACGTGACTGTTTTCCAATTTTATGTTTTTACATACATTTTTTTAAATTATTCAATTTTTTGGACCGAGCTCAAGGCATGCGCTATTTGATATTGTGTAAATCTACCGCTCTTAATTAGTGTCCTTTATATCTTGTTTTCTTTATAATATCGGAACGTGACTGTTTTCCAATTTTATGTTTTTACATACATTTTTTTAAATTATTCAATTTTTTGGACCGAGCTCAAGGCATGCGTAATTTGATATTGTGTAAATATAATTAAAATTGTTGTTATATGGATAGCCAATTGCTTAGAAAACGTCTTTTTTAATAAAATGTTATTAAAAATTATATTATCCATTTATTACACAACATTATTAACAATAATGTAAAGTATTGATAACAAACACTAAAAATTATTACAAGACTGCAAATTGTTTATTCATTGTAATATTAGTGACTCATTCGCTCGGATTTCAATCCCTAGGTACGTTTTAACGGTTAGTATGGAAGAGGTAGACTATATATTATAATATAATCATAGGTACAAAATAAACAGTTCTGAACGTTTTGATTTTTCAGCTGTTATTTCTTTATTTAAATCACCCCTGACACACCCAGCAAAATAAAAAAAGCATTATTCAAATTGATGGAGCCGTTTATGAGTTTTAATGAGACTAACGAACGGCAATTATATATATATATATATATATATATATATATATATATATACGAAAAGATTTAATTACAAACGAAGATTCTATTAGTCGAGGATTTTTAGGTAGATTCTTATGACAGTAACGTAGGATTTTATATATAAAAATTAGGAAAGTAGTTCCTATAGTATGATTTAAAGATGCATATACATATTGTGGTAAAAAGTTATAAGAAGTGAGGGGTGTTTTATATGAAGGCTATATAAAGAACAGGGAATTTCCTAATTAATAGATTATACGAAAAAAGCAATTTGAAGTTTAGAAGTCATAATATTTTTATTGAGGTCAAAGTATACAGTAACTTTTTACTAAGTATGTACATTTTTGGACAATCCTCCTTCTTTACCAGTATGTCATGGACATTCCCAGTTCTTTTCGCTTTGGGCATAGATAAAAACGTATTTTTAGCTTTAGCTCCATCCGTTGAGTATTTGTAAGAACCATTGGTTGGGGATGCAATTACCATAGACATAGATTCATTACCAGTACAAAAAAAAAACATATTTATGACATTTATGTCAAATAAAGATTTTGGTGCAAGTGGCGTTTTAACGTGCATATAACATTTTTTAGAGTCTTTAATAAGTGCGGTACGAGCAAATCGTTATGGCTTTTATCCTCCATCGCCAATCCTATCCATTTAAAAGCAATTATGTTTCATTATAGCTCTAGAAAGAGAAGGAGATTGATTGATATGCAGTGAGAAAAGGACAGTGTAACACTGACCACAGACAAGATGTTAGACATAGACTTGTAAAAGGGCTTGCGCGATATGTAAAATATTTTACAATATTTATCGTATAATATCTCTAAATAATCTCTTACGTTATTTTATTTTATCGTTTTATGGTTTTATATTTGAAATAGAACTACTTATAGAAAATAAAAAAATGGCTGTAGCTGGATATTTTTTTAAGTATTTATTTTTTTTAAAATGAAAGATTAATTTTAAAAAGTGATAATATTTATAAATTCTTTAAAAAATCTCGAAACTATTGCATAAAGTACGCACTAGATAAGTTAACTGATATGAAAATTCTAAATATCCATTTAAAATTACTGAAAAGATTATGTTTTTACAAAAACTATGCAATAATTAATATTATACAATACAATAAACAACTTCTTAATGATTTTCATAGTAAAATAGTGTATAATAAATATATAAGCCCTAAAATACATCCTGCGCAGTCCAAGTTACATTCCTATATACTATTTTTTATTTTTTTTCTCCACACTGCGGGCACGGGCGCGCTGTCTTGATGCCCGATTGTGAATGGAGGCCTAATGGACGTTTGGAAATATAAAATTAAATGTTATAATGAGTTACATAGGCTATCACGATCAGGGTTCGACGGGTCAGGCTTTTGTTCTTAAGGTGAATGAACCTGCTTTAATAATTAAAATTGACTTTTCTTGTTCTTAACTTTGCCTAATGGATAGCTTAATGCGAACCATCAAAATGTTTTTTTTTATAAAACCATCAGTCATCCCGTATGCTTGATTCGTGGGCGTATACTCTCTATTCTGGTCATTTTGAATGCAAAAGTTATCAGTTTTAAAATGTACCGTTGGCGTATAATTACGATACCTTTTGTTATAAAGAAAGTGGAATGGATAGAGTAATATTTATTTATTTTTTACTGTTAAAGTAAAATTTATTTGCTAAGATGTGCTGTATACATAGGTGCTGTGTACATATATACATACATTATAACCATACCAGGCATTACCAACACTATTCGCTGCGCTGTTAATCTATACATGTAATAAAATTCTAACTAAGCCGAATCTGTACATTAAATATTTTCTTGGACCGCATTACAGAAAACCACTGCACAGATTTTGAAGAAATTTAGTATGATGATAGCTGGTCTGGTTATTCTAGTGAACATATAGGATACTTTTTTTTGCGGGAAAATATCTCATCTCTGAGCTAAACGTTAAAACGTAACTAGGGACGAACCCGAGCGGAACGACTTTAAAATAATTATAACTTTACTATAAAGATGTCGCTTCACCCACATGTGATCATTGAAAATGACTTTCATGGTTACTGCTTAGAAATAATACTAAACATAAGTAGGTACCTATTTATAGGTCGTTTTTCCAATTCAATTCTCTTGCTTATTTATGGCTTCAAAGCGTGCCAGCTAAGCACAGATTTCTTTGACAATGTCACGTAGAATAGGTCGATTTTAATATCACAGCAAGAACATTGACATTGAGTCACTAGGTTTTTTGCCTATAAAGCAAAAAAAAATTATATGTATTACACGAGTAAATAAATACGAAACTATATTTGATGGCGTGGATTTTTGCATTTTTGTAATTAATAGGTCATGGAGAGCATAAAATATATTTTTTCTATACATCAAGGGGGCTTTCTGTGGAATATTATTAAACAGTTTTTGAAGTGTCTACAGTATAAATTTTATCTAAAACTCTTTAAAAATAACAGGATATTTATGAAAAAATTAGGTAGGTACTTTCAATACGCTAGTAATATGTATATTTTTTTCAGAACTAGATTATATTAAAAATATAAGTAGGTACTTATAAGTATTTTTTGTAAATAAAATAATTAATTTATAAATTAATTTTAGTTAAAAACCAATAACAAACAAATAAATGAGAAAGGCTCATCCTTTTAAGGCAAAATGGCGGTTGTAATTAAGCCCGCGATCTCTGCAGGCGGCGCATAATAAGGCATTTAGTTTTAAATTTAGCCAAAGGCGATAATAATCGTTTTACATTCATAACAAATTAGTATTTTAAATTACTTTTTGCCTGATGTTCTCTTGCGTCAATATCATCTACAACTACTCGTTTATAATACTCCAGTGAACGGTATTCTATAATAAATCACATTTATATATTATCTTATCGTTATCTATACATATAATAATATTTTTAATCGAATCTGTACATTAAAAATTTTTCGGAAAATCTTATTTTGAAGTAGTCATTATTATCGATACATACATATAAATTTAAATTTAATTTTTTAAAAAGATTGAACTTTTTTATAATACATAAATAATAATCAACTTTATTACAAAATATTTAATAAAATGTACTATGTCAATGAAGTTATGGCATTCAATTATTCGAGTCCATTTTTTGTATGTTGTGCAAATTTTCGCATAATGAAAATCGATTTTTTTAACCGAATCGCTCATACTAAGGAATAATTTAGACAAGAGTATTAACTAAATATAATGTTTTAAAAGATATTCAAAATATTAATAGAATATTCATCGCTGTGATAAGTAAATAAATGTTAATAAATAAAAATAGCTTAAGAATTTTATCATAGTGAAGAAAAAAATAAGCTAATATAATGCTATCTCTCTTTCAAGGGAAATTTCATTAGTGCATCCAATACCAAATTTTTCCTAAACAAACAAAAAAAAATCCTAACCAAACAAAAAAGTTTACTAAACAAACAGACAAACATAAAATTTAAAAATTGCGTGTGGCTTCTTTATTAATTAAATATAGAATCCTTTACAATTTTTATATATTTTATTGGTACATACTTTATATTATTATACGTACCTAGCGATTTACCCTCGCTTCGTTAATTGCGACTCTAGATTGCCTATGTGTTGCTCCATGTTATATGTAGTTTATCTGAACGCTAAATTTCATCCGAATCCGTGTAGCCATTTTAGCGTATATACAAACTCGCATTTAAATAACAATATTTCGATATATATATATATATATATATATATATATATATATATATATATATATATATATATATATATATATATATATATATATATATATATATATATATATATATATATATATATATATATATATATATACTAGCGATTCACTCTCGCTTCGCTCGGGTTCGTCCCTAGGTTGATTCCCCATACAAACTTTCATCCCCATTTTCACCCCCTTAAAATAAAAAGTATCATATGTCCTTCCTAGGGTCTCAAACTATCTTCTTAGCAAATTTCATTTAAATCGGCTTAGTAGATCCAGAGATTACCCCTACAACGTCACAAACTCACAAACTTTACCTCTTTATAATATTAGCATAGATTAATAAATTATTTGTAAAAAATATCGTCTTTGCTCCCGTTTTCCTTTATTTTTAATTTTAAATATGCTTTAACAAGCTGGTAACCAGCATTTTTCGGTGAATACTTTATTTAGTTATTTTCGTCGAATTTTTTCAAAGGGCATTTATGTACTGTCACGACTCGTTGACAGTTTTATCATGTATAAGGAATTTTTAAAATAAAAAAAAGATTACGGTTTATTTCTAAAGTGATTTGCATTAAATTATGTATTATTTTTAATTTATACACACATTTCCTCTGTCACATTTCATATTATATTTTAAGTAAAAGTTGCCCGATGTTTCTGCTGTATGGTATCCTTACAGGAAAAGTAAAAGCCGGCGATTCATATATCAATTTTGTTGTAGCATCTTTTTACTTTACCTACAGATTTTTAATCCATATTGTGCCATTTTTAATTTAATAAAACTGGATTATAATTATGATTTTTTACTCGGACTCGGATTTTTTGCTCCACAACCATATAAAATAGTCGCTAGTTCAACAAAGCATTCATTTCTTCTAACATGGAAAGTGCAGGTAGGTACATACGAGTAAATAGTGAGGTATATGAAGTTTAATTGATCGGGGCCTAACTATAGGTAATAAAGACGTTTTTTCCTAAAGAAGTAAAAAAATGAAAAGCAAGAATTCCTATATATCTTCCTTATATATATATATATATATATATATATATATATATATATATATATATATATATATATATATATATGCTTGTTTGCAAGTAATTTTTGTAGCTTTTGAAGCTTTAAAATATTTTTTTACATTAGCGCACTAGAAACGGTAGAGAAAGTATTATTTTAATTTTTTTTGTTAATAAATTAGTGTCAATGTAAAATATCTGTACCTACTTTATTATATTACATTACAGACATTTTTAAATTTGTTTTTAATTTTACGGAATGCCATCACATGTTTAAAAAAAAACTTCATTTATTCTGTCAACGCTAATTTACTCATAATATAACGTATTTGTGCTATGATTTTTGTAGTTTATAAAAAATTGACTCCCTTTTTTACACTTTATAGACTAATTAAAATAGTTTAATAATTCCATTTTGCCGATCAATCTCCTTCGTGTCCTCTCCATTCTACGTGACATTGGCGAAGTAATCTGTGCTCAATTGACTAGCTTTGAAGTTATTAACTAGAGAATTGAATATAACGGATGTTTTAATATACCTAATTGTTATATATCGAAACTAATAATACCCATTTTTTGTTTTCCTTACAAAATTTTATATATAATATGGATGGACTTTTAAAAGTGTGCTTTTCGTCTAAGCTTTATAAGTTGCCTACCTTATCTATAAGATTTTCTATGTTCTTATAATTTAAAAGTGTAAGGAAAAATAAAGGTATTTTTATTTTTTTATTTTTATTTTTTATTTTATTTATTTATGGATGAACTGGACAGGCTTATTTTATTATATATAATACATTTTTGAGGTAGGTTTTAAACACGTCACTATATAAAGCATATACAATGGTGTCCGTCTGAATGGCGCATTAGCGTACAATGTACAATGAGCTTTTGATCCGCCGCTATCTCAGTATTTAGTGCGACTCGGTGACTTGACTTTTTGAGTTTTGTTTACGTTTCTTCATCACTTCACTCTCCTTTACTACTTTGAAATATATCGGGTATTTTCTGTAATGGATTAGCATTGTCTGAACTTTAGAATTTGGCACGCGAAGGTCTTATGTTCATCCGTGCCAAGTGATACTCGTTCGCTCGTGCGTTCTGCTATTTGAATGTCTTTATAACTGACTTTTTTGTTAATTTCACACAGATAATTCCTTGACTCAGGAAATGCAGTGTAAAACTGTGCGCAAGATCAGGTGCTCTTTCATAGTAGTGGTTGGTGGGTCACGATATCTTATATAACTTGATTGTCTTGCTGATCTAGTGCATGTACGGTCACAGATTCGGAGGTCCTAGGTTCGAGTCCAGGGACAGCCTATTTATATTAATGGGTAATATTTCTATCATAAAATTATCAAAGAGCAAGGCTTTGAAAACTTTGTTACACTCCCGTGCCGAAAGCTCGCAAATGATCCTGCGCCCGATGTTCATTGGTCGTGTTGTATTTTCGTCCTATTGTAGTATAAGGAATAGAGAGTGCAATGCTGCTTGTACATTTGTGCACTAATATCTCCGCGCAGTTGGCTAGTCTCAATGAGATTGGACGTCAGGGCTGAAATCAGTAAGGAGGTCATTAATATACTCTGAGTGATGAACCATGTGTATATGACACATGAATAGAGGGTGATCAAATTGTCTGTGGTCACATGCTTTCAAAAGTACAAAAAGAACTAACGCTCAATAATTTCGAAACTTCGAGCAGCTATTTATTACACAAACTACTAACATTTACAAAAAGACAATGAAATAAAAAGTATAATGCTTGCATGTAAAAAGATTTCATTGCATTTAATATATGATTACATATGTATATAAAAGCTTTCAAGCACATAATCTATACACATAAATAAAATTGAAGTGTCTGTTTGTAATGTCAAAATAACAGAGTTTTATTAAATGCATTTGAAATTGTATACAGTACTTATAAGAAAAATACAATTTTGAAATTTTTGTCTGTCTGTCTGTTTGTTCCGGATAATCTTTGAAACGGCTGGACTGATTTTGACGGGACTTTCTCTGGGAGATAGCTGATGTTATAGGGAGTAGCATAGGCTACTTTTATTTTAGAAAAAGAATTATTCCATTCACAAAAAATTAAAACGTACCTAAAAAAATAATTAGAAAAAGTACTATTCATATTAAAAAAAATACCTGAAGAAGTCTGGGTCAAATCGTTTGTGTTAATATAAATAGCAACATACATTTCTTTATATGAAAATACTCAAACCAATTCTATTTCTAAGTTGGAATCCCCGTTACGTATAAGTTTAGCTATTGGACGATAGATGGCGCAACTTGTATTATTTTTACAAAACGCTATCAAACTAATCAGCATATTCTTTACATCGTCTTTAATCGAGTTATATATTTTAATTGACAAAATAAAACTTATAAATGTATATATAATATTAATACTGAAATTCCTAGTGTTTGACCATTTTTATGTCATATACATGTACATAGATATTATTAAGTGCAATAGATATTTTTCAAGTTGTCACAGAGGTTATTTTTTCATTTAATTTTTATTTTTTTTAATGATTTAAACAAATGTCAAACTCGAAAAGTCTAGTGTACAGCTTTCTCCAGATAAGGGTTAAAAAGCTGAAAATAAAACAAGCTAAGAGTTCTTATCCTATATATTATTAATGCTTTAAGTAAGAACATACGAGATTCTTCAGAGACGTTGTCGCGTTAAAAATTTACAGATGTTTTAAAATTGTGAACTTGTCGAGCAACTTTTCCTTTTGTTTTATTTATGTTGGATCCTTATTTATTAGTAAAAGCTTTGTTTAAGCTTATTTATCTTCTTCAGTTACTCTAATTTACAGGATTTGAAATTACTCAATATAGTTTTTGGTTTTGCTTTGTCTGGGCTGGCACCGATTTCGAAAATATTTGATTAAGTATGTATTGAATAGGTAGGCTTTAATTACTTAGCCAAAGCACACCGACTTCGAAAATATTTGATTAGGTATGTATAGTAAATGAAAACTACCAATCAGTAATTTTTTACTTTTTAGTGCTTTTGTTTGAAGTCGGTTTTTATTTTTTTGTTAAAAAGTTTTTATTTTTCCCTTTTTAGTGTAGACAGTAGTAGCAAAGTAAGAATTCTAACTTGTTAGGCTTGTCAAATCAAACAAAATAAGCCCAAACTCAAAGTATCTACTATTAGTCGTTGAAGAGTTCCACCTATCTACCTTCTGGCCTTACCATCAGATCAGGTCAACAATACCGAACCACTGTACTATCAACGGAAATAGTAACACTTGCAAAGTTTCAAGTCAATATGACAATTAGAAGTAGGTTAAATTCATCATTAGCTATTTTTCCACCCTTAGGGGTAGTATATTTTTTTGAAATTTAAATGGGACCAATCTGGAAGTATACCCTTTCAAACAAAAAACAAAAATTGTCCAAATCGGTTAATAAATGACGAAGTTCTGAGGTAACAAACATAAAAAAAAAAACATACAGTCGAATTGAGAACCTCCTCCTTTTTGAAGTCGGTTGAAAACGCTGGCTTGCTGACCGACGAAATAATTGATACCATATATGAAAAAATCCTTCCATATCCATAAGGATATAGAAGATATTCATACAACTCTTAAAGGACGGAAAAGGATGGCTAAGTAAAAAAAAATCTGCATAAAACGATATAAATCCTTGATCGTCCAGTATCTAATATGCATTGTCGATTATAAGACCCTGGGTTCTTATTATTGACTATTCTGATATCCAAATCGAGATCTATTTTGCTTATGCTCAAACATTTCTGAAAAACATCCCGTAGCCTGGTTTTTCCATGTCTCTCAGAACATTTGAGACCGTCGGCCCTAAGAGCTTAGAAAGATGACATACAATAATTTAAAAATAATATATGAATCTATACTAATATTATAAATGTGAAGGTTTGTGAGTATGTATGTTTGTTACTCTTTCACGCCAGAACGGCTGAACGGATCTGGATGAAATTTGGCACAGAGATAGATTATAGTCTGGAAAACATATAGATTACTTTTTATCTCGGAAAAAATGTGCGGTTCCCGTGGGATAGGTTTCCTAAAGGCGATCCCGAGAGAAGCGAGGATGAGCCGCTAGTACAACATATTATGTGAGTGTTGTCACATGGTTGTATTCTACTTCCATATATTTTCTATTAACGAAATCGATTATAGAAAGACCTATTATCTTACTAAGGCGGTTGAGTGAACAAATACTTAGAGCACTCTCTACTCTCTCGTTTGCTTACATTCCTGATATATTTTTTTTAATATTTGCTGTGGAAGAGCGAGGCTTCCTGTCACAGGTCATTTTTAAATTACCAGGAGACTTTCAACCTTGTGTTACAAATGTAATTCAGTTTAAATAAATAATTTCATTTCATTATACATTAATTAAAAATTAACACAATTGAACTGATAATTTCAATTTTAATTGCACCATCGACAAAGTAAAATTAAAAGCAAAATGCCAGTTTTTCCTTTAAAGATATCTTTGTGAGAGCTTCGAAATTAAATAAGTACTGAGATTGTGGCTATGAAGGAGGTGACGGAGGTCAACTGCAATACAATTACAGACGGTAATCTTTGAATCTCGCTGCGATCGCCTTCTAATACTTTTCTATAATTTTCCTCCGCTTTAATTGTCTTTGTTATTACTAAAATAACAAAGCTTTGGTCTGATATATAAGTGATGTAAGTGATAAGCGTTGCGGCATGATTGATTTTCGCATAAATAGGGCAAATGTCTAAGTCTTAAATAAAAAAAGTTAATTGTAATGACAATTAACTTTTATATATATATATATATATATATATATATATATATATATATATATATATATATATATATATATATTATTTACTTACATATTATAAATATAAACACCCACGACTGTAGTCCAAACATTCAGATATCTCATATTATATTTTATAATTTTCTACTAGCGATATCGAATCGATAGCGATGTAGAAAGTCAATTTATCTATAGAAAATTCTGTAAAGGAGAAGAAATTTTATAAGTTAGCGAAGTTATCTTTGAATCTGATTTATGACTTAGACAAATGCACTAAGAAAATTAATTCAGTAATTTTGACTTCGCAAAGCCTTTCATGCTAATTGAACGTACACACGACATCGGATGACACATCTTCGGCAGTAGGTAGATTCGTACGATAGTACAGTGGCCAAAATGTCGAAATACTGAAACCTAGGTGGGCTGTTCAGTGGAATACTAATGGTGGACTAACTGACCCCGTTGGTGTAGTGGTTAGCGTGTACGACAGTAAATCTAGAGAACTAGGGGTTCGAGTCCCAAGATTACACCTCTTTTCTAAATGGAGGAAATTGGAATAAAAATAAAGTGTTTTATTTCTATAGTATATTTAGCTCAAAGATCACAAAGAAACAAGACCACGTCTCTTGCGTCTGTTATTCGGGTGAGATGCACACATGAATATTTATCCTTGAAGGCATAATATTTGGAAACTTTAAACTTAACATACATACCCTGTAATTGTGGCAAACTGTCATTTAAATGAGAAACCTTTGAAGAGGTTTTTATATAATTGACGTAGTGCTAATTTATAATTAACTGGCAACTTACCTTTGCTTCGCTCGGGTGAGTCCCTGATCTCGAATTGTTTAGGAATGCATAGAGGACATACGAATCAACATTCCTTTTTATTTGTACAGATGTACTGTTATGTAATTGACTTGGACTTATAAAAAAAAAACAATTAATATCGCGTTCTAACTTCATATATAATTAGTAAGAAATAATACTAAAAATGCTACTAATAAAACATATATTCATTTGCTTAAAAAATATAGCAAAATCACAATAAATAAGAATCGTCATAGAAACTCAATACTACATAAATCATAATAGAAAAATTCCGTGTCTCAGACCATCTTTTTCATATGACAAGAATAAATAAAGATTTACAAGAGCGTATATGAAACTTTATAAGTAATATAGCTGTCTGTATATAACACACAAACACAGCTCGGTTCAGAAACTAAAGTTAAATTTGCAAGTGATAGATATGCGAGGCGCTCCTGGAATGTAATTTTCACACGCTGAGCGACGTCACTGCGCCCCCGCACCCCCATCGCACCCCTTTACCCCCCTTGATATAGTGTAGGAGCTAGCTGATTGAAAACAAAGTCTATATATCGTATTTTGTATGAATAACTATATATGTTATATAATCACTATTTTTATAATATAGCAATTTACTATTGAGGTTATTTTTAAATTATAATTGTACATGAAATTTAGAATGCCGTTCCCATCGGAGTTTGAAAGTGACAGGAATAAAGGGTGCACTGAGATCTGCGCGTACACTTGAGCACTGTATTTTTTCTTGTCTCAGTGAGATTGGCCGCCGCACCGTGTCCCAAATCGATCAGAAGGACATCGTACTTACCATATATGTATAATATAACAGATACTCTTACAGACAATGGTTCAATACTGCAACCAAGTCTGAGAATGATACGAAGAATCTTTATACTCTCTATTTACAAAATACGGTGAAATTAATTTATATATCTATAATAATTGATATATTTTCTAAATATAAAAAGAATATAGGTAATAGATTCAATATAATTACCTTACCGTTATAAAACGATCGCCAGCTCTTAGTCTATCACCCCCGCGGCCTCTCACGACGGATGCCCGGAAAATTGCTACAATCATTGTGAGCGGGAATTTCGAAATGAAGGAAATGTACTTAAGCCGCCCGTCCCACTACTGACTTACACTTGTCTCGTCGTCTTCTATCGTAATTGCTTTTAAATAAGGTCCATTATTCTACGTATATGTGTTTGTATTCGGAGTTTAAATATCAAATTTAACTGCCTCGGTGGTCTAGTAGTTAGCATGTATGGCTGCAGATCCGAGGGTTCTGGGTTCGAATCACGGGTCGAGAGGGAACTAAATATGGCCCGATCCGGGACTCGAACCCAGGTCCTTCGGATATGTACATATATATAATACATACATGCCACATATGTTGGAAATGTCAAAATCATCATCTTTTGACTTATACGAAATACATGAAATTAAATATTCCAACGGAAGCAATATTGTTATTGTCATTTCTTTTAATAATATAAAAGACAAAACAAATAACAACATTGCTTTTTTAAACTTTTTTTAACTTCTTAGTTAAAAGTTACACTGACAAAAGTCAAACACATTAAAAGTACTTAATAGTTAATTATTTCACCATTAACTATGAAGGTTTTCTATAAACGAGTGTTCGCCGAATGGTCGAAATTCGAACAAAATCCTTAAAAAAACTGTTTGCAATTTTTTTTATTGATAACATTAAAGCTGGCCAATAGCTACTGAATAAATAAATAAATAGAAAATCCTTTGACAAACAGGAGAAAAAGGCTCTTTGTTTATAGGATTAAGCTTAAGGATCTTAAAAATCTTAAATCAATTTAATCTTAAAATTATTTTGCGCTTATAATAATATGTAACTACTTTGTAATAAATACCTCAGTAGACCTACATCATGAGTGCCGTTATAATTATTATCTTTTTAAACATTTTAAACTAAAACTCGACGTTTAATTTCAAATCTTGTACTGTTTTCCAATAAATTATTTCCCCCAATATTCTAGCTTGTTTTACATTTTAACTGTGAAAGAATTTCGAGCTGCACCACGTGCTATTCTCGTATAAATCATAAACGTAATTTTTTGGGCTTTCGCAAAAAATCTAATTAACTATGGGGATGTGTTTTTATCTGGGAATTTATGTCGGCCAGTGGCAGGCCGTCATAAATCAAGTGACGTCGATCTTTCAATAACGCAATCAATGCGGCTCCCTATACGAACTAATGTTATTGTCAAACCGGCTATTATACTCGAGCGAGCATCTAAATGTCCAGTCACGTACGAGGGAGCGGGACAAATGTATATAATTTGTGTTCGTGTGAAAAGGACGGCCCTACGATGTAAACAACCTGCGATCCTGGCAACTGACGGCCGTAACTGACACTATGAACTTTCGACTCTATATCTGAAAATTTTAGATTAATGAAAACACAAATTTCATGGATTTTGATATGGTTTGAACTGGTTCATTCATAACAGACGGCTTTTACTATTTTTAAACGTTTATTCAGTGATATTAAAAGTAAGTTTTTAAGTGAGAAAAGTCCTATCGAGTTTAAAAAATATAACAACAGACTTAACTTTCACCGGTTTAACTTTTTCATTGATAAACCTTAAGACAAGGGAGCCGATATTAGAATTTCTTATGTATAAGGAGCGACATTTATCTTATGTCATACATCGACGTCGGAATCAAAATGAGGTAATAAAGAAATTGCGATTTATTACATGTATCCGAGTCTTTTGATCCGACGAAATATATATCGCTTAATTAAATAATATATATATCCGTTTTTGTCCTTTAGCTGCATCCGGCTCGAAGGACCATTTCAAAAAGCACTATTTCTGAAGTTTTTCGCAAAGCGAATAGCTTGTTTGACTACTCCATTGGTGTTTTTAGATACTTATTATTTATACTTACAGGTTTATTTATCTCTTCATTGATTGCATCTTAGTATTAAATCTTTAGTGAAATATGTTAAAGGAAGCAATGCTGCAGACTTGCGTTACATGGGGACTGGAGGCGAGTTTTGTGTCTTGTAGGTTTACGCCGTTGTACCCTTTAGGCCGTATTTGATTATAGTGGTCTCGCTAATAAAGTCTACTTAAAAGTAAAGAAAAGTTTATTGAAACTTTTAATATATTAAGAGATCTGGATCTGTTGAAGTTTTCTTATCTCATAAGGTATTTTTAACAAAACGAAAACACGAAATTAATGGCTGATAAAGCGATAGTAAATCATTCTATCTTTGCCTATTTATCTAGTTTAACCTTAAAACGTGTAAGGTGCCTTTGGTGCTAATAAATCTTTCTCCATTGAAAGTTAAGTTACTTTTTACATACTCAATAATGATATATATAGAGGATGTAGAAGTTGGAAACTTGTTTTAAACAGGGTTAATAAGTAGCATTGTTTATAAACGTGTATAAGAGTTCAGAGCGGTTCCGGCGTGAGTGACGTTGCGGTCGCGAGTCGAATTTTTCAGACGTCCGCGAGGAAACGATCGCGTTTGTTGTTGTACGGTCAGCAACTGTTGTTAAATCCTGATAATTGCTTTATGTTTGGCCGAATACGGAAAATATTATTTTAGACAAACTAATCATAATGATTTTTTGGGAAATAGACTAAATTTTGTTTTACTACTATACATGCTTTGTATAGACATATACAGTAAAATATAAGTTATGACGTCAGTTGTGCATAAGTCAGGCATATATCTAAAATTCTCCTTTATTTTAATTAAAGTTATAATACTGCCAAGAGGACACTAATATAACATATGTATGTGATAAAAAATTAAGTCTTTAGCAAATTATAACTAAGAAATCTATTAAAATAAAAACTGTTAATTTCAGCATTTTCTTGCAGTCTGTACACCGTTTCGCGACAATCGACACGGCCGTTAGTCGGCGCTCGAGCTACGTTTTTCACGGTCGTGGGTGATGGATCTGACGCGTCCCAGTCGCGTGATTTACACCTGCGGCCGCGCGATACGGCGACTAAGCATCTATGCGAGCCATTCATTCTAATTTTAGGTAATTTTATGAGCACACACAGTTCTTTTGGTAGAATGTTTTTGATTTTAATGCTTTTTGACCAACTTAAGAGTTACTTTATTTTGGAACTTTTCTGTGTGTTTCGTGATGTCTTCGCCAGATATTTTTAATGGATAGTGTTATTATTATATATGTTGGGTGTGGTGCCGGGGTCGGCCCTAGCTACGTCGACCAATTTTGGTCCATTGTAGCTCGCTTGGATAGTGTTACGTATGCTGACGGGGACAAGAGAAATGCTTTGTAGTTGGATACACACTGTTTTAATGTTCGACAATTTTCGCGTTATGGGCGCAGCCTTTAAGTTTGTTATTTAAATTTACCCACACACAATAAATATATATCAGATAGGATATGAGTTAAAAGTCAGTTTGTAAATGTTGAAAACAGTGTGCCTTTTTAGTAAACAAGTTTTCGCCCAGTAGTCGAAATTCTATGATCAATAATCATATCATTATTGAAAAGGATAACATGTATGAATAGAATTTATTTAATTTATAAATAGATACTTTTTCAAATGATTCAACTTATTTTTAAGGTTGACTAACAGAGGGTAAAAACTCAAAAGGTACTAAGTTGTTTTGTGTTTGCCTATTCTAATTAGGTTATAATTTTATTTGATTGGTTAGAATATAATTTGACACGTTTGGCTCAGTTTGTACTCTCTGCTTTTACTCTACTTGCTGTGCTAGCCGTCGCGGGTTCGAGTCCCGCTGGGAGCACGAATGTTTGTACTCCCGTCATGGGTGTTTATATTTGTAACATGTATGAATTCAAAGTTATATAGGTATGTGTAGTGTATCAACTATCTGGCACCAACAACACAGGCCTCGTAGCTTATCATGGAACTAGATGATGCTGAGTGTTAATGTCCCAACACATTTCTTTGGATAGCCAATAAGGCTCGCGTGAAAATGCCGAGTTCGAACCCCTTACCATTTGGACGGATTCAAGAGTTATTGCACTTTACTGTAAGAAGCATCTCGAACTTGACTTATTGATATTGGCCGTGACCGAAATCTGTCAAGAATGTTATTATGATCGATTTCATATTTTATAACGAGTTGTGTATTTGCTTACGGCACTCGCGATACCGCATTTGCTTAGTGTGAGTACCATCAGCTGTACAGCTCAAAATTTTTATTATACAAAAAAAATATATGTATATAGTGCTTTTGCCAGTGATATTATTATTAATTAAATTATAAAAAAATACTTTAAATTATTGTTTCTTTTTTTTTAATTATTTAAATAATAAAAAAAAGAAACAAGTTTTTTTTTTATCTTATCTTATAAAATCTTATAACTTTGAAGCTATAAGATTTTTTTTAATTGACTAAGTAGTTATCGTTAGCAAACCGAAAAATGTTCAGGACGTCTCGAGGTGTTTCAAGATTTATCTCATCTCATTGACAGAGTATAACGATTTTATGATAAGCTATACTTTAAGGACCAGTTTAGAAATAGCAATAGCGCGAATTAATATCTTTCAATGGAGTGCATCCTAGATGTCTGTCTTTAATTGTTATCGTACCTGTATGTTGGCGTTTGTCAAGGGAGGGGGAGGGGGTGGAGGGGTCTGGGGGAGGGGGGGGGTCATGGGCTCACTAATAATATGTAAATGTAATGTATAGTTATTAGGCTTTTTTTTATTGTCAAAATATTCTCCGTAATAGCCTGAAGTTGGAATGTCAGTGGTCTCCCTCGTCAATCGGAGCAATAGCCGTCGGTCTTGCGCCTGATCTCTCACCAGTCGTGTTAAATTTACGTTTCGTCCTCGGCATTTGAAAGTGAAAGGAAAATGTTTGTGTTTCTTTGTTTATTTGCTCTCTTATCTTATGCTTATCAGTTGTGCCCGATGTTTATGGTTTTATAATATCGTTTAAGTCATTTGTTGTTTATTGGTTACTAATTTATGATCCCACTAGCGGTACACCCTTGCTTCGCTCGGGTTCAACTTTAGAAAAACAAAAACAAATCTATCCCACTGGAATTGTACATTTTTATGTGATAAAAAGTAGCCTATGTTGCTATTCCAGACCATAATCTATCTGCGTTCCAAATTTCATCCAGATCCGTTCAGCCGTTCTGGCATCATTGAGTAACAAACATTCAAATATCTAAGCTTTCATATTTATGATATTAGTATAGATAACGACATGGGTCAATATTTCCAAGTGGTATATAAGTAAGCGCGCAAAGCCGCGGCGTAAGCATGGATATAAAGCACAATATATTTCGAAAGCAAAGAGAAACTGAGACCGCTCCATTAAGTAAAGCCGGCAAGAAACATGCGGAAGTTGATACAACGTAAGCCGCAAAACAATAACAGTAATTCCAGAGAAAACGGAAATTTTCTGGCGAAAAATCCAGCGGACAGAGTCCAGTGCACCATCAAAGCTGTTACTTGGTCCATTTAACGTAAAATACTTGCATGTAGGGAGGTTTTAAAATACGATTTATTACATGGACACAAAATGCAGGATGGTAGGCGCATGTCGCGAGGCTCGGTCTCCGCAGGGGACCTCCTTTGACCGGTCCGACGTCCCTATACACGGTGCTTGGTTACCTGTAACTGTAATAGATAGCAAATTATAGCTAAATGTTCTTTTAATATTTATTAAATGTATTTCTAACGTTTGACTCCAGTTGTGCCATCAATTTGCTTGTTAATTTAAATGGTAATGTACTTGAGGCGTTTCGTATTGAAAATATCACCGTTTTTCATGCGGTAAAGTGCCGTATAAAGTTAATTAACAATGATTTAATTTTCAAATAAACTTGCCATATTAAATTGCGATTTATTTAAAAGTTATTTTAGCTAATATATTTAGTGAGTTTAAGTGATTTTGTTATTATTATTGTCATTTATTTGTTCTTGCCTTCTGAGACCCAAAGCCGATTCTAATAATACTGACAATATGTATGTGGTCTATGGTATAGAGAGAGGCACAGATTATTTTATATTTCAGTGCATTAAGTGATCGCAATGGAATTTTACTACATATTTATGAGAGCGAAGCGTAAATGGACCTAAATATATATATGTATGTATATATAAAGTTATAGGTATTCTAAGTTATAAGGTTATAATTATTTTGCAAGGATACATTGTCAATTTCATTTGTCGATATTGAATTTCATTTCAATTTCCACGTTTCTCAGAGTTTGAGATGCTTTCTAATGGTTTTTAGGCCTCGAATTTCGATTTATTTACAATGAGATGGAAGATAATATAACTTAGTGTGGGATTTGAACGATTGATTTCTCGATTTACCTGTATTGTTCTACAGTAAAATATTGAAATTAAATATTAGCTGTCTATAGTTTTACTTATAGGTACGTACCTACTATTTATTTGTATATTAAGATTTTTATTTAGTTTTACTTCCTTTTCTTTATTAATATATTCGAATAGTATGTAATTAACAACTTACAAAGTACAATTATTTACTTGAAAAAGTGTAATTTTACTAACATTTTTTTCCATTATATTTTCGTCCCTTAAATAATCACTTAGATATTTAAAAAATAAAATAACTCCAAATAGCATTATAAAATCACATTAGGTATATCATTCCTATGGCTAAAACTAAAAAAAAAATATCAAAATATATCCAAAACCCATATTATCTTTCAAAACAGGTAAAATATTTGTGCGCTTAAAATAACATCCTGTATATGAGTTTATAATTAATTAGTACTTACACAGTTACCGTTTGTTCGGTTGAAAGTTTAACTAGATGATGTTTGTTGATCGCTGCGTGGGTGTGACGCTGAGACTCTCAACACAAGAGAAACTGGTTTAAGATATACACAGAATTATGTTACAAATTTAAGTTATAATTATCATACACTTTCGTAATTAAACAATGAACAAAAAACCCTTAATGTTCAAAAATTTAAACATAAAATTAAGGCGTATTATACTGTTCAAGAGTTTTTTGTGGATGAAAATGTGTGGAGTTGTGAAATATTGACTCGTATGCAGGCTATTTATAAAGTTATGTTAATAAAATAGATGTAACTTCGATATTTAAAAGCAACTGTTAAGTTTCTTGCCGGTTCTTCTCAGCAGAACTGCTTTCCGAGCCGGTGGTAGCTTCCTCACGGACTGACTACACTGACGCTTTCATTAAATGGACGATTCAAAAGTACTTGTAATAAGTCTAATTAGATAAAGTTTCATTTTATTTCATCAGTTTTGATGAAATTTCTTGGTATCTATATATATTCTTATATATTCTTGGTATATTCTTCTATTGGTGTATATTCTTTAAACCAACGTGTAAATAATAATAATAACATTTTACTATATATACTTTATGTTATAGCTCTATTTAGTTTTCTATATTTTCCAAAGTCTCTA
The DNA here is from genome assembly GCA_951806755.1 of Brenthis hecate. Lineage (NCBI taxonomy): Eukaryota > Metazoa > Arthropoda > Insecta > Lepidoptera > Nymphalidae > Brenthis > Brenthis hecate. The sequence goes on from OX638254.1 coordinate 1,118,951, forward strand.
CACATAACATCTCGACGTACTCAAAGATGGATCACGGCTGATTACATTAAAAATATTTAAATTTTTAAGGGGTCTGTAAATGTAGGACATAATAATATGTATGTTTCTACATACGAAAGCATTTTAAAGGACACTTCTCAGGACAGGCTCCTTAGAAGCGTTGGAGAGAGTGAAAACCAGAAAGATTCAAATAATAATAATTTAATGTAAATATAATATTAATATGTAGACCAATATGTATGTACATAAAATATTTGTTTGGTATAAAACTAATATCTATTAGAAACTAGCGACTCACCCTCGCTTCGCTCGGGCTCGTCCCTAGGTACGTTTTAGCGATTAGTATAGAATAGATAGATCGTGATCAAGTGGCCAAGGCGCAAGTTTGACAACCACAGGTGTCTGGGTTCGTATCCCGGTCGGATACGGTTTAGTTTTGGTAAAGGTTTTGCTTTTGTTTTTTTTTTTGTATTTATTCAAATTTTTAGTTTGTTTTTTTTAAATGTTTTTTTGGTCAAAAACTCCGAGCGAGGCTCGGTAACCCAGGTACTATAGATTAAATCAGCGAACTCTAACTCTAAGGGAGATTGAAACTAGCGTTAGTTTTTATTATAAAATTTAATTAATTATTATATAGTAGTGTGAAAAATATTGCACCATTTATTCTAAAATATAAAAACCGCACTTACGACGTACCATAACGTAAAGTTGCGTAATAAAATAAAAAAAATATATATAAACGTAATTTATAAACAGTTTAAAATTACAAAGCGATAGTGTAGTGTTATTTTTAGACTATTTCAAAATAATTCTACTGTAAAGGTCAGTGGCTGTCTGTCAAACTGATAAATTACAATTTTATTTTATTACGCGGTTCGATGAACTGAATTTCGCTTTGTATTGAAGAAAACGATATAAATATCAACCATAAACGGTTGTTCTGCAATCAAGATTTATTGTAACAATTAATAGATTACTTATATTTGGAACTAGCTTGGTGTGTTGTAATTTGTATCTTACTACTATATGGAACTATTATTTATAAATAAACTCGCAGAACCCGCGGTTTTACTCGCGCCAAAACTACAAAAAAAAAAAACTCTAAAAAGGTAGGTTTGTGCTGTGTGTTAATGTTCCAACATATTTATTTCCCGTGGGAATGAGATAATCTCTCGAAGTAAAAAGGTACCCATATAGGCTACCTTTTTACCGCGCTAGCACTAGCTAGCACTTTCCAGCCCTCCAACTACATATCTCCACACAAAAACTGACACCAATCCGTCACTCCGTATCAACGTGAAAACAAACAAACAAATAAACATACTTTTACATTTATAATATTACTAAGGCAGTATGGATATCTCGTGTCACGGCGATTGTGGTTGCACTCCTCCGAAACGGCTTTACCGAATTTAATGATTTTTTTGCATATTTGGTAGGCATTATAGGTCGTAAAGTATTTGTCACCCTTCTAAATCCACCGGCCATTTTTTAATCGCAATTTTAGGTTTTTTGTATCTTACGTTAGATTTCTTTGATAATTTATATGGCAGAACAACGTTTGCCGGGTCAGCTAGTTATTTATAAATGCGAAAGTTTTATGTGTGTGTATGTTTGTTCCTTCTTGACGCCGAAACTGTTGACGAGGAACACAGGTTACTCGTAGACACCTAGTCTAACCTAGTCTTTGTTTGTCTGATATCTCAATCAGTCAAATCAGTTTAGATTTTCTGTAATAAAATTTGGCTTAGAAATGTTCCATACATTTGCATTTTGATCCATAAAATATTTAAGTAAATAGGTCAATTAAGTAGACTTCAAAATAAGTTTAAGAATAATAATCGTAAGTATGATTTTTTTTCTACAATCCTTGTGGAATTGGATGTTTCTATGACACAACGATAAAACTTGACATTTCAATATAATTTTTAAATATTTATTAAGTAGTTAGCGATTGTAGGATATCATATTATGCCAAATTAAAAAAAAAATGTTTAAGAACGTTTGTGTGTTAATGGCTATTATACAATAAATGATTTTATAGAAGATGGCACACCTTGGGAATGAAATGATCGCCTCCAGGCTACTTCAAATTGATAGAAATATTGTAAATTATAATTTAACTTTATAAAAAAAAGATAATGAAATAATATTAGCCCCGCTGAGTTTCTTTCGCCAGTTCTTATCAGGTCTGAGGCTTCTTCTTTCCGAACTGGTAGTAGACTCATGACGTTCAGTAAAAAATTGTAATAATTTAATGCTGAATAAAACATTTTGAATTTTTGAATATGTAATCAACCATACATACATGTATGGAAAAACTTCAATAGTTAATTCAAGTAATAATTTGCATAAGAAAAGCTTTAATAGCGCTCATCGTCTTACATCATATTAATCTATCGTCGATGGGAGTTTGTAAGATATAAATAATTCTTAATAGAGCGGCCATATTGCAGCAATAGCCTACGGCTGTACAGTTTGATGTTCCTTTAAATGGCAGCGAGTATAACATACTATTTTATCTATTTATCTTCAGGCTACACGAGTAAGTAGTAACACGTCTTCTAACACCATTCTTTTAATGGTAGTTTGGTTATTCAAGACTTTCAAAACCCTTTTAAAAATTATTTAACATATTTAAGGAAGTCAATTCCTTGTCTAGTCATGGTGTAGGTAGAATCTTTAGACTTTCTTATAGTTTCCCTGCCAATATTATAAATCCACATAAATATACATATATATGTGATACGTATATGAAAGTAACTCAGTTTTTCTATTTGTTAGCTTTTCAAGTTTAAATGTTTGATCAAATTTTGATATAAATATATTTCGCCAATGTCATGGAGAATGAAAAAGACAGGTTATATATATATATATGTATATATATATATATATATATATATATATATATATATATATATATATATATATATATATATAGAATGACCGCACAATAGCTTACAATTAATTTTTTTTATAAATACCTACATCATATTGTCTGTTTTAACATAATTAAAAATAATATGGACATCAGAAAGTTACTACCAGGTATTAGAATTTTAATCAAAATTATGCAACAACTTCGATCTAATTTTTCTGCCCACCGTCATTTCTAATTATTTGTTTCCGAGTAAAACTTTAATTAACCTATAAACATGTCGCCGTTACCCCTCTTAAATTAGCTGCCGCGAAAATTGCGAGCTCTTGCCTACTGCCACTTGGTACCTGCTGTGAAAGGGATCATCGTACTGGATTTAACTGCTCGAATTTATTGGGGAAAAGTTTTTATATTTGCAAGTAAGGTTTTGACCGATAAGTTTAACCTGTTTACTGATTATGGTTTATTATGGGTAGTGGTAGCCCCTCGAGCACGCTCGCTTGGCAATCCAAGTGAAGGGGGTTCAAGTCCCGGATTTCGCACCTATGACATTTTCATGTACGAAACATGACGACAATTAACATGCTTTCCTTATACTTGTCTTACTGAGAAGAAAAACATCGTGAGGAAACCTGCATGTCTAAGGAGAATCTAGGAAGATTTTGAAAGACATGTGAAGTTCGCCAACCTGCCCTTGGCTAGCGTGAGAAGGACCTTCTCCTATATTTTGTATATTTTTTTATGTGAACAATAAAGAATAATTCATTCATTCATTCATAACATTAGGATATAATATAACTTTTCTAATTAGCCTCTACTTAGCCTCACCTGCCCTGAGCATTATTATAGATAATATTCCGAGCAATTCCAAAGCATGGCATCAGCTGGTTTCTTCCAGGACATAAATTGGCATAGCTTTAGTTTCATCTGAGGCTCGCGTTTCTTTTGTCGCAGGGGGTAAGGTTGACAAATGGGAGAGCCGCATCCGCGAGCGATACAATCGGTGCGTTGCTTACTGTGCTCGCTATGAAAAAACTAGGGCTGCTAATGGTTCTATGGAGGCGTATTTAGTTTTTTTTTGTATTCTGATATATAAGTTGGTGATATTACAAGTCATTATTTCTTTTGTGGCGTATTGGTTAAAATTTAATAAATTTTAGTAAATAGTTTAATCCACGACTCTAGGTTCTTCAATACTCATAATATAATTAGTTTTTTAAATTGATAAAATATGTATAATACCAAGTTTGCTCTACATTCTTGAAAAATCTTTTGATTTTCCAACATCTTCAACATATTTGCAAATTATAAGATAATTTTATATCAGTAAGTGGTGAAAAACTGACGACAATTTTTATTGAAGGTAGCGTTATTTTATTTTACAAAAGAATGATAAATAATAATTAAATAAACCCTTCGGCAGCCCTGGCACGCGTCACTGGACCCGTCCCGGTGTGCCATTACTCACTGTCGTCCGCCATTTCGAGGCGCCACGCCCGCTACGACGCTACGACGCTACGCCGTAGCACTTCGAATGCTTGCTACTTATATTATTGTTTGCGACTTCGTCTGTATATAATTACTTATAGTACTTTAATTATGGCATGAAAAAGTGAATTTAAAATTCGTCGGATGTGATGTTAGAGTGATCTTTAAGAAATTTTAAAGCTTTTTAATATACATAATATTAAAATATTGATATTTTTGTTTAAAAAATGGATGATTTCCAATAGTTATAAACTTTTTGTTATTTTTTTATAAAATTCTTTGTCTTTTCTTAGTGCAACGTTTTCTTCCATTGCGTAGTACTTGTATATGTAATATATTTAATTAGATATTGTATAAAATATGAAATTCAGCTTCATATTGTTAAAATATTTTACTAAGCCGTTTTTTAAAATTTACAAATTGTGTTATTTCTACCAAAGTTAATTGTTCCGTTCTTAAGAGTAATAATATTTACGACTGTACCTAATATCTTGTCGATTATCTTGCAAGTAAATGGATTTTACCAACAATTCTAAATAAGACAAAGTTGAATGCAATACAACATGTTCAAAAACATTAAATACGCTCATTTTAAATTTTCTTAATTTACTTGAGTGAAAGGTAAAAATACTGTGACTAATAAAAATGAAACAAAAACATTTTTTTTTAGTTTTTAATATTTTTTACACAATTCGTAGCATTCATAATGCCGACACATTTCTTCCTGCGTCCCGTCAGCGATCTGATATTGACCAAACTTCGTGAAAACCCACTTTCATACAATAACTCGTCAATTATACAATACAAATATATAATAATTTTAGAAGTCGTATTTAAGGTGTTCCGCTGCGAGACGATTTCATTAGTACTATATTTACACTTGCTGACTTCCAAACTCAAATATAATATACATACATATGATAAAGAGAAAATCAAAATAAAATTCTTCAATTAATACATTAATAGCTAAAAACTACTAAGACTTTCCTCTTAATAAAATATATTACAAGTTGCATTAACAATAGGGTAGTAACAAAGTCCGGTGCTGATTTCAATTTTCCAAATTAATTTTTTTAATACTGAAAATTTATTGAAAACTAAACGGTTTATACATAGAGTTTATTCACGTTTATTTACAAAAGTTAACAAATATACTTCTAAAAAAGATTTCATGCGATGTGTTTGCTTTTGGCTGTTATTACGCGATATTCATGCGTTATTTCTTTTTTTTAAATTGCTCTTTTCATTCACAGTAAAAAAAAACAAACACAAAGCATTCACAAAGAATGGTTACACTAGAATAAAGCTTGTCACGGATAACTATCGATTATGAAGTTAACCGTAGCTAATACCATTTCAATTTTTCCTCAAATTTTAAAAAGCTCCATTCGTATACTTGGCTTAAGGCTGGTAATTAACAATTACCCTTGATTTCGATTAAACATTTTGGTTCCGTGGTTCATGTTATATAAATAGATAATATATCGTAACGAAAACAAGGAGTTCTATAAACTCCACGGAACGCGACCGTAACGCGCCATTCTAACTGTCAAACTCGATTGACATAAGAATTTGACGTTGACATTTAAAATTGTATACATGTGTTGTCTTATCAACGTGAGTTAACATTAATGTTAGAAGGCAATGTCAGGTATCAAGACAAAATAGAGCTAAAAATCTCGTTTTTAACAGTGTAAAATATAATTTTATTTCATCGTATACATCGGTTACAAATTGTGCTACATCATTGAACACCAAGGCAAGGTGAATATGATATCCGATACCCATAATATATATATTCTATATAATTCAAAGATATGTACGTCACCTGTAAAGCAAAATTGCAAATCTCCAATTAAATGTTTGAAACGTGAAATTGACATTTACTTAGCTAAGTTGAGCTTTCGAATCCAATAAATAATGGTGACAAAGTGAAATAAAAGTAAGTTTCCAAAGTAACCATTAATGGTTGTTCCCAAATACGTTTAGGTTATCGCACACGTCACAGGTCATTTTGAGGCTTAGTTCGGTATTCAGCCTTAGTTTAATTTGCGTTTTGATTCCTATAGAGTCACTGTTACTAGTGTTGCCAGCTTTAATTGGTATTAAGATAAATATAAAAAAAATATATGTAAAATCTATAATTCTTTCATAGAAACGCAATGTTTATTAAAATTGTAAATATGTATTTTAATGAATTTATGTCTTCAATTCGAAGAATTGGAAACGTTTATATTAAAAACAATAACATCACTAAAGAAGCAGAATTATGAATATTAAATACAAATTGAGAGAATTCTGGCAACACAATATAACAAAAACCCTAAACGTGTACGATTCCCATATAAAAAAGTCACAAAAATAATCCGAAATCCTTTAAAATTTAGACGCTTTTACAAAAAATGTCGTTCCACAATCCAGCGCCCAACTTCCAATGATAGTTTCAACTTACAACTAATCAATTATTTATTTATATTTACGTAATAACAATACACAATTAGCTATAAATATTTATACGATAACTATCAAACCGTTTTATTGTTACATTCATCATTTGCTCCTATAGGTCGAGTGATACCGCTGTGTTGCACCAGTGGAGGTGTCGAGTATGATACAGTGTCCATCGTCACTTCGTAATTTACATTAATTTAACATTAAAGTTGACTTTAAATCTTAATTTAGGAGATCGTATACTGTTTCAAATATTACAAAATGTTTCGCTTTATGTACATTTAGCATCTCCTGTTTTTCCTATCACGGGCGCGAGAGCGTTAGTACGCGTAGCGTTCCTGTATCGGCCTCGCTCGCCCGAGGGCCGAACGATGTTTTATTCATATCTGTAAAGAAAGTTATGTTATTAGAACAAATAATTCTGGGTTTACAAGAAATCGATCATTCATGCTATGGGATCCTTTTAGTGAAATCATATCACCATATTGGGCAGAAACACGAGGGTTGAATACTTTCAACTTATAAAGAATAAAAATAATAGTTCCCAAACTTTGGTCAGCATAACTAGCTTTAGGAAATCTGTGCAGTTGTACCAGAGATTGTTCACATACAAACAAATACCTAAATTTCACTATTTATAATCTTAGAAGATAAAATTTTATCCATAAGAAGGAAGACAACGTAGTTGCGTTTATAATCTAGAAAGTTTTTTCTAGATTGAATTGTCTTTTCTAGATAGAAGTTGCTATTTAAATAGAAATTTAAGACATACTTACATGTACAAATGCGCGGATTAAAGATGATGTCCATAGTATTCGGCAGGGTAGTGCGCGTAGCCCTGATGGAAGGCAGGGTCCGTGGGAGGCCTGTGCATCATCTGCTGTCCGTCCATCATGTAGCCCATGGTCGCCTCGGGACTGTACGCGCCGCTGGGCCCCGCGTGAGGGAACACTGCCGGGTAAAACACTGCATTGTTAATTAGAACTGCTCTAGATATTGGCTTATGGGGTATAATTTGTTTACTTTGCAAGTATTTGTTCATTTTAGTTTTTTTATCAATTTCAGGATAAGTATTTGTATCTGTTACAATTTTAAAAGTCACCAATGTTCTTATTTAAAATAGATAATATAAAACATATCTTTACTTCCTCGAGTATCAGGTAATGCCTGTGTAAGAAAGATTTCCGTTACATAAAGTTAGAGTACTTTCCTTAAGCCCTAAATGTAATAACGTACAAAAAGAAAAAAATATTTAGAACGTCTTCCATATATAATTTCCTCTAGCCGAGCCCAACCTTTTTATCATCAATAACGCTGACATCGAAATTAGTTTTGTCAGGGCGCAAAAAAACTAAAATTGCTCTCAATTGTCAACTCGGGCATCGAATCCGCTCAATTTTACCACAAAACTGTTATGCCTTCCGATAGCAATATATCCATGGGGATTATCAATCGTAAACTAATGGTGTACGTCCATTATTGACGCCGATTTCCGTCTTCCTCGTGGGGCCTTTATGGTGGCACGCGCCATTGCACCGATCGGCACAAACACGACTAATGTTGTGATCGAAATTACTATCGAGAATAAGCTTTTTTAAGAAAAGAAATCGAAATTCACAATAGCAGGCCCATTTGCTTAGTTATGTTTTTACGAGTCCCATACACGATGTAAGTTTTAGGTTGAATTTGAATGGAATTTTAGATTTAGTTAGAAGGTAAGTTTGTTCATAAATATTTTTTGTATCATAAATAGTAAAATAATTTTAGGAGCAACATTATAATACCAGATTGTGCTTACACTGTGATAACCAGCTAAATAAACTCCACAAGCAGATAGAAAGCTAAAAAATAATAAACAATCAGTCTAATAAACACTGCATTATGTTTTTTGCCGATAAAATACAATACTTCATCCGAAGCGAGGCAATTCGAAAAAGTGGCAAGTTTTTTTCCTTTTAACAGAGCTACAACGCTTTTCCACTGCAGAATATTAATGTGTTCTGCGCAACAATCGCAGAGCGCTACGGAATCTTATTTTTTTAGGGTTCCCTCGTGAAAAGGTAAAAATAGACGTGCTTAGTCGTACTAGCGATTACTGTTACATTCTTATTGTCTAAAAGCCTGCAAACTGCGCTCGATGTTATTGAATGTGCCCATGTTATGTGTATACGAAATTTTGAATATTTTCTTGAAAATTTCAAGTGCCTTATATCTCATATATCGGCCTTATCTATACATTAAATAAAACTGTAACTGAGCCGAATCTGTACGTTAAATATTTTTTGGAAAATCTTATTGAAATTGACATTTTTATCGATACAGAGGCCGAATCTATAGTTTTTAGAATTTTTGTCTGTTTGTCTGTCTGTCTGCCTGTCTGTCTGTTACCGCATCACAGAAAAACAACTGGAGGGATTTTGATGAAATTTGGTATGGTGATAGCTGGTTATTCGGGTCAACATTTAGGATACTTTTTACCGCGGGAAAATATCTCATTTCTGAGAAAAAATATAAAAACTGCAATGTTAAAGTATAGTAATATGTAAAAAAAGACCTAAGAATTTGGTTTTTGGTCATCTGAACGCGAGCGGAGCCGCGGGCAATGCTAGTGCTTTATAAGTTTTGATCTTTTTATAGTTATAATTTGAATTATCATCTCTTCCTTATAAGATTTCGTTTTTGTAATCTTTAGTTCAGTCCTTTGTCTCTTATCTTCTAGACAAGGCTTTCTTTAATTGGTATTGCTTTTAAAAAAATTAATATGGATTGACATACTTTAAACCATATGACAAGCTTTATTTCAAGATATATTTTTGAGTTTATTTTGGCAATAGCCATCGTGAAAATTGCTATTGTGGGTTTGTCTGAAACCCTTTTATTCAGCTTACGTATTTTGTATTTATGTACTTTAGTAATGTCAGTTTCATAAGGAATTATGTTTTTTTTTGTTTATAAAGACGATTCTTCAAAGGATGACTTAATTCATATAATTAAATTGCTTCTGCAGTCATTTAAAATTCAACTTACGTACAGGCATACATGCTCATATCTTTTATAAATTATCTTTCAATAAAATTATAACTTTTTCTAAGTTTTTATTTATATTTAATATGATTTCACGCTTGGCTGAAAGAAAATATTACGGTGCTATAATTCTCAGGTGTTTTGAATAGGTGTATTTTAGTCACGCGATGTTCATGCGCTGATTAATTATAAAAACTAATGTTTGCACTTCATCCATTCCATACAATGTTATACATATAGTATATACCTAATACTTTATTTAATTTATATTCATGCTTACACTGTATGTAGACTTGTGGAAGAATGGATTTAGGCATTTTTTAGTAAACCCGATATGTAAGTACTTCTATTTAGAAATTTTGATATGGTATGCGCATAACGCATATGCACATAACGTTGCTACAGTTGAATGGAAAGATCTTTTAGAGTAATAATTTTCTAAAATATTGTTTTCATATAACTTTATTGGTTAATAATTGATAATAAAGCTCCCAGTGGAGGAGGGCGCGAAGTTTATAATTTTGGGTAAAACTCGTTCTGCTAGTGGAATCTTACAAAAATGTGAAATTCAAATTATTTAAATAACCAATATTTATACTAAGTATCAAAGAATTCCATTTTTCATAAAAAGGTTTTACCTCACACCTGCCTTAATTTACAAACACAAAAGTGCATGAAAATCGATCAAGCCGTTTAGGAGAAGAATTACAAACACACGCACACCGGAATTTTATATATAAAGATTATTTCTAATATATTGTGCTTAAAACAATTCCACCACAGTCGAATATCCCACTAAATCACGCTTTCCTAATAGTGCAGTAGCAGGGATGTTATTGTTTCCTGCCCTCTACTTCAAGCACAGGAGATACGGCCCACTTGCTGTTCCTTTATAGTCGCGTATAATTTAGTTTTTGGATATGAGAAATAGTCAATAGCCAATTTTATATTATTTTCAAGATTTTATATTAAATTTTAAATCTAGTTTTTATTACGAGTAATAATTCAGTGAATGTTATGGCTTCATTTGCTCAGACGTATATAAGTTCTTAGTACGTGTAGATGGATATGTATACAGCAGCATTTTTATTTTCTTGGTGTAGTACTATTGTATCGCAATTTTAGTCACAGCTGCCATTATAATGCCAATATAACTTTTATATTTTTGGTTTTAACCAGAACTAGTTTGAAGGGTCATAAATATTGAAAATAATTTAATTTTCTTATTTAACAAGCACCAAAAACATCCAAACACATAACGCCACTACATATTTGCAAATTTAATCAGCATAAAAGCTGAAACTCAAATATTTGCCTATTCACTTCATTGTCTTGAACACAAGGCGACAGACTTTTGGCGCTGCACTGTAACGCAGGGGCATAAAACAAGTGAATTCTAAATTCCTGTCGGATACGCCAAGTTTCCCCGAAAAGGGAGATGAAAATTGTTTTGGCAATCGCTTGAAGACCACACATCCTGCGGTCAAGCCAACTTTTCCAATCGTCTGTTTATGTATTCCTGCCGCGTACTTCTTTTCTGCTAGTGTTTTTTTGGGTTAATGCATGATTTGTCAATGTTTCCTTATTGCTCTGTTTCTACTATGTGTATGTGAAACGGAAAACGCAATAAAAAGTAGCCTACGTCCAGTCCGATTGCCAATAGCTATCGCATACTGTTTGGTTTACTGATTCGTACGAAACTCTTAAATAAGTGATGGACATAATTTCTCATTATCTTTTATAATATATAACATTTTAGAACATAAATATTACTGTGTTCTTAAAATATGCAAAATCGAAAGATATACATTTTTTTCATGCAGACCACACATAATGAAAATCGTCAATCGCCTCTAAAACTTTAATAAGCTCGCCAAAACAACCAACTCGAAGTATCATAAATATTACCGAACATTTAATAGTTCCACATTTACAAGTTCATTTACGTATGGCGCTCACATTTCCTTTGATGTTCTCCGCCAGTCATCATTACGGGGGGTAATGAGTCAATAACGTGTTTACCTTTTTAATAAACTGCTTGCCGTCAATTTAATCCGCGAAAAGCCGGATAAACGACTGGCCCGAAATAGTGGATCGCAATTTGCAGTCTCGCAGGATAATAGCAGTGCATCAGTGAGCAATTTATGCTGTTATAATAAATTTATTAGCTCAGGATGGCTCGATCGCGTCGACAGGTGGGTCGATAGTTGGCTGTCACAAAAGTAATGCTCATTTGGAAGATTAATTACATCTGAGGATACTTCACATCGTTCGTGGCGGGAAATTAGTCCGCTGTTTAAAGTTGATGGATGCTTGTATGATGGCGGTGGCGATTGGTTGGAGGTGACTTTTACTATGATTACAAGACATTATAACAGTGTTGGAATTCAAAACATTGATCAAAGACTCTTGTACAATTAACTAGTTTCAGATGCCAGAATTTTTGTTTAATAATGGAATAGACTAAAGTTTGTTTTTTTAATTTTAGATCAATTTGAAAAATACTTCGTCTTCTATAAAATTAATTCGAATGTCACGAATTTATATATAGTCTTGTGCGTCAGCAAAGTTCTTTGTATATATATTAATATCTGTAGCAATTTCGGATATCTCAGAGACAAAGGCGATCTAATCCCATGTAGTAGCACACATCGAGATAGGGTAGCCGATTGTCGGGGGCGCGTGATGGATGGCCCAGGACGGGTCAACGAATTCCTACATTATTCTTTTTTACCCTTCTTTCGTTCGTAAGCCCTTTTTGCGACGTCCTTTTTTCTCTTGGAATTTTTACGTTTTATGGACTGTTACAATTACAAAGTAAGGATGGAATTGCGCCGTAATTCTTGAATTGTTGATGTGCTGGTTTTTGTTGATTCGGTTGCCTTCTGAATTTTATTAAACTAACTTATCTTTTTGTTAGTATAATCCTTACATCGTATACTTTAGGGAAGATTAAGGGCACTATATCTGTATAGCTTCATGTATGTAGGCATAATCTCTTTTAACCTAAAAAACTGGAAATCGAAATTCATTTTCGGTAAAAGGAATTCTAACCGGGTATTGTTCCACTGCTCCAATGTATAAATACTACACAATATACATTTTTTTTTCTAACACGTAAAATCTCATTTAAATACAGACGCTCAGAATTAAATTTCATCATTATTTCAGCAATTTTTCCGATATTGCTACAGTTTAAGTCCGAAACTATATCCACTTATCCTTTTTGTTCCTAAAAAGGCTCTCGATGGGACTGGGAAATTCGTTTAAGCACTGGTCAGTGCGGCCGGTCCCGAGGGCTTGGTGGTGCATACTGTATGAAGACGCAACTCGATTGTCGACTTCAAAGCCGTGGCTCCTGAATTTCAATGAAACACGTACGTATTGATGGGGCCTCGGCTTGGGGTTTTAGGTGGAACTGACCAAAGGCATATTAAGCTCTATTGGTGATGTTACTTGAAAGTGCTTGCATTTTGTATTAACTCGGATTTTATAATATTGTAATGTTACTAAATGTTATATTTGTTTAAAAATATCGATTATTATTCTAATATTACTTTATAAAATCGATTTATGTAGACAATTTCTCGTCTTTTTAAAAACTTGTATAAGGATATACTTATAAGAAAAATGTTACCTGCTCTATTAGACTGATCTATCATAGGTTGTACTATCCTACGTCTCGCGTTGATAAACCTGAAAAGAAAAAGAAAATATTATTAGTTATTCTTATTTATTATTAAAAGGCACTTGCGTCAACATTAAATGTTTTAAATATAATAAACAAAGAGTGCACTTTAACGTTTGCTAAACATACTCGTAAGCATATAGAGTTTGCCGGTCATAGAAGATATTATATATTGACTAGAAAATATTATACACCTAAAGAACAAAACAATTAGTAATATTAGCTAAAATAGTAAGATTTCAAATAAAATTACCTCGAAACGTCAGTATTTTCATGAAAATACTTACGAGATATGAACAGTGCCAAGTAAAAATTTCATTTTATATATATCCAACGTATTTGAAGCAATTACTCGCATCGGATAGGTTATGAGGTGAATAAGTAACCGAGCGGGTGCATTCCAAAATGAACTGTCGCCATGAGTTGCGATATCCGCCGCCCGCCCGCGATTGCTTTGTTATTTGATTAGTTTTTCGTGTAATTTTATCGAAATCATATTGTACAGTGAATTTTGCTTTAAATGCCAAGCTAGATACGTTAGAACTTATATCCATACCTACTAATATTATAAATGTGAAAGTGTGTTTGTTTGTCCTTCTTTTACATCGAAAGAAAATGACGAATTGGCGTGATTTCTTGTGCGAAGATAGTTGGAGGGCTGAAGAGTGACATAGGCTACTTTTTATCGCGGGAGATTATCTCATTCCCACGGGAAAATATGTTAAAATACAACCCACAACAACTTATGATACCTAAGTACATATATGTACAGTCTATCTATTGCATATTTACCGTTAAAACGTACCTAGGGACGAACCCAAGCGAAGCGAGGGTGAGTCGCTAGTTGACTTATAATGTTGAAATTGCTCAGTGTTATCTTATAATATTAAATGAGCATTTCCTGTATAAATTTACATCGTGTATCTCGAAAATGGCTCCAACAATTTGGATCAAATTTTGTATTTAGATAAGGTTTTGCTTTTTAATATTTATACATATGTCTTTTCTGGAAGAAACGGAATTTTTATATAGTTTTCGAAAAACGTCGAGTCTTTAAACTTTCATTGTCACTAACAAATTATTTTTATTAAGTTATATTCTGCATTCTACCAGTCACCATGGCGCTTTCAATAGTACCAAAAAATGGGAACTCAAAAATCAAAAGGAAAAGCTTGATAAATACCTATTGGTTTATCGATTTTGCCAAAATCCAATAAAAATATCTTATTTAAATTATTTTAATCGGTGCATAATGAATAAAAGTAGCAATATATTGTATATATGAGATAAATAATGAAAATAATAAGTTTTTGCGAGTATGATTTTGGTAAAACGTTATATATAAGACCTACTCTTATCTTTCAAATACAGCCTCTGTCGCTTAGTATATCTGTGTCTTAGTCCTTTAAAGATAGAGATGACAGATCCCTGTGTAATATATAAATTATAGTTATTTCCAATAAAATTGATACTTTTGAAATGTATGAGATATCTAAATAATGTACAAAGTAGGTTAAATAATGATAATTTTATAATTCATAAAACACATGTATGTAACCAAGTCACGTTAACTATAACAGTGACCCAAAAGAGAATAAGAGTGATCAACAAACATAATGAACATTGGAAAATTATCTCCAATTTAAACTTGTGGACCCTTCTAGGGACGTAATTACTCTGAAACATGGCTAGCGTCCGACGCGACTAATGTATTGTTAATATCAAGATTACTTAATTAACTCTTCATCTGCGCGCTCGTACACTCCCCTAACGGAAATCGCTACATATTATTGCTATAATACGTTTCGCTTGCAAAAAATATATGAAAATAATTGGAACTTATCAATTTTAGGCAATATATAAATAGGCAAAGTCAAAACAGTACCTTTTCTTCTCAGTTTGTCAATCAATTTTACTTTTTTTTTCAGTAGTTATTGACAGTTTTAGTGTTCTATGCAATCAATCATTTCTACCATATATTTTAAATTGGTACAAGATTCGATTATAATACACTCTATATAACACATGTAATGTTTAAACTACATAATTATTTTTCCAATTTTATAGATTTCATTTCTGCCTATTAATAGTTCTAGATCTAGACCTGTACTTTTCAAGACTTTTGCCAAATATCATTCAAACAAATCTTTTTTACCAACTAGCATTGTCCGCGGCTCCTCCCGCGTTTGATGACCAAAAACCAAATTCTTAGGTTTTACATATTAGTATACTCTTACATTGCAGTTTTAGTGTATTTTCTCAGAAATGAAATATTTTCCCGCGGTAAAAAGTATGCTATATGTTGACTAGCTATCACCATACAAAATTTCATCAAAATCCCTCCAGTGGTTTTTTCGTGATGCGGTAACAGACAGACAGACAGAGAAAAATTATAAAAACTATAGATTCGGCCTCTGTATCGATAATAATGTCTATTTCAATAAGATTTTCCAAAAAATATTTAAAGTACAGATTCGGCTTAGTTACAATTTTATTATATGTATAGATAAAACATTTTTTCAAATTAACAAAATCTACCGACAATTGCAACTAAAATATAGTTTATAACATGATTACTTAATTAGCCCTTTCATCTGGCCGTTCGCACCGTCTCCCTTGGGGGATGAAAAACGGTAAGTTAAACGTGCGACGTGGGGGCAATTCCTTGTATTAATTTTGACAGCTAAAATTGTTATTACAGTGTTTCTCTTGCAATATGTTACGGAGTGAGAGATTTATTGCATCGCACTAATAGTCCGATTACATATTGTTCATTTAAGAATAATATTGATTTGGTTGGATAGGCTTTATAAGAGTTATGTATTTTAATATGTACTACCACATTTAACGTATAAAACAACATTCAAATATTTATGAATTTTGACATAATACATATCGTGGTTTTTAAATGTACAGATAATTTATCAATTTTTTTTAAATATGCTAGGATCAAAAGCTAAAAAACAGATGAAAAAAATTAAAATATAAAAAAAAAGCCAAATACAAAGTGAATGGCGCTAAAATATACATCCACGGTGTACAAACCAAATCTCTATGAATCATTAACTTTATCGGGAGTCCTATAGATATTTTGAACAAAGAGCATGCATCCATTGCAACAATAACATAACATGAAATTTGCATTTGTTTATCGGTTACTGTACACCGGACCCCAGATGGCGTCGTAAATCATCTTTGCTAATGCGAAGGGTTGAAGGCATAGTGACATGTAATTCCTTGTAGCCATCTAAAAATTGCACATAATTTATTTGTTTCGAATGCAAATGAGATTAATTGTTCAGATTTAGCCGAATGACCCCTCTGGCTGTGAACTGGATAGTTTTGAGTGTTATCTATTTGGAATGGGTTTAATAACAAAAATAATGTTTTACTATGCAATTAGATCGATAATAGATATGATTTTCAGATCCCATAGAGAAAAATTTCCACCATATAGACGACACGTTTGGCTCAGTTTGTAGTGACCCTACTTTCTGTGCCAGCGGTCGCGGGGTCGAGTCCCGCTGGCGGCATTCATTTGTGTGATGAGCACGAATGCCTTTACTCCAGTCATGGGTGTTTATATTTATAATATGTATGTATTTAAAGTTATATACGTGTAGTGTATCAACTATATGGTATCCATAACACAAGCCTCGTAGCTTACCATGGAACTAGATAGTGCTGTGTGTTAATGTCCCAACATGTCCCATTATAGTCCCATATTACTTACAAAGGATTGATTTAATATCTAAATAAAATTCCATTTAAACTCAAATTCACAATATTTTATTTACCATTAAATTATTACAAAACAAAACGTCATAAGTCTACCACCAGTTCAGAAAGAAGAAGTCTCAGACCTGAACTGACGAAAGAAACTCAGCTACAAACTTCAAAATTACATGATGCCATTATACTATCGCCTAAAATGTAATTCAACAATAAATACTATAATGGAAATGATAAAACTTTCAACTAATATAAAAAGCATTGTCTCTACATAGAACTCTACATCTCTAGTACGTTATCTTCTTACAAAAACTATAAGGATTTTGCTTTCCTCATTATTTTTATTACCACGCGTGCACAAATAGGTTATGTTAATAGGTCCTCGAAGTCATGATCTTTGGATATATGTTATTATTGCGCCTGTGCCTCTCCCTAAATAGGAAAAGTTAAAATGTCCATTTAGTTACTGGAACACGTCCGATACGATCCTAATACTAGCCGAGGGAGTAAAATTGAGTTCCTGTTGAAATATATGCCAGAGCATGTGGCGTGCCTTCGTGAGTAAATATGGACGGTCTAATTATTATTTTTTTATTTTTTTAAATTATTACTTAAATATTAAACGAGTAACAAATTATTGATTGACGACACGTTTGGCTCAGTTTGTAGTGACCCTACTTGCTGTGTCAGCGGTCGCGGGTTCGAGTCTCGCTGGGGGCATTCATTTGTGTGTTGAGCATAAATACTCCAGTCATGGGTGTTTATATTTATAATATTTATATATTTAAAGTTATATATGTGTATTTGGTATCCATAACACAAGCCTCGTAGCTTACCATGGAACTAGATGGTGCTGTGTGTTAATGTTTCAACATATTTATTGATATTTTAAATTTAATGAATTATTATCATATAATGATCAACTTTCATTGAATTATTTGACTATTGATACAGATAAAAGATAATATAGCAAGATATTTCATTAGAAAATGTTTTTAAGTAACTAGTTCGGAAAACAAAGAACATTCATTAGAGCTAGCATCTCTCGCAGCATCAGGCAAGGGGTGGATTTTGAATCGAGAATAAAATTTAATTTCGTCTCAAAGTTTTTGGATTTTAATTACCTGAAAGCAAATTAAATAAGGGGGTTGTGTAAAATTCCAAGAATTCTAAGACAGCGAAGCGGCGCTCTGCTAATTTATTACGGTTGGCTCTAAAGTATTTCACAATAAATTGATTATATATAAAGTTCTAGGTGATTGTTTTGTAATTTTGTTATTTGAACTAGTTTGAATGCGTATAACGATGCTTTATCTCCATATGAACGTAAATAAGATACCATTTGGTAGCTTAATAGTTAATTTGAGGTAAAAAATAAAGTGTAGTAGGTAAAAAACAAATAAGATTTAATAGATCAATTAAAAATTTCTCTCAGTTTTCACGTGTCAAGTTCACAGTTGGTTGCTTACGTTAATAAATTACGTCGGTGTAAAATATTATTTATTGAATTGTGCTACATTATTTCATAGATTTCCACTTTCAACAGAGATATCTATATTATGTTACATACAAGTGTAATATAGCTGTAAATTAAACAAGAAGAAAGCCAGAGGACAGTAGTTGTAAATGAAATTATAAAGTAGAATTGATCTCCTGAACGCCCTCGGAAATGCCGAAATACCATGTTATTGCTTAAACTATATATTTATAGATAAAAGCCAAGCTTTCCAAGGCTGAGCTGCTACAGTAGTTGGGGTTCCGCATCTTGAGCACAACAAACAGGGGTAGGTGGAAAGCGATAAATTCTATTTTTCCCTAATTAAGGTACGTGAAGGGTCCGTTTCAGTCTCTAGGTGGCATTATATGGAATAGTTTGTTAATTTTGTAAACTAGCTAAAGTAAACATTTGATATATGTATATGTGCGGTTGTTAATTGTGTTATTTATATGTTGTTTAAAAAACTACATATTTTATAATGTATATTTTTTTCTATTTTTTCGTTACTTTGATATATATATATATATATATATATATATATATATATATATATATATATATATATATATATATATATATATGTATTAACTAGCATTGCCCGCGGCTCCGCCCGCGTTTAGATTACCAAAAATCAAATTCTTAGGCTTTACATATTAGTATACTCTTATAATGAAGTTTTTGTATTTTTTCTCAGAAATGAGATATTTTCCCGCGGTAAAAAGTATCCTATATGTTGACCCGGATAACCAGCTATCATCATACCAAATTTCATCAAAATCTGTCTAGTGGTTTTCTCGTGATGCGGTAACAGACAGACAGACAGACAGAAAGACAGACAAAAATTCAAAAAACTATAGATTCGGACTCTGTATCGATAATAATGTCTATTTCGCTTAGATTTTCCAAAAAATATTTAATGTACAGATTCGACTTAGTTACAATTTTATTATATGTATAGATATATACTAATATATAATTAATATATTATGTTACAAAAATTAACTTAAATTCAAATGAAACAGCCCAAAATTAGGCATTCGGTTATCTGAGAAACAATACAAAGTACAGGCATTTGGAAAGAAAGTTTTATCGCGACGGGTCCGGCTCGTCGGTAATCCCTGGGCGACGTAGCTTATCGGACTCGCCAAATGAAGGCATTAGTTTTCATAAAGCTTATACTCCAGCTACAGGGCTGTTAGTGCTTGTATTTCAATATTATTGTTTATATTTCTGCGGATTTCTATACATTTTGGTGTAACTTTTTAGATAATATAAGCTGATTTAGCGATTAAACTATTGAGCTTTCGTTTAAATAATACGTAAGTTTTAGTAATTGAAGTAATATAATTTTGGGACGTTTGGAAAAATATGAGGGTAAAATTCTTACGATGCGTGCGCACACACCGACAGCTAAAAGGCGACATGATGAAGTTAGCTGTAAGCGACATGGTGAAGCTGTGTTCCTTTTACAAACAGAGAGTTGTGACATACGGGATGAAATCTTTAGCTATTGTTGTTCTGTTACGCCAAAGAAGTATAACTTCTTACGTGCGTACATAAGTACACACACACGTTTTTTTAACACTATAACAACTGTACATAGATATAGCTTTACTTAGTGAATATACATAGTATACATATATATTATACTAGCATTGCCCGCGGCTCCGCCCGCGTTCAGGTGACCAAAAACCAAATTCTTAGGTTTTAAATATTAGTATACTCTTATATTGCAATTTTTGTAATTTTTCTCAGAAATAAGATATTTTCCCGCGCTAAAAAGTGTTCTATATGTTGACCCGGATATCTATATATAGCTATCACCATACCAAATTTCATCAAAATCCCTCCAGTGGTTTTTCTGTGATGCGGTAACAGACAGACAGACAAAAATTCTAAAAACTATAGATTCGGCCTCTGTATCGAAATTAATGTATACATCAATAAAATTTTCCAAAAAATATTTAATGTACAGACAGATTCGGCTTATTTACAATTTTATTATATGTATAGATATAGTAGAACATATGAACGTGGAAATAAACAACATCAGCTAAAAGCTATGTTTATGGGCGTCACGAGCACGGAGCAAGCCTGACTGACGATTATTGAAATAGTGGAAATGAAGAAAACAAAATGTTACATAAAAACTTACGACATATTAGAGGAGCAACGAAATACTGTTACCGCATCGGGTCGGATCGACCAGCAAAACATCGGGCCCTATAATTCATTATTAGCAAGTTGTTTTTCCCGCATCCATTTGCGGGTTGTTCCCAAACTGTGGACTATTTCAAAGAGAGTTACGGCTTCGAGTTTGTTGAAGCATTTTCACTTGCCGACGTTTTATTTTTAAGGGTCGCTGTTGAAAGATTCATTTGTTTTATTGTTTTTTTTTTGGTTTGGACTTTTATATTTTAGATTAAATATATACTAATATTAAGTATAGATTGAGAGTTTGGACGTACGAGGTAATATCTAGAACTGTTGATCAGATTGATAACAAGAAGTAGGTTTTAATGTCTTATTTAATGATTTAAGTATGTATCAGGATTCAGGTGCATATTTATCAGTCAGAAATATTTTATTATTAAGGATAACATACACAGGACACGTTTGGCTCAGTTTATAGTGACCCTACTAGTTGTGCCAGCACTCGCGGGTTCGAATCCCGCTGGGGGCATTCATTTGTGTGATGAACACGAATGTTTGTACTCCAGTCATGGGTGTTTATATTTATAATATGAATCCATAGTACAAGCCTCGTAAGTCGTAGCTTACCATGGAACTTGATAGTGCTGTGCGTTAATATCCAACATATTTATTTATTTATAAAATATATGATTTTTGGAAAGTAGTTATTTTAGCCATTGCATTTAGATAAATAACGTTGCTATTAATTATAAATAATATATCATGGCTTGGATCACGTCCATGCGATGTTGGTCAGTGTCACGCTAATTTATTAGCAGCTATATATCAAATTAAAACATATTTCTTTATAAATAAATAAATCGTAGAGCGCCGTCTGTTTAAACGGTACGCATTGCCAAAATTGCCCTACACTGGTTTTTGTAAATATGTTAAATAGGATATATGTAATTTAATTTTTAATCTGTAATTTGACATATAAAAAAAAGATGCGTCTTATGTGAGTGTTAGACAAGTAAAGGCACAATTATAGCGCATTTGGAAGCCCCATGTTTGGAACAGCTAAATATTTAGATTGCTTGTTTAGTTTAGCAACAAAATATTATTGTAAGTTTTAAAATAAAATTATCTTTTCGGATTATTTCGCGGATTTATTTTGATTTTTGGTTCCCGACCCTGTCTGTATAAGTATATAACGCCTTGAGACATCTAAAACCTTAGTCTCTCCCGTGACCATGATCGCTGTAAAGCATTCGAAACGTCGTGAACCAAAAATCAAAATAAATCCGAGAAATAATCCGTAAAGATAATTTTATTATCTAAGAAAGTATTACATTATTCTAAGAATTAAATACGCATGAGAAATGGACGATAAGTTCACAAACTTATTATGACAAGAAGAGCTCGCTTGAGGTTGATAATAAAAAATATCCATCAGTTAACTTTGAAATGTCCAATGTTGACAAACAAATAGACGGTTTTACATTTATGCTATAATAAATCATAATCAAACTAGCTTTACCGATACTAATATACGTCCACCCATCCATTCCAGCCCTTAGTTATAACTTAGTAGCAAAGGTGACTAAATCTCAGATATTTGCTATTGAGCTGCATCAGGCTCACAAATAAAGGGTGAATAATTCAGTGAAATGCCGTTGAAATCCCATAAATCCAGTACAAGACGGACGATCGCGTTTTGATGGCAGGGTATCTTATGTCCGACTGACCAATTGATGATACTGCTTACATTTGTTCCTACGTAACAGATGTTCCGTGGCTAAATATTTATCACTGACTTCTGGTTTTATTGTTTTTTCATGGTTTTTTGACCTAAATATCCTTAATGTCATGTTTTAAAATCAATTTCATAAATCTCCTTCATAGAGTTTGGGGCGTTGATACTTTTTTTGTTTGACTGGTTATGTCTTGAGAAATTAATGATGTTTTTTTTAAAGTGACACTTTTGTGGGTTTTTATATAGTGACAGTTTAGTTATGTGACCGTCTTTCCTACAAATACGCCAAAGATCTAGTTTTATTCCAGCTGTTGATAATTCGGCTTGAGTTTGAATCACAAATATACGCTTCAATTTAGCTTAATTATGGATAAGAAAAAAAAGAATATAGAAAAACCAGTAGAGTTCGCTAAAATAATGTCACAAAACGAAATGAAAATCGATAGAGTTTTATATCTTCATTACTTAGCGAAAGGGAATCGACAATGATTTAGTACGATACAAAAACATAGATATCACGTACAAATTCTTCTAATCCGTACCGGCCTCGTGGGTAATAAATTTTTTTCATGAAATCCGACGGCCGCGTCGTCGCATAGAAAGTGCGCTAAAGCAGGCTATTATAGGTGCGACGAGTAAATTATTATAACCGAGGGATCACGAGTGGAGGCTGGACAAATGGTCGAATATTACCTATCAGAATTTTTATTTTGTTGAGTGTTGCTTTGTTTTTCCTTCTTGATTATTTCACAAAGAAGACGTAGGTATATTTCGAATGAGTGGATTTGATACAAAAAATAAATATAATTTGCCTTATTATGCCCTAATACTTTCTTAGAACTTACAGATGTCTGTAACAAGTATATAACGCCTTTGAAACTTCTAAAGTATCAGTCTCTCCCGTGACCATGACTGCTGTAAAGCATTCGAAACGTCGGGTATCGATAATCAAAATAAATCCGCGAAATAGTTCAAAAATATAGTTTTATTTAAAAAGTTTATGCCTTTTGAGTTTTCTAGTAATAAAATATATTATAAACAAAAAAAAAAACATCAATATTTTCGTTTAATTCAGATTGGCAAATTATAATAGTAAATATATCGATAAAATCAAACAAAGTATATTACAGAAACGAATGTGCCACTATAAGGAACGCCTCAATCCGGTGTCAGTAATTACTGCATATATCGTGACCCTTGCCCTTCGACCTTCGCTCCTCATCTGCAACACATGCTCTTGTAATTATGAGGGTAGTTTCCGTTTTTACTTTACTAGTTATGTCACCAGGCGCCATTTAATTATCGAAGATTTCCAGGGGCTTTTTATTTTCTAAAAAAATCGAAGATACAGCTTGATTGTCATAAAGAATAATAATATTATGTGCTAGCGACTCACCCTCGCTTTGCTCGGGTTCATCCCTAGGTTGATTCCCCATACAAACTTTCACCCCTATTTTCATCCTTTTAAGGGATGTTTTCCGGAATAAACACTATCTACATCTACTACTACAACTATTTATATCCTATGTCCTTCTCAGGGTCTCAAACTGTCTTTCTACCAAATTTCATCTAAATCGCTTCAGTAGTTTTAGAGTCTATTCGGTACAAACAAACAAACAAACAAAAAACAAATATTTCCTCTTTATATTATTAGTATAGTTTGTAAAAAAATTTGCAAAATAGATTTGAGAAATACATTGAAATATTGATAAAGTCTAAAGTCCATATTATGGTATAGTTTATATACCGTATTGCTTGTACTACACTTTCATAATATCAATAGTAATTTCTCTACGTCCGTTAGTTTATATTTCTGACTTGGCAAATTTCAAATGGATGCTTTTAATAACGATGTAATATAATCTTATCTCAGCCAATTAATAGCAACGCGTAAACGGCAGTAAATATTTCAAGTTGTTGTAGATGGTGTCATAATATCATTATTAAGATTTGTATTTTGTTATAAATGGAAATCTCGATTATTCATAGTAAAATGGCGGTACGGCTATATTGGATTTGTGCTACGATTATTTAAATAGGTTTATTAGCAATTTGAGATATTTTAGTTTTAAGGAATAATTAAATTTTATTATATAATAGGATAATATGTATGTGTGTATATGACTTTTCTAATTATTAATAATAATATTATCTTACTGCCCATTTCATTTACTTGAGGTCGGTGCTGTACGTCTTCCATACTGATGATCCAGTATTTTATCTTAATTTTTTTTATTTGTCGTGACGTTTCAAAGTCAAAAGAGTAAGTTCTGTTAAATAAAAAAAGTATCATTTGCTGTCAACCCAAAATGTGCACTCACTGAGCACAGTTCGCCCTCACTTTTAAATGCCAGCAATTTTTTTACCGCTTTCACTGGCACAGTCAATTGCTTGCTGTTAGGCGTAATTTAATTTCGAAGAGCTCTTTTTTTAAGCGATGTGAGATTTTCTTCTTTCAAGTGGCACATATTCGGGCACGTTCCCATAATGTTTAGGTTTTCCAAAACGTATTCAGTTTTGATCCCTTCAACATGAGAATCTTTTGAGATATTTTTTATAGTATTCTTAAAAGTTTCAAGTAGATATATTTTGTATATATCTTTAAAAAATTATTTTAATTCAAAAACTTTTACTATATGAAGCTTCTAAAATTTAGACAACCAATTATAATGCAAAATATAACTTTTTATAAATCAACTAGCATTGCCCGCGGCTCCGCCCGCGTTCAGATGACCAAAAACCAAATTCTTAGGTTTTACATATTAGTATACTCTTACAATGCAGTTTTTGTATTTTTTTCTCAGATATGAGATATTTTCCCGCGGTAAAAAGTATCCTATATGTTGACCCGAATAACCAGCTATCACCATACCAAATTTCATCAAAATCTGTCCAGTGGTTTTCTCGTGATGCGGTAACAGACAGACGGACAGAAAGACAGACAGACAGACAAAAATTCAAAAAACTATAGATTCGGACTCTGTATCGATAATAATGTCTATTTCGATTAGATTTTCCAAAAAATATTTAATGTATAGATTCGACTTAGTTACAATTTTATTATATGTATAGATGAGTAAATAAATGATCACAAATGTTCCAAGATGTATGTAATATCTATTTCCCTTGCCCTGACTGGGTCGCGGATACGCTATAATCGTGGTAATAGGCCGACCCGGCGCCATATTGCGTTGATTGCTTGACGAGAGTGCCGAATTTATTCCGCATTAAATATAGCAAAGGGTTTAGGTGCGAATTGTTATTGTGCGACAGATGTTTCATATAAACAAGATACAGAAATCTTGGAGGGGTCCTAGCTGTTAACACAGCATGGATGAATAATTAAAACGTCTAAATATATTACCTATTATGAAATATCTCGTATTTAATAAATCGATTTGAATTACAGAACTCGACTAACAAAATGATATTTTTTTTTCTAAGGAATGATTTAAGATATTTAGTTGTAATAAATTATAATTTTAATGCCTAACATGACAAAGGTAGAATGCTATAAAGTTTAATGAATTAATGAATTAAAAAAAATATATTCTGGAAGATTCTGATTATAAATAATATTACGCATAAATAACTAAATGCAATATTTAAGACATGTTGATGATTAATTTTTAATTAGTTTGTTTAAAAAAAAATCTGTCTTCAAAAGTTTCGTTATCTGTTTCACATTATTAATAATATATTATCTGTGTAAAACTACTCGGTCATTTATCGTGCATACGTGTTAAATACCAGGGCAGCATAACGTGTACGCAGTAACCGCTAATGAGTGCGACAGCAGCGCCGTGCGGCTACTGCGGCGTCCGCGCGAACTAATTGCAGCTTGATGGATTGCTTGATGCTTTCATACTGTCTTGCTTCCGGGCTCCGGTACTTTGCTAATTACATATAATCAATGTATACGAGCTTTAGCATTAAAGTTCAATTCAGATTAATTATAAGGCCATGTGTTTTAGTGGTGGCTAATTTATAAAAAGTAGTAGGTTCGATTAA
This sequence comes from Brenthis hecate, assembly GCA_951806755.1. Lineage (NCBI taxonomy): Eukaryota > Metazoa > Arthropoda > Insecta > Lepidoptera > Nymphalidae > Brenthis > Brenthis hecate. The sequence continues at coordinate 1,145,610 of OX638254.1, forward strand.
AAATTAGAATACAAATAAGGACCGTTATAAATCTGTTTTAGGTTTTGTTATAATACAAAAATTAGTAGGTAAGTTATTGAATTGAATTTATTTTCATAGACTCAATTATATTTGTCTAAAACAATAATATAACAAAAGAGCATTCATTATAGGAGAAACAGTAAATGATCAGAGAAACTGTGACGTCACATATCAGGTGCCCCGAACCCTGATCCCGGACCATTAATTTGACAAACGGCCACCGAACGCAACGGTCAGTTGGCAGCGACACACCCTGTATTTTGTATCTTTTTCGATTCAACCAAGAATGCCAAGATTTTAAATTATATTTTGTTACTATAATACCAGTAGGTCGATTTGTGAAAATCTAAACGATGCAATTAATTTTTATAATATAATTTATAAATATATAGATAACCTAATTTGGAAATTTTGCAACCGCATGCTGTTTCATTGTCTACATCGCTGTATATGGTAGATAGATAGATTGTTATTCATCTATAATATATTTTGCATGTCATTATAATATTATACTATTTCTGTATGTTTATTTGTAAAAAATAAATATCATATTAAAATTATTTCTTAAGGCTTGTTCGTCATATATTATGATCCATAATCGTGGTAAATCTACATCTATACATATAATAAAATTGTAACAAAGCCGAATCTGTACATTAAATATCTTTTGGAAAATTTTATTAATATAAACATTATTATCGATACAGAGGCCGAATCTATAGTTTTTAGAATTTGTCTGTCTGTCTGTTACCGCATCACAGTAAAACCACTGGAGGGATTTTGATGAAATTTGGTATGGTGATAGCTGGTTATTCGGGTAAACATATAGGATACTTTATACCGCGGGAAAATGTCTCATTTCTGATAAAAAAACACAATAACTGAAATGTAAGAGTATACTAATATGTAAAACCTAAGAATTTGGTTTTTGGTCATCTGAACGCGGGCGGACAGACAGCAGTGCTAGTACATATGTATATATAAATAGGCAAAGACAAAACAATTCAGTACCTTTTTTTCCCCTGTTTGTTAACTGATTTTCTTCTCGTTTTTAAAAGCTATCGTCGAGATAGGTAGCTTATACAATGTATATGTATATACATTGAAAAATAGAATTCACCTTTATATATATATATATATATATTTAAAATACCTTTATTTAATAAACATAAATTATTAAATTAAGTACATTTCTAGTGTAACTTTAATCCTAGAAGTACATATTATAGACTTATATAAAACTTATAGCAAACATATCTATCTATCTATCTATATATATATATATATATATATATATATAATATATATATATATATATATATATATATATATATATAGGTAAATTCTATTTTTCTGTTTTTCTCAATTTTTTATAATTGTAAATAAACTTAATAAATAATTAATGATTAATTATGTAAGGCTAAAGTATATTCCTAAGAAATAATTGTGTTTTAATAAAAAAAATCTTTTAGTTTCATTCATACATGCTTCTAGATATCGATTCCTTTCATTTATATTTTTTGGACGTACAAATATTTTGTGTGAAACAATATTATTAGGTAAAAATATTTAAAGTTGTCAAAAACTAGAGTTGTAAAACAGCGAATACTAAACTGTAATGGCGTATATGTAGATTAATACGATAAGGCGAGTCATATAAATTATTGCACAGTTAAATTTTTAACTGCCAGATTTATCTAACTTAATGACAGGGAAATTGTCGAAATTGAGGTTAAAGTTTCTACAAATGCTGTGGGCATTTACAAGAATATATAAGTTTTTGTGCTTTATACTTGTATAATATTAAAATGAAAATTATCATAACGAATTATTTAATTTAATTTAAAATAATTTTTGCCTACTCCCAAAAAGCCTTAGCTTATTTAAAAAAAATAATAATGTTAGGACATTAACACACAACACCATTTAGTTTCATGGTAAGCTACGAGGCGTGTGTTATGGATACCTGAAAGTTGATACACTACACAATACACATATATAACTTTAAATACATATTTTAAATATAAATACCGTATGACTAGAGTATAAATATTCGTGCTCATCACACAAATGACTGCACCCAGCGGGACTCGAACCTAATATATATATATATATATATATATATATATATTGTAAATAAAAGTTTATATATATATATATATATATATATAAACTTTTATTTACAAAAACAGTACAAAGCGAATCATAACGACCAGTAAGATCACGGAGCGATATATCGAGACAAAGGTCCATAAATAAGACTAAAAATTTTAAGGAGACCATTAGGCCCTTAGCGGCGAATCTGATGTAAGATTGTAGTTGTTTGTTCAGCGTGAAATGCTTATGCTCAAACACGATACGACACGAAAAGCTGGTTAAAAACTTACATATATTGTCATAGATAAATATTTCGGCATTAAATATATATGTTGGGACGTTAACACACAGCACCATCTAGTTCCATGGTGAGCTACAAGGCTTGTGTAATGGATACTAGATAGTTGATATACTTCACAAGTACTTACTATATTTTAAATACATACATTATAAATGTAAACACTGACTGACCGGAGTATAAGCATTCGTGCTCATCACACAAATGAATGCTCCCAGCGGGATTTGAACCCGCGACTGCTGTTACAACAAATAGGATCACTACAAACTGCGCCAAACGTGTCGTCAAAAATATTAAAACAAATTAAATTTAACTTTATTCAGAAAAAATTATGGCTTTGGGAACTTTTAGAATTGGCTTATTTAGCGAAGTAAATTTGTATGTTTATGCTTTAACAAGGCCTTAACAAGTTTCTTTGGTTCATATACTATACAAACAGATAGAATGATGCAAATAATCAATAGCTGTTTCTAAATATGAATATCGGACGATATTCTAAGTATAGGTGGAAATAGAACACTTATTAAACGCATAGTACATATAGACTGCAAATAAAATATCTAATTTTCAAGTGATTAATAAATAGCACAACATTAATTTAGTTGCACAAAAGACATTTATTTGAGCGGTATTTTTAAATAGGATAAAACATTTAAAAGAAAGCTTATTTGACGCCTTTAAAAGATATCCAAATCCCCTGATCTCGGGTAGAATTTTTTTAAATGTGCAATTACTTTGAATACAAAACAAACAGGGGTACCCTTATCAACTAATGACAAGCGAAAGCGCGGACTCTTAACCACCTGAGCCCTTAAATAATTAAAAAACTGTTCTAAGCCCTTCCCTACGGGAATTTTTCCTTTTGAACATAAAGAAGTATTTAGTAAAAAGAAAGAAATAGAGTTAAATTATAAGATAACTAGCATTGCCCGCGGCTCCGCCCGCGTTCAGATGACCAAAAACCAAATTCTTAGGTTTTACATATTAGTATACTCTTACAATGCAATTTTTGTATTTATTCTCAGAAATTAGATATTTTTCCGCGGTAAAAAGTACCCTATATGTTGACTCGGACAACCAGCTATCACCATACCAAATTTCATTAAAATCCCTCCAGTAGTTTTTCTGTGATGCGGTAACAGACAGACAGACAGAAAAAAATTCTAAAAACTATAGATCCGGCCTCTGTATCGATAATAATATTTATTTCAATAAGATTTTCCAAAAAATATTTAATGTACAGATTCGGCTTAGTTACAATTTTATTATAGTATGTATAGATGTATTGTGTAGTATAAAAAATAAACGTTTAAAACTTTTTATACATACGCAGCTCAGTAAACGTGTTCAAGATAGGTTTTTTAAACATATAAATTCAATTTAAAATTAGCATATTACATGTGAAACTATTCAACATTCCACGCAATCAAGAAACAAAAAGCTTGGGCAGGCATAAGTTGATTTATTTGAGCGTACAACTCAATTAAGGGCGATGCTCGAGCAAAATAAACTAAATCGCACAAAGAATTCAAAATCAGCATCGGCTTGAACAATGCGAGACAATGGGACCGAAAATTTACGTTTAAAAACAACATAGATACCAACAACAAGGATAGTATCTATCCTATTTAGATATTAATCTAAACGAAAAAGCAGTAGCGATTCAAAATAGGCAACAAGCAACAGTAGGGACGGGGCGGGCACTGTAATTGGCCATTTATCAAACTGCGAAGGGGTTAGCTTCACCCTGTAGGCACGGCTTAAACGAACAAACATACGGATGGTGTGTTATATTATTGTATAATTTTGTTTGCTACCGAAAAGGCTAATCTGAAATTTTAATAGTGCTTACTCAGAGTTCGCTGTTGTTTTTTCAAATTTATTTACATTATGGTCATGAATAGGTAAGTATATGAAATGTATAATAGGTTATTATATTATTGATTTTCAAACCTTAAGTATGTATCATGCAATTGTATGTCAAGCTAGAGCCCGGCGCCGAGAAACGACACCTTATACAAAAAGGCTTTAAAAAAGTTTTTTTTTTATGTAAGACCTACGCATTTTCTGCTGTATTTCTTACAAATCCCTTCTTTTGCTTGAGATTATTTTGGAACTGTAATTATACAGAAGTTCTAAAAATAAATGTATCTGACATAAAATGTTCAATGATTTATTATTTATTTAACGGATGATAAAATAAATTATGTAAGGAATATAATTTTTAATATCTCATATCCATTATATAACATATTAAAACATATAATAATTTTAAAAACCAAAACCCTACATAGACAATATTTGTAATTCATACCTAATTCAAAGCATAAAGCAGGCGAGAGTGCGATATGAACGAAAATTTTCACAAAATAATCCGTTCCCTAAACACACAGGTCATCCCGTTGATTTCGGATAAACCCCCATAAAGCTGATTAAGCCGGTTTTAAATTCAACGTTTTGGGGTAATGAAACTTTCTTATCAGTGCCTTGTTTTGAATTATGACCGTAGCTTATTTAAATGCGCGCCGACTAGCAACTTCTAATATCCTTACTGTTTTAATTACCCATTATTCTAATTATATAGTATCTATTCTTATATCTGTTCCTTATAATTTCACTTCAAAGATATGTAAGGATGACGACACGCTTGGCTCAATTTGTAGCGATTCTACTTGCTGTGCTAACGGTCGCGGGTTCGAGTCACGCTGGGGGCATTAATTTGTGTGATGAGCACGAATGCTTGTACTCCAGTCATGGGTGTTTATATTTATAATGTGTATGTATTTAAAGTTATATATATGTAGTGTATTAATTATCTGGTATCCATAACACAAGCCTCGTAGCTTACCATGGAACTAGATGGTGTTGTGTGTTAATATCCCAACATATTTATAAATCCCAAATGCAAACATTTTACAACTTAAATTATCGTATTATAAATGATATTATTTTAATTTGAATGGGACATTAGCTTTTTAAGAACTCTTATCTATCAGTTAAATACAATCTATGGTCGCAGTACTCAAAGCTAAACAAAATCTAAGCGCATTAACGTATTATATAAACAAAATACCAGACAGCAATTTGTCACCCCAATTCACCCAGTGATTGTCAAAGGGTGGATCCGTCTCTGCCAATCCACCCGTGTTTAATTTAAGCCTTTGTCTATGGTGTTGTGATCGGAAAAGTTGACTTGTAATCTCTATGGTTCCACTGTTTTGTTATGGGGTTATAGGAATTTAGATTAGATACGTCTTCAGCAGTCGCCATGAATTGCTTAAGGAGCGTCATATAACAGAAACGATATTAATGGAGTAACAAAACATAGTCTGAAGATTTATTGAATGTAAGATAGTATTTAGTTTTTAGCTTAATTGAAAGGTATAGTATTTAGGACGGTAGGATGATATTTTAATAAAAGTTTTTAACAAACCAAAAAGTTCCTTTAGTTAGGTCATTTTGAATTTTGTCAAAGTTGAGGACGTTTAGTCCAAAATTAAAAACAGTAACGAAAAGTTATACAAGCAAATCCCTCTAGTGGAGAAAATAACTCGCAATAGTTAAAAACTAAATCATATTTAACAGATTCTCTTTATCTACTGTCATTTACAATAGTATCGCCAACGATCACCAAAATACGTATAAATAGAAACAGCCAGTTAGTTTGAAACATTAAAACCGGCTAAAAAACTTATTCATATCATAATAAAACTTGGATAGCGAGCGTAATTAGGGGGCAGATGAGTCCGGGACGGGTGCACTTCTTACAGCATTTAACAAACTTTGATAAAAAGATTAAGTATGACAGTTTGAAATATAGCCACCGCAGTTAAAAAATAACATTGCAAAAGTTTATCGGACGGTGCCGCCATTGTTCGGTACAGAGTTAATTTAGAAAGAAACTGTCGAGACGCAGGTGTTAGACGCCCTGGTGTATTAATTTGAGCGTCTAGTCTAATGCGAACGGATGCGTTACGGTATGGGACTCAGCTGCATTTATAAGGGAAGTTGTACCGATGCGGGGGATTTCGAATAAATCCGGTACGCGAGATTATGATGTCTCTGTGACAATCACACGTTCCGACGTTAGCGACGTTAGCTGGTTGGTCTAATTGTGTATTTTCGGTTTGCGAATGCGTATTTATTTGACTGATAATAACTGTATTTTGTTTATATGTTATGTATTATTTTTATTGTACATATTATTCTAATTTTAACATTGATTTATATTATGATTAATTTAATTATAGTAGTTAATATGTGTTATTCTTTAAATTAATTTCATCTATTATAAATATATATTAGAAATTGTATTTAACATTTCATATACTGTTGTTTTAAAGCCGGAAATGTAATCAATTTTGTGTACGCCTATAATTAATGCTTGTACTAGAATAAGTAATCTTATAATATAATAATTTAGAATGTAGGTACAATGTATTGTTGGCATATCTTGCAAATAAATAAATAAATAAATATGTTTCTTTCTAGATATGACGTATGTACAATACGTATATGTTACTCTCACTCCGAAGTTGTACTATTGATAGCAGTCGCTGTCTCAGTCTCTTAGAAAAAAGGTTTTTTGTACATAAATATATGTAAAGCAGAAAACAACTCGACGGGATTTCTCATCAGACTACTTACTACAATAAAAGTGCAAGTGTGTGTATGTATGTGCATGTTTATTACTGCTTCACACTAATAAGGATTTGGATGGAATTTAGTACACAGACTGCGACCCGAAATAACACTGTTAGGCGTCTAGGACTTGAATAATAAGCTTTGAAAATGACGAATTTTAATACAAATATCCATTCCCTATTTAATTCCATATTTCTATTGTCAAAAATCTTTGATCACTTGGGTTGTGTAAGGACTTCTTGTCCATCCAGCAAATATTCATGAATTTTACTTACCATCATATTATACTCGATTTCTGAACATTTAGTCTAAGTAGATTATACGAGTAGATTAGCAAAGTTATATGCAGCAAGGACGATATATGGACCCTAAGGTCAGTAATGTGGTCAGGGCCAAGAGGCACCAGAACAAGAAGTCGACCAAGGGCCAGTTGGGCAGACGAAATAGTAGCGATGGCGGGTGGAAGTTGGCTGGACATAGCTAAGGATAGAGAATTGTGGCATTCCTTGGGGGAGGCTTTTACCCGAACGGGGTCTATATAAATAAATAATATAAACAAAATAAAATATTCATTTATTTTATATATATATATATATATATATATATGAAATTATCATTGTAATCTGTATGAAAGTAAATAAAGATCTATTATTATTACTATTATAAGCAGAAAAAGCTGCATATAATAAAAAAAAACAAGTTTAAATTTCAAACATGATTTTTCGATTAACTGATAAGTTAATAAAAAAGCGAGAGAAAAACGGTTAAAATCATCAATACGAGTCGTAATTGTAAATTATTGCTCGACTTTAGCTATTAACATAATTGTTTTAAAAGAAACGCAACTCTAGTAGATCGTAGTAAAGATATTTAAAGCAATTAAGAGGTGTATTTGCATAGTGATGCGACCGCGTGACATTTTGTCTCGCAATTTCAGTTATCTCGAACCCTCTTATCATCTTCTAAGAAACGAAATATGTTTCCATTTGAGGTTATATTTTGTTTTTTTACTGCCACAGCTAACTAAGGGCAGCCGCTTCAATGCCTCGAGATGGCATTAGTTATTGCTCGGTAATTTTGTTTTATTACTTGTTCTACACGTTTCAATGGGGTCATTATAGGTTTAAAGTTGTTATAATCGTTATTATTACGATAATTGTATTAATTAATCTCTTTAGATAATATAAGAAAATGTCGCATTTCTTATATAGTTATTTAGCAGGTGTTTTCTTATATATTATTATTATATTCTAAGAAATTATATGCAGAGAACTAAATTAAAATAAAACAAAGTGAATGAATTAATGAATAAAGTATACTTACAGTATTTCCAGGGTTTATTTTAACAATTTATTTAATTTCTGAAATAAATTTCGACGTTTTCACTTTAGGTGACACAATGTCTCGAATGTAACATACGAACGAATAGGTAAATACGAAAATACAATTTTGGAATATTTTCCTTTAAATTGAAATAACGTTGCCTTAATTCCAAACGTTTGTTTGCAGTCGAGGCCTAGGAACGTATAATTTATATTTAATTTAAACAAGACGACATCGGTATTCGCAATGCGAGTGCGTAATTAAAATTCCCGCCATGGCTGTCCCGCGACAGTTTTCGCGCCAATTTCGTGCGGAAATTAATTGTGACAGAAGGACGCGGCCACATCCTCCTGTGTTCCGTTATTCGACTGCACTTTAAACTTTTGTATTTATTAAATCATTATACTTATTATGTATTCATTTTTTCTTCTTTACATTCAATAACTTCAACAATAACATTGGAAAAATATATAACTATTTATATACGTGTATAGTAATATATAACTATATATAACTTGATAAGTAACCGTAGGCGACATTAAAACCTATGTAAAATTGATAAATAACACAGTCATTAGTATAGGCTTTTTTAGTTCAATATTTTTATTCAAATTGATAAAAGATATGATCGATAGACTGCCAACAAATATGTGTTATAGAACGACGTGTCATTATTTATAATAGTTGTGGGCGATAAAAAGCCAAAATTATTTTAATTCAAAATCGGGTTAAAGGTCTACAAATATTCAGGCTAGTGTTTTTTTTTAAATAACAACATGTATGGTTAATATACTAATGATAATAAAGCGCAAAAATATTTTAATTTAAATCTGATTAATAGGTTTTAATTAAAAATATATCTAAGCGAACTATTCGTAATCAAACGCCACGGAATTTTCATTACGAAACTGAACGGTACAGCAATTAATATTTGTCAGGCGAAATGTGGAAAAAATATTTTTATAACCAAACTGGTGTAATATTTAATCTAAATACTTATAATGTTTTAGTTGATATTTTTATATAATTTCTTTTTTCGATTTTTAATATGAAGATAAAAATAAAATGTCTGACTTGTATTTGATTTTTTTTATCTACTTTAATTAATTAATTTTATTATTTAGTATTTGATCTAGCATTATAAATTAATAAAAGCATATCTAAAGCACTCGAAATTAGCACTGGATTACTTTATTAAAATTGTAATGCTTTTTGCATTTAAACAATTAACGAAATAATATTTATTAACATAAAAATCATATGGCTGGTCATTATAACTTAACAATGAATAACCAAATACTTTATAAGAATATGTCACATTATTTATTTTTAAATTTTACAATACAGGCCGTAAAATATATGTATTTCATATAAATACGAAACAATAAAAGGTGTTACGACCGTTACCTCCACATCTGTCTCAATCATGATTGATAGCCAGCTAGCGATAGCTGTTACTTTAATAACAAGAATGTTTAAAGTTAACTTATTTCTATTTTGAACGTAAAAAAAAAATTATAATTTATATAATATTATTTTATCATTTGCAGTTGAAATAATCAAATTTCAAATTGTTATAGTCTATACCAGTTATATTATCTGTGTTGTCAGAACGACAGATAATAAATGGCTTCAAGCGCTACAAGTCACAAAATTAATGTTTAAATTAGATTCGAGATAAGTCGATAATTCTCAAAACCACACATTTGCATATTACGCAGCTATTTTACAATATGACAAATTATTGGACATGGATAGGGCGGAATATTTTTTGGAATACGCAAAATATGAGGAAATTAAAATATCACGAAGAAAAATATTAAAGTTTTTAAATAAGTTATCATTAATTTTGTATTTATGTAATTAATTTATAAATAAATGTCACTTAAGACGTGTTAGCTGACATTCTTTTACATACGCGTTTTTTTTCTAAGTTTGAATTCGAATTATTAAAATAAGTTTGTTACAAATTAGCGAACAATAAAGTATAGTATAGTAACAAAGTGTTGTATAGTAGATCAATAAATTATTCTTTTAAAATAGAGTAAGTTTATTTAAAAAAATAAAACATTTAAAGAGGCGGGCTGTCACTTACTTTTTTCAATTGGATATTAACGGGCACAGATAAAGTCAGAGCGCACTCGGCCGAACTTTTATTTTTTTTTCGTTTATCAGATGGCTTACCGTTTGAATTTAAGGTACGTCAAAAAGTTTTAATAGACTCCAACAATCTGATCTTCTGTAGCATTAAAATAAAATTGTTGATTTGAATTCTTTTAGGATTAAGTCTTTAGAAAATCCTATCTAGAAATTCGTCTTCAATGAGAATTATTGCTCTGAAGTTATCATAAGTTTAATATTAGTAATTGAGTAATCCTTTATCAGGATACTAGTGACTTGTCCTTGCTTCGCTTGGGTGCTTCTCTAGGTACATTTAAAAAAGATATGAATAGTTAGGAGAAAGACTTATGCTATTGCAGATTTTTCTGTAGACCTACAATTTTCTAGTACATTATTTTGAAGTAAGTCTTAAGGTTTAGCCAGCGTTAGACATGTTTTCTAAGGACGACTTGATAGAACCAGTTATTGTGTTTTCCCGTGGGAATGAAAAATTTTCCTGTACTTTAAGGTATCTTAATGTTGACCCGAGTAATAAGTTATCACTACACAAAATTTTGTTAAAATCGATTCAGTACTACTTGCGTGAAATGCGCACATCGATTTCGCTAATTTATTGTTTCATTATACATACATAATTCATTGGGTCACTATTACAAGGTTCTATGTTAATTTTAATAAAGTTTAGTAATTTTTACATAGAACTTCGTTATTTTGTAATCGTAAAAAAAACAACATAGAACTATGTAAAATTGAATATTTTGTACTTATAGTGCCGCTATCTAGTGGTTTGTTTTTGCAAAACTGTAGCTAATGACACATAGAACCTTGTAGCATTCATAAATAAATAAGTACTAAAATTGTAACATAGAACCTTATAATTATGAGCAAACGTAATATGTATAGATTTAATAAGTAAATGTAACTCTTAGTGATTAGATGGATAAAACTTGGCATTAAGCCAAGCAAAGTATAAGTAAATATTATATTAACAAATAAACCAACTTTAAATATCTAAGCTTAAAAAAGCTAAAAATACCGACATATATGACGGAACTCTTCGGCGACATCTAGCGTCAGTTGGAGGTACGCCAGGCGCTTTGTAAGCTCCGGTATCGTGAAAGCTTTGTGCTAATGCTATATATAAATTGCCAGACTATCTAGCGTTCCGTTTGCGACTTGTTCTTGGCCATGGTTCCGCCTGTTATGCTTAATAATATATTTTTTTTTAAATAGATATCATTCAAATAATATACATTGTATTTGTTCGAAATATTAAAATAATATTTATGAGCGTTATTTTTATTCAACGATTTTAAGAAAGCAGCTTCTCTACTTAGTTTTAATGGAATATGGAGGAATGTTGCAATATCTTCGTCTATTTTTGCTGATTTTAATAATTCTTTTTCTACGACTCACCCTCGCATCGCTCAGGTTTGTACCTAGGTTGCCTCCCCATACTAACTTTAACCCCTATTTTCACCCCCTTAATGGATTATTTCAGGGATAAAAACTGTCCTATATCTTTCCAGGGCCTCAAAATATCTTCTTACCAAATTTCATTTAAATCGTTTTAGTAATTTCGGAGCCTATTCGATACAAGCAAACAAACAAAAAATGTTTCCTCTTTAAAATATTAGAATAGATTTCATTTGAATAACTTTTCTTAATCCTAAAACATACTAATATTCATTATATACATACATATTAACAAATATAATAAACGATAATATTATTTAGAAGCGAACTTCCTGTACTCCTTCCGTTACATTGCAGTTCAGGTAGATACCGTAGGTGGCCGGGACGCTAGGACGCCAGCTACAATAGCGATGATTTACTGCCCGGGATAAGGAAAATACTATTATAGATACTAGATAGCTACATTTTATAAGCAATTGAATGAAATTTTAACTTTATCTATTGTTTTCGTAAACCTCTATCACTTTAAACACTTATTCTTTACATAGTTCACTAACGATTGAAAGATTGAATTATTAAAAATTTCTTATATTCAACAAAAAATAACATCAATTTTGAATATAATATATAGTTAAGTAATATTATTTAGTACAGCTAAAAGCAGCTACTTTTGCCAACGAAAAAATCCTACTCAAATACTTGTTTACAATAAACTATCTTTATATTTTATCTTTAATATCAAATAAAAAGTGTACTATTACCTATATTTACATATGAATTCTATCTAATAGACACATCATCGCAACCGACGCTATCAACCAGACCATTAAATATGGGAAATTGGTACCATCTCATTTGGAACAATTAAGCATTTGGCATAAGATCAGAAGATATTCAAGCCATTCGCTGTTATTAAGCCTTTTGTTATGTGCCGAATGAAACACAAAGATGAAAGAACTGACAAAGTACCAAAAAAAACGTTAACACTTTATGTAAGAGATATTTGTTTTTTTTTCTTTAAATTATATGTACTATAGTTGATGCTGAAGTATAATATTAACAATATATTTTCATATAATTTAGCTTTGGATGACAATTCGTTTTAATATTAATTATTTACATTAGTAAATATTTGTAAATTAATAAATATGTTGAGACTTTAACACAGTCTACTATCTAGTCCCATAGTAATAAGCTACGAGGCTTGATTGATGGATACGCGACCGCTGGCACAACCGTAGGGTCAATAACTGATCCAAAGTGTCGTCAAACGTGTTATATAACATAACATAACTCAACAAGAAATTCTAATTTTTAATCTGTTCCATTTTCACAATATACTTACATATTTTAATACCTTCACAAAAATAAGAAATTTTATAAGCAAAAGATTCAATTAAATATGAAAATACAATAAACATAACGCAATACACATATCAAAGTTCGAATTCATAAAAAATTGACAACGTTTGACAGTAGAATCCTCATAGCTACATTATATATACGCGGGCACGTACAAAATGAAAATGGGGGAGTATGGAAATTCTGGTCAAATATATCATGCGGTGCCTGACAGGCCAATTCTCTTATCTCACCCGCGCGGCGCCCGGCCGATCTAAGCCAGCTAATATAAAATGGTTTAAATTCAACTTTAATTCAGGCTATCTGCACCCTGAAAGGCTACAAAGGGCGCGATTTACGGAGACGGTGTATTTTATACGGGATTAGTTCTTTAGATCGTTTTTGGTCTTTTGAGATTAGACGCAGTAGTTTCTTGAGTTAACTTCTAAGATTTGTACAAGATTGTTGATTGTGGATGGTCTTTTAGTAGAAATTAAAGAATTTAATTAATTTTAAACTATCATATTAATGACGAACAATTTATTGAATAAGCAATAGTACTAGATAAGTTATTAAGGAAAAGCTTTCAGTACAATATGAAGGCATTTGTGGTCACAGCCTTACAGTAATTTAGTAACAGCTGCAACGTTTAATAAGACCCTGACGTCACACATGCAGTACTTATCACAGTACACAATGTATAATTTCAATATATTTTGCAAAATTAATTAACTTCATTCTAAATTCCAAGCATACTAAGCAGAGAAGTTGAAAAATTATGTATATACTGGCATTGCCCGCGGCTCCGCCCGCGTTCAGATGACCAAAAACCAAATTCTTAGGTTTTACATATTAGTATACTGTTACATGGCAATTTTTGTATTTTTCTCAGAAATGAGATATTTTCCCGCGGTAAAAAGTATCCTATATGTTGACCCGGATAACCAGCTATCACCATATCAAATTCCATCATAATCCCTCTAATGGTTTTTCTGTGATGCGGTAACAGACAGACAGACAAAAATTCTAAAAACTATAGATTCGGCCTCTGTATCGATAATAATGTTTATTTCAATAAGATTTTCCAAAAAATATTTAATGCACAGATTCGGCTTAGTTAGAATTTTATTATATGTATACCTAGATAGATGGACGATGGCGGGTGACAGTCTGATATCATTTTGATTATTATAACCTCTTCATTATTATATATTCGTATTCAATTATTATTATATATAGAACTGGCAACCTTCGCAATTAAAACCTAATATGATGTAACTGGATATTTTATAAAGAATTCATATGACGGAATAGAATAAGTCATCTATGTCTGAATACTCCGCAAGAAAAATAGCGCAAACCTAAAATGTATAGAAAAAACCATAGCTTCCGATGATAAATAGCGGGCAGCGAGATCCTAAACATTATCGGCATTCAGTTTACAACACCAGGACATCATAAAGTGCAAACAATGACGGCATTTTCCATTACAATATGTTTACCGATCCGTGGAGCATTATATATGTTATCCTGGAACGACGCGCGCTTGAATTTATGAGGCATCTGCAAATATTTGGACTGAGAGAGATACCCTTGGCTGACAGCGTGAAGATTGCCTGTTTACACTGGATGTTCACGTTCACGCTTGCCAGATGTCGATGTTAAGTGGCCTTTTGCCCTTACATTTTCAAACTAGCATTTTACTTTAGAAATGGTGTGTTGTAGTTTTTTGAAATCGTTTAAGCTATGTATGTATCTACTTTGATCAGTAAGTTTTATATATTTGTTTTTGATCCCTAGATATTTTGATGATAATTGGAATAGATCTCTTTACAAAATTATGAGTATATTTGATCGTAAATAGAAGCAACACGCTATTCTCTTTATGCCTACTGTCAATGTTACCATGAAGAAAAAAATGTAATTTTTTAAAACAACAATCTTTCTGATTTGGAAATGTCTATTTATTCTATCTTTTATTAAATAGCCCAAAACCAAAACTCTGGCAAGGATGAACTAAAAAGGTGCATCCTAACATGATATTGCAAACTGCACTGACGTTTGGTGTCATTAAATCTCGTAATAGGGTATCATAAATTGCAGGAGGTGGACGGCGTCGGGCGGCGGGCGGCTGTCATCGTTTGTCAGGCATTTCACGCATTGTTGGACAATAACGGGCATTGTGCCGCCGTGACGTGATGCGCGCGGAGCGTCAGCCCTGGCATTGCTCAAAGCTGACACCTGACTCATAACTTAGATTAGAAACAGGATTTTAGGCAAGATATGGCATTATGACTAGAATTATCAATCTTTTGCCTCTATGTAATTGACAAAACCAATTAAATAGTCGTGTTATATTTAGCTTTTTTATTATGTTGTGTTAAACAAGCTTACTCTTGCTTTACTTGAGTGTGTTCCTAGAACAATAGCCTATCTCCAGGTTATATATGTACTTAATCCCATCCAAATCTAGCCATTTCAGTGGAAAGGACAACATACACACATACGAACTTTCACTTTTAAAATAGCAGTTCAACTCAAAGTTGTCATCACAGCAAAGTTCGTAAGATCTTAAGCAATATTACGAACTGATAATTTACTTTAATTTTTTCTTTAATATCTCTAGTTGGGATCGTCCGCCGTCTATTAAGTTTGAAAGTTCTGTCGTCTAATCCAATCTTCTCGGATTATTTATTCTGATTGCAGATGTTACTCATTTTTTTTAAGTATTTCCAAACAGACCAAAGCGAATTCAGATCTTTGGTTAGAGTATCTTTACAAGTCGCGTAAGTTAACAAAATTGCTGGTATCCGGCACATTCTCCGTTGCTGGAAGATCGCAATTTCAAAGCGCGTTAATTCTCACTCGGTTGTCTTGTTCTGTCGCTAAGAAACCTGGCACCCGACTTACATACGGCTTGATATACTAATATAACTACAAACGATTTCAGTCCTTATTCACATGAAATAGATACTAAATTCATGCAATTTTTGTATACGGTAGTGGATCTCTGTATAGTAAAAAAGATCTACCACCCATACCCTTGCATGTTCCATCGAATTTATCTTTAAGAAAAAAATATCACATAATACCGGCGATTCGAAAAAAACACTGTGGAATAACATCAAATATGCTCGGTATGCGTCCGAGATCTCATCAGAAATTTAAGCCTTCAAGCGACGAAAAAAACAAAATAAGCTGACCCCGAGCTCGGACTTGTAAATTCGAATCAAACGGAATCAAATGTCATTATTTATATGAAATGACTTTGGAGATTGTCAGTCAAGTTTGTGAGGCCTTTCCTTAGGTACTATAATATGAAGTAAAAGTATGTTTAAAGAGGTTTTATCGTATATTTTTAAGGATGTTAAAATATTTTTTATTTCATATTTTCATATTATTGACTTTATCATTATGTTATAATATTTTAGATTTTAAAACACATAAGTGTGATTACATTTACCATTTAAAAGAGCATAAGCGAGGAGAAACATAAGCATCATAGGAGGACAATAAGTAGTTATCTTACTAATATTACAAAGATCAGATATTTGGATGGATGTTTGTTACTGAATAACGCTAGAACGACTGAAAGGATCTGGACAAAATTTAGCGCAGAGACAGATCTAGTTTTATCCCGGAAAATGTACAGTTCCCGTGGGATAGATTTGTTTTTGTTTTTCTTAAGGTGAACGCGAGCGAAGCTAGGGTGAGCCGCTAGTTACAATATAATTACTGCAACACGTACAAAAACAAATAAGCCGAGCGCTGTCATATAAGATGTTATCGTTTTTCCTACTCGATTCTTCCAGCCCGGTGTTACATTGAATGTATCGAATGACGGCGTTCGTGTCTCGAGATAAACATCGCACGTTATAAAATATTGCGTCTAGCGAGACAAAGTTTTAAACGATTAAAAATATAAAACCACTAATATTTTTTATAATAATTATCTACTGCAGATCATATGAAAATGAACGCTTACTTACGAGTCATACGTGTTTTATTTATATTGACGAAGTTCACACTTACCTGTAACAAAGAAATGAATACTAGTTATAGAAAAAACGTGTTTTAGCATGACAAATCTATATTAATATTATAAAGAGGCAAATTTTGTTTGTTTGAACGCGCTAATCTCAGGAAGTACTAATGCGATTTGAAAAATTCCTCTTACATTAGATAGGCCGTTCATTGAGAAAGGCTATAAGGCTATATTATACATATCATATAATATATTGTCTACCTGTTCCATACTTACCGTGAAAACGTACCTAAGGACGAACTTGAGCAAAGCAAGGGTGAGTCGGTAGTAGTATATAATATAGGCAAAAGATATTTATAATTTCTAATAAAGGTCTATTAAGTTAGTAATTTATTAGCAATCTATAGCATCGTAAGTAGTAGGTAACTACCTAGTATCGAGATACGTGGTATCGATTTGTAGTCTATAATAAGTTACGGACGACTTAATACATTCTTAAATCAATAGCTTTGTCGAAATGCATTTATTAAAGAAAACAGGCAGTGGGTTTTTGTTGAGCGTTAAAAATAGTATTACATTTCTATTATATATACTAAATTTTTTTTTAATCTTATTGAAATCGTCATTATTATTGATACAGAGGCTGAAGCTATAGTTTTTAGAAATTTTGTCTGTCTGTCTCTCTGCGAACGCATAACTAGACTACTCAATAGATTTTGATGAAATTTAGTATGATGATAGTTGGTTATCCGGGTCAACATATAGGATATTTTTACTGCGGGAAAATAACTCATCTCTAAGAAATCTATGCTAAACGTTAAAACGTAACTAGGGACGAACCCGCGCGGAGCGAGAATGAGTCACTAGTAGTAAATATGTAGCGTAACTTTCTAAACAGCCAAATACGTCAAAGCATTGTGAATTTTTGAACTTTTTGTATCGATTATATGGCTATATTCCGTGCTTATAATGCTGTTAGTCAGTAAAATAATAGCAAATTAAGCAATTACAGTCAGCAATCATTTAATATGGTCTTAAAAATTATATCCTATCAAATTATGTCACAGACATAGGTATTATTCCCGGTCCTTTGGACCAATTTAAAAAGTGTAAAACGTATAATGACACGTATGACAAAACAATAATTCCGTGTAGGGTGTAATTTACAGTTGATACTTCGAAAATTAACTTTTGATTGGGCTGTATAAATTGCGAATTGAGCATATGGTGCTTTTCCGTGATTAGCGTAATTGGTTTCATTATAGCGAATTTCGTTCGCTGCCTTTGAATTAAAATAGTGATTGTTGGGTTTTTTGCAAGGTGCATTGTTTTTGTTTTGATACATATTATAACTATTCTGCACTTTATCAGCTTTCTTGTATAGAATAACAATGAAATCAGCCCTTTTTAACGTCCCACTGTTAGGATTGGGCCTCAAACACAAAGGAGATCTGGCCATAGTCCATCACGCTGGTGGTTGCCAGACTTCACGTGTCTTTCAAAAACTTGCTATGTTCCTTACGATTTCCTTACGATGTTTTCCTTCATTGTAAGACAAGTGGTAATCGTGTTGTAAATGATTCTCACGTGAAAATATCAGAAGTGCGAGACCTGGGATTTGAACCCGCATCACTCGGTTTCCCAAGCGAACGCGTTACCTCTGGGCTATAGAAGAACAAAATTATTTCTATATAATAAAATAGAAATACAGTTAAAATATTCTATTACCTAACCTTTAATATCATGGTGCCAGTAGATTTAGACAAAGCTGTAATTTGCTTGATCGTGACCGCGGAGCGTGACCCACCGTCACTCAGCGTCGGACATGATACGAAAATTGCTCAGTTCGCTCAAATTGCTCAAATTGCTCGACTTACTCAAATTGCTCAGTTCGAATTAATTAACCAATTTGTTCCGTAACCGATTCAATTGTTACTATTCTTAACACATTGCCATCACTATTGTTGCTATTGTATTGTGGGAACATAACGAATTATATGTAATTTTTAAAGCACAATGGTCGTTTTGTCAAAATATTAATTTAAACATTTATTAGAGCATAATAATAACGTCATTTTAGTAATATATGACCTAATTTTCTATTATTTTGTAATACAGATAACGAATGAATTATTAGTTATATATTTTTTTATTTTGGTCTGTCAGACATGAAAGTATTATCAAAAAAAAAATCTTATGTTATCATTAAAAATATACATATGGCTTGCTTATATAAAACTAGTACTAATATACGTACGAAATAAAATAATGTTTTTTTTTTTAATGTAGCTTCATGTGATTAGGTAGAATGCAATATTGTCTTGATCAGCTTTTCTTTAGTTGAATACTAGTTCGTCTCTAGCTTGATTACCCATACAAACTATCATCCCCATTTTTAACCTCTTAAGGGATGATTTTGGGGATAAAAACTATCCTATGCCCTTCCAAGGGTTCCAAACTATCTTCTTACCAAATTTCATCTAAATCGGTCTAATAGTTTCGGAGCTTATTAGGTACAAACAAACAAACAAAAAAGTCTTTCCTCTATAATATTAGTATAGATTAATACATTTTATGATGATATGTAACATTACATGTGTTTGTATGTTGTATTTTAATTAAAATTAGTGACTAATTTTATGACAACAACTATGAGTAGGTATTCATAAAGTCTTTATGATACAATGTAACTCTATAGGTTTTAGCTAAGTACATTGTAACTGACTTGCTAATTATTTCCATTTTCATTAAGCATTTGTTGTTAAAATTCATATATTAAACAAAGCTTATGTGTACTAAGTAATTACAAATAATTATTTAATTAAATATTCATTCATCTTACTAATATTATAAATGTGAAAGTTTAGATGTTTGGATGTTTATTACTCAATCACACCAGAATGGCTGATTGGATCTGGATGAAATTTGGCACAGATATAGATTGTAGTCTGGAATGGCGCATAAGTTACTTTTTATCCCGAAAAATGTACGGTTTCCGTGGGATAGATTTGTTTTTGTTTTTAGATAGCATAAATTATAAATATCAAAAATAATAATAGGTATTTATTTTTATCATCTATATTTCAATATACGGTTTTTATTAAAGTAAAAAACACGCTAGTGCATTAATAACAAATATCCTAACATTTCAACTAATGAACTACCGAAGCAATTCCCACTTCCATCTTTTTCTCGAGATTTCCCAGTCTTGGCGTTTCCTTGCTAAAAAATATATACCCGTCTCGCTCGCGCGTACTGCACTTTGCAACGCTATTATTGCCTTTTCACTCTTTTGTTTTGTCGACACTAAGCCCCGCCCATTTGTAAAATCGACTTGCCATCCTTGCACCTGTCTCTTTCCCGGCCCACTGATTTATGTGAGAGTGAGCGGTCTTGATCGATGTTTTGTTTTCCACTTCAAATGTCCGATTCAAAAAAATCCGATTAGGTTATACTTTATAACTGTACTGTTAATATACTGCGATTTCTAGAAGCTCGTACCGGAACAGGTTTTCATAGAACATAATATTAAATTACATAATTAATTTTCTGATTGTTATCGTTCAAATAGAGACGTTTAGTGTCCATCAAACGTTATTGTTAATAAATTCAGTTGCTTGGAAAAAAATTGGAATTAAGTTTTCAAGGCGCAGAATGGCCGCAAAAAGCTCGGGATGACAAGTTGAGAAATATGGCGTCGGGCTTTCGGCTAATCAAAATAGTTTACGCGTCGTTCGTATTTCACTTGTATTGTTTCATTTGTCGAAGCTAAACACTCTATCGTGGGAACACGATTTTAAAGTTATTCGATGCTTTTTTTTATCGACACCTATTTTTGTGAATCTTGAGATGACAGGACTGCGATTCTGAGAAATCCCCGAGTGTTATTCGTAGAAGCGTTTAAAAATGAGAGATAAAAGAGATGTTAAGAAAATATTAGTACTGCTCTTACTACTTAATATTATGTAGATGAAATTATTATTTTAAAGTACACAAATAGATATTTAGTACTTTTTAAAATGGAGTCATATGTATTGTATGGTAATAATATTCTTAATATTTAAACATCCCAAAATATGTTAATAAACTAAAAACAATAAATGAAAGTCAAAATAATGAAATAATTCGTAATAACTGTTTAACTAGACCACTAAGTCAAAGCAATTAAAAGAACACCTTACGCCGCGTCACACGCGCCGCCATAAATCAAAGGCGACAAATAAAAACGCGCGGTGCAAACGTTATTATCTTTATAATTGCACGTCAAGGAACTCCTCCCGTCCCCCGGCCCTGTGATATATCGCCCATGAATACGAGATCGCGACACCTGCTTATGAATCCAAAGTGATAATATAAGTTTATTTTTGTTTACAGTCGCGAAATGTAGAATTTTTTGATCATATATCTACTTTCGGAGCTTAACGTGCCACGCTGTTTTACCAAGGATTACTGGACGTAAGCTTTTTTTTTCAATATAAATCATAAATTTTATGCAATGGCAAGACAGCCCAAGAAATATTTTACCGCAGTGACATTTATATTTTTTTCTTTTAATGTTAAAATTTATATTTTGTTTTTGTGGTAGCTAAACATATTTTGATGAAGCTTACGGTAAATTTATAGTTAGCTTTGATGATACGCCTATCAAACGCTTCATTACAAATCAGTAGTTACAAGAGCGACTTAACGTCCAATGACAGGAACATGTGTCTAGAAACGTCAAACGGAAAGCGTTCGTAAAAACAGACATCATAATGTAACACCAAATTGATATTTATCATTGTACAAAAACAAAACTCTAACAATGCACTTACACGGCCAAATCAAATAGGTATAAACCAACAAAATGGGAGATAAGGAACCCCGCCTAGCTCGTAACGATGCCTCACTATCGATGTCTATGTCAAAAACTGTCAAAAGAGTGACAGGCGCCGTGTTGGGCTAACGAACCGCGCGGTTGCGCGCAGTCACTCTGACGCGGCACTTTACAAACTATTACCAGCGCCATCTATCGGCGAGTAGGCGGACTGACGGTTTTCTTTGAATGTCGTCGACCCTTGAGTGATTGTGTAGTATAAAAAAGCAAAATAAAGTGAAATACATAAAGATGCAAATGCACCGCGCCCCCGGGCGGCGGGCGGCGGAACGAATTTATCGCTGCGCGCGCACCTCATTATCGCTAACAAGCGTTCGGACTCTTTCTTTACCCCATAAATATTATATTTTACACCTGCATTAAAAGCGTCTACGCCGTACGTCTGAAACACCTACAGTTTTAGGGGCTCGTGGTATGATCATTCGGATGACTATTAAAATTTAAAAGGGTATCAATGTAGATACGAGTATCTTCGTTAAAATTATGAAGCGTGCGATAATAAATTATATTATGTTAATATAATATAGTGAGGCGAGACTATATTTCCATTATCTAACGTGTTAAGTAAAGTTAAAAGCTTAGTTTTAACCGTTAATTAACATTCACGCTTTAGTTAAGTTCAAGAAAACGTTATGTCCTGCCAAAAGTCAAACAGTATATCTGTTTAGAATACAAAAACATTAATAGATAAACATTCAGCTATTTAATATTTAAAGTACGAGTACATTGATATAAATAACAAAATGTCCGCCTTATTGCTTCTGTAGAGTTTTTTTTTAATTTTCATGCAAGCCATAGACAAGTGGCAACAGATGTTCAACAGTTATGATCAATAATTATAGTCTAATATACATGTCACAATGATGCGTCTTTATTACTTTGACAGTGAATTTATAACCCATAAAAACGATTCGAATATACTTCAGTTAGTTTTTGCTATTGACTTTACACGTGAAATTAAGTAAAATGGCAAGATCATTTTATAGAACCGCTTATATTATTTAATTAACATAACATCTAATTAATAATAATTCATATGTATACAACGATACGTTGTCTTTATCTGAAAGTTCTTAAAAAACTTTGGAATCAGAAGCCGACGTCCTCTTAAACGTTTAAGCTTAATAATTTAAAAAAAATATATTTAAAAAGCTCTTAAAAAGAACAGTTAGTTATATATTAATAAGTAAAATATTAAGAATGTCTATACATCGCATTATAATATCGCGTGTGCTTTGTGACAATTACGAGCTTTTAATTGACATTTAAGCACGCAGGTGACTTCTTGCTAGCATTCTCAATTACATTCATTACACATAAGCAATTCATCATTGTAATTCGTTAAGCTTTTACTTGTAATACTGTATAATAATATATAGATAGTTTGCCTTCAACTGTCTGTGTTATCTGTCCTTTTACTAACAGAAAAGTTTTGTTCCAGCAGGCTTAGTTAATTTTAAATAAATATGTTAATGGTTGCTATAAATTGTAATTATTCCTACCAACCTAATATAAAAAGCTTATTTACATATTATGTAAGATATAAAGTTGACAACCCTTCATTCGTTTATGGTAAAATAATAATATGCTTTTAACCTAAAAAATCAGTCCTGTCTGTCTGATTGTTACCGGTTATTTTAAACGACACTAGATATAGTACACTTTTTTCTACAATTTTTTAAACAAATTTAAAACAAACACAACACAAATTTTTTAAACAATTTTTTAATACAAATTTAAAAAACTACTGAGCCTAAGCACTAAGCTAATGAAAGAAGCCACAAAATATAGGAACTGTTCCAAAATTTAAATTTCCCAATAGAAAAAATCCCAATAAAAATAATAATTAGCCATTAAATTCCTATAATGTATGGAACCTTTCACGCGATTCCAACTCGCACTTGAGCGATTTTTATACTTCACATTTACGCTAAAAATAAAACTGTGTATTTCAAATACAAATATAATTTCCCTCATAAGATCCACGGTATTGAACCCATTACAGTTCCACGCAAAACCGTAGTCTGCTATCAAATAACATGGTATTTGCGAGATTACGATAGCCGATATACCCGATTGATACCCGGATGAGCTCCCCGGGGACTCGGAAACATTACGCTCACATCCTCGATAATATTTTTTGTGCTTCCAGACCTTTTTATGCTAGTAATTATTATGTAACTGTATGTCCATGTCGGTGGTTTTTGTGTTATAAATCTCTATCTGTACATTAAGTTTAAATCTGAGTCGAAAAAGTTTTTTTTGAAAATCTTATTGAAATAATTCGAATTATAATAAGAATCTTATTATCATTACACACACACATTTTCTTTTATTTTATTAATTTTTATATTTACAATTCATTATTCACTACATATAGAGATCGAATCTATAGTTTTTAGAATTTTTGTCTGTCTGTCTGTCTGTCTGTCTGTCTGTCTGTCTGTCTGTCTGTCTGTATGTCTGTCTGTTTGTCTGTTTGTCTGTCTGTCTGTCTGTCTGTTTGGGAATGCATTACAAGAAAACCACTGTACAGATTTTGATGAAATTTGGTACGATGATCGCTGGATATCCGGGTCAACACATAGAATACTTTTTACAGCGGGAAAATATCTCATCTCTGAGAAATCTATACTAATATTTAAAACGTAAAGGGACGAATGACGGGGAAGTGAAGAACGAGTGAGTCGCTAGTAAGATTACAATCACAATTGAAACGATAACATAACTGGTTGACAAGCAACATTTAAAGTTTTTCTTATATATTGTTACTTTTTAATAATTATTAAAAATACTATTCTTATAGAGTTTAAGTTAAAAAAGCATTAAAATTTCTATTTGTTGCTACCACTCAAAATGTATGAAAGATAAATAACTAAGGTCACTATATACAATATTCCTACCATCTATCAATTTTTAAAACATAACGCCATCTAATCTATAACATAAAACATAACTATGAATATAGCAAAGTAACACTAGAATAAGTAAAGCGATTGTCACTACATAAAAAAGCCATATTGGTTTAAAAAGAACATATTTTCTTAGATAGATTCTAAAAGGCGTGGCCTCACTCGAAACCCCGCATCGGGTAAAATCGAGAAGTGTTATCGCTACAAAATCCATGGTATCTAGGCCGGCGGTCTCAAAGGAAATCATTGGGAAGGCATCCGGAAAATTTACCGCACATTCCGCCGTGGAGTAACCCACCTGCATCTTGGTACGTGCTCCATTTTGTGCTGGATATTTAAGAAATTGTCGCTTAAAAGATTTATATTGAATAGATGTTTGTTTTTCGTGTTTCTAATATAAACACGAGATGGGGTGAGCTGAACTGGTGTAGGTTTATCGATTAGGGCTTTGCTTACAGGTTCGATGTCAGCGATGTAATTTTTTTGGTTATATTTGATGCTTTCATACATAGTATATTCGCCTAGGAGTGAAGGAAATCTGTATATATGAATATTATAAATGTGAAACTTTGTGAGTATGTATGGATATTTGTTACTCTTTCACCTCAAAACGGCTGCACGGATCTGGATGAAATTTTGCACAGAGATAGATTATAGTCTGGAATAACACATAAGCTACTTTTTATACCAGAAAATATACGGTTCCCGAGGGATAGATTTGTTTTTGCTTTTCTAGAGGCGAATCCTAGCGAATAGAGGGTGAGTCGCTAGTAACAATATAAAATCATAAACTTGCTTGAATATTTTATTAAAGCGAAATTACTAATTTTGATGAAAGTTATACGGTTCTTCAGGCTTTAAGCATATTGCCTAATCGCATAATAAATTTTCACGAAACAGTAGTACAAGTTGTGTGTATCACAGACAAAAGTTAATTAAGATTTTGTTCTGAAAAATAAATGTAGCTCGCAATTTCGTTGTATTCCAATTCATTCTAATAATTAATGGGTTCATTATTGTCAGTTATATCTTAAATTGTGTTGTCGCAGCTTCCATATTTGAACATGGACCAAAAAGATGTACCCACACTAATATTATTTATTTATTTATTACTAGCGCTAATCTAGCTAAAAGTCTAAAACTATAAAAAAACTCTGAAAAGGTGGTTTTGTACAAACTTTCATGCCCTATTTTACCCCCTTATAGGGTGAATTTTGGAAAATGCTAAAACACGTATTTATTTAATTTTATTGAAAATCATTAATACCGAGTTTCAAGTAATTCTGATCATAAATATTTTTTTGGATTGTATTTTAACATGTCTTCCCGTGGGAACTAGATAATTTCCCGTGATAAAAAATAGGCTATGTCACTCTCCAACCCTCTAAGTATCTCCACACAAAAAATACGCCAATCGGTCACTCCCTTTTGACGCGAACGAAGGACAAACAAACAAACACACTTTCACATTTATAATATTAAGTATGAATATATAAACTAGTGACTTACTCTCATTTCACTCGGGTGCGTCCCTGAGTACATTTTAATATTTTTGAGTGGAACCCTAATTCTTTTTCTTAAATAAAAGTAGCCTAAGTTATAGGTACCGTATATAATTTTATATGTATTTAGTTAGAAGCTGTTTCTTTTAACAAATTATTCAAGCAAATCCAGAATTCCCAGTTTTCACATACCCTATATTCTAAAATCTAATTATCATATCGTGCTGTAGGTCAAAAGTTTTTTTTTAATATTTTTTTTTTTCAAATATAACTATTATTAATATATAGGTAGTTAAGTAATATATAGGTAGGTTTTAATTTTTGGGAAACCCTAATTCTTTCTTTAAAAAAAGTAGCCTAAGTTACTCCTTATAACATCAGCTATCTGCCAGTGAAAGTCCCGTCAAAATCGGTCCAGCCGTTTTGGAGATTAGCCGGAAAAAACAGACAGACAAAAATGTAATTAAATACGCATTTAGTAAAAAAGCTGTTATTTTTATATTACGAACAGACACTTCAATTTTATTTATCTGTATAGATGGGGTTATATTTAAAAAAGAAAACCTATAATTTAGATTTCTTCAAATTTATATATACCCATATACAGTATAACATATTCTAAGCTATTAGACCATCGATTAGATAGTAATTATTCATATGGGGTTATACGAAGCTCAGTTATTCCGGAGCTATGGGAAGTGTCGTTAATTATTCACCATGTCGACACTGTAATGGGACACGCGTTATAAATATTTAAAAGACGATCGAACCTTACGTTACTAGTGAAAATTCTAATAGAGCTTGGTTCTGCATTACTTTTGGTTTTAATCTAAATATCTATAGGTAATGATCTATTGTTTTTTGAAAACTTTATCATAATTTGTATAACTCATCTAATCATATTTAAAAAAGTTAATAAGTGATATATAATAGAAACATGTAATTAAACATATATTCATTTTTTAATTATTATTGACAAACTAGCGACTCACCCTCGCTCCGCTTGGGTTCGTCCCTAAGTGATTCTTTAAATTGACGTAACTTTTATATTTATGAACTGATTGAATTATACTTATGAACAAATACTAAATGTTAAGTGAAGCTTACTACAATACATTAGTGAAAACCGCATCTAAATCGGTTAAGTCGTTACTGAGATTAGCGCGCACAAACGCACAAACAAACAGACAAACCGACAAACAGACGAAAATTCTAAAAATCATTGTTTTGGGTTCTATTACGTAAATAAAGACCCCCAATGATAGTTTTTCTCAAATATCTTCCATGTATAGACAGCGATCAGTTACACTTTTATTATATGTGTAGATTAATATTTGACATTTTGAATAAAACTATTATAACAAACAATTCTTCAAGCGATTTTATTATTAACGGTTAATAATTCTAATCATTTATTATAAAATGTCAGACACGTCTGTAATAACAGATTTTTATGCGTCAAAAATATTAGTCTATTCTGTGACTGTGTTTGCTGTAAAAAAAAAATACCGTGACGTGAAAAAAAATCGGAAAATATAACATATACTAATATTATAAATGAGAATATGTGTTTGTGTGTTTGTTTGTTCTTCTTTCACGTCGAAACAGAGAAACGGATTTGTGTGATTTTTGGTGTGAAGATATTTGGATGGCTGGAGAGTGGCATAGGCATATACCACGGGATTATCTCATTCCCACGGGAAAACACTTTATAATACAACCTACAACAACTCCAAACTAACCGTTAAAAGATATCTAGAGACGAATCCGAACAAAGCGAGGGCGACTCGCTAGTTTTATATAAAACATAAGATCAAATAAATAAAAATATATTTTCTTTAACGCAATCAAAACACTTCATAAACAACTCTTAACAGGAAAGACACTGCCATGACGTATTCTGACCTTTCCACAGCCAATGACAATATAAAATTGCAGCCAATTACGCCACATTGTTACAGGTTCCGTCAAACCGCGGAGTTCCGCGATCTGAACAACTTTGACATTTGGTGTAAACTACGAAAATGCGGTTAGTATATTATTAGAAGCACTTATTATAATATTTTTGTTTAACTACTGTATCTCCTGTATCCGTTAAACGAATCGATTAAATAAAACTATCTTTTCGAAATCCGTCGACGGATTTTGGGGGACCAAAAGAACAAAATAAATCCGCTAAATAATAAGAATAGATAGTTTTATTTAAAATGTCAAATATTCGCGTAAATCTAAGAAAGTATTATGAGAATCCTAACTAAAGCTAAAGCGTGTTTATTTATTCGATGATATGTTTGGCTCAGTTTGTAGTGACCCTTGCTGTGCCGGCGGTCGCGGGTTCGAGCTCCGCTGGGGGCATTCTTTTGTGTGATAAGTACGAATATTTATACTCCAGTCATGTGTGTTTATATATATATATATATATATATATATATATATATATATATATATATATTATATATATATATATATATATATATATATATATATATATATAAAGTTATATGTGTGTAGTGTATCAACTATCTGGTATCCATAACACAAGCCTCATAGCTTACCATGAAACTAGATGGTGTTGTGTGCTAATTTTCCAATGTATTCATTTATTTATTTACATATTCATATCTTATCATGAGGATCGTGACAACTTATGATTTTTTCCAGCCTGATCGGTTCAGCAATGCCTGGACTGTCATCCTCTGGAACCTCATCAGTGAGGAAACGAGGAATAAGAGGAATCTTACCATAATGTTAAAAAAATACCAATCTATATTAAGATAAAGTCATACTAATATTATGAATTTGAAGTTAATTTATCTGTTCGTAACTTTTTCACGCTTTCAAAAAAAAAGTAGGTTTCATACAAACTTTTATCTCCTATTTTGTCCTCTTATAAGATGGATTTATTATTATTAATATATTGAAGAGCATTAATAACAAGTTTCAACTGATCATAAATATTTTTTTGGGTTGTATTATAACGTGTTATCCCGTGGGAATGAGATAATCTCCTGCGGTAAAATGTAGCCTATGTCACACTCCAGCACTGCAACTATCTCCACACAAAAAATCACGCCAATCCGGCACTCTGTTTTGAAGTGACAGAACGACAAACAAACAAACAAACACTTCCATATTTATAATATTGGCGTTGAAGTAATAGAAAAAATTTAAACTTTCACGACTGCTAAATACTTTAATTTTCTCTAAGAAATATTACTTATTGTCAAGTCGTATTTAAAAAAAGGAAAAGGTCAACGACCCTACTAAACCTGGCTACAATACAGCGGGTGTAATGACCCAATTAGTGGTCGGACTCGAACCCACTGACATTAGGATCTGTTAAAATTGTTTTCTATTGCGCACGCGTTTCATTCATTGCGGTCGAGTAATTGGGCAATTTTTGGCGTCGCCGTGTCATAGCGAGTCACGCTTCAATTACTTAAATAGTTAGACCTAAGTGACTGTTTCGAGAAAGATTTGTTTAGATTATACCAATTTTCATGAAACTTTTATATAATTAAGATAATTTTAAATGAAATTATCTTTTCGTGTTTTGTATAGAACTTCTTATGGGTCTGAAATAAACCATCATTTGAAAAAATCTAAGAAAATGATGATTAAAATCATATATCATAAGTGAAGTAAATTAAGAAATACCTTATCTTATTGTTAGTAAAAAAAGGTTAATTAATTATAATTGTGTACTAATATATAAAGCTAATTATTAAAAGTGATCTTACATATATAATATATTAGCGACTCTGTTGCTTCCCAATACAAACTTTCATCCTCATTTTCACTTCTTTACGGGATGATTTCCGGGATAAAAAGTATCCTATGTCCTTCCCAGGGTCTCAAACAATCTTCTTACCAATTTTCATATAAATCGGTTCAGTAGATCCAGAGTTTACACCCTACAACGTCACAAACTCACAAACTTTACCTCTTTATAATATTAGTATAAATAGACTGATATATAATTAAATGTTGTTGTATAAAATTTAATAAAACATAGTATAAATCCTTGAATAGGTTTCTAAGCATTTTATACAATTTTCGTCATTCATTCAAAATACGAACGAATATGATTGTTGTTATAATGTTAAACCACCTGTAATCGCTATCAAGACGACGCTACGTAATCACCGTAATACTCTGTAATTCGTCGTAATCGCAGTAATTCCCTGTAATTCCGTAATCAGAGTGGGGCACTAACCAATGGTGTGCTAATGGTTACCGCCCACGTGACAGGTGAATTCGAACACTCCTTGAAATCGAACAAGTGCGCTATAATTTTATTCATAATCGAGTTTTCGTAATTAAAATAAATAATTAATAATAATACTATCGTTAATTTGTCGAATATGATAAAGTTTTGTAAATATCGAAATTCATTCATAAGTGGTCAAGGAATGGTATTATTGGTCCTATAAAAATGATTTTTAGTGTTAAACTTCTTGCATTATACAGGTCTTTGAAGGTTAGCCTTTAAATTTTTTTAATTAAAAAGCTAACCCTTACTATGAACGCTATATATATGTATACTGGATACTATATAACAATTATATAGCATCCATTATAAATATACAAACATTCAGACGACCTCAAGTGGTAGACCTATTAAAAGTTACATATATATATATATATATATATATATATATATATATATATTTAGACGTTTTTAATGTCTTCGTCGAATCGCACATGAAAATATCACAGGACCCAGGATTTGAACCCGCTTCACACGGTTTCCCAAGCGAGCGCGACACCACTGCACTATCACTACCTACATCATATACGAGTATATGTACATTATATATAAGGTAACATGATAGAATTGACCCGTTAATAGCAAAAGCGTGATAATTAGAAGTGGTGATCAATATAACAGATGCAATTACTGTAATATAAGCCAGGATCTAGGTGAGGCTAACTACCTAAATCGCTATCATTTGGCAAATTATACATAAATTACTCAAAGAGTATGGAAAATTACTATAATGGTTTCGTGTATCGATTATATATTAAACACTAGTTACAAACCACTGTTCTGCTCAGATTTTATTAACATCTATCTATGCTTGGATAGATTTTTCTTATAAAATAGTGTCTCTAGATGATAAATTGTACTTGAATTTAATTTTTTCTGAAATAAAGCATTATCGTCGATACTTTTGGTAATGAAGCATTCTTTATTACAAACAAATACAAATCATTCCTCGTTATTATATTATTATTATACACTAGCATTGCCCGCGGCTCCGCCCGCGTTCAGATGACCAAAAACCAAATTCTTAGGTTTTACATATTAGTATACTCTTACAATGCAGTTTTTGTATTTTTTCTCAGAAATGAGATATTTTCCCGAGGTAAAAAGTATTCTATATGTTGACCCGGATAACCAGCTATCATCATACCAGCTATCATCATACCAAATTTCATCAAAATCTGTCCAGTGGTTTTCTCGTGATGCGGTAACAGACAGACAGACAAAAATTCTAAAAACTATAGATTCGACTCTGTATCGATGATAATGTCTATTTCAATTATATTTTCCAAAAAATATGTAATGTACAGATTCGACTTAGTTACGATTTTATTATATGTATAGATGTAGATGCAGATAAAAATAATATCTTATTCATGTCATTGACATCTTTTTGTGAACAAATAGCTTATACTGCTAATCGGGCACTACCAAAATTCAAGCTTCGTGGTCAGTTCTTACATGACACGACAAGCCAACGATTGTACTTTTTATATATTAATCTAAATTAAACTCAGTATGGAAAGCTTAGCTGTTAAAATTTGAATTGCCTTAAAAGTTATAACAATTTATTGAATTATTGGTCGGTCGAACCCGCTAAAACCTCGATAAACATAAGAAATCCACCTGTTCCACTAGATGGTCAGACCAAAAATATCGTACCAAAACGGTTTATTTAATACGAATGCAAATGTAATGATAAGCAACATTAGAAATAAGATTCATCCCGTATAAGGGCAAGCCCGCTGCGCTTGCAAATTGCAACAACTCTTTGTTCACGATCAGTACCCTGGATACTAGCATAGATACACCAGAGATGTCCTGAGATAGCATCTATTAAACTAAATTCATTGTAATTGTCCTTTTGTAAACCGTTTTGCGGATGATTGCTTTATTATGTGCGATCTTTATTGCTTGGAAATCTATGTTATTGAATTAAAGGTTTTTTTGTTTGGCGATTCATATTGGATTAATTTATTAGTGGCGGTTTAATTTTAATTATGCCTTATGTAGAAATCAAACCTACAACATCTGTTTTAAAAGATAAGGACTCTAGGTATAATATAAGCAAATCGAAAAGACGGATATATATATAAGAACATCTGTAACAAATATATAATGACTTTTGAGAGGTCTAAAACCTTAGCTTTTCCCATGACCGTGATTCGAATTCGGGAGCCAATCAAAGTAAATCCGCAAAAAAAAAAACAAAAGATAATTTTATTAAAAACCAGCATTGCCCGCGGCTCCGCCCGCATTCAAATGACCAAAAACCAAATTCTTAGGTTTTACATGTTAGTATACTCTTACATAGCAGTTTTTGTATTTTTTCTCAGAAATGAGATATTTTCTCGCTTGTAATTGATATGTTGACTCGGATAACCAGCTATCACTATACCAAATTTCATCGAAATCCCTTCAGGTTTTTCTGTAATGCGGTAACAGACAGACAGACAGACAGACAAAAATTCTAAAAACTATAGATTCGGCCTCTGTATCGATAATAATATCTATTTCAATAACATTTTCCAAAAAATATTTCATGTACAGATTCGGCTTGGTTCCAATTTTATTATAGGTATAGATATTTTATTTATAATAAGACTAGCGACTCACCCTCGCTCCGCTCGGGTTCGTCCCTGGGGTGGGGTCTGGGAGGACCACCCTTATCCTTATCACTTAGAGGTATGGTAAATAGATAGTTGCCGATTCTCAGACCTACTGAATACGCATATAAAACTTGGTACAAATCGGTAAAGCCGTTTCGGAGGAGTACGGTAACAAACATTGTGACATGGAATTTTTATATATTAGATATGTAAATATGACCTGTTAGTACTAGTGTAAGTAAAGTGAAGTATCATAACTAGTAGCCTAAAAGGAAGTTGTCAATGAAATAAATAGTTTATACCGTCATTAACACTCTAATAAAACGAGCGAAGATTTATTAAAGCAATCGGACATGAGATAAAATAATAAAATCGATATCAAAGAACCAGTTCGGTAGTTTAATAAATATTTTTCCAGCTGTTCAGAGTGAGTTTTAGACCTTTTTTATCATAAATAATGTTAAAAACAATGCATCCTTTGTAATATTATAGGTAATTAAAGTTTGGATGTAAAAATGTCTTGATGAGATCGTTTCCACTGGGCGCCGGTTGGTTATAAATTTGTGGAATGATTTACGACTCTATCTAGAGTTAATAGATTTTATTTGCGTTGCGACTGTTTTAAGTGAGTATAATTTATATGCGTCTACTGAGTTTGTCTGAGTCACTTTCAATATTATTACAAAAGCGTGATTTTGTTTATAGGTTTCTAAATAGCTTGTATGAAATTTTTGATTTTTTGTGACTTAATTGAAGTAGAATGGCTATATTGGCTTTTTTGAATGTAAAAGATATTATTATTATTTTATTAAAAACTTTTTATAACTCTGCAAAGTACAAAAAAGATTTTTGGAAATGACTTTTTATGGAATTTATACGCCACTACCTTTGAAGTATACCACATTCATTAAAGAAACAGTTATGATTTGACAATTAACCAAGACATAGAGTAAGCACAATCAAAAAAGGTACTGACGAATCGAGTACCTCCTTTCGAAGGCAAAAAAAGACAAACTTACCTTCGAAGACTCGCAAACATACAAGACAATTAAGAAAGATCGAGTAAATTACTTAGTACATGCGCATTTTGGTTCCCATGTGGGGTATTATGTTGAAGACGACGGTCATTAGGCGATATTAGCTATTAACCCACCGTACGAATAAGTTACAGCGCTATGTCAGATACACAAACGATGGTACGTTTCTTAATTATTCCATTTATTACTTGGAACGGTCTACACCGGTACAGAATATACACATAATCACATAACTGTCTGTCTGTCCACCAAGTTTTGAAGTGAAAACTTCTATAGGCAGGTTTGGATGGGGAGTAAATTCATGTAAGTCGTCATCGACGTGGTCACGTGACGTGTTAACGCTAATCACACTCGGAGTGCTGATAGATGTCAAAACCAGATAAATGTAAATAGTGTTAATTCACACATTTTAATTTAAGATCAAACAATTAATTTGAATATCCAAAAATAACAACACTTTGTTCATAGTTTTAAGTTTTCACTTTTGTCGGCAGTCCTCATGACTGCTTTTTTTTGTATTGATTAAGTACCGATTTATTGATTACATACGAATCGTACAGGATTTTAATTTCGGAAAATATTATCGACTAGCGAGTCATCCTCGCTTCGCTTCGGGTTCGTCCCTAGTTAAAAACAAAAACAAATCTATCCCACGCGAAGCGTACATTTTTCCGGGATAAAAAGTATCCTATGTGTTATTTTAAACTATAATCTATCTCTGTGCCAAATTTCATCCAGATCCGTTCAGCGGTTTTGGCGTGAAAGAGTAACAAATATTCATCTGAGGTGCTATTATACCCATACACTCTCTTCACTAATTCAAACATCCATACTATTTAAAATACACATGCCATAGACTTAAAACTTTAGAAATGACATTTTATCGTGGCTGAAGAAAGTATAATTAACTTTGTAGGAATGTCTGATATATTGGCAAGATGAAGTAAAATTTAATTATTATTATCAGCAGAAATCTTTACCAAAGTGTCTTAAAGCACATACTCGTCAAATTAACTGCTAGATATTTATTCCCATAAAAATAAGGGCGTTTCAGACTTGTCTACATAATGCGGTCATAAACTCAACAAGTGAGCAGAGGTCGCTTTACGATGCTATAAACGTCTGTCGTCTGACATCTCACTAATATCTCATAAACTGAAATTGTAGGGCGAATCTTGTCACCACGGATCTTATGTTATACGTTCATATATACTGTAAGTACAACTTGTTCTTACATATTCACACCTTTTTTAGTGCAGGACGAGAAAATTTTAATATTTTCTTACTACATAATTTTTATTGTTAGTAACTTTCTCATTGTCTAAGGAAAGATGTAGTTTAATGTTTTAAGCTGTAATCTTACTATATAAATGCGAAAGTTAGGATGGATGGATGTTTGTTACTCAATCAGGCCAGAACAGCTAAACGGATCTGAATGAAATTTGGCACAGACATAGATTGTAGTCTGGAATAGTGTATAGGCTACTTTTTATCTCAGATAAATGTACGGTTCCCGTGGGATAGATTTGTTTTTGTCTAAGAATGAACCCTAGCTAAGCAAGAGTGAGTCGCTAGTATTTTATAAAATTAAATAAACTATTTCAATAACTTAATGTTTTATATTTACCAAATTTGTATGTTTCGTGCAATTTGTTTTTTTTTTGAATAAAAGAGTTGAACTCAGAAAAATAATAAATCGCAGTGTAGGGAAGCTTCCGCGTGCGCCCGAGCGTGAGGCGGCCGCGCGAGGGTCGCGCCGGAAAGTGTAATGATGTTTGTCAAATGGAAAATGAGATAGGGAAATGTGCGCGAGTTGCGATATTTTTGCTGACGATTTCAACTCGACGTATATAATTGCTAGGTTACTTATGCCCAAAAGTTTACGGCAATAGATTTTGATTGAAAAATTGTTCTGTCTGTCTGTGGCTTGAGGTTTTTTTGGCATAATTCAAAGATGTTTGGAAAAGTTCATGCTTATTTTATGTTTTCACTTATTTTCCCTATGCGTTATTCAATTTCATTGGGGTTTTACAGAATGAAGATGTATGAACGTACAATGTATGTTCAACATTCGTCCAGTCATAAACTTTCGCATGTATAAAATTAGAGCGATTATAAAACAGTAGAGAAATTTCAGTGTTTTTAGTTCGACACCGCATAAAAAGTTAAAAATACCTCAATTTTATGTTAATTAGAATAAAAGAAGCATATTACATGTTTAGTGTATATAAATATCTTAAACGAGCACTGAACCTGTTACCTCGGCTTAGTAACTAATGTCAAACATAGGGGTGCGCTACAACAGCATTGTATATTATATTAAAGTAATATTCACAAAAAAAGTTAACATTTATAAAATTGCATGTTATTGTTAATTTGAACTTTAAGCAAGTTTTAAGCATGCAATTACATCGAATTGCAAATATTAAAATCATCCCCGGTGCGACGCGAGGGTGCCGCCGGAAGATGTAATGATGTTTGTCAAATGGAAAATGATATAGCGAAATGCGAGAGTTGCGAGCTTTTAAGGGCTGTAACTTGTGATGTAAAAAATATTTTATTTTTTAATATTCTGCCATGATCAAATGTAAATTATATACTTACTACCTATTTACTTAAATTATATATTAACTACTAGGTAAATGCAAATATTTTATTAAAGAAATAGTATTTTTAATCTGTCTTCTATAAAAAAAAATCATACAAGTCATATGATAAGAAAAAGCACTACATCCATATGCATTCAATATAAGTAAACGTGTAAGTTTGTGAGGATCAATGGATGTTTGATACTCTTTTACGCCAGAACGGCTAAACAAATCTGGATAAAACTCGGCACAGTGATAGATTATAGTCTGAAATAGCACATAGGTTGCTTTCTATCCCGGAAAAATGTACGGTTCCAGTGGGATACATTTGTTTTTTTCTAGGGACGAAGCCGAAGTGAAGAGAGAGTGAATCGCTAGTAAAATAATAAAAATCAATTTGTTAAATAAACATATCTGGAGATTTTAAAGTTAAATTAGAAGATACTCGTTAAAATAAATCCAGAAGCGAAACGACAGCATGATAACTCATAATATTTACAAAAATTTAGTTAAAAGATAAATGAATTAGATATCGTAATACCAATACACGGTAAATGAATAATTAAATAGACTAATAAATGTTGCCCTTTCCCGCCATGTTGACATTTAATTAAAGCATCGCGTTAAAATACATACTGATTAAACGATTAAATATGCCATTTAATTATAATTTGTGTTTATTTTCAGCTACTGTTGGTTTGGTTTACGTTTCAAGTTACTGCTATTGAACTGTAACTTAGTGCTTACTAATAGTAATTTTAAAATAAGCGTATAGTCTATCTATTCTATACTAACCGTTAAAATGTACCTATGGATGAAGCCGAGCGAAGCCAGGGTGAGTCGGTAGTCTATGTATAAATAGACAAAGACAAAAAATTCTGTACCTTTTTCTCCTCTGATTTTCAACTGATTTTCTTTTTTTTTTTGTTTGGTAGCTATTGACGAGTTTTAGTATGATCAATCAAATATTTTGGAAACATTTTTTGTATAGATACGTAAATCCTATTCATATATGTTTTCCTCAAATTTTCAATAGTGATTATGGTAGAATTTCGACCTTTGAAATAAATAACTAAATATGTTGGGATATTAACACACAGCACCATCTAGTTCCATGGTAAGCTACGAGGCTTGTGTTATGGATACCAGATAGTTGATACACTACACACACATATATATGTAACTTTAAATACATACATATTATAAATATGAACACCCATGATGGGAGTATAAACATTCGTGCTCATTACACAAATGAATGCCTCCATCGAGACTCGAACGCGCGACCGCTTTCACAGCAAGTAGGGTCACAAACGTGTCGTCGAAATGAATAAAATGAAATTTGGAATGGAAACATGTTAATACATATGGTACTTGTCGACTCACCAGTAGGTATAGTAATACGAGTGGAGACACACACAAAAATTAGTATGAATAAAAAATGAAGTTACATAACTTCTTTATTTACCACTAGCAACTCACCCTCGCTTCGCTCGGGTTCGTCCCTAGCTTGCTTCCCAATACCAACTTTCACCCCCATTTTCACTCCCTTAAAGGATGATTTTCGGCATAAAAATTATTCTTTGTCCTTTCCAGGGTCTCAAACTGTCTTCTAACCAATTTTAATCTAAATCGGTTCAGTAGATCTAGAGATTACCCCCTACAACATCACAAACTCACAAACCCACAAACTCACAAACTTTACCTCTTTATAATATTAATATAGATAATAAATGACATTGTAGTGAAGCCTGTTTCAAAGACAATTTAGTTCTTCAACGTTAGATTAATAAATTATATTAATATTCATGGGATGTTTTTTAAAAAGAAATTATTCATTGCACACACACACGTTTCAATTAAAATAGTTTTAGATCAAAATCTTACTAGTTTTCGTAAAAACTTAAGCAAACCCACCGAAAATAACTATAAACCCTCTTTAATTGAA
This sequence comes from Brenthis hecate, assembly GCA_951806755.1. Lineage (NCBI taxonomy): Eukaryota > Metazoa > Arthropoda > Insecta > Lepidoptera > Nymphalidae > Brenthis > Brenthis hecate. Next base: position 1,184,595 of record OX638254.1, read on the forward strand.
AATTTAAATCCAAAATCCTATTTGAATTCATGCAATAAATCTCCGCGTCTCAACAGCTGATGTATTTCGAAACAGAGCATCGGCGTGTGCCGCTCAGATAAAATAAATGGTGGAATGGTGAAAAATGACGTCCGCGCCGCCGGAAACTCTGAAAGGGCTACGTCAAAGCCTTTGTGTTTTTGTACATTTGGTTTTTTGTTTCCCCAAAATTAAGCTCACGTATTTCGCTTGAAATTTTTTTTAATGACGAATAAAGTTGATAAGAACGCTTTTTTGGAGATTTTCGATGTCCCTCTTACTTTTGTCTCGTTATTTTTGCCTTTGAGGACGCTTGAAATAATTTAAGCAGCTACAAATATTGCTCAGATATTTTAAAGGTTTCATTATAATTAAGACGTTTTCATACACTTTGGGACTAAAGATAATCTTTAAAGAATACATACATATGATGAAAAATAGATTGACATAAATTAATCGTTATGCCACAAAATCATAATACGTCTGCCCAATTTAAAAAAAAAATCTTTATTCTTTACCGATTTTAGTATGATAACATGGCTAAGCCCTCTTATTCCTAAGTGCTAAACTAGGTGCAAAATTTTTCAAACATCGTAAAATTGTACATCTACTGTATACTAGCATATTCTACAAACTCATTGATATTTCTCCAGATATCATGAAGTTGAATAAACGCAGTCAATTCAAACGGCTACTTACTGAAATTTTAATAGAGGCAAATACAGGAAAATCCACTTACCTGGGAACAAAAGAAGGAAAAATTTAATTAAAAATACAATGAAAAAGTGCTCATGATAATTTATTTACGCAGAAAGCCCTTTTAATTATAATTAATATTTACAAGAGTACAATAAAGAAAGACTCGTCTTAAGAATTTAGATATCTTTTTAGACGTTGTGTTTTGATATCTTGCGGCATATTATGTAAAAAAAATATTTATATAAATTAAAAAAAGTTTCGTTTATCAACAAACAGACAAACATATGCTTAAAGTTATAATTTATAATTAATTTATTTAACCAAAATATATGAAATTTCCAACCAATATATAATAACAATTTATTTATTATTCAATAAATATCTAGAATAAAATAATTTGTATACAATACAAAAAACCCCTATAAATAAATAAACACTTCAAAATATTTGTTTACACTTAACAAAAATCTACTAAACGTTGCACTTAACATTTAAGAGACGCATAAAATTTAAAGCTCAATAAAACAGGTGTAAGTCAAATTTTCGGCCATTCCAGAGACATTGGGACCCGCAAAAGGCTACACGGTCTCAATGCAAAAGGTTATACGGTTGTATCTTCGTGGAAGCGAGCATAAAGGGGATGAAGGGCCTTTAAGGGAGTCCCCGACTTATCTACCGTAGTAGGATCGTAAAATAAAGGTTTACTAGGCCGTAAAGAAAATTAAAATGAATTATTTTGACGAGTGTAAGGGGGTTAGAGAGAATTGTTATAGGGCATCATGGGTAATTGTTTTTCTTGTTTAATTCAACGCTTGTTTTCACAGTAATTATGGAGTAACCGCTATTATAGGTTCAGTTACGACGATTTACTTCGGAACAGATTTGCATTAATATATGTTGCTAATTTGCTTTTTGATTCTTTTTGGGGATGCTCTGATTGGGTGATTGTTTTTTACTGTAATGTATTCTTTGTAGGGGTTTGATTAAATCTATTTACACATATGTATATTCATTAGAATTTTCCTTATGAGTTTATGGCATTATATTGATGGGTCTTAAGTTGGGACAATTTATTTAATGGGTGGATGGTGTATTAATGGTATGTGTGATTGATAACGTTAGTTATGTTCGATTTCTAGAGAGTACAATGTACATTTAAAATAAATAGTTTTTATTATTGATGGTAAAAAGTTTACTCCCGTCAAATTTCTTCTAAAATCCATTTATTTTATTACAAAAACCAAAACCTGCTGAGACAACACCATTAAAGAAGAAATGGAACCCAAAACAAATGTAAATCTGAGGAAAAATCAATGTACCTTTACATAGATAAAGACGGTGCTAGAGCACAGCGTTAGAGAATCGACAATCGCCCTCCAAATCGCACATTGGCGTTGGAACGCCTCATTCGGGCTGATACTGATCTGTTAAAATTCACCGATTACGGGGATGCCATTGTTTTATCATGGTAAGGCGATGGGGATATATGGGGTAATGGTAGCCTTTGAGACGATGCGTTTTAAATGTACCGACTCCTTGAAAAATATTTTAGGTCTGAGGCTCCTTCTTTCAAAACTGGTGTTGGATTTATGACGTTCGGTAAAAAATTGTAATAATTTAATGCTGAGTAATATAATTTGAATTTTTGTTTAAAGTAATTTTTGTTTAAAGTAATTTTTTTTAAGTAGATTTTTTTAAGTACTTTTTTTAAATTAAATTTTTTATAGAGGCATAAACGAGAAAACGACCTGATGGTAAGTGACTATCATCGGACATAGACATCTGCAACATAATAGGAGTTGTGAATGTTTGAATCGAATGTTGTAACTGAGTAATAACTTGTTTAAGGTGCGCTAATATTTTTAAATTTAAAAAATTATTTTGGTATTTAAATATCTAATATTAATGAAATAAATATGTTTAATATGAAAAAAAGTACTACAAATGTAATTCTACGTATGTATATTTGGTATTTTAACCGTGTTACTACAAGACTTAAAACATACATTTTAAAGTAACGGTTTAAATCGCAATATCAGCCCGTGTGTATCCAATGTAAGGGAAACCCTCGCCCGCAAAGGTGCCGTAAACGTGAAGTAAAATGCGAAATAGTGTTTTCTTTTACGGTATGGAGATGTGATTTGATCGTCGCGAATGGATTTCTATGGCCTCCCATGAATACGAGGGCGTATTGTTTGATGGGCATTTAATGGTTTGCATATTGGTTTGTGTGTTTTAGTATGGGCGTCGTAAATGTTGTGTATGTTTACTTACTACATATTGAGATTTTATAAGAAATAAGGTAGGTATATCAGCTTCAAAATTATTTAAAAAAATATTTAGGTTAGATTTTATTAATGTATCTGGGATTTCCCTTACTAGCTTTATGTGTTTATATGTTTTTTACCTCCTAACTCTTAAAGAAATAAAATGGCAACTTCATTATGCCATGGATAGAGGTACTGCTTTGTCAGCTGCTCTTTATGTCGTATCATAATGGAAATTCCATGAAATATCAGTATAAATGACATTACCTGTTTTTTTTAATTCCTATACTATCATAATGCCCTACGTAGATAATGTACGGAACAATACTCTCATGAAATTGACCACTCTCTAGAAAGAGAGAAAGCGACCGTGCAGCCAATACCCGTACTTTATTCCAATTTGAATCTATAAATGAACTGTAATTTTTTTTTATATTATTATTGTAAATTATAATATTATAATGGTATGTAAAATGGTTATAAATATCCAATTTTATTATTCGTATTTCAATTAACATAGAAGACTTCTGGCCGCACATTCGTTTTGTCTCTATCACACCTTTCCGCTATTTTCAACTGTGGGCTGGCAAAGAAACAGTCCGAAACAGTCCACTCTCTATGTCTATGAGTCCTACTAATGTCATTAACATCTAAGAAGTAAGCTATAAGGGATAGTATAGGTGAGCTAGCGCATTAGTAGGATGAAAGTTAAATCCATAATATCCACTTATCTATCTGTTATAGAGTAATGATAGACGGCTGTTTGAAATGCTTTTTTATCAGATCAACTACTTCTAGTTCGGTACATCTTCTTATGACAGCTTATTGTAAAAGAATGAATTGCAAACTAAATTATTTTACATGTAGATTTACTTATAACACGATATTTTGTATTAAGCTTGCGATAAACTGAGCCACAAAATTGATTTATTAATTGTATCAAAATTTAGTGGTTTTTAAGATATTTAACTTTTTAATTTTTGATCTCGTATTCGCATTGTTATTTAAGGCCTATATAAAAATAATTATAATGTCATAAGAGTATCGTGATAGTCATCCTGTACCTGCTATATCTAAAAATATAATATACACCCTTTTATTTAGTCCCACTGCTGTGCACAGACCTGGATCTGGCAATAGTCCACGCTGGCCAAGTGCTTGTTGGCGTACTTCACATGTCTTTCGAAAACTTGCTAAGTTCCCTCATACATGCAGGTTTCCTCACGATGTTTTCCTTCACCGTAAGACAAGTGATAATATTAATGTTGAAAATATACGTCCTTAGAAAGTTTAATATTATATCAGTATAACTATTTATTCATGAACAAAGACGTATGAAATAACTACCAAATGAGCTAAACAATAATAGCACAAAATGAATGTATTATAAGTATTAGTTCCAACGTATCAAATGAACTGAAATGCTGCGTTTAAAATTACATCGCGGCTTTTAAATGTACATAAAAATAAGTCGAGATGGTTAAAAAATAAGAAAATACAAGGAGATCTCGAAAGATGTTATCTTAAAAAATCCAGGGTATTAAACCGGGTTTTCGCGGTGCGGGTCTCATAAAGTGTTGTTTCTTGATGGTCAATTTGAGTGTTCAACGTCGTTTTGGGGCTTGGAAGCGGGTTGTTTTGTTTGAACGCAATGCGATCATCTATTCTATACTGTATTTGTAATTTTTTATTATACTATCATTGATTTTAAGATGTGATTTCATTTAGTTTCGATTAATTCAGCTTACTAATAACTAGTAAGTATGTTAGATAATATGAGTATTATTGCAAAATTTATTAGTGCTTCTGTTTGTTGGTTAATCTTTTTTTTCTTAATTTACCAAATGCCATTAATAATACGAGAAAAGTGAGTACGTACGTATCGTTAATATTATATAGGAATAACACAATTATTCTAAATTAATTGTGTTATATATAACATTTAGTATAAACGTAGTTTTAAAGTTTAGTATCAATTTCTCAGAGATAGTTTCCCGCTGTAAAAAGTATCCTATATGCTGACCCGGATAACCAGCTATCATCATACGAAATTTCATCAAAATCCGTCCGGTGGTTTTCTAGTGATGCGTTCCCAGTCCAACAGACAGACAAACAGACAAAAGTTCTAAAAACTATAGATTCGGCCTCTGTATCGATAATAATGACTATTTCAATAAGAATTTCCAAAAAATATTAAGTGTACAGATTCGACTCAGAATTTTATTATATATATATATATATATATATATATATATATATATATATATATATATATATATATATATATATATATATATATATATATATATATATATATATAGATTATAGCTCATCTAATAACGAACAAAGAGACAACATAATAAACACAACACGTATATTAATTAAATCCACACTAGAAAGGTGTACTAAATCACAAATTACCCATTAATAATAATGAATGTGTTATCCCCACTTACAATCTATCGGCCACTAATCAAGCTAACACTATAAGCTGGTTAATCTACACTGTCGCGAGCTAGCCATTATAGATCTAGGCAATGTGGGCTATTGTATCGTCAATAGACGGTTTCAGACGCTTTGTTATACAGACACTGCCTGTATCTGTGTCTATTGAACTGATCTGGATATTCCTGATATTTTAAAATATATGTTTCTTATAATATTATATGAGCGATTCCTGCATATATATTTTATTAAGTATATCTCGGAAACGGCTATAACGATTTGGATCAAATTTTGTTTTTTTGGTTTTGCTTTTTAAGTTTATCAATATAGGCGTCTTTTGTCGAAAAATAACATTTTTTATATCTTTTCCAGAAAATGCCGAGCGAAGGTCGGTCGCCAAGGTACTGTGTAATAAATGGACACGTGATATACTATGAATGCTCTTTAGATGAGGACTACACTCAGACCATAAAATACTCTAATATTTAAATTTGTCGATTCTTTTTCTTACTTTCTAAAATATATCAATTTTATTATTGAATAAATGAATTTTTGAATAAGTATGATGAATTGTGTTTATGAATAAATTTTGAAATTTTTTATTTGAATGATGAATATATTTTTTAGAAAATTTCTGCCTTTTCCATTGTACGTTACATTGGCGAAGTAATCTGTGTTCAACTTGTACACTTTGAAGCCATTAACAAGAGAACAAATAGAAAATATCTTAGAAAAAACAGGTAAAAGCGCGTCTAATAACAATAAATCAGAAATTAAGTACCAATAATACCTCTAATCTCACCACTAATCTAGTTAATACTTAGCCTAATGTAGAGTCTATGCAGCTTATTACCGTGGTAATAGTTAGCCGATCGTGGTCTTTGTTCCAAATGAACTAACTAACGTTTAATTTAAGACACCATATTATTATTTTCTATAGTAAAATATTCATGAAATTTGCATTCTGGTATTTTTCGTTATTTTACTACCCATACTAATATATTTATATTATAAATGTGAAAGTTTATGAGGTTGAATGGATGTTTGTTACTACTATCAATCATACCGAAACGGCTGAACGGATTTGGATGAAATTTGGCATAGAATTTATCCCGATTATTTTTTATCTCGGAAAAACGTGATCTGTGATTTCAAAAGCGTAGCGAAGGTGAGTCGCTAGTGTTTTAAATATTACATAATCGTTTCAGTATACTTGACTAAGAGCTGGTACACATAAAGTTACAGATCTAATTCATTTAGCTTTTTGCAAATGGAACTAAAAATATTTTTTCTATTTTGTATGGTGTAGGTATATCTGAGTTATTTATTAATATGAATAAAGAATCCACAGGCCAATTTCCGTAGCGATTTCTCTAACATAACAATATAACAATCACGATAAAACAATTTAATTTTCATACTGTTCTTTCCCTTGGCCCGAATTACTTCATTTCAACAAAAGGCGAAACAAAACGGCAGGAAGGAATCTCCCTGGAGGTATGAATGAAAAATAAAATTTGAAATTCAAATGCGCCTTATCAATTACATGTACCATTCCAACAATACCAGAGCTCTTAGAATTTGCATCTTCATACAATACCAATTAGGGGTTCGCTCGTTAATTCGACAGGGACCCGGCGGTTTTCAACTGTAGAAAGAACTTGTTTGTAACATTGTTTAACCATTTGCATCTTTATGCTACTCAAATATTATTCAAATATCTTGTTATTTGGATTAAATCATCCCAGCGCTGTTATATCTTCTCATTTCTATAACAGACGTGATGCATTTATCTGTACATTTCTTTTCAAAAACCACTGAAAAGCTCAGTATCAGGCTACTATTATAAATATGAAAGTTTGTATGTGTGTGTATGTTTAGTACTCCTTAACCCTGAAACGGCTGGCTGGATTTGGGTGAAATTTTACACTGTAGAATGACGCTGTGAGACTAAGTTGCCAATCAAACATACAGTCTTTGGATGTTTGTACCTTGAGTCACTGTCACTGTGTAATAATATACTAGCGACTCACCCTAGCTTCATCCCCATTTTCACCCCCTTAAAGGATGATTTCCGGGATAAAAAGTATCCTATGTCCTTCCCAGGGTCAAACTATCTTCTTACCATCTAAGTTTCAGTAGATCCAGAGATTACCCCTTTCAACGTCACAAACTCACAACCTCACAAATTTTACCTCTTTATAATACATTACTTTACATACCCTTCATATAAAAAATGTTATAACAAAATTTTAAAAAAAGACCCCAACTGGGTATCGAATCTGATAAATTCTTCTTCTATTTCTGCAATCTCTCAAAATACTTGAAATAATGCGCAAGCGCAGATATCAGCATCTAAATCTTATAAAACTTTTAAACAACCCGTTAAAATTTAATATAATTTGCTAATAGTACATCAAACTTGTAAAGGCGTTAAACGCGGCAATCAAATATTTACAGAAAACATTCTCCCGAGAGCAGTACGTGAGGGTTCCGTCATCTGTTTACACAAAGGACTTATTAAACCTGTTAATAGTCTTGCCACTTGATTTATAATATCATCTATACGTATAATAAAATTCTAACTAAGCTGAATCTGTACATTAAATATTTTTATTAATGTACAGATTCGACACAGTTAGAATTTTATTAGATGTACTATATAAGGTATTTAATTTCGCTTACTCTTCTAAGGCAGTATATATTATTTTTTTTATTTTATTTATTAGAAAGCCTACGTTATATACTAAGAATACATTTCTTAGCTTAATATAGTTGTACATAATAAAGTGTTACAAAGTATATCACAATTACAGGCTAACTTAACATGTAAATAGTAATTGTTAAACTAAGAAAAAGGTTGTTGCTCAGTTATGTTCAAAAAAAAAAAATAAGAAATGAAATAACTCTAACATTTAAATAACAAAATATCTTTGTAAAAAAAAGTTTCAACAAAAAATATAACTAAATTTTGACATGACATAAATCGTAAATACATAGGTAAAAAACATAGTTTATAAAAACCAGAAACAAATCAAATCATAAAAAAAAAATGAAAAAAAAATCAAAGCAGTATAAGAAAAGAATGATACATTGATAAAAGAAAAAAATTAATTACACGGCAACTATTCGAGGCACTGGTGCTAATACAAAGCCGACCTCTCACCCGACTGACACTCGACTTGGGACGTAGTGCTTTCGAAAAAAAGAAAGCGCCCGCTAAGAAATAATTGACCCTTTTTGTAACATATTTTGAATTGCATAACCTAATTTTAGATCTGCACATTGTTTCCGAGCTTAGTTAGAAAATGCTTAAATATTTTTTTCTCATTTTTAAAGGTTCTTTAACCGCAATATAATATTTTTTTAGATTTACGCGAATATTTGACATCTATACATATAATATAATAAAATTGTAACTAAGCCGAATCTGTACATTAGATATTTTTTGGAAAATCTTATTGAAATAAACATTATTATCGATACAGAGGTCGAATCTATAGTTTTTAGAATTTTTGTTTGTCTGTATGTCCGTCTGTCTGTCTGTCTGTTACCGCATCACAGAAAAACCACTGGAGGGATTTTGATGAAATTTGGTATGGTGATAGCTGGTTATCCGGGTCCACATACAGAATACTTTTTACCGCGGGAAAATATCTCATTTCTGAGAAAAAATGCAAAAACTGCAATGTAAGAGTATACTAATCTATAAAACCTAAGAATTTGGTGTTTAGTCATCTGAATGGGGACGGAGCCGCGGGCAATGCTAGTCTTAAATATATCCCTATATCCTTTCGAATGACCTCGCAAGCACAAAAAAGTACTTTACACACAGACTCCGCCCCCATTTTATATATATTTAGATAAGGAAAGATATAAATGATAGCACAATTCACAGCCCACCCATTCACATATTTGAATAATAAATAAATCGCAATTCAATAACAAAAAGGGCTTAGTCCATATCTGGTTGGCGATGGTCAATTTGTCGTACGTTTTATTAGCGTCCATGATGCGCCCGCGCCTACGAGTACACGTAGGTATTAACAAATTGCATGTGTCGTTTTAAATCACCTTTATTACTAGTGTAGTGGGTTCGGTTCTTTTTTTTTGTTTTTTTTTTTGTATATTATACTCGTATATAAAATTATTAATATTAGATTTTGAAAGAAATTTAAATAGCCATTTTTGTTTATTGTTGCTTATGCTTCACACTAATCACATTCTATAATAACAAGAGTTTCTGTATGTATGTTTGTTACTCTTTAACGTCAAAATTGCTGGACTGGTTTAGATGAAACTTAGTACACAGATATACTAAGATCTAGAGTAATACAGACTACTGTTAGTTATACAATTTGCCAAAAGAAATGTTGTGTATTACCCTACTAATATTATAAATGTGAAAGTTTGTGAGGATGTATGTAAATCTGTCTTTCACGCAAAAACTACTGAATAGATTTTAATGAAACTTTACAATATTGTAGCTCATACATCAGAATAAACATAAGTTTTATCCTGGAAAAATATACGGTTCCCGTGGGATAGATTTTTTTTGTTTTCCTAGAGGCGAAACCGAGCGAAGTGAGAGTTAGCCGCTACTTATAAATATAAAAAGCACGTAAGGATGCACCCGGTCGAATCCATTATAAGTCGCTAGTATTATAAAGACTAAAGTTTGTGAGTCTGTGAGTGAGCGTGTTTGAGCAGTGAGTGAGTTTGCTTATTGACGCTGTAACGATTCAACAGATTTGAATGATATTCTAAATGGGTAACAATCGATTTTTTTTTTCAATATCAGATGATATTTATAAAAATATTTACTCTTGGACTGATTGATTTTGATACAAGTATTTTTTACCGATGTACTCGTACCTGTCACGTGAGTGGAGCCGCGTACATAAACTAAGAAAAAATTAAAAAAATAATTTTCTAAATTATCAAATTCTTATTAACATTATAAATAGGACTGTCTCTAAACTGTAAATAAAGTACATACGAGATAGTTACGATATAATAGAACTTGAAGTGAAAACTCATATTTTTTAAACACGACCTCAATCTTTTATTTATTTATTCTCATTCTCAAGATTAATGTCGTAAAAAACACTAAAACATTCTAAAATTTTATATACATAGCCAGTTTATCTAAATGGACGTTTTCTGAAAACGCAAAATTTTACTTTATAACTAACAAAACTACGTAGAATTACTATTATTTTTCAACACTCATTTCGAATCGAAATGATAAGTTCCAAGAACCATATCTTAGTTATGTTTTTATAGTATTCTAGCATTTACTTAGCAGAATCCACTACATTAATATAAACATTTACTGCTAGGTGCCGGTCGCGGTCGTAAAACTTGATATTTTATGTTGCCTGAAATAATCACGATATTTCCATACGAGAGAGAGGACATCTCACACGGACAGCTTTGCATACTTGTTTATTTTGCTTCGATTTGCGTGTAGGTAATTTTATTTAAAAGATTTTTGATGTTATTTACACATTTTGAGTGAGATTCGAGTGTCCTTTGGGCTTTCTTATCAAAGTCGTGAAGACTCAAGTTTATTATGGGATATTTCAGTTTTTATGGAGGCGGATATGTCTAAGCATTTAGCGGAATTTAAATGTTAGAAGCAAAGCCGCCATGCAATAGCAGGATAGAATTTTACTAACATTTACTATGTACTTCAGGATAGAGTGTATATAACTAAGCAGTTATACTAGCTGCTTAATTACATTTTGCAAGAAATAAATAACAATTTGAATTTCGAAATTAAATTAGACTACGTAACAAATAGGGTATACACTACATTAGCGTTCGTCCCTAGCTTACCACCCAATACAAACTTTCATCCCCATTTTCACCAACTTAAGGGATGTTTTCCGGGATAAAAAGTATCTTAGGTCCTTCCCAGGGTCTCAAACTATCTTCTCACTAAATTTCATCTAAATCGGTTCAGTAGATCCAAAGTTTACCCCCTACAACGTCACAAGCTCACAAACTTTATCTCATTATAATACTAGTATGGATTATAATCAAGCAAATGACAAACAAACAGACAAATATTTTTCATATAATATTTTCGACTAAAGTACCGTGTGTGCATCCTAAGTTGCGAAAAGATCAAGAGTCAGGTACGGGCACAAATGCGTTGGCGACATAATGATACCTACATTTTCATTTCTATACATGAACATTCAACATTACTTATAATGAAGAACAAGTTGCCCTCTTTGTGAATAACGCTTGATTTTAAGTGTATAATACTTTATACATATATACTACAACGCCAATATCTGTTTGTTTATTCTAAAAATAATATAATATTCAATATATATTGATTAACTAGCGGCTCAGCCTTGCTTCGCTCGGGTTCGTCGCTAGGTACGTTTTAAATAGATATAAATAGTTATATCAGCGTTAGCCATATACATTTTAATTATTTTTTAGTTTAATTTTCTGATGTATTAATACTTATTAATCCAAAAAATCAAATATCATAAAAATTGGTCCAGCCGTTCTTGAGTTATAAATGGTGTAACTAACACGACTTTGTTTTATATATATATATATATATATATATATATATATATATATATATATATATATATATATATATATACTTTAAACTATTATTTTTTCTCTGTATTAAAACTTTCCGTGTACCTTAAAGAACAAACGAAAAAAAAAATTGCTGAATTGGTCGAGCCGTTCTCTAGTTTTGCGCTTAGCAACATTCATATATATTTATATAGATCGATTCAATAAAATAATTCAATACTTTACACGCCTTCCAAATTTAATTTAATTTAATTGATAGAACTTTTTTTTAATTTAGCTTTATAAATGAAGTAATAGTTTTTGGCGCAGCATTTCATCTACATACATGTCATTTTCGCCAGAATCGTCCATGGTGTCGGCAAAATAGCTTATAAATAGTATAATATTTGCATGCGAATATTGCAAGTATTTAACCGACTAAATATCTATATACAAATAGGCGAAGACAAAACAGTCCAGTGCCTTCTTTTCCTCTACTTTTTCAACCGATTTTCTTTTTTTTTTTTAGTGTTATTAATTATTTTTTTTTTAGTGTTATTAATTATGTTTTTAAATACATTTAGCTTTTTTATACGTATATAGGTCTGTAATCAACCTTTTTAACATCCCACAGCTGGGGGTGGGCCTCCCTTCAATACGAGTGGGATCAGGTCATAGTCCACCACGCTGGCCAAGTGCGGGTTGGCGGACTTCACATGTCTTTCGAAGACTTGTTAGATTTTCTTAGACATGCAGGTTTCCTCACAATGGTTTCCTTCTTCGTAAGACAAGTGGACAATAATGTTGGAAATGATTCGCACATGAAATTATAAGAGGTACGAGACCCGGGATTTGAACCCGCTTCACTCGGTCTCCCAAGCGAATGCGTTACTACTGAGCTACCACTACCTTTTATATAAGTAATACACGTAAATTCTATTTTTGTTATCCTCAAAATTTTCAACAATGATTTTATGGTCGAAATTGATTTTTTTTAAAATAAATAGACATGCCCGAAGTAACATACACTAATATGTTAAAACATCGATACAATAAAATGAGAAAATCACGACAGCTTTCATTGCAACTTTGAACACTTCATGTGTAATGGCAACCTGATGTTCAATTTATTCGAACGGTACTTCGTCGTTTTAGGTTAACTACATGGAAAATGTTACAGCGAAACGGTCTCATACTAAACTTACTATTTGAGTTAGACGCGAGAATGAATTTATAATGTGTCTTCAATTGCTTTTTGAAATTCTATTTCTATTTTTATTATAGAAATACGAATATGTATACTAAAAGATTGACTGTTTGTGTGTTTGTGTAATTTTAAATTATTTTTCTTATTTTGTATTGAATATAATATATAGTGTTACACCTAACTAAGAATGGTCCTTTAAAATGAAGGACTTATCAGTGGTGGTGATAAATCTTTTTTTATATCTTTTTTTAGCCGCTAGAAAATGTATGTATGGGCACGGGGCCCCCTTCAATGCGAGGGGGATCAGGTCATAGTCCATCACGCTGGCCAAAACATGCTAAGTTCTCTCAGACATGCATATGTTTTCCTTCACCGTAAGGTAATACCAGACGTGCGAGACCCAGGATTTGAACACTCTTCACTTGGTGGTGCCGTTACCACTGAACCATCTCTGCCTAATATATAATTACATAAAATTTTCATTGTATGACTGTCGATCTGTCATCCAGAATTAAGAGATTAATGTACTATTGAACCCATAATTATTTAAAAAATTAAAGTGTATTAGAAATATATTTAAAACGTAATATAACTTACCAATTATTTACTTGTAGTATCGTTAACCCTGTATCTTGTGCCAATTGCTTCTTCTGATCTTCCGAAGGGTACGGATGCTGCAACAAAACAATCACTATGAGACAAATCGAATTTGCGACTTCGCTAATCTAATTCTGGTTGTTTTGTATGTGAATTTAAATAAAATTGCCTTTTGAATTCGTTTCGAAATCTATTATTGAGGCAATATATTAAGATTAAGTTAATTTAGTGTTGTTTGGAATATTTAAGATCGTGTTTTTTATACTAGCTATACAGGTAGTTTTTATCGAATATTGGGCTTACCATTTTAGTCACAGACTGACATCATGTCTATATGCAAACTAGCATTTTCCTGCGGCTCCGCCTGCATAGTACATTAATCACCGACATACCATATACTAAAACCTTCTCCGAAACACGCTGCATCTTATGGTATGAGTATTATTCCGATCGGTTCAGTAGTTATCGCAGTATAAACGAACAAAAAAATCGGCTCTCCATTTTTTATATACCTATAGATTAATTAGATGACAATTTGGTGAAGTGGTAGAATGATTTCTTATACGACTAGCTGCAGCGATTTCATTCATGTACAAGTTTTGACGACACGTTTGGTTTAGTTTGTGACCCTATTTGCTCTTCCAGCGGTCGCGGGTTCGAGTCCCGCTGGTGCAAACATGTGTGTGATGAGCACGAATGTGTGTACTTAAGTCATGGATATTTATAATTATAATATGTTTGTATGTATTTAAATTTATATATGCGTAGAGTATCAACTATGTGGTATCCATAACACAAGCCTCGTAGCTTACCATGGAACTAGATGGTGCTGTGTGTTAATGTCCCAACATATTAGGTATATTATAAGTAAATACGCTATGTTTTACGCTCATTAAAAATATAATAAAAAATACCAAAACAATACATTATATTTCTCTATAGCAGCCACAAAGTATTTATTTATGGGTAGATTATTAAGATTCCAACAGCTATAATAACAATTCATTATTTAAAACCATTTCAAGACAAAATTAGTTATATTTGGAGAGAAATTGTTAAAGAAATAAACCATAGAAAAATTACTATGTAAGTTACACCGGTACGTATCTAATGACATTGGTTTTTGCGAGGGAGGCTCCCGCGAGACCATACAGCAGGCTGTGTGTAAATTATTTACCTGTTCGACTCCCCGGTCGATACCGGCGGTAGAGACGTGACTTACTCAAGTTACTACGAGAGAATATTATTTATTACTTTAAATAACAGAAAACTTTATATTACTATATAAGTTTTTTTCACTAAGACATAGTTTCTGAAATGGTTTATGTTCTTAAGGTATTCGTATACTAATTTGTATCAAAACTAGCGACTCATCCTCGCTTTGCTCGGGTTCGCCCCTAGATACTTTTTTAATAATAATATATAGTCTATATATTATATGATATATAGCTTACAGCCTTCCTCAATAAACAGGCTATCTAATGCAAAAAGAATGTTTCAAATCGAATTAGTAGTTCCTGAGATTAGCGCGTTCAAACAAACAAACAAATAAACAAACTCTGCCTTTTTTGATAATAATATTAGTATAGATAATGTCAGCCTTTTGGACCATTAAAATCTACATTGTTTAATTTTTGTTATTAAGTGTGATTTTTGGAAGATATAGAACGTGCATCAATCAGTATGTTCATCTTCAAATACGTTTCTTTGCAGGCCACAGACAATTTAGTGATGCCTATATCAACTTCAGACCCATTTTGTCCTAATTAAATCGCTACTAACATCTGTTTGAAGACAAATATTCTAAGCAACTTTAACTGTTTATGTACGCGATGTTGGAAAGAAAAAAATGTAGTGGTGACGCCTTATCGTATACGATAATGTATGAAAATGAATACAAAAATATCCAAACAATGTAACAACATACGACATACCTACAATTTTATTTGTAGTATTATTATACAAAACAATACTTGCAAGCTTGCATCACGATAAAAGTTTTCCAAGTCTTGCAACTTTCACCGTTGTATCGTGTCGTGTGGTCGATGCATTTGTACATCTTACATACATACGTAAGATGGCCGGTAATAAATAAAAAAGTAAAAAGGCGACACCAGATTTAACCGATAGTGCCGGTTTCCAACGAAATTGATACGTCACCCACTACGTGTGTATCTGACGCGTACGCATAGCGTATTGTGTGGACGTACCTTTATTATGATTTATTTGTAAACACTTTGAATTAATGGCGGTAAAGAAGGAACAGTTTCTTATCACTGTGAAATATTCTGGGTTATATTAGATAGCGTTATATAGCTCAGTGGTAGGAATATAGAGCTTGGCACGTTAGCATAATGTTGTAGGTTTGATTTTCTCTCTCTCTCTCTCTCTCTTTGAAATTGTACACAGGAAGTTGCGAGGTACAGTCAAAAGCTGTGACCTATATTACATCTAACGAAAATAGTAACAAATTGTCTCAATTAAAAATATTTCATATTAACTAATAATATTAAAGTATTTATAAATATAAATATGTATATAAAGACAGTTCCTACATAAAAAAACGAATGTGTCAATTTGTGGCCCTTACGCATACACCACAGTGTATATGAAGCTTTATTATGATTTATTCGGACAAGCTGAGAATAAATGGCGGATAAGTCACTTTACTCGCAGATAAAACGATATCTCGTCTTATCTCTCGAATGAACAATGTATCAAAAACGTAATATCGCAGGTAACTCTCGTGTCTCTACAGTATTCAACATTAATCTATACTAATATTATAAATTTAAAACTATGCTGATTTTGATGAAACTATGTATATTATTTAATAGCTTGCGTAGAACATTATAACCTAAGAAACCAGAAAATAGTTTTATTTAGATTTTTTTAACGTCAAATGGATAAAATCGAGCAAGAATTGGCTGAATAATATTACAGGATGTTTTAAAACTAACCTTTCAATAAAAACTCAGTAAAACAACGCATCAAGCACAATTTTCATATAATTTACACTTTTACCCACATTACACCACAGCGGTATTCATGTCGAAAATTACACGTAAAGAAATCGCAATTCTATGGGGGAGCAGTTACGTCTATTTTATGTGTCGTAAAGCAATGATCTTCTGTTTATTTCACCTTCCATAAACTCGAACATCCCTAAGCAAAGATATGTATCTACAATATAGAAATTTTACAGGAAAATCTTTTAAAATCTAACCAACCATTGTAGACAATTTAAACCAAACATAGGGACATTTTTTAATTAAATTTTATTAAATATATATTTTATATGTATATAACGGTACTAAAATGTAGGCGTATGAATTGCGCATTTATCGTTTATTGGTGTTTGCCCGGAGACTCTCTAGTGGATATTAAAAGAGTTGTAAAACGTAAGTAAAGAAATAAAATAATGTTACTACATTCCAGTATGGGACTTCCTAAAATGTGAAGTGAATTGGTTGACGGTTGTGGCACAGAATGTGATATGTTGGAGTTGTCTTGTTACTAGTAGGTCGCGGGTACGATTTCAATGCTTGTTTAGATTTAATATTTTAAATAAAACAACTTTTTTTGGACTTTTTCATATACTTATTTTTATTTTGATTTATTGTTCTCGATGTGAATAATTTATAGAATGGCTACGAACAAAATAGTATTTAATTAATCATTTAAAATATTAAATATTCGAGTATATCTAAGAAAATACATTATTTGTACACTATAATATGTTTTATTAACCCCATTTAACAATTCTCAAGTGATAGGTGACTCAGACCTACACACAAAATTTCTTCTAAATTTCTATATTTCTACATTAAAATAGAAAAAATTGTAATTTCGTGCAAGTAAAGACGAGTATCAGTACTAGTTATTTATAGGAAAATCAAATA
This sequence comes from Brenthis hecate, assembly GCA_951806755.1. Lineage (NCBI taxonomy): Eukaryota > Metazoa > Arthropoda > Insecta > Lepidoptera > Nymphalidae > Brenthis > Brenthis hecate. The sequence goes on from OX638254.1 coordinate 1,202,279, forward strand.
GCTCTGTATTGCTTTGATTTCAATAACAGAGTTTCTAAGAAACACTTGTTACAATTGCTAAAACCAAGTTTGCATTTAGTTCACTTTAAGAAATTAGAACGCTTGAGTGTATGACATCACTTTCCTTTGAATGAGAATTGTTCATTGTCAACTTGTATGAGTGAATATAAATAATTATTAAGAGATATAAGTTCGATTCTTGCTTGAGACAATTATAATTTTTCGTTTCTATGGCCACTAAAATTATTTTTAATATGTGATCGTATAAAATGCGTAAGTAGTTTAAACGTTGCACTGTTCAAAATCAAATCAGACCATAGTTCACCACGCTGACCAAGTCTGAGTTGGCGGACTTTACATGTCTTTAGAAAACTTGCTAGGTTCTCTTAGACATGCAGGTTTCCTCATAATGTTTTCCTTCACCGTTAAGACAAGTGGTAATCATGTTGGAAATGATTCGCACATGAAAATATCAAAAGTGCGAGACCCGGGATTTGAACTCGCTTCACTCGGTTTCCCAAGCGAGCGCGTTACCACTGGGCTACCACTTATTTTTCTACTTATTAATTGTACTCGTATTTATTTAAAGAGTTTTTGAGTGCCATTTATACGTAAATTATGATTCACGTATAAATTTAAAAAAAAAGGGTCTATAGAGATAAAGAATGTTTGTCGTGACAAAATTAAATAGCAAGATTTTTTATTTTTTTTTAATATTAAGATTTAGACAAAACCATATTCGTAAGCTAGTAATAAGCTTTACGTCTTAAGTAAATATACTTTCAAACCCACGGGAGGTCCATCAGTTTATTATTACAATTGATCGGCACACCGCTAATGCATTGCGCAGGCAGGATGTTTACGCGTATTGAAAGATGGGAACGATGAAGTAATTATAAACGTTTTATTGATTATGTATGATTTGCCACACACACACACACACACACACATTTAATGAATCGATAAAAAGAATTACATATACAAAATAATACTTTCTTAGATTTACGCGAATATTTGACTTTTGAGACATCTAAAACCTCAGTCTCTCCCGTGACCATGATTGCTGTAAATCATTCGAAATATCGAGAACCAAAAATCAAAATAAACAAGCGAAAAAATTCAAAAATACACTTTAATTTTACTTAAATACACAAAATAAATTGAGCCTTCTTTTTTTAGAGTCGGTTAAAGTACCGTTCACTGCATAAAGATACATGGTTCTTGTGACTCTACAAAATCTCCGACACAGCGTTTTGAATATCTTATTGTCCTATAGCGGGTAGTGGAGGCTGCCACATATCATAAGGGAATACTTGCGTTGATATGAATTTTTTAACAAAGGTTTCAAATTTCGCTTCAAAGATTCTTTATGAAATGAAGAACAAGCACTTCTGCGTATAGCCTATTTTGTTTATTTACTGTAACATACATATTATAATTGTCATTATAATCTCCTTTTGAAATGGGTTAAAAATAATGTTTGATTCAAAAGATATTTAAAATATATGGATGCCAATGATTGTTGCAAATATTGTATAGAAAATTATTTTTAAACTCTGTCTGTCCGTGTGTACTGTGTAGAGGCTGCGTTAACTTTAGCTTCCTATTCAGTAGATCAAATAATAACATTCAAAAACTTTTAAAACCCATCACACGTCTAAGCGAATTTCCATATCCCCCCATAGATTTAGGCGCCAACAAATGGATTGTTTCTCTTTCCATACAAAAACAAAATTTATAGTTCACATACGAATTTTTCGAGCCTTTTTACCGTAGGGGCTTTTTTCACTGCCAATACCGGATTTATTGGTAACTTATGCCCAGTATAATCGTGATTTTAATGCACTCGTGATTTATATGGGGTCTGCTGGATTGCTTTTGGAAATTTGATATCTCAATAGAGTTTTATTACGCCCTGGTGCAATGATGTGATGTATTTACTTTCTGAAAAATTGTCGTCGTGAATGGGTTGCTTTTCTTATTTTACATTTGTTTCTGTGTAGGGAAAACTTGGGTAGCTCTTGTATTTGAAGCTATATGGACTCGTCTCTCTAATATTATAAAGTTTGTAGGTATGTGAAATGAATTGATGATTTTAGAAATAGATTTGAATGACTTAGAGCAACACAATAAAGGTAACTGTTCGTCATAAAATTTGCCATATATAGTAGATGAGTACGTACATATTATATTATATTTAAAGAAAAGTCGATATTTTTATTTGAAGTTGCAAGAAACGCCTAAGTTCTCTTTTTTAAAACAAAACAATGATCCGTGTTCTTAAAAAAAATCGCGTAAAGCTTAAAAAAGCTCAAGTCTAAAAACTAACTGTTGTTATCTTCATACAATCAATGCATCGAATATACCATGTAGTTTTTACGTCGAATCTAAAAGGTGGTCACCAAACGTTGCAAATTAAAAATAATTGACGGACCCCAGTAAAAAGCCGGGGTCCCGTATAAATTTTGACAAACACCGCTACCTGTCCCGCTAAGTTTATCATTTTCCTCTTTTTGCCTTCCATAATAGGCATCATAAATTTTTGATAAAGCTCTTTCGATACGAACGATCGGTGGAAATCTGAGTTAAGTTATGCCCAATGCAACAAACAGTTCATACATATTATAGTTGTAGATTGAAAAGTAATCAAGATTTCATATGATTAAAATTTATGGAATAAAAATATTTGTTTCGGTAGTTAAATTTTGTGTTAAATTTTACATTATACTAGCAGACTGGCTACGCGTTGCAGTGGGATATATATATATATATATATATATATATATATATATATATATATATATATATATATATATATATATATCGTTAATTTTACAATAAAAAATGAAATGATCGGAATAAAAACTATTCTATCTTTTAAGTTGGAACAAATCACACATTTTGAAAAAAAAACGTTGAGATCGAATAGGTAGTTTTGGAGTTCATCGCGGACAAACATCGTGACACGAGAATTTTATATATTAAGATATACACAATGTACTTAGAAATTGTTTCGTTTATTTCTCTCCTTTTTGGTGACATTTTGAAAATAAATTTTTATTGATTTGTGTCTTTCAATGATTACTTATCATATTACTAATATAAATGCGAAAGATCGTATGTCTGGTGTATTTACTCCTTAACGCTGAGTCTGGACGGATTTGGATAAAATTTAGATACAGATAGGCTATGATCTCTAGTAACAAATAGGCTGCTGCTAGTAATAAAGTTTGCCAAAAGGTGGCGCTTCCTGTATAATACCTATTGTGTCATGCCCAAGTGTCGTGCCCGAGCGAAGCCAAGGTAAATCGCTAGTTACAGTAAAGGTATACTACTCAAAAATCTTCTTTTATAATATTCATTTTCTTACATTTTCTTAGAATATCTAAGTTAAAATAGTATTAGTTTCCAATCCTTATTCCAGGATAGCAGTAGGTAACAAGTTGATGTATTAAATTTTTCCTTCAACAGACGTGACGTTTCAGATTGAGCTAAAATATGCATGCCCTCCCGTGTACCGCTGTACGTGCTCCAACTTTTCATACACGGTAAAACTAATATATGTCTACCTTTTGATTAGGTTAGAATTTATGGCGATATCTATATTGCATATACTGCAAAAATCTGTATTGTAGAGTAATTTGTATGTTTGTACGTCATATTATTATATTAAAACTTTTTAACGTACCTCATATTAGTAATGAATTCTGGAAATACAGAGAACAGTAAACGTTCCTGTAGCAATATTTATTATGCGTCTAGAAGTTAGACTTACGAGTCAAACCACGTGCATTTGCTATAATATTTGCGTATTACAAAACAAATTTAATAATTTATCAATTAAGCTATTCTAAATTGTATAACGCGATGTAATTTCGAAATTTAATTTAAATCTTACCAACTCATTCGCTTAGGGACTGAAGAAGCCGTTAAGGGCGAAGGGCGACCACAAATAGACGTCAAAAAACCGGGGCTCCAGACTATGGGGCCTTTATAGTACACCGGGGACACATAAAGGTGGAGGTGTACTAACCCTATCGAAGATGTGACCGGATGGATGGCACTATTACCCAACGGCTGTATTTCACCGTTTCCAACGTTGTTTATTTATGCAACCCTACTTTATGTGCGAAATTCCCTTTAGTTCAACGCGAATTGTTTTTTGTTGTTCTTGTAAGTGCTTTTTCATATTCGCATAAGATTGTATAGATATTTATAATATCTGAAAATCTGAAATTTTACTAATATAATACTAATGTACCGCGGTTGCGAGCTTTGCGATGTAACAGAGCTTTTATCGGAACCTTTTAATGTACTCGTGTCATTGTCACGTTCAATACGATGCCATTAATCGATTTTTACTAAAAAATCGAGTTTTAATCAAAAGACACCTGCCAATACGAGTTACAGTTTGCCGGGAGGTGAATAAAGAATTCATACATCGACCGCAGAACAAAGGTTAAATTATGCAAATCTGTAATGGACAACGTCCGCACTTTAGCATCGGAAATAGTGCGCTTTTTAGAATTTGACAGGTAATATGTGTCTTCCACTTTCAGGACGGTTTGGGAATTTTCATGGTTGGATATTGAAAATTACTTCTTATACCAATATTTCTTTATTTTCTTTACGTATACGTATATATTCAGAGAAAGAATTTTCAATATACTTAAAGTACGTCTTAAAATAGGATAAAATATACTTTAAAAATTATAAATAAATATGTTGGGACATTAACACCATCTAGTTCCATGATAAGCTACAAGTCTTGTGTAATGGATACTAGATAGTTGGTACAATACACATATATAACATTAAATACATACATATTATAAATATGAACACCCATGACTGGATTGGACCATGACAAAAATTCGTGCTCATCACACAAATGAATCCAGCGGGTCTCGAACCCACGACCGTTGACACAGCAAGTAAGGTCATTACAAACTGAGTCAAACGAGTGTCAATGTATAATATAAAAAATAACAGCTATAGCTAAATCAAAAAACAAAAGTTATTTGGAAAATTATAGTGCGCTTTAAAGTTTATGAATAGTCTATAGGCCTTTAGAGACAATAGCGAAGCGTCAAACGTTGATACTAATCTTCGAGCCGGAAGAACTGACGTCTTCCGGAAACGCAACTGTGCTGGGAAATGAGATAGTTGGAAACTCGCTGTCACTTTGATTGAATTGGGCCTGGGTGGTGTAAGGTTACAATCAAGTATTGTTGGATTACTAATTTCCATATTAAGAGAGGCTTAGGATCTGTAATTTACAATACAAAACGATTTTTTCGAGATTTTTAACTTAAAAAAAAAGTAAATAAACTAGATCTTTTTAAGTTAGCTTAATCAATATTGTAACAGTTTCTATAAGATGTCTCTAAAGATTCGCGAATCTGAAATCTTTAAACAAACAAATCGTATCTTTACACAGAATCATACATTGTGCAAAAAGTCGATGAATATGTATTCACTTATAAAACTTTGCATATCAATACACATCAAAGGCGCCGTGCACCTGCGCCGGCGCATGAGGCACAAACGGTTGGCGAAATGAAATAAAATGAAATAAGATAAAGTGAGGTAAAAAGCATATGAAGTCCTATTGGATGCTGAATGAAGTACAGGGTTGATACATAAAGCCGTTGGTAGATGTACTTGTAAGATATGTTCCACCTGTACCTGGAAATCTTATATCCCGAAAATTATATGAAAGCTATCTTTATAAATATGTTTTTAACTTATTAAAAAAATATATCTATACTAATATAATAATAATAAGAGGTAAATTTTGTGAGTTTGTGATGTTGTAGGGGGTAATCTCTGGATCTACCTAACCTATTCAGATGAAATTTGGTGAGAAGATAGTTTGAGACCCTGGAAAGGACATAGAATAATTTTTATCTCGGAAATCACCCCTTAAGAGGGTGATAATAGGGATGAAAATTTGTATTGGGAAGTTTAATATATAAATATTTCGTGTTACGGTGTTTGTGGTCGCACTTCTCCGAAACGGCCCGACCGATTTTAATGATTTTTTTGTATATTTGGTAGGTCTGAGAATAGATTGTAAAGTATTTTTCACCCTCCTACCCCCACCCCCTCATTTTTAATCGCGATTTTAGTATTTTTGTATCTTATGTTAGATTTCTTTGATAATTTATATGGCAGAACAACGTTTGCCGGGTCAGTAGTATATATATGTATGTATTAATACTCAATAATACCTATAGTCAATCACATAATTCAGGGTATTTTTACTTTAGGTTAGGGGATGTATGTTTCTATAAGCCTAGTGAAAAATTTAGCTTAGATAAAAACTTCCCCATTAACCGTTTCGTGTTCAGACAATTTTATATCTAAATAAAAGCAGTGCACACTCGCCACCCCTACACTGCGTCAATTTAGCTCGTTCTATATGCGGTTCGAGCAATAAATAAGCAGCGAGACTGAAAAACCGACGCAAAACAGGTATTGTGTTCACGTCAACAGCTCTTCGTAGCGGGATACGCAAATTGACAATGGGTTATATATTGCCCTATGTATTTCATTTTTCACCTTAGAAAAAATACATAAATATGCCAAGCAACAAGTTACGAGTGAGAGAGGTTTCTTCAAAGACGTAACCGTAGACACATAACAGTATATGACATAATCATATGTACTTACTAATATTATAAACAGGAAAGATTTTTTTGTTTGTTTGTTTGTACCGAATAAGCTCCGAAACTACTGGACCGATTCAGATGAAATTTAGTAAGAATATAGTTTGAGACCCTGGGAAGAACATATGATAATTTGTAGCTCGGAAATCATCCTTTAAGGGGATGAAAATTGAGATAAAAGTTTGTATGGGGAATCAAATCAAAAATCGCTAGTCTATACTAATATTATAAACGCGAAAGTTTGTAAGAATGTATGTATGGATGTATGTTTGTTACTCTTTCACGCAAAAACTACTGAATGGATTTTGATGAAACTTTACAATAATATAGTTTATACATCAGAATAACACATAGACTACTTTATATTCCGGAAAAATATACGGTTCCTGAGGGGTAGATTTGTTTTTGTTTTTCCAGAGGCGAATCTGAGCCAAGCGAAGGTGAGCCGCTAGTGACACATATTACAAGAAATTGTTACATACGACTTTATTTCAATTAAAATTATAATTTCTCTACTGAAGATAAATATCATTGGGTAGATATCGTTTAAAATTTAAAGTTTATATAAGCGTGAGCTATTAAATTAGTTGAAGCAACAATTATTTGTACTAAAATATAGCCATTAACAAAGTTACGAAATTATTTTAACATTGTATACACATTTTGGCAAGTAATGGATAGTGCAGATTGATGATTTACCTCGCTCAGATATCTGGGAGAAGGATTTGTCATGATAGCGACTGTTTATGGAAAGTGCACTACGCCTGATAACGTCGATTATACTGAAAAAATCTTTTATTTATTACAATTCAGTCTATTTCATTGTCATTTCGTCCTCAGTCATTTTTATTGAAATATTCTCTCTTCATACAATATATTACTAGTTACACACCCTTGCTTCGCTCGGGTTCGTACGTATGTATATATATACATACACAAATATATATTTAAATATATATTTGTGTATGTATATAATTTAAATATAGTTTTACAATAATGGTTTGTTGATATTTATAATTAGTGCTCCGCTCCCTTGAGTGGTAGCATGATGATATGTAGCCGATAGCCTACCTCAATAAACGGGCTATCTAATGACAAAAGAATTTGTTGTGGTTCCTGAGATTAACGCGTTCAAACAAACAAACTCTGCCTCTTATTAGAATTCTATTAGTATTATTATTAAAAAAATCTCTTAAATATTTTAAACAAGCCATATATATCACTTTAAACGTATTTGAACGCTTCACTTGCATTGTAGAACATAAAAGCAACATAAAAGTTTGTCATTTAATAATAATTAATATATATTCTCTAGTAATGGTTCCTTTTGAAAAAAAAGAGTATTTGATAAATAATTAAATATACTTCCATTAAAAAATAATAATTATCGTTAAAATTAATTTACATAATTTCAACAATTTCACGATACTCCAATATCAAACAGAAAGACGTACAATGCTGATACAAAGTCTCGCACTATAATTCATATAAAGGCTGTTCCACACTGATGATTTAACGCGCGTCGATATCTGGGAGATGCGGAATTTGTCACAGCGGCTGTTTATGCGGAGCAGTGCGCTTGATAACGCTGATTATACACGATCACTTGTTGGAATACCATTATAATGATTTAGATGCTTTGTTTGTTGATTTATTAGTTGGCGATAAAGAATTTCGGTTTACCTTATCATGGAAGTTACTTTAAAGTACGTGTCCTCTATCTGAGTAGATTTTCCATAGAAATAAAAAAAAAACGTGGAATGTTATATATGGGTGACATTTTTTTTTTAATTACGATGGTTAGGAATATATTATAATAAAATATCGGTCGATTTAATAATATGTGTATGTAAAAGATGTCTAGAACGTAACTATGTTAATTAAAACGTCAAAGTTTTATCAAAATTGATTTCATACAGCAATCTCATTCTGTTATGTCAATTTTACTAGGTAATCAAAACAATAATTTGAAATGAGATCAATCTGGTCCTACTCTGGTCTGTTTTACAACGTTGCGTCACTTCCCTGTCAGTTAGACGTGACCTGTAAGGGTAAGCGAGGGCGGAGCGCCCGCCCTCGGGCTCCGGTGACACAAGTATGGCGGGGCTCCCGTCTTGTACCCCAACACCTACTACGATAGATTAAGTTTAATACGTATTTTATTATCGAGTTGATAAATAGACTTATTTTAAAATAATACGTCTAGTGACTTATTCTCACAGTACTCGGGTGCACCTAGAAAAGATGATTTTTTCCGCCTTAATTTACCAATATCATCATGCCGATAGATCATTTTTGCAAAATATTTACGAATTATAGGCTACAAAACTTCCTAGGTAACCTGTCTTTCTATTGAAAGCCATACGAAAACCCGTACAGTACTAAACACAAACTAAACTTTAATTTATAACATGTAACATGTGATTCAGTACTTTTTTATGATATTAAAATAAGCAGAGCAGTATTAGTATATAATATTTCGTATAAAATTGTCATTTAAACCACATTGACGATGGTTTCTCAAAACTAATTCGGTAGTACCTACTACCCTATGGTACATAACTACAAAATAATATTCTGCATACAAATGAATACTCTCCAAATGACATAATTAGCTAATAATATATCAATAAAATATAATTTATATACATATTAATATATCGATTATACGTCTCAATACAAGAAAGCGATCAGGGACCGACCTCTGATCCGCATCGTTTCTGTCCGGACGCCGACACTCAATAAATCAGGGCCGGGCGGTGCCAATGAATGATGGATACTCAATTCACGAGCATTGCGGCTTTCGAACCCAAATGTATACGAGGTACCGCTTGAACAGAACTTCGACACGATATGACTGTTATAATATTTCAAGTATGGGAAATATCTGATGACGATCTCTTTCTAGAAGAACATTTTAACAAGACTAAACAAATAGCTCAAAAGTTTTCTGGAGATGTAGAATTGATATGCTAATATTTTTTTAGTTGTTAGGCTCAAACCGGATTATCGAATACGACTAATAAGAAAAAAAAAGAATCGTTAATTTTTTGCGAACTCAAATTGTTATAATCAAATCAAAATCATGAACGTAACACCCCAATTACGAAGCACGAGCCGTTTAGATAAGTTTTTTCTAATCTTCCCACGCGCTATGTTCGCACGTAATTATAGGTTCAAATGGGTAATAACACATCGCTACAATAAAATTGTATATTCCGCCTTTCCTGGTGCTTGATTAGTGCCGCCATCTTGTAGGCGTGAACGGCCGACGGCGACGCGATCCTCGATCCCAATTTCAAAAACACTAATCGCCAAATCGAGCACGCGTTTCCGAACGTGTATTTTTCAAATTGGGAGCGTCCTTTCCCTTTATTACCGGGCGGAGATTCGACTACTGTCACTTTTGACGGTTCTGATTGACACTCATAAACAAGAGCTTGTTAAGAAACCGTATTATTAAGATGGAAAGCTTTCGATGTCGCTCGTAGTAACAATTTTGATTTGAGAGGGGACAGTTTTAGGAAGCTTTTTGTTCGGAAAAGCTTTTGGGTATGATATTAATTAACTCGGCCGCGCGGTGCAGATGAGTGCATATTGAAATGTCAAAAATCAGCGTTTCTTTTGCTTCTCATTTTCGGTTCGCTCCAATATCCTTCACGTCAAGAGCGAGACAGACAGCGTCGGTGGGCAGCGCATTTTTTTAAGTGATAAAATAAAAAAAAAACGTCTGTTTTTCCAGGAAATGGATTCGAAATTGAAATTTCCAATTTTCGCTTTACATATTTTTCTTTATTTCACATACCTTTATGGAGCAGAGGCTTTTATTTTCGGAATGTGATTGATATTTGCATCCTCTAAATATAGCGGAAGCTCTCAGCGACCTTTAAAATAGCGACTTATGGCGTTTAAAGATAAATCGAAAAACTTCAATGAATATTGTAATAAATAACACGTTGCAATTAGAATAATGAATTGAACCAAAACACACGTGTGAAGGTATATGTATTATTGATATACATACATTTGTCTGACATTTTATTATACGAGAAGAGATAAGGCATCTCATAAATATGAACTCTAACGCTCCTTTAATACCACAAAATGTTCAACTTTAATTCAAGAAACGAACAAAATCATTCATATTCATAGTGACGGAGCTGAGAGGCTTTCAGGAAAATGGCTCGGTGTCTAGAAGCCGGATGAGATGCATGAATATTAACACCGAGTACCATAACTATATTAGAGGTATAGTGCATGGTTGGGGTACGTTTGAAGTTGCGCCGAGCGTTCTGAAATTTGACGTTTTGACAGCTCTCCGACGGCCGCCTTGCCACCCCCTCGCACCCTGGGAACCCTATATCGCCTTCCCACTCCCGCCTCTGCCACGTCTGCTCTGAATTGTTAATGCATCGGTAATTGATATTATAATTTTGATAGCCATTTCTGTAATGGCGCCTTTTAGTTTAAGCTGTATGTTGTTATTTGATCTTTTGTGGGCTATGTCTGTTATGCTTACTTTATTTCTAAATCTTAGGTTAGTGCTATTAGGTACTAACTATAGTTGACACATTTTGTCGATCGTAATTTTACAATGTGCAAGCATTGTAACTGGACTCTCTCATGATGTACATCGTCGGTATTAATACACTTGTCTTCTTTTTAACAAGACTTCCCGAAAAAGACTTCAAATTCGACAACTAGCGAACACGTGCCCACTAATCACCAAGTCTAGACCTGAAAATAAAAGTTGTACCAGACAAAAAACCGACAACACGCCTGTCAATCGCTTATGTATAGGGGAAAAACGCAAAAAATCGTCACAAAACGCGTATTTAAGGTTTAAAATAGAGTGTGGCGTAAGCTACCCAAATATGCAGTATTCAGTTTTAGGTGGAAAACGTTCAAAAGGAAATAGTGCCGTCAGACGACATTGTTAAATGAACGTGACAGCAAAAACTCCAAAGACACAAGATATGCTTTAACGGATTTTTATGGTTTAAAAATAAACTGACTTTCGATTATGGACATTAGCAGAGTAAAGGTAGTGAGATAAATTGAATAGGTATCGCTATGTAGTTTTATTTGTGGGTAGGCGTATGTCACATATCTTAGAAATGTAAATAACGTTGTTTTCCTATAATTATCCCATTATTATTAATATTATAATTATAAATACGAAAGTTTGGATGGATGTTTGTTACTCAATCATGTCTAAACGGCTGAACAGATACGGATAAAATTTGGCACAGAGATAGATTATAGTCTGGAATAGCACATAGGCTACTTTTTATCCCAGAAAAATGTACGGTTCCCGTGGGATAGATTTATTTTTTTTTAACTAGTAGGTACTTAATATAAATTAAGTATATGTATTTTTATTAATCAAACGAACAAGTGTTTTGCATTAAATTCAATCACTAAATTAAGTGTTAGTGTTTAACAGGGTCTGATCAGGTCTGGCATATTGTTCTAGTCTCATATATTACCTACTCTAGTAATATAAAAATCAAATTGCGAAATCGGTACAATTATACAAAATTAACATTAATAATAATCACAGGATTAACAATAATTACAATTCTATACATAAACTATAGTCAGATAGAACAGGAAAATTGAAAGTGCTTATATAAATACGTTTATATGCAAATCGCAATTAACTACCGACCTCACAGTAGTAATTATCATAAATAGGCTACGATGTATGTGCATCGTTATTTACTTTACATTTCCTTGCCCATCCCAGTGCCGGTGAGATTTGCCGGTTTAATCAACCTAATGCGTTTATTATGTATCTATAAATTAATTACGATTTAGGTGGGTTTCGTTGAAATCATTTTAGCCAATAAACAAGGTGATAGAAAATCTAAATTTCTATTTGCGCACAAAACCTGAACTAATAACCGACGTACAGTTTATAAAATATCTATTATCAATAAATATTACATTTTACATATCAAAGATAAGATTTTCAACATGAATTTGCCTTTAAGTTGACCGTTAGACCTTGCGAAGTTAAATGATTATATCGACGTTCGAATTCAAATATATATAGCAAAAAAACTAAAAAAATGTACGCGAGACCATGAAAGCCTTTCCAAAATGATTTTTGAACGAACAAAACAGTTTAAAAGAGTGCACATTTTATTCAGCGAGATATCGCTCTCTGCGTAAACATCAAATTTTATTGACGTTGGCGCCGCGTGCGACTTTTTTGCACTGTACTGTATTTTTTTCCAAACTTTTTAACCCATTTTTATTGACGGCAATATAAATTCATACCTTTAACCTATGCCTCTTGCGAGCGCAAATCGAACAAAATGAATCTGTACGGCAATTTTGTCAGATTTGTATAGCTTATAGAGCCACTAATATTTTTGGACACAAAAATATCTAAGTTTTGGACGTTAACTGAATTTTGTACATGACTCTTAAATGATCAAACATCAACGTTATATTTGTAGAAATCGACAAGTCAAAGTGTACTTGATACCTTTGAATGGTTAAACGTTGTCAGAGTACAAAGCGAGATGTTACAAAGCCAACCTCGAGGCACGCAAGAAAGCCTAATCAAACGGAGAGAGTCCCGTTCCACTTTGTTTGTAGTTTCTTTGAAGTCAGCTACCTCCAGGTACGTGATATTGTAAAGAAACCTTATGTCTACGACAAGTGACTCTGCTCCGAGCATCGTTCTGATAGATGTTGTTTAATTCATTTGTTCTCTAAATATTTGCATAACCAGAAATTGTAGTTGTAAAATAATAGAAAACGGCTCTTACTAAGTTAAATTGTTGATCTTTCACAGTGTTATAGACTAAGGATTTTTCATATAAAGCTTTTAAGAGATCAGGAATTGATGTAATCTAGTGTTGATTTCCATACTAATATTATATTAAGATATTATAATTAATATCTTGAAAAATGCAGTCTTTCATTCTGACTGTATAGATACAAATTATATGTAAATAAGTTTAGTTAAATTTTAACATTTAATACAAAACACTTTCTTCCAAAGAACTAAAGCGATAAGAACAGGTTCTCTTAGTGGAGAGCATACTCTCATACAACCAGGAACACGATAAACCCAATCAAAAGACAATACATAAAGACGCAAAGGCCCAGCGCAGGCTAACAATATACTATACCCAGCTGTGGTGCAAGTTGTGAGCGAGCTACGAAATGAAGTGGACCAAGCTACTTTATTATTTAACAATACCTTCTTCTATATATATAAAAATCGACGTGTATATGTATGTTCGCTATGGACTCCGAAACGGCTGGAGCGATTTTGATAAAATTTTCAGACAATCTTTATCTTAGCCCAGTGGATAATCCTGTGAACTAGTAGTGATCGGAAGTTTGAATGCGGGCGAATCCGCGGGTACTGCTAGTATAAAATATGAGTCCAAATATAATTATCAAACAAACGAATTTTCTAAAATAGAACATCAATATGGAATAAAAGTCACATTTTCCCTAAACAATAGTTAAAAAAAAGAAATAAGTATTACCATAATAAAAAAAAAACAAATTAAAAAGGTTTACAGTTTTAATTCTTTAAAAAATATTTTTTTGTCTGTTTAAAAGACATTAAAAATACATCTATAGTTTGGCACATTTAGTAAATTTATAACACTGCAGTATATTTTTTCACGTCAACAGCGTGTTACGTGTTCCGCAGAATCCCTTAACTCGCGTCTCGCCAGACTCATTCGCCGATAACCCTGTCAGCGGCGTGACGGAGTGCCGCGTTATCTACCCATTGTCCGTATTGTTGCACCCTTCGACGTCTTCATGTATACTGTTGCCTTCGAGGGTATATTTTAATTGTACACAATCACGAATATTTGGATGTTTTTTGGACATTTTATGTTGTTTGTTAAATTTATTTTGATTTTAAATTAAAATATGTATCTTTTTTGCAGAAAATTGTTATAAAAAATAGTAAAGAAGTTTATTTTTATCTGTAATTTTAGACGATTTTCCTTTAATCTCATAAAAAGAATTGTAAAAAACGTTTCTAATAATAATGAAAATATTTTTTTACGTAATCGAATTCACGACCTCTAGACTAGTTATCAAAGTAAGGTAACATCTGTCCCATGTAATTTAGCTCAGAAACAAAATGGATTCAGTATGTGCATTCCAGTAGAATATAAAATTATTTAGCTGTATTAAAATACAAGTAATAATTAGAGTTGGCAAAGATCAACAATCATTTATATTACGTTAATGAGATACCCCTCAACTCATCTTCAGACGGCTGTTGATTGGCGGGTCGCCAGCTTAAGATACGATTGGCTTCTGAGGTGTAGGTATGATGGCTAACAGTATTATAATATATTAAAGTATGCGTTTCGTGTTAAAATTTTGTATGGTTTGGGGTTCGATGCCTGCTCAGTGTACTTTTAACAACTTCTTTAGTTATTTATCCAATACCGGTCCAGTATTAAAACATAATTACGTTATATGCTCGTATATAAAATAAATTAATAGCTAAATTAAAAAAATTATAGGCTTCGCCATTATCGCTGCAGTAAATATATTGTTGCGAAAATGCAAATTTTTCCTTAGATTTATGAAAGAAAATGACACAAAAATTGGTGTAATGGCCTTCTTCAACAATCTGTTACAGTTAGAATTACTTTAAAAATCATGAAAAGTATATTTTTGACGTATCAAGTAGCAGTAATACATTATTTTTATTCACACGAAGCATTTTTAGCAATCGCGGTTGGAATCTAGGGTTTTAAGCCTATTAAAAGTGCAGTATATTAGCATATAAAGGTACTTTTTTAAGTCACGCGGTGGTTTGAAACGGTACAATGTTCATGGTGTGTTAAAATGGCTTAATAGTTTAGCGTATGTAATTAATTTATATTGGAGGTTTAGGCTAGGTTAGGTAGTTCGATTCCCGCTCAGTACATTTTTTGTGGCAAGACAAGTAATCTATGTAAGTTTACTTATGTTTTATCCATTTTTCAACAGTGTAGTCACTGAGAAATGCACATGGTAAAGTAAATAACTGATATTATATAAGGGTTATGTGATTTTTTTTAAACTTTTCCTTTTAAATATATAATTAACATACATCTGTCGCAGAGCCACTATTCATTTTTTAACTTTAAAGCTAAAACAGAACCTAAAATACCATGATGTCTTAATGTAGTTCCCAAGAGGTATATTTCATGGGAGCAAGCTGCAGTTTCAGGTTTAGTTGAAAGTGGTACGCTAAAATATTACTAAGATTTTACTTTATGCTACGTTTAAACGAGTAACTTCACGAAAATTCTAGTTTTGAATTTTATCAGAAATATTTTGAAGTTTAAGCGTGAACTTTGCAGGTGTAGATTATGTATTGCGAATTTTGAAAATCTACCAAAAAATCTACTATAATAAGTTTTTATAACAATATTTCGTTTTCGATTTCTAACAAAATTTTCATCATATTAGAAAAATAATTTTGTAAACCATTTTGCATTAAAATGTAAAAAAAAACAATAAAAACTCTTTACGTTGCAGGTCTTCTTTACTTTAATTCTTTTGCGAGACATGTAAGAGTTCTAAGAATATTAAAGCATCATTGGGGAATCGAGTCTACAGCCCAGCATAAAAATATTGTCAACTGAATTAAGAAATGACATAAACAAAAATTTGAACAAGCAAGTCCACAAAATGTAAATAAATAATGAAGTTTCACAAATAATTACAATTCTCTGAAAGAATTGTTCACAAACTGCACCTGGGTACAAAGTTCCAACCTACATTTCTTAGCATTATGAAAATGGCTCCCACCCAGACACGCCCGGCTAAGTAATTGTTTCATATAAGTTGCCACTTTGTAATTGCCTTTGTACCTAATGATACTCTACTTATTAAACAATATTATTAGATTATCACTTTGAACAATTAAGCTAGATTTTTCTAATTCATACTGATACTAGCGACTCACTCTAGCTCCGCTCGGGTTCGTTCCTAGTGACGTTTTAACGTTTAGTATAGATTTCTCAGAGATGAGATATTTTCCCGAAGTAAAAAGAATCCTATATGTTGACCCGGATAACCAGCTATCATCATACCAAATTTCATCAAAATCCCTCCAGTGGTTTTTCCGTGATGCGGTAACAGACAGACAGACAGACAAAAATTCCAAAAACTATATTCGGCCTCTGCATCGATAATAATGTCTATTTCAATAAAATTTTCCAAATAATATTTAATGTACAAATTAGGTGTAGTTAGAATTTTATTGTATGTATAGTAAATTACAAGTATTCAAAATCTCGCCTTTATGGCATTTTATTTGAACGTGAAGGAAAATTTATCATTTTTTTTAGGATCTTTTTTAGTCAGAAGTTTTTTTCTACATCACTATTTACTTCTTCTATCATCCATAACAACGATGCGAAATCACAAAAAATATCGAAGGTATCAATTTCATTGAAATACTTGAAGCCATACTTTATCTACGTTCAATTTTAAATTCGCAAAAACCGGTGCCATATCAGCTTTAAAAGGCTTTTAAAAATAATATGCCGGTCTAGTCAGCTCACGGCGCGGCGAATAAATCCGGGATGACGTCACTTCCGTCCAATCCCACTAATGGCGGCTTAAAGTTTACTTACTTCGAGTTATGCAGCGATATTGAAAAAGGAAATTCTGGGTCACTTGTTATAATAAAAATAGAAGTTTTTCTTACATTTCTTATTTTACTGATATTATAAATGTGAAAGTTTAGACGTTTGGATGGATGTTTGTTACTCGATCACGCCAGAGCGTCACCTTTGAGAGCTAAAACCTTAATCTCTCCCATGACCATGATTGCTGTAAAGCATTCGGGAACCAGAAATCAAAATAAATCCGTGAAAAAATCCGAAATGGTAGTTTTATTTAAAATGTCAAATATTCGCGTAAATGTAAGAAATTATTAGACTTACATTCTTTAAAAAAATACAAAAATCAATAAAAAAAAATATCAAAAATCAGAATACACTCGAATTAGCAAATTTTGATGAAACTTGCACAAAATTTCCGTCTGCAAAATTAAAATAAAAACTTTTTAACAAAAAAATAAAAACCGACTTCAAACAAAAGCACTAAAAAAAAAAAAATAACTGATTGGTAGTTTTCATTTACTATACATACCTAATCAAATATTTTCGAAGTCGGTGTGCTTTGCTTTATATGAGCTGGCACCGATTTCGAAAATATTTGATTAGGTATGTATTTAATAGGTAGGCTTTAATTACTTAGCCAAAGCACACCGACTTCGAAAATATTTGATTAGGTATGTATAGTAAATGAAAACTACCAATCAGTTATTTTTTTTTTAGTGCTTTTGTTTGAAGTCGGTTTTTATTTTTTTGTTAAAAAGTTTTTATTTTTCCCTTTTTAGTGTAGACAGTAGTAGCAAAGTAAGGATTCTAACGTGTTAGGCTTGTCAAATCAAACAAAATAAGCCCGAACTCAAAGTATCTACTATTAGCCGTTGAAGACTTCCACCTATCCACCTTCTGGCCTTGCCGGGCCTTGCCGTCAGATCAGGTCAACAACACCAAACCACTGTACTATCAACAGAAATAGAAATACTTGCAAAGTTTCAAGTCAATATGACAATTAGAAGTAGGTTAAATTCATCATTAGTTGTTTTTCCCACCCTTAGGGGTGGTATTTTTTTTTTTGAAATTTAAATGGGACCAATCTGGAAGTATACCCTTTCAAACAAAACAAAAATTGTCCAAATCGGTTAATAAATGACGGAGTTCTGAGGTAACAAACATAAAAAAGAAACATACAGTCGAATTGAGAACCTCCTCCTTTTTGAAGTCGGTTGAAATTATAGCACACGTTTTTTTGTCACATTCTTTATCGAATTAAAATATCGATATTGTATGTCCATTTCCTCAAGACGGATTAAGTAAATGCCAAATTTCACGGAGATTTAACAGATGTAGCGTAAAAGCGAGTGAAATCATATTATGCAAAACTAAAGTTATTACATACAAGTCTCATATAATCCTTTTTTATTACTACTACCTCTACCCACGTAAAAAAAATTTTTTTGAAATATGTATATTAAAATGACTTATTTTTTATATATTTTGTTATTTTTTTAAGTAAAAAACATGAAATTTCGTGCCACACTAGCATTGCCCGCGGCTCCGCCCGCGCTCAGATGATTAAAAACCAAACTTAGGTTTTACATATTTGTATACTCTTAATTTGCAGTTTTTGTATTTTTTCTCAAAAATGAGATATTTTCCCGCGGTAAAAAGTATCCTATATGTTGACCCGGATAACCAGCTCATGACCATACCAAACATCAAAATCCCTCCAGTGGTTTTTCTCGTGATGCGGTAACGGACAGACAGACAGACAAGAATTCTAAAAACTATAAATTCAGACTCTGTATCGATAATAAGGTAAGGACTCAGTTACAATTTTATTATATGTATAGATTAGCTCCTGTCTCAAGGTTTTACTTGTGTTTGTATTTTTTTATGAAGTTCAAGGTGCTTCGGAAAAGAAAGGAAGCTTAGCTTATCTTGTTTTTTATTCAAACTATTTTCTACATTTGAAATAAAAAAAAACAAACTACTTGATATTTCATTATATCTCAAATTAACTTCAAATATGAAAATTTACCCTCGCTTCATTTTGAATTTTGAATTTTGATTTTTTTTTCTAAAATAAAAGTAGCCTAAGTTACTCCTTATAACAACGGAGATTAGCCGGAACAAACAGACAGATATTCTTTTAACTGTATATAATTTCATATGCATTTAGTAAAAAGCTTTTATTTCAACATTACAAACAGACACTTCAATCTTATTTATCTGTATAGATGTACTTTTATAAAAGATTAAAAATAAATGCTTAAAATATTCCAAACATTGTTTTAGTAAATTACTTCGTTTTTCTCAAATACTCAACAATTATTTTAATATATTCTTGAAATGTAAAAAATGGAAGTTTTGAATCATTATAATATTACACGATTTGCATAATGTCAATGTCGTCAGTTCGTCGACACGCTAGCCTAGTGTACCTTCTCTGATACAAGCAAGAAATTCAATAGTAAAATCTTTTGGTTATTTACTATTATAATTGATTAACAATAGCAATTTAAATAATTTTATTTCGTTCAAGGAAAAAAAGATTAAAACTTTAAATAAGCAGATAATAAATCAACATGTTGTTTGAAGCTATACTTCTTTTGGCACGTTTGGAAAAAGTTATGAGGGTAAAATTTTTACGATGCGCGCGCACACCGACAGCCAAAAAGCGACATGATGAATCTAGCTGCATTCTTTTTACAGAGTTGTGACATATGGGATGAAATCTTTAGCTATTTTTGTTCTGTTACGCCAAAGAAGTATAACTTCTTACGTGCGTACATAAGTACACACATACTTTTTTTTTAAATATATATGTACATATATTTTTGCTGATACTTCACATAAATACCTTATAAATATATTAAAACATTTTTAATTTTAAACATGAAAAGCTTCATTTTTGTTATCGGATTGAGTCTATCAAATTAGTAGTTAAAGTTCAAACAGCCTCGATATCTAATATTGGCTTAGGCAGGGTCGATTAACGAAAAGTCACTATATTTAGCAATAGGATTAAAGTAGGGAAAACTCGAGGTGACCAGACGGTCCGAGGTATGGAGGTGGTCAGTAGGGGTAATCGCGCGGATGTTATCGCACAGGGTAATCACCCGGCGGCCGCTGATTAGCTAAGCTCATACCCCCTGGGCAGGGAATTATGCAGGCACGACTAGCTCCAGGCAAATTAGATAGGGATAAAAACGGTCCTTCGAGCCGGATTTCGCCGATCGATTGCTAATTCCGAATCAATTTGATTTCGATGTGAAATCATTTGCTTCACTTATATCTATTCGTATCATGCTGTATTTAGCTATAAGTATATGTATGTACAATGTACATACATAAATATGTACATGAGTAACGTAATAGCAATATGAAGAAGGTCGCTCGGTCACGGTTGAAGGTATTACAACACAAACTTAACTAATATAAAAATAAAGCCCGAGGTGTTATTTTACAATGATATTTCTGTCCATAAATTTTGCAACAACGCATTATAGCGAATGTCAGACAGCCACCTGACGATAACTCATCGGATGCAAATGGTTCATTATCAGCGCTCCGCACGCTGCCTATGCAAATGTTTATTAAAATTAAATAATTTGGCCCTGTCCTGTATGCGTAGGGCTGACTAAGCTAAAGTATTCATGCGACTTAACTTCCTTTAATGAATATTAACCATGTTAAAAAAACAACACCCTATTATTGTCTGTTACATAATGAAAAACGAATTATTAATTATTATAAAGTTTTTTTTGTGCTATTTACATCGATCAAAAGAGTACTAGATACACAATCAGTGACATAAAATGTCCTCACCGAATGAGCGCTCATTTGAACATTTGAGCGCACTTTAAATATTTTTTTTAATGAAAACAAGTTTAAGCATTGCATTTAAGATTCAATTTACATTCTTGTATATTTATTTCAACTAGAACAATTACCTAAACACAATTGGTGATAGTTTTAAGAGAACTTTTGCATGGGATTGTGTGTCTAGTACTTTTTGATCGATGGTTATGTACTAAAACAAGCTAGTTAAAATAGATTTGATAGTGTATAAAGAATAAATACACATAAGTTTCCATCCCTAAATAACAAGTATATGATAACGACGCTTCTGATTACTCCTCAGAATGAAGACGCAATACTCGCTGGCCATGTACCGATAGCAGCTTGAGATATAACGTAGTTACATTCCACATGCCCATTATAAGAGAAACTAAGTAGATATACACTATCGATAGGACTGCTTAATCTTAAAACTATATCACTATTATTATATTAGACTTAGTCACAATTTTATATTATAACTAGCGACTCCCTTTCGCTTCGCTCGGGTTCGTCCTTAGCTTGCTTCCCTATACAAACTTTCATCCCCATTTTCACCCCCATATGGGATGATTTCCGGGATAAAAGGTAACATAAGTCCTTCCCAGGGTCTCAAACTATCCAAACTACCAAATTTCATCAAAATCGGTTCAGTAGATCCAGAGATTATCCCCTAGAACCTCACAAACTTAAAACTCACACTCTCACAAACTTATAAAGTTTACCTCTTTATAATATTAGTATAGATAAAAATAAATAATAAAGGAAATCGATTTCTTTAAATATCATAACTTCTAGAATTACTTAAGTTATAGTTTGCTTTAGACTTGACCCGCGTGATAAGCGGGATTGGGTTCAAGGTTTATGTCCGATCCCAGGATGCAGTCTACGAACTTGTTAAATTTTATCAAAATCTGTTCAGCGGTTTAAGCTTGGAAAGATAACAGACAGTGTTACTTTCACATTTATAATATCAGCATGGCTACGTAAATACGAACTTCTATTAAAGCAAAGTTTTAATGAACACTCAATACGGATGAAGAAAGACCTATTATCATTAGATTTCAAATTAGTTTTAAATAACTTTATTGTATATCAATCTATTATAATATTATTACGCTTAATTATATAAGCCTAATAAATATATTTATTAGGTTAATTGTGGCATAGTGGTAAGTCTGGCTAGTATTACCTATATTTTATGGGTGGCAGTTCGATGCTCGCCTGAGATTTATTTAATGAAAAAAACATGGCGCTTATGGAGAGAACTGACTAATGAAAGGGCCTACAAACAATTGACAATTAATCGTCATAGTGGAAAGCTTTAATTTATATATAATAATTTATTTGACATTTAATAATATAATCTATACATGTAATAAAATTGTAACTAAGCCGAAGCTGTACATTAAATATTTTTTGGAAAATCTTATTGAAATAAACATTATTATCGATACAGAGGCCGAATCTATAGTTTTTAGAATTTTTGTCTGTCTGTCTGTTACCGCATCGCAGAAAAACCACTAAAGGGATTTTGATGAAATTTGGTATGATGATGAGCTGGTTATCGGGGTCGACATATAGGATACTTTTTACCGCGGGAAAATGTCTCATTTCTGAGAAAAAATACAAAAACTGCAATTTAAGAGTATACAAATATGTAAAACCTAAGAATTTGGTTTAAGGTCATCTGAACGCGGGCGGAGCCGCGGACAGTGCTAGTATGTAATAATATTTTGAGAAAAATCTCAACATTCATCATACTGCGATAACAGACGAACTTAGCGCGTAATAGAGTGGCATTCCTCAGCCCACTATTAACTGTATATTCTCGATGCAACGGTATATTTTTGGACTACAGACGGTTATATGAAATTTACATAATATATAAATATTTAATCGATTTAAAAAAAAATATTGGCTAAATAGAAGATAGGTGTGGTATCTACAGGAAATAAAATTTAACAAATATTACATTTACTTATTCTTTTCTAAGAGCGATAACAAATTTTAACTAAATATTTATACAATATTTTCACCGAGACGTTTATTCCCAATAGAGTTCATCTTATAACTGATATGGCGCTTCCAGAAAAACGGTTAAAAGCACCCGAGAAACACTTCGAGAGTTGGCCAGGCGCACAATCCAGATATATAGCCAAGTTAAGATGTGCATCTAAATAGCCTGCCGTCCTAGCTAACTTTAGATTACTTGCACCAACTTCACCGAGTCGGGTAAAAGCAAGTTTGCAAGGAAAAATTTTCCAAGGTATCCCCATTCAGTTCGGCTCAAATTTACTGCGCAACTTCGATGCCGGAAATTACATTGTAACCGGAATTAAAAAGCAAATAACTTCAATTTTGGTTGAAAAGAAAGTTTAAATATTATTTACAAAATACAATAATTTCATGTCTAATATTGTTTCCTGTTTTTCCCTGATGGGAAACAAATTGTATCCCCTATTATCCAATAAACAGTTAAACTACCCTCGTTTGAAAAAGCCTCGGACACCAGGTTGGTGTAGGTTGAAGGGTTCATTTCCTTATTAAACATTCATCGGTGGAAGCACTAAAACCTATTACGAAGGGTCTCTGTGGGCGTTGAAGGTGCATTTTTAAAGGGCACTTTAGATTCTACAGTTATCATAACCTAATAAAAGGGTTACTTATAACTCGTAAAATATTTTTAAAACACTTTTCGTTTAGTAAAATTAGTAACTTTTCTCTCCAAGTAATCTATACATATAATAAAATTCTAAGTAAGCCGAACCTGTACATTAAATATTTACTGGAAAATCTTATTGAAATAGATGTCATTATCGATACAGAGGCCGAATCTATAGTTTTTAGATTTTTTGTCTGTCTGTCTGTCTGTTACCGCATCACGTACAAACCACTGGAGGGAATTTGATGAAATTTGGTATAATGATAGCTGTTTATCCGGGTCAACATATAGGATACTTATTACCTCGTGAAAATATCTCATTTCTGAGAAAAAATACAACTGCATTGTAAGAGTATACTAATATGTAAAACCTAAGAGTTTGATTTTTGGTAATCTGAACGCGGGCGGAGCCGCGGGCAATGCTAGTGAAATATAAAAGTGAAGAATTGAGTATGATCATATATGATTTTTAAAGCATGAATGAAAGAGAAACATCCTCTTGTAAATAATGTAATAAACAGTGATATTTATATATAATTGTATTATGTGTCGAAAATGAACGTTATTATTGGATTTACGATGCGGATAACATCATAAATTCTTATAGAATTTTGTATCCATGTACATATTCCATATGGGTATTAAAGATTCATGGCAATTTTAAAATATAGCTCGTATCCTTTTTACTGTATATTGACTGAAAAATATAAGAGTATATCTCGTGAAGCCGTTTAAACACAGGTGTCACACAAACCTGCCCTTTTAATATACTTAGATTTGCAATAACGTCTGATGTAACACCCTTTCGAATAAATTCTGGCAATAAAGCGACACACGGGCATACATTAATCAAAGATGCTGAGCTTCTTTCCAAGATTCTGGATATTACGTATATATAACTTATTGTAACACTCGTATAGAATGGTTAAGATTATGTTTTCTCTTTGCTGTCGTCCCTTTGTTTTATTTATGGGCCATTTCATCTGGTGTTATGGGTAAATTAAACTCATCTTCACGCCATAATTTTAGAATTTGGAATTAGATTTTTTTGGGTTTCTACTACATACGAAATTTACTTTTAAATCATATATTTACTAATAAAAATATTTATCTTTTATTGTAATAGCAAAAGATATAAGAACGATACTAAGAAAGTGAGCTCTCAGACGATTAACCAATTTTACTTATACGTATCATTTGAGCAGTTGACCGTTCAAATATAAGCCGAATAATATCAAGATCAAATAAGCTGTATTACACACAATTACTTATAAACAACAAGTCTCGTTCTACGAGTATAGTTAGTCGAGTTGACCAAAATTGCCCATTCCATATCTGGGTACAATCTGGGGTGACTCTGGCCCCCGCGGGTGGGTCGTTAAGATAAGATATCAGGGAGTGGACGGTCTCAGGTTACAGGATGTGGGGTCCAGAGTTTCGGACGATCAAGGGTTGTTTGATGTATGTTGGCTATCGATTTTGTTTGTGAAAATTGAAGAATTATATGGGGAAATGAATGGTTTTCATCCCTTTTGAAAAATAGGTCAGGATATAGAACTGTTATATTTGGAAATGTGATTTTTTCTACGAAGGACCTATTGAAATTTAGGCATTTAAAATCCTTGACGATATCTATGAATTAATTCTCGAAGAAATATTTAAATCATTTTTATCTCAATAAATGTATCTTCATTTGAGATTCATACAGCATCCGCGTTTATCTTCTTAAAATTTTGCGAAATCTTTAGGGGTTGTCTTTCCCCTCTGGCCTGAACTTTGTATAATGAATCAAGTGTAAAGATAAAAGCTTAGTTTTTCTCCATTAATTAATACTTGTCATTCGATCATGTTTACCCCAACGGTTATCTGGGTTTGCATAGCCGCCATGTCGGCGGGACTATTAAAGGGTTACGCAGAGACAATATTGACAAGACAATCTATTTGGCAGAAGTACGCTGTTAAAGTTGCCGATTGTTTATTTATCAAGGGTTTTTTAAATAAGGCCTTAAGCTATAAACTTCTTATGTAATCTTAATGTCTGGTTCATACAATCTTCAGAACTGGTGTTAAGTGAATGTATGGAAAACGAAAAACACAAGTATTTTTAAAGTCTATATTATAATGTTCGTATTTTTTAAATCATTCATATATTGCAAAACAATCGGCTAAAAGAAGAACAGAACACTTTTTAATTATATTTAATTAGTTGGAAATCCTTGTCGGGGATTCAGTTGAATTTTCCACAAATCTTACATTAGATTCTTCTCAGGAATTTTTAATTAAGTTTCGAACCGTAAAACCGTTTACACTATCAAAAACACATATTACGTATTCAAGACGCATCCACGAAATATAGCTATCCTATTCTATCGTATAGTGCAGTCCTATTTCACGTAGCTACTCTATTTCCGGTGTATCCGAATTTCCTGTCCGTCCCGGTAAGGCATTAAACGACTTAAAAAGCGGGATCTCCCGGGATTCCCGGAAATAACTTCTGTAGCCCTCTAGTATGTAAAGATGTGATTTTTCAAAAAAATATCTATATTAAAATAATACGCGATAAAATATACGAAGTACGTTATTGATACGTACTAGACATATATTTTTTGTTATTTATTTAGAATAATGAACAAAATCGTTGCTGTGTATGCGTGAAAAGATTTTACAACCCTTTAGTACTGTCTGAGCTAAATTATTTTAATTTTTATTTTGAAAAATTATACTATGGAATATGAGAGCGCGCTTGTCGTAGTTCCATTCATGTAAATATAGCTGAAAATAGAAAAAAAAAGTTTGTACAACGTATGTATGTACCTAGGTACATATGTGCCAAATTACACACGAAACACAATATTCCCAACAATAGACCTTATTTTGTAACCGAACGAAAAAAGCCTTAATTCTTAGGAGATACCCTCGCAGCGTCGCGTCCAATATTAATAAATTCTCATCTTCAGGATTCGTATGCAATTTGCCCCGACTCCTCCAAGTAAAACTTACGACGCGCCCGTACCAAATAAACCAAGGGAAAAAACCGAGTTTATTTAATGTTTTTCAGCGAGAAACAAAATTGAGCCATATTTTGGAACCATCCGCGTTATTGGATTAATGGAAATTGGACATTTCTATAATTTTTTATGTTTCGAAAGTATACTGTGAAATACAATTTGCGAGTTTTCCAGTGAATAAATAACGTTTTTACTCGTCTGTAGCTGTTGGAGTTTTAAATGTGCTATTGGTTTCGCAAAGAGAAAATTTTAATAAGATATTTGTGGAATGGTCGAAGATTAAGGGTTCGATTTGGAAAGGTAAACAAAATGAATTGGTAATAGCGTACGCTATTATATACTGCAGAAAGACATTATTATTTATACATATAATATCTATGGATAAGTAGGTACGTGTTTAAACCCTCCATGACCGCGAACACGCCTGCGTGTCAGTTAACAATAGATTTCTTAGAATTATAATTAATTTCTTAGAAATTTACCTGGAGGTGTTAACCAATTTAAATTATTAATTTTACTCTACCTTTAAGACTGGCTTTAAAACCATAACAAAGAGACAAAGAGCAATTCTAAACAAACTTCTCACGACTATCTATCGACAAGACCGATGATAAAATGTTAACAGCGTTGTTAGGATTTTAAAGGACGTAGATTGGTATTGAAATATGCATTATTCTACTACGCGTTGTCATCGTTCAATTGTAGTTTACTACACTCGCTAACGTATAAATGCAGTTATTTTATCTTCCAAACAATTGTTGTTTTTATACTATTATATTATCCTCATTTGCCAAAAGGAGTTCGAAATTGTACATAAGTAAAAAGCTTGGCCATTTTCAACTAATATTTTAACGTACTCGCTAGCGAGTATAGATTCGGCTTAGCTTAATAAATATTGAACACAATCAACTGTTAAACATAGATTTCCGACATGCTCCCATAATAATCGTAAAGTAACATAACAAAGGACTGTACTAGCTTAAATAAAGTATAAATTCTTTCTCGATGCTTCCATTCCGGCGCGGTGGATATCAAAGGGAACTCGATACCGACGTAACACAACACCGCGCTAGAAATTCCGCATTTCGCCATATCACGTCTATGATGTTGGATCTCTTCTTAATATAACGGCCTGTCGTGCAAAATTACGACGTTGTGTTTAATGGACGTGATTTTTGTGAATTTACTTTGTATATATGTACATTGTAGGATGTATATATTTATCCATATATTTATATATATAGTATAATACTATTCAGCCCTTTTTAACGTCCAACTGCTGGACACGGGGCTCCCTTCAATACGAGGGGGATCAGGCCATAGTCCACCACGCTGGCCAAGTGCGTGTTCGCGGACTTCACATGTCTTTCGAAAACTTGTTAGGTTCTCTGAGACATGCAGGTTTCCTCACGATGTTTTTCCTACACTGTAAGGCAAGTGGTAATCATGTTAGAAATGATTAGCACATGAAAATATCAAAGGTGCGAGACCCGGGATTTAAGCTTCACTCGGTCTCTCAAGCGAGTGCGTTACCACTAAGCTACCACTGCCTTTTATATATATATATATTATATACATATAATAAAATTCTAACTGAGTCGAATCTGTATATTGTTTTTTTTTGTTGGAAAATCTTACTGAAATAGTCGTTATAATCGATACAGAGGCCAAAATAGATTTTAGAATTTTGAATAAAATGCATTAAAAATAGATATCAATTAAATTCTCATTTAATTAGCTGAACTGACGATATTATGGTTAATTATTCGCCCGATTGTATAAAACATATTGTTAATATTTCATGTCGCCTGGAATATGACAAGGTAAGATTGTACGCGGTAATCATTGAATCTACGAACAGATGTACGAAACGAAACAAAAGGCGGGCAAGAGCTGTGGGATCTTGTCGTGGGATTACCGAGGCCTTATAATTATTTTTAGCCCCCTGAAAGGGCTTAAAGTCCCGAGGTAGGATTTGTGTGGCGTCGTTATTCAATATTATATCTTGGGAAATATCCGAGGGCGCCGCGACACGTACAGCAGGTATGTACGTCGCGTACATCTTCGGATAGATTGATGATTAACGTATAGCGGGATTACGTATGACATTATACTTTATTATTACACGCATTTTCTTTTAATAAAAATATATTATCGAAGGATAAAGTTGTGATAAGGGATGTGTACGAAATGAATCACTATTTAAAGTCACTAGAAGAGGTTTATTGGTAAAATACTTTATTAGTCACTATCTTATAAATTTATTATCACGCGAAGAACGTGAAGCTTTTTATCTAATTACGTTACTTTACGCTAATTACGTTACGTTTTAACGTTTATAATAGATTTCTGAGAGATGAGATATTTTCCTGCAGCAAAAGTATCTTATAGGTTGCCTTGGATAACCAGCTATCATAATATGAAATTTCATCAAAATCCGTCCAGTGGTTTTCTCGTAATGCGTTCCCAGATCGACAAACAGACAGACAAAAGTTCTAAAATCTATAGAATCGGCCTCTGTATCGATAATAATAACTATATCAATAAGATTTTCCAAAAAATAAATACGTACAAATTCGACTCAGTATTTTATTATAATATGTATAGATAGAAGATATGTATGTAAAAAGAAATCACTTAATACGTCATTAATGTCTTATTTGCATAAAATTAATCGCTGCTCTGTTTATTTAGTAAAAGGTTATATTCATTCAGAACACGCTCGTAACCGGTTTGGGAATGTAAAATTGGTGGAACCCACCCGGATCAATGAAATTCAAATTCGAATGGACTAGATCGCAAAGTTTTAAAATTCATACCGTTTACAGTCACGGACACTCGGATTGTTACCAATATTGCATGCGGCGCACTGAATTTAAATGGGACCACGCTCGACGGTTTCCAACTAGCGAGATCACATCTCCTTTTTTGGTTTTATAAGAGAGCAATACGGAATTAGCACCGGTCGTTTGTTTCAATCACCTGTGCTCGTGTCGCAGCCGGGCATTAAATGATCGCAAATCAAATCGCGAATCAAGAGAAGAATAGTATGTGCACATTGAATTCATTTGTTCCCAATTGATAGTCGCGAGTGCGGCTTCGGCAGGTGTCAACGCTCGGCCGCGGCGGTCCATTTCCCGCAGCGTAATCGAATGAATATTACAAACATCACGCCGACAGCCACGCCGTGGACCGACGCGCTTTTTGGTGCCCATTTGAAGTATCGTCTGCGTCCGACCGCATTTCCAACTCACCAATCATATCGCGACCGAGCAATTGTAACTGTTCAATTTCTACATGAAATACGATCCCAGATTTTAGTATAGACAAGTGTCGGCCTAGCGGAACTGTTTCGTCGTGGCCGTAATGAAAGCACTTAGCACTAAGCGAAGCAATTATAAGTAATTTGGAGCGCGGTAATGGACGCGGACAGGGACACGCAAAAACCCGCGAAACGGAACGCTAAAAGCTCTCTAATTCGATTGTCGGCGGTACCTACTTTTTTAAACTTCAAACTTCGCGGGCGGAAACAAAGCGGATTTTGAATTTTAGTTCACGAGAATAAATTCTCAATTCTTAGTTCTTTAGCGTTAGTAAAAGCTTTTCCGCGGCGACAATTAAAACTCAAATTCGTAGAATTCGTAGCTATAAAGAAAGTAGGATTCGCGGGGCGGAATGAAACAGAAATACCGGGCTCAGAAGACTTTGCGAGCGTCACCTGAACTGAGTGGAGCGCCTTCTTCGGCCTTGGTGATTTATGGGCGCGGATCCGGACCGGTAATGAAATTGCATCCCCTCATCCCCTCCCTCGCACCCTCCGGTCGCAAAAGCCATTCTAGAAATTACTACGCAACGCTGTGCACTCTCCGAGCAGCTCAGGTAACGTCTTATGCTAATGTTTATTTTTTACCATCAATCACAATGATAAAACGTGGTCCCGTTATTGAGGCGTTGAACAGTCGACGACGAGGTTAATTGCGTTCGTAGGAACCGCCTGCCCTTTGAGGGTCTGCCGTTCTTTTGTCTACGCAATGAAAAATTTATTGCTTACGCTGGGAAATTTTAATTGAAAACTCCGGAGCACCGCTCGCGGTACAATTGTCTCGCTGACGTTGGTTGCGTGATTTCAACTTTGTATGTTGAAGTTAAAACAGCTATTAAGCTTATTCGATAATAATTTTAGTACCAAACTTTTGTTGGGCTCGACCTATTGTCCATTTACGTTTGGGCAGGCCTGTCATATATTACCATTGAAATGGATCATCATTGTTTAGAGAGTTTTATTATTCCGTACGTTCGTATATATATATATATATAATATATATATATATATATATATATATATATATATATATATATATATATATATATAAATTTAATTGTTTAAAACAAAACTGTTTGCTATTAAAAAAATAAAAATATATGAAATGGAGTGGTGTTTGATGAATTCTTAGATCTTCATATAATCTCGTACTATGATCAAAAACTCGCAACTTTCAAATTATTTCAAAAGACACACTATAACTTCACCAAATCTTGTATAACGTACATATGTAGTATAATTAATGTAGCATAAGTAGCTAAATATCAGAATTCCAAACCGAAGGCGCAAAAATTTGTATGAAGCTTTTATTTTAATTACCTTTCTCTTTAAGCTAATACTATCATATTAGACGCTTTTAAATAAAAATATCAATCTTATCCAAGCAACTTACCGTTAGATGTTGAAAAAGCCACGCCCGCAGAATGTTGGTAGCTACTTTTGGAAAAATGCCACGTTTTTTCTGGTTTTTCTTGCCATTCGTGTCATCATCTTCTTCCCCCGTTCCTTCGCCGGAGCCGATACTCGCGTTGCTGGCGTCCCCTAAAAGAATATTATAAAAATAAATCAATAACATTATAATATCATACTAAAATTATATATATATCTGCGTATTTTAGTGATAATCAAATTAGAAATAGCTTATATCTTATATGAATATTGTATTAAGGTAACAGACGAATGGAGCCGCGGCTTAAAACTATTTATTAATGTGTGTATCGCATACGTATTCTTGTATTTACTATACCTACTTGCTATTTAACTGCAATTTTCTTATATAATTATTTTTATTATTTTAATTGCTCGGCTTAGTTGCCAAAAGAAAACGAAATACATACATACATAATACATATTGTCGCATTTGGAGACAAAAGAAAATCTTGATTTTGTAACTGTTAGGAACACTAGTTTATTGTAATTTGCACATGGATTGTTACAAGGTAATATGATATACATATATATTTGTATGCAAGCGTCGTAGCGACGGCCAAGAGAGGTGTTGCTTCTCATGATGGCGGAAACGGTACAGATTTTATACAGATTATAAACATCATAAATAAAGTGACGTTCGAAAACTTTGATTTGAAATCTAAATTATTTGTATGTTAATCTATACAAATAATAAAATTGTAACTAAGCCGAATCTGACCATTAAATATTTTTTGGAAAATCTTATTAAAATAAACATTATTATCGATACAGAGGCCGAATGAATCTACAGTTTTTAGAATTTTTGTCTGTCTGTCTGTTACCGCATTACAGAAAAACCACTGGAGGAATTTTGATGAAATTTGGTATGGTGTTAGCTGGTTATCCGGGTCAACATATAGGATACTTTTTTAACACGGACAAATGTCTCATTTCTGAGAAAAAACACAAAAGCTGAAATGTAAGAGTATACTCATATGTAAAACCTAAGAATTTGGTTTTTGGTCATCTGCATGCGGGCGGAGCCGTAGGCAATGCTAGTATTGTATACAATATAATAAAGTGACATAACTAAGCGATGCATGATGTGTCGGAATTTTTTTGTGCATATTTTTTACATTTTTACTGACGTAGACCTTTAGCTTGATATACAGGACATGAATAAAAACAACGAACCATTTCACAAGTACATACATTGAGATTCTCTATAAAAACCTCAATCTATATAGATAAATAAAATTGAAGTGTCTGTTAGTAATGTCAAAATAACAACTTTTTGTAAAAAGTTGATGCACTCTCATGTATAAATGGTACTTATAAGAAAAAAGCAATTTTCAAAATTTTTGTCTGCCTGTCTATATGTTTCTTCCGGTTAATCTCAACAATTCATACGAACGATCAGACGAAACGGATCAACCAATTTTGATGGGACTTTCGCTGTCAGATAGCTCACATTATAAAGAGTAACACTACCTTTATTTCGGAAAAGGAATTAGGGTTCCGCGCAAAAAATTAAAACCCTAAAATGTGATACTTTCTTAGATTTACGCGAATACTTGACATTTTAAAATAAAACTATCTTTTCGGATTTTTTCGCGAATTTATTTTGATTTTTGGTTCCCGACGTTTCGAATGCTTTACAGCATCCATGGTCACGGGAGAGACTGAGGTGTTACATGTCTTGAAGGTATAGTTGTTACAGACAGCCTACCCACAATTAACAAAATGAAAATTGCACCAATTACATTACAATATTTTTTAACTTTAAAACATTTTTATAATTTTAATTATAATTGAATATGGAATATTATATATTTAATTTTGCTATTATTTTTTATAATTATTACAATTTTAAAATATTAATTAGTAATCTATATTTAGTGTTGCCATTATTATATTTATAACCATAAAGAAAAATATAAAATATAGTATTAATTATTTAAGCCATATAATTGTTCTATGTGTAATTTAAAAAGTTAAATTCGAAACGTCGGGAACCAAAAATCAAAATAAATTCGCGAAAAAATCCGAAAAGATAGTTTTATTTTAAAACCCTAAAATGTGAACAAAATCCGCGATGAAGTCGCTAGTCTGGCATATATAGGATACATAGCAAATAATAATCCTTTATACCTACGTATAATCAACATCTTGCAAAATAATAATGCCAACCATTAAATTTTTAATCTATCTCATTACATTTTATCAGCAAACCCAAGTACTTTACATAAAGCAGTCTAAAACATTAAATCTTTTAAATTACAAGATTATCTTCCATACACTTTAATTAACATATAAGTTTTGTTATCAAATATAATAAAACAAAATTAACATAGATAAGTCGATTCCCAAACAGGTTTTAATTAAAATATTTAGAATTCTTGAGGTTAGATCTTAGTATCGTTAGACGCTTGAGACAAATTCGTCTGGCTCATTATAATAACGTGTTAATCGCAACACGAGGTATCAGGCAAGCAGGAACCGCGAGAGATGTCTCGACTACGCTTATCAGCAGTACGTCTGGCATATTAATTAGAAACTCCACTAGTATTTGTTTAATCACCTGCCACACGACTGATTTTATCTTGAGTACATACACTTAATTAATTCTAGATTCGTCGCGTCATACGTGTCTTTACTGTTCAGACAGTTAAACTGCCTCGGTGGTGGAGTGGCTAGCATGTACGGCTGCACACCCGGAGGTCTTGAGTTCGAGCCCCGGGTCGGGCCAAGTTTAGTTATTGAGTCTTTCTGTATAGTAAGCCTCAGTAACATCCCGGAGTTGGGAAGTTGGCGGTGTTTCACCCCCGTGCCTCGGAGAGCACGTAAAGCCGTCGGTCCTGCGCCTTAACTCTCATTGGTCGTGTCGAGCAGTCGTCCCACCGGAGTATGAGAGTGACAGGAAGAGAGAGTGCACGTTGTGTCTGCGCGTACACTTGTGCACTATAATATCTCCTGCGCAGTTGGCTAGTCTCAATAAGATTGGCCGCCGTGGCCGGAATCTGTCGGGAGAACATCATCATCATCACTGTTCAGACCTCGCGTACTCGCCTATAATTGCAATATTTAATATAGATATATATATGTACTTAAAGAAGTAAAAGAGTCTTAAAACTAAGAAGTACCGAACGTGATCACCATTTTCTACATTATAAATGATAACTGAACTAAAAATATAAATAGATATGAGAATGAATGAATATTTATGAACGAAGTAATTGAGAAATAATAAATTAAGTTATGTTATAAAAGAACCGTATCTAGTCTTAACAGTTAGAGATATTTACCTGCAGTAAAAAGTATCCTATACGTTGACCCAGATAACCAGCTATCATCGTACCAAATTTTATCAAAATCTGTCCAGTGGTTTTCTCGTGATGCGTTCCCGGACAGACAGACAGACAAAAATTCTAAAAATTATAGATTCGGCCTATGTATCGATACTTTATATACACACACAATATTTTATATCAGAATATTCTATATACAGATTCGACTCAGAATTTTATTACATGTATATAAAAGATAAAATATCTTAGAATAGTCAGTGAGTTTCTGATGTGGGCGTTTGTATTTGTGAATAATTGAAAAGAATTTCAGTTTGGAAACGGTGTACGTGTACCGAAGGAACAAAAGCTTGAATGCGATAAACAAATTAGCGTTCACTGAGCCATATCAAATATTCATCACAACAGTGAATCGAATCAACGCGGGGTGAATTTCATCTTATTTCTTTCCTTGCACTGTTGATAAATAAAAGAATTTGCACGTTTCCACTGTTTACTCCTTGTTTGGTGTTTTGTTTAACGTTCTTCGATTACGAGCTGGTTCGTATTGTTTGTTCGTAGTTTTTGCTATATTTGAATGCAATCGTGATGCCACTTAAATTTAATTACAGTGTAGAGCCGTGTATTTTACAAATTAATGTAAGCAGTGTGGGGCGGAGGGGTGAGTTAGTAGCTTGTTTACTCGGTAAAGGCACAGCAAAAAGGTGTATATTATATTTTATTAGCGATTCGCCTTTGCTTCACTCAGGTGTAAAATATATGTTAAAAAAATATATGTATGTCTGTACGCGAAGGTAAGTACCTACCCCATTAAGGTCGTGCGCCACCTATCGTATGTTGATGGTACTATTTTAGAAACCCTTTAGGACGTGTATATAATGAACCAATGATGAATGAATAGGTCAGATAGTTAAGGTTAGTAAATATGAAATACATTACAAATAGAAAAATATTAATTATTTTTTAATTGTATAATGTACTGCCGGCTCACTGTCGCTTCGCTGGGGTTCGCCTTTAGAAAAACAAAAACAAATCTATCCCACGGGAACCGTACATTTTTCCGGGATAGCCTATATGCGGTTTCAGACAGATAATCTACCTCTTTGCCAAATGTCATCCAGATTCGTTGAGCCGTTCTGGCGTGATTGAGTAACAAACATCCAAACATTCAAACATCCATCTAAACTTTATAATATTAAAATTATTAATGGGATAGAAGCAGTTCGTTTTTGAGGAGATCGACAATATTTAAGATTATGCTCATTGTGGTTTGTAATACATAGTTCTATAGTTCACTTTAAGAGTTTTTACCGTAGTTTACATTTGATGTTTCTCATAAAGCTTTTGTAAATAACTCGGAAATATTTGTTTCTTTTATCTTTCAATATGTAACTCAACTTTGCAATGAGACATTGACAACTTTTTTAATTTTTCTTTTTTACATGCGAATATATTTATTATGACTAAGGCTTATTAAAGAAACATCGAAAGTTTTGAAAGAGTTTTTACTATTTTAATTAATTATTTTTCTCACATCTGACATTAAAATTCAAACCTATGTGACAATGACGAAACGTAGTATCAAGTTGCGTATCGTATGCGACCGGTGGCTTGCATTGTGATGGTAATGGGGGCAAAGTAATAAAATTACTTTTACGCCATTACCCGCCACCCCCACTTGTTATACAGCATGTTATAAAACTAACAGAAAAAGATTATTATTTAAAAAAAGAAAAAGACAATTTATATCTACTAAAAACAATTACAGATTAAAAACTCAGTAAAAACTCCTATTTTTATCACAAGACAAGTCGAGTTTTCAGCTTTCTAAACAACAAATATATTGCTAATTTTGTGTATTGCATTATAAAATAAAATCTTGTTTTTTTTTTTAATTGACATACACGAAAGAGTTAACAATTATTGATAGTGTAACATTTTAAAATATAATTATAAACTGTCGACTTCATCATAATTAATCACTTTCTGATCTATCTATCTATCATGTAAAGGAAATCAAGTGTGTAATATTTTTAGTCGCTTTGATAAATTGAATATTAAATAAGTTGTAGGCGCAAGGTGCTAAATTCTCTGGCCTCATGTTGAAGCTTCGTGGGTGTTATTATATGTATTTTCCGATAAAATGTTAATCAAGTTTAAATTTTCATAAAATTAAAGATTCTGACTATGCTATTCAAGAATAAGTAAAAGATCCTAGTGATAGTAACTTGCAGAAATATTTTAAATAAAACTATCTTTTCGGATTATTACGCGGATATATTTTGATTTTTCGTTCCCGATGTTTCGAATACCTTACAACAATTATGGTCACAGGGGAGACCAAAAAAAAAACACAAAAATCTAAATAAATCCGCGAAATAATTCAAAAAGATAGTTTCATTTAAAATATCAAATATTCGCGTAAATCGAAGAAAGTGTTATAGTAGAAAATATTTTAAGGTAAAGCCACTATAACTCACCCTGTATATTATCAGCGTGCAAAATCAGAGTGCAGTTGCATGATGCAGGGCTAGTAATCCCCTAATTCATCTTATGTGCACGCACACAGACATACACCCCTAATATTCACTAATACACCCCCAAATGAGTGTACAAACACTGTTGGGGACGCGTGTGAAAAGTCAAGAGAATGAAAATTAACTTAATGTAATAGAATTGCCAGTGTCATCTTTCTATTGCCTTTGCAAAATCAATAGGTTTTGGCTATGGTTTCTCATGAATCGTCAAATATTTATGGTGTGTGCCCTGTTAAGCTATACATAGTATTAAATGTCGCCTTTGCTTAACTCTATTATTCTCTATTGTTGATATTAATACGTCGATATGTTATGCTTATGTTATTATTAATGTCACAATTTATTAGTCCAAATACGAGTATATTAAAAAAGCTCAGCATCCACTGACATTTTCTCGTATATTTTCTTTTCTTAGAAATATTATTGTTTTATAAAAAAAAATAATATAAAAGAAACAGACAATTTGAGTTAGGAATTATGAGGAAAATTTATAGTTAAAAACGATTTTTGGGACATATATTATGTATATCTAAAAAACTTAATCAATTACGTGAGAATAAGACAGTAAATGAAAGACTGTTATCTACAAGGTAAAAATTTACACTTGCAATATATACCGTAACGAGTAGAATAAATTCCACAAACATCCTCTTACTAGAACTGCTCATTAGAGCGGATCCATCTATGGTATGGTGTTTGCTCCCATGGCGTTTGTAAGCCGATTGCTGCAACCCGACACCAAACCCGCGACCCCTTGCACGGTGTACCACCAAAATTGGGGATCTGGTTTGGGCTTAGGGTTGAATCGATGGGGTTGTTAGAAAATAGCAAACGTATAGTTATAATGTTTCACAAAATTCGAAATTTTAAACAACATAAATTAAAAGTAAAACGCTATAAAAAAATGTTTACAAATATTCAGTTTGTTATTAGCTTTTGTCTTCTTCATCTAAAATAATCCTAAAAATATCTCTGAACACGTATATGTATAACAATAAATTTTAAGCACCAAAGACATCTGACAGACAGACTGACACATCTTAGAAGATTGTAATCTCGGAACTGTTAATCACGTTTCAGAGATGGGCGCATTGAACCCGGAAAAAAACTTGTATTAGCACAGTAACAAAAATTATTTTTTTTTCGTCTAGTAGTAGCAGTATGTGGCTAATGAGGCATAACTGGTCAGCTATTCCATGATTGTCATTCATTACTCATTGTCTTTATTTCATATTTTAAATAGGTAATATATATTTTATATGTACATTATAATATTATAAATTATATAATTGTTTATACTAAATTATATCATTTTGCTGAATAAAGCAGCGATACCCCTAATATTAAGGCAAATGAGTGCAGAACTATCGAGTTACGCCAATCAACTGAGAGCACGCGCCACTAGTGATGTTCTATCATGGAAAGCAACGATAGCTTATAAAATAATGCAAGGAACGTGAAAGCCAATATTAATTCCATAATATTGCTGTCTTAGTCAATAACATAAATAATAGTCCTAAAGAACGATGGGTTGTCTTTAATTTGTACACACATGTCTCATTAAAAAATTAAACTAAAAACGCTTAAAAACAGTAACTAAATACATAATTTGTTGAAGCAAATTTATCAAGATCTGACTTTGTTTATGTCTAAGTGTCAATTTTATCAAACTAACACGTTTTTGTATGTTATTTTGACGAAAAGCTGACAATAAGACGATCCATCGACGTCACATTTCTAATCCGCAATCCCTACAAAGTGACAAGCTCGGTGGCGTAATGATTTTGATAGATTGGCTTCTTTGCAGGCCCCGCTATTTGCAAACACCCTCTACTGGACGGAAGAACCGATGGATGGAGGGGCTAATTAAAATTGGCACCCGAACTGGGACCAAAGTGTGTTTGCTGTCTAGAAAACATCTATTACAATAGCCTTAAAGTTCTTTTTCGTATAACCAGAGTTTTATTTTTAATAGAGGGTAGCGTTGCATCGCCTTTATGAGTTTATTGGGTGACGTAATGACGTGCTGCCGATAGGAATGTGTTCGGTATGCTCCTCTTATTGGGAATCTGGCGGAATTCCATTTAGTCATTAATTCTGCTGTCCCTCGGAGCGATTCTTATAATAATTACCGATTGGCTACGAATTTTGAGTGGATATTTTGGGACATTTTGTCTGATTCAGACGTGTTAAAGTTTCATCAAAGGTAATATCATTATTTTTTGGTTCGAATTGTTGTTCATGTTGTATCCATCGTTTGAATTGTGGTTTATGATGACTATTGGTACTTACTGAAGGTTAGCGATTTAATAAAATAAGTTACTGTCTAATGATATTTAATATCCGATTTGATTGTAGTGTTAAGTAGCTTTATAATTTTATATCATTTATTTTTCCATTCAATGTTTATACTACACTACATATAAATGAAACTAAAATCGACTCTACACAAACTTTTAGTATCTCCAAAAAAACATTGTTGCAAATCTTTATATTTTTGTTACACAAATCTAAAAGAACAACTTTCACATTATTGTGTGATCGATCTCCATTAATTCTCGTATACCAATAACCAGTATTGCAAAGTTTGTCCCAACCTGGGCTATTATTTCTAACGAGGCAAGTTGCCAGTCACAGGCATTAGCGGAGTTACATCCAAGTGAAAACGCT
Organism: Brenthis hecate; assembly: GCA_951806755.1. Taxonomy (NCBI): domain Eukaryota; kingdom Metazoa; phylum Arthropoda; class Insecta; order Lepidoptera; family Nymphalidae; genus Brenthis; species Brenthis hecate. The sequence goes on from OX638254.1 coordinate 1,242,317, forward strand.
TCGCACGCTTAATCACCGTTGGTCCTGAGTCGTCAGTTTTGCGACCGTGCTTAAATCCGAGCTATATAGAACCTCTATATGCTTTTATCATTAAAGCAATATTTATTAAAGGAAAATCGTCTTTTTAGACTTTGAAATTTCATTTCGTATTTTAAATGGGTTTATAATGTAAGTTGAAAGATATTATTTCAATTTTTTTATGTACCAATGTACAATTAAGCTATGTGAATTTTTTTGAGGAATAGTATTTAAACATACGTTTTTCTCTACAAAACAAGTAGTTTCATTCTTTCATTACTTATTGCTAAGATTATTAGAAAAAAATGAAAGATTTTCCACTACGTAAAGTCCTTTATGAGATAAATTAGACCTACCCTAAACAAATTAAGAATACATTCACCGGAAACCTAAAGTAACTACACACAATTAAAAATGACAGCGAAATTTCATGACATTTAACCCTTACAAAAGCACGTCTCCGCGATTACAGCGCATTGAAAATTAGTTTAATATCTCGAATTGACGATTCCGCCCGGAACGGCCAATTAAGAGGGAATAACACTCGGAATGATCCGCCTGATAGGCAAGTTATGGGGTGCCTTTATGGACCATTAAGTGTTGAGACGGTGCAAGAATATTTTGTAGGTCTGTTGGTCTTTTGGACCGTTTAGTGAGGATTTCTATGATTTTTATTTAATTTATGATGGGAGAAAAAAAAATCACTCCTTATACGTATATTTTCAGATTGTTTTGAAGGATTCCACTGTTACATTTATTGTTTTCTTATGATTTCATTTACATATAATCTCAGGAGCCTAACGAGTATCATTTTATTAATATTATTTTATTATTTTGTATAATACATGTACCTAACGATGTAATTATTGCACGCTGTGTTTATTAGTAATAGGTTGTGCAATTAATGTTTTTATTCAAATGTACTTATTTGCTAGCTTTTATGAAAATTGTAGATAAACTAAATAAATCTATACTAATATTATAAAGAGGTAAAGTTTGTGAATTGTGAGTTTGTGACGTTGTAGGGGGTAATCTCTGGATGCACTGAACCGATTTATATGAAATTTGATAAGAGTATAGTTTGAGACCCGTGTAAGAACATAGGATTGTGTCTAGTCGCTAGTACATAGTTAAAAATGCATCCTTTAAGGACAATTACTAAATTTTAAAAAAAAGAACCTATTACACTAAAACAACTAGATTTTCTAAAGCCAAAGCAATAAAACCACATTTAACACCAATATACACTATCATCAGACATTCGCATAATCAAAATAAGTCCAGCCCCCTTCCCAAAGTCCCGTGTCGCAAAACGCATATTAAGGGATTAGGATTCCGTTTACGGCAAGCGAAGCCCTAACGTTCATTCGCGCATTGATTTCAATTTGAATTTTAATTGAGGAATATTATGCAAACTTTCATTGCTTAATATTCACCCTTGTCGGTGATTTTTGCATTTCAAGTCCTCTCGATAAGTATTATATATTGACGACACGTCTGGTTCAGTTTGTAGTGACCCTACTTGCAGTGCCAGTGGTCGCGGGTTCGAGTCCCGCTGGGGACATTCATTTGTGTGATGAGCACGAATGTTTGTACCCCATTCATGGGTGTTTATATTTATAATATGTATGTATTTAAAAGTTATATATGTGTAGTGTATCGACTATCTGGTATAAGACAAGCCTCGTAGCTTACTATGGAACTAGATGGCGCTGTGTGTTAAAGTCCCCTAACATATATATATTTTAGGTGTCACTTTCATTTGCTGAAGTTTCATTTTTTTAAGTAAGTTATTTTGTTCGAATATACTATATGTAGTGAGATGATGAATAAAATATGCGTCATATGTAAATTGAAAACATAAGAGGTTCCGTAGGGTATTAGTAGATACTACTTGGCTTTCCTCAAGCGAGTTTGTCATTATATAAACCTGTATATTGGCAGGTGATATGCCTAAATGTATTTCTCAATAAAAGTTTAGAAATTTGAGACCACTAAATAGTTTTTCTCATATTTATCCTCGTATTAAAATGAAATTGTCAAGTTTAATCATTTTTGCATACGTTATTAGAAATCTTGTCTACAAAGGGTTAGGGCGAGACTCGTCAACACTTAACTACTTATTACATTCCCATTTGACACGTACGCAGTTAAAATGCAAATCTTTTATATGAATTATTATATTGAGACAGATTTTATTAATTTTTACCCGCGACGGCCACGGAGACGGTATCCCTATGCGTATGGTAAGAGTTGTTTGTGTGTTTGTTACCATCTTTCTCGGAAATGGCTAGGCCGATTTTGAAACAGTTTTTTGCTTTGTATAAGTCTCATTCCTGAGCATGTTTTTAGCTAAGTTTTATAATGTTACAGAGCGCTGGGGGGCTACACTATATACATATGATTTTCAAACGGTTATTTTATGATAGATAAGAGAATAGTATAAATTTGGTGTGCCGTTTATCACTTTGCTTATGAGTGTATAGTAAAAACCTAGAGCGAAAATCAAAGCCGTATCTTAAGTAAATGTGGGAAAAAGTGCCATTATTTTCAAATGGCTTGAATTTAAAAATCATAATAATTTTCTACGTTGTCTTAACATTTCTTAAAAAAATATGTCTCTAAAATTAATCACAGATAAAAAACCAGGTATAGTGTGTAAAAAAATGAAAAATCGAAGTAGGAGTCAAGTGTAATCGCCGCCCACGCGGTAGCGAGCCCGAACATTAATCCCGCGTGCGGTCATATCGCGTATTTATAAACACCGCTGTAGGTACGTCTGTAACATAATATCTCCTTGTGATTAATCTGACGTTTTGTTTGTTTGTACGTTTGATGCAGCCATCTTTCTCTGTAAATATTAAGTTTCTCCAGTGAGTATAAGTTTTAAAAATATTAAGTTCATAGTTTGATTTTCTGATGTAAACACAGTTTGGCCAGTACATTGGGTACCTACTCATTTAAATAAAAGTATTGTGTAATCATACTTTATTCATTTCGTAACATTAATGACTTTTAACTAGCAACATTTAGTAAACATTAATGTTGCTATAACAAAGAATATTCAAATTCAGATCATCATAAACAGATAAGCTTTTAAACGTCTATACGCTCAATAAAGTCATGTAAACACTAGATATTAAATAGGACGTTTAAAATAGGCTCTTCGTTTTGAAACTTTTTACGAGGCTATTTATAATTTTATTATGCCACTAAATGGTATGAAATATAGTGTGTACCTACCTTTAATTATTGTTTTCTTTGCAGAAATTATTACTGTATCATGCAACCGCTGCTTAAAAACAGCAGGGGTCGGTATATGAAAAAAAAAGTAAAAAACTCCGCACGACTAAGGCCAGTATCATCTTAGTATCGCAAGGCGAAAATTAATACTAAAAAAAAAAGTTCTGTTATCGAAAACGTACCAATGTCATCGTCCTACGCCGAAGCACGAGACATAACCGTGATATCATCAAAAGAAAAAACACCCTTATGACCCATATGTTAGAGGCTTTATAAAAAAATCATGGTTCAAAGTTTTTAATTAAGGCAACCCTACCAATCAGTCAAGATACGACGTTCGAGATTTTTGTGCGGCTCGTGTGAGTTGCCAGGGAAAGAATTATATAAATTACCTTAGTTTTTTTTAAATTAAAGTATCTTTGAGGAGTGGGCTTTTAACTTAAAAGTTTATTGATTAAATATACAAATGTATACACGATAAGAGTTCAGTTCTAATTACTGTTTTATAATTTCATTCATTAGTCAAAACGATAATGATATTAAACATGCACTTAACTTAAATCAAATCGAGCTACATTTCTCATATGCAACACTTCACCAATTTCTTCATCTTAGTCCATAGTATCAGCCGGCTATGTTATTATACTTTCCAGGGAATCCTCAAATATATTGTCAACAAAATGAGACAACTGTTTGCCTTCAAGGTTCGCTTTTTACATGGCAACCCTGCCAAGATTCGAACCTGGAATCTTCTGATACGCAACGGACAACGCCACAATAAATCATATAAATAAATATATTATCTATTAAAATTCTACTTTACCTGCCCATCTTTGAACAACAAGATTATTTTCTTGAATTATTATAATAAATAAAGAATTTTTATTACATATTATTTGTTTTATTTCCAACATCGCTTTAAATAATATATGCAACAAACACAAACGCGGTTAGAAGCTACTTTGCATTCTCCCCGAAGCTAGACTAAACACTGGGCTTATTCAGAGTAAAATGCTAATCGGCCGCAGTTCCGGCTATAGCACAAAAATAGTTCTGAATGCTAGTCTCGGCGACTATGGCCTGCAACTAATTGTTATTTGAATAAAAACGTGACAAAACTGCCATCAGACGACCGCCATGGATCGGTACGCGAAACGAATATTAAGGTTTTTAAGGTTATTAAAACAATAATGGCATCGTAAATCTTTATAGGTGCTTCATTATGCCGATGCTTACAGAGTTCTGTATGGAAATTATGAATTAGCGTACTGTTAATAGCTATATATTAATAGTAACTAAATATATGACTGAGCTTTCTATTCGACTTGACAGGACATTGAAATATCTAAAACAAAATTAATTTAATTTGATCATATACGATTTTCCTTTTGATTTTTTTTATCAATTTAAAAAGCTATTTCTTTTTAATGGCCATAATTTATGTTTGCAATATAAAAACTAATTTCAAATTGCGAAAACGTCAAACTGACGTTACCTGTCACAGAGAACAGATATTAAATCGAATCTATCTAATTGAGTCATTATCTGTGCTCGTAAACCGAACATTTTACGATGGCGTAACTAAATAAATCAGGTGAAAAACAAATATTACTGTCAGTGGATATCATAAACGGAGGTATTTATTATTTATTCACACTAAAATAAGCGACTTTAAATGCTATAACTCAATACGGGATTAAAACGGGATTGATGTCTCGTGGTGCGTCTTGTGTACATAAATAAGAAAGTTTATTTCATATAAGCCGACGCCAAATAGTAATTGCGATATGCTTGTTTACGGCTGCTTAATTAAGAGCGGTTTATTTATGTCGTACGTGGACCTTTGCCCGACTCGGGCATAAATAGGCCGAAAGCCTGTTAGAAAAGATAAACATTCGCAACGCTCTGCGGCCCGACAAATTATATTAGTTTTTTCTCTTGTACACACGATTTAGTGCTAACGCTACTTAATAGGCTACTGGTAATGCACGCGGCTTTGCCCACACTTGTATTACGTTTGTGCCGCATTTTTATTTGCATAAGACCATTTTATGATACCGCATACAGTTGCAGAGCTGTTAATATTTCAATACAACAAGTTAAAGCGGTTTACTATACCTATACTCGTACATATTTATATAATAACATAAAAATAAAATTTTACGTTTGTAACACCTTACAAATATTAATATTGTAATAAAATTTAAGATATTAAATGCCTCGAATCTTTTCAAATTAACTAGTGTTTTAATTAAAATAACTAGACAGTAGACAATATCTAAAACTGTTGTACATCTACAATAGATATTTTAGTCCGTCGCCATGTTGAAATCTGACATCACTCGTTTATTTCTAATTATATATTTATCGAAATCTGCATGACAGTTCTCAGTTACAGAAATGAACGCCCACCTTGTTGCGGGTGATGCATCGCGTCTAATATAGACCGTCTGAATGCCTAATTTAATATGAAACTTGTAAGAGTAATAGTGTTAGGACAAATAGATAACTATGTTATACTGAAAATAACTAAAGTATACATTTATCTACGTTCTATTTTTTTCTCTTTACGGAATAAAAAAGACATTACGGATATCCTTTAACTATTCGATTTTTTTCAATTTTAAGATCGATTTAATAGAACATCGATTTTTATAAATAAAATCGATTGCAAATTAAAAATATTATAACTGTAATATTATAATACAGATATTCAAGCGTAAAGATATATACAAGATTTATTGGTTTAATATTCTGTATGTATACGTAGCATATTTTCGTACCCATCATCCCACACAAAAGGCAATTCGTTCACAAACGTAAACAATGGTGCGCCCGTTTGTTTTTAATTACAGCTCGCGTTCGGAAGCGTCGGGCCGCGGGAAATTCGGCGAAACCGCCGGCATGTAGCTATCGATAGCTTCGAATTATCATAGTGGTAGCTATTTATAGACTCGTTTTTAGATACAATTAATTGTCTATACATATAATAAAATTGTAACTAAACCGAATCTGTACATTAAATATTTTTTGAAAAATCTTATTGATATAGACATTATTATCGATACAGAGGCCGAATCTAGAGCTTTTAGATTTTTTGTCTGTCTGTCTGTCTGTTACCGCTTCACGGAAAAACCACTGGACGAATTTTGATGAAATTTGGTATGATGATAGCTAGTTAACTGGTTCAACATATAGGATACTTTTTACTGCGGGCAAATATCTCATCTCTGAGAAATCTATACTAAACGCTAAAACGTAAATAGGGACGAACCGAGCGGAGAGAGGATGAGTCGCTAGTACTCTATATAATATTATTTACTAGCAACTATAGATAAATATTTAAACGATTTACAATTAACGTTTTCATAGATAATTTATTATAACACTTGTTGTTAAATTAATTGAGAGCTATCACCCAACACTCATTCCCATGGTAGAGAGTGAGAAATGAAATAGCACGACTTTCTCTTATATATTTATTTGTCAATATTTCATTTCAAATGCAAAACAATAAATAAACAGATAGTTAACTTTAATTATACACTATCATAAAACGCATCGTCATATAAAATATTCTAGCTATTACTACAGCCAGTAACATCTTAAAGCCTATGTTATAAGGGACATATGTCATTTTAGTTTTACACAGCATCTGCATCTTGATTGGAGCCACATCTTTTGTTCTAATTTTATAGATTGATAATGTCCCCGGCGAGTGTCGCGACGTTACCCGTTAAAATGCTAATTTATGCGAAATCATAGAGATTTATGAGATGAGACTAATGATGTACAAACACTTATACTCCGAGACAATGTTGAGAGTTGAGATCATCTCGAAATATGTGTACAGATTCATTACAGCATCTGTACAAAGAGGTTTTTTTAATATCTTATGTTATATAATAATTCGTTTGTTAAGCGGCCATTCGATTGTTATTTTCGAGTTATCCTTGTTGTTATTATTAATAAGAGATAACAATGAGAAGCCGCTTTGTTGTTATTTATTCAAAAAGAATATAGTTTATACTACATTTTGCTCGCGGCTCTGCTCGTCTCGTTTATTTTTGGTATAACTGTGCGACGATAAATAGCATATAATCTTCCTAAATAAAAAGACTCAAATCTAACTGGTTATTGAGAGAACAAATTTTCAGTTTTATAATATACTGGCGACCAGAGTTTTATCACAATTGATTTGAATCAACAGTTTGGGAACGCGTAGAGGACAAACATACGAACAATCATTTTATTTTCATAGAAGATAATACATATTTATTGATACTACGATCGGTATTTTTTTCTGCAACTGCCTCGGTGGTGTAGTGGCTAGCATGTACGGCTGCACACCCGGAGGTCCTGGGTTCGAGTCCCGGGTCGGGCCAAGTTTAGTTACTGATTCTTTCTGTATAGTGAGTCTCAGTAACAGCCCGAAGTTGGGAAGTTGGCGGTGTTTCACCCCCGTGCGGTCGTGTCGAGTGGTCGTCTCACCGGAGTATGAGTGATAGGAATAGAGAGTGCACGTTGTGTCTGCGCGTACACTTGTGCACTACAATATCTCCTGCGCAGTTGGCTAGTCTCAATGAGATTGGCCGCCGTGGCCGGAATCGGCTAGGAGAACATCATCATCATCATTTTTTTTTTAAACTTTCAAGCTTTAGTGCTAGAATAATTGTACGATAGGTGGCGCGCAAATCAAAATATCAATTATATAAATCTGTATATATATTAGGGTATGTACACAAGTATGTATGTATATATGTAGCACTCTACCTAGTATATTTTATCGAAATGAGTTGTTATTTTCTAAATAAATGTTTTAGATTTAAAAGCTAAATGGCTGTAATGGTCCCTATACACAGAAACAACGTAAACAAGGGATTATAAACAATATCGAAAGTAGTACCACCTGCTATGGAAGTACTGGTACCATAAATATTAAAGAAGGCGAACATTTACATATGATGTTCAATTACGAATGGAATATGAAATGAACAAGCTATAATGGTATGATTCCTACTTTGCGTATTTCAGTTGATAGTTTTTTATGTACATAATAATATATTAAGTATCAGAATAGTTATTTTTTTTTCATTTATTTCCTATTAGCGACTTAGCGTCGCTTCACTCGGGTGAGTAGGGACGCACCCGAGTGAAACAACTACATAGGGAGGTACGCGGATTTTGTACACAATTTGAAAGGTTTTAATTTAATTTATACATAATCCTAATTCTTTTTCCGAAATAAAAGCAGCCTATGTTACTCGTTATAGCATCAGCTATCTGCTAGTTAAAGTCCCGCCAAAACCGGCCCAGCCGTTTTGGAGATTAGCCGGAACAAACAAACAGACATACAAAAAATATTGTCTTTTTTTCTTATAAGTGCCATACATATTTCAATTTAAAAAAAACAGACACTTTAATTTTATTTATTTGTATAGATATATAGAACAAATGATGATAGGTACACTGTTTAAATACAAAATATTTTTATTAGAGAATCTGTTCAATCTTTCTTTTTTACATATTATTAGGTATCTCTTTTAATCTAACAATAAATTTTAATGCTTATAAAAATATTTATTCGCTATAATATTATGTTGATTTACCATATCTACATTTCTTTATATATATATAAAAGAAAGTCGTGTTAGTTACACTATTTATAACTCAACAACGGCTGAACCGATTTGGATGAAAATTGGTGGGGAAGTAGCTTAGACCCAGGAGACGGACATGGGATACTTTTTATCCCGTTCGATTGCGTTCCCGTGTGACGTGACATAAAACTCAAGAACGGCTGGACCAATTTTTATGATATTTGAATTTTTGGATTTCTCTTAGTCCGGAATAGGATAATAAGTATTAAAACATCAGAAAAATTAACGAAAAAAAATTATATGGCTAGCGCTGGCTAATAACTATTTATCTCTATTTAAAACGTACCTAGTGACGAACCCGAGCGAAGCGAGGGTGAGCCGCTAGTAATATTAAAGAGTCGTGTAGAAAGAGCTTTAGACTGCATCAATACAGCGCCATCTATATATGAATAGCGGTACTCGGTAATGGAAATCGATTTTCTTTCTTTATTGATACATATAAAATCTTGTTGTATCTCTCACTGATAATGTAAGACATTTATTTATATAAATTGTAGAAGAATTTATTTATATCTTTTGTATGTTAATTTAAGAATATTTTAAAAACTGTAATGAAATTTTTTTTAGTATTTATTTTTTCTTATATACCAATTTAAATTTCCGTGATTAAAACTACAATCGTATTTTACTAGCGACTCAACTTCGCTTCGCTCGGGTTCGTCTCTAAGTACGTTTTAACGGTTAATATGAATATAATATGCATGTATTATGCATACAAGAGGCAGGTTTATACCTGCCTCTTGAATCACTCTATCTATTGTTGAAAACTGCATTAAAATCTGTTGCGTAGTTTAAAAGATCTAAGCGTACAAACAGCGGGAGCGACTTTGTTTTATACTATATATAGATATGTAGATAATTATGATATTTGTTGCAGCTATCTGGTATGTTTTATATACAAACTCATAAAAAGTATATAATTAAATAAAAAAATAAAAAACAGATGATTAAGTATTGAAAATTTTTATAGTGTAGAGGAACTAGTGCTTCCTACATCGTGTTAGAAATCACGGGTTCGACTCTGATTCATATTTCTATTGTTCATGTTCATGACACACTCGTATGTCAAGTATTATGCAAAGTAAACTCAGCTTTTAGGCAGTGGTAGCCCAGTGGTAACGCTCTTCCTTGGGAAACCGAGTGAAGCGAGTTCAAATCCCGGGTTTTTCAATTTCTCACATGATTACCACTTGTCTTACGGTGAAGGAAAACAATATGAGGAAACCTGCGTGTCTGAGAGAACCTAGCAAGTTTTTGAAAGACATGCTCTGTCCGTTAACCCGCACTTGGCCAGCGTGGTGGACTATGGCCTGATCTCCTCATATTGACTTGAGGCCTGTGATCAGCAGTGGGACGTTAAAAAGGGCTGTATACATACAACTCAGCTTTAATCTATTCTAAGTCTCTTAATAAAAGCAAAAATCTGAGTAATTTTATAATAATATAGAGAAACTATAAAAATAAGATTTCTAACAAATAATATTTTTCTACCAAAAAAAAAAAAAATATTTACGCTGAATAAAATAAGCGTCAAGATAAAATAAAAACACATAAACATTTGCCACAGCAGACGTTTTAAATAAGAAACATTGTCGATGCTCGATTTCTTTGACAAAACGCCCTGCGGTCGGACGCATAGTTGGGTTAGACCACAGCTCTAACAGCCGTCGCGTTATTGCTTTCCCTGCTCTCGTTAGTACTTATTTTATTATACGTCGTCGATTTAGTTTTTTAGTTTGTAACAAGTACTCATTACCGCAAGTGTTGTGGTCTTCACAATAATAGAATGGCACTTATAAAAAAGTCGAGTGCGCGTGCTCGAATGGTTTACGTGAAAAATGCTCTTTAGAAACTTTTTTGTATATCAAATTAGATGCTACGTTTTAACGCTTAGTATAAAATAGATATACTATATATACCTATATAGCTTTGATGTGTTTTGTATCCCTTACTTGAGAAATGATTGATTCCTCATACAAACTTCCACCTCAAGATCTCGAACTATCTCCATACCAAATTTCATCGAAATCGGTTCAGGTTAAACATGAACAGGTAACAGACAGAGTTACTTTCGTATTTATAATATTAGTATGGATTTAATTAGATATATAATATAGTTATTATTTTTGTATTATTTCCATAATACTTTCTTAGATTTACGCAAATATTTGACATTTTAAATACAACTATCTTTTCGGATTTATTTTGATTTTTGATTCCCGACGTTTCGAATGCTTTACATCAATCACTGCTGTCTGAAACAAGTATATAACGACTTTGACACGTCTAAAACCTCAGTCTCTCCCGTGGCCATGATTGCTGTAAAGCATTCGAAACGTCGGGAACCAAAAAAATTTTTAACAAAAAAATAAAAACCGACTTCAAACAAAAGCACTAAAAATTAAAAAATAACTGATTGGTAGTTTTCACTTACTATACATACCTAATCAAATATTTTCGAAGTCGGTGTGCTTTGCTTTGTATGGGCTGGCACCGATTTCGAAAATATTTGATTAGGTATGTATTTAATAGGTAGGCTTTAATTACTTAGCCAAAGCACACCGACTTCGAAAATATTTGATTAGGTATGTATAGTAAGTGAAAACTACCAATCAGTTATTTTTTAATTTTTAGTGCTTTTGTTTGAAGTCGGTTTTTATTTTTTTGTTAAAATTTTTTTATTTTTCCCTTTTTAGTGTAGACAGTAGTAGCAAAGTAAGGATTCTAACGTGTTAGGCTTGTCAAATCAAACAAAATAAGCCCAAACTCAAAGTATCTACTATTAGCCGTTGAAGAGTTCCACCTATCCACCTTCTGGCCTTGCCATCAGATCAGGTCAACAACACCGAACCACTGTACTATCAACGGAAATAGAAATACTTGCAAAGTTTCAAGTCAATATGACAATTAGAAGTAGGTTAAATTCATCATTAGTTGTTTTTCCACCCTTAGGGGTGGTATTTTTTTTTGAAATTTAAATGGGACCAATCTGGAAGTATACCCTTTCAAACAAAACAAAAATTGTCCAAATCGGTTAATAAATGACGGAGTTCTGAGGTAACAAACATAAAAAAAAAAAACATACAGTCGAATTGAGGACCTCCTCCTTTTTGAAGTCGGTTGAAAAATCAAAATAAATCCGCGAAAAAGTCCGAGAACATAGTTTTATTTAAAGTATTATTTCCATCTTCTGCCCCTCATGAACTGCCTCGGTGGTGTAGTGGCTAGCATGTACGGCTGCACACTCGTAGGTCCTGGGTTTGAGTCCCGGGTCGGGCCAAGTTTAGTTATTGAGTCTTTCTGTATAGTAAGTCTCAGTAACAATCCGGAGTTGGGAAGTTGGCGGTGTTTCACCCCCGTGCCTCGGAGAGCACGTAAAGCCGTCGGTCCTGCGCCTTAACTCTCACTGGTCGTGTCGAGCAGTCGTCCCACCGGAGTATGAGAGTGACAGGAATAGAGAGTGCCCTTGTGTCTGCGCGTACACTTGAGCACTATAATATCTCCTGCGCAGTTGGCTAGTCTCAATGAGATTGGCCGCCGTAGCCGGAATCGGCTAGGAGAACATCATCATCATCATTTCCATCTTCATATATATCCAAATAAAGATTTATTATTTACAAAGCTGTAGTGAAGAGCAATATACAAAATAAATTAGACAATTTTGCATGTAACTATTTATGTTGTTATAATACCATCATTTCGCCATCATCAATGCCGTTGATTAAATGACCATGTCTACGTATTCCGCGTGATTATTTCAAATGACCAACACATAACATTAGAGGTAATCGCTGGTAATGGCCGTGATCGACTCTACAGCTAGTGCTGCAAAATGTGGGAACCGTAATTCCCTTTAAAGACAATTGTTGTTAAATTAACAAGTAATAATGGATGATGGAAATTTTATAAGTAAATATTGTTATGGATTTGTTATTTTATTCGTGAAAGGTAAAGATTTTTCTTAAATGTTTTTTTTTTTTATTTTAGTTAGCGTAAAAATTATAAATAAATACACATTAGATATCTATCTTCTATCTACCTATACATTTAATAAAATTTTGGACTCGAATCTGTACCTATATTAAATATTTTTTGGAAAATCATATTGAAGTTATCATTATTATCGATACAGAGAGCGAATCTATAGATTTTAGAATTTTTTGTCTGTCTGTCCGTCTGTCTATCTGTTTGTCTGGGAACGCATCACGAGGAAACTACTGAACAGATTTTGATGAAATTTTGCATGATGATAGCTGGTTATCTGGGTCAATATACTCGTATAGGACACTTTTCACTGCGAAAAAATATCTAATTTCTGAAAATTATAATTGTGTAACTATTCAAAATCTACACTCGCTTGTATTAAAAAGTTACATCATTTCTGTAACCGCATTTCAAAATAAATATTGACAGCTCGGCGGGAAACGAAAGAGGTCATCGTACTTTATTTATTTTTTTTTATTTAAAGTGTCCCAGAACCGATGAGTTTATGCCAAAGGCGATATTTTATTTCGAACAAGCTATCAAATCACTCACATTTGTAATGAAAAATCCTTTCTTAAGCCTCTAAAGAAATTTTATTGCCAGTAGGTGGCTTTAATCTTTTGACGTTTCACAAATTGTTTATATTTTAATAAAAAAAAAACATATAATGTACAAATATGGGTAAAGGATGAAGTTTTAATGTATTCTCATACTGAGAAATCTATTTTTACGGCATCTTTAAACTGATTGAAATGTAAAATATTCGAGTCATTCTGACAGAGTAAAATTATTGTCCAGTGAAGGTTAAAAAAGGGAAAACGTCTTATATTTAATTAATAACAAGTAGCATTTATAATATTTTGCATATTCCTCTCGCATGTACGTACCTACCTACCTTGTTTTATTTATTCGCCTCGCAGTCCGGATTACGTCGCCTCGCGGGTTACATACAAAAAAAAAGACGAAGTTGCCCGTAGCGAAAAAGCAATAAGACGGACGTCAAAAATAACTTGAATTACAATTTTAATCTTGTCAAATCCCCGTTTTTATTGTGATCCGCCGGAGGAGGACGGTGGACATAATTTTCGTTTTCAAAGTTTATTTAATAAGTGGTATTCGTAAGAAATTGTATTACTGACCGAGCGGCGTATACTTATAAATTCGCGATTTTTATATGCCACTCATTATTATTTTCGAAATGACCGCTTATGAATAAAAAGTCTTTATTTCGATGCGAAAATTATGACAAAAAAGGTTATCTGAGTTGCGTGTAGGCTGAGGCCAGGCGATGTAATAAAATCGGTCTCCATTACTGGAAACGTCATTGGGTATACTAAAGCATATTTGTATTGTATTTGTATGCACCTATTATAAGTTATTTATTATTCATACTTTCTTAGATTTACGCGAATATTTGACATTTTAAAATATACTTATAATATAATTAATGAAACTAAGTCGAATCTGTACATTAAATATTTTTTGGAAAATCTAATTGAAATAGACATAATTATCGATACAGAGTCCGAATCTATAGTTTTTAAAATTTTTGTAGTCTGTCGTCTGTCTGTCTGTCTGTCTGTCTGTCTGTCTGTCTGTCTGTCTGTCTGTCTGCCTGTCTGTCTGCTACCGAATCACGAGAAAACCACTGGACAGATTTTGGTGAAATTCGGTTGGATGTTAGCTGGTTATCCGGGTCAACCTATAGGATACTTTTTACCGCGGGAAAATATCTCATTTCTGAGAAAAAATACCAAAACTGCAATGTAAGAGTATACTATCATGTAAAACCTAAGAATTTAGTTTTTGGTCATGTGGACGCGGGCGGAACACTAGTTTTAAAATAAAACTATCTTTACGGATTTTTTAGCGGATTTATTTTGATTTTTGGTTCCCGACGTCCCGTGACCATGATTGATGTAAAACATTCGAAACGTCGAGAACCAAAAATCAAACAAAATAAATCCGCGAAAAAATGGGAAGAGTTAGTTTTATTTTAACATATCACCTACTAATCACAAAACCGCGACTCCAAGCAATTACACAGGGCCGTGTGACAGATGGCTGTAAAATTGATAAATCTTTCTCACTTTCGAACAACAGGCACTACATTCTTTACATACTCATCCTATTATAGGCTGTTTTTCATGGCATAGAATTTTTTAAACCATTTTAAGTAGATGGGTATTTTATCAAATTACTATAATTTTGGTCAAACAAAGCTACGAGCTGTCAAGATTGACGTCGGTAAATCATCGGCTTGACCCTTTTTTGTTACATTAATAATTTCGTTAAGGGCTTTTTAAACGAGCCGAATATTTGAAATAGCTGCTTGTACTTTATAGTTCCGAATCACTTTTATTGGAATTTAAATTGCCACCACTTAAATTGTTTAGAATTAACCTTTTATTTTCTCAATTCCAGTTGGTAATGTTTTTTTACGTACCCGCCTGGCCTGATTGAAATGTTTTATTATCGTCTCGTATACTTAGTTCTTATAAATTATTCGGTGATAAAAATTAAAAAACTAATAAACTAAACCAATTAGAGTTACAGAGTTAAATTAGGAAGTTCAGTGCGAAGTTATCAATCTAGTTATAATAAAAGCGTAAAAACAAACACATTACGGATCAAGATAGCCAATGTAAAACGGAAACTATTAAAGCAAACGCCAAGTTCCGACGTCTAAGCAGCCGATAGCGGAGGAGATTTATCACTCGCTCACATTATTCATATCTCAACAAAGAGGAGCATAAATTACGCGCCCCGAAAATATCTAAATCCTAATCCATTCGACTCGCTTGTCCCCGAATGAATCCGATTCTAAAATATTTATGAAAAGGCACACAAAAAAAACGTACAAGACAAAATTAAAAATAAAAAACGCACGCCTCGAGACCGAACGCCGGAAAAAAGTTAAAATGATCGTAGGGCATCTCGATGCCGTGTTGTTTTTTTACTCGACATATACTCAGTTTCATTAGATTCGTTTCAATTCAGACCGGATTAGAGAAAGGTCTTGATAAAATGCGATGTCCGTTGATTTATGTAGTCCGCTTTAGGTTTCGTAATGAATCGCCAGATCTATCCACTTTTTACAGGTGACTTTGAGTTTAATGGCACCAAATTGGCGATGTTTTACGAAAACGCTAAATTTTGCCTTAACAATTGATCGTGAGAAATCAGCGTTTGTAAATACGCTCTCGCTCGGCCTAAATTGTTACTAAATAAGCAGCGTACTGTACGAGAATGTTTTATCGTGTTTCTGTGTCAAAACCGTGGGTAAATTAAGACTGTATTTATCTGACCTGTATGCGAATATATTACATATTTTATTTAAAAAATATAATGTTTGTTTAATACCCATATTTATTTGTGCAACATGCCTAGAGCAGGCGTGTTAACTTGTAAAGTGGAGGGATTGCTAGCTGTGGACTAAGATCTCACGTGCTCGTGCGCTGCGAGTGACAGCTCAAAATTAGTCACGTGGCTGTTAATAGCCCAGGGAGAGCTCCAAGGTTTTTTCCCCAATTCCGTTGTGTTTACAACAGTTGGTGGCTATCGATCGAGACGTAAATAACTCATGTTTGTTTGAGGGGCGTACTCTGTTTTCCATCGATTTTCCGCCGGACCGCGGTAGGCATCTCGAAAGGCTATGCGCTTTTACGTGTCGAGGCGTCTCAGAAGTGTGAGTGACGCGCGTGTGTGCGTCCGGCTCGGGGCGCACTGCACGATTAGCGCGGCACCGCCACGCCGCCTGATTGGGCCATCCATCACCGCCGCCGCCCCCCGCGAACCTCACCCACCACCCTCCGGCCCTCTGCTCGCACACGCCCAACCCTCCAAAAGCGACCATATCCCCCTCTCTCTAGGTTCACTTTGCCACGCCAGTCGCGGGGTTCGTTTCCACCGACGCGCTAATGCCGCGACGCGCGCAACAGAGATCGAGGCGTATTTTTAAGACGGATACTTAGTGCGTTACATTATTATAGTTTTGTTGTTTTTTTTCGTCGCAGTCGTGTAACTCACACGGTGTTTTCGTATGGCGGCCGGGTCGACGCACCGCTCCGGTTATGATACCGAATGCCTTAAGATTTTTGATTGAGGTTTTATTTTATTTGGTGTTACGTTCGAACGATTACATTTCTTGTATTCGTTCACCGCTCGCCCGGTTTTTGTTTCGACGCATTTCATTGTTCGTAACGAGATCGATTTTAACGATAAGCGACTGCTTTTAATGAAGACGTGGGTGTGCCTTGGTCTGCAACGCGCTTTGAACCGCGGCCTAAATAGCCCTTGTACTGGACTTTTCTGGCATTTCGCTCTCAAATGACACATATTTACTTACTACGCCCACTGTCTATATTAGTGAATTGACAAAAACACGTTTGACCAATTACAGTTATCAAAGCTCACCACAAGTTTGTTAATCAAATGCCACCCACACGTTACATGGAAAGCTCAAAGCATTTTAATATCGCATACTCTTACAAAAGCTGGCTATCTTTTATAATCATCCATCATTAAGTTCCGTTACAATATTAAATGAACAAAAATCTAGTACAAGAATGAAAGATAAGATAAAATTTTCCAAACATACATTTATTAAGTATAATGAAATTATAATATTACAATATGTACGTTTTGAATATAATAAAATTGCTTTCTTCAATCCAAAGCGGAACGTTAAACCAATCTGTACATTCCGTTTACGTAAATGGAGGCTTATTCGTGTATTAGCATATAATCGGCCTCTCAGAGGCTCGCATACTTGGAGGGTGAGAGGTCAGGGCAGAGCGCCGGTGAAACGAAACTTACAAATTGCACACTCACGCAACAGACCACCGAGTGTCTACATAAAAAATTGACATGCCCACCAATTTGTACGCCACGTCCGTTAATAGATGTCACTTTCGAGGAGCGACACAAACTTAAAACAATATATCAATGCTCCATTCAAAGATATCGCGGAAATGTAGGCTCATTATTAATATTGTCAGTTTTACGACGAGGTTTTTACGATCATAAGATGCTTTCGCTCGCTTGAACTTCCGCGATGCAGTGTTTATTGAGTTGCCGTATCGTGTGTCGTGGCGAGACGAACTTTACGAGTCGATTACTTAAATACTTTATTAAATAACCAATAAAAACTTAGCGATAAAATCAGCCATTATTACACTCACGCTGTACTCATTTATAAAAACGGCAATAGTAAACAAACCGGTAGTTTATAAAAGCTCAAGGATCAGATCTCAATCGATGGTCATTACAAAGTAACGTTTTAGCGCTCGTTTAGATGCTCCAACGAATCACTGGCTGTTATTTAAATAGCCTAAGACTGAAAGTAATTTAGCTTGGCTAAAAACTGGTTTCGCTGCGAAATTTGCGCTATCTCCCTCGTATCGATAGATAGGCTCTGTTTAATGGCATACGTTATAAAGTATGGTCACCGGTGACTAAAGCCGATGCAATTTTTGCGACCCCGGTGAACGATCGGTGCGTCGACAAAGCGGGAACGTTTAAAAGGTTGGAGCAAAATGAGTCCGACCGCTAAAATGTATCTTGGCGTTTAAGCGGTGAGCTTTGAGTTCGGTGCGATGTATGATAAAGACACGCGAGAGACTGCGGGCGTAGATATATTGAAATAAATACCGAGTTCGATGGAGCGGAGTTTGTAGTTAGGTCGTTTGAGATCGCACACAGCGCTAACGAACGCCGATACCCGCTCTAATTTGCGGACATGGCGAGCGATTGATCTCATTGTATTTTTGAAAAAGACACCCGAAGGCACATTATGAGCTGAACACAAATTGAGCAATTTCGTCCCGTCTCTTTCCCGCTTGAGTTTCTGGCTATATTCGTCCTTGTCTTCTAATTTCGCATCTTAAGCGCGAATTGAAAATGGGAATATTAAAAATTACGTGCTTTTTCAAAATGAGTTTAGACCCTGTATAATTATGCTGCCGAGGATATGATGAACGAGCTCAAGATTTCACCAAATGCACTTAAAATATACTTAGGTAATTTTATAGATACATTTGAAGTTTTTAAACCACCTTTTAGGTGGTCCAGTTTTTAAATGTATCAAAAATCATATGAATTTAGGCCAACATATCTTAATAGAAAAAAAAGGAAGAAATAAGCATCATGATAATATTAATAATAAATCTTCATCAAAAGCGATATAAAATTATTACATATATACTATATCAGATATCATGACATTTCTTCTAGTAAAAAGATATTTTAATGCATACTAATACGATTATTACATTAAAAGATTATATTAACAAGCGATGCAAATGTTAATACTGTATCGTTTAATTTAAATAACATCTTGGCAGCTTATACGAGCTACCATTAACCGACTATTGAGGAAAAGTTAAAAGTATAGAATATCTATATCTATATGTATAATAAAGATATTATACAATGAATAACTATAAATATGAAGATATAATATCAGCTGTTCCTCAAAAATAAAACCAAGTTTGTTTAGCTCTATATTCTAATTTATGGGAAAATCATCGCTGATGCGGGCAACTCTGATTCAACTTAACCTAAACATTCCAGCGCAGCGGGTCACCATAGCAACCACACGATCAGACCGTCCTGTATCTCCTATAACCTAAAGACAACCCTCCCTCTTTAACCACTGAGCATATTATCGCTTCCACGCTAAGATGAAGTTATAACATTTCAGTACTAAACGCTACAATTCTCATTACGCGGTCATAACAATGAAAACGCGACCCTAATGTTAGGAAATAAAGTGCTATTTCAAACGCGCGAATGACTTAAGAATAGCAACATAAGGAATTGTTTTATCTCTTTTACACGTCGTAAAGACGAAATCGCGCGTGCTCTTTCTTTCAATCCTTTCTATTTGAGGACGGCATCGATTGACTGCGATTGTCCTTTTCTATCGCAGTTTTTGTGTAGTGTAATCCGTCTTCGGCATTCATTCGAGACGTTAGATAAAAATCGGAATTGTAACGAAGCTCCGAATAATGGCTTCGATTCTTCCGATTTTAGTACTTTATTTCAGATCTTTTTAACGAAAATGTTATCATGAGAAATTCTTAATGGAAAAATAACAATAAATCATACTAGCATTCTTTGGTTTTATTCTAATTAGAAAAGGCCTTGGTCTTCATTGTTCTAATACAAATTACGGCTTTCGCTATATTTAGAATTATTCATTTTTGTTTCTGTCTCTATAAAAGTAAACATTTTAAATATAGATAGCTAACAAACCAAAAATAAAAACCTACACTTCTAACCCATGACATTTTATTTTACAAAAACATTTATATATTTTAAAAATAACATAGGCTTATACGAAATGCCTGTTAAGTGCGAGTAATTGATTTAGTGTAATGGAAACGGGCACTGTAGCTGATGTATTATGATACGAGAGAGACAGGCATATATCATACCCACGAGCGGAAAAGAGATGAATGGTGTTGACATGTACAGTACTTAACGGTGCAAGTGCATGCTTCTGTTATTGAAATTGTTTCTTTATGACATTGGGATAGGATTTAATATAGCTTGAAGTTTGGTACAACATTTTATTGTTATGAATGGGCTAATAGATGGCGTTGCTATATCGATATCTTTTGTTATATGACAAGTGTTTTGATTGAACTTTATCTGAGCCTGATTTTATAGTTTGTTTCCGAAAAAGTTAAATTCTTTACTCATTAAATGCCTTTAGTCTTTAAAAAATATACAATTATGTCGTCTATAATTTAAAAATTTTAAGCGATGATGCATATAAAGAGAGATGGCATTGCAAAAAGGAGTAGGTATGACCAATGCTTTTGCGGCTTCGCGTATCGATGTCAGCTGCCTTTCGAATACGGGATATAGTGTTAGTACATATACATATATAACATACACCTATATAATAAGTTTATTGGGTGCTTTAATTTTAAAAGCTTAAATTTTAGTAAATATTTAGATGATGATTATAGATGATCTGTTCCTCATTTTCACGTTCAGAATGTAACAATACAAAATTTATAACAAAATAGACGTAGAAATGAACGTAAACAAATTCTCGTGCGTAAAAGTATGAAATTTGTCGTAACTTTTCGACACTTCATTATAAGATCGATTTGGCTGTCAGCGACTCAGTGTTTGAGGCAGCTTTATAAATATTTATTTAAGACTCGTGTGGACAGATGCAGAATTGTGACTTGTTAAGACGATCTCACTGACGAAATGACTAATTTTATGTACGTACGCATAATAAGAGGTGTTTTTATATCTTGCAATCAAGCTTAATGATTATATCTGAAGGAAAATTGTTGGCTATAATGTTTATTGTCCACAACTATTCGCAAAAATTACGTTAAAAGTATTTAATTTATTTCAAATATGATACCACCATGTAAAATGAGCGTAGCATTACGACCATTTAATTTTAGTCGAATAATACATTAAGAATATCAATTCCGCGGCTCCATTCTCATTAATATTTCAGTTTTACTAAATCAATTTTGATTAAACACTAATATAAAGCTATATTCACCTGGATATTCACCGGGGCTGCCCAGGAACACTGAGGAATACACCCGTCGCGCCACGTCCGGCGGCGACGACCACTCCCGTCGAGATCCACACCATTTGCCTGTAAAATTATTTAAAGTTCGTTTAACCTGTTATTTTAAAGGGATAAGAAATCAAGGATTTTTAACTATAATTTTTATACATAGATATAGAGGAGGCCTATTGGTAATGAGCTGGCTTAGAAAGCCAAGAAATACGGATTCAAATTCGGGTCTTGCAACTTGATTACCACTTGCTAAAACGTGATGTTTCCACCAACCTGCTTTTGGCCAGTGTGCCTGGTGGACTATGGCTTGAACCCCATGGAATTGAGGGAAGGCCCAAAAATTGGACTAAAATACTAAGTAAGTAAACTACCAGTTGTCTCTCATCTCTAAGAAAAATCATCTACCTAAGTTATCTACCTACGATAGGTAAGTCATTCCGTTGATACGTAAATGTAAAATAAACAATCTAATACGATGACGCATTTATACCTACCTAACGTTTTAGCTTTTGTAGTGTAAGTACACAAAGGAAAAACTATGAGAAATTGATACTGCGTAGTAAATATTTATGTAATTAAACGAAATATTTACCTCACGCGGAAATAAAACTCGTGACCTACGCTCCATGTCCTTTAGCTTAATAAGAGCCTACTTCGCCGTTTAGGTATGAATAAAATTAGATTTCTTATTCTATAAAATAAGAAGTATGAAATATAAATAAATTATAGAATAAACCAACTTTTTTTTACTTATTTTTAAGAAGAAAAAAATAAAATAAAGTCCATTTTATTGTTTTTCCACGAACCTACGATGCTTGGTATTGAAGTTTACAAACTAAGTTACCTACCACTGCGCCAAAAAGTTACACGAATAAACTGTTACATTAAGATATTTTCTATCTAATGGATATTTCCAAGTCTCACAGGACCAGGACGTCATTACGTAAAAAAACATTCAGAGAAAAAAATTCGAAAAAAACACCTCCTGGGATCGCGAAGGTGTTGCCACCCCAATCTTTTCTTACCCCAAAAATAAGGGGAGGCAATATCATACACCATTAGCAATTTTCCCACTTTTTTAACGTTGTCACACTGCATAAGTATATTATTCGCTTTATGATGGAAGCAAAGACACCTAAAATGATCTTATTTTATTTTCTTCTCAGCAGTTTAAATAATTTAGCTTTTTATAACAATTTTAAGGCACTAATAACCTTTTTTGATCAAGATAGATACCTATATTTAAACGAACTAAAACACCGATTGTGTAGATAATTTTATGTATATACACATAACATCTCTCTTTTAAATCGGGTAAGCCACCCAAAACATGAACACGGAAGATTAAAATTATCAACTGTTCATTTTAATAATATAATTGAATAATAGCTTTGCAATAATGAAGTATTTTAGTGCGGGACCGAATATACAGTACGACAAGATCCCAACTACCATAATTTTCGCTCGCTATACACCTTTTTCGATATACGTAATACGAACAAAAGCGGCGCAATGGTGCATGCATGATTGATAGCGGAGCGATGACGCTCAACTCCAAATGAACATTCGATTTCATGAAAATAAAAGCCCTTGACCCGCGCTTTGTTTCCATTCCCTTAACGTTCCACGTTATAAGATACTCAGATAGCCAATTTGAGCCTCCGCCCTACGAGGGAGACCGCGTAATGTAGAATTACGTCGTTGAAAAAAACGACAATTGCCCATTTGCTGCGTCAAAAAACAAGTTAACGCGGTAAACAAATACTAAAAATCTTGTAAGCGAAATAAGGCAGCCCTCTAAATAAGAATTAAAATAAAATTGCTGAGGTGTGACTCCCTCGAGGGCTGGCGACGATATTCATAAGGCGAAAAATTGTAATAACCTGGTGCATATCTGAATAGGGCCTGCGAGGTGGCGATGCTATGTTATTTATATGGGGGCGATACCTCGTGTTTGTTGAGGAAATCGTCTAAATATGCTGTGCCAGAGCCGCCGGCGCGTGACGTTCCGTTCAAAGGAATAACAATTACCCATGTTATTATTGTACTACCTATAATAAAAGCTCTAAGACCATTGGACGACACGTTTGGCTCAGTTTCTAGTGACCCTACTAGCTGTGCCAGCGGTCGCGGGTTCGAGTCCCGCTATGGGCATTTATTTGTGGTATGAGCACGAATGTTTGTCCTCCAGTCATGGGTGTAACAATATTTATAATACGTATGTATTTAAAATTATATATGTGTAGTGTATCAACTATCTGGTATCCATAAAACAAGTCTCGTAGCTTACCATGTAACTAGATGGTGATGTGTGTTAATGTCCCAACATATAATATTATATATTATATTCGTTTTTTGTTTAACGTATGTGGAAGAATGAATTTAATTTACAACCATTTCTCTACATATATTAAAAAAAAAAACCTTAAAATAGGAATCAGTGAATGAAAGTTATTAAACATTTTGTATAGACCAATAGTGTGTTATTATTAGTAGTGAGTTCAATATAGTTATTATAACCAGTCTTTTCTTGGTAATTTGGTAAAAAAATGTAATTGGTCCGATGACATAATATTTGTTATGTATTGTGTATTTTCTCTATAAGTAAATTTTACTATTATTATTATGAGAAAATGTCTTAAAACACAATTTTAACTCTATTTTATTTTTATAGCTCTACAACTTACATCTAAATAGCAAACGAACAAAAATAGCTAGACCTATAAATAACTTCTATTTAAATTAAAACAGAATTATCAAAATCTTTAATTAATCCAACAATTTGTTTAATCAAAACCGTCAGAATATTTTCGTTCTAAGCAATTCATAACCAACAATTAGAGGGATCAAAAAGAACACAATGGAGTTTATTTTGATTACACATCTATAATTCTTTTGGGTGTTTTCCGATTCAACAATTGTTGCTTTTAGATCAGAATCGGTTATATTATAATAACAGTGTGTGGAAGTAGACTGGGGCATAATTTGTTCGAACCAGCAATTATATGTACAGAATAATCACTATTAATTACCACGTATTTCTGTTTTTGGCTCTTCGCAAGTGTTTCTTGTCTGCGGTTTGCACATCATTCAAGTTTTAGTCGTTTTATTGTACTTTAAAGTGTAGAAAGATATGATTTTGTGATAAAAAGCGGTTTTATAATTATATTTTATAGGTGTATATATTATCTGTACCTGCTTTACACCCACTTATAAAATGTGTAGACAATTCATTACCTAAGAATTATGAAGCAATATAGCTACTACTTGTTTTTTTTTTTTTTTTTTATCAACCTACACAATACTTGTCTATGGTTGATTATTTATATACTTTAAAAATATTATCATAAAATTATCAATACCGGAATTATCATATTTTATAATAAAATAAAGAAATATAACTATTTTATATCAATAAAGAAACAGAATAAATAAAAGCAGGCACCTGCCAGGATATACCTGAAAGGGCCACAGTGTGTCTTCTCACGATAAATCACTCTTTTTCTCCTGAGACACCCCGTGTTTTATGTCCTAAGCTTCGGTCGTCGGGTCTCTTCGAGTTTTTTTTCTAGTTTTATTATTTTTTAAACGGTGATAGTAGAATCGCGTTATTTTTTGCCGATTATGATATATTTGCGGATTTAACATCCATAAAGCAGAGGGGCTTTTATGTGTTAAAGAAAAAAACATCTAATTTATTTTTATGTTTTTTGTCTATGATAGATGTTCTGTCATTTGTATAAAGTGACATATTTTTGGAATTTAAAATAACTTAGAAAAAATATTTTTGCAGTTTAATATATTAAGTTAGATATTAAAGACAAAAAAAATTGTGATCTAAAACCCCACGATAACAGCTTGTAAATAAAACAAAATTAAAAAAAAAACGCAAGTTTTCATATACTTGAAGGAACCCCACATATACGCAGGCAATATCCCGGGTCTATAAAGCAATTTCCTTAATGGTGCGCCCATAGCTCTCCGGTAACCCTGATCCTTATCGATCTAGGACCGAGGAAATTAAAATGGAAAAATTCGGCGGAATTGATATTTTAGTTTCGAAAATATACGTATGTATGTTTGCATTAACTTAATCTCATATACTTTTAAAGCAAGTTTTTTCAAAATCAGTATTTTCTAGTGTCAATCTAAATAATCAACTTTATAATATAATATCTGGTAGTAAAGTTATTATCAGCTAGCGTCTTCTCTTCGCTACACTCGAGTGCTTTTTACATTTTTAACTAGCGGGTCACCCTCGGGTTCATCCCTAGGTACGTTTTAACGGTTGGTATGGAACAGATAGACTATCCATACTAATATTATAAATGTGGACGTATGTTTGTTATTTGTTTGTCTTTTTGTCCTTTTCAAACGTCAAAACGCGTTGCTGTCGCACACTTATAACTTCGTAGTCTCAAACTCTTTCTCCCAAATCCCTGTCTGGATATGAAAATGCTTAATTTTGCAATAAAGTAAATAATCGGGATAAAAACTATTCTAACTTTTAAGTTGGAACAAATCATACATTTAAAAAAAGTACATTAAGATCCGATAAGTAGTTTCGGAGTTCATCGCGGAACGACATCGTGACACAGGAACTTTATATATTAAGAATATATGTAACCGTAGCCTATGTTTTAGCTACCTACTCCAGATAATAGTACTATCTGTTTACTAAATCTTATTCAAATCTGTTCAGCCGTTACAGTGTGAAGAGGCACAATCTTTCGTATTTTTTTACAATATGGTTACTTTTTTTTGGTTTTAATGTAAAGTTTTAACCCCGTCGTTATATTTATTTGACCACTTTTTAAGATATTATATTTAAATATATTAATATAAATAATCTTTCTTCTAAAACAAATTTATTTTATTTTATACTTATAATACTTAAAATAAAAAGAAATCTATCCCACGGGAACCGTCCATTTTTCCCGGGATAAAAAGTAACCTATGTGTTATTCTGATGTATGAGCTATTATTGTAAAGTTTTTTGCATGAAAGAGTAACAAACATACATAGTAGGTACATCCTAACAAACTTTCGCATTTATAATATTAGTATGATAGTAGGATACGTTTCGATTTCTCTTACAAGACATGGATTAAATTTAAAAATATACTACAATTTTAAATTATTGAATAAGATTACCTACACCACTTTATATCTCATCTCTAACATTCCATCATTATGTATCTAAAAATCTTCAAAGAATGCTTTATTCAAGATATAAACAGTTGCTATTATAAAAATATGATGTTCTAACATAATCTAACATCTAATGTGTTAGAAACAAAACTTGCGGTACACCTTTAAGAACACGCTTTTCCCAACATAAAGACAAAACAATTATGTGAAATATTAATAATAACATACTAGCACCATTGAATATAATCATTTAATAACAATAGTTAAGCACCAGCGGACCATGAAAATAGTGAGTAATAAAAAGATGCATTTTAAAAGCTTACTTCAAGTTGCCTAATTGCTGCCCAAGTTAGGGCGGGCAGACCGCCCATCGGCTTCACCTTACAATAAGAACCATGATCGCGTACGCCGGACACGTCTTTTAGTGTCTTATCGAAAACCGACTCGATTTTGCAGACATGGAATCGTCATAAGAAATACGGTATCTGTCGAAAGAAAACAGAGCGTGTTTGGATGGGATAAAGCGGGTATTGGCTTGGCGGGATGCAGGGTCGATGCCTTGCCTGGGGGGATGTATTCTAGGTACATCATCCGTAGGTACAGAACAGATCGATACAGAGTACCTATAGAGCTAGGTGTTTGTTTTTAGACGTCAAAACCGCTTAGCTTACGACGTTGTTCGGTTAGTTTGTAGCCGAAAATATCTTGTCGGAATTTTCTAGAAAGCTGTCTTCTGAGGGTACACGACAGCCGTTTAATTTATTGGCCGAGTTCATATTCTGAAACGGCCGATACAGAAGACCTTGCTCGACCGTATACTTGCTATGAATTGCTGTTTATATTAAACTTATATTTGTAATTTCTAAAGAAACCAAAAATAAAAATATATTGATATTATTATGGCATATTCAAATAAACATTAATGTATAAATGAAGATAGTTCAAACTTAAGTTTTTAGGGTTCCGTACCCGAAGGGTGTCTTACTAAGCCACCACTGTTAGTCCGCCCGTTCGTCCGTCTATCAGAGGGCTGTATCTCATGAACCGTAATAGGTAGAGAGTTGGAATTTTCACATAGCATGTATTTCTATTGTCGCTATAACGAAATAAAAATAAAAAAACAAAAAACTTTTTTTAACGATCGTAATCGATCATCGAAGTTAATATAAATACTACTACTATATAATACTATACTAAGTGCATAGAATAAATGTCATATTAATGCTTCGTGCGCGAATTCGACTCGCGCTTGACCGATTTTTTATAAAGTTCTGTGTCAGGACATCACTACTCACAATAACAATATATGTAAAGTACAGCAATATTTTATCATAGAAACGATTATTTATCCATTTATTTTAAGTAAGAAAATAAAATATGTGTACATGTATAATGCGAGACAAACAAAAAATGTTGGTTTTAATCTAACAAGTTAATTTGTTACTTTGATAATGGTTCCAAATGTGTTTCAAGATGGTTTTTTATCATTTTAATTTTTCTTCAACAGCATTTCGTAAAGGTCGATAGCCTGTCAACATACTAACTAAAGATACTCTTAAAATGGATTCATTAATTACTACATAAAAAATGTTTAATTGAGAATCCTAAGAACATAGTGTTGTTTAAGAATAAAAACATCAATGGGAATTTAAAAACACACGATTATTAATAAAAAAAAATATCGACCGTAGTTCGTTGGCCCCGTAACAAACATGGCGTCATGACACAACGGAAGGCTATCCATTACGGCATGACAGCACCGCGTTTTTCAGCGTAGCCCACTTTGACAACCACTATCTGGGTGGTTTGACAGCTGTCAAACTCGACCTTGACACTGTCAGTTTGACAGCCCGCCATCGATCATCGGTGAAGTGGTCGGTACGTCACTATTTATTATATGCAACTACGAAAGGTTACTGGAACAGGTAATTCAGGTAAGCGTGTTACGAAACACTTATAAAACTTCAGAATTCCTCTTTTTAATTCGAGCAGCATCATATCAATCTGATCTCAAAAGGTTTGTTTTTGATTTCCAAACGAGTTAAATATTTATCAAAATATTTATCATGAGAGTATTTAAAAGTGAAATTCATATAAATTCATTGAAAACTGTAACGCTTTAAAAATTGACTTACCAATAGTGCTATCCCTTGCAAATGTGCAGAACTCTAACAACTAAGAGGGCACTTGTCCAAATGAATATAAAATGCTAGAAAATATCGAGGGTGTGTTTTAGTAACGACGTTTTGATGGTGATTGTGCTAGCACGTGAGTCCGACATCTTACTCGTAATGTGATTGACAATGGACGGTTAAATAAAAAACGAAGTAAATAATGGTCAATTATTATGTAAAATATAATAAAATAGGCGGAATCCCAAGTAAATTATGTCCTTAAAGTGGAAATAAAATTAAAAGCTATAAGCCACCCAAAAACTTATTTTTAAAATAAACTTAACAATCAAACAAAGGAGAGAAAGAATAGTGTTGGTTTACCATTTCTACTAATGAGGATAAAAATAAAAAAAAAACACATTTCAGTCCTTAAATTATGATTACTAAGTCCAAGAAGCATTTGAAACATACTTCTAAACACGTACACTTGCCCAGGGATTACGGAACGCAATAAAAAAGCAAAAATATACCAACTTCAAAGCGAAATTGTGCCAGTCACGAGGATCGGCGGCGGGTTGTACTCCGGAGGTACTGTTAACATAAAATTCACGAGCCTACCTGTCATTTAAATATACACTTTATGCCCATAAAAACAAGGTTTGATTTCCAAAACACCATTCACGTATACAGGCTGTTTCCATAACGTATAATACGAAATGTACGTATAGAAAAATGTGATTATTCATGCCGACTTCGGTAAAAAATTACAAGCGGGTATGACACGGGGTCGCATATTCTTATGGCTAGGTCTTTTTAGGTCATCGTTCTTGATTGAAGAAAAAATTTAAAACGTGCGTGACTTTTTCAAATTAAAATATTAAAACTTGTAACACTTATGTATGTATGTATGCATCCGCAATTTACCGGTGTATCATATTTTAGGCATATGAAAAAAGAGAAATTCAATTATACCTAACTGGTTATGCGAACATGGTACGAGCGTTCCTTGTTTTTAAGAAATAATAACGGCAATCGCTGTATTGTTATTTATATTGTTTTTGAACTACTTATATCGATAATAATTGTTGTAGGAACACCTGTACAAAGGCTAGTTTTAGAATAAAGAAGTCATTTTTTTTTAAAAGAAGTGGAACAAAGTTGTATACATACAGTCTGCTCAGAATTAAATCTGCATGTTGAGTGAAAAAACATATCTTTACTAGCATTTTCTTTCGAAATTACCTTTTAGTTATTACCTTGCCCTGGAATCGAACTTCAATCTCAACACGACAGTTGCCAAATTTAAATTGCCTCCAAAATAAAAAAGTAGTAATATTTAATTCAATATAGTGATTACCTATTGTGGTAACAAACAGACGTACATTTTTATCTGACTATATGGAGAGCACTTTAAAGTCATAGAAGGACCATATTTTGATACATGTAATATACCTTTAAGATACAATGTTAACTTGTTATCAAACTACAAGAGCTTATCGCAATGAAGGAAAATTAGTCGATACGTTACAATATTAGTGGCGTATGTTGTGATTTTGCCAAAATTGCCATTCTGGTAGCACGGGCAGGTTGAGAAGTAATTAACGCTTGTGACATCTGCCCGTGGCAGCTTCGCGGGGGGTCGGCGCCATCTTAGTGCTTCAGCTAAGATAGACAATATATAAATGCTGGAGATCACTATCCGTATACTTGTATGTCAACGATATCTATACATATAATAAAATTGTAACTAAGCCGAATCTGTACATTAGATATTTTTTGGAAAATCTTATTAAAATAGACTTTATGATCGATACAGAGGCCGAATCTATACTTTTTAGAATTTTTGTCTGTCTGTCTGTCTGTCTGTCTGTTACCGCATCACAGAAAAACCACTGGAGGGATTTTGAGGAAATTTGATATAGTGATAGCTGGTTATCCGAGTCAACATATAGGATACTTTTTCCGCGGGAAATATCTAATTTCTTAGAAAAAATACAAAAACTGCAATGTAAGAGTATACTAATATGTAAAACCTAAGAATTTGCTTTTTGGTCATCTAAACGCGGGCGGAGCCGTGGGCAATGCTAGTATGTATATATGTATTTCGACTGTTTGGAAGAAGAGTGTATTTTTAATAAATTAATTAAAGCAGCAACTTTTTAAGACACAATTGGTTATTTTATTTATTTCTTCCTCTCTGCTTTACTTTCTTCATATCTTATTTCTTTTCACTGACAGCTTGATGAAATAACCAGCTATTCACTCACAAAAAATCGCATTTAAAATAGGTTATAGCTTTTCAATATTTACTTGGAGTAGTTATTCAATATTTATGCAACAAAAACAATAGTGTAGAATAAATAAGAATAATTATTAATTAAAGAAGAACTTAGTACCGCAAGCAAAAAAATACAAAAATGAACGTTTTAAATTAAATTATAGATACGTGAAAGTTTTATTCCATACTTATCTTCTATACTATAAAGAGGTAAACTTTGTGAGTTTGTGTGTTCGTGAGGTTGTGAGTTTGTGACGTTGTAGGGGTTAATCTCTGGATCTACCTAACCGATTTAGATGAAATTTGGTGAAAAGACAGTATGAGGCCCTGGGAAGGACAGGATGCTTTTTATCCCGGAAATCATCCCTTAAAAGGATAAAAATGGGGATCAACCTAGGGACAAACCCGAGCAAAACGAGGGCGAGTCGCTAGTACATATATAAAGTACAAGTGAACGTTAAAATCAGTAAGAAATGAGAACGTAAACAATATCAACGTATTTGGGAGTGCCTTAACTTGCCACATTGGAGCGCGGGCCGGAGGGAGGGAGGGCCCTCTGTAACTAAATTTTGAACTGTCACGTAGATTAATGATGCTAGGCTTGTGCGATACGCGCTAATGCCGCGAGATTAGTGTGGATATCCTATCGCCTATTTCCTTCTTAATTGCAATTTTTGCATAATAATTAAGTTTTAAATAGATTAATTGTATTTGATGAGCATAATAATATGTTTAATAGCGTATTTTTTCGCTTTTTTTTTATATTGCCTTCAGTACTTTTCTCTAAATACATATTTATACGGCTAATGTCGTAAATAACGTAATAAATAAATGACAATAACGAATGACTTAATTGATACATATAAATAATTACAAATTTAATAAATAATGATTAATGGATGACTTTATAAGAATTAACATTTTTCCAGAAAAAACGTATGTATGTTAATTTAAGAAAAAGAATTGAGTTGAACTTAATGACGATCTATTAAAACTCTATCATTTTTTAGATTTACATACTATAATCTATTCTATTGTAATTTCTTAAATCTTTGTTATATCGCCTTTTAACTATATTATAAATATCGCAATTATTAAGAATGAATGTAATAAAATAATTACAAATAATTTGTAATGGCGTATCCTCACTTTGCGAGCAGCGCGGCGTCGCGAGGGTACAGAATGGATTTCGGAAATCGATTGCCTCCAAAAATATATACAGGGTTCACGTGCACTCTACACTCCACACAACGCTCGCACAGTTTTAACTAGAAAACATTCTAAATAAATTTCATTTAAAATACCTCAATCGAATTTGAACCCACTACAATTATAACGTTGGATTTAAGTGATTTTTACCACATTTATTCTCTAGTAAATTACATATTCTTTTAAGTTATATATTTTTTAAGTGCTTGTCTAATTATTTATTAAATTTCTTAAACATAATATACCTACTGTAATATACAAAAAGGCTACATATTATTTTTAACATAGGTATTTTAATTTGACATTTGTTTATTTCTATTAATATTAAAATAAATTAAGAAGTCTTTGATACAAAATATGTCTCGACGAAATGTTACCGGTACGTTAGACACATGTTCACTAAAAACCTACACTTTTGTTATTGACTTTTCTCAAACGTCAAACGCAAAATTTACAAAATGGCGCTCACTTTTCGTAAAGCCGTTGCCAAAGGTTAATTGGGATCAAGTTTGAAGTGAGACGTAAAAACTTTCCGGCTCATATTTTACAAAATTTAAATATATAATGAAAATAACAGTTTTCATTCAAAACAGATAATAATATACAGATTTATATGCGAAATCACACGGAAGTATGACGTTTAGAATTTTCGGTATTATAAATAAACCGTGACCTAGCCAACTCGAATAAAAACACAAAACAACTATAATATAAATTATGAAAAACATTACACATACACGCGCAGTAAACGTCATGACGATCAGCTGATCAAATATATTGCTACTATAAAAAGTGAAAACGCGAACCACTCGCCCCCATCGCCGTCCCGCTCTATCTTACGAGATGAAGATGAGTGTGAGCGAGACAGATATACCGTAGGCCATGCCGTCGCGTAAAATGATATATTAATGTCAGCTGCGTTTAGGACCTCGTGAGTCTACAAAATAATAGATGGTCACAAATAAATTACTCGGCGAGTGCATTTCTGAACGAAATTCGGGCGTCGACCTCGACCGTGGCGCGTAAATCACGATTGATATACGGCGAAGGTCGCCATCTTGAATTGAAATTTGAATCTCATACAAAGCAAATGTGTCAACGTTACGTTTAGCGGTATTTCGTGACTATAACAAGTCACAACTGTTAACAATAACAATAAAATAAATGGGATTTGTAAAGACGATATCCTTTTCGAGAATTCAATATGATATCATGCTTAAGAAATTCTTAACTGTTTGTTTTTATCCGCGAAGCAAGTATTATTTGAAGTTAAATAACATTTTTAATGACCTTATACTCTTAAAACTTATCACGTTTGAAGTTCGATAACATTGAAACTTGAGAACCACGAAAAGATAAATATTTTACAAAGAAAAGAAATAATTAAATAAATTTAAAGATCTTTACGTCTGAGATATTAATTTATTGATAAAGCACAATGAAATTTTTACTACGTATTTTATTTTCTTAAGAAAGCTAACAATCAAATAATAAAATCAATTGGAACCAAGTTAATTTTGATAATCAAAGCTCAAATCAGATATAAACGAGCGTGACGAAAAATGAACAAAACATCAGTCATTGTGTTTATAATTGGTATAATTGCGATATCGTTTGATAAAGCGTCGATCTGATGAACGTTTACAATTATACAAATTGCTGATTTCTGTCTGTGCAGTTATGTAACAAAGTTATAATAAAAATGTATATGCTAAAGTGGTACAACACTAGTCCCTTCACTTTGCTTTGTACACGTAAGATTTCTTTAAAGAGTCTTTATTATCTATATACTAATATTATAAAGAGGTAAAGTTTGTGAGTTAGTGACGTGGTAGGGGGTAATCTCTGGATCTACGGAACCGATTTAGATGAAATTTGGTAAGATGATAGTTTGAGACCCTGGAAAGGACATAAAATACTTTTTTTATCCCGGATATCATACCTTAGGGGGGGTGAAAATGTGGATGTAAGTTTGTATGGGGAATCAACCTAGAGACGAACTCGAGCGAAGCGAGGGTGAGTCGCTAGTTTTAATTATAAACACATATAATAATCTGCAGTTGCTAATCAAAATGTTATATATAGATAATTTAATCTCCAAAATACGCTTATAAGATAAAAATATTCATTTTTAATTATATCATAATTAGTTTTATGTTCTGTACTTATTACGCATCATGCATATATACGATCGTATATGTAAAAAAAAAAAATACACAAGCTATAACAGATTTCTTACGAATACACGATAAAAATAAATCTAATCATAGCTATACACAGCTACTCATTAAGTGGATAGTAACTTTACTTGCAATCTATGATAATTTTAATGAGAAGTATTAATTTGTAGATGTACATCACGTTTACACTTAATTTGTGTTTTTATTTCACTTACAAGTAATTAAGTTAGTATTAAATTTATCTAATATCTAAGAAAACAAAATATATACGAATGCTCAATTATACAGTCAGCCGATAAAGCTGTACAAATTATGATAAACAAACATAATAAAT
Source organism: Brenthis hecate (assembly GCA_951806755.1). NCBI lineage: Eukaryota > Metazoa > Arthropoda > Insecta > Lepidoptera > Nymphalidae > Brenthis > Brenthis hecate. Next base: position 1,277,051 of record OX638254.1, read on the forward strand.
AATAGATGTAGAGATAGATTTTCATTGATCAATATTATTATTTTTTATGATCAGATAATTTTCCTTTAGAATAAATTATTGTGCTGTTTGGAACGATAGGTACATTACATATGAGTTTGTACTTATTCTTGTCTATACTCAGAATATATTTCAGTACAATGTGTCAATCAAGTGTTAAAATAGAATTGAAATTAAAAAAAAAACAAAAATTGTGCTTATATGATTTGGGCGTATGAAAAAAAGTTTGAATAAAATAATATACAAGTACAGATGGTGCAATGATCAAATAAATAGCAGGAAGGAAAAGACCAAAGTAAATAACTAGGTTTTTTTATATTTTGAAAGCTCGAATCAACATTTTAAGGACTCTACATAAATATGAAGATAACGATAACAAAAATAGAGACGTAATAAGTATCTACAGTTCATAGCGCTCGATACTCCATTCGCTCTTGTAAACCTAAAAGTAATATACGTGTATGGTCAAATAAAAAAAAAAATAGAAAAGAAGATACTACAAAACAGTATGGAAACGCTAGATGTAAGTTTCTGGTCGCTTATACAATCATTAATCATAGAGCGGTGATTACGAGACAATGCCGCACTGACGCGTACCACGTAATAAAAGATATGAGATTGCTATTATCTTTTTAACGGTATTCTTATAAGAAAAAAAGTTCACATATTCTAATTTGAGATAAAGATATGAAATACTAGCGACTAGGTTCGTCCCTTCCTTCCCCATTCAAACTTTCATCCCCATTTTCACCCCCTTAGATTTCCGGGATAAAAACTATTCTAAGTCCTTCTCAGAATCTCAAACTATCTTCTTACCTTTCATCAAATCGATTCAGTAGTTTCGGAGCCTATCCGAATAGGCTACAAACAAACAAAAAAATAAATATTTCCTCTTTATTATATTAGCATAGATCATGATTTTTCTGTAAATAATTTAATTTAATTCTTTGTTTGTTAATTTAAGGCATAATAAATTGCACTTAAGTCAATTAAATTGCTGTACACAAAGAAAAGATAATAGCCATGATCAATATATATTTACGCTATGCACTAACAGATGGCGTTAGATGTATGTTAATAAGTTGATATCTATATTATTTCATGAAAGGATAATTCATGGAATTTAGACTGCTTTTTCTATACATACATATTTTTTTATTATTAATGAGTATAAAGTTATGTTAAAGTTTACAAATATTGCATTCGTAGGCATACCAACTTCATTTGCTGCTACTGTGTCACACGCTACAATAATATTAGTTTTGATATAAAATAAAAAGACGTGAGTGTGTTCCCGTGTCCGATTTTGTACAATTTAATTTACTTTATGCATGGCCGCCAAATGAATACCCAGTTTCCGAACTGACAAAATTTCAAAATTGAAACGGATACGAACGTTGATTTTTGAAATTGGAATGAATACGTCATTCTGACGTGTATGAATATGAATACGGTATGAAAATGGATCTTTTTACCGGAAATATTTAATGTTTAATTTGCATGGCTTTTGTTTTGATACTTTAGCAAAATGATATTTGAAAAACAAACGAAATGTCAGTTAGAACTTAAATAGAATTGAAATTAAATATTAATATCTAATAAAATTAACAACTTCTGTAAATAAATTACTCAAACATTTATAATATTATGAACTATTATCAATTATTATAACAAATGATGAATTCAATTACTAATTTCTTGATTAAAAACCGAAAAATATTTTAACACTTTGTATATAATATATAATATTACACTTTTTATTATGATTGCATTAAAATACAATATTTCTAAATCAGCACTATCGACAATGAACCGTACCGGAGGTGAGGTGATTTTCGATTCGTACTGGCAACATTTTAAAAGGCCGTAAAAGCCGTCACCCGCCACGCCGCATAAAGAACGGTAACGTAAAACTTTTATGAGCGATTTTTGTGTGTTTATTACAAATGAAAGTTGTTCGAACGCTAATAAATTAACATGCTTTAATGACCTAATCAAACTTTATGACGCGAGGCGAATCCTCGACTTCTAGTGTTGTTCGATTAACTTATTTCGCGTTGAAAAAACCACGACCCTAATTATTTTTCGAGTTTTATGAAGATTGGAAATTTTTGTTAACATGATCTTTTTACTACCTCACCATGATTTATGGGGCTTCCTGTTGTCTCGAACTTACCCATGGCATCTGAAACAAGAACAGAGAATCGTGTTAAACACCGTTTCTAGTGCGTATTCAAGTTCGTAATAGGACTCGCTTGCAATTATGGAAGAATGCAATTAGTGCGGGGCATGCGGTGAGAAAATGTGGAATATTAAGTTATTTGAACGACCTTCAACTTTATTTAAGTATTTTTCACTTTTTCTTCATCTTATTACTATTATTATTTAAAATATAATTGGTATATTTCGCTTGTTGTATAATAATTATAACATAGCTATGTATAACTTAGGTAATATTAGTACAAATGTCTGCGAATTTACTAGTTAAAATAATAGCAAAAATTATAAAAATAATAGCAAAAATTAAATAAATAATATTCCATATTCAATTATAATTAAAATTATAAAAATGATTAAAGTTAAAAAATATTGTAATGTAATTGGTGCAATTTTCATTTTGTTAATTGTGGGTAGGCTGTCTGTAACAACTATACCTTCAAGACATGTAACACCTCAGTCTCTCCCGTGACCATGGATGCTGTAAAGCATTCGAAACGTCGGGAACCAAAAATCAATATAAATCCGCGAAATAATCCGAAAAGATAGTTTTATTTAAAAATGTCAAACATTCGCGTAAATCTAAGAAAGTATAATTTACTAGTTTTTAAAATATACTTATATTAAAATAAATACCCGACAAAAAGCTTACTATTTTCTATATACATTCTATATATATATATATATATATATATATATATATATATATATATATATATATATATATATATATATATATATATATATATATATATATTTTAAAATTTCAAAGGAGCTTATATAATTATAAATTGTCCAGAAAAATTATATTTTTTTTTAATAAAACTATTAAACATTTATTAATCAATAATATTTAATAATATGTATTCAAACTAACGATGTTCAAACGGCTGTTATTCCTGCATTTAAATTAGAACAACCTATTCGTGACAAGAAATATCATTTGTCATCGAGATTAGAATATTCTTAACTGGAACGTTTCATCAAGGGGCTATATTGGACTGTTATCATCCTTATCAGTTTCTAAGAACAGCACTATCATATCGACTTGACAGAATGACAGCTTGACAGGTTGACAGGTGATGGAATATAGAGTATGAATAAGATACGATTTCAGATTTTGTTTTTAAATTTCTTCAGGTCAAATAAAGAAAATATAGCTAATGACCACATTGCTAAATCCTATAACAATTTCTAACCAGTTATAAAGTAAGTTAATTTTATATTAATTAAAATATGTACTTAAAAATAGATAATCGTATCGTTTTATCCACTTTTACTTACAATACAAAATTAAATTTACAGATTAACTTAAATACAATTTTCATTCAGATTCAATGGTAAATAATAACACAAAACCATGTAATACCGTGTATAAATTCATGTAGTGAATTTTAATTGTTTAATTAGCAGAAACTTCACAGATTTCACAATGTCATACAATGTTGTTTTACCACAGTAACAAACGGTGCGAAACCATGAGGCATGACTATACTGTGTATAAATGATAAATAATTTAGCCGAGTTTTTGCCGAGCGGTTGTTGCCCGCCTATTTACATTCCATGTGCACGGTGGTAACGTGAACAGTCTGCACGTTGATTATTCTATGCTTAACCACTTTAAGATATAAACAAACTCGCCAAATAACCAAACTTTACTTACCCTAGTAATAAAATATATTACCCTAGTAATAAAATTACTTAGTAATAAATATAATATACTGAGTAATATAACGTTTTAGTTACGTAATAGTTCTTTGTATTTTTTTTAATCCAAGTACTTTTGGTGACAGATTTTTGAATCCTAAAACTACTTAGTTTGTCTTGTAATTTAATTTTTTATATTTGCAGGTGACATAATAAATCTAAAAAGAAGTTATTTTAACCTTAAACAAAAAAAATGGTTTAAAATAACACGTTTAAGTTGTTAAATTTTAAGTATAGTTAGCTAATGCCTGCGCAGTGGCACCGGGCGCTGTGACGCAGCCATACTTGGAAATGTACGTATAATTCCACTTACTGCTACACGCGGGATTACATGACGCTTATACCAAATATAAAGTTTTTTGTTTATTTTATACTTACTTATATCTGTTTGTAGACATGTTAGTTAGCTTAAAAAGCTTATTATGTAAAAAATCTTTTTTATACGTTATAAAAACCGTTTCTAAGAAGAAAATTAAATTAAATTCAAAAACCGTTTCGGTTTAATAATGTTTATTGATATAGATTAAGTTTAAGTAAAAGCGATTCTTGGGTTTATATTCCTAGAATGAAAATTGCAGCTCATTGTTCTCTACGATATAGAGCTAAGTAATTTATTAACGTTTTCATGTATTACTAATTATATTTATTTCTACATAATTTATTAAATATTATATCTAGTTATAACATCATGTAAAACAACCCTTATCAGCTTGCGTGCCTGCCTGAGTGGGAGTCACTCTTATTAAGAATAAGCATCGTATATGCAATAACAGCAATGTATAGTCATTGTTTGAATTTAAGCCCTATTTTTATAATAATAAAGTTAATTTTGGTATTGTAGAAGAAAGTTATTTATACGTGACCCGCGGCGCTGAGTTTGACAATTTCAACGGTACAGTTTTAAGATTCAGGTGGATTGAAAATGGAACAGTGATTGAGTTTGTTCTAACCGATGACCGGTTGTGATCGCCTTATATGGCTATCTATACGCCAGAGGTCGTAGGTTCGAGTTCTGCTTGAAGTAATTTTATTACATTAACTAGCGATTCACCCTCGCTTCGCTCTGGTTCGTCCCTAGGTGATTCTTTAAATTGATATAACGATTTCATTTATGATCCGATTGAAATTAAAACAAATACTAAATGTTAAGTGAAGCTTACCATTAGTGTAAACCGCACCCAAATCGATTTAGCCGTTTCTGAGATCAGCGCGCACAAACTCACAGACAAACAGACAAAAATTCCAAAAATCATAGTTTTGAGTTCTACTGCGTCAATAAAGACTCCCAATAATAGTTTTTTCTCAAATATCTTCCATGTACAGACAGCGACTGTTACACTATTATTATATGTACATAATATTGGCTGCGAACTAGATGTAGGTATATTATATGTTTCTAGTGTGCTTTCAAAGTTAATGAAACAGGTTTTGTTAGTCACACAATATCAAATACATAGAGTTACAAAAACATTTGAAGAGCCATAAGCTCGTCGTAAGCATTTTGCATGAAAGAGAAAAGGAATTACGCTACTATATAAATGAAAGTTAGGTATTCCCGCGTACTAAAAAGGCTGGAACGATTAATATGAAACTTTTACTAGCTAGTATTATAGTAGTTATATTACTCTATTATATTTTTTATTTTAATTTTTAAATTTAATAGGCATCACTACCTTATAGGCGTCTCTCTCGGACTTACCCTACTAAATAGAGATAGATAATTTGAACTAACATATAAGCTGACCTGGACTAATATATTATTAGTAAAAAAAATCTATCGATCGATGGGTTTTTATTTCAGCAACAAATCATACAGTAATTATTAGCGTCCCGTCAAAGTTATTTTGAATTAATTTCATCCGTCTTCAAATAGGAAAAATAAGCGAATATTGGCGCT